>OX457153.1:5269077-6692827 GCA_949752895.1 Dendrolimus pini
TGAAGATGCACCAGATGTTGAGGGGCCGGAACGGAAATGCCGGGATGCTTTACTTGCTCGCACCCAACAGGAGTGACAAACAACACTTGAAGCACGGACCTGAAAATAATTTATCTACATTAAAGGATACCTCTACACAAGAGATTTGTGATGTATGACTGCCTGCTTTGAAAAAGACTGACATATCCTGTTCAATTCACTTTAATGTTTTAGATTGCCAAATAACATTTTAATGCCCTTGCTATCAAAACTGAAATAATATTATTCAGAAACCATGATTAAGACTAATATACTAACTGTGCGTGGTGAGATCCATTCTCTTATAACTTCATGTATTCTGCGTTCTTGCACTGTATCAGTCCTAACGAACTCTTCTCAGAAGAGAACGTCCAGAGTGAATACACACTCGCCGGTGACCTATTATAGGTGTCTGTTCACTCTCTTCTGCTCTATTTCCATTAAGAGATATGGCATTGGCATGATTCCAGCAAGCTTGGCAGATAAAGTCATTATCATTTACCAGAAGCAAACATTTATCATTTGACTATTAGGTCTAGCGCTAGTATTTAGTAATAAATAACTAAGTGGTACATTATTATTTACTTTTAAGTTTACATAAACAACCTTATTACACTCCCACTGCAAGGACAGAGGCCTCTTCTCTGAGAGAGGGGATAGGTTGTAATTAACCATGCATGTTCACTCCTGATTGGTGATGTCACATAATATCTTCAAATATGAATTTGTTGCACGTCCAGGTATCTATCATTTTATAAAATATAACTATGTATTAACTATGCAATAACATTATTCAATTCGATTACATTAAATAATTATGCAGTACAAAAATGTAACATTAAAGAAATATCGGATACTAACCGTTTGAGGCGCGACCCATTCCTGTACAATTGAAAGAATCATTTCATCTTCTAATCTTCGCGTTCCTATTATATTGCAGCGGTCCGTTGCTATTCCGCAATTAGTGCACAGGCTCATTATGTTGTTAAATAATAACTAAAGATCCGGTTTCCTAGCAAAGAGCAACAGGGGTGCCGCGGTACGGTGTCCAATGTTCAAGCGGGGGTCAGTCAGAAGGCAGTTCAGATTCCAGTATACAAGCAAAGGTCTTTTAAAATAATAAATCCCTAGAAATTCGGAAAAACACATTCACTTGCGCAAAAATACGAAAAGCGAATGACAAAACAGAATGCAATGACAATACACAATCACAATACAAATTATAACCTGCCTGTGCCACGACAATTGACAGACGTTGACATTTTTTTAAATATTTATGGCTTGGCAACTAGGCCTTTAAGCCAGACGTTGACATTAGCATTTCCCGTTTAGTAGAGCAACCCGTGGTGTAATTGATTTTAACGATTATTTACATACATAATTATTTATTTCTTTTAATGATTTTCGGTAGTTGATTTGGTGCTAACGTTACGTTAATCAATACGATTAAGTTTTATTTTAGATTGATTTTAATACCTATAAAACAATGATGTATACTAAATAAATGGAGTATTATTTGATTATAACAGTATCGATTATCACTAAATCGATCGTATTCTCAGGGATGCTCTATTGCTAATGAGTGCGTTTGTGGAGTTAGTAACGTATAATGAAATCAATGTTGCTAAGTTTACAAAGGTTGTATAAAACAAAAAAAATAGAAATCTATTTATTTTCTACACTTGGCCATTGTCAATGAGGTTAAGATTTAAATGGGTTAATCAAGTAAAATAGACGAATTTTTTGGTACATATCACATTCGTGTAACGGTTAGGCCCAGAACCGGGTTTCTCCTTTTGACAGATCATAATTTAGATAGTAGTAATAAGGACAAAGTAGATACGATAATATAGCCATAAAAATCGATACAAACGAACCTTCACAACAAGTCACAAAAGTAGCGGGAAGCGATGGCAAACCGCTCGCTTATGCCACACGTTCTGGCCGTATAATTAAAAAGCCCGTACGCTTACATTTTTGAGTTTTAAATAGGTACAGCGGTGATATCTAAATTATAAACAAGTCATTCATCATTGTAATAACAGCATTTTTGCCATTTTCATAATATTCATATCATTTTTTCTTCTTAAAATGGGTAAAACCTTATCTAAAGAAGAGATCATTGTCGCTCAAAGCAGGGCAACTGCCAATTTACAAGACACCACCTGGCAAAATCATTTTAGTTGGTTTATTGTCGGAATTTTAGTGATGGGCTTATTTATACTTCGTGTGCCGACGCTGCACTTTCCAAACCAAAAAGTGGTTAGATCGTCATGTACAAAGTATACATGCACAGGCTATGGAGACCGTGCAAACTCCGAGAGCAAGCTTTCGCAGAGGCAGAGCAGAAACCAGCGCTGGGAAACCCGCTACCAAAATAGATATCATCTAAATAGTGAATATATACGTTTCTAAGTTTTAAGTGATACCGAAAACTTCGATAGAAAATCATTATTATTTTTCTACATGTAAACTTAGTCAAAAGTACTTATTCATAATTATTGGCATATTAGTTTTACAATGTAAGACTAATATGCCAATTAATATGCCAATACTTTCAGAGGAAATTTCCTTTATGTTATTAGTAGTCATATTAAAAATCCATATTTACCTAATAATAAATAGTTGGTTGTAAGGAATAAAATGTAATACACTTTAGTTTTTTGTCATATTTTTTTTCTCTTTTTAATGATATATTTCTTTTTGAATAAAATGTTTTGTATCCTTTTTAAAAGGGGAGGGGGGAGTGGTGTTACGGTGTAGCTGGGCCTGGGCAGTGTGTTGGAGTCCGGCACGGGATGTACACGCACGTTCATAATTTTAAAGGTGATATAAAATACATCGTCTTTCTTTTGGTCACCCACGCGTAACAAACGTCGAGAGTCTTAACAATGTATTACCATTACCTAAACCTTTAAATAATGATACCTATATGATAATTGTACCTTATACTATATACATTGGATTTTCTAAAGATAAATCTCAATACTACCTTATAGAAAATATTCGAAATTGTAAATAGATAGATAGATAGATAACACTTTATTGTACACCATTACAGAAAACTTACGGACTACTAGTAATAATTTAATTGTGTACAAAGGGCGGTCTTATCGCTAAAAAGCGATCTCTTCCAGACAACGCGTAAATCCATAGGACTAAATTATATTTGTTATAAAACCTATATATTATCTAGTGTCGTTCACCCCACTTGTGAGAGTGAAATAGTTTCCAAAACAATATCCGGTCTACCTACTGTATGTATTACTAAGCTCATATCAGGTAATATAGAGATCTGGAAGGAACTTGAAGAAAACAGATGGATTTTCCAGGAAGTCTAAATTCACATTAGACTGTCCAGATGATAATGCTCACGAAACAAATGTATTTAGGTCAGGTATTATCGAAATGGTGTACTGGCTACTGCGTGAAATAGAATTACAATCAAAGGAAACTTGTAAAGATTAATGTAACCTATGCTAGATTTTAATATCATAAAAATGTATAACATCAGCGAACCACAACTTCAATTCCAAAATTAAATGTAAAATCCTCCAGCTTTGAATCTCTTCTGAACAATAAACTAGAAAATTTCATAAAAAGGCCTCACGCTACTACTTACCAACACTTTTATATACCCACTGTAATCTACTGTATTTTAATTATAAGTCTAAAGGTTAGGTAGGTTATAAGTATTGTAAGGTTAGGTCTCGCAATGTCTCCACATCACTTTCCTCAGATGTCACCCCCGAAACCACCTCCTACTGAAATAGAACTTAGCTCCGTTCCTAGACTCAGAATTAACCCCTGAAATTTAACGCAAAAGTGATAAGATTCATCTTGTTTGGTTATTTGTTACATCCCTAAACTGTAACATAAAATGCTATACTTCTCATCCGACTGCACCACACATTTCGAGGCAATTCGGATCGCACCACCTCTAGAGTTAGACATATATTTTATCATCCTACATTTTTAATTAAATAAGTTGTATTCCTTCTATAAAATAAATAAATCTGTTTGGTTTATTGTGATGTTCGCTAACTTGTGCGATTTAATATGTATTCGTGGATTAGGTTGTCCAAGGAAAATGTCTACACACCGATGCGGATATTAGAAGAAGACTTTATTTGGTATTGCCACACATAGATTCAGTTTCCTACTACCTGGCCGTGTTGCCAGGCTCACAAACCCAAATTTGCGCAACCTCTAGTGTTGCCACTAACATATTACTTTTATGCCAAGCACACCGTGTCGTAGACATGCTGCCGCCAGCGTGTTACAACCACGAGTCCCCAAGCAGACTCGAGGTCACGCTGACCTCGCTATTTACATTGGGTGTCTTGAATTTAACTTGCTATTTGGTGCATATACATTGAAATAACTATAGGTTTTACCTTATACTATAATTGGTTTACAAGATGTGAATGAACTTAAATAGGCAATTTAATTTATACTCAAATTAATTTACAAATGTAAATAAATTTAAATATGAACCACATAGCAGTTACTTAAGAATTACAATGAAACAACAGCATGAAAAAATGTTTATTGGTTTTCTACAATTAGTAAATTATGAATAGATGCTAAATAAACTTAACCTAGCTAATTGTTGGTAGGGGGCAAATATTATTAAACGCTCTCTTGATGATTCCCCTGGTCGTGCGGATTTCAGCGACTCTCGTAACACCGTCCTTGCCTGGGCAGCAACCGACGATACGCCCTAGCCTCCATTGACAGGGGGGCAGGCCTGGCTCCTTCACCAGCACCATAGTGCCGACATTGAGAGAGTGACCTTTGGAACTCCTCCATTTTGTGCGCTCCTGTAACAGTCCTATATAATCCCTTGACCATCGTTGCCAAAAATCTTGGTGTAGTTGTTGCAGTTGTTGGTAATGTGTAAGTCTGGACTTTGGTACATCTATGTATTCATAATCAGGTAAGGAAGTAAAAGTTCTACCAATCAAGAAATGAGCTGGCGTTAAATAAGATATATCATCATCATTTGAGTTTGGAATAGGGCATAGGGGTCGAGAGTTTAAGACTCCCTCCACCTGGGTTAGTATAGTACAAAATTCTTCATAGGTTAATAAGGCTTGACCCAATATTCTCTTTAAATGGTATTTACAACTCTTTATAGCTGATTCGTGCAACCCGCCCATATGGGGGCTGTACGCTGGCATAAACTTCCACTCCATCTCCTCACCAGTACAGAAGGTTGTTATCTCACCAGAGTTAGCCTTCAAAAATTTGTAAAGGTCAGTTAGGTCATTATGGGTTCCATGAAAGGTCCCATTGTCACTCAGCATTTCTTTAGGTCTCCCACGTCGGGATACGAATCGACGGAGGGCCGACAGAAAGGCTAAGGTCTCTAAACTCGTAATCAATTCAATATGGATGGCCTTAGTGGCCATGCAAACGAAGACAGCAATGTAACATTTACTCGTTTTGTAACCACGTCCTCTACGATCTCTGATTGTAAATGGTCCTCCAAAATCAACCGCCGTAGCCGCGAAGGGGGGGAGGGGGTTACCCTAGCTGTTGGTAAATTTCCCATGATGGGAATTGACAGCTTTGGTTTGGCTCTGAAGCATGTGACGCACTTATTGACAATTTTGTTTGCCAGACCTTTACCATGTATCGGCCAGTACCTTTCTCTAACTGATGACAACAACAGTTGTGGCCCGGCATGTAGCAGTCTAATGTGTTCGTTATGTAAAATGAGCTTGGTTAAATTATGGTTGCGTGGTAATATAATAGGGTGTTTTTTGTCATGCTGGTAGTGTGACAGCCCTAAGCGACCACCGACTCTTAATATGCCATTTTCCATAAAGGGATTTAAACATAATAAATTAGATGATTTGAGAAGTGGCTTATTATTCTGTAATCATTGATATTCCGTTTGGTATGATTCAATTTGTGAAAATTTAATTAATTTAATTTTGCTATTATTTAATTCTGTGAAAGATAATGGACCATTTAATTTAGTTTTTGGATTTCTACAATTGTGTATAAATCTGTATATATAGGCCACACAGTGAATTAATTTGTGCAAATTTGACCATTTATTAAATAACATATTTGTAATTTCTGTCGGTTGTACTTTAGTAGAAATATTACAGTAAGTCCCGGTTGTATTATTAAAAATAGGTAAATGATGATGAGATTTGCTAATTTGTTGTGAGGGCCATTCCTCAAATGGTTTACTGAGCCATGAAGGTCCTGACCACCACAGGTCACAGTCAACCAACTTATCAGCGTGAAGTCCCCTCGTTAGCAAATCTGCTGGATTTTCACTGGAAGCAACCCAGTTCCAATCCATGGTATTTGTTAAACTCTTTATTTCATTTATTCGATTTTTTATAAAACAATTTAGTTTGTCTGGATACTGCGATTTTAGGGCTCCCGCACACGGGCCACCGGCCACAACCACAAAACGCCGCCACTGGCATATTTCCTGTATTTTTCATACATTTTATATGGACTCGCCGCTCACGGTTGGCGCCGGTGGCGGCCACACGCTTCAAATCGTCGCAGCTTGCATCTTGTGGCTCGCACCGGCCACTAAACGCCGACACAAAAAGCCGCCACACGCCACTCGCGCGATTCCGCGCCCCTCTCTCCCTTGCCTCAGTTAACCTGTGTAAGTCGACGGTAACGCACGCACGTAGTCTGTAGTTCATATAGGTAGATAAATATGGATATAGAATTATTTATATCAGAGAAACAATCCCGTCCTGCGATTTGGGATTCAAAAAGTGATAGTTATAGTAATAGAGGAGAAAAAGTGAAGGCCTGGGAAGAAATCTGCGAATTGTTTGTGGGAGATTTTTCGAATAAAACTGCCAAAGAAAAGAACATTGAAGGTAAGTTTAATAAAATAATATAAAACCATATATTTATATTCTATTTTCTTGCCACGGTATGGCTCCTTCATTCATAAAATAATCTTTTAACGTATCTCTTGCCGTAGACGCTCGTGTTCGTGGCCAGCCTGTATTTTGTATATTTTCGAGTCCCAGTATTTTCAAAGTATGCCGAAAATTGAAGCCATCCCTTTTGCGAATAAAGTTGTGCAAAATGCAACAAGCTTTCACAATGTCTTCTGAGAAATGAACAGAAGTGTTTAATGGGCGATGTAATATTCTCCATTTGTTTGCTAGTACGCCGAAGGTACACTCAATGCAACGTCTGGCACGGCTTAACCTATAATTGAAAACTTTTTTGTCTAAGTCCAAATATTTTCCAGCATATGGCCTCATCATATTTTCACTGAGGCCAAATGCTTCATCACCAACAAATGTGTAGTTCAATGGTTGTCGATTACCGACCTGTCGTGGTGAGGGGATATTTAATGTCTTTCTGTGTATTTTGTTACACAGTTCACTTTCTCTAAATATTGTAGAATCGGATGCTTTACCGTATGCCCCAACATCCACGAACGTAAAAAGTAAATTCGAGTCGCAACTTGCTAGAAGTACTATTGAAAAAATTTTTTTATAGTTAAAGTACAAGGAGCCGGTATCGAATGGATGAATAATTCTTATGTGTTTCCCATCTATGGCGCCTAAACAATTAGGAAAATTAGTATTTTGAAGAAATCCGCTGGCAATTTCTTTCCACATGTCTTGGGTCGGTTCTGGAATACAAACGGCTTTTAAATAGTTCCAAATTAGTTGACATGTTTCTTGTACTATTTTCCTTGCTGTAGAGGCCCCACGGTGGTAAGAGAGTTCAAAATCCTCAAACGAGCATCCAGTTCCTAGATACCTGAAACAAATTATATTTTTTTTAAAATAAATTAAATAAATTAAAATTATATTTTTTGTTGTTACAGTAACTAAATTACAGAGGAAGTGGAAGAGTCTTCGTGACAGTTTTAATAGAGAAAATGCAAAAAACAAGAACGTTGCGAGTGGTTCGGCAGCAACAAGCAGTAAACAGTACATTTATTTCAATCATCTATCGTTCTTGAATTCCTTAAAAGAAGTGAGACCGCCTACCGATGTTACTAATGCAACTGATGATGCGGAAACATCTCGCCCGAAAATAAACAGAAACATTAATATAAAAAGGGCCGAAAAATCAGAAAATGAAATTCTCAGAACACTTTCGGAAAATTTAAAACGTAAACATGATCAAATAAGCGACCAAAATGACCCCGATAAGCAATTTCTGATGTCGCTGCTTCCACATGTAAAAAAAATTGACGAAAATTGTAAACTTGATTTTCAATCAGAAATATTACAGTTAATTAGAAAGTACACGCATAATCAAAATTATGAAACCTATTCGGCACAATATTATGGTTATTCTTCAGGAAATGCCAACATACACTCGACACAAAAAGCTTCTACATCTGTTCAGCCTTCTCCACTTCATTCACATTATTCCGACAAGTCTATGCTTGACATATCATACTCTACACAAAACGCTTCTACATCTATCCCGTCTTCACCTATAATTCAGCCTTCTCCAACTCATTCATATTATTCTGACCAGTCTATGGACAACAGTTCTGTTATCGAAAACATGTTCCGTGATGATGACGAGTGATACCAAATTATAATAAAGACATAATAACTAAATACAAATACCTACGTGTTTTATTTGTTAACTAGCTATTCTCTAGTAGAAAAAACAATGCACATTGATTATTATAATCAATGTGCATTGTTTTTTCTATTATAAATAAAGTATAGATTATTTTATCATAGTGTTCTGTGGAGTTTTATGCTAGTGATTATTTCCACTTACCTTAATGTGATAGCTAGTCTTTCCGCAGGTGCGATGCTTTTCCGCATGTTGGTATCGTGGTGCTTTAATCCAGCATATAATAGAGCATGTAGTTCCCAAAACGTACCTATGCTTAAACGAAAATGTTTGAAAAACTTTTTAGGATGGTTTAGAAGATTATCTAAATGTTCGTTGCATTTGTTTACATTCGTTAAAATTGGATGTATCCAATAACTACGGTTTCGTCTTCTACGACGACGTCTTTTTATCAAAAGTAGCGCAATTAAACCTTCTTCGTCAGAGTCCATTATGATACTGCACGCAAGGGTTAAAAAAAAGTACAACAACAAGCAGCCACCGACCGCAAGTGTCGACCACCGGCCACAAGTGGCTGTCGCGCGCTTCAGCTACCTTTGTAGCCGCTTCTAGCTTCTAGTGGCGGCATTTGTGGCTGTGGCGAGTGGCTCGTGTGCGGCGACACTTATCCATGCTAGTACTACATTAGAATCACACCAAAAATATTTGTTTGAGAAATTACATTGTAAGGCTTTGTTTACACCTTGATATAAACCAGTAAGTAGCAGAGCAGCGCGCAATTCAAGTTTCGGTATAGTTTCTTTGCGCCCTACTCTACTCTTAGCACATAGTAAACGTACTAGTATCTGCTCGTGACTATCTATAGTACGCATATATATTGCCGCGCCATACGCGGTTAATGAACTATCTGAAAACCCATGTAGTTCTAATGTGATATAATCGCTAATAAGAGCATGCCGCGGCACAGTTAGTGAATTTAGTGTGTACAGACCCTTATAAAGGGTCTCCCATTCCATCAACAACTCTGTTGATAGTAGTTCATCCCATTCGGTTTTAGTTTTCCATAATTGTTGAATAAACCACTTTGCTATAATTATGACAGGTCCTAGTAGACCCAATGGGTCAAAAATAGCAGAAACTATAGACAAAATCTTTCTTTTTGTTAATGGTTTAGGTAGCTTATCATTTTTGAATGTATAAATAAGGCTGTCAGTGTAATCATTGTTACACCACGCCAGTCCTAACACCTTGTGTGTATTCTCATGTCCTAGTGTAGTAAATGGTAAGTTTGTAGTTTGTGTGGACTGGCTGGAATTTGACACAGTGTTAAGTATAGTTTTAGAGTTTGATCTCCACTTACGTAGGTTAAAATTAGCTGTTCTAAGAATTTGGTCGATTTGCATAGCAGTTTGTGCAACTTCTCGCTCATTGTCACCACAGTGTATCAAATCGTCTATATAAAAATCTCTGCATATAGCAGCAGCCGCACTGGGATATTTGGTTTCATTATCTATAGATAGTTGTAATAAACAACGTGTGGCTATGTATGGCGCGCACTTAAGGCCAAAACTAAGTGTAGTTAATTTATAGGTGAGTAGAGAGAGGCTCGGTTGCTTGCTCACGCCATAGTATACATTGTAATTTGTGTTGGTTAGAATTGATGTATATCATTCTATACATTTTGGATATATCGGCGGTAACTACATACTTATTTTTTCTAAATCTTAGTAATATAGCTAGTAAGCTATCTTGGTATATTGTACCTTTATATTGTATATCATTTAGGGAATTTCCTGAACTAGTTTTATACGATGCATCAATGACTACTCTAAGAGGTGTGGTGATTTTTTCAGTATTTATCACCGCATGATGAGGTAAGTAATTACAGGATTCTGTAGTGTTACATTCAATCATGTGCCCTGATTCCTTCAGGTCTCTCATGAAATTTACATATTTAATTTTATAATCAGGATCTCGCAAAAATTTAGTCTCTAAGGTTAAAAATCGTTTGTAAACTATAGACCTTGAATGGCCAAGGGCGGTCACGGGTTCGTTAAGGGGTAATGTCACTACAAAGTTACCATCAGAAGTCCTCTTATGCTCATTAAAGAGTTTCTCACACGTGGTTTTTTCATCATTTGGTAAATCCTTTTCAGAGTGACAGTCATCTATAGTCCAAAATGTATGTAACTGTTTGCTATGTGTAAAATTACACCTAGTTTGACATGGATGTGCTGGTGCATTGATTAGCCCGGATACTACCCAGCCTAATCGGATTTTTTGTAGTATAGGGAGGCCATTGCCTAGTTTGTGTTGTCCTATACACAATAATTGGTAAAAATGTTCAGCACCTATAATAATGTCTACCTTACCACCTTCAAAGAGTGAATCATCTGCTAAGCGAAAGCGGGTTGGTATATTTAGATTCTGAATATAATTTGTGTAACTCGGTAAGTGGCATATTTTTGGTACAATAAAACAAGACAAATTGGTAGAAAATAAATTATCCTTTGATTGGATAATGAATTTACAAACTTTGTTTAATTTGGTAATGTTTTCATTAAATCCCAACACCTCCATGTTAAGATCACTAGATGGTAGGTTCAATTTATTAAACGCATGTTTGGTAATAAAATTGGATTGTGAGCCAGAGTCAAGTAATGCTCTTAAAATATGTACTTGGTTATTATTGTCGGTCACCTTTACCTGGGCTGTAGACAATATTATGGCCTTTCTATGAATAGACATGTCATTTGGTTGATTAAGTATAGTATTAACTTCTTGTTGGTTACTAAATAAACTCACTGATGACGGTGATTCGACCGGCAAGGCTGTGGGTTTATTATGCAAAGTTGACTCTGGTGTGGGTGTTGGTTGAGTAATGTGTAAGAGTGTGTGGTGTTTACCTTTACACGTCCTACAGGTACTAGCTCGACAATTTGGTAATATGTGGTTTGAACCTAGGCAGTTCAAACATAGACCGATCCGTTTAATAACACGAATGCGTGACATTACGTTCAGAGCCAAAAACTTGGGCATTGATTAATATAGTGTCCCTCTCCGCAGTTACACTGTTTATGTGTGATACTATTAGGTTTGAATGGTACCTTCGAGTTTGTTTGGAGTGTAGAGGTCGTGGTTACCATTGCTTTGCCGGATGGGCCTGCCTGGCACTGTTGGTAGGCAACGGCATTACTAGTCGACTCCTCGAGGTCGGCTTGAGTACGCAGAAAAAATTTGAAATCCTGTAAAGTAGGCAATTCACGGGCATTAATTTTTTCTTCCCACCTTTTTTGCAATGTGATTTCAAGTTTAGAGCTGATGAAAAATATTATAAGAAGGTCCCAACCTTCTGTAGGTACATTTAAAGATTTTAGTGTGCGCAAGTGTTTAGAAATTCTATCAGTTAGTGACCTTAGAGATGTAGCATTGGTGGTTACAGTTTCAATGTTAAATAAGGCTCTTAGATGGTTATAGATAAGCATTCTAGGATTATTGTATCTCTCGCATAAGAGCTGCCATGCTATAGAATAGCTGTCCTCCGCATAATCTAGTGAGCTAACAACCTCCAGTGCACTTGCAGTTAGACAACTCCTCAAATATTTAAAAATTTTGTATTGGTTTTAAACTAGTTTTATTTACCACTGAAGGAGGGAAGCTTGATGTCGGGGTATTTTATTGCATCGTTGGTTGGTTGGCTATTGTTGATTACAGCATTGCTTACTTCTTGAACAACAGCACTGCCATGCTGCTTAAGGTAACGCTTGGCAGTGGCTACACATGAATAATATGAGTCTTCAAAATTTTCCCGGTCCAACAATTGTGTTTCTAGTTCTAAAGATATGGTTTCGATCAAATCTTGTATTTTTTCGTATTCTTTAAGTACTTGACAATTTTTTTCCAATCTAAATTCCAGCTCTAACAATTGTTCTACCGGTAAATTATTAGGATCAAGCCTTGACATAAATTTCTTAAACAATGTTAGTTTCCCCCCCTCTCTTTTTTATTAAATTTTTAATTTTTGGGTCTTCTAATAATGTGTTGTCGACTTCAGAATCGCATTCGGCTTCTGAGCTCGACATTATAAAGTTTAAATAGATGAATAAATAGAATGAAACGTGCCAGCTCACTTACTTGAAATAGCAAGAACCTACTTCGACCTTTATATTGGAGTCGCCCTCGGATCACGACTCCTTGGTAATATTGCTTCTTGCCGCAGTCAGCGTGTAACGTGATCCCACAATCCTTGGCTCGCCGTCTATATTGAAAGGATGGCTTAATGGCTGCCAATGACGCGCAGTTGTCGATCGCAGTGATGCGCGAGCGCCACGACACCTCTTTAATCGCCGAAATTTATTATTTGTTGTACTCCGGGGGGTCACCATAATTGTTTGGTTTATTGTGATGTTCGCTAACTTGTGCGATTTAATATGTATTCGTGGATTAGGTTGTCCAAGGAAAATGTCTACACACCGATGCGGATATTAGAAGATTATTTGGTATTGCCACACATAGATTCAGTTTCCTACTACCTGGCCGTGTTGCCAGGCTCACAAACCCAAATTTGCGCAACCTCTAGTGTTGCCACTAACATATTACTTTTATGCCAAGCACACCGTGTCGTAGACAAAATCTTTTTTAAAAAGAGTATTCTTTTAACCGGTACAATAGTTCAAAGACCTTGGCTAGCGTCTCCCTATCTTCCCGCATCAAAAGTGTACCCTCGCACTCACGGAGGTTCATAGAATAGCTAGCTGTAACAGGTTTAAGGTTGTAGCGTTCATATACCATTTTACGCCTAAAGAATAGTGATTATTTCTAAAATGAAGTATCAAACCAGCGCCTTGTATAAAATTCATCCCTAATAAGGATTCAGTAGCATTCGGTAAAACTACAAAAGAGGTGGGCAAAACCACTCCCTGCACCTTTACATTAACTAAAGCTGTGTTTACATTTTGTATACTTTTAGAACCATCTGCAAATTTCAATTCAGCACTTATATATTACTACACATTATATAAACTAACACTAGCCACAGATTGTTGAGCACCACTGTCCAATATGGCAGTGCCACACATGGAATACCACACATTTCAATATTAAAGATGTGCCGCACACGTGGTTTTAATGCAATGTCTACGTAGTGGAACGAAGTAGAAGTGAACGGGACGTCGGCTACTATCGTTGAACGGCGCTCCTTACATGTTGAACAGCGTGCTCGCATCACTCCTGGAGCACCACATCCAAAACAGGCAATAGAAGGGGCTCTCGCTGTATAACAGCGGGTTCATTATAAATGGGGTTGGTACTCATCTTAATATTAAGCCGCTTATGGCAATCTTCCCTGTCGTGGCCAGACGCCTTACAATATACGCACTTCATCCTTGGTTTAGCTTAGCTGATGATCTGGACGCTGAAGGTGCAGTTGTAGCTGGTAACTCTGGCAAAGCGGCAACAGGCTGAGCGGTGGCGGCCAGGGCTGCGCACGACTTGGGTGGCTCGGGGCTGCGCACCTCCTCTAGCAGGTCCTCGACTATGCGAGCATGTTGTAGCAGCTCTGCAAATGAATTGAATGAAGTTCTGTTAACCTTTTCACGAATCCTCCTATGAAGCAGGCCATACACCATGTCCAACTGGACAGGGTTGTCTGGTAAAGTATTCTGGGGTAATTGTGCAAATGATGCCCTGGCCCTGCACACAAATATGTCAGTACGACGCTCCTCAGCCTGTATTCGACTGAACAGTTCTCTGTATATCCTGTGCAGCGGGGGGCGCGGTCCGAAGGTCTGTTGCAGTAGATGTAACGGCGTCATTCCACTCAGGCACAGAGTGCTTAACGCCTTGCAATCAATTTTGTCAAAGAACGTGTAATGTTACATGAATCTGGCGTCGACTCTCATTAAATTTTTAAACATTTAATTACTTCTATTGCCTTTCTGTACAAGCTGAAGTTGGTACTCATACAACTTATGACGTAAGCTTTTGTGCGCAATAATCGTTGGACTACTATTCAGTTATGCAAATTTGGAAAGAAGAGTCTTAATGACATTTATAATTAAATTTAAATAGGTAAATTTAATTAAATATAATATATTGTGGCAATGGTGTATGTAGACATTGAATTAGAATTACAAATATAATTCCAGGACCTGATGGAAAGGTCCGAGTAGTGAAAATAAAAATGGCAAATGGTAAGACATATGTAAGATCCTATAAAAAGATAAGCATCTTGCCAATTAGTTAGTTTTAAGTTTCTAGGTTATAAGTATGTATGTACCTATCTATAGAAATAAATTCAACAGCATATTATTAATACATTAAAATGAATATTGTTTGTTCTTTGGAATATTGTAATATGTTTTGTTTTGTTTATCTTTTATTAAATTTGAACATGTAATTTTGATTATAATATTTTGTCAATGTTTAATAATGTAAGATTTGTAATGCTGGAACAGGCCGGCCCCCAACTATGTTCAGTTAATTTCCGAACATACAATTTAAGTTTTTTATACTGGTAATTTTTGATGTAGTATGTTTTTTCTACTATGGCAACATTCTCTTCTGAAATTATCCTTCTGCTGTTATGTTTGTTGTTCATGTAAAATATTTAATTTAATAAATATAATTAGTTTTCCTGACCACGTTTTTAATTATACAAGCTTTATATGAATTCAACGATGTGACCACAAGTGTTAACAACGCCAAAACATATTTAATAGATCTGCAGTTGTTTATGTTTTTTTTTAATAAAAGAAAAGTCTACGGACTCTAGTGTTCCGTACCTTTTTTAAATTGGGTTTTAATTGATAGTATTGAATTATAATTTAATTGCGCTGATAACAACTGGTTTGATTTAGTGTTAACAAACGACACTTATAATGATGGTGCTTAGTCGTTAATTTCTTAACTCCTAAGTATAATATGTTTTACAAAATTTATATATTGTTTTCATATTTATGTTGTATTATAAAATGTAATTAATTTATTTTAACTTATTCTAACTTGTGTAGTGTTGTTGTTATAATGTGTATGTAGTGTTTAGCGTGTGTGGAGTAGTACTAAATGCTATTGTTGTTAATACTATTGTTAATACTATGCTATTTCTTAGTTGGTAATATATTTTTTTTTTGTTTTTTTTTTGGGTTTATATATATATATATATATATATATATATATATATTTTTGTACTTAAAATATTACAATTACAAATATTCTTAAAAAATAGCTTATCCTATTACATTTTTTATTGCTGTTTTTGTTGTGTCCGGGTGGGTATGATATTAAGGCGTTGTGTGGTGGTGGTGTTGGTGTACTGTTTATTTGTTTTGTATTATAGTGTCTTTTTGTGACTTGATATGTTGTTTGGTGTCTTTAGTGTTTGTTTTGTTGTTGTGTGTTTTGTTGTTGTGATGTGTGTGTTAAATGAGTTGTGATTTGTAGGATGATTAATTTTTTTTTGTGTGTATTTTAAGTTAATAATTTGGGATGGGGTTTATAGGGATTATAGTGGTTGCTGTTCTGCCTCCAATAGATTATTTACGACCGTCTTGTCCCTTATGCGGATCGCCATTTTAAGGATGTAGTCCCTAATCTCCGCGGTGGTCATTAGTGCTTCGTCTACGATGAGACGTTTCGGGCTAAAGGTGGATGTGAGCCCGTTGACTATGAAAGAGACCATAGTCCGCACTCGGGCCTTGCCATCGTCGCCTAGGATGGGTTGGAGCTTTTCCCGTATTTCTTCTGCGGATTTCTTGGTGGCTGTGATGACCATATCTTCGCTGGTGTTGAAGCCACGGAGCATCGCTGTTGTTTTACCGCAGCCCGGGACGCCGTTAATCCAGGTGATGTCGGGGACGGTCCATACGTCGAAGGGTTTGCCTCCGGCAGATTCCTCGGTCAAAGTTTTAGCTTTTTCCAGGATTCTGTCGTCTAGCATTATCCTTGTGGACTTCATCACCACTACCACTGGATCCTCTGGGGGGGTTAGGAAACGTAGTTTCCCTTCCTCTCCTTTCTTCCTCTCCTCCTCGTCCAAAATGACCAGACCGCCTGTGGCGTTGTAGGCTGCCATGTATTCCCCCGACATCTCCCCCGCTTACACGGTGGAGGTGGCGTTGTCGTACACGGCTGCCTCTGCGGTCTCGAGTTTGGTTTTAAGCAGTCTGTCGATTCCCAACTTATAGGTGTCCAAGATGGACTGGCCCACCTTTTTGTTGAGGATGATGTTTGCTCTACAGACTGCTAAGAACTCGATGAAGGCGTTTGCCCAATGGTCACTCGGTTTCGTTGGAGTGAGTAAGATTGGAGGTTCCACTACCCCCATGTGCCTACTTTTTTAATTGTGCTGGTGTTCTCGCACGCTGTGTAAATTACTTGCAAGTAGGCACTGACCGAGGTCTCCAGCTCCTCTGGAGAGGTGATACCTTCTATGGAAGCTTTGTCCATACCCGTCCCCGCTAATTGGATGCCGAATTGTGTCTCGAACTCCCCCCAGTCGGCATGCGAGACGTTGAATCTGCGCGTTGTTGTCGAGCTTAATGGTTCAAGCTCAGAATCTAGGCGCAGACAGAACGTGATCGCATTGTGGTCCGACGAGGTGAAACCTCGGTCCACTCTCCAGGCATCCATTATGTCCAGCAGGGACGTGCTGCATGTGGTGATGTCGACTATGCTAGTGCATAGCCGATCATTCCTGCAGACTTCAAAGATTTATGTATCACCCTCGTTGAGAATATGGAGGCCTCTGTCAAAAAAGGCAACGCAATCCCGGCCGCGGTGGTCTTCAGTATTGCAGCCCCACCAGTAGCTCCAAGCATTGACGTCTCCCCCCAGTATGATGTTATTTGTCTTAAGACCAGCTATAGTTGTTGATGCAGACCTGATATTGGTTTCAATATCGTAGTTACCCTCGAAGTAGACTGAGATCACACCAATCTGCAAATTTCCTGCAACCAGCTTAACCGCCGCCTCGGTCTCCGTTACCAGCTGGGGGTCATGTATGACCTCCAGGTAGTCGCGGAATACCATGACTGCTGCTTTTACCGGTTTTTTGCGATCGAGAGTGCACTGGATAATTTTAGTGCCTGGGTATTGAGACATGCACCCAGTCCTGCCTACATAGGGCTCTTGGACTAGTGCAACGTCGATACCCCTCTCGTTCGCTTCGTGCAGGAGCTCCATGGTTGCTGTTTTGGAGCGTTGTAAATTTACTTGCACAAATCGCAGATTGTGCTTTCTCCGTGTACTCTTGGGCATGCTGGGGTCTGCTGGGGTGCCCTTAACAACTATAGTTGATCTTCGTCCTCGCTATGGCATCCCACTTGTGGCGCTCGGGGCAGTCCGGGCTGTAGGCGTTGTGAGCGTGCTGGGGCAGAATGTCCGGACTTTTACCTCCGGCCATCCTACAGTTTCTGCACGCTGGTTTGACGCCGTCCTTACGCCGGTTGCATTCCTCCCAGGAGTGCTTCCCTCCGCAGTGACTGCAGAAGGGTTGCGCCTCCTGGCAGTGCGCTCTGGTGTGTCCGTATCCCAGGCACTTGGCGCATTGCACTAGAGGCGACTGGTCCTCTATTGGTCTCCGCTGGATACCAATGTAGAGGTAGCCCTCTTCTGTGAAACGCTTGTGTACTGGGGCCGACACTTCCAGGATGACATGGCACTGGAGTGGGTTGCGGGTCTTTTTACGCGATTGGACGCGGATGTGGATGGCTTTTGGAGAGAGAATCTTGAGGAGGTGCGCATATTGCACCGCCAATTGTTCCTCAATCTCTTTGTCTGTATGATAAGCCATCACGTCCTTGACAATTACTAGGGGGAGGCTCGTCTTTGCGACCTCCGCCTTGAGTTTTGAATAGTTCTTGACCCTATCCTCCACCAATTTGAGGTCTTCCTTGGTGCCGCATCTCAAGAAAACCTTTTGGTTTTTCCCCGTTCTGATTCTGTCTACCTTAGCCCCGGTTTTTTTGGGGTCCAATGCAATTCGTATCTCCTCTATCACCTTTTCGCCCGTCTTTAATGGATCCGGCGAGGAGATGATGAGGGATTTGGTCTCAGAACGGGTTTCTTTTTGGCCGCGACCTCCGCGTATGATGTGACCTTGGATTGACTGGAGGATGCTAGTTCGTCCGCTAGACTAGCTGCCGGTGGGGCCTGCTGTTGTTGTTGTAGGCCCTCTTTTAAAGTCTTTATATCGGACTTTACTGCCTCCAGTCTCTCCGTTATGGGCTGGAGATGTTCTCCCAGCTTTATTGGTGGAGGGGGTGGTGTGTTTGTACGTGATGACTTAATTTCTTTGACCTGTTTTACCAGGTCGTTTATGGACTCCTGTAATTTGTTTTGGTTGATTTTAGTCTTGCGTCTCTTTAAGTGCGGCGGCCGCTGCTGCCTTGTCCTCGCCTGACACCAGCGTGGAGAGTGCCTACTTTGTGTCCTCCGCGGTTGATTCCGCGGAGGTTCTGATAGTTGATATCTCCCTTCGCATTGAGTCCAGTTGTCTGGAGAGGTTATCCACTCCAGTTTGGAGCTTCTCCAGCTCCTTACTGGACTGCGCTCCTTTGGTTGTTTTTGGAACGTCTGCGAGGGAGGTCTGTAGCGTGGTAAGGCGCTTCTCCATTGCCTGTAAAGTTGCCAGCAGCGAGGATATTTTGGTATACGGCTCCTGCGTCTCATAGCCGAGCCACTTCCGCACCGCTTCCGTCGACTCCAGATTCGCTTTTACGTCTGCTCTTGTAGACTGGAGCTCCTTGGATAAGGAAGTTGTGAGATTGGACACACTTTCAGTGTGTGCACGTTCCACTCGCACGAGTTCTAGTGCGTGGCGCGTCCTTTCCTTCTCCAAGTTGTACTTGTGGCGCGATCTAGAGTCGGAGAGCGCGAGACATGTGTCGTATAGGGTCTAAAGAGAGTCGATCACTGTCAGTTTGATCTCTGTCTTCATATTTCCCGAACTTCCAGGGCCTCTTGCGCTTTGAGTAACCTTTCATTCGCCAGTTTCGTCGCGACGTCCATCTCCACCCCCTTCCGTCTTGTTGAGGTGAAGGGGATCATGCTTGGCCGACCTCGGCCCGCACATTCCCCCTCAGTAGACGCGTCCGATTCCTCGTCATCGGACGTGATTTTCCGGGGCGGGAGTTCGTCCGCAGACCATACCCGCACCTTTTATAGGACTTCTGAAGTCGGTCCTTTTGGGGTGCAGGACTCCTCGATTGTAGCCGACCCCGCCACCGACGCCGCTATTGAGGAGCTGGTCAGCACTTCCTTCCGCAAGGATTTTGTGGAGGAAGCTTTGCCTGGCTGGGTAGGGCGGGAGGAGGGGTGTGGTCTGCTGGGTTGCGACATTTTGTTATTTAAAATTCCGCGTCCTTGGAGACGGCCTTGAGTTTGGTATAAAAATTTGGTCTCTTAAATTGGTGTAAAAAATACCAACTATCCCACTAGTGGGAAAGTTGGAGAATTTTAATGTGTAGGTTGCACCAGCTGCTCGGCCAGGAGACCCCGGGTTGTTTGAGTCCAAACTCGGGAATCCTGGGAACTTATTGGCTAGTTATTTATGTTGGTGTAATTTAAGTCAAATAAAGTTATTGCAACAGTGAGTTACATTTTTAATGACTAAAGATTATCCACATTCTTATAGTACATATTTTTTCATAAATATAGTCCTTATAAAAGGGCGGGGGAGTATGTTAACTATTTTGTACTATAGCAACACTGGTGCGATGCAAAAGTAGCGCCACCTCTTTTGTCTTCCGTTCGCATTTTATACATGTACCACATAAACTGCTATTACGCAATAAATCATATATATTAGACTCAATTTGTGCCTTCACTGTATAGTATATATAGGCTTTCTATATATATGTCTGTCTTTTTCGTGGGCAGTGAGCGTGTCGCTTGATTGTTCGATTAATTCCCATTGTGTTTGTATTTCGTCATATTTTTCAAAGATCTACATTAATTCCTGTAATCTCACTTTTAACTCGTGTATCGTATTATTTTCAGGATCGTATGACTGTACAAAATGAGCTATCCTTGTAATTTTCCCTTTTTGTATGCTTCGTGTACGTTGTAAAGTTTCTACGTCGTATTGTGATTGCGTCATCATTTTATATGGATGAATTATTGTTTGACTTCGCTACACTTTTATATTATTTGTAGGTTGTATTATCGATTTATTGTAGTTTATATTGTGTATATGCATGTTTTTGTAGTATTTTATCAATTTTTTGTAAGCTAAGCGTGGTTGTAAAACACTGTCTTTAGTAGAAAAGGATTTCTTGCTGTGGCGCTATACAGCACGTTATGCGTGTGCGTTTCTGATTGGCCGTTGAGAGCGTCGTCTTCTCTGATACGCGTTTCGAGCGCGTCCTTTGTGTGCCGATTGGCTGTCAGAAGAGTCACGCGTTAATGGCGGCGTGCCCTTGCCTCTCGCCACGGGATGTACTTTGTTCTTTACCTTTATCTTGCGTGATGCGATGTGAAGTCGCTGTTCTTTTTGCTTCGAAGGACCAGACTATGCAGGGGATTGTTCTGAGAGATTTCCAATTACACACACTAGCTTTTTGATAATATATATGATTCATTGCGTAAGAGCAGTTTATGTGGTACATGTAGAAAATGCGAAGGGAAGACAAAGAGGTGGCGCTGCTGTTGCATCGCGCCAGTGTTGCTGTAGTACAAAATAGTTAACAATTATAATTAACTTTATATACAATTCAGTTTGGTATATAATTATATATATTTTATAATTACTTACAAGTCGCGGAAGGCCACGACACACCTTCCATGATCAAATTGATCGTGTACTAGCAGAAGGTGATGTCAGAGAAAAAGAAAATTGTTAAAAAAAATAATCGTATCAAATAAAAAAACAATTGATTACTTTTATACAATGTTTAATTAACCCAGGAAACATCCAAACTTCTATAAAATACAATCTATCTAATTAAAATTGCTTCACATGCCATAGACATTAATGCAGTTAGCGTGTTAAGCCTTGTACGCCTTACTACAGCCCAACAGGTCAACACAGAGTTCGTACAGAACATGAGACCAATTGGACCTCGTCGGACTGAAAAGGTTGATGAACAATTTGTCAGGTGTGGGGGCAGATATTGCCCTAAATGAAAACACCTCTGAGCAAGTTGACTGTATTTATTTGTATATAGGCGCCGCAAACAGCAACAGGTACATTCAGGCACAATGATTAAATCACGGAATAGATAATAAGGTTGGAAAGGCCTTCGCTCCAATTTTGTATTAGGACCAGTGTCGCCGCTTGACTCCCACTATTTTAATTTCTACACATACGCAATACTATGATTACAAATATTTCGCACACAACAAAATCACCCATACATAAATCTCAGGGCAGATATTCGTTCGCACACTAGCACTAAGTTCCCGTAGGCATACACACTCACCCACGCAAAAAGGCAATAAAAATGTTCATACACGCTAGTGCTTGATAAAACCGATATTCTTTATCGATAAATTATCTGATGAATGTATGGGGAAAAATGCAAAGTGAAATAAATATTTTTTTTTAACTATTTTACTTTTATTAATTACAAATAATCACTGTCCCTGGAATAAAACATATTTATTAAGCAATTGGCGCTTGCTATTAATTGCGAATGAATTTTTCAAAATAAAGTGTAACCTCACGTTAATATATTTTTCAATAATTGCTTTGCTGAGGTCTGTGACGTGGTCCGCTGTAGGGTATTGGCCGAATTGATGATAAATTATGTTTTTGAATATTTCACTACCTACAAAGATACGCATAATTTTTGTCACCAACATTTTTTTATTTATATTATGTAGGGTTTCCGTATAAATTTTGATTACAGATTCTGATATTTTACAGATCTGTATCAAATCTTTTGACGGATATAACAAACCACCCTTATCTTTAGCCACTATGAATTTATGTTCTTCATTTATGCTATTGGACAATAGCGCTCCAATGCATATATCGCAATCTAGTTTCTTAATTAAAATATGAGCTATGTATCCTGCAATATGGCTAATGATTTGATTGCTAAAATCTGAGATGGTATTGAAAAATGCGTTACTATCCTCTTCGTTATCATTATCATCATCATCGTCATCATCTTCAACCGCAATCCTTCGTATAGATCTATTAATCCGTGCTACAGGAGATGATGCACAATCAAGAATCGAAATGTGTTCAAGCGCAGTACAATTTCCACTATCGAGAGCCTTTAAGTCTATGTGAACTAAAAGTTTTTTGTATGCTGCTTTGAACTGGCGGGCCGTGGGGTTATTGTTGCTTCCACCATGTGACCTTATATTACCAAAAAGCATTTCAAGGTGATCCTGACTTACTTTGTAAAATGGCATAAAATTTAGAGCGCCGGGACGTATTAACGTTTCATAAAAATGTTTAACAGCCGCAGCACATCCAATAAAACCAATGAAACCAGTCTTACGTAGACTTTTTGTCAAAAGAGTTCCCTCTTGTGTTTTCAACTCGGATAGGTATGTCGTCGCCATGTCTAGATAATTAAGCAGCATTGCAGCGTTCGCTTCTGTTAGAGCTTTTTTGAAATTATATTCATATGTGTTTCGGGAATTAAAAATGTCAAACATGTTATTAATAATCCTCAAAAAAAATGTTGTGCTTTCACTATTTTTGAATGAAGGCAGATTTAATTGGTCACGACAGAAGTCTATAGCGTCTGCTACACTTAGGCTGAACAATTGCGTTGCAATCTTAACTTTCATCTTATTATTTTGAAAATTAACATGAAGGTAACGAAGCTTGTTTGCTAAATGAAAGTTCTCCTTCATTTGAAGGTTATTTAATTTCTCCAAAAATCGCCATTCTATGGTATTACCATCTTTATCTAAAAATGTGTTATAGCATTGAAAAGCATTACGGATTAATTTTATCATGTGTGATGGGTCTAGCACTACAACTACTGAATCATTCGTTGACGGGTGTGGAAAAGAATTTTTTTTGTCTTTGATTGAACAGTTTAAGCATTCCACCATTGCCATATTTGCAGCGCATCCATCAAAAGTTAGGGAAATTATTTTTATGCCTGTTTCTGCAATATGTTCCAAACATTGTATAATTAAGTCAGCGCGCTGTCTTCCGTTTATTCCGTCAACTAAGAAATATCCAACAGGGACCTTAAAATTACAATTTATGCCTGTCACTAGAAATACCAGAGCCTCTTTGGCTATTCCTACATGATCTCCTTCGATGCCACTGCCAATATCGACATGTCCAAGTAATTTTTTTCCGTCCCATTCTATACGACGGCGTATAGCCATTTCATCTAAGGAAAGGGCTGCAATAATGGGATATTTGGTGCTTTTGACTTTTATTTTTAACGCCTCAATGGATTCTGAAGTAAAACCAGGATCGCCTCCCATATTTTGGTACCATTTTCGGAGCGTACGGCGACCCGGGAGGCAAGTATCAAATGTTTTGCGTACGTACTCATAAGCCTTTGGCGAATAATAGTCAAGTGTTAGCGCAAAACTACGCAGAGCTGGACTATATTTTTGCTTAGATGGCCCGCCACCAGTATTTTTTGCGATCATACGATTTGTCAGTTCTTGTACCTGTGAATAAAATTATAACAATAAGAATAATTTTTATTATCTCTGCTATTTTTATAAGGCCACATCCAATATATAACATACCTTAACATTTAAATTTTTGAGAACAGATATATCTTCGTCCTGCAAAAAAAAAAAATTCTTGAAGATCATTTAAAACATCTTTCATTTTATTAATTTTTTTTTTCAGTCTTCGGCTTTGTGCTTGTATTTTTCTTATCTTCAATCTCTGTTTCATTATTATAGATTCTTTGTTGGTAATTATCTTTTGTAGCTTTCTTTTCCTAGGAGTGGTTTCATTTGAAGATGACATTAAGTTTTCCTACAAATAAATAAAATATAAGCATAACTTAATCTCCAAGCTGGGTAAAGACGTTATACAACAAGTAACTGATATTTTAGTCAACCCGCCAGAAGAGCATAAATACGAGAAACTAAAAAGCAGGCTATTAGAAATTTATGAAGAGTCGGAAAATCGGCAGATACAAAAACTGATTGGGGAAATGGAGCTGGGAGACCAGAAGCCCACTCAACTAATAAGGAAAATGCAAGATTTAGCCAGGAGTAAAATTAGCGAAGAGACACTGAGTATACTGTGGCAAAACCACCTGCCGGCATCAGTGCGAGGAGTATTGGCAGCGACTGAAACCACCAACGTTGAGAGGCTGGCGAACATAGCGGACAGAGTTATGGAAAACTCGAGGCCTATACAAGTGGCAGAGGTTATGGGAAGGCCAGCAGTAACAGACGATCCAGTCCTAGCGGAAATAGCGAAATTAAGTGACAGGGTCGCAAACATAGAGCGTTCGTCCAGGTTTTCCAACAGGCGAGGTCGCGACGCGAGTAGATACCGGTCGCAGTCACGCCCACGCAGCAGCAGTAGGGGAAGGCGTACTCCAGACAGCCCGGATTGGTTATGCTTTTACCACTACCGTTTCAAAGGGAAAGCTACAAAATGTGTACAGCCATGCAGCTGGAAACATCAGGAAAACTAGAAGAGGTGCAGGTCGCTCCGATGGGTACTTGCATCGCTACGGGAAACCATCGGTTATGTGTTACGGATCGACAAAATTGTATACGATACTTAGTAGACTCTGACGCGAACATTTCAGTGTTACCTAAAAACCACAGGTCGGTACGAAATAGTGCACAAAAATGTGAGTACAAACTGTATGCCGCTAATGGTAGCGAGATTAAAACATTTGGTATAAAAACTTTAGAATTAAACCTTAATTTGCGTCGTGCATTTAAATGGACATTTATAATTGCCGACGTTAACCAACCTATATTGGGAGCTGATTTTTTGTCATATTTTAATTTACTTGTAGATTTAAAGGGAAAGCGATTAATTGATAAAGTGACTAGTTTGCAGGTATTGTCGTCAGTGGTAAACGTAAGACAATCGTCTATTTTCACCATTGCCGAGACACATCCTTGTTATCACATATTAAGTAAATTCCCAGATTTGACTAAACCTGTATCTTTTAAGGAACCGCCTCAGCATAATGTACTTCATCATATCGAAACGTCAGGTCCGCCGGTATACGCGCGCCCAAGGCCGTTACCGCCGGATCGCTACAAAAAGGTACGTGAAGAGTTCAGACTTATGCAAGAGTTAGGCATATGTAGACCGTCAAAAAGCGCTTGGTCTAGTCCTTTGCATGTAGTGGCAAAGAAGGATGGTAACATTCGTCCATGCGGCGATTATCGCGCATTGAATGCTATCACCAGACCTGATAGGTATCCTATTCCTCATATTAAAGATTTTACATATATGCTAGCGAATAAAAAGGTGTTTTCAAAAATCGACATTAATAGGGCATATCATTTTATTCCTATAGCACCGGAAGATATAGAAAAAACCGCAATTTGTACACCGTTAGGGTCTTGGGAATATCTACGTATGAATTTTGGATTAAGAAATGCAGCACAAACGTTTCAACGTTTCATGAATAACTATGTACTACAAAATGTAGAATTAGACTTTCAAAAAGAACATCCAGAATTTTCAGAGTATAACACCGAATTTGTATTTTCGTATTTGGACGATTTAATTATAGCCAGCGAAAATATAAATTTACACGAAAAGCATTTAAAAGCATTATGTAACAGATTAGAAAATGTAGGTTTGACAATTAACATTGCAAAGTGTACATTTTCGCAGAGGAAAATCGAATTTTTAGGATACGAAGTATCCAGCAGCGGATTAAAACCCTTAGATAGTAAAGTTAAGGCAATCATAGATTTTCCTAGACCACAGACTATAGAAGAACTTCGTAGATTTTTAGGTATGGTTAATTTCTATAGAAGTCATTTACCAAATGCAGCTAAAAATCAGGCAGAGTTAAATAATTATTTACATGGAGCAAAGAAACGGGACAAAAGTTGTATAGTGTGGACCGATAACGCAGTGCAAGCATTCGAACAATGTAAGTTGAGTCTACAGAACGCCGCGTTGTTAGCATACCCGATACCAGGTACGCCACTTGCGATTATGGCTCACGCATCGGATAATGCAGTTGGCGCGACGTTACAACAACAAGTCAATAATATTTGGGTTCCGTTGGGATATTTTTCAAAACGATTGACAGATACGCAACAGAGGTACAGTGCCTACGATAGCGATTACTAGCGATTTATTTGTCAGTACAGTATTTTAGAAACATGTTTGAAGGTCGTGAATTAATTATATATACCGACCATAAACCGTTAACTTTTGCTTTTAATAAATTAGGGAGCAGTAAAGAAACCCCGAGACGTACTCGGCAGCTATTGTACATAAGCGAGTTTACTACGGACATTCGTCATTTGGTCGGAACCGCGAACGCAACGACGCGCCGACGCGCTAAGTCGAATTTCTATAGACACAATTTCATGCCCGACAGTACTCGATTTCTTGGAAGTAGCACGTACTCAATCCGACGACAAGCAACTCGGAGAATTATTGTCAGCAGAAAATTGTAATGTTAAACTTATTAAAGTACCTATGCCATTGTGCAATGAATTTATGGTATGTGTAAATGAGGGCAAACAATTGAAACCTTATTTACCAGAAAAATTTAGAAAGTTAGCTTTTGAGTCATTGCATAACTTAAGTCATCCTGGCATAAGGGCAAGTAGAAAAATTATAACTGGCAAATACTTTTGGCCAGGGATGAACAAAGATATAGGATTATGGGCTAAGACATGTTTAAACTGTCAACGCTCGAAAGTCCAGAGGCATACGATGTCTGCATTAGGTAAATTTGCAGAAGCAGATAGAATGTGTCATCTGCACATAGACATCGTAGGACCTTTAGTGACAACAGAGGAAGGCTTCAGATACTGCCTCACTATGATAGACAGACAGACAGGTTGGCCGGAAGCTTTTCCATTAAAAGATATTTGTGCTAGTACAGTTGCGAAAGTACTTTATGAAGGTTGGATTACAAGATATGGATGTCCTGTGAAGCTAACAAACGACCAGGGCAGACAGTTCGAAAGTACATTATTTAGCAAATTAATGAAATTTTTAGGTATTGATAAAATAAGAACAACGCCATACCATCCGCAAAGTAACGGCGCCGTAGAACGGTAGCACCGTAGTTTTAAAGCGGCGTTGATGGCGAGGTTAAATAATAATAAGTCATGGGTTGATGAGATGTATACAGTCATGCTAGGGTTGCGTACAGCGCCTAGAAGTGATACTGGAGTGAGTGCAGCGGAATTAACTTTTGGCAGAACATTAAGGTTACCCGGAGAGTTTTTTGGAACAAGCAACGATAAAATCACTGAGGGTGATGAATATGTTAAGCACTTACGAAACGTAATAAATAACTTAAAACCCAGACCAGTAATTAATAGGGATTCACGAACGATTTTCGTACATCCGGATTTAAAATTATGTAAAAAAGTTTTTGTTAGGAACGATTACGTAAAAGCATCACTTCAACCACCGTATTCAGGACCATTTGCTGTTATAAAACGTTTAGATAAGACATTTTTAATACAATTACCTGAAAGACAGTCACTTATATCGATAGATCGTTTAAAACCTGCTTATGAGCTCGACTTTGAATCAACTGGTTCGGACCCAGGTCAAAGTCGAGATAAAAATGTTATTGTAGAGAAAAATGTGATTGTAAAGGAAAAGTCGCAAGAGAACACTAGTGCAGAAAATAATACAAAAGGGCAACGCACGACTCGTGCAGGCCGCGCAATAAAAACGCCGGTCAGATTTAATTTATAACTAGGTCATTAGTGAGTCATCGTTTTGTATTATTTTAAAATGTACCTAAGTCAAATTATGTGAACGTCATTCTTATTGAAAATTTCGATACGAGTGGACTAACAAAAAGTTATAA
The DNA here is from genome assembly GCA_949752895.1 of Dendrolimus pini. Classification (NCBI taxonomy): domain Eukaryota; kingdom Metazoa; phylum Arthropoda; class Insecta; order Lepidoptera; family Lasiocampidae; genus Dendrolimus; species Dendrolimus pini. The sequence goes on from OX457153.1 coordinate 5,297,583, forward strand.
TGGGCAAATCGCAGAGCAAAGACGTTATTATAGCACAAAATGCCTCTGCCGGCAATGAAGAGTTTCATGAAAATGTGATAATGGTTGGAAAAATCGCGACAGCTGTATTAGCGATATTAGCTATAATAATAATATATTGGTTATACCGGAGATGCAACTCCCACGCAAAGTCCTGGCTGCGAAAGCAAGTAAGAAAAGGAAATAATGTGGAAGTAGCGGGCATATCGCGAAACCCGCAACAAGTTGTTTTCACAACATAATTTCTTCAGATCCTCTTGTGTAATTGTGTGTTCTAATTTAGAGTAATATTAAGGTGAAATTCAATAAAACAAATACATATAGTTAATAAAATTTATTTTTAGTTTACGTTTATGACTTATGTATTTTTTTTTCTTTGTTATTAATATTTTTATTGTAAAAAAAAAATTTTATAAGGAGGGGGTTGATGTAGGGACACAAGTAGCGACCAGTGGGCGACGTAGGCCGATTGTCAGTTGGCTCGTGACCGTGTACTTGTGCGCCGTTGTTCATTGCCCGCTCTTAGATGTGTACGTGACTGTGAGAATGATTACAGAATTTTACTTGCAAAACATTTTTTATTTGATGTTGTCCCGGTAGGAGAACACGCGATAAATATAAATAAAGGACAATTTAAGATAATAAAGAATAATTGACCGCACAATGCCTTTAAGATCAAATGGGAAAATATATATTTTTCTATGCTTTTCCCCCTTCCTATCTTATATTAAAAATGCAAATATGATAAATACATATGAAGCATCTATTCCTTACATTATTAAATTTTTAAGTGAAATATTTGGAACTGGAGCCCCATTTGGTACTTTATATACAGCAAGATCTGCCGTATCTCTTTTAATGGGACCAAAAGTAAGAATTCATAGAATTAAAAGATTCATGAAAGGGAGTTCTCAGGTCAAAACCATCAACACCCAAATTTGACATAACTTTGGACCCGGGAGTGGTACTGTATCACTTAGCAAGCTATCTAATGGACAAAATACCTTTAGAAAAACTAACAAGAAATATGGTAACAATACTTGCACTGATTACAGGACAAAGGGTACAGACATTGTCTCTTAATAAATTTAAATAACATAATTGTAGACACTACTAAAATGAAAATATTTATACCAGATATGATAAAAACCTCCAAAAGAGCTCCAATCAATGTTTACATTGAAGAAATATGAATAAAAATTGGATATTTACCCATACCATCTTAAAAGCATATATTGAAATGACGGAACCACTAAAGAAAGATACAAGTAAATTAATCATCATATAAAAACTGTATCATCATCATGCATCATCTCAGACAATTAGTCGCTGGATAAAATCAACCCTTCCTGCAGGGTGGGATAGATGTAAATATGTTTACTGCACATTCCACAAGACATTTATCCTCAAGTTCAGCACTTAGATCAGGGATCAGTATTGATCAAATACAAAGGACTGCTCAGGAAATTCATTGACCTTCGCAAATTATTATAATAGGCCTATCTCAAATGAGCCGTACTATGGTAATGCTATATGTATTACAGTAAGGGAAATACTGTAGTAAATATAATTAGTGACCAATAGCTTAGAAAATAAATCCATGTGCTCATTTTAATTATTCATTTTTCTGCTTTCTTTATTTATTTTTTTGGGTAAAAAATTTGTAACTATGTTATGAAGATAATAAAAACAAATTTTTCATTGACTAATAAACATGTTTTTAGATAACAAATGTTACTCACAACCCTAGCTTTAAACATCTGCTCGTAAACCTCTTATACAAGAAATGAGTATTATTGTATGATTAAACGAACTTACCTAAGTGAAGTTCTATCATAATAATACGAAGTTTCTTGTATAAGAGGTCAGTCCCAAAAAACCCTCCCATAAATAAAATTTATTATCCCAGAGTTAGGGTTGTTCGTATTATGTATATCTTCGAACGTAATGACGTAACATCCCTGTCAAACAAGCGTCAATTGTATCTCTTTGTTTTTTTTTAGCTTTGTATTAAAACAGTGGCTTAGCACAGCGCGATACTCGTCTGCTGCTCGTAAACCTCTTATACAAGAAACTTCGTATTATTATGATAGAACTTCACTTAGGTAAGTTCGTTTAATCATATAATTATATTATTTTATCCAAGGTTGTTTTGGCCAAAATCATGATACGACATGTCAACAAATATATTGATGAGGACACTGGAGATTCAACTCATATCCAATTATTATTGGATTATTAAAGGAGCAGTTATCGAAACGGTTTCCAAATATAGAATCCAACCCCTTATACGTTGAAGCAACTATCTTGGATCCACGTTTTAAAGGATTCGCTTTTAAAGAAGAAGAACAATATAAATCAGCTTTAACTACCATACGACGGCGGCTAGAAACTTCAACTTCTACAACTGACACGGCATCATCTACTAAAAGGCAGGAAACTGCACCTCAACCGGTAGAGTCTACCTCCAAAGCATCGCTGTGGGATGATTTTGATGCTGAACTGAATCAGCATCCTCAGACCACAAAATCAAATGGCGTCGGGAATCAAAGAATTAGATAAATATTTAAACGATGAAATGCTACCCAGAAGTAACGACCCTTTAATATGGTGGGAAAGTAGAAAAGGAATTTATCCCATACTATATTATTACATTAAAAAAAGGATTTTGTATTATGGCGTCATCGGTGCCCTGCGAACGCGTATTTTCAAAAGCGGGCCATATGATAAATACGCGCCGGATCATGTTAAAAGATGACAAGGTCTCAAAAATGCTATTTCTCAATTATAACTTACAATGATATGTATATAAAATAATAATGTACATAATGTAAATAACAAATCAAATCATTGTAAATAGAATCGACTTTTAAATACGCCAGCTAGCCTAAGCGTCTGGCCGCCAGTCCTAAGCCTGGAATAAAGTATGAAAGGAAATCAGTTTTATTAATGATCTCACAATTTGTAATTTTTCAAATATTACTATGAATATTCATCTTTGTTTCAAACTTAACGCGGTCTGCCTCAATATGCCTGCAACTCGACATATATATGTAAAGAAAAAATATAATTTTCTTTAATTTAAACTTTCCCGCGCATCAAACGTCCTTGAACGCACAGCGTATTGTCAGCTGACGTTTGCGATCTATGAAAAAGATAACCTAATAAGCGTCTCGTGATTGTTAAGATAAATCAATAATTTATAATATTAATTCCATTGTTTAAAGTATTGTATAATATAATTGTGATTAGGAACAGACATTGTAAATAATAACATTAATTGTCGTTTCTTTTATTACAGGTATGTAAGTTTTTCTAGGGTGCTAAGTAGATACACACTTTTATTTCATGTATTATAAACAATAAACCTTTTATTACAGAGAAACTCAATTGTGTTTGACTGACTGTGTCGCCCTAATCTCTAAAATATTAGAAAATATCTTATATATATATATATATATATATATATATATATATATATATATATATATATATATATATATATATATATATATATATCTGTATTTTTATCTTTGACAAGTTTGACACGATGTTTCAAATGAAACCGCAGCCCGTTTCTCAACCTCAGTCCGCGACGTACCATAACAAGACAACCATGATTTTATATCGTTGACTCAATGTGCTGTTACTGTTGAAAGAGAGCTGAGAATAGTGCCGTCGCGCTACCAGTAACTAGCTTCACATCACGGCATCCACACTAGTCCAAGTCTATGGCTCTATGGTCTTAGTATTGAGCATTTTATTCAATCGTGCGCAAGTGTATACACCGATTATCACCGATATAGCTAATGAAATAAACGTTCGGCTTGATATATCTTACATAACTTGTAGGAAGTGTCTATCGATATCGAACGAACACGGTGCAAACGAACGTTCAGTGCCTTCCGACCAGCACCACTCTCGGGTGCATTCAACATTAACATTTTGAAACTATAAGAAATAAATAAACATTATAACGAAATAAACATTTATACTTAAAAAAAATAAAAACTTAGTTTAAAATATAGTATTATCATAATTTTTCAAAATATAGTAATTTTTATTATGTTTTACTTTGCACCGACTTCAAGATGTTTTAGATACATACATACATAACTTCACGCCAGGTCCCTTGCGGGGTAGGCACGAACAACAGAGCGCCATACAGGCTTATTCTTACACACCTCACTTGCTTCTTTGACATTCATAGCTCTTGTCATTTTTAGATAATATATATTAATAATAATAGCTTTAGAAATAAGTTATTTTATACATTTTAGTTTTTTAGTTTTTGAAGTCGATTTTTTTAAACGAAGTTTTTATTTCTTATTTGTTACTTTTTAAACGACTTCGAAAAAAGGAGGAGGTTCTCAATTCGTCGGGATCTTTTTTTTTGCTTTTTATGTATGTTCGCCGATTACTCCGTGATTTATGATCCGATTTACGTGATTCTTTTTTGTTCGACGCGGAATAGCTTCCATTTGGTCCCCTAAAATTTTTACATAGTTTGGCCCAGTAGTTTTCATTTTATGAACATTTTTTATGAAGAAAATTTCCTTTTCGTTCCATATGTACACCGATTACTCTGAGATTTATGATTCGATTTACGAGATTCTTTTCTTGTTCGACGCGGAATAGCTGACATGTGGTCCCATAAAAATTTGACATAGTTTTTGGCCCAGTAGTTTTCATTTTACGAACATTTTTTTGTTCTCGTTTCTTGGGACCTATATTTTTTAAGAAGCGCGGCACCATTCGTAAGTCCACCCATACATAGCTAGACACTAAAAAGTAACAAATAAAAAATAAAAACTTCGTTTAAAAAAACCGACTTCAAAAACTAAAAAACTAAAATGTATAAAATAACTTATTTCTAAAGCTATTATTATTAATATATATTATCTAAAAATCTTGAAGTCGGTGCAAAGTAAATCATAAAAATTACTATTATATTTTGAAAATTACTAAGCACCGACTTTAAGATATTTTAGATAATATATATTAATAATAATAGCTTTAGAAATAAGTTATTTTATATATTTTAGTTTTTGAAGTCGGTTTTTTTAAACGAAGTTTTTATAGTGTCTAGCTATGTATGGGACTTACGAATTAAAAAATATAGGTCCCAAGAAACGAGACCAAATTTTTTTTCGTAAAATGAAAACTACTGGGCCAAACTATGTAAGATTTTTAGGGGACCACATGGCAGCTATTCCGCGTCGAACAAAAAAAGAATCACGTAAATCGGATCATAAATCAAGGAGTAATCGGCGAACATACATAAAGAAAAGCAACAAAAAAAATCCCGACGAATTGAGAACCTCCTCCTTTTTTCGATTCGGTTAAAAATAACCCACACTGCAACCTCGGTACCGCTACAATTATACTGTCTGATTCTGCTTAAAAATATCTCCTTTTAATTATTCTGACCCCTAGCATGCTACTAAATAAGCAAGGTAATTCTACCGTATTTAAAATATGAATTACAACATAATTTTGGAAAATCTAGCGTATTTTAAGAAGAGTTCTACCATCCTCTAGAATTTAGAGTTGGCAACACTGAGTCTATGGCTCTATGGTAGTATTGAGCATTTTATTCAATCGTGCGCAAGTGTATACACCGATATGGCTAATGAAATAAACGGAGCCGATGTAAGTTTTGATACTTTATTATTGTAGTAACATGTAATCACTGAAGTATGAAACCTATGGAAATGAAACGTCAACAAAAAATGCGTGCCACTGTGACGTCATTTTGGGACTAAACATGGCGGTTTTAGTGCTGCCCAGAAGATATTAATGTTATTAGGTTTTATCGATAAACGTTCTTGGCTCATTTTATTTTAAATATTATTGAGTATTAATTATTTGTAGAATTTATACTTTAATAGGAAGTAAGTATATTGTTTCGTGCAAAGATACTTTGATTTAGATGTGTGAAATCTAAGACAAGTTCTTACTTCAAATTTGCCAAGTAAACGACGACGATATGACTATATGACGATTTACAAAAGTTGCTACCCTGATTTTATAAAGTTGTCGTTTGACAACTCAGTGACCGCAAAACATAAACATATGGCGTAGTACAGTGCCATCTGCCCATCTCTAGCATGCTAAATTTTATCGTCGTGTCGTATGTTGCCGTCTCATTCGCACTTGCGTTTATGTCGGAAAGGGATGGAAGCTTTATGTCGGCGATAAAACGTTAGCATGCTAGAGCTATGCTGTTTGGATATTTTTTTATATATAAGAGTACGTGTTTTTCTTAGACTACTTACCTCTCTATTACAATCTATTTTAATTGTGTTGTTGACTCTAAAGTCCGTAACACTACCACAACACACCTCAAGATAGGTGCCCCGCACCATAAGTGAGAGTGATTCAAATTTTAAATTTATCAAGGGATCGCGTGATATAAAAAAAACAAAACACCTTCAAATCAAATCATTTATTTGCTTAAAAACATGGTCAGTAAAAATATTAGATGACAATATATTATTTTGTTTCACATGTTTTTGCCCTTTCAGGCATGAAAATAGTAATTAAGTTGAAAATCAACTAATTAACAAATAACAGTGTAATCCACTCAATCCACAAACATTAATTTTACTTTTTTCTAGAATTATACAGTAATCATAAAATAATATGTCAAGTGCAGAGTTTTCCATATAAATATACGAGGAATACATAGATTGCTTAAATAGCACTCTTTCCGTATATGCTGACTCAGTTGTTACTTACATCGCAGGATTTGTATCGAGAAAATTATCCCGCAATATAAAATGTCAGACGTATGCTTCGTTATTGTTTGGAGATCCGAACAGCAATTTGAAAACGTTGATTCATTTTAAAACAAGAGGTGGACTGAAATACCCATCGAAAGATGTTGAATACATAACGAAAAAGACAGAAAAGATCATTAAACCTAACTTGGATAAGTCGATGCCCCAAAACTATTATCTATATATATTTAAATTCATTATGGAGCACTACTCCGAAAAATCGGACACCATTTTTCGGTCGGAATCAATTGATCATGACACTAATCATAAATACCTCTTAATAAAATGTGTCATCAAAACATATTTAGACATTCGGTTTAGATATTTCGGGATAAAAGCTACCGACAAAATCTCTCTTCGGAACTATTTAAATAAAATAGTTTTATTCCGTAACGAGTAAAAAACTATTGTAAATATATATAGATTTTATTGAATTTAAATATATATAGATAATAGTTTTGGGGCATCGACTTATCTAAGTTAGGTTTAATGATCTTTTCTGTCTTTTTCGTTATGTCTTCAACATCTTTCGATGGGTATTTCAGTCCACCTCTTGTTTTAAAATGAATCAGCGTTTTCAAATTGCTGTTCGGATCTCCAAACAATAACGAAGCACACGTCTGACATTTTATATTGCGGGATAATTTTCTCGATACAAATCCTGCGATGTAAGTAACAACTGAGTCAGCATATACGGAAAGAGTGCTATTTAAGCAATCTATGTATTCCTCGTATAAGGTGCTGTCATCTTCTGGCACTTCAACCAATTGTTTTTTTTCGGTTAAATCATTCAAGGCTTTTTGTGGGCTAGTGCTTGTGCAATTTAAAATATTAACTTGCTCCAAGGCAACGCAATTGCCGAGCCCTTCGTCGCGAATTTCGGATCGAATAAGAAGCCTCTTGAAGGCTGCTTTAAATTGAACGGCATTTGGATTATTGTTAAAACCCCCTCGAGCTCTTATAGCCGAAAAAAATAGCTCGACGTGATCCTGGCTGATCTTGTACAGTGGCAAATATTTTAATATTTTTGTGTTTTCGACAAGATGTCGATATAAAGCTAATGCACTTTTCATATCAATGATTAGCCCCACAAAGCCAGTCTTTCTCTTCGACTCAATTACTAACTGCCCTGACGGCAGCCTCAGGCCGCGTATGTAGCCAATTGCACCTTCAAACAGCACTTCGATAAGGCCGATGTTTTGGGGACACATGGCTTTTTTTAATCCAGGCGGGCGAATCGAGTGACTGTTCAGGATATCGAACACATCGTTAAGAAGTTTTATAAAACTTACGGTGCCCTCGCAATTTTCAAACGCTTTGAGTTTTAATTCCGAGTTACAAAACTCTAAGGCATCCGCCACAGAGTTACTTAGAAGTTGAGTTGCTAAACGGACTTTCATCTTTTGCTTAGCAAAATATATGTGAGCTTTAGTTATTTTTGTGGCCATGTGCAGTCCCTCTTTTTCTTGCAAATTAATAAGCGCCTCCAGATAGGTAAAATCAATTTTTCGGCCATGCACATCTTCCAACACTCTTAAGTCGCCGAATGTGTTGCGGATAAATTTTACCATATGACAAGGATCAAAAAATGCATGCAATGTGCTTTCGCCGCATTTGAATGTGCTATCAGTTTGTCCTTTAGTAAAATAGCAACCAAGCTCTTGTAACATCGCAAAATTTGCTGCAGGCCCATCGCATGTAACACTCACAATATTGATGCCCACTTCCTCGCATCTTTGAATGCACATTTTTAACAATTCACATTTTTGCGCTGCTGTCAAAGATGTAATGAAAAAATATGCGATTGGAAGTTTCCAACTTCCATTGATGTTATTAACTAAAAATACGAGGCATTGATTCGCCACCTCCAATGCGTCGTGCGTGCGTAACTCGCCCGTAATACATTTTTTTTTGGGGATCCCAGCATAAAGACTTTCTTATTGCCATCTCATCAAAGATTAGCGAGCACACAATTGGTTTGTCGCTAGCTCGAACATTGTTTTGAAGGGCCTCAAACGCTTCCTCACAAAGGCCGGGTTCCGCATTTATTTTTTGATACCACCTAGTTAAAGTCCTTGGGTGAGGCAAGCATGTATTGTATGTTCGACGCACAAAATTGTAGGCCTTTGGCGAAAAGAAGTGGAGCGTAAGGGCAAATTTTCTAGTCTCCTCCGAATATTGTTTTTCCAAAGGCAAGCCTTCACTTTTCAGAATTTGCCTCTTTAAAAAGTCTTTAGGACCTGCGCAGGCTTCTAAAACTATAGAGTTCTCGTTGTTGACAAGGTTCCTTTCCTGTAGGTCTTTTATAATGTTCTGGAACTCTGCAATTTTTTTCTTTTGCCGCCGCACTTTTTCATTTAATTTTTTTACTTTCTTCCTTAAGAAATCACATTTATCTTCAAGTTCTTTTACTTTTTGTGCTTGGTTCTGAAATAAAAAATGATTATTATTGAATACACTATGTTTATGTGTAGGCGATCACAAATTTGGAGGTAATTTTAAGTAATTTTCCAATTAGTACTAGGACTGGACTGCAAGCATTCGAATGTTTTTCAATATGAGCGTTGCTAACTGGCGATTAGTGGTTCCAGTTAGAGGATTCCTTAAGGTAGGTCATGGTATAGTATACGTACCGGTAGATTATCCATTCCTGAGGTGCCAGGGACAAAAGCAAAAGAAGCAGTACACGCGGTGGTCGTCGTCATGGGGAGCTGTGTACAAAAAAGGTGTGTTTAAAACCAGACTAAGACTAAAGGCGCCCACTGATTACCAGTTCGCCGGAAGATATCGACCTGTCAGCAGTGTCACAAAATTTGGCAGCTCCGAACACTTGCCAGGCTGATATCGTCGGGCGAACTGATAATCTGTGGGCCCTTTAACTGAAGTACCTATTAATTCTACGCAGATAAAGTTGCGAGCAAAACTGGTAGGTATTGAAATAATTGTCCAAAAATTGGCAGTTATTAAATTATCCAGCTATCGATAAATAAGTTACTTACTGCTGATGTTGCAGCTCCTGAAGTTCCAGAAATAGGAGCAGGAGCAGGATTCAGTGCAAGGCCAGTCTTTCGGGGAAGCTAAAATTAAAACGCGACATATTTAGAACCCTGCATATATATATATATATATATATATATATATATATTATAAAACTTACACAATAAATTGTAACAACGTGTTACTGAACATATTGAGCAACGAGAATGTTAAATATAGAAGGCTCGACACCAATTCATATGTAAATAATTTTGTGTGATTATACAGAACAGGAAGAAGTCTTTTTTTTCTTGTAATATCACCATTACGTAGGCTTGTCACGGCTCCTTTAATGCTTTCAAATTAGCACGGTAGTTTTGGCGCTACTGCTGTAGAACAAATATAATTGAGATAATTCATGGCTAATAGTAATCACTGTATTAAAAAAACTTACTATTGGAATTCCAACATCTAAAGTTCCATGAGCAGGAGTAGTAACTGTAGTGGCGACTTTCTTGCAAGGCTGTAAAGAAGTTAAAATTAAAATAAATAAGCTGCCAGAAGCGAATCGGACTTGAGCCCCTAGGGTTCCATGTAGTAAACAATTTTTAAACATTTCCTATGTTAACTGAAATAAAAACTTCTGTTTCTGTAATGTATTGGGTAAAGACCATTTTTTTTTAATTTACATAGCAGTATTTATTTTTATTTGATACATAAAAATAAATTAGGTTGGGGAAAAAGTTTCTTCGCATTTTATATAAAAATTCAAAAGTTTTTTTTATAAAGTTTATTTACATTTGACTAAAGTATGTAGGTGCCATTTTGTTGGGCTTTACTACTTTACTTTTTTTGGGCTTCCTCTACTGCTATATCCATCCACATTCATACTTAACATTCTAGATAAGTGACTCATCAGGAAAACAAACTTACTATAAAAGTTGCAACTCTTGAAGTACCAGCAACAGCATGAAGAGCAGTATGTGTACTGGCAATACTGGCAATGGCACCTTTTAGAGGGACCTGTAAATAAAATTGTGGTGTAAAATAATAGTTCACATGATTGATGATAAACTTCCATTTATGGTATTAGTAAACAAATATAAATTATATAAACATTTACCAAGGTAGAGGAGTCAGGAACGGCCAAAACAGGAATTGTTTCCGACTGGTTTTCTTTTAATATGCCAGTTTTATTTTGGCTGGCATGTTGCTGCAAGATATTGAACTATTAGTTTAGAATAATTGTGCCCACAGTATTTTTTTCATAAAGTTTGCTTAAATGATGACATTATCATTCAAATTGAGCAAATACATTTCTTGGATGGAATCGCAGTCACAAAACCCATAAGTTTTTCTAAAATAGATAAATAGAATGAGAATAACATAGACCACAACTAGTCGTAAGTAGCATCAGTAATAATGTAGCAACAACAAGTATATCAAAGGCTAAAAGTAAAAGTACAAATTTCAATTATACGAGCAGTCTCCATGAGGGTGAGAGGCACGAGTAGACATATTAAGGCCTTCGACTGCGAAGACGGAGCAGAAATTATATAATAAGCCGACAGTCCAACAACTATCCTGCTGATCATCGTCCCACCATAAAAAACTTGTATATTATTTTTTATCGTTTTATAGCACGTTTTGTTGTAAGTATATAATTAAAAAAAAGTATATCAATACAAACTATAAAAGTATATACAGTATTAACTTACTCTTACAAATTTGAAGGGCACGGCATCATCTCGTAGTCGGGTCACATCCAAAGTTTTGTTGAAACATTTGTCATCAAAATGTAGCGAGCAAATAAAAATACATTTTACATTTTGCTTTATATTTTCCATTCCAATGGCTTCCAGCCACTTTTTCTTTTTACTGTCATTTCTTGGGATCCTATAAAATATGTTTTAATTATTATTTTTGTATGTTTTAAGCGAGGTAGCATGATAAAATAAGAAATTTTATATAAGCAATCAGATTAAATCGATATCAAAGTCGATAAATAATGTGCAACCCTAGCTAATAAATTAACATTATTTAAGCGTAAAAATATAGTTAAATAAGTCAAATCCATACATGACCTATAACTGCACATAAGAACCTTGCTAATTATAATGTAAATATTCCTTTATTTTCCCGGAAACCTTAACAATAACCAATATTTTTAATGTTATTTATAGCGTACCTGTGTATGGTTAAAGGTGGCTGATTTGGTGTTTTTCTTATGCCGCACCCTATAACACTACACACTGGCATATTTGCGATGTAATTATTTATATTTGGCTTTAATTATTTTAAATTACAAGCAAAATGTTAAAAGATAATTCGTTATTTTTATTTATACCACGACTTTTTGACAAGAACTGTACCGGCTGAACTGACTGACAATGACATTTGGAGGACTAAACATGGCGGATTTCGGCCTCATTAGGTATTTGCTTATATTTATACGTATATATATGTTTCACTTTATGTACGCACTGAAATACTGTTATATTGTTTTCCTGCGAGTTACAGTGCTGAGTAAGAACGAGATAAATATATGTTTATGTGTGTGCCTTCAAAATGGATGCTATTTATATAAGCAATAGTACGTATAGAACAATATGTCGCGTCCCTATTATATAGGTCTATGCATGTAATCTATGGAATAAAACGTCACTGTCATTAGGGGTTGACAGCAGTGACAGAGGTGACTTACCGCCGACCCCCTCGCCCCCTCTTAGATTGAACACGGAGACATTACCACTTAAGATAGAGAGCATAAGATTAATATTTAAAATAATAAGTGCATACTTGCTGTATAATATTAAAATAAATATAATATTGAACAAAAGTAAAAAGTGTTTCAACAAACATCACACAACAATACTATTATCGAGTATTAACTGATTAAAACCTTGATTACCATACATCATATCATGTTATATAAGATATTGTTAATTTGTTTTACTTCAATTCCGGTTTATAGGAATATGACCACTAAATATCTACAGCTGAAATTCCTACCCGCTTATAGTGGTATAAAGGGTAAATATAAATTTTATGTTACGGGCTTACCAATACCAACGTATATACTTACATGGAAAATAATTTTAATTTGCTTTCTAAATATGAAGAATCAGTAGGAAAAGATGAAATCATTATGATTTTATTAAATTTTACGGCTCCTAATAGGTACTTATTTCTAATACATCGTTTTCAGCATCATGGTGGTCGTTGCACGTGTTTTCTCATTTTGAAATCTCATATGATAGCAGCTATTTGGCTCAACTATTGAATATTAATTTTCTCTGTCGGGCTGCATCCCTTACCAATATTCAAAAATATTGTTCAAGCTCAGCGTACCAATAAGTTGGACCGCTTGTTGCTTTGGGAGGTACATGTGTCGCATTGGCCTCGAGGCGACGTCACGGTGCCATCGTTGTGACACCGGCGACGAGGATACTGCGCTGCACACACGCCTGGAGTATCCAGCCTGGACAGAGCAGCACCAAGACCTCGTCGCTGTAACTGGATTTGACCTTTCGCTCCCGGCCGTGGTGCGCACAATGGTCGGGAGCAACACCGGATGGGGTCCCTTAGGATATAGGGGTTTATTATGTTTTGAGGTCCTTGGTGGATCAATGAAAGAATGAACTCAATTATGAATGTTTAAATATTTAAATACTTATGTGAACACAGTTTTCTATAGGAAGCCATTTGTACAAGAGAAGTTAGCGATGTGAACATATATTAGTGATGTGCATTGTAACATAAAATATCGAATAGATTCGATTTCCAACACTCTCCTCCCTCAATGCACATCTTTCCATTTAAAACACTTAAATCAATAATAAATTATATAGACATTGAATCATCTTTCTCTTTACATAACTAAAAAACTTTGCAAAACTACAATGCAGCATCAGTATTCTAGTATGAACAACAAAGTAAACTATATATGTAACCTTACTCCTAGCAAGAAAACAAAAAAAAAACTTCTAAATTCTAATTACTGTTCATAAAAGAAACAAATCAAAGTAAATAAACTCAAACATAACTCAAACTAAGCTTTTCTCTTAAAATATTAAATTGATTTCTAGACTAGGTTTTGTTAACAAATCTGCTAATTGAGTTTTAGTATTTATATAATTGATAATAATTAAAGCTTCTTCCACCTTTTGTTTAATGCAATAGATAGACTTCCTATCTTCTTCTCTAGCCCAGTCGGCATCAGCATATCCAATTAAAGGTGTTAAAGTATTACAATTATTTTTAGTAAATATTAAAGTTTAATTAAGAGTTTGTTTCACATATCTTAAAATTATTTTCAAAGCTTTCCATAGATTTTCACTTGGTTTAGACTGATATCTACTTAAGTAACATACAGATATAGCTAAATCTGCTCGAGATTCTGTAGTTGCATACATTAAAGAACCCATTAAAAATCTACATTTTGATTCATAGCTCATATCAATACAAGAATCATCATTTTTATAATTAACATCCATCGGTGTATCATTACCTTTACAATTTTCCATCTGATATTTTTTAAGAGTACTTTCCAAATATTTAGTTTGATTTATTAATATTTTTTCTGTCTCTATTTTAATTGAAATCCCTAAATAATATTTTTTTTGTTTCACATATTCGAGATGGCTGTCAGCCATACTTGCTATTAGAATAGCTTGTGCTTTAGCCTCATTTTTTATATTTGTACTCTTGCTAAAGTCTTCTTCTATGATTGCTTGTAGAACATCACATTCCCATAATACGCTTTTGATGCGGAATGCCCATGTATTGAACCCTTCACCGGCGAATTGCGTAATTGGATAACGTTCGGACCGCGTGGCGTCCATTCTCTTGTCTGACGATTTTTCACTTTTAATTGTAATTCTTTCATAAAACAATCACTCTCTGCAACTACTATTGTTTTGAGGTCCTTGGTGGATCAATGAAAGAATTAACTCACGTCCAACGAACCAACCACTGACTAACTTTCAAGACTACACCTAATACACTGACTACACTCAATACACTGACTAAACTCTGGCAAATCACCGTCTACTTATACTAACAAATTCATTAAAAAACTAACATCTTGCGGAAGCTTTCCACGTTTTCTCTGGCCTGGATCTTTAACCCTTCTCGGAAGATGTGAACCCTTGTTTATAAACTAATAAATTACTTTCCCACTAAATTAAAACAAAGCATGCAGTTAAATTACAAAAAATATTTTCTAACAGTACAATGGCAATTGCAGATGTCAGAATCATCTTTCTTTGACGTAAATGGTCTTACAAAGAGCGTTATTATAAACTATTATCGAAATTCTCGAAAACATAAAACAGTGAAGGACATTACGGGGGTCATCATAAATTATTCCATATCCCAGCATCTGCATTGCCTTCGTGGGAAACAACTTTCTAAAAATATCTACAAGCTATTTTGGCATCGTTAACACATAGTAACGTCCTTTCTGGATGCTTCAATGCAGTTAGGGAAATGCCACAAGTTTTCAAATTTTTTTAGCGATATCTCTCCACATATAGTTTTTTAGTTAGTTTAAAAGCTATGTGCTAGTTACTACATGACGAAACCGCCAAGGAAACCCGCGGCTAGCCGCGACCCTCGTCTGGCCTACAGGCCGATAGTTACGACCACATCGACACCATCAACCAGTGTGACCACTCCCCTCACCTAAGGCGGGGCGCCGCTCGCACCCCCGGATACTATTATCCGACCGGGGACAAAAGGGGCCCGCGTCAGGCTGGGGAAAAATGCAGAAGGGCATCGTCCTCTGAGGAAGAGGACGAGCCCCGAAAACGCCTAGATACGGCAAAGACTCAATCCCCTATTGCACCAGAAGAGAAGCGGGGAAGAGATGGCATCCTCTTCCACCGCCAGCTCGTCCACAACAAGTAGCCAGGCCTCGGCAGACTCCACGCCACCTTCGCGCTCCACTTCTTATGTGGAGCTGGAGAGCCTGCGCACCGACGGAGCTACAAATCCGGTCGAAACCGGAACCGACTGATACGACGCCGCCCCGGCAAATCAAGGTAGGATTTGTCGCCACGTACGAGTCCGACCCTTCGGCCTCGTACGATTCGGACTTCGCCAGTACCGACGGCAACATCTACGCCGGGCCATGACGAGCAACCTGCCCCCACCGCCCCTAAGGCGAAAGGTTACCCGCCATTGATAGTTGACAAAATATAAAATTGGATCAAAAACTTCGAAAAAAAACCGTCCGCCACATCCCAGGAGTGAGAAGCAGGCCTGGTTGCCTGCTGCTGCTGGCTGGCTGCGACCCTGCCCCCACACCCATCAATAGGAGACAATTTCTTCCAAATTGCTGCACACACTTCATCCACCATAACTTTTACAGTGGTGAACCCCATGCGGAAATTGAAGCCCAACGATCGAAAAGAATTTCCAGTTGATCGAAAAGATGACTGGAAAAAATTACGAAACTCTTACGTCAACGCAATGAACCGCCGTAAAAAAAAGTGGGCTAGTTGGTGGGTGTTGGAGCACGCACGGGGGGATCAGTTCCGGACGGGCATCCATGCGAGGCAGTCGCTAATGCCTGTGCTCTTCTCGAATTTTGCAGATTTTCGCGCTTTTTCTTTCCGAAAAGGCGATAAATTGCGAATATAGTTGTGTAGTGTCAGTGTACAGTGTTAGTTCGTTCGATTCCGGCGCGAATCGCAGTTTATTGGCTTGGGTGAGTCGATTTACTCTCTGCTTGCTTTTCGCGCGCTTCAGCGCATATTGCGTAATATTAACGGTTATTTCGTACACTAAGTACGCCGTCGCGTGTCACTGGTTTCGCGCAGGGAACGGGCATCCAGTAATGGATGCCCAGGATCCTAAACCACCCCCTGGGCTTTCGGGTGCGCCTTGCAAGAGAGGCCACCTGGAGGCCAAGGATGGCTGGCAAGCGGCCGAGATCGGTGAGACGCGGAGGAAGAAGGTCCCGTCTACTTCAATCGCTCGGCGCAGCAAATCTGCCGCCGGGCCACGTCCAGGCTGCCAGGCTGCTGCCGTTATCACGGCGGCACCCGAGGCACCTGTCTCGCTAGGCAGGGCGGCGTCCGTGGTGGACCTCACCGCGGATGCCCCCGACAGTAGGCATAACGTTATGGGGCCCCCGGAAGGTCCCGTGACGCGCAGGCCCCCATCCAGCCGTGCGGCACGTAACAGTGCGGCACACCTGGATATAGGTAGGAGCACGCTGCTCGGGTCACACTCGGCTGTTTGCCTGGCCGTGAGTGACGCGAGCACCATAGATGTGAGTGCCTTCGGGACGCCGTCGACCTCTGCATGGGCATCACCTGTGCAGGGGGGCGACGGGTACGAAGATGGCTTTCGCACGCCACTGTCAGGTAGCATTCCAGAGTCTCTGGATAGTGCGCTTGACGGTGTCGTTCGCGCCTTCGACTATTCCCGCCCTGTTTCGCCTGCCTGTGGACAAATCGCCTACACGGCGGCCGGAACAGCGGCGGCGGGGGGCGGTCGCCCCACGACGACGGTGGCCTATAGCGCGCAGGCCTCACCTGCGCCAATGCCACTGGCTTGCGACCTATCGGTTCGCAACGTCGGGGACGGCCGTCCCACGACCCCGGTTGTCGCGCGAGCTTCACTCGCGCTATCGACCGAGGTCGCGAATAGGGAATTTGTAGGCGCGGCAGCGGCGACCCCTTCGTCTTCCTTCCCTACTGGGATGGGAGTCGCTGTCGCGACGTCGGTGCCTGCGTGTGCAACGGTTGCGGCGGTGACGGCGACGGCGGCGGCGTCCACGTCCTCGTCTTCGGCGGCTGCAACTTCGTCCGCGTTCGCGTCCACAGGTTCGTCGTCTTCGGCGGTGGGTCCAGTGATGCGAGCTTCGTCTTCGGGGACGTTTGTGCCCCCTGTTTCGTGTGCTCCGGTATTTGCGGCCGGATCGAGGTCACGGTTCTGGGACCGGTCCCAGAGCAGCGGCGCCGATTCGGCCCCTACGTCGGGTGCGTCCACCCCAGCGCGCGCGCGCTCGCCTTTGCGCCCCACGTGGGGCGCAACCGAATCGGCCGCGTCGGTCCTCGCGGGTGCGGAGGCCTTCCTCCGCACAGAGGGGGGGGAAAAGGGGCGCAAGGCGCGCAAGGCAACCAATGCCAAATTGGTCGCGGCTAGCCAGTGCGCCGCCCTCGTAGGGGACATCACTGCCCTCGGCCCCGGGGAGCTGCGCCTCGCGGCGAGCGCCCAGGTGGCCGAAATCCTCCAGATCGCCCAGACGTCGGGCAATCTGAAGGGGGGCTACGTGCGTCGGCTGAAGGATGCCGCGAACAGAGTGTCGGACATTGTCGACACTCTGGTCACGCGGGATCCGGATGCCGAGGCATGGAAGCTCGGCAACGAGAATGCGCGTTTGCGCATGGAAGTAAGCTCCTTGCGGGAGGAAAATCTCTCCTACCGTAAGGAGTTTGAAGAAATGCGCAAGGCCCTTAAGGCCTCTGCTACGGCCGTGGAGCCGGCGCCCGCCGTCGTGGCGGCGCCGCCCCCCGTGCCCATCAAGCGGAAGGCACGGGCGGTCGCGGTGGAGGTGGCGGCGATTTCGGAATCGCCCGCCGCGCCCGTCGCGACTAAAAAATCGCGTCCGACCCCCGCCGCGGTGGCGGGGTCGGAACCGGTTCCCGCCAGCGGGGCGGAGCCGGCCGCGGCGCCCGCCAAAGGCGCGGCGCCGCCATCCGTCCCACTCGGGCGCGGCAGCGCTGAGCACGATGCGCTCGTGCGCGTCGTGCTCGATGCCGTAGCGCCACTCTTGGACGCAAGGTTCGCCGCCAGAGGGCAGGCTGGGACCCGCGCCGATCCTCCGTCCACCGCTTGCGGCCGACCGAGGCAAGGTGCCGGCACCCAGACCGGCTCCTCGTGCGTCCTTGCCGAAGGCCACCGGGGGGCCTAAACCGGCCTCGGCTGCCGCTGCAGTCCGTCGGGGTCTGGGGGAAGCAAGTACCCCGGTCCCGATGGAAGTGGTGGCGGCCCCGGCCGCCGGGGTGGCAGACTCCCCACTGCCACCGACCCCCCCCGCGAGGAAAAAACACAGGGGGGGCGTGAAGCGGACGCTCCGAAAGCGGAGAAAGGCGGCCCGCGCCGCCGCCGCTGCCTCGGCGGCCTTCGCTTCGGCGCCCGCCCCAATAATTTCGGCCTCTGGGCGACAAATGGCCCCCGCGTCCGCGCCATCAGTGGCGCCCGTCCCGCGCGCCCGTCGTGCCACCCCGTGTGTGGCACCGTCGCCGGCGCCCGTGGCGTGCGCCCGCCGCGTCGCCCCGTACGTCGCGCCGCCGCCGGCGCCCGTGGCCCCCGCCCCCGTTCCCGAGGGGGGGGCGTGGTCCACGGTCGTAGGGCGGAAAAAGGGTAAGGGGGCGAGGGCAAATGAGCCCCCTCCCCCCCCCCAGGCGCAAGCTGCTGCCCCACCGACGGGGTGGAGGCAGCAACCGCGGAAGCAGGCCGCGAGGCCTGCCGTCGTTCTCCGCGAGCCGAAGTCGGCCGCAGTCATTATTAGACTGCTGCCGGCAGCGGCCGCGAAGGGTGTCGGCTATCGCGAGGTCTTCGCAAAGGCCTCGACGGTGGTCGACATCACCGCCATGGGCCTCCGCGAGGGGCTGAAGGTGGTGCGGACCGCCAGGGACGCGCGTCTCCTCGAGTTCCAGCCGGGACCCGAGAGCGCGGCCAAGGCGGACCGCGTCGCCGAAGCCCTGCGCGGGGCCCTAGAAGGGATGGCTGAGGTCGTCCGCCCCGTAAAGCGTGGGGAGCTTTACGTCTCAGGGCTGGACGACTCAGTCACGGTCGATGGGCTTCGGGACGCGATCGCGCGCGCAGGCAATTGCCGGCGCGACGACGTGCTCACGAAGCACATCGGTGCAGGACCGGGCGGATTGGGCGCATCATACGTGTTGTGCCCCATCGCTGCTGCCAAAGCCATCGTCGGGCTGGGCCACCTTCTGGTTGGCTTCACCTCGGCGAAGGTCGAGGTACTGGAAGCCAGACCGATACGTTGCTACAGATGTTTCAACGTCGGTCATGGCACCCAAACCTGTCCGGACACGTGCCCGGATCGGACCAACTTGTGTCTCCGCTGCGGTAAAAGCGGACACAAGGTGCCGGACTGCACGGCACGGAAACCCCACTGCGCGGCGTGCGCGGCGGGGGGACTGAACGCGGCCCACCCCACGTTGGCGAGGTTCTGCCAACCTCCCTACGTGAGGGGCCAATTCGTCCACTCGCGGGCGAGACCACGTACCGGCAAATCGGGAGTACAGACAATGGACACCTCCAATGCCTAGTACACCCGTAACGACGTTCTTTCAAGCTAACGTAAACCACTCCCCCACCGCTCAGGACTTGTGCCTGCAGGCGATGGCGGAGTGGCAAGCGAATTTAGCCGTAATAAGTGAACCTTATTACGTCCCTCCTTCAGGGAACTGGGTGGGCGATCTCGATGACATGGTAGCGGTGGTGGCCAGAGCCGGGTCCGGCACACCGCTTACATGTCTCGAAAGAGGAAAGGGCTATGCTGTGGCGGAGAGCGGGAGTAACGTCGTCATAGGCGTCTACTTTTCACGCAACCGCCCCCTGGCGGAGTTCGAGCTTCACTTGGACGCCGTCGGGGCTGCCGTACGCAGACTGTCGCCCAAAACGATCTTCGTGATGGGCGACTTTAATGCAAAGCACCTCTCCTGGGGAAACGTACTCACGGACGCTAGGGGTCGGGCGGTCGAGGATTGGGCTCTTCAAGCCGGCCTGACCATACTGAACCAGGGGTCGGTCCAGACCTGCGTGCGCGCGCGGGGTGGATCGATCATCGACCTGTCATTCGTCACTCATGCGGCCGCCCGCAGAGTGACCGGATGGAGGGTGCTGGAGGAGGTGGAGTCGCTCTCTGATCATCGGTACATCAGATTTGAGCTCACGACCCCCTCCTCCGGTCCGAGCCCTGTTCACCGTCGCCCCCCTCTCCTCCCGCGTTGGGCCCTTACCAAGCTCGATCCGGAGCAGGCCGAGGAGCGGGCACTCTCGGAAAGCTGGGCCTACCCAGCCGACTTCGCGAATCTGGATACGCAGGCAGAGCACATGCGCAAGACCCTGACGAGGGTTTGCGACGCTGCGATGCCACGCGTCTCCAAGCGGCAGCCTCCGTGCAAGCAATCGGTCCACTGGTGGACCGAGGAGCTGGGCGAGATGCGAAAGGCAGTTCGCATCATCAGCCACAGGCTCAAACGCTGCAGGGCGCGCCGTCCTCCGGACTTCGTCGCGGAAAATGGACTCGTGGGCGAGTTTAGAGAGGCCAGAAAGGCCCTTTCGATTGCAATATTGCGATCGAAAGCCCGGGCTCGGGCCGAGCTCCTCGAGACGCTCGATCGGGACCCTTGGGGGCGCCCGTACCGTGGGGCCCGCAACAAGTTGCGGCCTTGCACATCCACGGTCACGGAAACGCTCGAACCCGAGGTGCTCCGGTCGGTTATCGATGGGCTCTTCCCGGATCCGGGGAACTTCACTCCCCCCAGTATGGGTCCACCCATTCCCGACACCCCCACGGACGAGGAGCCTCACTCCATCTCCGAGGGGGAGCTAGACGTCGCCCTGGACCGGCTCCGGGGCAGGAAGACGGCACCGGGACCCGACGGGGTTCCAGGTCGACTCCTCTTCCTGGCTGCAAAACACCTACGCAGCCAGCTGCGGGACCTCTTCGAAGCCTGTATTCGCGCAGGTAGATTCCCGTCGCAATGGAAAGAGGGGCGTTTGTGCCTACTTCCCAAGGGAGGTCGGCCTCCCAACGATCCGTCCGCCTACAGGCCCATAGTGCTGCTGAACGAGGTCGCCAAGGTCTTCGAGAAGATCTTGGCGGAGCGGCTTGTGAAGCATCTAGACACTGTGGAGCCGGGGCTATCAGATACGCAGTTCGGGTTTCGGCGGAGGCGCTCCACGATGGACGCCTTCGAGACGCTGCGAACATTGACGGACGAAGCCGTCCAAGCAAAGGACGTCGTTCTTGCGGTGTCGCTAGACATAGCGAACGCCTTTAACAGCCTCCCTCATGAGACGATCAGGGAAGGGCTCCGCGCGCACGGAGTCCCCCCGTACCTCACGAGGCTGTTGGGCGAGTACCTGCGAGATCGGCACATCCTTTGGGAGGGTGGTGAGTCCGCCAACCACGTGCTAGGTCGGCGACGTGTCGCGTGCGGCGTTCCACAGGGATCGGTCCTCGGGCCTATCCTTTGGAACGTAGGCTATGACTGGATCCTTCGGGTGACGGTCCGGCCCGGAGTAGGGCTGATCTGCTTTGCGGACGACACCCTACTCACGGCGCGCGCCGCGTCTTTTGCGGAATCCGTGGACGTCGCCAACGACGGGCTGGCGATCGTCGTAGATCGAATAGCTAGGCTGGGCTTGAAGGTCTCCCCCGCGAAAACGGAGGCCGTCATGTTCCATAGGAAATTCCGGAATCCTCCCCCGGACTTGTCCGTTACAGTTCAGGGGGTGGCGATTAGAGTAGGGCCCACAATGAAATATCTTGGGCTAGTCCTAGACGGGAAATGGCTGTTCAAAGCGCACTTTGAGCAGCTAGTTCCCAAACTTCTGAATTCCGCGGGCGCACTCTCCAGGCTTCTTCCTAACGTGGGGGGGCCGGGGGGTGCGACGCGGAAGCTTTATTCCGGCATCCTGAGGAGTATGGCACTCTACGGTGCGCCCGTCTGGTCCGATGCGCTTCACCGCCACAACCGAACCCTGCTGCACCGCGCGCAGCGGGTTCTGGCCGTGAGGACCATACGGGGGTACCGCACAGTGTCGTGGTCGGCGGCGACTCTCTTGGCAGGCGAGCTGCCCTGGCCTCTCCAGGCAGACGTCCTGTCCAGAGTTCGTCGAGCCCAGCAGGATGCCCTAGCTAGAGGACTGACCTTCTGTCAAGTCGAATTAGAGACGGTCAGGAAGCGGGAAACCGCCTCCTGCCTCGTCGCCTGGTCTCGTGACCTCGAACACCCTGTGGCCGGCGGCTATACGGTGGATGCAATCAGGCCGCAGCTGGAGAGATGGGTGACCCGCACCAGCGGAACCCTGACCTTCAGGACGACTCAGATACTGACCGGACACGGTTGTTTCGACCAGTATCTGTTTCGCATTGTGGGCTGCTTGCCTTCCCCGGACTGCCGCCAATGCGGCGCACCCGATACGGCGTTACACACGCTTGTTGAGTGCGCTGCATGGACGCCTCAGCGTTTCGAGCTCGAGACACACGTAGGAGCCGTCCGATCGCTTGGCGACTTGGTAACGGCCATGTTGCACAGCGACGACCGCTGGGAGTCTGCGGTCTCTTTCTGTGAGGCGGTTATGTCTCTAAAAGAGGCCGCAGAAAGGGATAGGGAGCGAAGTCCTGCAGCGCGTGCTAATGTCTCCACCCGAGGTCGCCGGCCTTCAGCTAGCACCCGGAGAGGCAGGTACGCGCATTACTTCCCTCCCTGAGTTAGGTTCCGGTACGAGGGGCCCCTTGCTACTAGGCAACGCAAGGGATTCAGCCCCCGTTTCGAAGTGGGGTGTGTTCTCCCAGGGCACACTCCAGGCACTTTATTGCGCTGGATCGACTGTTGCGTAACTATGTTCTATATCTCAGTCTTTCCTTCACAACAAAGCGCAGGGTCGACGGGAGGAGAGGTTTTTTAGTGGGTATTGAGGTTGCTCGCCCGTGCGGCATCGCTCGGAGTCTCCACACTCCTCAGAGTCAAGCCATCGCGGACGAAGCGCAAACAAAGCATACTATTGCTAGCGTTATCGCCCCCGATGGATGCGCGCCGTTTCCTAGTGACGGCCCTGAGAGTGCGTAAATCGGTTAGCATTTTTCCTCGCCTCAAACAAAAAAAAAAAAAAAAAACGCACGGGGGGAGACGCGCGGAGGAGGAAGGGCCGCCCCACGACCACGGCTGGGCCGCAGGCTGCGGCTGCCGTGGGATCGCCGAACACTCGCCCGCACGACGGCTAGTGCGACGGACGACATCATATTGTATATACTATATATATATCTTCGAATACACCAGCATCTATCTTATATACAGTCCGCAGTCATTTACCACCTAAACCATCAGTGTGTCTGCTAGACAGGCCACTCTTATACATGGTCCAATCGACCCGTCAATTAAAAATAAAACATCAAAACAAGATATTGGATATACAAGGAGGTCGCCGCGCCCGCATTTTGGATCCGTCGAAGGTTTGAGTCATCGTAGTCGAAGAAGGGAAGACGTCAAGGAACTGGATGGACGGTTTGGTCATTCGTGAGTTCGTTCCGATTTATTCCTTTCCTTCTCTGTCCATATTTCTTATCTTAAAACAGCTCTGTTTGACTTAGTACAAATATATTGCCAACTTCTTTGCTATTCTAATTCAATTTTAATTACCATTATACATATTTTCATTTTTCATTTCTTACTTCATTCACGCCTTTTGCTACCTAAATCAATTATTCGGCCTTACTTTAAATTAAATTTACGCATAAGTACCCACTTACGTATTTCGTGCATTATTACGAGCATTCTATTTTTAGCCACGGTAACTGGTTTGATGCGCTTGCACATACTACAAGTAATATTTAGCGATCATTTCATTACATTTTATTACTTTGACATCAATCTTATTTATTGCATTTTTCTTTAGTTTTATTCTATTAATTATTTTCACTCATTTTTCGCTATGGCTGAAGAAAAAATAGAATAATTAATAAAAAGACGCAGTTGTATGAAATCAAAGCTTACTATTTTCAATAATTTTCTCAATGCATTTGAAACTTCCAGCACTCCTAAAAAACTTAAAATTCTAAATTTAGAAAGTCGTTTCAAAAAATTTGAAAACTTATATGCCGACTTTGACAAATTACAGTGCGACATTGAAATGCTTGCGGAGGACCTTGACGACGAGAGCGAAGAACGTGAAACGTTCGAAGATCATTACCATCAGCTGATAGCGACGGCGAGCAGCATACTAGGCTCGCGTTCCGGATCCGCTCACGCTCGCGATGATTCCGTGGCTAGTTTCGAGGACGCACAGGCAGGTGTAATTAAATCAAATTGCGTTAGATTGCCAAAAATTGATTTACCTTCTTTTAGTGGTCATTATCAAAAATGGCTAGAATATAAAGCTACTTTCATATCATTAATTCATTCAAGGCAAGACATGGATAGCATTAATAAGTTACATTACCTTCGTGCTTCTTTAAAAGACAGCGCTTTGCTTGTCATCGACAATTTAGATTTCAAATCAGAAAACTATGAATCCGCATGGGATTTATTATGTAGCCGATATGATAACAAAAGGTTGCTTGTTAACAATCATATTAAAGAACTTTTCAATATTCAGCACATGCCCACCGAATCCTGTATTGCTATTCGTCATCTTATTGATGTTACAAATAAAAATTTGCGTGCATTATCTACCTTAGACGAGCCAACCCAGCATTGGGACACTTTAATAATACACATAATGACAGAAAAACTTGATAGTATCACTCACAGGGTATGGGAGGAACACAGAAATAATCTGAAAAATCCACCGTCTTTAGAGACATTTATCAATTTTCTAAGTAACAGAGCTGACTTATTAGAATCTTTACAAGAAAATAAAAGCAATATTTACAATAACAATCCTTATGAAACTAATTCTAACCTACTTACAAATAATAATAATTACAAACTTAATCCTAATCAAACATATAACAATAAAAAACTAATTAAAAATAATAAAACATTATTTACATGCCCTCTTTGCAATAAATTTCATTTCTTATTTAACTGTGAAACATTCAGAGCCCTTCCTGTTGAAAACCGTATTCAAAAGGCCAATGAATCAAAGGTCTGTCTTAATTGTTTACGGCCTGGGCACAATGAAAAGTATTGTAATCTTGTATCTTGTAAATATTGCAAAATAAAACACAATACACTTCTTCACTTAGATAAGCCACAAATAACACCAGAACCGGCGTTTCCATTAGACAATGTCATCAGTAACTTTGCAAGCTCTAGCAGCACAAAGCAGATTACTACTCCTTCGCACGTATTACTTTCCACAGCGCTGGTGAAGGTGGTGGACAGCAAGGGTGAAGTGCGTCCTGCTCGAATGCTGCTAGACAATGGCAGCACGGCGAACTTCATAACACAGTCACTTTGCGGTAAGCTGGGTTTGTCACGACGTAGTGCGAGCTCCACGGTAACAGGTATAAATAATAATAATACTCTAATTACACAGTCTTGCAGTCTTACATTTATGTCCTTCCATACTGACTATAAACATACTGTTGACTGTCTTATTCTACCCCATATTACCACCAAGTCGTTACCGTCTTCTAATATTGAAACGGATAATATTCCTCTTCCTATAGGAATAAATCTCGCTGACCCTTCTTTTAATGTGCCTTCAGGCATAGACATATTGGTCGGTGCTGACGTATTTTGGTCCGTTCTTGGCAAAAATTCCCTTGATTTGGGTAAAAATCAGCCTAAATTATATGAAACTACACTGGGTTGGCTAGTGGTAGGGCACATTGCTCGTCTTAAAACTCCATCTTCTTCCCCTGTTTGCAATTTTGCTAACGTGGAAACCAACGCAGACTTATATCGTTTCAGTAAATTTGTGAAAAAAAAAACAAACAAAAAAATCATCAACAAAAAGGAAAACAGTCAAGGTTTACAATTGTCAACCCTAAAATGGGCATAATTTAATTTATATTTAAATATAATACATTTTTAATTTACCCCTTCTTCCCCTATATCAAATAATAAATTTTAAATAATCATTTTCATTTTATATCTCTTCTAAAACCCTATTAGGTCTTCATTAAATGTACTATTAAATCATTTTTTCATATTATACACATATTAAACCCTTTGCCAATGTCACCAAACTTCACCTACTACAAATGTAGCTTTGCGGATTTTTGCTGGCTGCAAGACTGTGCACTTAAGTATTAACCTGTTTGACTTTTAATATTGGCAAATTTTGATAGGATCTTTTAAAATTTAAAAATGTTTTGTCTAAAGATTGCAGAACTAACTATTCATAAAAAAATTATATTCGTGTTCATGAAATTCAGACGCTTACAGAAAATCAAGTCACACGTGGAGCTACGTGCAGTCGTGGGACAATCCAGCAAATTTATTTCCCGCGAGCTGAAGGCTGATTCCATCAGCGGTTCCCGTTTATAGGTTACGAGACCATCATTTTAGGCAAATATTGATAGCTGTTAGCTAAAATTACCCCTTCAAAATATAATTAATAACTTTACTGCTCACTTGCAGTCTTATAAATTAAAAACTCATTAAATTAAATCATACATAAAGTCTAATCATAATTAATTCTTAACACACATATCATTTATAAATCGTAACGTTTATAAATGATATGTGTGTTAAGTTTTAGGAAAAATCGTTTCCTCATCATAATTTTCACCTTATTCGTACAACGTAAACACTCAATCTTATTATGTAGTAAACATTATCATTTTATTAAAATATCATATAATTAATTTCATCTTGTGTTTATATTCACCTTCTCAACATACATACATTGCAATGTAACAACATTAAGCCAGTCTTGATAGCAAATCAAAAGGGTCACAGTTGCAACTTATTAGTATTTTTTGGCAATCTTTATCTGCAATTGTACAAATGCCTGTCATATCGAGCTCATCACGGCATCGCGTAGCGAAGCTATGTATCTGCCTCGAATTGCTTTACATTATTTCAAATAAGGAAATCTCAAAGCATCATTTCATACCATCAACAACTTATTACATACTACACTTCAACGGCTCGTCCGAAGCCGCTGCGCGTTCCTCTACTTCTATTTATTCATCTAACTTATCTTTATAAGATGGCAAAGTGTCTCACTCAAATTAAGACTGATTTAAGTTGACGCTTAATTCTCGCATGTCATTTAACTTTTCACATTTCCTAGCTTTCACTTCTTTTCCTTTCTTTCACTTCTTTCCCTTTCTTAGTTGGACACTCACTTATGACCATTCGACACCCACAGATACAGGACGAAAACATTAGCTGCCTTGATAGATTCCAGCGAACAATGATAAGGCCATCATCCAGAAGCAGCTGAAGCTGTCCTATTGCTGTCTAAAATCAAGAATATTCCAGAACGTTTATGATCTTTGCGACGGGCTGTCCAGGAACTGGTGCCTTCCAGAGTTGCAACTTCAAGAGGGATCTTATTTGAATGACTTTTGAAAACATATGTCCTCTTTCAGAATTTTGAAGGCTATTGCTTCAACCCGGGGAGCATGTTGGAGCACGCACGGGGGGAGACGCGCGGAGGAGGAAGGGCCGCCCCACGACCACGCAGGCTGCGGCTGCCGTGGGATCGCCGAACACTCGCCCGCACGACGGCTAGTGCGACGGACGACATCATATTGTATATACTATATATATATCTTCGAATACACCAGCATCTATCTTATATACAGTCCGCAGTCATTTACCACCTAAACCATCAGTGTGTCTGCTAGACAGGCCACTCTTATACAGTGGGAGAAATTGATACCTGCTGTATTAATGTCTCCCTGGAAATACGAAGAACAAATGAGCTTTTTACGCTCATATATGGAATCAAAGTTAACTACAATTAATCTCTCGTCTCTATCAGAATCGCCAGAAACTGAATCAGAACATTTAATCCAAAAGCCGTCCGACAACACCCCAATCTACCTCATCCAACCCGAGACCAAGGGGCAGCACAGCAAACAATCAGAACATTCACAATCTGATAACCGTCCGACATCACCCTAATCCCCGAGACCAAGGGGAAGCACAGCAAAGTTAAAAAATTTATATGACTTAATGAAGTCTTACCATGATTTGAGACAACAAAGGGTCCATAAAAAATGCCCAATTTGGATGAAACCGACATGTTCTTTTTGAGCATAAGTAAAGCAATTAAAGATCTTCCAACAATCGACCAGACTAAAATAGAATTAGATTTACACACAGCCATATCACAAGCAGAAATACGTTAACTTGAGGCACAATCACAGGTTTTTAAAACACCATTCATTGAGACTCACCAGATTATTTCTCCGCCAAAGAATATCAGCCTCAGCCATCTACATCCAGCGACGGGATGTTCACCCTCATTTCCTTGAGCTCCCACGCTCATGATGTACGCAACAGTTCTCTAGAACATTTATTCCGCGTACAACAATGATTTGGAGAGAACTTTCCGCCGCGGTTTTCTCCTTGCGATGGTGACATGACACAGATGATCTCTTTTATGAAATGGGATTCTTTAAGAAGGGCGTTATAAAATTTCTTAGAGGTCGGAAACGCGTTGGCGACACCCCTGGTGTTGCAAACGTCCATAGGCGACGGTAACCACTTTTCATCAGGTGGGCCGTCTGCCTTTTTGCCTGCTTAAGGCAATAAAAAAAACATCCATGCCGATTATCCAAACTTCATAAGACTTCTTAGCATCAACGCTCACAACATTGCAATACTCGGATTCTCAAGTTCTTTATAATTTTAAGATAGAACAATTTCATCGTACTACAGCAATATAGATTTTTCTGATGATTGACATCAGATCTAATATAATCTAATTCTAGGAAAGTTGATTATTCTAATAATTATATATAATAATGTAGGCCCATAAATGTCCCACTGCTGGGCTCGGGCCTCCCATTATAGGCATATTATAAATTCTAAACAGTGCCATTCTTTTGTTGTTTATGCTTCTAACAAAGTAGTAACAAGGGTTGTAGAAGAGTTATCATGTCCAAAACATGAAGAGGCTGATACCAAAATAGTCTATCATGCGTGCAGTATTCCAAATCAAGTAAATATTGTGATCAGAAGTGTCGACACTGACATTGCAGCTAGCATGCTTGGTCATATGCACCATCTACAAAATGATTCACTTATTTGGATGCTCATAGGCACTGGGAATAAGTTAAGATACGTAGACCTCACAGAGATTTACGTAAAGTTAGGAAAATCTTTTTGCAAGAGCTTACCAGGATTCCATGCGATCACAGGTTGTGATTATAATCCTGCATTTTTCCGAAAAGGAAAGTTGAGGCCTTTTAAAATTTTTAAAAAACGGAAGAGTATCAAACAGCTTTCATTAAATTCGGTAAACACGAATTATTCGAAAATAATAATGAACAACAAAGCACTTTTGATGTTATTCAACGGTTTATATGTGAGGTATACAATGTCGGTTCGATAACTGATGTTGATGCAGCACGGCTTCAACTATTCATTAATACATATCAGGTCTCAGATATTAATGAAGCGTTTAGCCGTAAAAAACTACGAAATTTTGATTCTAGCAGTCTGCCACCATGTAAATCCGAGCTGCTACATCAATTTCTGCGAGCCAACTATGTGTCTAGCATTTCGAATAATGCAAATCAGCAAATTCCAACAATTTATCAACCCGAGAATAATGGTTGGGTTCTCGAAGATAATCAGTACCATTTTAAATGGTTCGAAGGTGATCAGTTGCCAAATTTCGTCAGAGAATCACTGAAAACTGTCTCAGGTATAATACTACTTCAAACCATTATACATTATTTTTTGATATTTTCAATCCCATTAACTTTTTCATATTTCGACAGAAACTGACGAAGAAGAAGAAGACGACGATATGGAATGGAGTAACAGTGACGAAGAAAGAAAATGATAATATTGATTGGTGGGAAAATAAAATCACCATTTGATTTTGAGGTGTTCGTGGACTGTATATTTGGTTCAATGGGAGTGGAAGGAACTCACCGGATGCAGCTGCTCTTGGTTCTCTTCTTCTGCTCCAGGTCAGCAACAGGTCCGAAGAGTTTTTAACTTATTTATATATTTATGTTATTGTCACTTCGCGAGACGTGCGCACAGTCTTAATTGTAATAGCGGTTTTTTTGTTTTATAACGACGGAGCGGCGGAATTTATGCGTGTGGTGCGAGCGACGCACTAAGACGGAACGGGGGTTGCATCTCTTGTCGTGCGTTTTTAATGTTATTTTTCAAATCACTTTGATGCGGCGAGAATAGGACGGGCGGGGAAGGTTTTATGATATGGCAGGTATAAAATAAATTCAAAAATGCGATAATTAATTACCATTGATAATGAATAAAATAATATTTTCTTTAATACACTATAATAATAATCTGTAATGTCATCAATCTATTTTTTTATGCTTTATAATAACTTGTAATGTCATTAATATATTTTTAATTAAATTTTTGAGTATTATTTATTTGTTTTTTTTATAATCTGTTATTGAGGGATCGCGATAGACCTATCTCGCCATCTCACTCGCACCCACCATACATATACTGTCTCGCGCTCGCTCCTACAGCGACCCTACATCATTGTCTGGCAAGGGGTTGGAACTATCAAAAATGTCTGGCTGATGAGGAAACATCATCTAATTATTACCAAAGTATTATATATAAAAATCAGCTTTTATACTATAACATAAGTAGAATTATAATTTCATGAACATTAGGGGTGTCTGGCAAGGGGTTGCCACGATGTTAAGTGTCTGGCAATCAATAAAGTGATTTTTAATAATATTCTGAAGGTAATACAAAAAATCACACTTTATTATTTGATGAATTTAGATCGGTATTTTACACACCTTTAGTACCGTTTACCTGCCAAAGCCACGATAACCCAAACTTCATAATAGTCCATCGTTCTTACCTGTGTTGGGAGCATGCGCTGACAAACTTTCAGCTTTTATAAAATAACGAAGGTCTGGGGTTCATGGGCTCTTGCTCTATTAGATGTTGATAACTATTTAATCAAAGAAGACTACCGTTTGTGCATTCACGACTTGAAATGGCCATGTAAGGAAACGCACGTCGTGAAAATGAATGTATGTTCCGTGTGTCGCTTGCCTACTAATCCAAAGCTGCTTTCTCATTTTTTTCGCCGCACTGACATAAATATTACTTTTCAAGTGCGTCCGTTCAGGAAACTTCCCCCATAACTTATTCAAAGCTATTTGGGATCGACAATAGTATAGGAAATTATAGTAGAACAGTCTAATAAATATGCTTGGCAAATTATAGCTCGTGCAAGTGAAGAAGGTAATTACTAATGGATCGCGTCTTAACGATTGAAATGGAACTACGGTAGAAAAGTTATATAAATTTTTCTCTATATTAATTTACATGTCACTATGTAACAGAGCTAGGCTCGATGAATATTGGACGACAAGAGTACTAGGCATGCCATGCTTTAGAAAAATAACGAGTAAAAATAAATTTATTTTACTATTACGTTTTTAACACTTCACAGATAATGATTATCTCATTACTATTACTCATCATTATTACTATTCGCAGGTATGAGCGAAAAATATATAAAATATATATTTTTCGCTCTGCATCTGTACATCGATCGCGCTCTCGCGTACATTTGCATTGGGTCGGTATCGTACATATCGCGTCGTAAAACTGTTCCCAGTCGAGACTCCGTTCGCGTCGAGCTCCCGGGAGCACGCTTTTCGTCATCGCGAGTGTTGTGCTGCCGTCGTTGATAGCGAGGATCGCCATAGCCCGTGCTGCGGTGGGTCCCCACCAGCGACGCGCAATAGTGCGCTGACCACCAGCCCTTCGTGGAGAAGGGTACCGGTCGGTGGCAGTTGTGTCGATTATAGAGATAGTGACTCATGCAGTGTTAGTGCTGTGCATTTGTGAAACTGCTCCCTATGGCGGATAAAGCGCCAGGGAAGCCTGCGGCTAGTAGCCAAGAGCCTCGGCTCGTATATAGGCAGACTGAAAAATCTACTACAAAATCTACAACTAGCAGCACCACTCCCCCCACAGTAGACGGGACCCCGCTCGTGCCCGCTGGATATGTCCGACGGCAACCACGGCAGCCAGTACAACCGGGGAACAACAACAAGGCGCACCGCCACTCCTGCCGCACCCATTACCACCACAACTACTACTACAACTGAAAATGCAGGAGGGATCGGCGCCAGGGACCCACTACAGATCATCCTCCAGAATATGGACCGTATGGAGGAGTTCTGTGGGGCCCTGACGGACCTGATCTCCACAATCGCCACCGGGGGAGATCTCAAGATGGCGGCGATTCGCAACCTTACACGGCCGGGACTTTTACGTTTACGTCGAGCAAACGACCTCATTTCAAAAGCGTACTATTTCTGCCGGTGTTCCCCAAGGCAGCTGTCTTTCGCCAGCGTTATACGGTCTGTATACAGACGACATCCCGACTAGGTTTCCCACCTCTCCCGGAATTCCGGGAGTCTCCAGGAATTCAGCATTGAACATCTAAATCTCCCGGCTCCCGGAAGGAAATTAAAATAACCAAATTTCTCCCGGTGGTATGCGTGTGGTGCGGCGTGCGGGCAGGCTCGCCTCGTGCCCTCGCGTTTACGTTTCCCACACGCCGCACCGCCCCGGCCGCCGCCGGCGTCCATCTCGCGGAGACGCATTGAAGAAAATAGTTTAATTTGTTTTGTCATTATCTGTATCAAACGCTGCTTGCGAGCGTGTTTTCAATGTTGTATTCGATATATGGTCCAAAGAAAGAAACCGCTTGTATGAAGTCCATGTCAAGGCTGAAATTCAAACTTCCTTGAATTTTAACATGGACTGCAAAGAGTTTTTTAAATTTGTTACAGCAAGGCTAGATATTTTCAAGTGTGTGAAAGCTCAGATGAAAAATATAAATTCAAAAAAATAAAAAGTAATGAAAAATTGCTGTTCCTTTTTTTACTCCCGGATTTTGTGTAATCAGAGGTGGCAACCCTAATCCCGACCCTAGGGGGCTCTCCCTAGAGGGATTCGCGCTTGGAAATGCTACAAAAATTAGCAATAAAGAAACGTATGTCTTTCTTGTATCAAATAATATAATAAAAGAAGAAAAAGTAAAAATTAAAAGAACAGCCTTTGTATTATTTGTGTTTTATTAAAATATTAACATTATTTTCGTTTCATATTTAATAATGAGTTATAACAAATAGATGACTTGGCTGTTCTACTAAATTATACAACTATAAAAACTTGGACTCCTTGTCTTTTATAATTAAAAATCAGGTAAAAGATACGTTTTATAATCTTAATAATATTTGATGTCAAACTTACTGCTGCGCGACCGCGCGACCACTATCTAATTCGCGACATACAGCGGTTCCGTCACTTTGCCCGTCGCCGCATACCAATGGTTAATGTACCCCCCAGGGGGTGCCGCCCTGGACTCGTCTCCGTCCAGGAACCAAAAGAAGAAGGAAAATTTAAAACTTGACATAGGAAATGGCAGATTCAGTTTACTTTTAGACGAGTCGACTGATATTAGGGTGACAAAATATCTTGGCGTTGTCATTATATACTACAGCCAAATATCAAAGAAAATAAATACACCATTCTTGTAACTAGCGTTATTAATTGAATGTAATAGAGATGGTATAGTTGGCGCAGTTAAAGATCCCATAATTTTTTTTTAAGGAATCGGAACAAACAACGCCAGTGTTATGACTGGAGTAAATAATGGGGTGTATATATATAAATAATAATGTCAGCCAATAAATGTCCCACTGCTGGGCTCGGGCCTCCCATTATAGGGGGAAACGGACAGTATACCCGCCACGCTTGTCCAAGGCGGCTTGGCAGGTTTGACACATAGGTTATCTCGATGTGCAGGTTGCATCACGATGTTTTCCTTCACCGTTGTTATCACGTGGTAATTGTAAAATAGCAACGGATAAGTGGCAAAACGAATCGCAACGGACAAGTGGAAAAACGAATGGCAACGGATAAGTGGAAAAGCGAATCGCAACGGACAAGTGGAAAAACGAATCGCAACGTACAAGTGGAAAACGAATCGCAACGGACAAGTGGAAAATCTTCAACTGACAAGTGATAAAATGAATCGCAACAAAATTTTGACTTGAAGTTTTACGGGCAGGTTTTCAAAATGGACAAGTACATTAACAATCTGCCCGTAAAACTTCAAGTTAAAATTTTGTTGCGATTCATTTTATCACTTGTCAGTTGAAGATTTTCCACTTGTCCGTTGCGATTCGTTATCCACTTGTACGTTGCGATTCGTTTATCCACTTGTCCGTTGCGAATCGTTTTTCCACTTGTCCGTTGCGATTCGTTTTTCCACTTATTCGTTGCCATTCGTTTTTC
Source organism: Dendrolimus pini (assembly GCA_949752895.1). Lineage (NCBI taxonomy): Eukaryota > Metazoa > Arthropoda > Insecta > Lepidoptera > Lasiocampidae > Dendrolimus > Dendrolimus pini. The sequence continues at coordinate 5,332,528 of OX457153.1, forward strand.
CACTTGTCCGTTGCGATTCGTTTTGCCACTTATCCGTTGCTATTCGTTTTTCCACTTGTCCGTTGCGATTCGTTTTTCCACTTGTCCGTTGAAGTTTCACTTCTAATATGTGTCCCAGCACACATTTCGATTTTTCGCAGGTATACTGCAAATTATGATTTGGTTAGGTTAAGTACATTTTAATGGTGTATGTAATACGCTACCCACGCACCGACCATTTTTTACGTCAACACTTTTGTTGTTCGTTGTCGTTCACTTTTGTTATGACTTTCGAAAAACTGAACAGTTGGCAAAGTTTTCTTGTTGTTATTTTTGTTTACTCAACAAACTCTATTTATTTATTTATTTTTTACACATACCACAAATAGAGGCAGTGATGCCTTGTCACGTGGAGAGCAGAGCTTTAGTTCGATGCAAACTTAAGTTTGCCTCCATTAATAGCGGCTCGGAACATCGCACTTTCCGATGCGCAGAACGCAATTTTAGGTATTAGAGGGATGAGGTAGTCTGAGGACGCGGTATATCCTCGCTCGCTCTCTCGCTAGCTTTCTCGTTTACGAGACTTTCCCGGCGCTCGGCTCACCAGAGCTGCCAATTCAGCACTTTAGGAGCTAGATATAGCGCTTTTTAGGGCAATCCAGCTCCCAATTTTATTAAACAACTTCCAGCGCAAAATCTTGCGCTTTTTATAATATGCAAATATCTAATTAATTTTATAATAAATATATATGAATATCTATACTAATATTATAAAGAGAAAAGATTAAATTCTTTGTTTGCATTGAAGAGGCTCCAAAACTACTTAACCGATTTGAAAAATTCTTTCACTGTTGGCAAGCTTCACAATCCCCGTGTGACATAGGCTATATTATGTTTACAAAAAAATTAGGGATCCTTACTAAAACTCCAATAACGTAACCCAAGGTGTAAAAAATACCTAAAATCGCGAGCACTGCGAAAACTATTGATGATAGAATGAAATAATGTACTACGACTTTGCAGAACACATCATTATCTACAAAAAGTGTCGCGACAGCATATGTCTAACTATTATAGTTATGCCACAATAAGTGTCCTTTTATTTCAATAAATTAATTAAAATGCCGCCGCTAGAACAGGCACTTTATTTGTATCTTGATATTAATCCTTATCAAAATAAATTACTTCATATTCAAGACTGCTTCAATACCTTTATATAACTTTTTGAATTATTCAATTCGGACATTCCATTCGAAAGATATCACGAGTTTAAAAAGTATTAGAACACGCGGCTTTGATGATTTATATTGACAGAAAAAAAGTATTTCAAAAAATATTTCAAATATACTTACACACCGCGGAGAATACCAACAGAGCAGATGTAACTCCTATAATATATTGTAACAAACAATTCTCAAAAGGGGCGTGGCTATAAATCATGCCACTGAGCGGCGGCCTGCACACAAAGGCCCAAGTGAAGAGCGGGGCGAGTTGAAACCGCGGCCGGGCGTAGGGCCCCTCGCCACAACGAAATAAGCTCGGATGGTGGACTCACGCGAGTGTGCACAAAATAGATCGCGTTTTTATTAATAATATTCGTTTCATTTTAATCTCACTTCTGTTCTATTATATCAGAAGTGGGATAGACAACGCTGCCTAGTCCGTTTTCGGCTTTACATGTTAATTAGTTTTAATTTCATATAAAAATAAAAAGTGTAATAATTGTTTAGTTGTAAATAAAAGTTGTGTAGATTTAATCATGTCAGAACGACGCTCTAGTTCGCGAAAGCGACATCGCGAATCACGCTATGCGACTGCGCTTGACAGCATCCTTGCAAGATTAAGTAACATCGAACAGAGATTTAATGCATCGCCGCCACCGCCATCCGAGCTCCCGTTACAGGTCGCCTCCGCAATAACGAGCGCTGCACCGGCCGATAACGTGCAGGACACAGATTCGGTAGTAAATCACGCACCCATTTCGGTATCGCAGGAAAGTACCTCTCCGGGCGTAGACACGGCTGGCAGAATCGTGGAGGCTATTACTTCGCTAGTTAAAGTAAGGTCTAACAATTATTTTATTTCAAACTTCGATCCGTGTGTTCACGATATTGACTTGTGGTGCAATGAGGTAGATAGGGCTAAAGAAGTTAACGGGTGGGACGATAACGAATGTTTATCACGAATTGGTAATTGTTTGAAGGGCGAAGCACGCTCATGGCTTAACGAGTGGTCCAGCAATGACCGTTCATGGACTAATTTTAAACGAGAATTTAAAGCGTTGTGCCCGCACACCGTCGATATTGCGAACATTCTATACGAAGTGATGAGTAACGATTCCAAATGTTATGCCACCTATGCCGAGTATGCAAGGCGTTCATTATTGCGGTTGGGTCTGGTTAGGGGCCTGTCCGACGAATTAATCGTCGCAATAGTTCTAAGGGGTATTTCGGATCCTCATATCAAAGCTGCGGTTATTAATGCCAAATTACAACCTAATGATTTAGTTCAATTCTTGTCGATGTATATTAAACCCAAAAATAATTCTAGTTCTGCCCTAAATGCTACCCGTGTTTCACGTTTCAATTCTAGTTCCGATTTTTCTACGGTTAAAAATAATGATCGAAGAGCATCTAGCGACATAAAATGTTTTTTTTTGTAAAAAGACCGGGCATAAGCGAATAGATTGCAATAGTGCAAAAAGAGCAAGGTCAGATATCGCGAAGTCTGAAACCAAGACTACATTATCCGATTTAAAAACGTGTTCTTTTTGCAAGAAGCTGGGGCATACGATTGACAATTGTTTTGCTAAGCAACGATCCGAATCAACAAATCTTAATTCACATAGAGTTAACTTCTGCAGAAAAATTGAAGGCAGTGTCTCGAAACAGGCAATTGATGTTACGAGTGCGGTAATTAATGGTATACCAGTAGACGTGTTGGTAGACAGTGGTTCCTGCATATCATTGATTTCAAATACTTTAGTGAAACATTTCGACGTAAATTTGAAGCCAACATATCGTGCATTACGTGGTATAGGTAGCCAACTGGTCGAGTCAACTTCATATGTAACGTTAATTATCGAGTTACCAGACTTATCTATCGAAGCAGATTTTTATGTTGTGCCACATGGTTGTATTAGTACTCCGGTCATAATAGGCACTGATATTTTAAATCGTGAAGGCATCACATATATACGGAAAAATGGAATACAAATTTTGACTCGTTCGGACATATCTATGGTCGTAAACAATATTCTTGATGTGAGTAACGTAAACTCACCACTTAAAGGGGAAGAAAAAGAGCAACTTTTGTCGATTATCCGTGAATTTTCGGGTTCCTTTATAACTGGTACCGCTTCATCGACGGTAACGACCGGTAGTATGAAAATAGATGTGTGTAATAGTGAACCAGTGTGTTACAGACCGTATAAGCTGTCCTTGGACGAAAAAAATCGCGTCCGAAATATCGTTAATGACCTAATGGCTAAGGGCATTGTCCGCGAATCGGATTCGCCATACGCAAGCCCTGTAATCCTAGTTAAAAAGAAAGACGGCACAGACCGCATGTGCATAGATTACAGAGTCTTAAATTCGCGGACTGTAAAAGACAAGTTTCCTCTACCTCTCATAGAAGACCATATTGATAGGTTGGGTTCGAGTAGATTCTTTTCAAGTCTTGACATGGCGACTGGATTCCACCAGGTGCCCATGGAAGATAGCTCCATAGCAAAGACCGCTTTCGTGACCCCAGAGGGCCACTTCGAATATTTAAAAATGCCTTATGGTCTTTCTAATGCCCCAGTTGTTTACCAAAAGATTATTTCAAACACCCTTAAGTCATTCATTGATTCAGGAAGGATACTGGTATATATTGATGACGTTCTCCTTTTATCCAATTCAGTATCTGAGGGGCTTGGGTTATTACGCGAGGTTTTAGAGACACTTGTTTCGACAGGTTTCTCCATAAATCTAAAGAAATGTACTTTTCTTAGTCCTGAAATTGAATACCTCGGGAGGATTATCAGTAACGGTCAGGTGAGGCCGAGTGTACGCAAGGTTCAAGCTCTTGTTGACTCCCCCAAGCCGTCTAATGTCAAACAAGTTAGACAATTTCTGGGCCTCGCTGGCTACTTTAGACGATATATCTCTAATTATGCTCAACGTACAGCTTACATTGCTCAACTAACAAAAAGGAACGTGTCTTTTCAGTGGGGTGTCGAACAAGATAAAGCCCGTAAAAATATAATCGATTGCTTAACCAATGAACCTGTCCTTGCTATTTACGACCCCCAGTTACCTACAGAGCTGCACACCGACGCTAGCGCCATAGGCTATGGAGCAGTTTTACTACAACTTCATGAGGGTGGACTTAGACGCGCGGTTGCATATTTCAGTAAGTCAACACAAGGTGCGGAGTCCAAGTACCACTCTTATGAATTAGAAACGCTAGCAGTAGTTAAGGCTCTACAACATTTTAGAAAATATTTATTAGGCATATCTTTCAAAATAGTAACAGATTGTAACGCTTTAAAATTAACAGAACGAAAAAAAAGATTTACTTCCTCGTGTCGCTAGGTGGTGGCTATCCATGCAAGATTACAATTACAGTTTTGAGTATACGAAAGGGTCCCTGATGTCCCACGCTGATTATCTTAGTGGAAATCCTACAGATGTTTTTCATGTACAACATCCTAAAAACTGGGCTAAGTTAGCCCAATGTGCTGAGGAAGAAACGATGAACTTAATAGACAGACTCAATAATGGTCAACTTGACTCTACCCGATATCTCGTACGTAATGGATTGTTGTACGTAAAACATAGCTCCATCGGTAAGGAAACCCGCTTACTGTGCTACATTCCGAAGGGTTATAGACTGAGTCTACTGCACGTGTTCCATGATGACCAAGATCACATCGGTTACGATAAGACTGTGGAACTAATACTACGTAACTTTTGGTTTCCTGGACTACGTGCATTTGTGAAGAAGTACATTAAGCATTGTATCGTTTGTTTGACCCACAAACGAGTACCACGTGCCCCACATCAACCTATCGAGTCATGGACCAAACCCGATACTCCATTTTCGGTAGTCCATATGGACGTTCTCGGGCCATTAATCGAGTCACAAGGCTATAAGTACGTTCTAATTATTATTGATGCATACACCAAGTATAGTCTCCTATACTGCCTCTACCGCCAACACACCGAAGAACTGAAACGTGTATTCACTGATGCGGTATCACTATTTGGGTCTCCACGGTTATTGGTTACGGATAGAGAACGAATGTTTGAAAGCACTGTTTTTCAAGAAATGGTCCGGTCATTTGGAAGTGACATTCACTTCATAACGCCAGGCATGCATCATGAGAACGGACAAGTTGAGCGTTACTGCCGAACTTTATTAAATCTTCTCCGTATTGAGGTTAATTACAAAAGGCAGAATTGGTCAGAAGTACTGTGGAAAACTCAACTCATAATTAATAGTACGAAACACAGTACTACCAAGATGTCTCCTCTCCAATTATTAATAGGATCTGATTCGTCCACTCCAATAATACGTGCCCTTGTTCGAGGTTGCAATAGATACTGCTTCTCCAAACCGTGAAGCTACCATGACTTTACAAAGACAACGTGCGTCATCACTTTTGTCATCTAACCAACGAAAACAGGATGACTATGTAAACAATGGACGCAAAACACCAAGAATATTTGAAGCAAACGATAAGGTGTTTGTAATTAAGACTGCACAGGCAGCAGGAAAACTGGACTCCTGCATGCGCGGACCCTACAAGGTGGTGGAACAGCTCCCACACCACCGCTATAAGTTGGAGCTATTAGTTGGCTCGTATGGGAAGCATACGGAGGCCTCAGCTGAGAATATGGTATTGTGGGCCGGGGAATGGACTCCTGAGACTTGCGCAGCCTTTTTTGACTGTAAGTTACAAACAATATAAACCTTACTGCACTAATTTTTGGCATGAGTGTTCCTCTCTGTCGCGGTATTGGAACTGTCTGTCGGACCGTTCACGTCGTTATGAGTGCATTTCGTCGTCATAACGAGTGATCTGTCTGTATCAGAATGTTCTGTGGCTAACTACGTTAGCGGAGATGACCCTTCTCTGTGTCTGTAAGCTGTCTGTCGGAATCTCTAATTTACGTCGACATGAGTGAGCTTCTCTGTCTACTGTGTGAGTTGTCCGTGTCAGAATGCCGTTTGTCCAGATCGACATGAGTAACCTTGGCTGTTACATTGTTAGAACTGTCTGTGTCGGAGTCGTCCGTGTCAGAAGTTCGATGTATATGTTCTTACGATACGCTAGCTAATGCCGTAAATGAATTAGGTATTACATAAATACCTAACAGATGTCCGGTGTGTGTTGAAGGGCCCTTGAAAGGATGATGCATGAACAATATGAATTGCAGCCAGAATGATTCGGTGAAATTCGAATGTAAAGAAAGGATGATTGATCCTGAAAGAAGTACATCGCGATGTGTAGTATCTTAAGAATGTAATCTAAAGCGTGCAATTTATAACTATATTTCAGCGGAACCTGATGACCATGAAAATCCCAGAGTTACGGGCGAGGACGACCGCTCGTCAGGAGAGGCCGTGTAACAAACAATTCTCAAAAGGGGCGTGGCTATAAATCATGCCACTGAGCGGCGGCCTGCACACAAAGGCCCAAGTGAAGAGCGGGGCGAGTTGAAACCGCGGCCGGGCGTAGGGCCCCTCGCCACAACGAAATAAGCTCGGATGGTGGACTCACGCGAGTGTGCACAAAATAGATCGCGTTTTTATTAATAATATTCGTTTCATTTTAATCTCACTTCTGTTCTATTATAATATATTTTGTCTGTATAGTGTAATACACTACACACGCACCGACAATTTTTTTCTGTCAACACTTGTCGTTCACCTCGTTGTGACTTTCGAAAAACTGAACCGTTGGCAAAGTTTTCTAGTTGTTAATTTGTTTTCTTATTGGAACATCCCACTTTCCGATGCGCAGAATGCGATTTTAGGTATTAGAGGGACGAGGTCGTCGGAGAACGAGGTATATCCTCGCTCGCTTTCTCGTTTGCGGGACTTCCCCGGCGCTCGGCTCGGCTCACCAAGTCTGCCACTTTAGCGCTTTCGAAGCTAGATATAGCGCTTTTTAGGGCAACCCAGCTCCCAATTTTATTAAGCAACTTCCAGCGCAAAATCTTGCGCTTTTTATAATATGCAAATATCTAATTAATTTTATAATAAATATATTTATGAATATCTAGACTAATATTATAAAGAGGAAAGATAAGATTGGTTTTTGCTTGCATGAAGAGGCTCCGAAATTACTGAACCGATTTGAAAAATTCTTTCACAGTTGGCAAGCTACGCTATCCCCGGGTGACATAGGGTATATTATATTTACAAAAAAATTAGGGATCATTACTAAAACTCCAATAATGTAGTCCAAGGTATAAAAAAATACCTAAAATCGCGTGCGCTGCGAAAACTATTGATGATAAATAACAAATAAAATAAATTACTGAACCGATTTGAAAAATTCTTTCTCTGTTGGCAAGCTACGCTATCCCCGGGTGACATAGGCTATATTATATTTACAAAAAAATTAGGGATCATTACTAAAACTCCAAAAATTTAATCCAAGATATAAAAAAAATACCTAAAATCGCGTGCGCTGCGAAAACTATTGATGATAAAATAAAATAATGTACTACGACTTTGTAGAACACATAATTATTTACAAAAAGTATCGCGACAACATATATCTAACTATTATAGTTATGCCACGATAAGCGTTTTTTTATTATAAAAAATTAATTAAAATGCCGCCGCTAGAAAAGGCTTTTTATTTGTATCTTGATATTAATCCTTATCAAAATAAATTACTTCATATTCAAGACTGCTTCAATACCTTTATATAACTTTTTGAATTATTCAATTCGGACATTCCATTCGAAAGATATCACGAGTTTAAAAATGAAAGAATTAGTGACGGTGATCACGTGACTGTGACATCTTTTCGTGAGTCAAAACTCCATAAGACCCCCTCTATATAGAAGTTTCACTTCAACAATATGCACATTAGTTCAGAAAACTGACTAAAAGGTGCATGCGGTCCGGTCAGAATCGAACCCGCGCCCTTCGATGTGGGGGCGCGTGCGTTACGCTACCACGACTTTAAATAATGGAGTGTATGTAAAATTAAAAAATGAAATTCCATCATTAGTGCTTGTAAGACCACTTGAAGTGACCTACTTTGGGTCACTGAGCCAACAGAGTAAATAAGTGCTTGTAAGATACGCATGCCATTAAATTCAGCTTGCTGTAACTCACGCTTCGGTTCCTTCCGAACCGTTACCGCGAAATTTAGAATTTATGATTTCCGAAACATTGTTTCTCGCATTCATCAACACGACAGGTAGAATATAAACAACTTTATAGACAATAAACGAAAATCATGAACCACTCAAAATTGTAAGAGCTTGCCAAACTCGATGGCTATCCATACATTCAGCAGTGGAAAGAATATTCAAACAATGGCTTGAGCTAAAAACGCATTCCGAAATATCTTGCCGTAATTATACTGCTGAATTGTTGTATACTATTTATGAAGGCGAGAGCAATTACGCCTTATTCTCGTTTTTATGCCCAATATTTTTTTTTTTTTTTATAATATCGCCTTCTCCTCTGTCATTTTCCAAGACAGAGATATTCTTTTTCTCGTCTCTTAACATATCTTTAAAGCTATATAAGGGAAATACAGGGTGGCGCAATAGAACGTGCATATTGCATCATCTTTTTTCGCGGGGTAGAAAGTGCGCGGGCGGGGGGGAGCCTGCATCGTCGAGTAGGCGGGCTCATGGAGTTTTAGTCACTATGAGTCACTTCGACGGGAAGCGTCGCGCATTTTGCGTGCGCGCATTTTACGAGAACTCTCGTTCATACATCGTTACTAGGCGTTTATATTGTTCTGAATATGGACTACGGCAAATTAGTGAAGCTCCGAGTGCTAATTTAATTAAAATATGGGTACAGCGTTTTGAAGAGACTGGTTCAACGTTTAAACCACAAGCAAAAGGTCGTCCAAGAACATCTAGGACCGACGACAATATTGAGAGAGTTATGCAGTCTGTACGAGGAGATCCACAAATGTCTATTCGCAAGAGATCGTCTGTCTTACACTTATCGCGACGAAGTTTGCAACGAATTTTAAACTTGGATCTTAAACTGCATCCTGACAAGCTGCAGTTAACACAAGAATTGAAAGAGTCTGACTTCGGAGCAAGGCTCGCATTTGCTAATGAAATGCTTAATCGATTTTCCAATTTTGACAATATCCTTTTCTCAGATGAGGCCCACTTCCATATCAATGGGTTCGTAAACCGTCAAAATTGTCGTTACTGGAACAGTGAGAATCCCAAACTCAAGCACCAGAAACCACTGCATAGTCCTAAAGTGACAGTATGGGCAGCAATCTCTGGTAGAGGAATAATTGGACCGTTTTTCTTTGAAAATGCGCGGGGGCAAAACGTCACTGTTAATACCGAACGCTATGTTGCGAAGTTGGAAGGTTTTTTGGCTCCAGAGCTTGAAAATTCAAGAATACTGAATTCTAGGACTTGGTTTCAACAAGACGGAGCTACCTGTCACACATCAAATGACTCCATGGCGGTTGTGAAACAGATGTTCCCTGGCAGACTGATTTCGAAAAGAGGTGATATCCCATGGCCCCCACGTAGTCCAGACGTGACGCCTCCTGACTTTTTTTTGTGGGGATACCTCAAGAACAAAGTCTACAGCAATAATCCGAAAAACATCGATCAGCTCAAGGAGAATATCCGTGGTGAAATGGCAGCAATTACACCAGAATTACTGAAGAAAGTTTTCAATGACTTCCGTTTGCGATTAGAGGAGTGTCGTCGTAGAGAGGGTCATCATTTAGACGATGTTATTTTTAAAAAATAAACTTCAGTTATTTCTTAATAATACCTCAGTTTTATTTTAACTATACCTTTTGTATTTATTTTTTAATCAATATTTTAAATATGCACGTTCTATTGCGCCACCCTGTATGTGGGGTCTTTTTATTTATTTTTCTTTTGTCTTTTCTTTTCCAATGAATCTTATATGTCTATTTTATTATTATTATATCTATTTATTAAATCTAGTCCTATTATACATATACAAATAAATCTTTGTAATAATATATTGGCAACATTTTATTGGTTTCTGTTTCTTTTGACTACCTTTTCTATGATTTTGATGGCATACTGTATAAAGTTTTCAATTTTACCTTTCCGCATTAATTTATGCCCAATATTAGAAGAACTACAAAGAGTAAACAAGGCCTACGAAGCCAAAAATGCCGACCCATGCATGTAAGTTGTTTACGAATTTAACAATGCTTATTTACATTTTTGGTCTCAAAAGTTGCCATGCCACGGCCGAACATGGATCTTCTGACTACCTATGTAAATAAATATCTGGATCCAAAACCACTTGGATTTCATATTTATTTATTTATAGCCTCTTATCAGAAAACATTAAAGATTATGGTATATGTAAATTTAATTCTTTTTCATTTGTATTTTCCGTGTGCCCTTTGGCAAAGGCCTCCAATCACTATATGTAAATATAGTTATATACTTTAAAAAAAAATACGGCTATTATTGGCAGATGTTTTTTACGGATTTTTGACGGCAATACACAACTAAGTTGGCGGATTTAAAAAAAATCTTGTTGGCAACACTGCTCACTGGTCGCAGCGGCCACACATTTTTTGTGTGTACAGGATGGGGTTAGAAATTCAAAACAGAATAGCGTTATGGGACCAGTCATCGGATAATTATTTGGACAAAAATTTAAAAAGGCAATTATGGTTGGAAGTGACTCATATATTTGGTGGGAAAAATTTGGAAGAAAAAGAAAAAGGAGAACTTGGTAAATATTTTTAATTATTTATTATTGTTTTAGTACCTAGTTCACCTATTTACTGAACAACTTTGCTACATACGAGTAGGGTTTTATTTTTATAACAAAATAACATTCATAGTAGTACTCATCAAATTTTAAATAAGGGCTTTATAGGTAGCATGAAAGATTAATATTTAATTCTCCTAAAAAACCAAAGGTTATAAAGAAACAATATGTTGTTGATGATTTTGATTTAGGAGTTATCAGAAGAAAAATTCATAAGTTTTACGATTTCAAAAAAAAAGTTCCAAGTATTCGCAAGTTACTATCAAGTTTGAGACAAGATGGCATATTGGATTGTTACACGCAATGGGTTACAGTTACAAAAAATGTAAATCAAATAGACATCTCCATATAGAGCAGCCTAATTTACTAGTGTGGCGTAAAAAAGACTTGACACAAATCCGAAGTTACAGAATGCAGAACCGCAACATATATTTCCTCTATGAAACATATTATATTACTGCCATTGCTCCCGAATTCTGCCGTGGTAATGGACAACGCGTCTTACCACAGCGTTCTGGATGACAAGAAGCCAACTATAGCATGCCTCAAAACTAAAATGCAGGACTGGTTACGGCACCACAATGTTGATTTTCGGAAACCATGACAAAAGCACAACTGCAACTTCTTATCAATAATACACAAAAAGAACCCCTGTACAGAATTGACGAACTCCTAAAAGCCCATGGTCATACTGTTCTCCGTTTACCTCCGTATCATCCAGATTTAAATCCGATAGAGTTTAGGCTGATATAAAAAACAACGTAGCACAAAACCATATCAATTCTTCACTAGATGAAAAGATTAGCATATTGACCAAATTGTTTTCGGAGTTCACGGCAGAAAAATGACAGAGATGTGATGATCGTGTCCACAAAATTGAAAATACTTACTGGGATCATGGTAGTAGGTTCGATGATATTATCGAACCTTTCGTAATAATTTTGCAGAACGACTCCAACTCCAATTCCGATGGCGAAACACAAGACGAAACAGAATCTATGTCAGAATAACTTTTGTATATATGTTTTTTTTTGGAAAATTAAAAAACAACTGATTTATATTATCAGTAGGTCTTATTCGCACCCTTATGTACCCAAATGCATGCAAGTGGATAGTAAACACACCGCTGAGTACCGATGTAGGCATGCATACTTAAGTTGTTTAAATTTTCTGATTTAAGTCTTATACTAATGAAAAAACTTACCAAATCTAATAGATTTTACTTCCTAGAATCTAGCACACAAAATATTATTTATCTAAACACATGATCCTCTTTACTATAACCTTATAAGTCTCTAATTATTTCGTCACTTTTTCACGTTTTGCACTGATTGATTAGAAATAAAGAAAAAAGAAGAACTACATATTATTGTTATTTGTCTCTCGTAGTGCACAGGTTTCGCATATACTATGAAAGAAATAAGGTAATTAAATGAACTGTTTAGGTATACTGATTTATTATATTCCCTATTCAATTAAATAATATAATACGTACGACTGGCGTGTAAAGCCAAAGATGTTCAAATAGGTAATATTAATAATTTTATGATTTACCGGTTGTACCTTAAAACTGATAAATAATAATAATTTGTATCATCGCAGAAATGGCAATTTAATAAACTACCAAAATAAAACGTGGTTAAATGAAGGTCACACGGTAAAAAAAGCTTAGGTAGAACTCAAATACAAAGAAAAGCAAGAATTTCTAGGACTGTCTACAGGATTGAAAACACCTATTGGCAATTGAAGGATGCTTATTGCAAGTCACATCGGCTTTGAAGATTTCCTTGATCCCTCAAGGAAATCTTCTTGTGTTTGAGTCAAAAACCAAATTATATAGATACCATCAAAAAATGAATGCCGACTGCTTTGAAGATTGGTTGGTTGTCATCGATAATATGCCATATCACAGCCGAAAAGTTTAAAATTTACCAAATTTATCATGCAAAATAAAGACATTCAAGACTGGTTAAATTCAAAAATATTAGTTATGAGGCTACAATGATAAAAGCTAAATTGTCATAAATAATTTAAATTCATAAAATAAATACAATATGTAGGGCGAACTGGCTGCCCAGGTGGTAGTCGTAAGATTGTGTCACCATCCTACGACTACCACCTTAGCACTGCGAGCTAAATCTCATTGAATTAATATGGGTTGAGGTTAAGGGTATGTCGCCCGCAGTATAAAAGTTTTAACATGGCTGAAATACAGTAAAAGCTTCCTATTCACGCTTCCTTCATTCGCGGATAAAAAAATGCGACCCAATTCCTATATTCGCGGCTGAAAATTTATTTATTCGCGGATCTAGTAAGTACATACGTAGTAATAAAAGGATTCCAATAGGTATCCAACCCAAAATCCTTTGTAAATGCGGCCAAATGGACTAATAAAAAAAGTAAAATAGATCTTATTACAACTTTACCTAAAGTATGGTGTTAAATGATATCACCGAGGACCTTGACATAAGCCGCGATCAGTGTTTTTGAGAATGTAAACAAACAGAATGAAAGCAGCTTTAATAAAAACTGCCAAGAGAGAGAAAATTACAAAGTTCTTCAAACTTGTCTAAGCCTTAAGATAATTAATCAAAAATTTCAAAAACTGCAATTAAATTGATTTTTTTATATATTTCGCCTGTCCCTATTAACAGATCTGCAAATCAGCAACTTTATAGGAGAGCGCTCTGAACTTTGAATTGCTTATATTTTTTATATTCCAAGAATTAAATTTTCAAAAAAATTATTATATGTTAATATATGTTCGAGAGCTTATTTGCAATGCAATTAAATAACATTTTTACTTATCTAAATATTTGAAAAGCTACTAATGACTTTGTTATCCGTACATGGGTCATCATGATTTGTCGGATCTGTCACATCCAACAAAGTTACATGGACAAAAATATTTATTCTTTGTAAGAAGTGCCACATACAACATTGTTATTAGTAAATCCTATTTAAGTTTATGTCGTATTTAAATTGATATTATAAATTAAACACAATTTTTAATAAATTTTAAATTAATAAATATTCCAACCAACAAGAAAGTCGGATGTGGTATTACCGACATAGTTTACATTCTACAAGATTATTCAAAAGTACCTCGTAGAGGCAACCCAAGCAAAAGCTACAGTACAGTGGTATTGGTATAGCGCAACCGCGGAAAAACCCACGAAAGTGGCCGTAATAGGCCTCCCGCTGGACACATCCGGAAGAAATTAGGAGAGCCCTGGAAGTCCTAAATTTCCAAGTGTAAACGTTCGACACATTCCAGGAGTTACAGCCGGCCAGGTCTGTCCTAATTCCTCCACAGCCGGCAGCCACCGCGACCCCCGCGAAATCGACGGCTGCCGCGAAAGTCGCGTCTTCCGCGCCGACCCCCAAGGCCCCTAAGGCCGCACCACCCCAGGCTCCTAAAGCCGCCGTCCCCCTGGCCACTAAGGCCCCCACGACCCCAGTAGCTCCTCAGGCTACAACCCAACGCCCACTTCGGCGTGTGTGATTGAGGAGGTGGGCACTGAAAATCAGCGCTGTGTCAGACTACGGTTCGGCACAGCAAAATGCTGAGTGCCAACTTCATTTTCAAATTGCGACATACAATTTCTGTACCTGTATAATTTCATATATACTTTGTTATCTTTGTACTGTTTTGTGTTGTGTGTCGCTATTGGAAATAAATATTTTTCTTTCTTTCTATATCCAGCATGGTATAAAAGTTACCGTGCAGACTTCGGCCGGCCATCGCGCCCTAACCCAAATTTTAATTGACAGAAATGTCAATTATTACACTTACGCTCTCGAGGAAGAGAAGCGCCTCCGCGTAGTAATAAGCGGGCTCTCACAAGAGCTGGAGACCTCCTAAATCCTGGAGGATCTCAAAGCCAAAAACCTCCCAGTGCATGAGGTCCACCGCATGCACAAAGGGAACAATGATAGAACACCATACAACATGGTACTCGCGATCCTAGACCGTTCGGACCAGGGTAAGGCGATCTTCAACGTGAAGAGCGTCTGCGGTCTAATCTACCCAATCTCCGCTTCGAGCAGCCATACAATAACCAGAACCCCCGGCAATGCCACCGTTGCCAACTATATGGGCACTCGGAAAATCACTGCCACTCCCGCCCGAGATGCGTGAAGTGCCTCGGGGATCACGGGACCAGTGACTGCACGCGGACTCGGACTCCCCCGACCTTCCGGCCTGCATTCTCTGCGGACAAACCGGACATCCCGCTAATTATGGCGGGTGCCCGAGCGCTCCCAAATTCAAAAAGAACGCTAAGCGTTTTCCCCCAGCCCCCAAGGCCGCCCTTTAACGTCCGGCATTCGTGCCTGCACCTCTCCCGGCGTTCAACGCTTGGACAGGTTTCCCCGCTGTGCCTACCCAGGTTAGAGCCCCGATGGCCCCCCTCCCGAGGCCCCAACCCCATCCTGTCGCTGCGCCAGTCCCCTCAGATGCTCCCTCTTCCTTCTCGAAGGATCTCACCTTGGTAACACAGTTTGCCAAGTCGCTACCCTTCAACCCGGATAAGGTAACCGCCCTAGCGGCAAAATACAAAGCTGCCACTACCCTACAGGAACACCTGCGGATCGCCATGGAGCATGGCCCGCTGTTGAATATGCCCTAATTTAACAATCCCAATGGCTACCACAAGTAGGGAAAAACCCCGCTCATTGACTTTGGCTACATACAACGCCAACGACAGAAAGATCAACTTGACAGAACACAAAGAACAGACAGAAAGAACGACTTGGTTCACGTCTACCTGGTCACCGATAATGTAGATAGATACCTTCTTAGTACAACACTTTCTTAAAGCCGGAAAATTAGAGATCCCAAATCGCTAATTACAACCTGATCAGGCACGATAGGTTAACTTCCCATGGCGGAGGGACAGTTATCTACTACAAGCGGTCCTTGCACTGCATCCCCATAGATGGGGGGTCCCTCTAGAGGAACTAGAAGTCTCCGCCTGCAAACTATCGATGACAGGCCATCAGCCCATCGTCATAGTTTGTTTTACAAATTTTAACAAATGGCTTAAAGGAAAACTCATACCAAATTTGTAAGGACCAAGTTTGATTGTTATAGATAATGCCAGTTATCATTCAGTCATCATAAATAAAACTTCTAACACACAATCCTGTAAAAATTACATAAGAGAGTGGCTTAGTGTTAGTGGAATTCCATATGAGGACCACCACATTAAAGCATAGCTGTTGTATATTGTAAACGGAACACAGCTAATCCAATTTATTAAGCTGATGAAATTTTAAAATAGCATGGTCATGAGGCATTAAGGCTTCTCCTTTACCATTGCGATTTAAATGCGATTGAGATTATGAGTTTACCAAAACGTAAAGTGGCTAGTACAAATATTGCAGTTACTACAACAGTGTTAGAAAATATTATGAAATAATCATTTGAAAATAAATATAAAGAACGTGACAGAATAACGGAAGAAAATCTAGATAATTTTATCATCAATGTTAGTAACAATGTATCAGTGACGACAGTGATGAATCTTTTCATACAGTATACTGTTGGAACCTGATTTTGATTATAGCGAATAAAACTGTTTTTACCGAATATTGCAGTTTATTTTTCCAAAAATGTTATGACTACTGTTTTGCTGCTACCTACCTATAAAGAACTGTAGAGGGACTCCAACAGGGCTTTCGGGAAATTAGTAGTCGGTTGGCGGTTGAAATAGCAGTATAGCTCATTCTGTAGAAATGCTGAATGAAATTTAGCAAGATGTCTGGACTTCAACAAGCGCAAGATCTCAGACAAAAATACATGTCATTCTTATAACCCTCAAATTTAAAATTAGATTACATGTTTACCACAAAAAATGGCGCAAACGGGAGCAAAAACAATACCCCCATTTTTATTTATTTATGGAACGACTAGTCAGTCAACTTTAGAAAGAAAGGCTTTGCAGGGAGGACCGACAGAGGAAACCGCTGCATGTGCGAACAGATCTATTAATTATAAAACAAGGAGAAGACAATTTAAATCGTTTAGGGTAGAGTACGCTCTACTATGGAGTCAGAGACGGGATCAGATATTGTTCCAATGATCCCAAGAAATACACGAACACGGAAACTTCTACTAGTGATTGCGCTGTGTATAATAGCTATCATTCTAGTCATCATATCTATTGTGCGCAACGAGACCAGACACCAGTCAATGAACAAGGAACAATCTGACATGTTAAAAAGGATCTGTAAAGCAACAGTCGAGGCTTGTTAATAAAACACAAAATGCAGGCTTTCGCGGAGATACACCAAAATGACACAGCTGTTGAGCTGTTCAAATCAACTTTCCAGTCACCCCTGCCCATGGCAGGGTCATCATGTTCCAAACTTGGCGTTCTGCCGACTATGAGTGACCACATCTATTCAAGGGGCAGTAATAGAGAACTCACAATAACTACATGGAATACACAATTACACTACATCCCGACATTTGTCGGATACCGATTGAAGGATGACACGTTGATTGCACAACCAAGGAGATTCAATGTAGCTTCTTTTTTGACAAATGGCGCAATTAGTCAAGTTGTTGCATTACTCCAGATCAATGCCACACAGCGAAGACAACTGTTACAAAGGAGAGGGAGGTATATAACCAGTTGCGGTGAACACCTGACGACCGTACCAGCTCGTGTGATTTACAGGTCTTCACCCTTTTCGGAGGCAGCTGCTCGAAACATAGCAAGGGCGTTCACTGAAGGACGAACAACGCATGACGTTCTGGCTGAACTACCTGGAGAATCAGAAACGGGCGAAGTGAGACCTCAACGCCCTAGAATTACTAACCCTGCTCCTGTGGCGGGCACCTCTACACAAGAAACCCCCTCACCGCAGGAACCAGTGACGGGACCTCAACCACCCGCAGATAATGACCAGCAGCCTGCAAAGAGGGGCAGCTTGTTGGTTTCACCTCTAAGATCAGTCAGAACTGTGTCGATGGCATTCAAAGGTTACTCAAAAACTAACCCTCCTATATCTCCAGCCATGTCCGCTATTGAAGCATATGCTACTAGCAAGGAACGCGCAGCTACCCAGCCTTATATAGCAACAAGAAGAGGAGTGTTGGCTAGGGATATGGCGTCCATTCAAGAATTGGTGGCATATGCTTCAAGCTACAATGCATCGTTCACAGACACGGCTCCAGCATTGCGAGGATTGCTGTACGTGTACACAAGGTCTCCAGATGCCTGGTACTATGACTCCTTCGATAGACGGTTCTTGAGAAGACAAGATCTAGCTACCAGAGGCAACAGAATAGACAATATACACAACATACCTGAAGGAGACAGACTGCACATCCCGTCACCGTTACTTTGCCAGCCTTCAGCTCACATCTTAAAAACTTAGACCCAGGCATGGCGGCTGAGGACCCGGACGGTATCCCACTCTCAAGGATGGACACAGATTGGGTGGCAGTGCCAGTCAGTTCAGATATGGTTGGTCAGCCTTGGTCAGGCACAATCTTCACAAATGGTTGATATTTTCCTTTATACAGAAACACTGCTGAGCCACCCAAAATTATGGATTCAAGCATTCATTGAAGGCTCATTTGAAAGTAAGCAGAAAATAGCTGACCCAAGGGCTAAACAAACAAATTCACAGAGCAGTAGCAAAACTGATAGCGGTGGAAAATAAACCTACATCTGTTGAAGAAAATGATGGATTTAGTCGGTTGATAGCTGTATTGCCCAGACGAAAATACATTACTGAAACTGTTCTAGTTCAAATATATGATTTATTTAAACAAAACATCAACTTTTAGGGAGAGTTTTAATTCTGTTGCAATTCAGTTTAGGTTTCTAAACTGGAAGGTTTTTTTATCGTACTATCACCTAGCTTTAACTCGATCAATCGTGTTTAAATCTTACAAACTACTTACATTTTTACTGCTTCTTCGGGTGTGACCGGTCAGGTCACACCCGAAGAAGCAGTAAAGAAGAAGAAGAAGAAGCATATTTTTCTCAAAACTACTATTTTAGAAGAATAACGGATTTAGAGTTAATTTTATAATTAAATATTCAACATTAATTAATCAATTAACTAAACTGACGGACTCATAAACTGCATCAAAGTTCAGGATAACTTTTAAATGATTTTATTAAATAAGTATGCAAACTTTTTAGATTAAATTATATAAATATGGAGAGAATGGCTCTTAATCTCAAAAAAAGGAAAATTTAAAAATAGAACTGCAGTAAAACAAATGAATATAGCCGGGAAAAGAAAATTTTCTCGTAGTATCAGATTTGCGTGTTATTTATAGCAAAGTTTTAAATTGATTCTCATTGATTTTTATTCTTTTGTCAATTGAATTATTGTTACCAGCAGAATTGTTGGGTTAGTTTTTTAACTCATCGAGAGTTTTGAACCATAATATGGATACTTCGTCCGAACAAGCGGCTCAAATTGTAGCATTGGTGCGAGAGGGCTTGGATCAACGAACGATTGGTAGAAATTTAAATTTAAACCAGTCTACGGTTTCTAGAATATACAGAAGGTTTGTGGAGACAGGTTCTTACAGAAGGAGACGTGGTAAAGGCAGGACTCGAGCAACCACCGGTCGTGATGACCGATTTATTGTTACAACTTCCCTGCGAAATCGTTTCCTCGCGTCTGTTAAACAACAAAACAGAGCTTAATGAAGTGCGTGGAGTAAACGTGAGTGCACGAACAATAAGAAGGTTAAAGGAAGCGGATATCACCCCTTTTAGACCAGCAAATGGTCCAAAGTTGTCTGTAGCTCACAGACAAGCTCGCTTAAGATTTGCTCGTGATCACCTGAATTGGACAGAAGAGCAATGGACCTCCGTATTGTTCACGGACGAGTGTAGGACATGTTTATATGGTGCAGATGGTCGCAGAAGAGTCTATCGTCGACGTGGGGAGCGATATGCTCAAAGTTGCATTAAGGAGCGTGTACCTTTTGGAGGCGGTTCGTGTATGATCTGGGGTGGCATATCGATGAACGGGCGAACAGAACTTGTGTTCATAGACATGGTCCGTCAAAACGGTAATAGAGGGGGTTTGACTGCACATCGCTACATAACAGAGATCTTAGAAGATCACGTGGTGCCTTACATGAGATTCATAGGCGAAAATTTTACTTTAATGCAGGATAATGCCCCGCCGCACGCTGCTGCACAAGTTCGTCAATATTGCGAAGAGGTTGGGATACGTACAATGAATTGGCCAGCACGCAGCCTGGATCTTAATCCCACTGAGCATGTTTGGGTCAATTTAAAAAGAGCTGTATATGCGAGAAACCCTTTGCCCACGACAGTGGCAGCACTAAGAATAGCACTTTCAGAAGAATGGGACAATATTCCGCAAGATCTTTTAATAACCCTAATAAAATCTATGCGGAACCGATTAGAATCCGTAATAAGGGCACGTGGAGGTAATACACCTTATTAAAACATAAATAAACCCTTGCATAAAGTATGTGTCTATTCTTAAAACCAATTTTTTAATTAAACCAATTTTCCTTAAATTTCTGTTTTTTCTTCAAAAAAAGTCGTAAGGTCCTTTCCATTACACAAACTTAAACTTAAGGATATGACCCTACGCTGTTTTAAAGTTCACGAACCAATCTAGAGGTTTCAATTTAAATCTGTGTAAAAAGTTTGCATACTTGGTTAAAATATTTATTTCAAAGTCGTCTATTACTTTGTTGCAGTTTATGAGTCCGTCAGTGTATTTATTTTTTATGTTCTCTCCATTAATATACAGGATGTTTGGCGCATGGACCGACAAAATTTTTTGGGGGATTGGGTGGATCAAGAGCTATCTTTAACCCATAGATACCTACGTCCCAAGTGTCACTGTAATCGAGATACGATTTTTTTTGTTTGTTTTTGAAAATTACCTGGTTCATCGTCTTTAAAACGACATATTTTTCTAGTTTGTTGTTGTAATTGAACCAAATAACTTCTATCGCAGTCTTTAATGTATGATTATTCTAAATTAAACATTAATTCTTAGCATTAGACAACAAAAAGGTCTTGACGAGCTTTCAAACTCTTAAAAATGAATTAATCTATGAAAAAGGTCAAATTCAAAATTAATTATAAAAAAAACTAAAAGGTATTAAGAATTTCATTTGATTGAAACAAAATCTGTACTTAATATCCTTTCCAACGATATACCACATGGCCTTGAAATTATTCATGTGATCACAAAACAAGGTATTACTCAACCAGTGTCAGAATAAAGAAAACACCTTGTTTGTATTTTACGACGTTTTAATTAAATTTTATTCACAGATTGGGTTCAAAATGACGGCCTCCATTGTGAATGCATGCACGACATCTTTTTCTTATTTCCACAGTCGTCGTTTTTAATCGCATTTCTTCTTTCATTATGCGAAAGGCGCTATTTATTTTTTCTATTAAAATTTCCCTTGTCCGTACTTCTGTCGCATAAACAATTTCTTTTGCGCGCCCCCAAACATAAAAATCCAGAGGTGTTAGGTCTGGTGACCGTGCAGGCCAAGGAATCGGACCGCCTCTTCCGATCCACGAATTGGGAAAACAATTGTCCAAATGTTCTCGAACGTCTCGTTGGTAATGTGCTGGGCAACCATCATTTTGGAAAATAAAATCTTCTTCTTCTACTATTGGTAATACCAATTCAGGTAAGTCATTCATTAAAAAAGAAAAATAAATTTCTCCGGTTAGGCGCTCCGGTAAGAAATGTGGACCGATCAGGTGTCTTCCAATAACCCCAGCCCAAACGTTCACACTAAACTTACTTTGAAATGAACTTTGCCTTTTATTGCGGGGATTTTGTCCTTTTATCCCCCAATGATGGAGGTTGTGGAGATTCACAATCCCCTCATGATTGAAATTGGATTCATCGGTCCACAAAATTCTTTAAAAAAAAATTGTATCTTCTACGTCTGTATCATCATAAACCTGCAAAATTCCAGCCGCCTCCTATGATCATCGTCTATGAGACCTAGAACAATCGATTAAATCCGTGAGAATTGTACGGACGCGATTTATTTCATCTGTGAGCTGACCCAAAGGCCACAATGAATAAATTATTTTTTTGAACAAAAACAAACACATTTGTTTTAACTATTAGAGTAAGAATTTACTTGTTAAATTGTTGTACTTGAAATTAAGTTGTAAAAACACATGCAATGAGTTTTGAATTGTTTAAAAAACATACCTTGCACAGGAGTGTAGTGGAATGCATGCCTTCCATCTTGCCGAAGAACTGACCAGACTTTCCAAACCGACAAGTTAAGTCTTTTAGCTACAGCTCGAATACTTGTCGTTGGATTCTCATCAAAAGCTTGTAAAATACTCTCATCCACTGCAACATTATGTTGCCTCACATTGACTCGAGGTTCTAGAATATTTATGCTTCCAGTCTCCCTCAGACGCCGATAGGTCGTAGAAAACGTCTCGTGGTGTGGTACACGCCGATTAGGATATCGCTCCTGGTAAATTCTACGCGCTTCACGAGCGTTACAATTGGCGCTGCCATACGCCAACAACATATCAGCATACTCTTCGTTACTGTAGTTAGACATTGTAACGAGAACAGTGAAGACAAACACACCAACAGTTTAACAGAATAGTTCAACCAAAGAAAACTTAACAAAAACAGAACGTAACAAAAACAAAGTTAAACACAAAAATACTCCAACAATGCAGATGTGAATCGCGACAATACCGATAGCAATGATAGTAAAATCTCAACTAATACTAAACAAAGACCACGACACAAATTACGATCCAATGACAGACAAAGACAAGGGATATTTTCATGTGCAAGAAAGAGACAGTGTTTACCTGCGTACTATTGTTCTAAAAAACGGGTTTGGTGTTAGAGTGCGTGTTCGTCCCTACTTTGATTTTGATAATTTGGTCACATAAGGAATAATTTCAAGGCCATGTGGTATATCGTTGGAAAGTATATTAAGTACAGATTTTGTTTCAATCAAATGAAATTCTTAATACCTTTTAGTTTTTTTTATAATTAATTTTGAATTTGACCTTTTTCATAGATTAATTCATTTTTAAGAGTTTGAAAGCTCGTCAAGAACGTTTTGTTGTCTAATGCTAAGAATTAATGTTTAATTTAGAATAATCATACATTAAAGACTACGATGGAAGTTATTTGGTTCAATTACAATAACAAACTAGAAAAATATGTCGTTTTAAAGACGATGAACCAGGTAATTTTCGAAAACAAACAAAAAAAATCGTATCTCGATTACAGTGACACTTGGGACATAGGTATCTATGGGTTAAAGATAGCTCTTGATCCACCCAATCCCCCAAAATTTTTTGTCGGTCCATGCGCCAAACACCCTGTATAAACAGCGTCCGGGGTACATCGAAACATAAAACGAAACAATTTTCAAAGCAACATAGAAGAGAGAGTCATACACGTTGATTATATTTATAGATTGATTGCAATTATATATACAACGAACTACGACTGATTACATGAAATGCAAATTTATCTTAAACAATAACGCGTTATAATATTTGTTAAAGTCCATTTCACGAAAAAAGTCCCGCTGACAATTATGGAACTAAATTTGACAGATGTCGATTTCGGCCATGTTGTCGTTTGTCGATGTTATCAAGGTGCGTTTGTTGTGGTAGATATTTTGTGAGTTTATTATTGAATAGTAATAACAGTGCCCACAAATAAAAATCACGAAAAGAAATCAAGAAATAACTTTATTTGTTTACAATTAAAAACCGTTGTCTAGTAAACCCAAAAAATGATCTTTGTGGGGCACTTATCAATGTTTTTAATATTAACAAACATTTTCTCTCTTACAAAGCAGTGTACAGAAATTGGGGAAGCAAGTTGCAGTGGAACTGGTAGGTTAACTGTATTTGCATGTAAAAACGTGTTTGAAATTGAGGAGGGGAATCCCTTTGATACTTGTGGACTGTGAGGTTAGGGTATCAACATGGAAATGCCACGATGGAAACAAACAAATTAATTGTGAAACTTGCTTCCATGATTCATATCATTCCAAGAGAAAGTTGAATGGTGTTACAAATCCATGTTCTGGAGCCTGGAGACATATAAAGGGTCACAGAATTTTCCTGGGGATTGTTACTCTTATGTCAGCATTGTTAACATCATTTTTAACATATTTGGGAGATACACACGTTTTAAATATCCATTGTCGTGTTTATTAAGTTTATAGATTAGAAATAATACAAAAAGCAGGATATTTCTTTATAAAAATAATTATATCTCTCTTCAACGACCACAACAAGTGGCGTTATAAGGTTTATTTACGATGCCAATAGTTGTAAAAAGTGCAGGTCGATATTAAAGGTGAAGGAGTTCTGTGAATCAGAACACAAGAATCACGGTGTTTTAATACCAATAAACAATCTTCGCAAGAGAGTCGCCGCCATGACAGGTAAAATTTGGGGCTTGTTGGAATCAACCTCTTTAAATAGTTTTACTTTTTTATATTTTGACACTGTCAACATTCTTTTGTTCTTTTTTCCTTTTACTCGCTCTATGTTCAACCTTGCTTCGTACCGTATCGTTGTGAAATAAATAATATTATAATAAGAAAATCATCGTATTACTTCTTTTTTTTTTTTTTGTGGAGCTGACTCAGCTGAATAGCCGCAGATGGCTGTTTCAGCGATACCGGGCTTTGGGGGCTTCCCGCCTCCGTGGGAGCGGAGGCGTTCAGCCCGGAAACCGTATTACTTCACGTACAAGTAAAAGTATATATAGTCTACGTGCTCTCCACGCCATATACAGATTTTTTCCCCATTGATTTCTTACAGATTGGAATTAAGTTTTTTTAATGCATGATGTTTATTAAGAATTTTTTTTAAAGGAAATAACACAACACAGCTAAAAATTGTAAAGTTATATTCAACAATAATGTAATTAAATACGAAAATAATCATTCAAACTTTTTATTGCAGGTGTGTCAGAGAGAACGATAACGAGAGTTACAAAAGAAGGCGGAACAGCGGCGAGTACTTCTAAAGTTATCGTCACCCCAGGGAAGAGTCGCCCGCATACCAAAATTCAAATCAAATTTCGACTTGGATGTATTTGATTTGAGCGTTATACGGCAAAAATTCAGTTTTTATGTTGTGAGGAAGGATTTACCAACATTGCTAAATTACGTGCAGCTTTGAGAGAAGACATAAATTTTCAAGGAAGCATCACAACATTGCACCGTATATTGCAAAGTATCGGTTTCAAGTATAAGCGATGCCAATCAAAACGTAAATAACTTATGGAAGGTTATGATATTACCTCATAGCGTTCAAGATATTCGGAGAGAATCCGAAGAAGTCGTAATGTGGAGAAAAAACCTGTAGTATAATTTAGACGAGACCTATATACACAACACTTGTCATGCCAAAAGTTGCTGGCAAAGTGAGGACGAGCCTGGGATGTTCGTGTCAGAGTCATCGGGGAGAGTCGTTGGATAATTGCTCATGCGGGAACTGAAAATGATTTTGTTAATGGTGCATTGTTAATGTTCAAATCCCATTCTAAATCCACAGATTACCACAATGACATAAACACAACTAATTTTTTGAAATGGTTGAGTGAAAAAGTCATTCCTAACCTACCTGAAAGGTCACTTTTGGTAATGGACAACGCTCCGTATCACTGCACTCAAATAAATAAAGCGCCTACAATGTCAAGTATTGACATGCAGGAATGGCTGCGAGAAAAGGGAGTATATTTTGAAAATACTTGGACAAAAGCTGTCTTATTTGAATTAATTAATCAAACAAAGGTTCACCTGTCGTGGATGCATTATTAAAATCTCACAATCATGAATTGCTAAAATTACCGCCTTACCACTGCGATCTCAACCCGATCGAACAAATGTGGAGCCGCGTAAAGAGACGAATAGCGGATAGAAACGTGGGCAAATATCCAAAAGAAATTGTAAGCCTAACAGAAGAGACTTTTGAGACTGTTACAGCGGAAGATTGGGCAGCTCAATGTAAACATGCACAGCATTTGGTGGAAGTATATTTAAAAAATGATGGTCTTATGGATATAGTGGTGCACTAAGCATCCACCATTTTTATCCAAATTAATCATAATCATGTTAATCCATTCTCCATAGCAACAAACCGAAGACGGCCTTGCATCAAGTACGGTCCTGCACTGCGATGACTCAACAGCATGGGCCAACTGCGTCGTCAACAACAGGCGACGCGGTATATAAGGGCGCCCTCGGCATGCAGGAGACACATCATCCACTTTTTAGTCGATTCCGGTCTCGGCGCTCGCACCGTGCGGACGTGTCCGCACCTCGTGACGTCACTCTGGCTCGCCCACCCGATATTCGGTACTTAGATACGTCAAGGTATACACACGCTTTGGTCGGTCGAGTATTGCACACACACGTAGGTCGGTCTGGTTGTACACACGCACCGGGTCGGTCTAGTTGTACACACACCAGGTTGCGTCATCGCAATTTTCATTGCGCTCTGACGCAGGGACCGTTTCCACCCCACACCCGCGTAGTTCGTTTGCATGAACCCTCGTGGCAATTTTAATTGTCACTAGGTCAGCTAGGGGACACCTAACGGTGTTAACGAACCTATTTGGGGCGTGACCCGGGCGCCCGCCGTTTCCCCTTCAGGGAAACGGTGAACCCGGACGGGCGTGGAACCACCGGCACAGGGGGAGTACCCTTGCCGACCCCAGGCATCTCCAATTCCGTCCTAGGTTACCACCTCCTTTTTTCCCATCCTTTAGGGTTCTGTCTACCCACAAAGCAGTTAGGGACCCCTTTGCACAATAAGATCGGCAAAGGGGCTACAAGCTTAGGGCTCACCCTAGGGCGCACCCCCCTGCCTACACCCGGCAGGGGGACTAGGATTACAACACACCCACACATCTCTCGGGCTGCTCCTGCCTGAGGGATGGCTACACCCCAGGATTGGTGGGTTCTAACCCTCCGACTGCTGGAGAGTCGCGACCCGGCTCTCAAGTCATGGTACTGCCAGGAGATGAGGGGATTACTCCCCATGATGGAAATAATCCCTCCATCTCCGGCTGCCACCGCGATCCCCGCGTCTTCCGCGCCGCCCCCGAAGGCCCCTAAGGCCGCACCTACCAAGGCCCCTAAAACCGCTACCCCCGTGGCCCCTAAGGCCCCCGCGACCCCAATAGCCACTAAGGCTACTACCCCACCGGCCACTCTGGCCACCCCAACCGCGGCCGCGCCCGCACCCGCCCCAGCCCCCGCTACTACCGAATCTCCCGCTGTCGCTTCAACCACGTCTGAAAGCGACATGGAGATCGTCCTCACCGCCCAATCTGGTGACGACGATGGTTTCAAAGTTGTCACAAACCGCAAGTCCAAGAAGCGACTGCTCAACAGCTCGCCTCAAGGACACGTCGACAAAGAGCCCAAACAGGCTAAAACCAAGACCGACAGCCAGCCCCGCCGCGAGCGACCCCCGCCACCTCTTATCATTAGAGACAAGCATCTCTGGCGAGATGTCTTGAGCTCCCTTCCCGCCCACAACATCGTGCTGAAAGAGGCACGTGATATCCAACACGGTATCAAAGTTACCGTGCAGACTCCGGCCGACCATCGGGCCCTAACCATTCTGATTGACAGAAATGTCAATTATTACACATACGCTCTCGAAGAAGAGAAGCGCCTCGGCGTCGTCATACGCGGCCTTTCACAGGAGCTTGAGACCTCCTACATCCTAGAAGATCTCCAATCCCAAAACCTCC
Source organism: Dendrolimus pini (assembly GCA_949752895.1). NCBI lineage: Eukaryota > Metazoa > Arthropoda > Insecta > Lepidoptera > Lasiocampidae > Dendrolimus > Dendrolimus pini. Next base: position 5,360,272 of record OX457153.1, read on the forward strand.
CTGTGCATGAGCACCGCATGCACAAAGGTAACTCCGATAGGACACCATATAACATGGTGCTCGTCATCCTTGACCGTTCTGAACAAGGCAAGGCAATTTTCAACCTGAAAAGCGTCTGCGGCTTTACCAATCTCCGCTTCGAGCGGCCATATAATAATCAAACCCCCCGGCAATGCCACCGCTGCCAACTCTATGGTCATTCGGCAAACCACTGCCACTCCCGCCCGAGATGCGTCAAGTGCCTCGGGGACCACGGGACCAGTGACTGCACACGGACTCGGGACTCCCCCGACCCTCCGGCCTGCATTCTCTGTGGGAAAACCGGACATCCTGCTAACTACCGCGTGTGCCCGGCCGCTCCCAAATTTAAAAAGAACGCTAAGCGTTCTCCCCCAGCCTCCAAGGTCACTCCTAAACGTCCGGCATTCGTGCCTGCACCTCTCCCGGCGTTCAACGCTTGGACAGGCTTCCTCGCTCTGCCTACACAGGCCAGAGCAGCAATGCCCCAACCAAGACTCCAGCCGCAACCCGCCGCTGCCCCACCCCGCTCAGGCGCTCCCTCTTCCTTGTCGGAGGATCTCGCCTTGGCAACACAGCTTGCCAAGTCGTTTCCCTTCGACTTGGATGAGGTATCCGTCCTCGCGGCAAAATATTAAACCGCCACCACCCTACAGGAACATCTGCGGATCGCCATGGACCATGGCCCGCTGGTTAAAATCCTGTTCAACATGCCCTAATTAACATTTTAAATGGCTACCACAAGTAGGGAAAAACCCCGCTCATTGACTTTGGCTACATATAACGCCAACGGACTTAGAAATCAACGCGACTTGGTTCACGACTTCCTGGTCACCGATAATATAGATATTCTCTTAGTGCAAGAGACTTTCTTAAAGCCGAGTATTAGAGATCCCCGTATCGCTAACTACAACCTGATCAGGCACGATAGGTTAACCTCCCAAGGCGGAGGGACACTTATCTACTACAAGCGGTCCTTGCACTACATCCCCATCGATACCCCCCCTCTAGAGGAACTAGAAGTCTCCGCCTGCAAACTATCGATGACAGGCCATCAGCCCATCGTCATAGTTTCAGCATACTTAAAATGTCACAAGCCCATCTTAGAAGACGACCTAAACGCCCTATTCAGTCTAGGTTCCGCGGTTATAATAGCCGGGGACCTAAACTGCAAACATCCCTGTTGGAATTGCCCTAATGAAAACACCAAAGGCAGGGAGCTTCTCCTCCTCTCGGACAGGCTCCTCTTTGGCATTCTCGCCCCCTTGACCCCGACTAGATACCCGAACAGACCGGACTTACATAGCCCGAGCGTTCTCGATATAGTGCTACTGAAGGGAGTCTCTTTTCAGTTTCGCTCAATGGAAACACGGGACGACATCGACTCCGACCACTTGCCGGTCGTACGTTAGGCCCCCCGACTGACTCGACACCACCGACGAAACCCGTCATAGACCGGGCCAAAGTCCGGGACTTGCTGGCAACAACAAGTTCCCCGGACTGGGACCGAATCCCGGACCCGATTACTTGCGCCCAGGACAACGATGTTGCCATCGAAGCCCTCACCAGCCACCTCCAAAGCGTGGTACGGGAGTCCACTCGGCAGGTACCTCTCGAGGACCACGGACTGCCACTCCCGGACGACGTCAGAGACCTGTTAAGGGAAAAGAGGGCAGCATTCAGAGCCTACGGTAGCTTCCCCTCTTTGGAGAATAAAGCACACTACAGGGCACTCCAACGTCAAGTTAGACTCCGTGTCCAGGAGGTCAGGAACCAACGTTGGGACCGACTGCTAGAGGAGATTTCGCCAACTCACCAGGCTTACTGGCAGCTGGCGAGATCTCTGAAAACAGAAATCCTCTCGAGTATGCCACCTCTCGTGAGACCCGATAATACCAAAGCATTTGATGACGATGAAAAGGCGGAATGCCTCGCTGAAAGTCTCGAGCTCCAATGCTCCCCCAATACTGCCGACAACGACCCGTCTCACCTATCGGAGGTAGACGCCGAGGTCGAACATCGGTCCTCCCTCCCGGCGGAAACCACACTCGAACCGGTCACGGTTGAAGAAGTACAGGATTTCATCAAAGTCTCGCAAGGCCCCAGGCAATGACGGAATCAGCCATAAGCTTCTGAAAATCCTCCCCGCCCATCTTATCTTAATTATGGTAAGCATCTTCAATGCTGCCATAAATAACTGCCAATTTCCCAAGGCCTGGAAAGAAGCGGAGGTCATTGGCATCCGCAAACCAGGCAAACCGGCCTCAAAGCCCTCTATGCCCGGTTTCAATATAGCAAAAACGATTCGTTTTTGATACGGACGGTTAGAATTTTAACGCCTGGTAACTCTACTGACGTTTCTATAATGAACTGTCCGTAGCTAGTTACACATGAAAGTACCAACTACCGATGGGAGGGATTTTCTAACCGATCGGTAGATTTTTTGTATCGAAACGACAGATGAAGTGTTTCTATATTATACCACTAGTTGTATAATATAGAAACACTTCATACCAGTATTCGTAGGAATTCTGTTACCACCCGATTTCGGCCGGTTGCCGGTTTATGTGTTTTTAACCATTCGTGAATATTAAAATAAATACGTATAAATATTAATAAAATGTTTGTAGATAGTAGTGATAGCGATAGTGATTTAGAAATTATGAGTTTTTTATCTAGCGATAGTGAGTCCAGTAATTCTAATCGCGGCAGGAACTATAAAGAAAGAATAGACTATTTCACAATATTGGAGAGTCATATGAATTTCAACTTAGATTTCGTCTAGATAAATCGTCAGTGCAAGATTTACTGACGGAAATCCAGCCAAGTTTGAAGGTATCTGGATCCAGGTGAGTATTTACATTACATACATGATTTGAAATGAATTTAAAATCGCTCAATCGTTATCAATTTTGTTTCAGAAATTATGGAATTTCTCCTCTGCACCAACTGCTTCTAACATTAAGATTTTATGCCTTGGGAACCATACTTTTATCTGTCGCTGATTTTATAGGGGTCTCAAAAGCATCAGCATGCCGCATCGTAAGAGATGTTAGTTCTGCAATAGCAGCACTTTACAATAGATATATATACATGCACTCAAATACAGAACTAGATTTTTATGCAATAGCAAGATTTCCTCAAGTCCTTGGCACACTTGATGGCATTCATATTAGAATTCAATCACCATGTAAGTCCCATAACTTCACTAGCCATATTATAAACATACTTAACCTTGTTCCTATAATATAAAACTTGTTACTTTTATTTCAGGTTCTCAGATAGGAGAAGAATTCAGAAACAGGAAAGGATATTTTTCCTTAAATATCCAGGCAGTGTGTAATGCAAATGTGCAGTTCATGAATGTTGTAGCTCGCTGGCCAGGATCTGCGCATGATGCCACCATATTCAATTATTCAGAACTGAGAGGTAATAAGTAACATATATACTTACAATCTAGATAGATAGATAAACAACACTATATTGTAAGTACATCAAAGCATAGATAAATGGAAATAGAAAAAATCAGAGATAGCGCAATGGCAGGGATTGACATATTTATAATAATGTATTGATTTTTTTAGCGCAATGTGAAAGTGGTATATTTGGAAACAAATGGCTGCTGGGAGATAGTGCATACCCTTTAAAGCCGTACCTTTTAACACCAGTATTAAATCCTAGGACTCGAGGGGAACAACTATACAATGAAGCTCACATTAGAACCAGAAATACCATAGAAAGGTATATATTAACACATAACTTGTTATAAATACCATAATATATTTAATTTCAGTAAATTTTATTCTAACTCAGTTCCACTGGATAATATATTTTGGAGGGTCATACATAAGCTAAAAGTTTAGTTCCTACTCTATTGTACACCACTTTTTAGCACTATTGGTGTTTTGAGAAAAGAAATTCACTATCACCATAGTCTAGCTAAAAATTCGTTTATCCTTTATGTCTGTTTATTTTCCACAATGCATTGCAGTTTAGCCTATCAGTGCATATCACAGTAAAGACAAATCATACTGAAAATTCACAATGCAACATATCTCTATAAAACCTAATGTTATTCATTGACAAAATGTTTCACAAAAAATAGGGTCAAAAGCTGAAGCTACCATGTGATTGCAGTTCTGTTATAGAAATATTCTTCAATAGAAATGTATACGGGTAGTATAGAAAAAGACTACAATTTTTGTATTCTAAAGTTGGCAGTACTATATACCTAGTATTGAGATTGTAAACATCCTTGTTGACATATTTTTGTGGCATATTAAAGGATTTTAAAGACAATAACCATCATTTAAAATTTTCAATTTGTTTTGTCATAGATGTTTTGGAGTTTGGAAGCGGAGATTTCCAGTTGTGGCATTAACATTGCGCCTCAGTCTGTTAAGAGCACACACAGTGGTTATTGCTACCGCTATATTGCATAACATCTGTAGATTAAATAATTTGGATGACATTGCTTCAGAGGTAGAGGTGGCAACATCAGACACGGAGAATGCAATGCCTGCATCTAATAATAATGAGATAGGCATTAATATGGAACGGAACATGTTAATAGCGGAATATTTTAGTCAGTAAGTGTTGAAAAATCTTGCAAAAGAAGAATGTTAATAATAAGTTTAGTCATTATGTCACTGGGAGCAACTAACACCTAGGATACAGGCTTGGCCTAGTCTAGGTGTTCCAGTCCTAATTTTAAGGCAAATTTGTTATTTTTATTTTTTGGTGTCAATAAAAATTCTTTTATTTATTTATTTATTAACTTATATTCATTATTTGCAGGTTGGAGTAATAATATGAAAAAACTGCTTTATTTCTCAAATATTAATTAAGAAATAAATCCAAGTATTTGCTTGTCACAATTTTATCAGATGGAGCCCAAATATAGTACAAGCCTGGAAGAGATTGCTTTTAGTGATAAGGCCACCTTTAGTTTTGCTGTAAAATTATTGTAATTATTGATTTGGTAAACAATAGTGTTTACTATTCTATTCTAAGATTGTACATATTAAATTTCGTTTCGTCGTTCGGAATTGCAAGCCCAACTCACAGCGTCACTTCTTAAGCGTCTGCATGTTACTGATCCCACTCAGGTGAGCACCATTCGATTGCGCTCTAACGTCGCGCCAACCGCCATTCCAATAACATTTCGAGCTTTGCCTCGCTACGTTCACGCCTTATGGCAGCGTATGGTATCCATTGGAACACGGCCTTTTGGCGTATTGGCTACAGAAGCGAATTACGGGATATTTCTAAAAGTAGTTCTTATGTTGGCTGAGGCTAAGGTCGCCTATGCCCAGATGAAGTGCACAACACCACCGTCAATTAATTTAGAGTTTAGCTACATGTACTCCGAGATGGAGATGAGGATTTTATCTTCTCTTGCTAAAACTTTACCATATCCTATCGCGATTTATCTTGAAGCGATTGGAAATTTTACAATTAACCGGCAGAATGTAACACCTTATCTACCACGCCTACAACCAGCCAATGTGTCTGGGTGCGTTACCTATGCCCCTTCACATATTAGAGAAGTACTTAATGCTCTTGCAGCACCCGTAGCCGGGGACAACTCTAATGTAGTTGCAGCTAGAGCAATCGATGACCTACCCAATGTTGAATGGGAAGAGGTCCTAGTTCCCATCCGCGAGGGAGAAGCTGTCGTACAGCGGCCAGGATTTCGAGCAACGCCAACGTCCATACTACGTTGAATACACCGGTTCTCGTCCGATCACCGAAGTTAAGCCATCTCACTCACTAGAAATAATACACATCACTCTCGCACCAAACATATTGATATTCGACATCATTTTATTCGTGACTGTATCTCAACCAAACAAGTCGTTATAAAATTCATACCATCAACTCGCCAAATAGCAGACATTCTCACTAAGGCATTGCCTAAGCTGAGACACTACAAATGCTTGAGCTCTTTGGGGTTAACATAGTGTTTTCATATTCAAATTAATTTATTGATACGTATTGTGTGCAGGGGCCTATAGGGTTAATAGTTTAAATACCTGATACAGTACAGGGTGTATATCTTTACTGTACACAGAGTCCTTTGATTACGGGGAGGTGTTAAAACCTATGTTTTCTTATAATTAAAGCACTGGCGACTTTTGGAAAAGTATTCAAATATTGACTTGACTTAATTATTATTCCTTCTGTCACTGTATTATAAAATTGCATCTGGCTCAAACAAATGTATTATTTTCGCCTAAAATAGTTACAGCTTAATAAACTGCAACTCTGTGTGGGACTCAAGTCCCACATGAGCTATGTATGTACGCCTGGGCATATCTTGTTCGCCTGGGAATACGAGTACTGATTAAAAAAAATACCTCTTTCCCCGCCCAAAACATAGTGCTGATAGAGACACGTGATATCTAGCACGGTATTAAAGTTACCGTGCAGAATCCGGCCGACCACCGTGCCCTAACCCGCATCTTAATTCACAAAAACGTCAATTACTACACCTACGCCCTCAAAGAAGAGAAGCGCCTCCGCGTAGTTCACCGCATGCACAAAGGGAACAAAGATAGGACACCATACAACATAGTGCTGGCAATCCATGATCGTTCAGACCAAGGTAAGGCGAACTTCAACCTGAAGAACGTCTGTGGTCTTCCCAATCTCCGCTTCGAGCGGCCTTATAATAACCCAATTCTCCGGCGACTATATGGGCACTCGGCAAATCACTGCCAGTCCCTTACTCTCCGCTCCTTACGTGCTTACGCGCCGTAAGGAGCGAGCTTTACACGCCTCCGCGAGAAAAGAGAAAGTCGTCGAAGGACGTCATTTGCCTAACTGAACATACTAAGTACAAAAGGTACGACTTAGGTCACTAAACTTACCGTAGACTGACCTTAATAAACGTTATCCACATAACCGTGGTTTAAAAAAAGGAAAGTTAAGTGTCTTGGAGCCATATTTTAAATACAGTTATTTAGCTACCGCTAATCAATTACAATTTTAGAAACCCTTCTAATGTACTTCTCCCATTTTAAAAATATCTGCGTTAGCGAGATGGGCAATATGAATAAAGATCAAACTTCATGGCGGACCCATGCGCCCGCAAGATATCAGCTGCCCAATGCTCCCAAACCGCTTTTAGTATTTCTACCGATATAAGTAGTCTTTAGACGATATCTTTTGCGGAAGCCACGGCGTTGCCACGTGCAAATCCGGCTCCGTTGCCGCGTACGACTCTGCGGCCAGTTACGAGTCGGACTTCGCCGGTGCGGACGTCTACACCGGGGCATGACGCTTACACCGCGGCCTCTAAGCTAGAAAAAAATCCCCCTATTATAGTGGACAAAATGCCCAACTTGGCACAACACTATAAAAATTTGCACGACTAGTTGGGCTTCGCCCCAAATGGTCGCACCTTTGGGCATGGGGTGAGATTTATTCCCCTAAGTCCATAAGAATGTCGGACTACTCAACGATATTTGGTAGAGGCAACTACAGCAGAGCCAGCCAGGAAGGGAAGCCGGAAGGGCCAAAATGCAGGCACAAGACCTGCATCGAGGGTGTGTGGGGCTCTCGGTGGCCGGTTCTTCACGCTCTAAAACGAAACTGTCGGGAGAATCGGCCGTCATACTACCCACTAAACTTAAACCTGCGCCCCAATAACGACGTTCTCTACGAGAGCCCTCTGGCTGCGCACTCCACGAGCGTATGAAACGCCGTGTCTTGGAGTGCACCGCACTCGTGGCAAGACTGGGAATGCTCCCGTCCCATGATTTGATGCAAATACCAAAGCCACTGTGCCCGGTAAGTCCATCACCATCCTGAACTTCAGGGTTCCGCGTTTTTATGACACCCAACGAGCCTGGTAACCTCCAAACAGGAAAACTATCAATCAATAGGTAGCACGTACAAAGAATAGTATTTTATTAATATTAGGTTTACATAAGAGATGTATTAAATTTTATTAAATTATTTTATAATTTTTAGTTTTAAAGTCGGTTTTTATTTTACGAAGTTTTTTTTTCGTTACTTTTTAGTGTCTAGCTATGGGTAGGCCTACGAAAGGCTCAGGTCCCAAGAAACAGGAACGGAAATATATCGACTCATAAAAAATACTGATCGAAACTATTTCACGTTCTTATGATACAACGAAAGATCATTCATGCCAAGAAACACTTGCACAGTACGAGTCTAGACTCGCTAAGTTTCATGAAAATCTTGCCAGCGAGTCTGCTGAGCGGAGGGCTGATAGAGTAGGTCTTATTAATGATCGATTAGACGACGAGTCTGCTGAGCAGAGGGCTCATAGACTAGGTCTTGTTTATGATCGATTAGCCAACGAGTATGGTGAGCAAAGAAAGGGCTAATAGTTGCTCCTCCGACTTCGAAGAGTCATTTTGTATATTGTAATAGTTTGTGTTATATTCTGAGATAGGACTCCCAATGTGTTAATTTAATATGCCTGGTTCTGATAAAAGATGCTGTCTTCCAGGGTGTTTAGAAAGTGGAAGTAAATGCAATTTAACTATTACTAGGGCTTTAACCACTGCAACGCCAGCAGAAAGATTCGACCCGTATTCCTCAAAAACTAACTATATACTCCGAGATGAAAACTATCTTATGTTGTTTTGATCAAAAATAGGTCTCACTAGGTCTTATTCATGATCGATTAGTCAAAGAGCTTGCTCACAAACGTGAAAACCGGCTGGCGAACGCGCGACAGACGTCACAAACACTACGTTCAGATATTGAGCATAATTTTCTGACCACCATAAATCTGTACGCTGAAGTATCAGTTTGTAAGAAATTATTATATCCAAAACAACAAATGTTATTAGTGTAATTAGTGCCAACACGTTTCGATTTCCTTCCCGGGAGTTAGTAGCCTTGGAAAAATTTTCGTATGTTTACGTTGCTCACCTTGCATAAAAAAGTTCCTTCACAGGCCTACTGGAACAACATGAAAGTTATGTCTTTGCCTCCTGAACCGGCCGATTTGACAGATGTCGAGCAAAGACGACATCATGAACAGACCTCACACTCGACATAGTAGAAAATTTACATTCCGTGATGTAACCAAAGAAGAAATGTTAGCTTTCTTGGGTCGTAGTTTATTACAAGGCCAAATCAAAATTCGAAAGAGACGAAAACGGCAGTACATAAAATCGACGGAAGCTCGTTATGGGATAAAATTTTATGACCTAACTAGTGCAACAGGGTATGTTCTGAATATTATTTATTATGTACTGTGGTAAAGGCGAAGATGATGATACATATATAAGAAAAAAACTGAACAAATAGTTATGAAATTACTGAAACCATACTTGATGAATGGCCACAATATTTTTAGATAAGATCTAATAACTTCTGCAGAAGTTACATCTGTATATCACGGAGTTAAACATCATCACAGCTACTCGAGTCAAAGACTGTAACAACGAGTTGTTTCCTACGATGTTTCCTGATTCAGAAATTGCAAAGAAAATAGCGTGCGGTCGAACTAAAGCTGCAAAGATTTGTGAAAATGTCATAGGCCCACTGTGAAATCGTAGTACACCGCAACATAAGCTGCCCGATCAACGTAGAGGTGCTATATGACCTAGACTCACAGCACCTCCCAATTCTTGCCACGCTCGCCCTGGCGGCGGTGGCAGTGCAGCCGAGGACGCGGAGCGCGAGACCGGATTGGGCAGCATACGCCAGAGCCATGGAGGAAACCATTCCCCTAGCACTATCCCAATAAACAATCATTTTCCGTGATAATATGATTTTTTTAAAAGGTTTTTAAATACAAGCTTTTGAGATCTTGGGTATCATGTAGCAGCAGAGTGCTACCAACACAATTGAAACGAGCCCAAACACGACGGGTTTATTTGGTTAGTACAAGAGTTCCTATGGCCACCTTCCGACTCCATCATCAGATCAGCTCAATGGTACCTTATTATTGCATTGTCACGCGATATACATGTGCGTGAAAAATTTCATCTCAATCGGAAACCGGGAAGTTGCTCAAATTTAATTTGCAAGATTCCACCCGAACTTGCATCCATTGCAAGTGAAATAAAAGCTTGTAAAAAGTATCCTATATCCATTCTGTATATTGAGACTACCTACGATATATAGCAAACAACCAATATGGCCGCGTAGTTTTTAAGTGAAAGCTTAACAGTCAAAGTTACTCGCGTGTTTTTTTTATAGATAATGAATTTTTATGCTTGTGCTGGAGGACGGGAAAGGTTCCCAAGGACTGGAGTGCGCCAGCTACAGGGCCATCAGTTTGATCAGCACAGCATCTAAAGTGTATGCGAAGATTATTGAAAAGAGAATGAGAGTGGTATCCGATGGATTATTGTGGGATGCACAAGGAGGCTTCAGAAATGGAAGGGAACGATCTCTTCCAGACAACCCGGGCTGTGGATTTTATGAACAGGAAATTCGCAAGTGTATGACGGTGGTGTGCTACACATATAATAGGATATATAAATATCACACAATACATATACCTAAAATTAATAAAAAAAGAGAATAATCAATAACACATATTAATATTATATATAATATTAATATGTGTTATTAAATTTATATTAATAATATTATATATATATATATATCTAATATACAAAATTCTCGTGTCACAGTTTTCGTTGCCATACTCCTCCAAAACGGCTTGACCGATTTTGATGAAATTTTTTGTGCTTATCCGGTATCTATGACAATCGGCCAACATCTATTTTTCATCCCCCTAAATGTTAGGGGTAGTCCACCCCTAAATTTATTTAGTTTATTTATTTTTTAGACAAAATTTTTAATTTCTATTTTTTTATGATACAACATGCAAAAATACATACAATCCTCAATTTTCACCCTTCTACGATCAACCCTTATTTTTTAATAGCCATTTTAGTAATTTAATCATTTTTCCTCTCCGGTCGAAAACTGATCAATCGTCATTTAATTAGTTATCCCCGCCAGATGTCTACAGGTGTCACTTCTGACCCAGTAAACAGCACGGAGTAAGGATGAGAACGAAGCCGGCCTCCTTTCTTTCTCACTCCCTACACAGTTGTCGGCCATCATTATTGTTTATGCATCAAGTGTAGTAGTAACGTTGACAATTATTATTTTGCTATCTCAGTGTAACTCTCATATTAACTTTTAATCATTCCTATTTTATGAATAATAATTAAATTATCAATTTTGAGTGTATTTTGCACGATTAGTTAATCAAGTGATTTTATAACCTCAAAAGTACTCAACACGTGACACGAGCTTTCAATAACAACGGATTTTGTGTTGTAAGTATACTTTTTTTATTTATATCGAAAATGTTGTTGATCTTATAAAAATGTAATTTTAATTTAATTTTATTAAAAAAATGTAATTGAACAATTAAGATTTTCATAGTTTCCAAAAAATCAATCATTATGAATCTTTATTTTGAAATGTCAATGGAAATATTGGTTGTATGAAAAAATTATAAGAGACAATGTTTTCATAAAATTTAATTTTTTACTTTTGTTTGAAAATTTTTTCCATAAAACTTATATTTTTGTTATAATTTCATAAATTAAAACTAATCATTTCAAAACTGCGGCAAAAATCCTGGCCCTAATTATACTTTTAACATTTTTCATCATTAAATAATTTCATTAATTCTATTTATGTATGTTTTGTACAGCGAGCAATGCCAAGAAAACGCAAAGGGGCTGATTTGAGCCGCAGTACAAGTAAAGCTCGAAACTTGCGAAATAGCAGATCCGAAAGAACAGAAGAACAAATCCAGCAACAAAATACTGATGCACGTGTCAGAATGGCGCAATTGCATCAAGAAGAGCCAGAAGATACACGAGCTGAACGCAATGAAGTCAGAAGATTAGAACAACGACAATCACGCCGTTTCACAGTCAATAGACAAAGAACAAATGACCAACAACGACAACAGGTACATCGAGCATTTATATCTGATTCATTCCTGCGTCTAGCATTCCAGTATGAGCCCGATATTGAATATTATGCTCATTCAAAAGTGGTAATTGGTGCTATGGACAAGGAATGTCCGCATTGTCATGCTCTGAAATTCAAAAATGAGCCAGCTGGGATGTGTTGCGCGTCAGGAAAAGTGCAACTACCTGAAATTGAAACACCACCTGAACCATTGAACGGCTTACTTATCGGCACGGATCCAGATTCTAACGTGTTCCTGAAGTCAATTCGAAGATTCAATTCATGCTTTCAAATGACATCGTTCGGAGCAACAGAAATAGTTCGAAATACTAATGCAAATGGTCAACAATTCAATTCTACATTCAAAATCAGAGGCCAAGTTTATCATAAAATGGGCTCACTGCTGCCAATGCCAAACGAACCACATAAATTCTTACAAATCTACTTTATGGGCGGCGAGGATTCCGGAAGCGCACTTGCCAATCGCGTGAATGCACGTTGTGATTATAATAACCTTGATTCACTTTATGCCAGGCGCATCGTCAGCGAGCTAGATGCTCTTTTGAACGAGCACAACGAGTTGTTGAAAATATTCAAATCACATATGCACCAATTACAAAGCGATAATCACGCTATCGTCATTAATCCTGATAAAACACCAGCTGGAGAGCATATTCGTAGATTCAATGCACCCGTTGTTGATGATGTTGCTGGAATCATGGTTGGCGATTGTACAGCTGCACGAGAAATTGTGATTCGTAGAAGAAATAATAATCTTCAGTTCATTGCTGACACACATCGTTCATATGACGCTCTCCAATATCCGCTAATATTCTGGAAGGGAGGGACAAGACGGATATTGCATAAACATAGAACAACGAGATCCCGTATCAGGTACTTCATTGATTATTAATTTGATCATTAATCATTTAACAAAACAATTAAATTATTGAACGTAATAAATTTAAATTAATTTTTATGAACAAATATTACAGGAGCTGAAACAAACAACAACGTTAGCTCAAAGGATTATTATGCGTACCGATTAATGATTAGACGTGGCCTGGACAACGTCATTTTACGATGTCGTGAGCTTTGTCAACAATTCATGGTCGACATGTACGCGAAGATTGAGAGCGAACGACTACGATACTTACGATATAATCAACAAAAGCTGCGCGCGGAAGAGTACATTCATTTGCGAGACGCTATCAACAACAACGCCGACGTCGCCGAAATTGGTAACCATGTCATTTTACCATCATCGTACGTGGGCAGTCCACGAAAGGATGCTCTGACTTTCGTGCGCGAATATGGACGACCATGTTTATTTATCACGTTCACATGTAATCCAAAATGGCCAGAGATTACATCTTTGCTACTGCATGGCCAAAATGCAATACATCGCCATGACATTACAGCACGTGTGTTCAGACAAAAGTTGAAGTCTTTAATAAGTTTCATTACTAAATCACATGTATTTGGTCCCACACGTTGCTGGATGTATTCGGTTGAGTGGCAAAAGCGAGGATTACCTCATGCACACATTTTGGTTTGGTTCATCGACAAAATCCGTCCTGAAGAAATCGATAGTATCATTTCTGCGGAAATTCCAGATCCATCCACTGACCAACTGCTGTTTGATATTGTTACAACAAACATGATTCATGGTCCATGTGGTACTCTTAATAGTTCATCGCCTTGCATGGCTGATGGAAAATGTACTAAAAATTTCCCTAAAGATTTTACCAATGATACGGTCACAAATGTCGACGGATACCCAATATATCGTCGAAGAAATCCTGAAAATGGCGGACAGTTATTTATTAAAAATATCATCAACACAGACATTGATATTGACAATCGTTGGGTGGTGCCATATTCGCCTCTGCTGAGCAAGACATATAATGCTCATATTAATGTTGAGTTCTGCAGTTCTGTGAAGAGCATCAAATACATTTGCAAGTATGTCCATAAAGGCAGTGATATGGCTGTGTTTAGAGTGGAAAATACTAATGTGAATGCTCCTCCAGTGAATAAAAACGATGAAATAACGCTCTACCAAATTGGTCGGTACATCAGCTCCAATGAAGCTGCTTGGCGTATCTTTGGTTTTCCAATTCATGAACGGGATCCAGCAATTGTTCAGTTAGCCATCCATCTTGAAAACGGTCAGCGTGTATTTTTCACGAACGAGACAGCGATTGATCGTGCAATAAATCCACCTAAAACTACACTCACTGCATTTTTTGAATTGTGTAATCGTGCGGATGATTTTGGTGCCTTTGCACGAACATTACTCTATTCACAAGTACCACGCTATTTCACATGGACTCAAACAAAAACATGGATGCCCCGCAAGCAAGGCTCACCAGTTGCTGCATGTCTCAATTTATTTAAATCAAACGCCTTGGGGCGATTATTTACAGTCAATCCAAGACACACGGAGTGCTTCTATCTTCGACTGTTGTTGGTTAATGTTACTGGCCCATTATCATTTCAAGATATACGTAAAGTGAATGGGCAACAATATCCAACGTATAAAGATGCATGCCTTGCACTCGGCTTGCTGGAAGACGACAACCAGTGGGAATGCATGCTTGCTGAAGCTGCATTGAACTTGTAGGGACACAAGTAGCGACCAGTGGGCGACGTAGGCCGATTGTCAGTTGGCTCGTGACCGTGTACTTGTGCGCCGTTGTTCATTGCCCGCTCTTAGATGTGTACGTGACTGTGTGAATGATTACAGAATTTTACTGGCAAAACATTTTTTATTTGATGTTGTCCCAGTAGGAGAACACGCGATAAATATAAATAAAGGACAATTTAGGATAATAAAGAAAACAATACCGCACACTGGTGACCCCGCAACCTACCGGACAATTTAGCTTCAGTGTAAATTTAAAAAAAAATTAAAACGTCAACTCAAGGGCACGGCACGGGTTACAAACTCGGTACGTAAAAAGTTATTTAAAAAAAAATTAACGTAAAGCGAAACAAATGGCACGAGATCCTGCAGCCGCGGCAGTCAAGGTAGAAGATGTGGGATTGGCGTCCATATCGCTATCGGCCCGCATTCCTGAGTTTTGGACAGACCAGCCCCGCGTCTGGTTTATACAACTTGAGGCTATTTTAGCACCACAAAAACTAGGGGATACGGCAAAATTCCATATTATAATCTCCAAGCTGGGTAAAGACGTTATACAACAAGTAACTGATATTTTAGTCAACCCGCCAGAAGAGCATAAATACGAGAAACTAAAAAGCAGGCTATTAGAAATTTATGAAGAGTCGGAAAATCGGCAGATACAAAAACTGATTGGGGAAATGGAGCTGGGAGACCAGAAGCCCACTCAACTCCTAAGGAAAATGCAAGATTTAGCCAGGAGTAAAATTAGCGAAGAGACACTAAGTATACTGTGGCAAAACCACCTGCCGGCATCAGTGCGAGGAGTATTGGCAGCGACTGAAACCACCAACGTTGAGAGGCTGGCGAACATAGCGGACAGAGTTATGGAAAACTCGAGGCCTATACAAGTGGCAGAGGTTATGGGAAGGCCAGCAGTAACAGACGATCCAGTCCTAGCGGAAATAGCGAAATTAAGTGACAGGGTCGCAAACATAGAGCGTTCGTCCAGTTTTTCCAACAGGCGAGGTCGCGACGCGAGTAGATACCGGTCGCAGTCACGCCCACGCAGCAGCAGTAGGGGAAGGCGTACTCCAGACAGCCCGGATTGGTTATACTTTTACCACTACCGTTTCAAAGGGAAAGCTACAAAATGTGTACAGCCATGCAGCTGGAAACATCAGGAAAACTAGAAGAGGTGCAGGTCGCTCCGATGGGTACTTGCATCGCTACGGGAAACCATCGGTTATGTGTTACGGATCGACAAAATGGTATACGATACTTAGTAGACTCTGGCGCGAACATTTCAGTGTTACCTAAAAACCACAGGTCGGTACGAAATAGTGCACAAAAATGTGAGTACAAACTGTATGCCGCTAATAGTAGCGAGATTAAAACATTTGGTACAAAAACTTTAGAATTAAACCTTAATTTGCGTCGTGCATTTAAATGGACATTTATAATTGCCGACGTTAACCAACCTATATTGGGAGCTGATTTTTTGTCATATTTTAATTTACTTGTAGATTTAAAGGGAAAGCGATTAATTGATAAAGTGACTAGTTTGCAGGTATTGTCGTCAGTGGTAAACGTAAGACAATCGTCTATTTTCACCATTGCCGAGACACATCCTTGTTATCACATATTAAGTAAATTCCCAGATTTGACTAAACCTGTATCTTTTAAGGAACCGCCTCAGCATAATGTACTTCATCATATCGAAACGTCAGGTCCGCCGGTATACGCGCGCCCAAGGCCGTTACCGCCGGATCGCTACAAAAAGGTACGTGAAGAGTTCAGACTTATGCAAGAGTTAGGCATATGTAGACCGTCAAAAAGCGCTTGGTCTAGTCCTTTGCATGTAGTGGCAAAGAAGGATGGTAACATTCGTCCATGCGGCGATTATCGCGCATTGAATGCTATCACCAGACCTGATAGGTATCCTATTCCTCATATTAAAGATTTTACATATATGCTAGCGAATAAAAAGGTGTTTTCAAAAATCGACATTAATAGGGCATATCATTTTATTCCTATAGCACCGGAAGATATAGAAAAAACCGCAATTTGTACACCGTTAGGGTCTTGGGAATATCTACGTATGAATTTTGGATTA
This sequence comes from Dendrolimus pini, assembly GCA_949752895.1. NCBI lineage: Eukaryota > Metazoa > Arthropoda > Insecta > Lepidoptera > Lasiocampidae > Dendrolimus > Dendrolimus pini. The sequence goes on from OX457153.1 coordinate 5,376,966, forward strand.
AGAAATGCAGCACAAACGTTTCAACGTTTCATGAATAACTATGTACTACAAAATGTAGAATTAGACTTTCAAAAAGAACATCCAGAATTTTCAGAGTATAACACCGAATTTGTATTTTCGTATTTGGACGATTTAATTATAGCCAGCGAAAATATAAATTTACACGAAAAGCATTTAAAAGCATTATGTAACAGATTAGAAAATGTAGGTTTGACAATTAACATTGCAAAGTGTACATTTTCGCAGAGGAAAATCGAATTTTTAGGATACGAAGTATCCAGCAGCGGATTAAAACCCTTAGATAGTAAAGTTAAGGCAATCATAGATTTTCCTAGACCACAGACTATAGAAGAACTTCGTAGATTTTTAGGTATGGTTAATTTCTATAGAAGTCATTTACCAAATGCAGCTAAAAATCAGGCAGAGTTAAATAATTATTTACATGGAGCAAAGAAACGGGACAAAAGTTGTATAGTGTGGACCGATAATGCAGTTCAAGCATTCGAACAATGTAAGTTGAGTCTACAGAACGCCGCGTTGTTAGCATACCCGATACCAGGTACGCCACTTGCGATTATGGCTGACGCATCGGATAATGCAGTTGGCGCGACGTTACAACAACAAGTCAATAATATTTGGGTTCCGTTGGGATATTTTTCAAAACGATTGACAGATACGCAACAGAGGTACAGTGCCTACGATAGCGATTACTAGCGATTTATTTGTCAGTACAGTATTTTAGAAACATGTTTGAAGGTCGTGAATTAATTATATATACCGACCATAAACCGTTAACTTTTGCTTTTAATAAATTAGGGAGCAGTAAAGAAACCCCGAGACGTACTCGGCAGCTATTGTACATAAGCGAGTTTACTACGGACATTCGTCATTTGGTCGGAACCGCGAACGCAGTAGCCGACGCGCTAAGTCGAATTTCTATAGACACAATTTCATGCCCGACAGTACTCGATTTCTTGGAAGTAGCACGTACTCAATCCGACGATAAGCAACTCGGAGAATTATTGTCAGCAGAAAATTGTAATGTTAAACTTATTAAAGTACCTATGCCATTGTGCAATGAATTTATGGTATGTGTAAATGAGGACAAACAATTGAAACCTTATTTACCAGAAAAATTTAGAAAGTTAGCTTTTGAGTCATTGCATAACTTAAGTCATCTTGGCATAAGGGCAAGTAGAAAAATTATAACTGGCAAATACTTTTGGCCAGGGATGAACAAAGATATAGGATTATGGGCTAAGACATGTTTAAACTGTCAACGCTCGAAAGTCCAGAGGCATACGATGTCTGCATTAGGTAAATTTGCAGAAGCAGATAGAATGTGTCATCTGCACATAGACATCGTAGGACCTTTAGTGACAACAGAGGAAGGCTTCAGATACTGCCTCACTATGATAGACAGACAGACAGGTTGGCCGGAAGCTTTTCCATTAAAAGATATTTGTGCTAGTACAGTTGCGAAAGTACTTTATGAAGGTTGGATTACAAGATATGGATGTCCTGTGAAGCTAACAAGCGACCAGGGCAGACAGTTCGAAAGTACATTATTTAGCAAATTAATGAAATTTTTAGGTATTGATAAAATAAGAACAACGCCATACCATCCGCAAAGTAACGGCGCCGTAGAACGGTGGCACCGTAGTTTTAAAGCGGCGTTGATGGCGAGGTTAAATAATAATAAGTCATGGGTTGATGAGATGTATACAGTCATGCTAGGGTTGCGTACAGCGCCTAGAAGTGATACCGGAGTGAGTGCAGCGGAATTAACTTTTGGCAGAACATTAAGGTTACCCGGAGAGTTTTTTGAAACAAGCAACGATAAAATCACTGAGGGTGATGAATATGTTAAGCACTTACGAAACGTAATAAATAACTTAAAACCCAGACCAGTAATTAATAGGGATTCACGAACTATTTTTGTACATCCGGATTTAAAATTGTGTAAAAAAGTTTTTGTTAGGAACGATTACGTAAAAGCATCACTGCAACCACCGTATTCAGGACCATTTGCTGTTATAAAACGTTTAGATAAGACATTTCTAATACAATTACCTGAAAGACAGTCACTTATATCGATAGATCGTTTAAAACCTGCTTATGAGCTCGACTTTGAATCAACTGGTTCGGACTCAGGTCAAAGTCGAGATAAAAATGTTATTGTAGAGAAAAATGTAATTGTAAAGGAAAAGTCGCAAGAAAACACTAGTGCAGAAAATAATACAAAAGGGCAACGCACGACTCGTGCAGGCCGCGCAATAAAAACGCCGGTCAGATTTAATTTATAACTAGGTCATTAGTGAGTCATCGTTTTGTATTATTTTAAAATGTACCTAAGTCAAATTATTTGAACGTCATTCTTATTGAAAATTTCGATACGAGTGGACTAACAAAAAGTTATAATGGGCAAATCGCAGAGCAAAGACGTTATTATAGCACAAAATGCCTCTGCCGGCAATGAAGAGTTTCATGAAAATGTGATAATGGTTGGAAAAATCGCGACAGCTGTATTAGCGATATTAGCTATAATAATAATATATTGGTTATACCGGAGATGCAACTCCCACGCAAAGTCCTGGCTGCGAAAGCAAGTAAGAAAAGGAAATAATGTGGAAGTAGCGGGCATATCGCGAAACCCGCAACAAGTTGTTTTCACAACATAATTTCTTCAGATCCTCTTGTGTAATTGTGTGTTCTAATTTAGAGTAATATTAAGGTGAAATTCAATAAAACAAATACATATAGTTAATAAAATTTATTTTTAGTTTACGTTTATGACTTAGGTATTTTTTGTTTGTTGTAATTTGTTTTTGTTATTTATTTTTTTATTGTAAAAAAAATTTTTTTAAGGAGGGGGTTGATGTAGGGACACAAGTAGCGACCAGTGGGCGACGTAGGCCGATTGTCAGTTGGCTCGTGACCGTGTACTTGTGCGCCGTTGTTCATTGCCCGCTCTTAGATGTGTACGTGACTGTGTGAATGATTACAGAATTTTACTGGCAAAACATTTTTTATTTGATGTTGTCCCAGTAGGAGAACACGCGATAAATATAAATAAAGGACAATTTAGGATAATAAAGAAAACAATACCGCACAAACTGTACAGCAATACAAATTCGTCTACTATTCGCTATAGTGTTGACTACATGTTTCCCAGCCCGAGCACAGATATTATGGGAAAATCACAAAGATTCAATGACTGATGATATATTGCATCAACATCGTATACGGTGCCACGATCTAACCATAAAATTCAGCGACGAAATGTACAATGAAGCATTGATTGCTATTGAGGATCTTTGCATTGTCATTGCCAACTTACCACTTAGTAATTTCGGTATGAATTCGCCAAATCGAATTGCATCTGATTTAATGAATACTGAAATGAATCGTGAACTACAGTACAGTACTGTAGAAATGGCAGCGATTGTTGCCCGCAATGTCCCACTAATGAATGAGGAACAAAGAACCATTTATGATCGCATTATGCTCGCAGTTTCAGCTGGACAAGGTGGGTTCTTCTTTTTGGATGCACCGGGTGGAACTGGCAAAACATTCGTTATTTCGCTAATTCTTGCTGAAATACGATCAAATAATGGCATCGCATTGGCCGTTGTATCATCGGGCATTGCAGCAACTTTATTGGATGGAGGTAGAACAGCTCATTCAGTATTTAAGCTGCCACTAAATATTCAGAATAACCCTGACGCAGTATGCAACATTAAGAAACAATCGTCCATGGCCACTGTGCTGAAACGGTGTAAAATTATTATTTGGGATGAATGTACTATGGCACACAAACATTCACTTGAGGCGTTGAACAGGACATTGAAAGATATTAAAAACAGTGACAAACTATTTGGCGGAACTCTGTTGGTCCTTTCAGGTGATTTCAGACAAACACTTCCAGTCATTCCACGTTCAACATACGCTGATGAGATCAACGCTTGCTTAAAATCATCTCCATTGTGGCGTAATGTTGAAAAATTACAGCTAAAAATAAATATGCGCGTTCAAATGCTTCAAGATCCATCCGCTGAAATAGTTTCAAAACAACTCTTAGATATCGGTGATGGAAAAGTCGCTATAGATGAAACTGGATACGTAAAATTACCGACCGATTTCTGCACAATCGCTGATTCGCAAGATACTCTCATTGAACAAATATTTCCCGATGTACACACACAGTACATAAATCATGAGAGGCTTGCAGAAAGAACGATTTTAGCGGCAAAAAATGTAGACGTTGACAATTTAAATCTGAAGATACAAATGTTGTTGCCAGGGAACTTGGTATCATATAAATCTATTGATACAGTTTGCGACGACAGCGAAGCAGTAAATTTTCCCACAGAGTTTTTGAACTCACTGGATTTGCCAGGCATGCCACCGCATAATTTACAATTAAAGGTTGGATCTCCAATTATCTTGCTTCGTAATTTGAACCCGCCCCGGCTGTGCAACGGTACGCGATTAGTCATTCAAAAATTAATGAAAAACGTGATCGAAGCCAGGATTTTAAATGGCAAGTTCAGAGGTGAAAATATAATCATACCACGGATTCCTATTATACCTACAGATGTGCCAATTCAATTCAAACGTATTCAGTTTCCGATTAGATTGGCATTTGCAATGACTATCAACAAATCCCAAGGTCAAACGATGTCTGTTTGTGGATTAGATTTGAGAACACCATGTTTTTCACACGGACAATTATACGTGGCATGCTCTCGAGTGGGTAAACCATCCAGTTTGTTTGTGTTAGCTAAAGATGGACTAACAAAAAATATTGTTCACGCTATAGCATTAAGAGATTGATATTGTTTAATAGTGTTACTGTCGTAATTGTTTAATTAATGATATAGTATATATATATATATATACCAATATATACCTCATTAATATGTGTATAGCAACGACAATAGCTATACAATATTAATACATAATATATTAATATTATATATACCTACTAATATAGTTTTTTAAAAATGGCGAGTGACTTTGCCTGTCTCACGTATACGGGCAATGAATTCCACAGCCGAACAGCCCCTGCACAGCAAAGGATTTGGTGTAGAAAGTAGAAACGTGTGCAGGTGTTTTTAAGGTGTGAGATGTATGGAGTAAATCAAAACGTTCCTTAAGATAGGAAGGGGTAGAAGGAATAAATAATAATGCTATGCTATACAGCAGATTGAGAAGATGAGCATTCCGGCGAAGTGAGGTTGACAACCACTTGAGCTTCTTGCGATATTCAGAGGCATCAGGTTCATATTTCTTCAATCCAAATATGAACCTGATGCAAACATTTTGAAGTCGCTCTAGTTTATTGAGTTGTTCTACGGTCAAGATACAGGCATCCGCATAGTCAAGAATCGACAGTAAAAGCGATTGAGCAAGTGTAACTTTGGTAGCGGTCGGTAGAAAGTATTTTAACCTTCTAAGCGATGCAGAAGAAGCAAAGACCCTACGACTGAGTTCTGTAATGTGAGGCCACCAAGACAGTTCCCTATCGATGATTACGCCCCAATTTTTAGCTTTATCGCTAATATGAAGAGCGTCCCATCAAATAACAAGTCCGGCACTAAAGACCAGTTTATCTTTGAGATCATGCGTGAACTTCCAATTATGATGGCCTGGGTTTTACTAGGATTCACTGTTAGTCCGTGTGTTCGACTCCAATCAAGTATGCGGCCCAAGTCATCATTAATTGTGTTTATAGCGTCTTTGATATTTTCTACTCTAGCTAGCGCGTAAATCTGCAAATCGTCTACATAGAGATGATAGGATGAAGATAAATTGTGCGGAAGGACTTCTGGGACATATTGCCCGGATATGGGATTACACCGCATAAAACAAGAGCTATGCTATAAGATTTTAACACTTCCTTGCTTATATATTTATGAAATCTGTGTATTTGTTAGAAATAATCCTCATTTTTTCCCAAGCATAGGTCAAACTATAAAACGCAATCGACGCAATAATGACAGGCTTTGCATTCATAGCAGTAAAACTACACTAATGCAAAAAAGTGTATTATGTATGGCACCAGTATTATACAATAAATTACCTGACAATGTAAAGAATCAAAAATCCATATTATTATTTAAAGTACACCTAAAACAATTTTTGACAATTAAATGCTACTATAAAATCGATGATTATATAATTGATAAATTCTAATGATTACTATGTATTCTTATTTAACTATTGCTTTGCTTGACATTTAATGTAATCTAATTTATTTAATTATTATAGTAATTATTTCAATATTTTTGTAATGTTATTTAGTTTCAATTTAGATTTAGTTATAAGATGTGAAAAATTGCACGCCTAATAAGGCAAAAATGTATTGAGACACTACAAAAAAAACACCTATGTACACATACATTTATAGCAATAAATGATTATTCTATTCTATTCTATGCAAATTACCAGGAAGCTGAAGATTGACACCCCGCTTATACATATGAACGGAGTACCCATCTCTATGGTTGAAGAAATGAAGGTTCTGGGTCTTATTATTGTCAAAAAATTGTCTTTCAAAAGTCACGTATCATACGCTTGTCGCAAGGCTCTAAACATATATAAGATGTTGGCCTGCATGGCCAAAAATCCAATGGGGCCTAAACCCAGAGGTCATCAGGACAATATAAGTATCGGTAATTGAACCAATAATAATGTATGCTTGCAGCGTCTGGGCGCCAGCTACGGAAAAAAGTATATATTATACAGAGACAATTAAATGCAGTACAAAGAGGTTATTAGCCGGGCTGATACCGCTTGATCTTCAGATCGCTGAAGCGGCCCGACTGTTTGAGGCCAAACGGGGACAATTGGCACCTGAACAGACAGATCGACAGCTTGAGGGACGTGTGAGCTTTCCGCAGACCCCGCATCCAGCCAAGGAACCAGACATAACTTATGTCCGCCTTAGTCATATGCGGCCCGAAACTGCTGAAAGTCATTAACTGCCTAAGTTACAATTGTACATTGATGGCAGCAAAATGGGTGGTCAGGTAGCCGGCCGCGTACACGTGCTGGAATGATGTGGTCGAGATTGAGGCCAGGCAGATGAGGCTCGAGTCATTTTGAACAGTATTCCAGGCTGAATTGTACGCGATTTTTCAAGTAACTGAGTTCTCACTCAACAGAAGAGAGGAGGAAGCAGCTGTGCTGAGTGATTTTTTGTTTAGATTTAGAGAGTTATCATAATTTTTTGTCTAGGTCCTATTTGTTTCCGGAAAAATTTAACTATCTCGGCAGGGGTCAGCCACCTGCGGCTCGCGAGCCACATGTGGCTCTTTGGGTGTAGAGCTGCGGCTCTTTAGTTATACATCGAGGGCTTCATAAGAAATGGCCATACAAACAAAAGTGCAGTATTACACAATGCACAAAATTGTGAATAAAACAAAACTAGTTGATCGTATAAGACTGAAATCCGGAATACCCTTCTTTTTAGGTACACTTGCATACTGGTAAGACCTCCTAAATTGTAAAATGCATATTTTTTGTGAACAAACAATTGCATTTTTACCTGAACCCCTATATGTTATGACGCTCTCGATATGTAAAAAAAGACATGGCTTTCATTAAGTTTATTTGCCCAATTGTTTGTTATTGAAGCACAAGTTAGTCTTGTAAGTTAATAAGTAAATTGTTTTCATTTTTTTATTTAATAATAAGTAATTATCTAATAATGTCACATAAATATCATCTTTTTGTTGTGAAAAACACTACACTATATATGAATAAATAGATTTGTTTGTTATTGTCAAACGCTTAATTTATGCATGTAATATTTATTGTTGGCAAGAAAAAAACTGTGGCTCTTTAAAAACTTTAAAATTTCGAAAATTGTAGTTTTGACTCTTCCGACTCAAAAGGTTGCCGACCCCTGCCCGAGGCGAACTCTCCGCACCAGAGGAGATCGAGAGAGCCACTAGGCTCATCATGGAGCGAATCGAGTCCGCCAGGGACGTCGCAACTACGATGTCCACACCGCGGAGCAGACGTCCAGAGCTCCAAGCCCGGCTCAACCAGGACATCAGCCACAAGCGCGCACTACGGCGCTTGTGGGCCAGAACCAGATATCCGGTGTTCAAGACTAGACTGAATGCCTTAACAGCTCAGGTCTCTGAGGCAATGAAGACCTGGCGAGGGGAGATCTGGGAGAGTGCTACTGACCGGGGCTCCGAACACGACACGAACTTGCACGCCCTAAACCGAGCTCTACAAAGGACGCCAATACCGACGTACCCGCTACTGGATGCCCAGGGCCAGAGGCGTTTTGCGCCTATGGATCGCGCTGAGATTCTCACCGACCATCTGAAGACGCAATTCCAGCCACATTTTTTAGTGCAATTTCATAAAAAAGAGCACCAAATGAGCTCTGGATCTGATCTAAACAGCATTATGAAGTTGGATGTTACTAACGTATCAATTCATCTAAATAAAGAAAAAAAATTCGTGGGCCTGGAAGCACAAGCGATAACTGAAGATTTAACCCTAGAATACTAACCTGAGTCATTTTGACTCGCACCGCAAATATTTCTTGCTATCTCCCTCTAACAACATTTACTGGCTTTTAGAGGACGATGTCCTTTAGGTTTGTATATATATACCTAACAAACCGGCGAAGAACAGGTATAAAAATTGTAATGGTTTGTGATACTGGCACCAAATATATGGAGTCCATCTATCCGTCTCTTTCGCACTTTGCGAAACGGTATTCTGTTGTCCCTTTCTCGCGCTCATCCCGTTCGCGGAAACGTTCCCCGGTCGAGGACTCCGTTCGCGTCGAGACTCCCGGGGGACCCCTTCTCGCGCTCCCGGAGCGTTACTGCCGTTGGCCGTGCGGACCGCCGCCGCCAACGGCCAGTGTTTATTTGTTCGCCCACCACCCCTTCATGGAGAAGGGTCCCGGTGGGCAACAGGACTATTAGAGACAGGACTCAGTTTTTCGTGTTGTGCCTAGTGCCTAAGTGTTTTGTGTTGTGTAGTTCCTAGTGTTAGGTTCGTCATCAGCTATGTACTAGCATCATGTCGGAGCCTCCTAGGAAGCCCACGCCGTCCAGCCGCGACCCGCGGCTGGCGTATAGGACCATTGCGGTGACTACCACCCCCCCGACCACCTCAACCACCACTCCCCCCACCTCAGGCGGGGCTCCGCTCGCACCCCCCGGATATTATTATCCGACCGGGGGCGAAAGGGGCCCGCTCCAGGCAGGGGAGAAAGCCAGAAGGGCATCATCTTCCGATGAAGAACAAGAAGAACCCCCCAAGCGCCGAGATACGGCCAAAACGCCATCCCCCGTCGTACCAGAAGAGGGAGGCGGGGAAGAGATGGCATCCTCTTCCTCCGCCAGCTCGACCTCCAGCAGTAGCAGCAAAGTTTCGGCTGTTTCGACGCCACCCTCGCGCTCCACGTCCTACGTGGAGCTGGAAAGTTTGCGTAGAACCGCCGTCATCGAAACTGCTGACGCCGCGTACGGCGTCACGGACGCCGCGTACGGCGTCACGGACGCCGCGTACGGCGTCTCAAGCGCCGAGTACGCCGCCCCCGACGCCGCGTACGGCGTCACAGACGCCGCGTACAGCGTCACTGCCGCCGTCGGACGTTGCGACGCCGCGGCTGAACACCAATCGCAAGGTAGGCCTAGCCTAGTACAGCCAAATATCTCATTTGCGGAAGCCGCGGCGTTGCCACGTGCGAGTCCGACCCCGATGCCGCGTACGAGTCCGCGGCCGGGGACGAGTCGGACTTCGCCGGCACCGACGGCTACCTCCACGCCGGGCCGTGATGCCCAGGCCACGAAAACCACACAGACGGCCCCCAAGGCCAAAAATTACCCACCGATCGTGGTCGATAAATGCCCAATTGGACATTGCATTTTAAAACACTGCACGACCAGTTGGGCTATGCCCCACATGGACGCCCCTTTAAACAAGGGGTACGATTTATTCCCCAGAGCCCGGAAGAATTCCGGGCAATCCAAAAAAACCTCATAGAGGCCACCGAAGCGGATCCGGCTCTGCAGTGGTACTGCTATAGTACCGAGGCGGGAAAACCCACCAAAGTGGCCATCAGGGGCCTACCTCCGGGCACCGATCCGGAGGAAATCAGGAAGGCCCTGACAGATCTCGATTTCCAGGTGGAAACTGTCCGCCATATACCAGGAGTGGGGGGCAAACCTGGATGCCTCTTCCACGCCTCCTTAAAAAGAACCGATCAAGAAGATCTCGCCCGGCTTTACTCGGTCAACGAACTACTCTATATGCCGGGCGTAGTCATAGAGGCATGGCGTGGCCAACACATTGTGGCACAGTGCCACAGGTGCCAAAAATTTGGCCACTCCTCCAGAAATTGTCACCGGCCGGCAAGATGCCTCAGGTGCGCTGGAGAGCACCTAGTTGCCGACTGCCCGAAACCCAGGGGGGAGGAAACTTGCATTAACTGTGGCAAAGCCCACGCAGCAAGTTACCGCCGCTGCCCAGCCCTCCTTAGAGACCAGAGGCGGAAAAGAGCCGCCTTCCCCCCACCACCGCCAGCCCCAAGATCCCGGCAACCAAGGCAACCGGCCGGAAACCGCCCCCCACGCCCAACGAGGGCAGAAAGGAGACGGGCACAAGCCCCCCTACCGGCCGAACCAAGTCCTGCCCCTGACACCAGAGGGCAACCTATGGCAGCCGTTTCCCAAACGGTGCCACCATCACAAGGAGTGGGGGGGACCACCTTGGCCCCCCCAGCAAATGACCCAACACCCAGAAGCGCCCCCCCAAAGAAGCGTAAACCGCACAGAGGGGGGCGCAAACATAAGAAAAAGTCCGTTCCTGCCCCTACCGAGGCGGAACGGACCAAACAACCATCCAGGCCACGCCCAGAACGGGTAACGGTTGCCAAAACCCAGATCCAACCAAGCACTACCACAGAAGGTTGCCCTCACTGCGGCAGCCAGGGGCCGCAAGCCGGGTCCAATTTTATGAACCAAAAACCCAAACCACAAAGAGAACCGCGGAGCAGGACAAGGCGCACACCCGCCCCTCCTGCACCAGTTCAACCAACCATCGTAGGGGAGACCAGCGCCAGGGACCCACTACAGATAATCCTCCAGCGACTGGACCGCATGGAGGTGTTCTGTGGGGCCCTGACGGACCTGATCTCTACCATCGCAGCTGGGGGAGATCTCAAGCTAGCTGCGATGCGTGACCTGGCCCGTATTGAAAACATCCATAATGGATAGTGCGTCTACGGGCCGGTTACGTCTCCTCTACTGGAACCCAGGAGGGGTGGCGGAGAAGTCCCAGCCACTTCGTCTTCTCGCCCAGTCGCAGGATGTCCACATCATCCTCCTGGGCGAGACAAAACTGCGACCATCCACCAGTTTCCAGATCCCGAACTTCGTCATGTATAGGCGTGACGAGGTCTCTCCCCGGGGCCTGTCGTATAGGGGTACGGCCGTCCTGGTGAGGAGAGACATCGTGCATGACGAACTTCCACTACCGGACTTCGAGGAGCTTCGCACCATCGGGGTGCTAGTCAAGGCGGCCGGAAGGGAGGTGAAGATATTCGCCGGCTACCGGCCGCCCAGCCCCCGACTCGTCCGCACCGACCTCAACAACATCTTTGACGGGACCACCCCCACCGTGCTGGCGGCCGATATTAACGCCAAGCACCACGTGTGGGGGTCAAGAGTCATCAACCCGGCCGGCACAAGACTGCTGGAGCTCGCCGAAGCCAGCGGTCTCACAGTGCTCGGGCCGGACTCGCCGACCCACATCCCGTCAAACCCTCGCCATAGTGCGGACGTACTTGACATCGTAGTCCACCAAAACATCAGCTGCCCGGTCAACATAGAGGTGCTGTACGACCTGGATTCGCAGCACCTCCCAATTCTCGTGTCGCTCGCCCTCGCGGCTGTTGCCGTGCCGCGAAGGACGCTGAGCGCGAGGACTGACTGGGCAGCATACACCAATCAACTGGAAAATATTCCCCTGGGCAGGCTCTCCGCTCCAGAAGAGGTGGAGGCTGCCACCAGGCTCATCATGGAGCGGATCGAGACCGCCCGGGAATTAGCGACTACGATGATCACACCGCGGAGCAGACGTCCAGAGCTCCCGGCCCGGATCAGCCAGGACATCAGCCGCAAGCGCGCACTCAGGCGCTTGTGGGCCAGAACCAGATGTCCGGTGCTTAAGTCTAGGCTGAACGCCTTAACAGCCCAGGTTTCAGATGCGGTAAAGACCTGGCGAGGGGAGACCTGGGAGAGTGCACTAGACCGGGCCTCCGTACACGCCACGGACCTACACGCATTGAACAGAGCTCTGCAAAAGACGTCAATCCCCACATACCCTCTGCTGGACGCTCAGGGGAGGCGGTGCTTTGCTCCCGGGGAGCGCGCGGAACTATTCGCTGCGCACCTGGAGGAGCAATTTAAACCGCACCCCATCCCAGCAGGAGTCTCCGAGGAGATAAGGGAACACCACCAGTGCGTCGAGTCAACGGTCACCGAGTTCCTGTCGCGCCCACACGTGCCTCTGGGCGGGGAGGACTTCATCTCCCCTGCCGAGGTTCGCAAGGCGGTGCTCTGTCTTCCTAGACGGAAGGCACCGGGCTGCGACGGGATACCCACGGAAGCCCTGAGGCACCTCCCGAGGAGAGGCTGCGCGGCACTCGCGCGCCTTTTCAATGGGATCCTCAGGACCAACCATTTCCCCGACGCCTGGAAGACAGGAAAAGTCGTCATGCTCCCGAAACCGGGCAAGGATCGGCGCCTGCCCGCAAGTTACCGGCCAATCACCCTCCTGTCACACTTAGCGAAGCTGTTCGAGCGTCTGCTGCTGCGACGATTAGCTCCGCGCATTGAGCCCCGCGCGGAGCAGTTCGGATTCCGCAGCAGCCATTCCACCACGCTCCAGCTGACGCGAGTGCTGCATCACCTGGCCCACGAGCTAAACCAAGACAGGTGCACCATCGCGGTGTTCCTCGATGTCGAAAAGGCCTTCGACAGGGTTTGGCACGAAGGCCTCATCTTCAAATTGATCGCCACGGTCACCCCACCCGCGATGGTGAAGCTCGTGGCGTCTTTCCTCCATGGCCGGGACTTCTACGCTTCGGTCGAGCAGACGACTTCCCAAAAGCGTACCATTTCTGCTGGTGTTCCCCAAGGCAGCTGTCTCTCGCCAGCGTTGTACGGCTTGTACACGGACGACATCCCAACACTCGAGGGCTCCTTGGCCCCTGGGGAGAGGGATGTCACGCTGGCGTTGTACGCAGATGACAGCGCCTTTCTCGCGTCCTCTCGTAGTCCCAACATAGCAGCTCGCCGAATGCAGCGCATGATGGACATTCTACCGGCGTGGCTGGACAAGTGGCGCATGGCGGTCAATGTGGCCAAGACCGCCGCGCTACCGGTCGCCCGCCGGCGCGTCATGCCTGACCATCTTCAGCTTCGAGGCCAGGAGATCGAGTGGCAGACCTCGGTCAAGTACCTCGGAGTGCACATCGACAGGTCGTTGAGCATGGGCCCTCAGGTTGAGCATACGGTCAACCAGACTCGCACCGCTAAGGCCCTGCTCCGACCTGTACTATCATCCAGCTTGCCTCTGAGGACGAAGATCGGGGTCTATAAGACCTATCTCCGCTCGAGGCTGACCTACGCAGCTCCGGCGTGGTATGCGCTGTGTTCGGCTACCAGAAAGAAGCTGCTGCAGAGACAGCAGAACATCGCCTTGCGGATGTGTACGGGCGCGGGTCGGTTCGTAAGGAACGACGTGATCGCCCGCGATGTGAGCATTCCCAGTGTTGAGGACTTCGTGGCGATGTCGGCGCGTCGGCTGTTCGACCGCGCCGACAACGGCCGCCACACCCACCTCCACGGGATTGCTCCCCTACACGCGCGACCTCCTGATCACGAGACCCCAAGATGGCTACCGACCCCCCGTGACCTCATCCGCCGGGATTAGGGCGATGTGAGAGGACGCGGAAAATCTCCTATGCCGCAGATAGGCCACCAGATGCCACAGATGGCCAACCAAAGCCCGCGATGGCCATCGAAAGCCTCAGACTGGCCAACCATGCCGCAGACGGAGCCAACGCGAAGCCCGCGATGGCCACCGAAAGCCGCTGATTGGCCGACGCGAGCCTGCCGACACACCCCTTATGTGTCTGGCGGCTCCCGTTCCCCGTCACCGGGGGGTAGTTGCCCCCCGCGAAATTGGACCGGGGTAAAGAGTTTCAAACTCGAAACCCCATACCGGCTCTGCCAACACACAAGGCAGAGACGATGACCCTCAGACAAATATATGGTAAATGCAACCCCGTATTAAGGTAAATCTACTGAGACCGGAGGACTGCCTCTCGGTGAATATTTTGTAAAACAGTTAACCCAACCATTACATGGTTTAAATAGAAACGTTACTTCAGATAACTGGTTTACATCTATTCCCCTCGCTAAATCTCTTCTTTCTCAACCATACAAACTGACTTTAGTAGGTTCAAATAAAAAAGAAATACCCAATGAATTGAAAAACTCAAGAACAAAGGCTGCTGGGTACGTCAATATTTTGTTATGATGGTCCTTTGACACTATTGTCATACAAGCCCAAACCTAACAAAGTGGTTTCTTTACTTAAAGATTATTCAGTGTTCTCAAAAATGTAAAATCTGACAAGAGAAACAGGCTTTCTAATGAAACCCTAAACGGCTTGCTACTAAAGCTCGTTATCCTGAAGGTTTAAATGAAATTTGTGAGCCAGATAAGTTTTGGGCCCATCTACTGAAAACTGAAGACTTTTGCGAGCTGGCTCGTTTTGCCCTATCTACAGTATCCCTACCCCATGCGAATGCCGATTGCGAGCGGGTTTTTAGTAAAGTCAATTTAGTAAAACAGACATACGAATCCGAATTACTGTGGAAACTGTGAACGGCACCCTTCTTGCTGCAGAGGGTACAAAAGATCCAACACGTGTTGGAAACTGCTACAATTTTGAACCATCGAAGATGGATAATCGTATGACTAAAGAAAAGTTATACGCCAGTGTAAAGGAAAACGACGTCGATAAGGATGTTCCTGATATCATATTTGGAGATGATAAACTGAGCCTGTAATAATATATAGTTTTTTTTTAAATAGATGACGTATTTTTTTTGTAGCAAACTTGTAAAAGTAATTTCATTTTGTAAAATATCCAAATTTTAATGCCTTTTTTATGTTTATTACATTTAATGCGCAATATAAATATACGAGATTCAAAGCCACAATACGAGATTTTTATCTGCTGTACGAGGAAAAATATTCAAAGGTTGGCAGCCCTGTACCCGCGTCGCCCAGAGTGCTACAGACGACGCCCGCGCAAGTACACGCCACAAATCGTAGTGAACGCCGACAGTTCGGTCTCGGCGCTCGCACCGTGCGGACGTGTCCGCACCTCGTGACGTCACTCTGGCTCGCCCACCCGATATTCGGTACTTTGATACGGTCAAGGTATACACACACTTTGGTCGTTCTGGTATATACACACTCGTAGGTCGGTCTTGTTGTACACACACATAAGGTCGGTCTAGTTGTACACACGTTGGTTGCGTCATCGCAATTTTCATTGCGCTCTGACGCGGGGACGTTTCCACCCCACACCCGCGTAGTTCGTTTGCGCGAACCCTCGTGGCAATTTTAATTGTTTACCCAATTTTAATTGTCCGTCCTAGGTTACCTCCTCCTTTTTTTCCCATCCTTTGTGGTTCTGTATACCCACAAAGCAGTTAGGGACCCCTTTGCACAATAAGATCGGCAAAGGGGCTACAAGCTTAGGGCTCACCCCCCTGCCTACACCCGGCAGGGGGACTAGGTTACATTCACACACATATCCCTCGGGCTGCTCCCGCCTGTGGGATGGCCACACTCCAGGATTGGTGGGTTCAAACCCTCCGTCTTCTTGAGAGTCGCGACCCGGCTCTCAAGTCATGGTACTGCCAGGAGATGAGGGGATTACTCCCCATGATGGAAATAATCCCTCCATCTCCGGATGCCACCGCGATCCCCGCGAAAGCCGCGTCTTCCGCGCCGCCCCCGAAGGCCCCTAAGGCCGCACCTACCAACTTACTGAAAACGCCGATGAAGATGAAGAAGACGATGAAGATGAAAGTTTTGATTATCTTTCGGAAATCGAGTTAGAAAAGCGAAATGCAAAACGATTAGCTTATGAAGGATTCAAACGATCAATGTTTGGATTAGAGGATACTGATTCAGAAGAAGAAGAAGGAGAAGAAGATCAAATAGAAGATCATGCAGTCGAAGAAACGGTGGAAGTCTCTCGGACTTCTAACGTTGATGAGCCAAGTACTTCACAAATTTCTCCTTTGAGAAAAAGAAGAAAACGTCATATATGTAAAGAAAAAAAATAAAGAAAATAAATGTAATCGAATAAATTTTATTATTATTCAAGCACCTTAATTCATTATTATAAAAAATCTTATATGCTTTAACCGAAAAAAAGTTATTTTTCGAATAGATTAATGAAATAGTATAAAATAAAAACAAGAAATTTGGAATGAAAATTAAAAAAAATAAGTAGAATCTTGACGAAGTCTTTTAAACTGTTTAGTATATAACGGAAACCATTTAAAATAATATAAACAAAAAGAATTTTGATTTTTTACATGATAATATAGAATACATAAATATTCAACGGAACTCCAGTGAAATGAACACCAAACACAGTAAGTATATTATTTAAACAATTAGCAATAAAAATGTGATAAATTAATAATTTGTTAGAAAATTTATCCCTTAACAAAATTGTTTTAAGGTTTTTTGCTGTATGTGCATAATTTAACAAGTTAAAGATCACAAAAGATACGAAAAAGTAAAAAAAAATACAGAATTTTTATAAACAAATGCATTAATAGCTAATAAACAATAGATACAAACTTGATCTAAAATTTATCTGAAAGAGAAATTCATCCCTTATAAAAAAGACCCTGAATGTCCTTTATCGTATCTCTAATAGTTTAAAAGATACATCAATTTTTTAATTAACAAATCAAGTAGGCGCTATAATTACCGTATCGTATGATATTAAAAAGTATTATAATAAATAAAAAAAAATTTTTTTTTGCACTTTATTACATATAGCTATTTTTATAATTTTTTTCTGCTTCAGAAAAAAAATATAACGTTGGTCGATATTTGTTTATAACAAATTGTTAAACTAATAAACAATTAAATAATTATTAAAAATTTTTTTTTTTTTGCTAAACTATTTAAAAGTGTAAATTATGATTTTTAAAAGAAATTTTTTTTCTTAACTCATTATTTAAACAATCGAAATATAAAAAAATCGTTTTTAAACAATTAAAAATTAAAATTAAGAAAATTTTTTTTTTTAAAAAATCGTAATTTTTTGTCAATAACAAAATAGCAAAAAAATTTTTTTTTTAAATATTGAATTTCTCTATTTGTTTATAACAATTTTATAAACAAATTACGTAAAAAATTCATAACCTATGTTAATTACTGCCATTGTTCAATGTGAAAACAGGCATAGCTAAATATTAATTGAAAAATTTTTTTTAATCAACATTTTTTAGATTTTTAATTTTTCAATAGTTATAAAAAATCATAATTAACAAATTAATAAACTTTAATGAAAATAAACCGCAGGATCTTATAAAGTACATATATGAAAAGGGCTCCACGAAGTTTAAAATTTATAGGCCAATTATTTATACCTTTCATCCCATTGTTTATGCCCATGGAGATTGAGAAAAAATTGGTTAGTTAACAATTGAATAACTTTTTGAAAAATGGTGATTAAATATTTTTTTTCAGGGCTCGATTCTTTCAAGTATTAAGAAGATACTAGAATTTTTTCAAATTTTTAAAATCACATTTTATGTTATAAAAAAAATATTTTTATTGTTGAACTCTCTTTAGCGGCGGCGCGCGCATGCCGTAACTGCCGCGCGGAGCCCTATTTTCAACGTCTAATTAAAATTATAAATAATGGAGATAGAATTCCGGGAGTTAGGACTTTTTTATTGGAAATTTCCTCCTCTTTAACGAGCTTTTTTCAAAATTGCTTAAATGTTAATATTTTTCGAGTTATTAACAAAAAACGAAATATCATATTTTTTTCATCTTATTTTGTTAATAACAATTGCAATTTTTAACCTGCACCAAAATCCTTCAAAAACATTTTTCTAAAGGTGATTCCGAATCGAATGAGCCATCGCTCATATTTTTAGGACCTTTATCTCTATTTTTCACGTTTTTGAACTTGTTGACTAGACTATCACTAGATTGAGTGATTTTGCCTTCAGCAATAATCTCATCCCCCACGAGCAGTTCGGCTTTAGAGCTAGACACTCTTGCCCGCAACAAGTGTTCCGCATCACGGAGCACGTCCTCTCTTATTTTCAACGCGGCGGACGAAGACCCTGGCCGACAGGTGCAGTATTCTTCGACGTCGCGAAAGCCTTCGATAAAGTTTGGCACAACGGGCTGATATACAAGCTGTATCAGCTCGGTGTGCCGGACCGACTCGTACTCATTCTACGGGACTTCTTCAAAGACCGTAAATTCAGATTCCGAGTGGAGGGCACCCGCTCCTCCTCTCATACCATCTCAGCGGGAGTCCCCCAGGGCTCCGCGCTCTCCCCACTAGTTTTCACGCTGTTCACCAGCGACATGCCACGGCACCCCCATACCCAGCTAGCCCTATATGCGGATGACACCGCCATATTCAGTAGCGACCCCAGCAGATACAGAATCTGCAATCAGCTCAACACCGCCATCAAGGAACTAGGCGACTGGTTCCGTAGGTGGCGGATTGAGGTGAATCCCGAGAAGAGTGCAGCCATCATGTTCTCCCGCAGATGCCTCTCACCCAATACCCGCCCCTCCAACCAACTTATGCCCATTAAACTATTCCACCAAGTTATCCCTTGGGCTAACCCTAGACAGAGGCTTGTACTTCCACAAGCATACCAGAGCGGTCGGGAACAGAGCATACCTGATCCTCGGCCGACTCTACCGATGATAGGCAAGAGGAGTAAGATGAGCCTTAGAAATAAGGTGACTCTTTACAAAACTTGCATCCGCCCCATCTTGACCTATGCGAGTGCGGTCTTCGGCCACGCCAGCGACGTTAACATCTGGAGACTGCAAAGAATCCAGAATCACTTTCTACGTGCTGCGGTCGACGGCCCGCGCTATATGCGGCTCGCCGACTTGCATCGCGACCTGGAGCTTCCCTCCATCAAAGACTATATAATCTCACTATCGCGCAGATTCTTTGACCTCGCCCCCCATCACCCGAACCCTCTGGTGACGGAAACGGTCAACTACAAACCCACTCCAAACGCTCCCACGTGTAAACGCAGGCCTCGCAATGTACTCATTGACGAGCCTGACAAAATCGCACGTCTAATCGCGATCATGAACCCCTCGAGGCTCAGAACATCAGCCTGGCATAACAGACGCAGACACAACAGACACAGAGAGCCACCGGCTCGAATCCTCTTACACAATCGTAAGACCCACCAATCCATACTCATTACAGACACAAGTAGCCATACAAGATTAGCTTAGGCGTGTTGCTGGAGAGTTTCTTCCGCCGCTTCTTCTCCTCCAGCTATAACACGTTGCGAAGCGGTAGTAATGATAGACTAGGATCGGCTCCGCCGGCGGAGTCGATGAAGAGTCCCCAAATAATCACTTCAGCCTGTTGGCTTAGCTCATTCAGCCTTTTACGGCTTGTTCCCAATATAGAGTCAATCCCCCGCAGCGGTCGAGCCAAGGTCGAACCTCACAGGAGGTGGCCTCCTCGAGCGTGCTGCTTCCGGGCTGAACGCCTCCGCTCCCACGGAGGCGGGAAGCCCCCAAAGCCCGGTATCGCTGAAACAGCCATCTGCGGCTATTCAGCTGAGTCAGCTCCTAAAAAAAAAAAAGTGAACGCCGATCGCGTACACCGTCCGTCCGATCATACCGCTCGCAGCTCAGCGCCGCCACTGGTAAGGCAAGTGGAATTGGAAGCAGAAACATAAATCAGTCCATCTGCTATCTCGTTCGCTCTTGTGACACGACATATTGTGGTTTCGCTCTCGCGCTCATTTCGTTCGCGAAAGCGTTCCCCGGTCGAGGACTCCGTTCGCGTCAAGACTCCCGGGGGACCCCCCGGACGGACGGCGGACGAGTACAATGGTACTGCTTCAGTGCGTCCGCCGAGAAACCCATCAAAGCGGCCATCAGAGGACTCCCTCCAGACACCAACCAGGAAGAAATCCGGATGGCACTAGAAGCCCTAAATTTTCCCGTGGAAAATATCAAACACAAACCAGGCGTGGGAGGCAGGCCTGGCTGCCTCTTCCACGCCACCCTTAAACTACTCAATCAAGAGGAACTCGCCCGGGCTGTACGCAACCAACGAGTTGCTTTACATGCCGGGCGTGGTTATTGAGGCCTGGCGCGGGCAATATATTGTTGCTCAATGCCACAGATGCCAGAAATTCGGCCATTCGTCGAAAAACTGCCACAGACCGGCAAGATGCGTTAGGTGCGCGGAGAAGCACTCGCGCGCCTTTTCAATAGGATTGTTAACGCACATCACTAACCATCACACAAAGTAATTGACACATCACTAGCAACCATAAAACTAATGTGGCACATCACTATTATTTACCATTTTGTCAGCGATGCGCGCGCATATAACACATAGTGCAAACAATAATGAAAAATTAAGGTAAAGACAATCCCAACAGGGATCCTCAGGACCAACTACTTCCCCGACGCCTGGAAGACAGGAAAGGTCGTCATGCTCCCGAAACCGGGCAAGCGTCGGCGCCTGCCCGCAAGTTACCGGCCAATCACTCTGCTGTCTCATCTAGCGAAGCTGTTTGAGCGCCTGCTGCTGCGACGATTAGCTCCACGCATCGAGTCACGCGCGGAGCAGTTCGGATTACGCGGCAGCCACTCCACCACGCTCCAGCTGACGCGAGTGCTTCACCACCTGGCCCACGAACCAAACCAAGACAGGTGCACTATCGCAGTGTTTCTGGACGTCGAGAAGGCCTTCGACAGGGTTTGGCACGAAGGCCTCATTGCCAAACTCCTCTCCACCCAGACGCCGCCTGCGATAGTGAAGCTCGTGGCGTCATTCCTCCGTGGCTTGTGATTTTAAACTTTTCGGTCGAGCAGACGACCTCACAGAAGCGTACCATTTCTGCCGATGTTCCCCAAGGCAGCTGTCTGTCGCCAGCGTTGTACGGCCTGTACACTAACGACGTCCCAACGCTCGAGAGATCCCTAGCCCCCGGGGAGAGGGACGTCACGCTGGCGTTATACGCAGTCGACAGCGCCTTTTTCGCGTCCTCTCGTAGCCCAGACTAAGCAGCTCGCCGAATGCAGCGCATGATGGACATTTTACCGGCGTGGCTTGACAAGTGGCGCATGGCGGTCAACGTGGGGAAGACTGCCCCGCTACTAGTCGCCCGCCGGCGCATCATGCCTGAGCCACTTTAGCTTCGGGGTCAGGAGATCGAGTGGAACCTCGGTCAAGTACCTCGAAATGCACATCGACAGGTCGTTGAGCATGGGCCCACAGGTGGACCAGGCGGTCAACCAGACCAAGGCCTTGCTCCGACCTGTACTCTCATCCAGCTTGCCTCTGAGGACGAAGATCGGGGTCTACAAGACCTATCTCTGCTGGAGGCTGACCTACGCAACACCGGCGTAGTATGCGCTGTGTTCGGCCACCAGAAAGAAGCTGCTGCAGGCGCAGCAGAACATCGCCTTGGGGTGTGCAACTGCGCGGGTCGTTTCGTAAGGAACGACGTTTCGATCGTGGCGATGTCGGCGCGGTCGAACATTCGACGCGGCTGCCACACACACTTTCACAGGATTGCTCCCCTACACGCGCGACCACCAGATCACGAGGCACCAAGATGGCTACCGACTCCCCGTGACCTCATCCGCCGGGATCAGGGCAATGTTTGATAAGTCGCGAAAATCTCCACAATGCCACAGAAATGCCGCCAGACGCCGCAGATGGCCACCTAAAGCCCGAGATGGCCATCGAAAGCCGCAGACTGGTCAACCATGCCGCAGATGGAGCCAACATGAAGCCCGCGATGGGCACCGAAAGCCGCTGATCGGCTCGCGTCGGGCCGCCGACATATCCCTAATGTGTCTGGCGGCTCCCGTACCCCGTCACCGGGGGGGTAGTTGCCCCCCCGCGAATTGGACCTGGGCAAAGAGCGACAGCTCGAGGCCCCTTACCGGCTCTACCATTCATAGGCAGACCCGTTGACCTACTCAAGCAAAAACAAATCAATAATCATACAGTCCAATTTTATATCGAGTTTCATTTACAAAGAAGAATCAACTGCCACCCATAATTTGTATAATCTAATAAAAGGTTTTTTTGGTCAACGCTGTATTCTTGAAAATACCACTACTAAATCATCACATGATCAAATTTTTACACAACAGGAATGATTTGCCAATATGTGTGCCAATATACCAAATGCTTTGGTATCGTTGAACCTTTTTGTATTTAATTTTTGTACGAGCCAATATTGCTCGTACAGCGTATTTTAGATATAAATACGCAACAAATAATATACTTAAACAGACGTATTAACATCACCATCACGTGCGGCACTTGTGCACTGCAAGTTGTGCGTCACAGGTCATCAAACGACCTTAATAAACAACAATAACATCTCAACGTGGTTTGGCTTGCAAACGCCCTTACAAACGCGGTCTATCGTTAACGACGATTAAACCCAACATCTTCTGGACGTGTACAAACATTAAATGTACGGTTTGTAATTGAAGAAGTTGAAGTTGTTTTTGAAGTTGCAGAAGCAGTAGACGTTATCTCTGCGTTCTGGTATCCCTGCCGATGAGTGGTTGTAGGAGCAGTAGACGTTATCTCTGCGTCCTACCAGTTGGGGTAGCAGTGGACGATATCCCTGCCGGTGAGTGGTTGTAGGAGCAGTAGACGTTATCTCTGCGTCCTACCAGTTGGGGTAGCAGTGAACGTTATCCCTGCCGGTGAGTGGTTGTAGGAGCAGTAGACCTACAGAAATACGCCACTTCAACGAGCCACCCACTAAGGA
Organism: Dendrolimus pini; assembly: GCA_949752895.1. NCBI lineage: Eukaryota > Metazoa > Arthropoda > Insecta > Lepidoptera > Lasiocampidae > Dendrolimus > Dendrolimus pini. The sequence goes on from OX457153.1 coordinate 5,400,100, forward strand.
TTAAAAAATGATGGAAGAAGATTATCAATGTGTAAAACTCATAAGCAAACAGCAAAGCAGCTATGAGAAAATTAAAGCGATACAAATTAATTACAAAAAAGATTCGATTAGCAGAAAGTCAATAGACTACCTTAACAAGCGAATGGAATCTTTACAAGCCTTATGGGATGAATTTCAATCAAACCACGAGATCTTGATGAAATACGAGTCAAAAAGAACAGATCATGACTACTACAAAAAGAACATTTTCGACATAACAAGAGGTATTTTTAACGAGTCCAAGCAATCCATGGTTCAACTACGAAACGAGTTGTTAAACGAACCTGGATTTTCCGGCTTATCAAAAAAGGCACCAAACGCACCAACGTTCAGCAGATGATACAGACAAACACTTAACTATGCTGTTACGTAATCAGATGTGTAACTTCAACGCCACAAAAGAGCGATGGGAACTTCAAGACCAGCTCAGCATATTACAGTCTAAATGGGAAGCCATTGATAAGATCCATTGGGAACTAAGTTACCTATTACAAGAAAGGGACAATGATTATGACGCCAAATTCGACCATTGGGAACAAGTCTACGACAGCCTAAAGGGGGATTTGAATAGAAAAATCTTCGAGACGTCTCATTATGAAAAAACAACACCAAATATCGAACTACCAGAATTCAATGGAGCTTACAACTGGACCTCATTTAGAGACTTATTCTTTGAGATGATCCATAATAATCCAACGTTAAATAAATCGCAAAAGATGAAGTTTCTGAAATCAAAACTAAGAGGAGAAGCGGAAAAAATAATTAAACATCTCCCTGCAAGTGCTGAAAACTATGACTCATGTCTAGATATTATTCAGCACCGCTACAACAACAAACGTCTACTTTTCACATCGTATATAGACAAGCTTCTCAATCAACCATCTATCGATAAGCCAAATTCCATTAACTTGAAAAAACTTCACGATACAACGAAAGAGTGCTTAAACGCACTGAAAAATATAAACATAAATATACCTATATGGCGCCCACTCATAGTGCATTTATTATCGGCGAAACTTGATGAAATCACATACGGCGAATATATACAAAGAATAAAACAAACAACAACTGCCAGTATCCACCACCACAAGCAAGAACAAGTGTACAAACTGTACAATTTTAATATAAAATGGTTTTTTTGTCAATGATGTATCCTTGCAAATACCGCTACTAAGGCTGGTGTGCATACATTCGACCGACGGTTAAATAAAAAGAATCGCTGTTTAGCCATATAGTTTTAGCGATTATTTTATTTTAACCATCGGTTAAATGTCTATGCACACCAGCCTAAGTGACCACAAATTTAAAATAAAAATAAAACTGTTATGTCCCAAAATAAAATATGAAAAGTGCGGTTGGATACCATATTATTAACATATAGGATATCACATTAGTTATAAAATATATATTGTATCTGTTTGCTTTTCTAAAAATCGTTTTTTTAAGAAAAAAATATATACACCAGGAATGATTTGCCAAAATGTGTGCTTATATACCAAATGCTTTGGTATCGTTGAACTTTTTGTATTTAATTTTAATATAAAATGTTTTTTTTGTCAACGATGTATTCTTGTAAATACCGCTACTAAGTCATCAAAGGATCAAATTTCTACACAACAGGAACGCTTCGCCAAAATATGTGCCTATAAACAAAATGCTTTGGTATGTGTTATGTTTTTAATATATATCGTTTGTTATGTCGTAATAATTGTTTTGTTTTAAAAAAATATTGATGGAGTGGCACAAATAAAACAATACCTTTTTAATTTAAATCTCCAGTTTATATTAAACGTTCTACAGCCGTTATGAATACTATGCTAATTATTGATAATGTATTCAGCTCTAATTGTTAACTGAATAAACCCAGTTACATGAGACTTTTTTTTGTAGGGGGTAGGTTTGCTTAAAGTGGTAAATATTTGGACATAATTACATTAAAGTTAATTAGAATAATTGGACGCCACGCTATTTGGGGTTGGAGAAAATAGCGAATCTCCCTAACGGTATACTTGCGGTTTCTTCTAAGGTAGACTAGTATTAACTGGTATAAAAATGATGTTTGACGGACTTCCACGGAAACTCGTTGTAGGGCGCTAGCTCCGCCAATATAAACTCGAGGTATTACCCTGATGTACCAGCATTGGTAATAACGGAGAAGAACAAAATACGAAGAGGGAAACAAAAACCCCGAACGCCTGGAATTCAGAGAGAAAACTACATGTTAAAAAGGAATTACAGACATTCGTTCTCTTCGGAAGCCTAAAGTGAATTCTACACAAAGATGAACCAGTAATTATGGCTTAATTAATTTGGTTATTATTTAGATGAAGCAGATAGCACTAAGATGATACTTGAAATACCACGCCGATTGTTCAGCGAACGGAACTACATTACGCTATTGTAATAAGGCCTTAATTTGTTCATTAGAAACAAAATATTTAATATACGTGCTTAAATCACATGTGGTTTCCATGATACTGAGTAGTATAAAGCTAAATAATCCAAGATTCAAATGATATCATCCGATTAAAGGGTTATAAGTTTACCACGTTGTGACAAATAAAGAAAAAAAATGTAAATATATACCTTTTCGAATACGCCGAGGTTTCTTTTAACAAAAACTACTGGAATTATTACGGGCTCCTCCCGATTGAGAATAATATTCCCCAAGGCGGGACGGACACGGCAATGAGTCAGCTAAACCATTTATTGGCCATTTTTATCACGGCTGTAATCAATAAAAGTTTCTACTGTATATCGAATAAAAAAAGAGAAGCGATAGACTGACGAAAATCAAAGATTTACGTACCTTAGTTAGTGAATATGTGTTTTAGATTAACTTGAGATGAAAGTACTTTACTGGCCGACAGATCGTAGTGAAAGAAAACGATTCTAAAGGCGTCACGTATTAAATATAAAACACGACGGTCTTCCGTAAAAACCAACTGTTTTTTCTATATTGAGTTCCCTCAACAAGTGTGACCCACACTACTCTCGCATTATTCCGAGAATCTATTTGCGGTAAATACTTTCAACGCGTATAAAAATTACTTTAATTATTCGAGTTTTATTTTCGTTGTAATGGATAAGTTTGTGATTGGTAATATTAGAAATTAATTAGATTCTATAATTTAGTTTAGTGGTAAATTTTCTATGAAAATTTGATGTTAGATTATTCGTATACAGTCGAATAATATTATTTATTTTAATGTTTTTAAATGGTAAATTTATAATTCTATAAAGAACGTTATTGTAGTTTTAAATATTTTTAGTGAGTAATAGAAATTAATTAAATATCGTAATTTTTATTGTACTGGCAAACTGTAATGCCAACCGGTATGAAGTGAACCTTTATTGAAAGCGAGTTTATGTTTTGGAACGTAATGTTTTGATCAAGTAATTTTTTAAATAGTTTTAACCCTCACGTAATGCGCGGGAGTTTGAATTGTAAAAATGTTTATGTTTATGTAATTTATGCGTTACAATAGCACCCTACCTTTGGTAAAGTTTTACGTAGGAAAACTTTGGCTGGACCCCAGCCTTACCAAAGAAAGTAACGCAACTTATCAGCAAACCTTTGAAGAAAAAATTTCTTCGCCCATTTTAAGTATAGTCAGAATAAAAATTTAACTGTACCTACTACCTGTAACAATGAAATAAAAAATATTGTTATATATTAATGTGGATTAGATTCAATCAGTCGGCTAAGATGTGGAGCCTTTATATTGAAGAATCGAGGGTGTGTTTCCAGAAGCATACGTCATCATTCAAATTACCCTTTTACTATTCATTCATATTCCTTTCAAAAATTCGTCTTAGTAGCTAATTATACCTCTAAGACTTCCTTCCATTATCTAAGAATCGATAAGTAATAACTAATCTTCTACGATTCAAAACAGTACCTCAATTAGCTGGTTGAACCTCGCTTTATTTGATCAAAGTAATTAAATGCAACAACAGCTGTCTACTCCAATGACTTCAACCTATCTATATATATAATTATAGGTTGGTCAGGCGACAGTAAAACTGTCTACCAAAACACTAGATAATTATAAACAACTCATTAACAGAATAGATGTTAACAAGGTAATAAACACTTCACTCGATTGTTGAGCATAGTAAAGTAAACAAAAATTAGACTAAGCTGACTGTCCAGTGATCAGTAAAGACGAAGTATCCAATATAAGTTGTCTATATAAATAAGAGATATTAAATATAGATGAGAAAAATATATAAAAAATTCAAAAATATTTCAAAGTGACAACCCTATTTTGTTAAACCAAATAACAAAACAAAAATTACTGTGTTCGAACGAACCAGTATTTTTTACTAAAGGGTTAAATCAATTTTTGAAATTGTATATTTCAATACCTGCAAAAGTTTTGCCTTTTTGATAACTTTAAGATAATTAAATAGGATATTGATTATTATTATTATTATTTTTTTTTTTACTAGTTATTTTAAGTAGTTTATAAGTAAAAATTTATTTTTGTATTATATGAAGTATACATATTTGTTTGTTTTTTACAAAACAAAGTATTAAAATGAATAATCTCATTGGTTTAATTCTTTTTGCCACTAGAGGCGCTACTTGTTACTACTATTGTTTAGTAACAATGGAAAATATTTTATTAAATGAGAATTACATGTAAATATTTATTTATGTTAATTAATATTTTAATCTTTTTATTAGGTTTATTATGTTATTGTAATTTTGGTTCTAGTATTTTCTTGATTGCTTTTTTAAACGTGCCTGATAACGCTAGATGGCATTATCGGTTTACAAAAATGTAAAATACAACAGTGCTTGTATTTTCTAACTTTTAGTTGTATTGAAAATAAGTATTTCAGTGGTTACATTTTAGATCCTGAAATCTATTAATTGATTATTATGCAATTACAAAGTAAGAAATGATTTATTGAAGATTTTGATTATACATGATTTTTCTTTAGTTTACCATATTTGATTTTGGTTATGAGAAATATATTTCAATTTAAGTATAGGATGTTTTTAATATATTACTTTGTATAATTTATGTATATTTGCTAAATTGATTTGAAACTAATGTACTAAGTTTGATGAAATATGTGTTTTTGTAAATAAAATTTGTTTTCTTTTTAAATTGTTTGTTCTTAATTTTTTTTTTTTTTTTTTTATTTTTTTATTGTTTAACTTGGTTCTTTATATTAATTTTAATTGAAAATTTTATTAGATTTTTGACTATATTCTTAAGTCTTTAATGTGAAATTCTCCTAAGGTTTTTTGTGTGTGAAAATCTTGGAGTATATAGACTAAATTAGACTTTTTTCCTATTATTTTACATTTTAAAAATTTAGGAGCGAATTTGGCAGTAAAATACTTTCCAGCATCTGATAGTGGGAATGTTTTACGCCATACTATATCTCCAATGTCAAATTCTACCTGTCGACGATTTTTATTATAATATTTGGCACTTTTTTCATGAGCCTTTAATAAAGTTTGACGAACCTTAATAAATGTATCCTCTAAAATACCTAAATTTTCAGCGTATGCACCTCGTGACGCACAAGCTAAATCAATTGGTTCATTAGAATTATTTATACAATTATAATCTGAGCCACAAATAATTGGTTCTCTTCCATGTACAAGATAAAAAGGGGTGAAGCGAGTAGCTTCATTTACTGCTGTATTCATTGCAAATTGAATTTTTGGAATTGAAATATCCCAAGACCTATGGTCTTCTTTTACTAGGATAGAAATAGCAGTAATTATAGTTTTGTTATATCTTTCTACAGTATTAACTTGCGGTGTATAACGGGGAGTCATGTGGATATTTGGTATTTGATATGTATTAAATAGGTTTTGTACTTCTTTACCCGTAAATTGACTTCCGTTGTCGGCAATGACAGTTTTCGGTATGCCGTGTACAAGAAATACACCTTGTTCAAGAGATTGAGCTATATTACGACCAATCGCTCTTCTTAGAGGGAAAATAATACAATATTTTGAAAAACAACAAACTACTACTAACAAATACATGTAACCGGCTCGTGACCTTGGTAATGGTCCGATTAAATCTATACTTATTGTCTCAAAAGGTTTATTACAAATTTTAGGATTGCCAAGCAAACCTGGTGTTGCTTTTTGTGAATGTTTATATGCTGAACAGGTATCACAGTTTTTTATCCATGAAACTACGTCCTTATAAAGACTTGGCCAGTAATAACGTAATGCTAGACTACGATATGTTTTAAGACTACCAAAATGAGGAGATAAACCAGCGTGATGATGTTCTATTATTTTAGAACGATCGCCTTTTGGTATTACCTTCTTCCAGTTAAAGTCAGGATTATTAGAAAATTTACTTTTTGAGTATCTATATAATTCATTATTTTTAATTTGATAATTTGGACAAGATGTTGGTAAACGTTTACATTTATCTAACAAATCGTTATACCATTTATCATCACTTTGCGTTTGAATTTCGCATATTGGTACAGCTCTACTGAGTGCATCCGGGACTATGTTTTCTTTGCCTTTTCGGTGAATTACTTGAAAATTAAAATTTGACAATCTAATACCCCAACGAGCTAATCGTCCTGTTGGATTATTTAAACTAAGAAACCATTTCAAACTTGAATGATCAGTGATTACGTCGAAGGTTTTAGAACCTTCTACATATGGTCTAAAGCTTTCTAAAGCGAACACGACTGCGAGAGTTTCTCTCTCGGTTGCTGAAAAATTTCTTTCTGCTTTATTAAGTGATCTACTGGCATAGGCCACTGGATGTTCCTTTCCATCTTCATCTAATTGTGTCAAAGTGCCAGCGATCCCATAACCTGAAGCGTCACAATGAATTGAAAAAGGTTTGTCAAAGTTTGGACAAATTAATACCGGAGCTGAGATTAAAGCCGACTTTAAGTCACTAAATGATTTTTCTGCCTCCTCTGTCCATGTAAATTTTGGAGCATTTTTCCGAGTACTAGTTAAAGTGTTTAGTGGTGCCGCTATTGTACTGAAGTTTTTTATGAAACGTCTATAGTAAGAAGCTGTTCCAAGGAACATTTTCACTTCTTTTCTGTTCTTCGGAGTTGGAAATTCTACTATAGCCTTAATTTTAGCGGGATCAGTATTTAAACCATTTTCATTAACTAAATATCCTAGATATTTTAATTCTTTCCTAAAAAAGTTACATTTTTCTAAATTTATAGTTAAGCCTGCATATTTTAATCGTTCTAAAACTTTTAAAAGTAAGGTAATATGTTCATTAAATGTTGATGAAACTATAATAATGTCATCTAGATATGCAAAAACTTTTCCATCAAGTTCTACTCCGAATAGTTTGTCTATAAGTCTCTGTTGTGTGGCGGGACCGTTTGTTAATCCGAAACACATTCTTACATATTGGAAAAGGCCTCTATTTGGGATTGTAAATGCGGTTTTTTCGCGGGAATCTGGATCTAATGAAATTTGCCAAAAGCTTGATTTTAAATCTATTGATGATAGATAACGAGCATCTCTTAATTGGTCTAAAATAGTACTAATGTAGGGTAATGGATAAGCATCCTTTTTAGTTACAGAATTGAGTTTACGACTATCTAAACAAAAACGCCATTCACCATTTGCTTTTGGTGCTAGTATTGTTGGATTATTCCAACTGCTCGTACTAGGTTCGATTACGCCCATCTCAAGCATCTCGTCCACTTGACGATTCATCTCCTTGAGACGTTCTGGTGAAACGCGATAGTAACGCTGTTTAATTGGTTGGGAATCTCCTGTGTCTATTTTATGTGTTATTAGAGTAGTTTTTCCTAACCCACAATTGCTAAAAGAAATGTCGTCAAAACCTTTTAATATATTTCTTGCTAGGGCTTGTTCTTCCTCAGACAAATGTTCAAATTGATGAAGATGTTTTATTTCTAAAATAGAATTTGGAATATCTATCTTACTAACCAAGGGTAAATTATGAAAAATTTCTGGAGCGATTTTAAAAGTTTTCCAAAAGTCGACGCCTAGAATGAATGATGTTGAAATGTTAGGTATTATATAAAATTTTATAACCTTTGTTATGTTATTTAATAATACTGGTAAAAGTAAGTATCCATGAACTTTTGCACTCGAATTATTTGCAGTTTTAACCGTTGTAATATTGTCACATTTATGTACTTGTAAACCTTGACTAATAAAAATATCTCCTGTGCTAGCTCCTAAGATACTAATTGAGCTGCCCGAATCTAATAAACCGTAATAGTTTTTGTCATAAATTGAAATATTTAAAAATGGACGTTCGTCTAAAATATCGGTTTGAACCGTAGATATATTTTTTGATTTTTTTTTTATGTAATTAGAATTGTTTTTATTATTATTATCGATGTTTTGTTTTACATTAAATTTATTACTTGTTCTAAATTTGAGAAAAGAATAAGATGTACGTCCTTTACGATTCAACCTATTTAGTTTTTTGAATTGTTTTGGTTATTTTTATGTTTGTTACAATTATTGCAATCTGGTTTCTTAGTATTGATAGCACCACAACCGTAACAGAATATTCTCTTGCAATTTAAATAATAATGACCATTTTGGTTGCAACGAATACAATGTAATTGGTTTTTATTGTTATTGGAATTATTACCATTAAATTGTTGTTGACGAAAACCTCTATTATTTGTATTTTTAAAGTAATTATCTGTATAGTTCTTATTAGGGGTGTAGTTTGGTTTATTTTGATAATTAAAATTGTTGTTGTTATGTTTATTTTGATAATTTAAATTATTGTTGTTATGAAAATTATGTGATGGTTGTTTATTTGAAAAATTATAAGAGTAATGGTTTTTATTTTTCCTATCATTATTTTGAAAAAAGGTTTTAGTATTGTAATTTTGTATATTAGTTTTTGGGTCTAGGTTTTGACCTTGTACTAAGTTTACTTGTGGTTGTTTATTTATTAATGGTTTATACCCTAAATCAGGTGCAACAAAATGTGGAGTGATTTTTGGTGGTTCTAGGAAATTTGCTGTTCGATCCCTTGTATGATCTAACAGTTTGCATTTTAAGCGTAATTCTTCTATTTTTTTAAAATTATACAAAGATAACGCCATTTGAATTTCTGGTCTTAGGTTTTTTCTAATAATTTTAATTTGTTCCTCTTCCTGAATAAGATAAGTAAATCGAGAAAAGTAATTTAACATTATTGTTATAAAAGTAGTTGATGACTCATTAATTCCCTGAGTACGCTTTTGTACTTCCATTAATAGTTTATCGTCATAATCTATTGGAGCGAATTCCGATATTAGGTTATTTTTTAAATTTTCCCAGTCCAGAAGTGTATATTTCATACTTCTGTACCATAATAAAGCTTTGTCACAAAATAATTCTACAGCTGAATTAAATAATTGTGTGGCAGAAATATTTCTTGAATCACAAAGTTCTTCTAAGCGTTGTAGAAAGGTATGTACGCACGAATTGCCGTCGTAGCGTAAGTTTAATTTTGGTATTGAAAGATCTATTTGACTATGCGGCATGCTTGCCGTAGGTATTTGTTGTTGTGAAACACCCTCACCACAATCGAAAGAAGTTTTAAATGATGAATTTAACTTATCTAACCTCTTTAAATAACTATTAAGTTCTAAATTTAAAGTTGAAAATAATGTTGGTTCCGATGATGGCTTAACACGTGATAACCGATGATATAAGTGATGCGATAACGCTCTGACGCGACTAAAAATTTTAAAATTGGGTGAACTTTCTTTAAAATATTCGCCAATTTCGGCCATTTTTGTTTTAATTATTTTAAGTTCATTGTCCTGGTCCAAATCAGTTTCAACAATATCCTCCGCTAGTATTTCTTTACCTAACTGTCTAATTTGATTTCTTAATTCTGCTACTGTATTTAAAGGAGTAGCATTTCTTATTAAAATTTCATGTATTAGTTCATCTTTATGAAGAAGATTATATGAAATGGGACGTTCCATTGTAAAGAAAAAAGTTATGTAAACAAAATGTAAAGTATTATTTTAACGGGTGATTTTTCAGTCAGTCAGTTTGTAACAGCTTTGTTTTATTGTATATTAAATAATCAAGTAGTATTTAGATTGTTATGATAACGTCGATAAAAATTTAAAGTTTGAAACCTGGGTTTACCGTTTAACGATTAAAGTTCAAAAATAATTTAAGTTACAAGAATGAAGGTGCATTATTAAGTAAAAGTATAAGTAAAATATAAGTAAAGAAATCAGTAATACTGTACAACACAAAGATTTCCGCTTAGTAATAAAATTGTATTTAAAAAAAAAATTAATTTAAGCAAAAAATATTTTTATCAATTCCAAAAAATTTAATTGATTTGTATTTTAATTTCTAAAAGTTAGTTACGTTAAATTATTTCTTTAATATCAAACAATTTAATATTTAAAATTGAAGTATAGTATTCAAAATATCATATGATTGAAACTCAGTAATCCTTGTATATGTCCAGTTACTAAAATTACACGTATACAAATCATAGACAATTTTAATTAAATTTATAACGGTAGTTCCTGAAAAAAAAAACGTTATTAATTGAATTTACCTTAATTAACTTCTTTATGTCCAAATATAATCTCGTATTTCAAAAACACGAAATATCGAGAGCTTTAAGCAATTACTCTAAACACACACGAATTGGGCGCCATTGTTATGTTTTTAATATATATCGTTTGTTATGTCGTAATAATTGTTTTGTTTTAAAAAAATATTGATGGAGTGGCACAAATAAAACAATACCTTTTTAATTTAAATCTCCAGTTTATATTAAACGTTCTACAGCCGTTATGAATACTATGCTAATTATTGATAATGTATTCAGCTCTAATTGTTAACTGAATAAACCCAGTTACATGAGACTTTTTTTTGTAGGGGGTAGGTTTGCTTAAAGTGGTAAATATTTGGACATAATTACATTAAAGTTAATTAGAATAATTGGACGCCACGCTATTTGGGGTTGGAGAAAATAGCGAATCTCCCTAACGGTATACTTGCGGTTTCTTCTAAGGTAGACTAGTATTAACTGGTATAAAAATGATGTTTGACGGACTTCCACGGAAACTCGTTGTAGGGCGCTAGCTCCGCCAATATAAACTCGAGGTATTACCCTGATGTACCAGCATTGGTAATAACGGAGAAGAACAAAATACGAAGAGGGAAACAAAAACCCCGAACGCCTGGAATTCAGAGAGAAAACTACATGTTAAAAAGGAATTACAGACATTCGTTCTCTTCGGAAGCCTAAAGTGAATTCTACACAAAGATGAACCAGTAATTATGGCTTAATTAATTTGGTTATTATTTAGATGAAGCAGATAGCACTAAGATGATACTTGAAATACCACGCCGATTGTTCAGCGAACGGAACTACATTACGCTATTGTAATAAGGCCTTAATTTGTTCATTAGAAACAAAATATTTAATATACGTGCTTAAATCACATGTGGTTTCCATGATACTGAGTAGTATAAAGCTAAATAATCCAAGATTCAAATGATATCATCCGATTAAAGGGTTATAAGTTTACCACGTTGTGACAAATAAAGAAAAAAAATGTAAATATATACCTTTTCGAATACGCCGAGGTTTCTTTTAACAAAAACTACTGGAATTATTACGGGCTCCTCCCGATTGAGAATAATATTCCCCAAGGCGGGACGGACACGGCAATGAGTCAGCTAAACCATTTATTGGCCATTTTTATCACGGCTGTAATCAATAAAAGTTTCTACTGTATATCGAATAAAAAAAGAGAAGCGATAGACTGACGAAAATCAAAGATTTACGTACCTTAGTTAGTGAATATGTGTTTTAGATTAACTTGAGATGAAAGTACTTTACTGGCCGACAGATCGTAGTGAAAGAAAACGATTCTAAAGGCGTCACGTATTAAATATAAAACACGACGGTCTTCCGTAAAAACCAACTGTTTTTTCTATATTGAGTTCCCTCAACAAGTGTGACCCACACTACTCTCGCATTATTCCGAGAATCTATTTGCGGTAAATACTTTCAACGCGTATAAAAATTACTTTAATTATTCGAGTTTTATTTTCGTTGTAATGGATAAGTTTGTGATTGGTAATATTAGAAATTAATTAGATTCTATAATTTAGTTTAGTGGTAAATTTTCTATGAAAATTTGATGTTAGATTATTCGTATACAGTCGAATAATATTATTTATTTTAATGTTTTTAAATGGTAAATTTATAATTCTATAAAGAACGTTATTGTAGTTTTAAATATTTTTAGTGAGTAATAGAAATTAATTAAATATCGTAATTTTTATTGTACTGGCAAACTGTAATGCCAACCGGTATGAAGTGAACCTTTATTGAAAGCGAGTTTATGTTTTGGAACGTAATGTTTTGATCAAGTAATTTTTTAAATAGTTTTAACCCTCACGTAATGCGCGGGAGTTTGAATTGTAAAAATGTTTATGTTTATGTAATTTATGCGTTACATATGTATCATTGAACCTTTTTGTATTTAATTTTAATATTAAATGGTTTTTTCGTCAACGATGTATCCTTGCAAATACCGCTACTAAGTCATCACAGGATCAAATTTCTACAAAACAGGAACGCTTCGCCAAAATATGTGCCTATAAACAAAATGCTTTGGTATGTATCATTGAACCTTTTTGTATTTAATTTTAATATTAAATGGTTTTTTCGTCAACGATGTATCCTTGCAAATACCGCTACTAAGTCATCACAGGATCAAATTTCTACAAAACAGGAACGCTTCGCCAAAATATGTGCCTATAAACAAAATGCTTTGGTATGTATCATTGAACCTTTTTGTATTTAATTTTAATATAAAATGGTTTTTTGTCAACGACGTATCCTTGCAAATACCGCTACTAAGTCATCACAGGATCAAATTTCCACACAACAGGAATGCTTCGCCAAAATATGTGCCTATAAACAAAATGCTTTGGTATGTATCATTGAACCTTTTTGTATTTAATTTTAATATAAAATGGTTTTTTGTCAACGACGTATCCTTGCAAATACCGCTACTAAGTCATCACAGGATCAAATTTCCACACAACAGGAATGCTTCGCCAAAATATGTGCCTATAAACAAAATGCTTTGGTATGTATCATTGAACCTTTTTGTATTTAATTTTAATATTAAATGTATTTTTTGTCAACGATGTATCCTTGCAAATACCGCTACTAAGTCATCACAGGATCAAATTTCTACACAACAAGAACGCTTCGCCAAAATATGTGCCTATAAACAAAATGCTTTGGTATGTATCGATGAACCTTTTTGTATTTAATTTGAATATAAAATGGGTGTTTTTTTCATCGATGTATCCTTGCAAATACCGCTACTAAGTCATCACAGGATCAAATTTCCACACAACAGGAATGCTTCGCCAAAATATGTGCCTATAAACAAAATGCTTTGGTATGTATCATTGAACTTTTTTGTATTTAATTTTAATATAAAATGGTTTTTTGTCAACGACGTATCCTTGCAAATACCGCTACTAAGTCATCACAGGATCAAATTTCCACACAACAGGAATGCTTCGCCAAAATATGTGCCTATAAACAAAATGCTTTGGTATGTATCATTGAACCTTTTTGTATTTAATTTTAATATAAAATGGTTTTTTGTCAACGACGTATCCTTGCAAATACCGCTACTAAGTCATCACAGGATCAAATTTCCACACAACAGGAATGCTTCGCCAAAATATGTGCCTATAAACAAAATGCTTTGGTATGTATCATTGAACCTTTTTGTATTTAATTTTAATATAAAATGGTTTTTTGTCAACGACGTATCCTTGCAAATACCGCTACTAAGTCATCACAGGATCAAATTTCCACACAACAGGAATGCTTCGCCAAAATATGTGCCTATAAACAAAATGCTTTGGTATGTATCATTGAACCTTTTTGTATTTAATTTTAATATAAAATGTATTTTTTGTCAACGACGTATCCTTGCAAATACCGCTACTAAGTCATCACAGGATCAAATTTCCACACAACAGGAATGCTTCGCCAAAATATGTGCCTATAAACAAAATGCTTTGGTATGTATCGATGAACCTTTTTGTATTTAATTTGAATATAAAATGGGTGTTTTTTTCATCGATGATCCTTGCAAATACCGCTACTAAGTCATCACAGGATCAAATTTCCACACAACAGGAATGCTTCGCCAAAGTATGTGCCTATAAACAAAATGCTTTGGTATGTATCGATGAACCTTTTTGTATTTAATTTTAATATAAAATGCGTGTTTTTTTCATCGATGTAGGGGAAAAAGGGGCAATGAGAGTCAGGGGGCAATGGTGGTCAGCATTCTAGTTCTTAGACGAAAGTAGCTAAATAAACGAATATCGTCCATAAAGACTCGTTAAGTGACAGCTCGCGGCCCCTCGTTTGCCTGTTCAGTACGCGTCCATCGTTTGCACTGGAAGGTCGCTGCGCAGTTTTGCATTCTTTTGATGTAATTTTACGTGTGCACAAAATAAGCGGTAAGTACATGAATACATGAAATTTAATTACTTAGTGTAGGCTATTGTGTGTCTTTAAGCTTATATTATCGATTAAAAAAATATATCTGGTGTTTTAATAGCAAATTTAAGTTGTGTTTAAATTTTATACACATTTAGTACGATCGGGTAATAAGAGTCACTGCAGTGTGGGCAATGAGAGTTGACTCCCATTGCCCGCAATCGTTGTAACATACCAAAAAAAATAATTCTCATTAATTACTATTCCTACTTACTATACACAATTTGCGCTCAGATACATATCGTAGACTCCTGACACCTGTACACACTTCATCATTTTATGATAACTCTTTTACAGTGCAGGCTGTCAAACTATGGAATGCGTTGCCTCTTACTGTCAGAGAGGCCAAAACATTACCTATATTTCGGAACTCCCTTAGAAAGTACTATCTATCTTTAAATAAGTATGTCTAATATATTACGCATTTACGTATTTATCTATTGTTATATATAAATTGTCACATATAATTTTAACATATCGATACCTCTGGGCTCAAAGGGCGTAAAGCACATTTTGGGGCATATGGAGTTAATAATACCATCGTATTCAGTTTTTCATTCTCTATCGATTGGTATATACGAAGTTGCCAAATTCGCACAAAAATGTTCTTTACGCCCCATCTTTTTGGGCTGCTAAACCAAAATGAAACAGGAAATCGGGCTGTAAATTACATTACTGCGCAAGTTAAAAATGTCCTAGGTTGTATAGGAATCCAATTATGAGTATTAAGGCGTATAACGCATTAATGCTCATTATTGTTCTTTACAACCATTCAGCATAATCAGCAACTGTACCATACTACCACAAAACTATTGTAAATGCATAAAGTATTTCCTGATTTTAGGGTGTAAAGCACATTGTGTTTGACAACTGTTCACTGACAACAACTTCACGCCCTAAATATTAAAAAGATAACGATTTAAATGTACCTTACTACCTAAAAAATAATTAAACATAATTTTTTGTTCGATTCATTTGTTCTTTACTTCCTTACACTAAAGTTTACTTTGTCTTTTACTATGTAATACAACATTTTTAGCCCTTATTTTCATGTAGTTATGGTATCTATTAAAAAAGATGTCTGTCTGTCTTTGTTTTTAGTATTAAAATAATAATAAAAACGACTAATTTAGATTTAATTTCTTCGAATTCGAATTAATAATAATTTAATTAATATCAGTTTTACGAGTAGGTATCCAGTGTGTTTAAGTTTTAAGACTGTGGTTTACGATCTTACTATAGTAAATAATTTTACATTATTGTCCTTTACCATTTAATATTTTTAGTTTGCTCGTACAGTTTCAAGTAATAGTTTTTATAATTATTATTCAGGTTAGATAATATTTAATCTCCGACAAAAAAGACGTGTTAGGTACTTATATGTTTTATAACTCAGTGGTTTTACGTGTGTATGTGTACTACCTATTTACCTATCAGTCTGTGGCATCACAGTTCTTGAACAGATGAATCGATTTTGGTTTAGTTTTTGTATTTGTTTGTAAACACCTGTTCAAGAGAGTTTTATCTATGTTTGAAGAAAATCGGTCGAGCCGTTTAAAATTATGAGGGGGGGGGGGGGGTGAAGGTGGGGATAAACAACCCAAAACAGGAAATACACTCGAGTGGGGTATCAAATAAAAGGGCATAATTTATATATTAGTTCAGCCGGAAGGCAACTTGAATTTCAATCGAATATTATTTTGAATAGTTTTTGTACTTATTTCAATTTCAGAACACACACAATATCTCTTCAAAAATTATTATTGAAAGATAATAAATATATAAGGTTGGGGAAAAAGTTTCTTCACATTTTATATAAAAATTCAAAAGGTTTTTTTATAAAGTTTATTTACATTTGCCTAAAGTATGTAGGTGCCATTTTGTTGGATAACTTTTTGCCATCTTGTAAGTAGGGACGTGATCCCATTGCTATATAAAAAATTGGGGCTTCTGATCAAAAAACTGCGACAAGTGGTTTTGGCAGTCCTCTCGTGATGTTAACCTGTCACTGCCTAAGGAACTGCAAAGACCGAAACAGGTGAAAATCTAAAGGTGCAAGGCCAGGACTATACGGCGGATGCACCTCCGAGCCAAACTCTCGTAATTTTTGCTGAGTGGCTAAAGATGTGTGAGTTCTAGCGTTATCATGGTGAAAAACCACACCCCTTCTGTTGATTAATTCTGGCCGCTTTCTCTCAAATTTTTGCTTTAATCTCATCAGTTGTTCGCAGTACAGTTCAGAATCGATGGTCCTGCCTGGCGGTAACAGCTCATAATGAATAATGCCCTTCCAATACATACAGCCATACATACAGCATCACCTTGTTGCGAGTTAACCCGGGGTTCGCCACAGTCTGTGCAGCCTGACCGGCCTTTGACCACGATCTTTTTCGCACGTTCTTGTCGTACGTGATCCAATTTTCATCACCAGTTATCAGCGTCTTCAAAAATGGTTCGGTTTCATTACGTCGTAATAAAGAATCACAAATGAGTACACGGTTAATTAGGTTTCTGTCAGTGAGCTCACGAGGCACCCAAATATCGAGCTTTTGTGTACCCAGCTTTTTTGAAATGCGCCAAAACCGTTTTGTGGTCAATTCCCAGTGCTCCAGCTACATCGTAAATACTAATACGCCGATCTTGCTCCACTTTTTCAAAAATGGCATCAATTTTGTCCGTAACAGGGCGATCAGAGCGACGTGCCTCCTTGATATCAAAATTTCCGGATTGAAAACGCTTAAACTAAATTTGCGCTACTCTCACAGATACTGCATTTGGTCCATAAACATCACAAATTTATTTCGCGGCTTGTGTTGCATTTTTTCCTTTTTTATAGTAACATTTTAAAATGAATTGAACTTCTTCATTACATTCACTCATTTTAACAATAAGAAAAACAAATGAAAATCACACATTTTCCTAATTTGAATTTGGAGTTGTCTTCTTTAAAATCAAAACTTTTTAATGATACCAAAACCAGCCAGATACAAATGGTATAGCCAAAGAGATCTAATTACAAGTTCATATATACTATACGCGAAAAGACTTTTTCCCCAACCTATCTCAGATCGAGAATCAACGGAACCAATTGCTTCCGGTATGTTAAATGATGTTAGTAATCCTCTCGATCCAAATAATCTAAGTAAAAATAGCGATATTATTGAAGATAGTGAGGAAGAAAATTTTATGAAATGCTGTAAGCCAAAGATGTTTATTACTTCTAGTGCTGATGATGAAGTTAATACTTCTACATTCTCTCGATGGGGTACCCCCCACCCCGTTTAACCCTTTTTATTATGAAAGTTGCACAATTTTAAATGCAAACTTTGTGATTTACAACACAATTAAACATTGCTATTATCATTTACTGCCTAAGTTAATAACGTTAGCTGTTTTTAAATGGGTTTAAAGGACATTTTGTAGTTTTTTTTAGGTAGTAAAGAAAAACTATTTTGGAAACTATTATATTTAGGCTTGATTTAATAATATTTACTTAAAATATAGGAAAATTTAAGTATTTTTCTCATAGATTGTTTTTATATAATCATTGAGACAAAAAAGTTATAGCTAATTTTGTTTTATTTTTTAGGTTTTTTGGCTCTCCTGAACAGTAGCTGTTTTGTGCTATACGCCCTTTGAGCCCAGAGGTATCGATATATATAAATTTATTTATTTAGATTATTATGCATATACATATACACACACACACATATATATATATATATATATATATATATATATATTTATTTATTTATTTATTTATTTATTAAATGTATAAATTAGTGTAAGTATGTATATTTAAATTGTACAGTCCGATCATTTTTCTGCTCCACCTACATCGCCAGATTAGTTAAGAATTTCTTTCAAGCTGGGTTGCCTGGAAGAGATCGCTTTTAGCGATAAGGCCGCCTGTTGTTTAGCCAAG
Organism: Dendrolimus pini; assembly: GCA_949752895.1. Classification (NCBI taxonomy): domain Eukaryota; kingdom Metazoa; phylum Arthropoda; class Insecta; order Lepidoptera; family Lasiocampidae; genus Dendrolimus; species Dendrolimus pini. The sequence goes on from OX457153.1 coordinate 5,418,613, forward strand.
AAGTATTGTAATTATGCATTTTGTTTTGTATTTGTTTGTTTTGGTGAGCAATAAAGTGTTATCTATCTATCTATCTATCTATTCCAGAAATGCCGAAAATACGTCACAGGTCCACAAATAAGGCTCAGTAGACATCTGAAACTCTGTCAAAAGCTGAGGTTCTCGGAGTCAAGGCCACTCTATGAGAAATGCTGCCAAAGCAATGAATATATCTTTTTCAAGCCTCCAAAAGCGGTTAAAGAAGAACAATTCTTCGGAACCACGTCTCGGACGACTTCCTGTATTCACAGCAGACGTAGAAAAGGTTTTGTCAGACCGGATAAAATACTTATCTTCAATTTTTTATGGAGTCACAGCGATTCAAATAAGGAAAGCAGCATACCAGTATGCAGAAGAGCTTAAAATTTCACACAATTTTGACAAGAATGCTAAAATGGCTGGACGCGATTGGCTAGATGGTTTTTTAAAAAGAAATGGCATCTCTGTTCGGAAACCTGAAGCTACAAGTGTCAACAGAATAACGGCTTTCAACAAAGAAGAAGTCCAACTGTTCTACAGACTATTAGGAGATCTAATGGACAAATATAAATTTACTCCTAATAATATTTATAACTGCGACGAGACAGGCATTTCCACAGTGCAAGATCCTGGAAAAATATTAGCTCCCAAAGGCATGAAAAGAGTTGGCTCCATAACAAGTTGGGAAAGAGGAAAAAATATTACACTCTTGTGTGCCATGAGTGCTGCTGGTGGTTTTGTCCCACCGATGTTCATCTTTACGAGAAAAAGAATGACTCCTCAGCTTGAGAAAGACGGTCCTGCAGGAGCTATATATAAATGTTCGGATAATGGGTGGATTCATGAACATCTATTCTTTGAGTGGCTGCAACACTTTGCCATGTATACCAAGCCATCGTCACAGGTGCCTGTTTTATTAATACTTGACAATCACGCCAGTCATACTTCTCTGATGATTTATGATTTTTGTAAACAAAATAATATACATATGCTGTCACTGCCTCCACATACATCCCACAGGATGCAGCCATTAGATCTTACATTTTTTGGTCCTCTTAAAGCTGTTTACAAAAAGGAGTGCGATTTATTTTTAAAAAATCGCCTTGCAGATAAAATAACTCCATACGACGTGGCGGCTATTTTAAATAGAGCATATTCTACCGTGGCATCTATAAATAAAGGTGAATCAGGATTCCGGGCATCAGGTATTGTCCCATATAATCCGAACATTTTTTCTGAAGAAGATTTTACCGCAGCTGAAGTCTTAACCCAATCTGAAGTAATTATTCAAGATACCTCAATCGTCATTTCATCTACATCTACTCCAACAGATCCAATACCATCTACATCATCTGCAACAGATCCAATACCATCTACATCATCTGCAACAATACATCCAATGCCATGTAATTCATCGGTTACAACAAATTTAACACCATCTACATCGCCTACAGAAATACATCATATGCCATCAATATCATCCATAGCAATCAATTCAATACCATCGACATCATCAACAACATTAGCTCTTGGAATATTGAACTCCAATATTGTAGACCTGCTTCCATTACCTGTCAAAATGATTCCTGAAAAGCCCATAAGAAAAGGAAGAATGAAGCAACACGCAAAAATTATGACAGCAACACCCGTCAAAGATAGTCTTGATGAAAAAGAAAATAAGAGAGCACATAGAGCAGCAAAAGGAAAAAACCTTATACCGAAAGCTAGCAAGAAGCAGAAACCTAAGAAAGATATTGCGAATAAGGCCAAAAGGCGCGTACTTCAAGATTTAAACACTTCTTCAGAATCAGATATTAGTCTTAATCAGATATGTGACGATGATGAAGACGACGATTTGAATAAATGCTTAGTATGTGATGAATTTGGTCGCAACAATGAGTTATGGTACAGATGCACTTTTTGTGGCTTATGGGCACACGCTAGCTGCACAGGATGGGACTCGCCAAAAGGTTACGTATGTGACAATTGTTAGGCAAGGCTGACTCTCATTGTCCCCATAGTGACTATAATTACCCTCAGATATGGACAATGGTGGTCAAAGATGTTTTTTTTTAAAGTTTAATGGCAATTAATATATGATTCCAAAGGTAATGAAACTGTCTGAGACTGGTAGTGTAATGATTAAAATACTTTAAAAGTTGATTAAAATAAAGATAAAGTAAAATTTGTGTGTTTAATTCTATATCTTGCTTAAGTGACTCCCATTACCCCTTTTTCCCCTATCCTTGCAAATACCGCTACTAAGTCATCACAGAATCAAATTTCTACACAACAGGAATGATTTGCCAAAATATGATTTATATATCAAAATTCCTTGATATCTTGAAGCTTTTTGTATTTACTTTCAATATAAAATGGGTGTTTTTTTTGTCGATGATGTATCCTTGCAAGTATCACTGTCTGTTTTTATCAAATGTAGACCACACTTTTACACCTTTATTATTATTAAATATACCACTCTTTTATTATTCCAAAATAAGACCAGACAACCAACTAGTTCCTCATACGATCAACTTTCTACACAAATGGTATGATTGGCTAAAATATGTGCTTATATATTCCAAAGTCCTTAGGATCATCGAACCTTTTTATATTTACCCTTAATGTAGGCATTTTTTATTCTTTATTTTTCTTTGTGTCTATACCTATATTTCTGCAAACACCACCCATAACACATAAGACAAAGAACTAAGTCCATATTCTTTTAAATACATCATAATGAATGAGATTCTATGTATTTCCATTCCTTGTTACTTTAGCTACTTTTTATTTTAAAATTTAATTAGCTTTAACCAGAAATTAAAGGTAATCAAACATTTACTTTGGCTAAAGAGCGAGGTTTCCCAACACAAGTATCATTTGATTACTTTCTGGGAAGCCCCGGCAACTTACATGAATGGACTTTTTGAAATAAATAACTTTTTATTTTTTTAAAGTAACATTGTTTTTCAAAGAACCATTTCTTTGCAACTCCAAAACAACTGATGTCATAAAATCAAGTTCAGTTTTCATGTTACTTTACCTAGTTATTATTAGCATTCAATTAACTTTAACCAGAAACTAAAGATAATCCAACACTTACTTTGCCTTATGTAACATTTTTTTTTAAACAACCATTTTATTATTTTGTCAAAACAACATCACTATCAAACATCAAATTTACTTTTCATGTTACTTTGACAAGGTACTTTTTATATTTAACATTCAATTGCCTTTAACCAGAAACTAAAGGTAATCAAATACTTTGGCTAAAAAGTTTTTAAAAAGACAACCATTTCATAGCAACACCAAAACAAGAGAAGACAACCAACATAGTCATCAAGTCATATATGCAAGTAGAATTACATATTTTTAAACCAAAGACCTGTAGAATAATGCAAGAAACATAACACACAATTCAAAAGGCTCAACATTTATAACCATTTATCCGTTAATGGCAATCATATTTGTTCTTGATTATTTACTAAATGGCTGTAGACAACACGAAATGGAACAGACAATCCAAATGGTTCTCAATTTATAATCACTAGCAATTACCGACTGTATTTTTGTTCTTGATAATTAATCAAAGGCCTTAGAATAATGAAGAAGAATAATTCAAAAAGTGTTCTCCAGTGGAACTTATTTTGAATAAAAACTTTTGAATTTGAATGCAAGAAATGGAACACACAATCCAAAATGTTTAAAGCTTATAATCACAGCCTAAACTGAATTCCTTCCAGACTATTTAAAACCAATTGTCAGTACAACACACTATTGGTTATTGCCATTTTTTTATCAATTCAACTATATACAATATTTTCCAAAATCATTTTCCATATTACTTCAGCATTTTTAGCATTTAATTGGCTTTAATCAGAAATTAAAGAGAATTAAACACTTAATACAACTAAGTAATATTGTTCTCAACTAAACCACTTTTATCAAATACTAGCTGTCCCGGCAGATGTTGTCCTGCCGGGAAAAGCTACAATCGATATGCCTCCAGCAGCGCCACCTACCGGGTCCAATTGTGAACCAACTCAGAAACCTCTGGCTCATGCACAACAACTTTGCTAAAAATCATCACATGATCAAATGTATAGTTTATGATTCTATAAAGGACATACAGACAAACATTCGTTGTATATATAAACAAGAGAAGTAATTGTTCACATTTGGTGAATCAATTGTGATATAGCAATTTAAGTCACGATGTATAAATTTTGGTATACCTTTGAAAGGTGAAATGTTGTACTACCAAATACTCAAACTATTGTTTATCTCCACCTTTCGTGCATAATAAAATGGATTTGAAAATGGCTGCAAAATTATAATAGGTTGTCACAACACTAGTGGCTTTTTAGAAGCAATAAAATTGGAAGGACACAAAACAAACAAAGTAATCAAAATTGTATTAATCAATTATCATTAAATATTGTGCATTGATTAGGACTGTTGAAATGTACCCCCTGTACATATTCATTCGTTTCACTAGAGGAAAAGAAAAACTAAATAATCAACAAAACTATTGAACACAAAGAAATCACAGGAAGATTATTATAGAACGACAACCAATCTTATAATCAAACCAGATATGAAGACCTCAAGAATTTTTCTACAATCATAACCTACAGCTATTGTTATGCTATTTTAACTGATCTAAAATATGAACACACATTTCTAGTTAAAATTCATTATATAAAACATGTCAACATAGAACGGACTTTAAAATCAAACCTATTCAAGTGCAGAACTTGAAACCAAAATTTAGTAACTATTATTGTTTTAAACGGATGGAATAAAATAGATCAACAACCCAAGTCATGACACAAAAATGATAGAATAACATAAGAATCCCAATTCTGTCATTTTTATAATAAATAATGACTATAATTTTTTACAAATATTCAAGCCTTCCAGTATGTTCCAGAAATGATCAATACCCTAAGACTTCATCTGCTCAAACTAAGTACTGCACACTTTACAGACTGACAAGTCAAAAACAATAACCATCTGATCTTCATTAAAGCTCTCAATTCACGGAAACTGTACAAATTTAAAAAGCCACTATTTCATTTCAGAATAAACATTCTTTAGACCAGCTATAGCGTCTCAGTCAACTGTATTGTATATGTGACAGTAAAAAAATGCATGAATCTTCACGAGACCATTGCTTCTTCCACAGTCTCAGTAATGTTACTGAACAGTAAGTTATAGATGCTTTCTACTGTTCACTGGGATTTGACATTAAGTTTTAAAGTAAGGGTTTGCTATTATTGAGTAGCTCTTCATCATTCACTGAACATGTAGCCATATGTCCAAGAAATAAAAAATCATGACTTGAATGTTGTAAAATGAGAGCCCGTCACATTCTTGAAATCAAGTTATTTTTTATGGTTTCATGTTGCATTCAGGTAGTAATAATTTCGCCATCGTTATTTGCGAATCTTGATTGTCAAAGTGTAGCTTCCTCCTGTAACAAAATAATAAATGTTAGAGTTAAATGTTGATAAATATTCACATCAAAAATCATCAAGGTATTTTTGCAAAGTACCTACCGAATAAATGCTAATTTCGCTTTAAAAGTAATTTGTACAAATACAGTAATAAGCAGTGCTTTAGCATCTTACCCAGACATGAAGTTTCAGATATCCACTAATCCAAACCATTACAACAGTAGCTTTGAAGAATGTATTTAAAAATTTCAACCACCGCTATTTGGATAAGTGATGCATGTTGTCTTGCAGTTCTTGCAATGTTCGGAATCTTGCATTTCTTCTAAATTTTATGTTGAATATTAATTAAAACTGCAATTTGAATCTTGTTTTACATTAATGGCATTATTAATGTTGCAAATAACTAATACAATATATACGATAACACACAAGTCAAGCAATTTCTAGAAAGAAAGGATTGAAATAGTTCCGCTGCGCAAATCGTTGCAAGAAGTGACATGAACAAACGAACACGAATTGTCGATGGAGAAATCGATATACAAATATCGATATATCATATATGAAATCTATATTTAATTCAGTTCAATGTTTATTTTCTGTTCAAAACTAAATCAAAAATTTTGGGGTTCATCGTAATCCGTATTCGTAGCTAATAATAGTAATTTTAATAAAACTACAACGTTTATAAAATCATTTTATAATTCTATCTATCCGTGGGTTCATCATTCCTATGTCACTTAACTAAGAGTTTCTATGGATATTGATTACATTATATATTAGTATCAATATTGCAATCTCGGTAAAAAAAAACCGGGATGACCACCGTACATGTAACCAACTAGAATTCTTTCTGCTCATATTGTTTTATGGGATACAGTTATTCATTATTTAAATCACAACTCTGTTCTAATAACTTATGTATTTAAATAAATAGTTGACCGAGATATTTGCTACTAAAGTACTAAAAATTGTATGACCGTTCTCTGTTTTGTGAATTATAAAGTAAAAAAGTCTGAATAAATTTAAGACACTAGAACATAAAAATGATATAATGAAATTCATCTTTTCATACTACTACTCATTGTTTTTTAGACTTGGGATATTTTTGGTCAAATACTTTTTGTCAGATTTCGTGGCTAAATGAATAAAATAATAGACGTTTTCGTCGCCTCTAAGAAACCAAAAAGGTATTTCTTCCAACACATACTTTTCTATAACATCGATTAACTATCGATAAATCATTTAAATAGACATTGGAATTTTCCATATTTATTTTTTATGATAATTATTATGGAATACGTCTTAATTAATTACCAAATTTCTTTTACTGGTATTCTAATAACGAAATGTTTACATCGATATTGTATAGAATAATGGTGTCTGTTCAAATACCTTTGGGCCATCCCTAACACAATCAGTTTTTCCATGTTGCCAGCCTGGAATAATTATAAAACGGTAATGGTGAGAGTATTTATAGATTGCATAATCGATTACTAATTTAAATAAATATAAAAAAATATCAAAATATATTTATTTTTCGCGGCACAACAAATACTGTTGAGTATTTATAACAATTAATTTTAAAAAAATTAGAAAGCAGAAGAACATTACTACCACCATTAGCAAATTAAACGTAGGTCGCGTACATAGCGAACCATTGAATATTATATTTTACATAATACAAATGACCTTTAAGTCTAGTTTTAATTTAGCAGAAATGTTTAATGGGAAATGATAATTCCTAAATTAGGTACTTTGAATGACAAAATAAAGCAGCGAAAAACCGCGCGGCTCAAATATATAATGCTAACCAGCCTTTAACGTAATTTAATTAAGCTATTAAAACACCATAAAAGTTGGTTGTTATCTTAACTTCAGAAATTAAAATTCGCAAATTCAATCCTGATGTATTGTAGTTGATAAAATGTTTCTTTGTTCATTTTATGTTGGCATATTGATCATACAATGTGAGTTCATCTTTATGGCCTTAATTACACTATCATATAAATATGATCTCATATGTATCAAATTTTATGATCATATTTAAATGATGCTGTTTGTCATTTTTAAATATTACACTTATAATCCTAAAAATATCATATTTTATCAAGATCACAGACTACTGAGGAGATACTGTCAAGATGGGTAATGATTTAGACGTATTTTCCGTTGATATGAGTGCAATATTATTAAGTTGCACTAAAAAGAAGATAAAAACGACCAAGAAAACGACAAAAAAGACGTATTTGAGTTAATCATAGGTAGCAAGGCGATCAGAGAGAGGAGTTCATAGCACCTTACTCCAAGAACTTAGATTGGAAGATAAAAAGTTTGACAAGATATTCCAATCGAAATTGTTGCATTTTGACGCAATTTTTGAGTTTAGATGGATGATATTATTTACTTAATTGTAAGCTTGCTGTCAAACGGATCCCTTAACTATGATCATAGAGAATATGAATCGTACGTATTATGTAGTTATTACACTTTCATAGGTTCTTCATATAAAAATGACTCATAATTCTATGATCATATTTCTATGATAGTTTAATATGGCCCTAAGTAAAACATTTTAAAGTAAGTAACATAATAATACTCTTGTACGAGAATATTAAAGCTTTGTTATCAAAGTGTCGTGTGTTTGTATCTGTTAAAGCACATAAAAGAGCTGCCTTACGATCTGGCCACGAAATTGTCGCTGTGAACGTGTCGATGAAACACGTGGATGTGACAAAAAAAGTTCAAATAACTTCCATTTCACACTTCCTCGGTACTTTGCAATTTTTTTATTTTTTTATTGCAGGAGTTCAGCAGACGGGCAGACGTCCCGCTTGAAGGAACGCGGTTACCTTCGCCTATGGACATTTGCAACATCAAGGGTGCTACAAAAGCGCTGTTGCTCCCTTAAGGGAGAATGAAATCTGGTCACTAATGCCGGAACACAACTCAAGGTTGTTATGGCGACTTACTTTAGACCAGGGGTGGTAGCCATCCAGTCGGGAAAATGCCCTACCACCTGGCTGTGGGTTGTTTGTGTGTATTCTTTCTCCGTTCCTGCCCGGATAAGGACTTACTACAGTAGAAGTGAACAAGTAAAGAAAAGATGAAGATTTTTCTCATTTTTTTGCAGTGATACACACTTCTTCATCGACAGCAAGCAACGAATGGAGTGACTCTTCAAATAATTTAGTTTATTTAATATATTTATATCCAAGAAACAGGAACACGGCATTTATATCCCGAAAATCGTTCACTGTGACCAGGGAGTCTTTAAAATCGTTATTTCCCGATATGAAACCTACCAAGCGGAAGGTTAATTTTAAACACTATCCCAATTTATTTGGTTAATAAGAAGAAATGTATTTATCTATATCTTATGTATATAAATAAAAATGAATTGTAGTAATGCATATACGCGTATAACTTGAGAACGACTTTACCGATTTTGATGACTTTTTATGTGTTTCTGAGTGGATCCCCGGATGGTTTAGAATTATAATTGGAACCGGTAGGTGGCACTGGGATCGAGTTCAAGGATCCTCGTGAACAGCTGGACCTATTTTGATTTTTTTTGTGTGTTTGATTGGGTCCACAGGTAGTTTAAATTTTATATTCCCATTTAGAACTGGTAGGTGGCGCTGGAATCGGTTCTTAGATTTTTATTTTTTCAGAACAGGACCGCAAAGTAAAATATAAAATAAGAAAATTGTTTTATTTCATACTAGCGAGCCGTGCTTGAATTACTTTCATGATTGCCAGTTCTTAAGACCGGCTCGATCAGTGTGATACCATGCTCTCACAGAATATCGGCGTGAAACGATTAGCCTTGTGCTAGTCGAGTTTCATGCGGTGAATGAGAGTGCCAGTAGCCCACTTCTATCCCTATCCCATTCTCCATGTCTGATAACATAACATAACATAATTCTTTATTTCCTCTTTAAGTACAACAATGAAACTTAAATCTAGTAACTACATTAACTAAGAGGCTGGTGCCTGAATTAGGTTAAAAAGAAACCTGTGTGGTACAGGTCACCAGGATCAACCCGTTGGCTATTTAATAGAAAAAAAAGAAAATATATTAGTATAGCTATTCTAAGTAATCGTGTTAGAGTGAGCCCTTCAACAGCAAAGGTGTGATGTAGTGTTTGTGTGTGTGTGTGTGTGTGTGCATGCGTGCGTGCGTGCGTGCGTGTGTGTGTGTGTGTGTGTGTGTGTGTGTGTGTGTGTGTGTGTGTGCGCGCGTGCGTGCGTGCGTGCGTGCGTGCGTGCGTGTATCTGTGTAAGGTAATTTCGTATACAGGTGATTTGACATGAAGTATGTGTGATAGAGTAGAGTGAATGAGACAGAGAATGTTTAGATCATATGATGTATAAGAAATGTCAGGGAATCATGGAGGGGATTAGGAAATAACGTTGGTAGTGGAAAACAGCATAGTTATTTAAGAATATACAAAAGGTCTTCAGTGGACTGATAATCGAGAGTTTTCAAGAAGTTAGTAATATCATTTCAAATTTACGATCTTGTTGTTCTTGAAGTTGTTCAAAAAGAGTTTTAATTCCCGGGTCAGAGGGTTTAGCCTGAATTTTAAATCCAGTAGCTGTACGTTTGGGTCGTTTACTGACATTGTAGAATTCATCATCCTCATCCATTTCAGCTCTCGTTTCTAAATTGAGAGCTGGGTCCGAGTGATATTGCAAAGTCGAATCTGTTGCCTGTAGGAACCTTTGTGAGGAGATGGGAGATCGTTGTAAAGACATGGTTAAGTAATCTGAACAAATTCTTCTTATTATTATTATGAAGTAGATATTCTATCACAATACTGCCAAATAATTGAATAAAATTAATTCAATTTTCTATGTAGAGAGTAAATCCATAAAATCCAGGAAAATTTAGATGGCTAGCAACACCTTGTATACTTATTAAAACAAATAAGTAAACATTTCCAGGGTAGTCACAATTTCTTATAAAAATTGTGACTATCCTTCTGATCCTTCTATCTCATACCCCATTCTATCCTCTTTACCCCTCTCTAAAGGCAGGCAACGTGTTGGCTTAACCCATTGTGTTGCAAACGTCTAGTGACGGAATCACTTTTGTTATAAATGTTAATGGCCTCACTTATAATAAGTCTTTTAAGTTTTAAGAAATTGCTCTGCAACTGATTAGTGATAATCTTACCCATAAACTCCTCTTGAAGATAATAGGTGGTAAAGTAGTAAATTAACTCCTAAGTATTAATATATATTACTAGCCGTGCCCTAGACGTCGTCCGAGTGGAATTTGTTTTCAAAATCCCCGATTTTTAAATATAAATTTGTTTTATGGAAAACAAGACAGATACCATAATAAACGATCTCTTGAAGTAAACAAGCTAGTATATAACTACGACAAAATAAAATTCCCGGCCTTCATGTGACATCACATATATAATTTTACATTTTAATTCATATTTCGAGGTATTGAGTATGAACAATAGGTGCTGACAGTCACCAAGATTTGATCACTCTCACACTCTTAAACCCACTTAAACGGACTCTTCAATTTTATTTATTATTATAAATTAATTGGGAATTGGCAAATGCACAAAACTGTAGTGCCTTTAAAAATACCCCCGCTGTTCAACCATCGGCAATCATCAGCTGTCGTAATTTATGACTGTCATTTGATCACCATTTCAGCAACAACAGCAACCAGCAACAACAAAGGTTGAATATAAACAAAAAAAAGAAGAATATCAGCTCATAAAATTATGGAGAATAGAATAGCTGCACAACAACTAACGACATCAATGGGGTATTTGATACTATTAACTCGTTATGACGAGCTCCAAAGCGTGTAAAGCTCAATCCGAGTACACTTATAATTAAACGAATGTCGTTTTTCTAGGGTGAAATATCGATTCACTGCTACATATCGATATAAAACATCGATTTTGTTGGCCCGTAAAATCGATTCTTCGATTAATTGATCTCAGATCGCCATCCCTATCCCTACTACTGCTCTCTCAGCTCTACATGGTTTAAAGGCCTAGTTCCCAAGCCATAAATATTTTTTAAAAAATACTCGTCTTGTCAGTGTGTTTCTGTTTTCTGTTGTTTTCTTGGTAAATTTGATATAAGTATGTTTAACATGGAATTCGACAATCTCCAAGATTTTATACGCGACATTGAGGAGCTGAATACTTTTGCTGCGTCAAGAAGACGGGTAAAGACGTACAGAGCTCGTTTCAATCCTTTGCACGATTTATCAGACGATGAGTTTAGGCTACGATACGGATTCAGCAAGATAAATATGTGCAAAGTGATAGAAATAGTTAGAGCTGATCTGCAAGTGGATACTCGAGGTGGTGGAATCCCTGTAGAGCTGCAAGTAATGGCAGTCCTGAGATATTGGGGCCGCCATGAGGTTGGTAATTTTGCTTAAGTTTTAAACTTGTGAATTCACGTAAAATTAGCTACTAATTTTTATTTTTCTATTTCAGATTCAAGAGGATTGTGGCGATATGCATGGTATGAGTCAGCAGACTTTATCACGCTTGTCCCATAAAGTAGCGATCGCGTTCGCTTCGAAAAGTTCGCGTTACATAAAAATGCCGTCAAGCATATCAGAAGAAGTCGTTACAATAAGGAAATTCGAAGCCATTAGCGGTCTCCATAGAATCAATGGTGCGATAGACTGTACTCATGTAAATATACGTAAGGTTGGTAGTGATGGGGGTCAGCCTCACACCAACAGAAAGGGCCATCACTCCATTAATACCCAAGTAAGAATCATAAAAAAATTTGCGTGTGTACACATGTAAGTGAAACTTCTTTAAATTGGTTAAATAAAGCCTCTACCATGATCGAATCGACCGTGGGAGGGGCTTTATTTATTTAACTGATCAAATTGAAAAATACAATCAAAAACAGAGGTAAACTTTAAATAACTTAGAAAAATAAATACCACAATCACACCCAAGTATTAGAAAAAGAGATATAATTACTTACTTTTTTTAGAAATTCACTGGAATTAGAATTAAAATAAATCTTTGATTTTGCTGATCACTTCAATATATATATATGTAGGATACTAAATAAATTAGAAGGTCCTGGTCGAAGGGGAAGGCCCAAGAAATGCTGGCTTGACATCGTGAAGGATGACATGCGTGCCAATGGTCTCAAAACGGGGGATGCTGAAGACTGCACGAAGTGGAGTACGAAAGCAGACGGATGATGATGACTAAATAAATTATAAATCATCAAACTCTATATATTAATTAAAACCCAATAAAGTAAAGAAATATTACAATGCTCATCTCACAAATGCACAATCCATCTATCAATAACTCATTGCTACACAACCACCATCCTGCACTCTGCCATCCTGCAAAATAATGTGATGCGTAACCGAAAAATGTGATGGTTTTTTTTCCAACACCGATAAAGAAGTTTCACTTCAATAATTGTACTGTTTTAGCTATTTAGGCATATTTCTAACTTTTTCAAAACACACAGGTCGTTTGCGATGCAGATTTAAAAATTTGTGACATTGTTTGTCACTGGAGAGGCAGCACACCTGATGTAAGTATATATCAAGAAAGCTCAATCAAGAGAAGATTTGAGGAAAATGAGTTTGTTGGTCGGCTAATTGCTGGTAGCAATTACCCGAGGACCCTTCACCTTAAAACACCAATACTGAGGCCCCGCACTGAAGAAGAACTGTTTTACAATTGCTGTCATAACCAAACCCTTAATGTTACTAAACAATGTTTTGGTGTATGGAAGCAACGGTTCCAGATATTACAAGAAGTGATGAGAGGCTCATACAACACCATAAAGACAACTATTGTTGCTTGTGCAGTATTGCATAATGTAGCAATCGAGCTGAATGAAGAACAAGGTATATTAATTTAATAATAATTTTTCATATTTAGACGAAATATAGCCAGTCCCTATATCTTACTAACTTTGTAGTCCTATTATCTTACTAATATTTGCTTCATTACTGACTAAATTCTGTGCCCGCGACTTCCGTCCACATGGAATAGTTAAAAAAAACCATTCTGATTTTAAAACATTCTTCATTGGTGCTCCGCTCTGATTGGTCTTAGCGTGATGATATAAATAGCCTAATTGTTTTTCAATGTATAAATTGTTTTATTGTATGATGATGATACCAGCAATATCAATACTTATATTTCTTTAATTAGGTGCATAAGTTGTATAATAAGCTATTAAAGTTTTTTTAACTATCCCACGGGAACTGTTTAATTTTTCAGGATCAAAAGTATCCTGTATGTTGACCAGGGATATAAGCTACCACCATACAAAATTTCGTTTAAATCGGTCCAGTCATTTTGGAGATTAGCTGATACAAACAGAATAAAAAATAAATAAAAAATCTATGTTAGCTCCATTTCACTTCTTACATCCCTCTGACTCGGTTTTTAGCATTTTTATTTCATTGTACAGAAATTTTACTTTTACTATTTCAATATCTAAATATATATAAATTATTTGTCACGTTTGTGCGCGCGATGGACTCCTAAACTACATAACCGATTTTAATCAAATTTGCAGACCATGTGCAGTTTGATCCAACTTGAAAGATAGGATAGCTTACATCTTAATTTATAGTTAATTGGTTAAGCAATACGAAGTTCGCCGGGTCAGCTACTATGTAATAAATCATTTTTGTTTTCAGATACTGAAAATCTTCAACCGGAAGATATTTCTATATGAAGATTTTAGTAATTAATTAATTTTCTCATTCTTACTCGAGTATAATATTCCCAAATGTGAGAAAGCTGTAGAATGAGGTCCTGCGGTTTTTCTAGATTGCTACAATATGGAGCTCTACAAAAAAGACATAAGCAGATATTTAACCCTTAAATTGACACTGTATGCCGTGTCATACACAAATTTTACAAAAATCTTTGTTGTTAACTAAAGCTTTATTTAGGTTTATTTACTACTATATCCATGATAACATTACTAAACTTTTAGTATAAAAGTATTTCATAGCTTTGGTAACACTTTTGATGCTTATAAATACAAATGGGAGTTTTTGGCGGGAACTGAAAGGTGATGTTGTGCTGTGCAGTTTTATTTTCTAAAAATGTGTAAAATTACTCTAAAATGAACAATAGTTGTAGGATATTTGTAGTTTTTGAGTAGTAATTATGTGTTTTGTGAAAAATATGAACTGTATAGTCAAATGTGGCCTTTTGAGTTGTCACAAGAACTCCGTTGAATGGCACTACCTGATTACCTACAGTTCAGCTGTGCTACACATAGGCATAAGAAAATGAAGAAACTATATTGTAAACTAAGATCTGGCTTAAAGGCCTAGTTGCCAAGCCATAAATCTAAATAAATAATAAATACAAATGTCTACTATGAGGAAACAACTGACGCTTGACAAGGTTAGAATATTTTTGTTTTTTCTTTATTTTGAGCATATTATGGCTGTGTTTTGTTGTTATTTTGTTTTTGAGATGTCAATGAATTATAATACACCCAAAATAAAAACAAAATAACGTATTTTTATTCGCTGTCTAACCTGATGTATTTCACCACATACATTGCCAACTTCATAGTAAAGTATTAGTATTTTGTTCTGTATGTTGTGAAAGAGACTGCTAATGCACGGTTGTGATTTTTCTTTTATAGTTTTATTATTTTTTGTATAGTAGGCATACTTTTGCTTAGGTGTTTCGTTTTCTTTGCCTACAGCAAAAGGAACTAACACGCGGTGGTAGAATAATTGCTCGTGTCTGCTATAAAAGCACCTTCTGAATGTACCGAGACGTCTGATGCTGAAGAAGAGCTTGATATTATGCATGCTTCCTCTTCTTCTTCTTCGCTACCACCTAGTATCAATAGTTCTCTAGAAAGATGCATTCAAATTTCTGATGACGGCAGTGATTCTGAGCAAAATGAAAGCCTTAGACCTATAATATACCAAATTTTCCTAGCCCCACACAAGAACCCAATTGTAGCAATGTACCAATTTTGTCTGATTACCCTCATTGCCATCGGTTAACCTCGGAACTCCTGCTAGTATTGCGACTCCTGCTGCCTCCTCGCCTGCTTCTATAGTGACGCCGGCCAGAAAAACAATATCTAAAAGTCCTAGTATATTACCAGTGCTAACAGCAAATAGGGCTAGGAAACTAAATAAGTTTACTCTGAATTATGAAAGGCGAAAAGTTGTCTTTCGTCACGGAGCTACTATAGAACACGTAGACGTCCATATAACTGAGACAGCCATAGATATTTCATGGATATAAATAGTCAGGGTCGCTGTCGCTTATGCTCCAAATTGACAGGGGTCTTTTGTTTAAAGTGTCAGGTTCGATTATGTTTTGTCACTGGAAAAATTCGCGTAATTGTCAACTTGAATATCATACAAAGAAATAATTTTCATTTGTTACTACCTGAATAAAGCTACTATTTTTGATTATGCATTGTTTTATTTTTTATATCCGTAAATTGGCAGTGTATGCCGTGGCATGCAAGAAAATCTGATGTATTTTTTTTCGGAATTGGCAGTGTATGTCGAGTCATACATGGTTTTTTTAATAAATTAATATATACAGATTTTTTAAATTATTTTTTTTGTACTCATATATTGACCCGAAGTCAAGTTCTATTGAAATAAGTGATTTCAAAAAAAAAAATTGCCTGCCAATTTAAGGGTTAAAGTCTCAACAAGTTGGGCAATTGGCACCCTTAGTGTTGCAGATGTCTGTGGGTGACGGCAGCCACTTGCCATCATCAAAGAAATGACGAAGATATAGAATAGACCTTTCTATGATGTGATACTGATCCACAACATCACTGACTTCTTTATTTTTATCGAATACAGCACTATTGCACTATTGATTCTGAAGAAACTACTAATGGTTTTGAATTTCTTATCATGTTGGTATCTTCTGTTACATTTGTTTTGAAGCAAATGCAATTGCCACCTTGCGGGCCAAACATGGTAAACTTTGTCGACTCATACCATGCAAGTCAGGACAATTCTATTGAATCTAAAATAGACAAGAACTAAAACCTAAGGAAATAACCAACTTCATGGCGGCCCCAATATCTGACATGCCATTACTTGCAGCTCTACAGGGATTCTACCGCTTCGGGTATCCACTTGCAGATCAGCTCTTACTATGTCTATTTCCTGTAACTTGTGTACATTAACTATGGTGATGGGTCTAATATATGTAAATCAGTGAGGCACTGAAACTCAGCGCTGTACTGGAGGAAACTACAACACCGCATAAAGCTGAATTGCCGACCTCATTTGTAGGAACTGCGGTATTATCCCCACAAATTGCTAATGCGCTCGAACCTTGTCTAATTAACATTCACGTGACGTCATCAGGAACTCGATATGTACGCGTACTCGCCGGCCAGTGACACAAAATGGTGGCCAGGCGCAATAGCAATTTGCGGGGATAATATACAGTATTGTTACATACCGACAAAGTACACACACCTGCATGTTGTAAAACGCCGTTTATTGCCTTTCCTGCATTCTGAGTTCTATTGTTTACTTCGTGTTTAAACTTTTAAAAACATCTAATATTTTATGGCTGTAATTAGAGTCGAACTAATCTTTTTACTTTTATTGCATTGCGTCGAAGGCTGCCAGATGGCAGATTAGCTCGCAACGCGGCCCCTTTATTCGGTATTATACAGTTTAGTATAACAATGCCCGAATGGAGGGGTGGGGCAGTCAAGCGACGACTACGATACGTACGATTAGGACGTGTGAAGTACTTTCGATTAGGATATAGTGAAGGACTTTGCGCGTGTTGAATTGCATTGAATCGTGCAGTGTGAATTAGTTGCATCCAGTTTTATTTGTATATGTTTTATACGTGTTTGTACAGTTCTAATAAACTCTAGTAATTCCAACGGCATTTATTTTAATTCGAGTCCTGTAGCTCGTAACAATATATTGAATCTAATCATAAAAAATGTATGTATAAATATTTCTGCATTCTTGTATTGCCGCTTGGAAAAAAAATTGTTCTTTCTTTCTTTATTTGTCTTGCTAAATCTGTATCATAGCCTGAACTCATCACCTGTTAGATTGTGCTACGGATTAAAAAGGGCCCTATTATCGTATAGGGGACATATCATGAAACGACATTATGCTATTTTTGCACCATGACTATGAATATTACTGATATTGTTGAAATATAGAAAATATAAAAAACAAATTATGTATTTTTTTTTATTTTTGATAACCAATACTCTTTTTCCAGGGCCATTATTGTCAATCTATTTTCATGCAGCTCTCTTTCGTTCTTCATCTTGCATTCATGGGCTTCTCTTTCACGCTTCATCCCCTCTTCCCGCGCTGCTTTGGCTAACAGGTATAATGAATGTTCATGGTCTCCCTTGCAGCACTCCCCCGTATATCTGTGAAAATAAAAGCCATAATAATAACAACCTTAGTGGCCAAGTTCCATTCTCCCTTATGAGAGCAGCAGCGCATTTGTAGCACCTTTGGTGTTGCAAATGTCCATAGGCGATGGTAACCGCTTTCCATCAAGTGGACCGTCTGCCTGTCTGCTGAACTACTGCAATAAAAAAAACACTTGTCCAGGGCTGATGGCGATGAGAAGGCTTCATCTCGATGTTTTCCTTCACCATTAGAACATGGCATTTATAACAATTTGGACATTTGAAACTAAGTAAGTGGTGTATGCTTTCAGGTCAGGATACGAAGCCCTTTGGGTTTAGGATGTATTACTAACCATTAAGGTAGGTACTACACCTATCTGTGACTATGAAATCAAAAGCCCAAAGGAAATATTATTATACACATCATAGAGACAGAACTCATTAGTCATTCTTGATATCTTTAAGGGGGTATTTCAGGTTTAGAAGCCCAAAGGTGATGTCAGGAGTCTTAAGAACAGACGAGCGTGCATGACAAGAGCTATGAATGTCAAAGAAGCAAGTGAGGTGTGTAAGAATAAGCCTGAATGGCGCTCTGTCGTTCGTGCCTACCCCGCAAGGGACCTGGCGTGAAGTTATGTATGTATGTAATATATACCTTTTCTGTTTTTTCTTTGGGGTTGCTCCGTGCTGTTGATTGTGAGATAATTCTTGCGTTACATCTCTCTAAAAGTAACATAAAATAATTTTATTATAAACTATTAAATAATATTCAATAACATGCTTATTAGGGTGGCGCAAAAAACATACTTTTAGTTCAGTCTCGAGTGAAAAATAGTTTTGATGATTAAGGATAGGTATAAAATACAATAGGAATATGTAACATGCAATAGAATTAAGAGTTTATTAAATAAATAAAGCAAAAAAAGGAAAAAAGAAAATAAAGATACAAAAAAAAACAAAAAAGAAATAACCCTAACACATCTAGTTCGTCAGGGTGGAAAACTAAAAAAAAAAATGATAGGTCAAATACAAAATTTTAAGAGGTCACTCCAAATTTTTTGGATTTCAAAAATTGCCAAACTCGGATTTTTAAAAATGTACTAATGCATTACTTTCGAGCGAGTAATGCACTAGTACATTTAAAAAATGATAAGCGACCTTTTAAAATTCAAAATTTGAACTGAAACTTTCAGAAACGTATTATTTTTGGGTCTATAAAATTATACCGTAACGAGAAAGAAAATTTTAATAAAAAATAATTGATTTCTTAGACTTGGAGTTCTTAAAACATCAAAACTAACAGGTTTTCACTCGAGATTTAGAAAAAGGCGTGTGCGTCTCGGGACGCCCGACAGAAGTGATAGCTTGCGTGAGAGAAAGGGAAGCCAGACTGGCGTCGTAACGCGTTACGTAACGAAGCGGTTTACCCCCCCCCCCCCCCCATAAGAAGTTATCACTTCTAAAATAGTCTGTTTTATGCACCGCCCTAATGCTTAATTAGTACATACCAAGACAAAATCTGAATCTTCATTTACTACTTCAGACTTCAGCTAAAAATAAAATGTAATAGGTGACAAATGCTAACAGTCAAATTTTTATTGAAAATACAACAAATATTGTTACAACTCAGGTCTCGACAAAAACAAAACCACCTGCATATCTGAAACAAAGCGCATTTATTACCCGTCGGCATTTGAACTAATAACTATTAACATTGAAACTATTGTAACTGTTTTATGATCGTCTTCTTTTGTTTACTTATTGTATTGTAATCATTGGCCAGGTGTTAAGGATTTTAAAATACAAGTTGGTCTAGGAAATTAGGTCCACGATGCCGGGCGGACATATTGCATTTGTGCAGTATAAAGCAATGGCCCGATAGAGAGAGGAGGCAGTCGAGCGAGAACCACGAGTGAAGCGAGACGTGTGTACTACAATCGGGAATCTAATAGGTTACGGACCTTGCGCGTTTTATTGAATTACGACCTTCTGCATTACGTTTGGACTTGTTGTGTTCGGTTATATTTGTACCTGTGTTATACATGTTTGTATAGTTCTAATAAACTCTATAGTTATTCTAACGGCATTTTAATTTGAGCCTCGCGACTCGTAACGAAAACGAAAACGCTACTTGTCCAGTACAATAATACAAAAAACTAATATATATATATATATATATACTAGCGGCCCCGGCAGACGTTGTCCTGCTCTGAAAAAATAAAAATCTAGGACCCAATCCTAGCGCCACCTACTGGTTCCAATTGCGAATCTAAACGGAAACCCACTCAAACACACAAAAACAAAATCACCAAAATCGCTCCAGGTGATAAGGAGGATTCTAGAACCCGATCTCAGCGCCACCTACCGGTTCTAATTGTGGATTTAAACCATCCGGGAACCAACTCAAACACACAAAAACAAAATCACCAAAGTCGCTCCAGGTGATAAGGATGATTCTAGAACCCGATCTCAGCGCCACCTACCGGTCCCAACGGGATAAAAAGTATCCTATGTCTGTCTCCTGGTTCCCCACCAGTTTTCAGTCAAATTGGTACAGCCGTTCTTAAGTAATAAATAGTGTAACTAACACGACTTTCTTTTATATATATATATATATATATAGCTGTCCCGGCAGACGTCGTCCTGCCCGGTAAAAAATAGGGGTTGATTGTAGAAGGTTGAAAATTTAGGGTTGTATGTATTTTTAATGGTGTATCATAAAAAAATAAAAAATATCAAAAAAAAATTTAAAAATATTTAGGGGTGGACTACCCTTAACATTTAGGGGGATGAAAAATAGATGTCTGATTCTCAAACCTACTCAATATGCACACAAAATTTCATGAGAATCGTTCAAATTAAAATCGAAATCAACCCAGTAGAAAATTATAAAAATACTAATATCGCTATTAAAAAATAGGGGTTGATCGTAGAGGGTTGAAAATTTAGGGTTGTATGTATTTTTGTATGTTGTATCATAAAAAAATAGAAATTAAAAATTTTGTCTAAAAAATAAATAAAAAAATTTAGGGGTGGACTACCCCTAACATTTAGGGGGATGAAAAATAGATGTTGGCCGATTCTCATAGATACCGGATAAGCACAAAAAATTTCATCAAAATCGGTCAAGCCGTTTCGGAGGAGTATGGCAACGAAAACTGTGACACGAGAATTTTATATATTAGATATATATATTAGTTTTTTGTATTATTGTACTGGACAATATATATATATATATATATATATATATATATAGATATATAGATAAAACAAAATCAAAAATTAAATTGTGTACCTCCACTGTATTTTGTTGTAGTGATGAAGAATGTGACTCTGTTTCTGATGATATTGGCTGAAATAGTTAAAAAAAAACGATTAATAAAAACCCAGCAACACATCTAGCTAAAAAAATTGTTTGCTTTATTTATCTCTTATTCTATTTATATCTCAAGTTCTTTTTTTTAATAAGTTTTATACAGAAGTATGTTACAGGAAGACTTAAAGAATTAATGGAGTTGTAGCAAACAGTGCATATTCATAGACACAATAAAAGTAAAGAAAAATATTACTATAGTTATAATAAAGAACATGACGTACTACATTTTTTATTTACGTTGCTGCAACAAGTCTCCATAAATTCTTTACAAGCTTAGCAAGATAATTTATACAAAACATGGTATAAGAGGTTGGAGCGAACTGCTATGTAAATGAAGTTTTGTCATTTAAGTATTCTTCAATAGTGTAGTATCTCTTTTTTGCAAGATACTTTTGTTTGGTTTTGAATTTAGTGAAGGGCAGATCTAACATTTCACTCGGAATCTTATTGAAGAAGCGTATACCAACCCGAAAGAGGACAATACTCTTTGTAATCTAAAAGATGGCAGTATCATTTACAACTTACAACATACTGCTACCTTCATGTAACCATTTTTGGCCTTACTTATATATAATCTTTTGTTAAATTTTAAGAAACTGCTCAGCAAGTGATTAACGAAAATCTTACCCATAAACTCCTCTTAAAGATAAGAGGTGGTGGTAAAGTAACTCATAAATAACTGTCAAAAATAACCAACATCGAGAGGTAGTTTAAGTGACTGCTAAGAGGCAAGATGGCAAGTTTTATTTGAAACAGCCATTGATTAGGGGCTTAAGAGTCTCTTATTTAAGAGATGGCTAATCCTTTCTTAACGAGATTATTATAAGTAAGGCCCTTCAATGTTGGGCAGTACGTGATTTTAAAATAGATCGTAAGAGTAACATGACATTTTGTACTGAACCAGTACAATGTGCCACTTCAGACGAGGCGAGGCATTTTGTACTATTTGTACCATGCCAGTACATTTGAAGCGATGGTCGTTATTCTCTCATTTGTACCGATTCTCACAAATTGTACCTATGTATTACTAATTCATTATCCCTCTTTGTCTTTTACTAATCCTTCCTCTTACATTTGAGGCGCAAGTAGTACTGTTGGAACTTTTTAGAATGTTTTATTTTTCATAATTTAAATTGATATGTGATATTATTTCTTTGTTTTTTATGTTTGTCACTTGTGAACATTTTCTGTTAACATCAAGTCCAATGAAAATGTTTTAGAAGCGAATTATTATTTTATTTATATTAGATTTCGCTATTTATCATTTAAATATAATCCGTAACAAGTACATTGTGTAGTAGTGTGACAAAGTATTTGAAGCATTACTTTTTGAGCTTTTGTGCTGTACCGGCTCGTACGTGTCCGATGCAACTCTAAACCGTTTGCAAATGAAAGTTCTTGAAAATAATTTTTAAATTAATTATCAAAAAAAATTTAATAAAAATATTGCGGCAATCAGTCGCAACCCGACTTGAAATGAATGGCTTAAGTTTTTTTTAATGAATATTTGTGTTCTCCACTGAGAACACTACTCTTTGTTTTATGGAGAAGTCCTCTCTTGTAACTTTTGGATATCATGCCTTTTCAGCCGGCATTAATTTGACTGCCAATTTACATGCAGATCGAATCAACATTAGTAGTTTTTTAAGAGTACACGAATTTGTTTTGCTGTTTTCACTTGGAGATGTTTGTGAATCTCTCTGTTTCTTAAGTACCAGGTTACTCCTGAGATAGTATGCAGTACAACATTTTGGAGTCTTTGGATCATAGAAATGTTAGAGTTGCTAGCACTACCCCAGATTTGAATTTCATACGTCCATATTGGCTTTAGTACATACATAACTTCACGCCAGGTCCCTTGTGGGGTAGGCATGAACCACAGAGCGCCATTTAAGCTTATTGTTACACACCCCACTTGCTTCTTTGACATTCATAGCTCTTGTCATGCACGCTCGTCTGTTCTTAAGGCTCCTGTCATCACCTTCTGCTAGTACATGATCAATTTGATCATGGAAAGTGTGTCGTGGCCTTCCGCGACTTCTGCATCCATCCACTTTTGCATTGTATATCTGTTTAGTGATTCGTTCATCATACATTCTTTCCACATGCCCGAACCACCGGAGCATTCCTCTCGTTACCTTCACCCCGACACTCTCTTTCTTACTTCGGTACTACGAACGCGGTCCGCGAGTGTCACTCCGCAGATTTTGCGCAGTGCTCGCATCTCGACCGCATTTACTCTACTTTCATGCTCTCTCTTCCATACCCAACTCTCGCTTCCATTGGCTTTAGTACCATATTATATAGCAACTTGTTGTTATACTAATTTATAAAAACTTTTATATACCCGTTTAATATGGAGAGGATCACTACTGTATCTGATTGAGTCCACACCAAACTCGTGAACGATGGCCTCCATCAATATCTGGTCCTCTACAGGCGGGCTAGGTGGCGGAGATGCTCTACCTGTTAGTTTCACTCTTCGAAATGTGAATTCAGATTTTTTGTCTTTATATTTCATGTTCCGCCACTGGTTAAGTAACTGTCCCATATCCCTTTTATTTGGACTAATTGTGTTAAAACTGAAATTAATGAGTACACCTGTTGATACAAAATAATATAAAATTCTTGGACAGCTTTGTTACCGGCTTTAGCTGATTGACATAGTACATATTATTTAAAAATAAATTATAGATAATATATATGTTACAGCCAAAGTAATAAATCCGGATATTATGTTATCTAGCCATTATTTATAATGTCTACTCAATTTAGATGAAGTGATAATTGATATAGAATTAATTACATTAACTAGCAATTTTATAAAATATCTTCGAAGACTTGGATAAAATGTAATAAAGCAAGTAGATATAGGTCAAGATTATAAAATTATGGGTGGGGTATGGATACATGGCACATTTATTTATTATGCAAGTTTTTTAATATAGGTTGGGTTATTTTTTTTATAACCATCCAAAATTAATTTTTTTATATCTCAAGTAATAAATAAATGTGCCGTATATCTATTACCCACACCCAAAATTAAATTTTAATTTGCCTAAGAATTAAAATAACAGTGTCATAGATACTAATTCTATGTTAATTAACATTGTTATAAAGTTATTACACTTTAATTTATAAAGTAAATTTAAAGCCATATAACAAAATTTAAAAAAAACACAGAGATAAATACAAGTATTTGGCATCACTCTTAAAAGACTACAATAATAAAACATTGAATTTAATACTTTGGGTAACTATGACCTGCTATTATGAATAATATCCGGATAAAGTTTTTAATTTATCACATTGTCTAGTCAATTTTGCTATTATATACAATGACCAGTTATTATATATAATAGCTATTTAATCACTATGACTGTAACATATATACATCTAAAGGAATAATAATATTGAAAATAATTAAAATTTAAAAAAATAATTTCGTTAAGCAATTGTAAAAATAAGTAAAAATAGCTAGGTTTATTAAGTTTATTAATTAAAAAATATAAATGAGAAATATTAAATTAATTTACAATTATGATTATTTTTTTGCACACCATGAAAATGGTACAATGTGGACATCAACTTATCATTGTAACAACTTTTGTACTACATTCTGGCAAATAAAGATTATTGTTATACTAAACTCGTCTGAAACGGCTGAACCGATTTGTATGAAATTTTTCATAAATGATAAGGGTGACCCACCCCCTAAATACTTATTTATGTTTACAATGTCTGCCGGGTACAGCTAGTTTAATATAAAAATTCTAAGCCAAATAAAAAACAACAAAACAAACCATGATAACACCTCCTCCCAAGCGAGCTTTTTGTTGGTATTTGCATTTGTGGTTGTTTCTTTATTTTCAATAGCATCTGCACGCTCGAGCACCAGCATTTTAAGCATTTTCTAAAAAAAGCATGATGTGGTATAGATGTGAGGCACTTTTATTAGCTGCGCTTTTACAGAGTGGTATGAGATTAAGAGTAAATTGAGCTTAGGAGTAACATACACCTTATCTATAGCCACTAGACCATTCATTTGGGTAAGGAAACAAGTTTTTAAGGTCCACAAGTTTTGAATGAATAATGGGAAAAACAAAAATATGATTGATAAACAAGGTTATGCCCCATTTATGTTTAGGAATTCACTTACGTTTAAACGAATTTTGAATCAGATTTTTAAATATGACAATAGTTTTTTTTGCTTATATATTGCAACAATAGTTACAAAATTATTATAAAACTTGGTGACTGCTGCCATGGCACGCTCGCTTGGCTTGTGGGCGTGCGCACAGGCTGAGCGAGCGGCCGGCGAGTGCCAGAACAGACTGCTTGGTGACCAGTCTGTTCTGGCACATGCCGGCCGGCGAAATATAATGAAACGAACAAACGAAAAATTTATATCTCAAGAACTACACATCTCCTAGACCTAGAAGTTGCAGAAGGGAGAAGTACTCCTCCCCTCTCCTATTATTTGAAATTCAGTGACCACTAATCTAAAGTTTAACCCTTTTATTTATTATTTGAGATATAAAGTGAATATTAGGCGCCTTACTTATAATCTTTCCTTAAATTTAAAGAAACTGCTCAGCAACTGATTAATGAAAATCTCACCCATAAACTATTCTTTAGTTGAATATTTTGGGTACAACCTCGTTAATCATTCAAATTTCTTTGATCTGTGCTACTCATATGTACACAACAGGTAATACACGTTTATAAGTGAAAAAAGAGATATTCATTGATTAGGGGCTGATTCTCTTACTTAAGAGATGCCTAAACGTTTCTTAACGAGATTATTATAAGTAAGACCGTAAGTATTTATAATAAAAAATAAGCACGCCGGCTAGGCGAGAGCAAATCGAGGCGGAGCTGCCGCCTTAGCCGTCTAACCTTCATAATAAATAACTATTTCCTATAACTATACCCCACCCAAAGCATGTGTTACGTTAGCGTGAATTATGCCTCTTTTTTTACTTATTATTAGAGCATTTCAGAAAAACAAGGCTTAGTATCGTTAGTTTACATAATAAATATATATACTTTTTCCTTTTCACTCCAGTTGTTGGAACGCACTCTTTTAACATGGCCTTCCATATCCATTCTAGAATATAATCTCTATTTCCACAAGACAATTACAAGGTTTTAATTTAAATAAACATAACACTTCAAACAATTCACAAAGCGCAAATGTATTTTAAATTAATCCGATCTCAATTATTGTCAGTGTCAATGAAAACAACCACAAACTAATATGCATACCTACTACGTATAAACAACAACACTGCGAAAAACGGCATCGAATACGCGAAGCGTTACTATATTCACTCTCCAAAAACTATCAATGTGTGCGTTTTTTGGGGTTATCAGGTAAAACATAATAGGACCCTATTTTTTATAATTAAATTTATAAAAAAATCTATTCATTATGTAAGTGAAAAGCTTAAAAGATCATTATGATTTAATCGCTTTATGTAAAATAAGTAAAAAATGTAAGTGTGTGTGTGCCGTTCACACGCAGTAAAAGTAAAACAAAGTGTGACAAGGGGTGGGAGTATTCTAAATTTCTTTTCGTCACAGTTCATATATTAATAAATCGCTATTTAATACATATGTAAACTTTAAAACACGAAATTCAAAGTATTAACTGAAAACTTCAAAAGGAAGATGGCAAGAAATTACTCTATTTGAAGAAGATAGCGATATGTTTACATATTAGTATTACACAGCATATTTTCTAGTCGAAATTTTGCGTACAATCTACGTTTATCATTCAAAATGCAGTTATTAGGTTAACAACGTTTAAAGTGAAAAAAAATCATTGATCATTCTTAAATCTCCTAAGAGAAGCCTAATCGTTTCTTAACGAGATTATTATATTAATGGTCTGTGGCCATTTTGTCAAATGTCGATGTCAAAAGAGTTTTTGGCGGGAACTGAAAGGAGACGTTGTGCTGTGCAGTTTTATTTTCTAAAAATGTGTAAAATTACTCTAAAATGTACAATAGTTGTAGGATATTTATAGTTTTTGAGTACTAATTATGTGTTTTGTGAGAAATATGAACTGCATAGTCAAATGTGGCCTTTTGAGTTGTCACAAGAACTCCGTTGAAAGGCACTAGCTGATTACCTATAGTTCAGCTGTGCTACACATAGGCTTAAGAAAATTAAGAAATTATATTGTAAACGAAGATCTGGCTTAAAGGCCTAGCTGCCAAGCCATAAACCTTAATAAAAAAAATAGATTTCAAAATGTAAAATATTACTTCAGTTATGGATCTTTGTACCTACTATATTTTGAAGAGGAGTTTTTGGCGGGAACTGAAAGATGTGCTGTGCAGTTTTATTTTCTAAAAACGTGTAAAATTACTTTAAAATGTACAATAGTTGTACGATATTGATAGTTTTTGAGTAGTAATTATGTGTTTTGTGAGAAATATGAACTGTATAGTCAAATGTGGCCTTTTGCGTTGTCACAAGAACTACGTTGAACGGCAGTAGCTGATTATAAACAGTTCAGCTGTGCTACACATAGGCTTAAGAAAATGAAGAAACTATATTCTAAACTAAGATCCGGCTAAAAGGCCTAGCTGCCAAGCCATAAACCTTAATAAATAATTTATACTCATATAGTTTATTCCAGTTTTTTAATTTATAGCTTCAACAGGGCATGTTTAGAATTTTATAATATTATAGAATTGCAGTATAAAATTTAAATATATCATCTCATTATGAATGAGGGCAGCGGAGGACCGGGATAGGTGGCGGAAACTTGTGGAGACCTCCAGCAGTGGTCAAAGGTTGTCTGACAACATGTCATTATTACAACGAGAATAACATTTTTCTTTTTTATTTCTTTTTTATTATGTCTGTCTTACTGAGTAGTGATTGGTAAAACCCATTAATTATTCAAAAATTGTGTAAAACATTTATATATAAAATTTATTTATAAAAAGATATTTCCAAGTATCCCAAATGGACTTGCCTTCTAACAAACCAATCTGTATTTTCCCAGTGACACTCTCCATCCTTGTGCTGGGGCCCTAAACCTATTATAGGTAAACTCACCTATCTAGCAGACTGGATATGCGATGGTAGTTACGTTAGTAACTTTAGGTCACTGGTCACTGTATATAGATATTTGATAATAGTTTTAATAGTTTTTATTGCACATTTAACACATGTAGAGGTATTAACGTTTACTTAACTTAACTTGACGTAACACTGCCAAAATATTAACTGTTATTTTGTAGTTGCAGCTAGGTAACCAATCTATTTGAATAGTGAACTCTAAAGTTTTTCTTTAGGCCAGCTACAACTCCAACAATAAAAACAATTTTTAGCCAGACGTGTTGCTGGGGAGTTTCTTGCTACTTCTTCTCCGTAACTGCACTAACACGTTGCGAAGCGGTTTACATAGAATAAAAAGTAAAAATTACATTTTGAGCTAAACAGCAAATATTTGTTTATATACTTAACTACTCATACATACGGCAGAGACAAATGTAATTTGAAATAGAAGAAAGAAAGAAGAACGATTTCTTCAACGCCTGGTGGTAGGGCATTTGCTCAACTGGATGGCAACCACACCTGGTTTAATGTATGTCGCCATAACAACCTTGATTTGTGTTCCGGCATTAGTGACCAGGTTCCAGTCTCTCTTAAGGGAGCTGCAACGCATTTGTAGCACCTTTGGTGTTGCAAATGTCAATAGGCGATGGTAATCGCTTTCCATCAAGTGGGCCGTCTGCCTGTCTGCTGAACTCATCCAATAAAAAAATACAATGATACTTTCCTTGTTAATATTATAAATACGAAAGTTACTCTGTCTTTCTGTCTGTTCCGTTTTCACGGAAAAACTATTGGATCGATTTTGCTGAAACTCAGTATATATATCGACTATTAGTAGGACCATTTCGTGCTCTCTGACCACTCGGTCTATTTTGTCCATATTGTCCACGTGTCTATTTTGTAACTTTTTGTCAGGTTTTGTCATTTATGTACTTTATAGATAGACGGGGGATGGTATAATTTGCGAAATAGAAGGAAGTGAATCTTCCGGGGGCAAATACATAAAAAAACAATACAATGTAACCTGTACTGCCTGTTCTTTAAACAAGAGATACTGCGCCGCGGGTTAAACTAGTAGTCTATATAACACAATAAATGAGATATGTACTTAAATTACAAAAAACGAGAAAAAAATTCAAGAACGAAAACGAACTACGAAAGTAGTTTCACAGTAAGATCTGGGCCTTTTATCCGTATCGCAAGAAAAAAAGCATAGACTCTTAAATACTCACATAGTTTCTAAAAGGTTTACAGTCAATTATTTTTTATCAAATTACAGTTTGTTCAAGATTGTTATATTGTTATATGTTTTATTACACATACAGTCATTCAACGAGAATCTGTTCTGATGGAAAATAGAAAAGTAATTTTGGGAACATGTTTTGTAAGTGTTTTCAAAGAGAACTTAAAATCACTAGTGAGTTAGTAGCATAATTAATTATATTAGTCGGAACAACCAAATTTACACAATTTTGTTGAAAGATACAGAACTGAAAGACAGGACAACAGGTGTTCAATGACATTTTACTTAGGTACTCTTTTATGAAACTAAGGGCCGCTTGCATAAGGTTCCTTAAATTTATTTAAGAAACAAAAAGTTTTTAACACCCTAATTACAATTAGCGTCTTGCACAACGCCAAATTTGCCGCTAAATTTGTTTAAAGAACTGTCAATACGTTTTGTGTAAAACGTATTTAGGCAGTTTAATATGATTAACTAATTTTATTTAAAGGCCTAAGACATTATAAAGTAATACATCAAAAAAAACTTAAATATCTATAAAACGGCACCGATCTTTTTAAGATTTTATTTGTTGGATAAATATACAGAAAAATTTCCTAGAAATAAATTATATACATTGGCCGTAATTCCACGCTGTATGACAATGCTAATGTGTTGCCCCAAATAAAGGCCAGCCCTTTGATCACGTGAGATCTCTTTTCAATTTGATTTATTTTATTATCCTCTTTCTTTAGCTGTTTATGAAGTTTTCCCTGACCATCGGCAACAGCGGCGACGTCGCATCATTTCAACTGGTAAAACGTTTTTATACCTTAACAAGTTCGGGGCGGAGCGGACAAGTGTAATTAAAAGAAGGACAAGCATTTTTGAAGTGATAACTTCTTATGGGAGGGTAAACCGCTTCGTTACGTAACGCGTTACAGCGCGACTCTGTCTGACTTCCCTTTCTCTCCCGCATAAGGCAGCGGTAGGCAGGCTAAGTTATCACTTCTGTCGGGCGTCTCGTCACGCATACATTTTTTTAAAAAGCTTTTAAATACAATGGAGCCTGGATGTCATGTAACAGCAGAGTGCTAGCCAAGACAAGTAAAACGAGCCCAAACACGATGAGTCTATCTTGTTTGGTACAGGAGTTCCTATGGCCACCTTCCGACTCGCATCATCAGATCATCTCCATGGTACCATATTATTGCATTGTCACGCGACGTGTGATAATATGCGTGTGCTAGCAAAAATAATAATAACCTGAAACATTAATAGGTATCAAAATTTATTACGCTAGAATTATTATTATTATAATATTAAATACAGCACAATAATAATGCACAGAAATATTAAGACAACTGCAAGAGCTGTCTCCACGCTTGTCAGGTGTCGAGCAGCAATTTGCCCTTAAATAATACTGCTATCATCGAACAGTAATTATCGACCACAATATGCTATGGGCCTCTTGCCCAACAGAGCTTCCGCTCTGTTCAACCGATGAACGTAGACTCGTTGATTATCGTTTGTAGACTAGTCCCCCCGCTGCCCGAACACCGAGTATTTATAAGATCCTCGTTATACGACTTCCGATTACTACATTAATGAATACTCTTTCCGGTTATTGACTACTTCCGTCATATGGTTACTTTACAATAACAAATACGATTCTAACACGTGCAAAATTTCAGCTCAATCGGAAACCGGGGAGTTGGTCAAATTTAACTTGCGAAATTTCACCCGAACTTACATACATATTACATAGGTACATCCATCGCAAGTTAAATAGAAGCTTGTAAAAAACAAGATACTGTTCGAGGTATAGGATGTTTAATATGAAACTGAGTTATGCAGACAGTCCTAAACTCCTTGGGAGGCCCGTGCCCAGCAGTGGGACATTTATGGGCTGTTGTTATATGTACCTTTTAACACGTAATAAAGCATGTTCAATCATTCACCCATTTGGATACCGGTCTGACAATAACGATAGCTTTGCACGGAACCACAAGGCCCGCATCTGAATGAGGTCACTGAGAGGTGCTGAGTGGCAGATCCGTCAGGGTCTCCAGATTGAATTTACTAAAAGTCCCATATCCACCAAAAATCCCCAAAATGATACTTTTACTTAAACTTTCCCATTATATTATTGGATGAAAAAACTGAACAAATGCGTGTCGGATCACGCAAATTGAAGGACTTCGGGGAGGCAACAAACTTTGGTTATTCTTTAACCAGAATCGAATAATGGATTTTTTATATTTAGGCTTAACTTTTATTAGTAATTAATTATATGCAATTTTGAACATTTTGTGGAATTCTAGAATAATTAGGGATATAAAATATTTCCCAAATCCAAGGCGCTGAAATTTTCTAATAATTCACTAACGACAAAATAATATCCAAAATGGGGCAGAAGCCCCAAAACGAGGACAAAAATTCCCAATCTGGAGACTGTGATCCGCGCATCTGTATCAAAGATGACTATTAAAAGTGACCTAAATAATATGCTTGAACGGGTCAGTTCAGTCCATAGTCCGCTGCACAGGGTAGTCAGCGGGAATGGGTTTTACAGAAACGGGACCTGGATGTGCATCTTTAGACAAGGATGCAGCAAACTCGGAGTTAAATACCTCTACTTTACACAAGTAAAGTCGCACAACATACCTACCATACTAAATCATCATTATTAATTTTACAAAATTATGATTTTTTTTTTAGCTGGCAAGACTATCATTCCCAACTGTGGAAACCGTAAGTAATCTTCTATGTGAATTTATTCATTTTGTCGGTTTTTTATAACGCAATTTTTAAAGGTTTGAATCCACCCAAGAAATCCACCACATAATGTATCTTTTTGAGATAAGAGAAGTATTCGGTTTGTTTATGGTCGGGTTTAAGTTTCTGTTCATTCACTTGACTTAATTAGAAGAAATTGGACACTTATTTTAATTTATTGAAGTGATAACTTCTAATGGGAGGGTAAGCCGCTTTGTTACGTAACGCATTACGGCGCCAGTTTATCTGGCTTTCCTTTCTCTCACGCATATAGCAGCGGTAGGCAGGCTCCTCCTCTTTCACTCTAACCCACAGCGCCAGCCGTATTTCGGTAATTATATTAAATAATGATACTAATAATGTACACACACAGAATTCTAATGTACAAATTCAAGAATTGTAACTAAGAATAAAATATATATATAATAATAACCTTTCCTCACATTATCATATTAATGTACATAGTAATACAAGTAATAACCCAAGCTTGTCTCAAATTACACAATTTCAATATTAAACAGTTCAACTAAGATTAGTTTAAGTTATTACTTCTGTTGGGCGTCCCGAGACGCACTCCGTCTGTTTTTTATTTTTAATAAGAACCGACTGACCGACGAACTGTGGTTGCAGAGTGTGTTGCGACTTACTTTTTTACGGGACGATTGTCATTCTTTAGCAATCTTCTATCCGTGATAACATTATTTTACCAGAGACCATACAACATGCCGAACTCGAAGGAGATCGATCCAAAGCACAGCTATGCAGACGAGAAATTCGAGAAGCTCCAGGAGTACTATAGCTACATGAATAGCAGAATGAAAGAGCCGCATAACCCGGTATGTGTTTCATCCAAGTTTGCTTATAACGACGACTGCACACTTTTACGTCCGCATTGGTTCGTATTTGACTTACATGTTGTTGAGTGATGATGCGATCTGGGCATAGAGAGAGAGGTGCGCATGCGACTCACGGGTACCGACGTCAGTCGAGGCCCTGAGGCGCAAGATTTCCTCCCGCCATAATACCGTTGCAGGGGTCCTGTAGCATCTAGGGAGCAGAGGAGTCTTCATCTCCCCCTAGGGAGCCCACTGCCCTACGCCATCTATACTATACTAGGCTTGTAGTGTTCCACTACATTGATATTAATTGCTACAGACCGAAAGACAAGAAATGTTAGAATCCGGGCAAAAGAAGCTTTTCTCCTTCATCGACACGCACATTAAAGACTTGAAGAGACTTCTGTTTGCGATTGACACCGCGCTCATGTCGATGGTGCTGTTAAAGTTGAACAAAAAAATGGACACGTCTGAAGCGAAAATCAAATCGACACAAGCTAAGATTCCTTTTGGATTATATACCAGTCCAGGTGGGTAGAAGATTTCCTTTTGAAATAATAAGAGAAACTAGTGATAGTTGGAACTAAGTTCCTTTAGGTACGGTGACTTTTCAAGTTGTCCTTCAGGGCCAAAACCTCCTGAACTGTGCTAAATAGCAAAACTCTCTTAAAGGAGTCTCAAGTCTTAACTCTTAAGCCCGATTTTGATGAACAGTGGTGTCATTAGATTTATACTCAATACAAAATATTGCTGGTTTTAGTCAGTTTAGTTAGTTTAGTTTTAGTTAGTTTAGTCACACAAAATGAACTTTTTACTGACACCAGGCTGTCGCTATTTCGGTTTATAAGAAAAATTGTTACTAATTTAATTATTGTTAGTTTGAGAGTCAATAAGGTTTTTATTATCACATGTTTCTTTTAGTTTATTTTTTTTAATATAATAATAATTATATATACCCGTAGGAGGGCTTTGTGGCGAAGCCTTAGGTGAGTAGCGACACCTCGTACCTGACTCCGGGGGCCAAGGCATGGCCCCCGCCTCCGTGCTTGCCTTAGCCAGCCGGCACGGAGTGGAGATAGAGCTAAAACTCAAGCTCCAAGGGTGGAAGTGATAAATGGCATAACGTCAGAAGTAGCCTCGGTGAACCTGCGGCAGTTCTCGACGCCCCTGAGCCACTCACCCACCCATGTTGCCCCTCTCTTCTAAGGCATTTTTTTGGGGCCCATGCGGGGCGGACTGGCGAGTCACCGTCTGCCCGTTTTTCCATGTTCACTGAACCTTGCGACAGGCACGGTACGTTTTGTTCTCATTTCCCATAATAGTTCTACAGTGACCGGGGCTTGTCCTTGGGTGCATTTTTTAAGACGTAGGTAGACAGGGACAATCGCCGGTCAGTGTCACGCCACACTTACATTATTCAACATTATTCCAGTACATTAGTTTTCATTACTATACTTGACCGTTTTGTGTTTGCAGAATTCAAATGTTTGGACACGTCGTATTACATTGTATCGGCTCACAATCAAGAAGATGCTCAAATGATACTGTCCAGCGAAAGGAAACCACATTGTTACACATTTAGAGGTAATAAAGTGAGATCGAATTTTTTTACAAAAACATTTGCAAGAAACTTTCTGGAATTTATAATAATGATGCAAACCGGTCCTTGCAGGCGTTTTATTGCCCTTTTGAATTTGAGTGATCTATTTTTCGCGCTAATCCGCCGCCATAACACGTCATAAATCCTTCTTTCCTCTGTTAGGGTCGGTCAGTCGTAGGAGTTAGTTCTCTTTCGACTGCGAAGCACTTTCGAAGCGAGTATCTTATAACGAAGGACTTACGCGATTTATGTAATTGCGATTTTCTAATTAACTCGTTTGTACTTGTAAGAACTGTGAAATTACGTGTGTTTACTTCTAATAAGCTGATAATTCCAACGGAGTTTCGTTTTCGGATTTACATCCTACAAATTCGTAACAACAATAATAACATCTTCATTTCTCCCATATTTACATAATTCTATACATTATTACTATACATACATACATAACTTCACGCCAGGTCCTTTGCGGGGTAGGCACGAACAACAGAGCGCCATTCAGGCTTATTCTTGCAAACCTCACTTGCTTCTTTGACATTCATACCTCTTGTCATTACTACTATGATTATTATTTATTTATATTGTGGGAATAAAAAGATTTATTCAAATATAACTTTAATCACTTTAAACAATTAATTACAATATTATAATTGGGAGTACATGTTCTCATGCGCGGATGAACGAATGGAAGGGGCGATGACGTGTGAAACAAATAGGAGGCAAAGGTTTCGTGTCTATAATTCTATCACACACACACACACACACACACACACACACACACACACACACACACACACACACACACACACATATATATATATATATATATATATGTCGGAGAAGGCCTCGTTCTCGTGATATGTTATTTATTGGTTGCATGTTTAGTGGGCGTCATCAGGGTAAAATGCGAGCATAAAACACAATGGCCACGGTTTATACACTTTTAATTTAGATTTTATCAACATTTTGACATATTTTAGACCGAGCAGCGGGTTCTGGGCACCGCTCATACTTCTAACTTCAATACTTTCTTTAAAATTCTCAAAGGTCCAACTCGACCTGTTGTCACCAACCAAATGTGCCACAAAAACTCCTCCGTCTACCGAAGTAGATACTACTAAAGTCTAATAGAGGGCGTCTGACCCCGCTCCGAGCCATATGCTCTGCTCTGATTGGTCGTTTATTAAATTACAATATTCATAACTTTTATAAGGTTAGAACGATCTTTAAGTTATAGAAACTTATAACAAATCAAATTAAATTAAATTAAGAATTTTAAAAATAATATTGTGCGTTATAAATCCAAACAACAATCATCCGATTTATAGCTTCCCTCCGACATATATATATATATACATATATGTATTTTTTATCTTATTTCCATATCTATTCATTCTCCCCATTTCAAAATCTTTTATATATACTTTTTTTTATTCTTTTTTATTTTATTTATTTATATGGCAAAACCCACATGTTACACACTTGTTCTCTAATCCAACCTAAGGTTGTTTTGAAGAAATTGCTTTTAGTGATAAGACCGCCTATTGTCTTCTCTACTTAAACTTCTTGAACTGTATCTTAATGTTATGCAATAAACTTTATTTTATTCTAATAATAATAATTGCAAACAAACGCAAACTTACTTTCATACTAATAAACAACAACAAATTTGTTGACAGGCGCTTTCGCATTCACCGGCTTCTACCACCGCCATTCGGAGACGACTTACGTTGGTCCCCACGCGGAGCAGTTCCAGACCAAGGACCCGAGCCAGGGGCTCTACTGCCACAGCGACGACAACTGGAGCGACGCCCAATGCATTTACAAGTAAGGCCGCGTACACACAGTCTCAACAAGGCCAACCAACGATCACTGGTTATTCCTTGGCTACCCGTAACATCACATAAATAAAAGAAAGAAAACAGTTGTTTGAAGAAATAGCAACGTACTTATAAAAACTTGGGCAGTTTTGGCCTCTCTTCTTCTCTCTTCTCTGACTTTTTGTAGCGATGCCGTCGCCCGTCCGCTTCGATACAGTCGCGAAGCGGTCGCTAGCTGTGTGCCCTCGCCCACGGGGTCGCGATGCTGTCGCGCTTCTGTCTCGAGCAAGCGCAACAGCTCTCGACCTGTCTGTGTTGCACTGATGCTCGGTTCTCCACTCACGCGCCACCCTTCCTCCGTTCTCTCCCCGATGTCATCCGACACGGTCGCGCGTTTGCATTGATAGAGTCGCGATGCAGTAGCGCGTTGCAAATGCGACTACAATGCATTAGTAGCGATTATAGCGATATTAGCGTTTAGTAAACGTGCGACAGCATCGCTACAAAAAGTCGCCGTGGGCGAGGGGCCTTAGTGCTTGACAAAAAAATCCTATTAAAGCGTACAAGAATATTTAAATGAGAGGTAATTGAAGATTGTTGTTTGTTTAAATAAAATAAAAGATTTATAGGGCACCAAAGTAATTATTATACAGATATAGGTTAAGTAAGTTCATATTGCGATGCTATGAAAGGCCAGCTAAGTAGTAAGTTCTCAGTTATATGTTATGTTGTTATATTAGTTCGCAATAAATATGATTTGATTTGATTACATTGCTGATATGCATCTTAAAAATGGAAACATATTTTGAGAATTTGTACGCCGCATTATCAGCATACAAGGTATATACAAGGCATATTCAGCTTATTGTTGTGCCGACATAATATCCGACACAACGCTGATTTTCAATGCAAACCTTCCTTTTGGCGTAATATTAAAAAGACCCGAACATTTTATGAATTAAATTTAAATCGAAGCATTCGGTCGATTTCGGAAAACTAACACAGAGCCAAGGAAAGTAGATGGAATCCTTTGGTTGGCCCACCGTTGAGCGTGTGTGTATGCGGCTTTGGTACTGGTTTCTCTTGTATTCTATTATATTACACAAACATCTCTACAAACATGTGCCAATAAAAAAGTAAACAAAAGAAAACGATCGTAAAAGAATTACAACTCGTTCAAATGCCGAAAGGTAATAAAATGTGTTTTTTTTTTTTTTTCGGATATGCGATATGGATAGGTAAATTTTGTTTTTGTCGGGACCTGAGTTGTAATAATACTATAAGTAGAGTAAGATAGGTTGGAGTACGATGAGGTTGACGTAATTATCCTTATTATCCTTATGGCCCCGGTAGGGCCAGAGGCCGATGTGCCACCGTCTACTAGGACCCGAGATGTGACCAGGCCTTTTACCCTGGTCCTGCTATAAGGAAAAGGAAGGGACAGTGACAGGTTTTAGTTAGTATAGGATATCTCCGACTCGGGTGGTTATACCATTTCCTCGGAGGTGCTATAACCATTTCAAGATGTCAAATCGCAAACGCGTACACCGCGATCCTCGCCAAAGTGTTAGCCTTGAGCAAATCGCGTCCCATGCAATAAGTGAGAATTACAATTCCCATTCCAATCTTATAATTCATTCCTTCTCTCTGATCTCTCATATCATCCTTCTAGCCTATAAACTCATTTATTCGTAACTATGTTACAGGTCAGGGTTATATAATGTATTATTGCTAAATTTTTAGTTATTAAGAATTCCTTCAAGCTATAGAAGTTGTGCTCGATTTGCTGCTTCTTTAACCGACAAGTAAATGTATTTAAACTGTCGGAAAGTGTGATTTTGTCAGGTAGTTTATTATATATAGTCGGACCCATAACATGCGTTAGCGTGTTAGATTTTTCCAATCGCCTCGGCAACGGTGCAATCCTATTTCTGTTCCAAGTCCGATACGAGTGTAGGTCGCTATGCTTTGCATACATGGACTCATTGACCCTGACGTATAGGGTTACTTCAAGTGAGTAGGGTGAGAATTCGCAGTTTTGAAATGGATTTTGGCTGACTCCCTATTAACTAAACCCTATATAACCCTTTATCCGTGCAGGAACGGAGAAAGAATACAATTTCCTGCCGCCGGGTGGCCTTTCGTAAGAGGCGACAAAACAACCCACTGGACTGGATGGCAACCACCCCCGGTCTAAAGTATGTTGGCATAACAACTTTGAATTGTGTTCCGACATTAGTGACCAGGTTCCAGTCTCCTTTATGAGAGCAGCGGCGCATTTGTAGCACCTTCGGTGTTGCAAATGTCCACAGGCGATGGTAACCGCTTTCCATCAAATGGGCCGCCTGCCTGTCTGCTGAACTCCTGCAGTAAAAAATAATAGAATAGCACGCACGGGCCTTTTCTGTATGCGAATGGCGCGCGTCCACAGCTCGGTACCGTATTGTAGAAATTAATGCACCGTAGCAAATCTCCCACCCAACAAAATGTCACACTTCGTCGATCCCCTTCACCGCTCATATTTTTATATTTATATTTTTAATAAATGGATGGCTCCTTAAGTGATTTCCTTTCAGGATAAATCCACGCGAAGAGTTCCCGGAGTCGGTGGAGTACGAGCCGAAGGTGTCGTACTGGTGTGGCCCATATCGGTACTTCATCCCAGCCACCACAGACGTGCGCTGCATTTTCTCCATTTTCTCCATGAATTTCGTCTTTAGGTTTGGATATGACGGCGTTACTTACAAGAGCTCGGATTTGTCATTCGTGAGTACTACAATACTGTTACGAGTGCGGGACTCGAATTATAATGCCGATGGAATGACTATAGAAATAATTAGAACTATACAAACACGTATAATACAGGTAAAAATATAATTGGACACAACCAGTACAAAGTGCACGATTCAATAACACGCGTGTACACGTCTTGATCGTATCGTAATCGTCGCTTGACTGCATCACCCCTCCGTCCGGGCATTGTTTCATACTAACCGATATATCGACCGCGTGGACTGAATTCCTAAGACAACGTAATCTGCACACCTGCGGCCATAAACGAGTACAATAACAATAGGATGTTTTTTTTCTTAATTACAAATTTTAAACACAAAGTAAACAAAAGAAGTCAAAATGCGGGAAAGATAATAAACCAGGTGTGCATTTACTTTGTCGGTGTGTAACAATGTTAATTGTTCTAACTATAAGATTACTAACTGTTTCCCGCGGCTACACTCGCGTAGACTAAATCTTTATTTATTTATTTATTTATTTATTAGAATCTCCAACAAAGGATACACATAACAATTTGTAAATATAAATAACCTTACACTTTAAATCAACGTGCTCCTTCAGTTACTGGAGACCACAACATGCGTAAAAACTAGTCATATAAATAAAATGTGTAATATATAATACAATACTTATATAAAAAGCCAAACAATATAATATAATATTATATATTTGATAGAATATACAATTACATATATAGATAAATTAGTTATTAATTAATTAATTAAAAATAAGAATTTTGTATATGTCATAGGTACACAGATATCATCAGCCTTTATTAAGCAGACTCTGTAATACCTTTCTCAAGAATATAGTCTTTGTTCCCACAAAAGGATCAATATCTTTGAAATTACGATTATAGGTATCGCCAATTCTGGAGAAAACTGAGTTCTGACCGTAGTTAGTGCTGTGGCATGCAGTATGCAGCAATTGTGTGTGTCTTGTCCGACGCATTGGGGCACAATATGACATTCTTTGCGTTATTGCAGGACAATCGAAACGACTATGCATAATGTCATACAGCAAACCCATGTCAAGCAAAACTCGGCGTTGTTCCAAGTTAAGAAGCCTATATGACAAACACCTCTGTTCATAAGTGTTATGACCGCCTTGTAGTTTATAGTCCAAATGTCTTAGAAACTTCTGCTGAATTCTCTCAATACGATTAGAATATATGCGATAGTGCGGATTCCAGATGGGACTGCAGTATTCTAAAATGCTACGCACGTAAGCAAAGTACACTACTTTCATGCACAATAAAGAAGTGAACGGCTTACAAGTACGCATGATAAAACCAAGATTTCGAAATGCTTTGTTAGTTATAGTGTTGACATGGTGCGCCATAACCATTTTGGAGTCAAAATAAACTCCAAGATCTCTCACTACATCAGTTCTATCAATTTTACATCCATTAAAATGATATGGATATAAAACAGGGCTTTTTCTACGAGTGAAAGTTATAGTTTGACACTTTTTTACATTTACATTGATTCTATTCATTTCATAGTATTCATATAAAGTATTAAGATCTTTTTGTATAAGATTACAATCATCGACATTGTTAATACGCATATAAATTTTCTTATCATCAGCATATAATAAATGAAGAGAACTATCAAAACAATAATTAATGTCGAAAATATATGCATTATAGAAAAGAGGACCTAAATGTGATCCTTGAGGTACACCTGATGGAACCCAAGCACAATCAGATTTAAAGCCACCCATAACAACTATTTGGGAACGATTTGTCAAATAGGATTCCACCCATCTTAGCAAGTCTCCTTGGATACCAAGGTACTCCAGCTTATGAAGTAAGATAAAGTGATCGACACGGTCAAAAGCTTTTTCAAAATCTGTATAGATCACGTCTACCTGTCCACCGTTCTCCATATTATTATGAATGTAGTCTGAAAAAATAGCAAGGTTAGACGTGGTAGAGCGACCTTTGTAGAAACCATGTTGCGTGTCAGGAATGTTCCGAGCGATTATTGGGTAAATATGTGTATATATAACTTTTTCAAACAATTTTGCAATGGTACTAAGTATCGAAATAGGGCGGTAATTATCGATTGAGGATCGTGAACCCTTTTTATGTATCGGAATGATTTGTGCTTTCTTCCATAAGGTTGGGAACACACATTCTTTTAAAGACAGGCGAAACAGCATAGAGATAGGTACACTAAGACTCTTAGCACAGGACACGAGAAACATGGGAGGAATTCCATCGGCTCCTGGGCCCTTATTTTTATCGAGTGCCATTAGTAGTTGGAGTACCAATTCTTCGTTTACGTTTAGGTTTGAAATTGATTCAAAGTTATAATTATTTGCGTTCCTTCCCTGAATGTGCGGCTTAAAGTTCGAGTTAGGGACTGTTGGATGGATAAATACACTCTTAAAAAATCTATTGAATGCACTACATATCGACTGACCATCCGAAAAGTTTTCCTTCCCCAAATTAAAGTTATTAGGATAATTAGACCCACCCCTTTTTGATTTTACATATTTCCAAAAATATTTTGGTGAATGTTGTATTAACTTACTAGAATTATTTATGTAATTATTGTAACATTTCTTAATTATATGTTTTTGTCTATCTCTTAACATAGAATACTCATAATAATCGCGAGGATTACCAAACCTTTTCCACCTACTGTGTAATTTGTATTTTTCACGTATGAGTTTTATAAGTCCAGTACTATACCAAACGGGGTATTTGGGATTGGGCTTGACAACGGAAATAGGAACATGGAGAAGAATACATTCATGAAGCTTATCATAGAAAGTCTCAACTGCGTCGTCAGTAGATTTACCTAATAATAAATCGCTCCAGCTGGTCTTACATAGGTAGGAGTTAATAGCATTATAATCACATTTGTAAAAATTAAAGCGGCTTTGAGTACATTCTTTGAGTAGATGAATGCCTAAATCAAGCACACTTACAACAAGGGCGGGATGATAGAGATCCTCCTTAATAACAGGGTTATCGCAGTTTGCAATATTTAATGGTAAGTTACTGAAACAGAGGTCCAAAGTGTTATGGGCGTGGTTCTTAATATAGTTGTACTGATAAAAACCTGTATAACTTAAGAATTCTAAGAAAGCTGTTGACGACTCAGACAGTGCAGAACTAGACGCATGTAATAAAGAACTGTAAGTATTACTATTCCATTTTACAAATGGTAAGTTAAAATCCCCAACTATAACAAAATGATCTGTAGGATACAAACAAGTGTACTGAGTAATGCACTCTCTAACATGATCGAGCCTAATTGGTAAATCTCGAGAGTCAGGGGGTATGTAAACAAGAATAATGTGTAAATTAACTGTTGAGTGTAAGGCTCGTGCTGGCAGCGTAATGCACAAAGACTCGTAATCATGTGAATAAGTCCAGTCGCTACTAAGAGACGCGGCTAGTTGTCGCTGTGCACATATCATGACTCCCCCACCAGTTTTCTTACCCGTATGAGACAGGTCACGGTCACATCTGAACACCTCGTATCTGT
Organism: Dendrolimus pini; assembly: GCA_949752895.1. NCBI lineage: Eukaryota > Metazoa > Arthropoda > Insecta > Lepidoptera > Lasiocampidae > Dendrolimus > Dendrolimus pini. The sequence goes on from OX457153.1 coordinate 5,461,494, forward strand.
CATCGCATAGTTCATTATTAAAAATATCATCTTGTAACCATGTTTCAGTAAATAATAAAATGTCATAGTCATTCGACAGCATATTGTTGAACAAAATTAAACTTTTCGTGCGAAGTCCTCGTACATTTTGATAATAAATATCTAAGTTGGTATTTTGATTAATCTGATTAGACATTGTTTAAATGGAGAGTAATCTCGTATACATAAAAAAATGTACATCTGAGTATGCTCAAGTAACATTAGAGAATAAATGTACGAATACTCAAGAGAACATTTCCGTTTAAAAGCATATTTACATACTTGTGAACGAATGAGACTATGACATAATATCAGGGTACTAATATAACATGACAAATATATAGAAATCGTTGGTATAAGATAAGACTTCTTAGTTGGAGAGGAATAACAAGTAAGGTGGGTGCACTGTACTTCTTGATAAAATGGTTGTACTGTACTATCGCACACGCTCATTCGGACCAGATAAGAATGTTCACTCCAGTAGGGATTATCACGTAATTTAACGGGTAGTTTTGAAAACAAAAATAATATAAATAATAGTAGTTTTATAATGTGGAATATATTTATATAGTAATAATGATGGTATAAATATATAATAATGTACAAATATAAGATATGATTAAATAAGTGTGAAGATATAAATATAGTAGAACTTATTACGTAATTAATGTTAGCCATAGTTAGTTTATACAAAAAACAAATATATATTCTAGTACTGATTAACAAATATTAAATGAATCCTATATTATCTTATCTAAATTAGAGGTGTCCTTGATCCACAGAAATTGAGATTCTTCATTTTTGCGTACGAATATGCGGCCGTTCCTAACCCAGACAAACTTATACTTATGCTGCTTAGCTTTCATCCTGGCAGCAGCGTGTAACGCCTTATTTGTTGGCGATAAATGTTCACATATGTAGATAGGTACGGGGTTTCCAGAAATGCCAATTATTGTGCTGTTCAGTTTTTGTCCAGAGTTAAGTTTGTTATACTTTAGTGCACAAGTAAGGAACTCATCTCGGTATCTTGGTGTGCTCAGTTCCACGATTATGGATCTGGGACGGTTCCCCTCGCGGCGCATCTTGGCTACACGAGTGCAGTTTAATATGTGCGACTCGTTGATCTCCGACCCAATCGCACCAGTTAGTTGTAGAACCATATTCAATAAATTTTCATTTTTATTTTCCGGTACACATTGTATTTCAATATTTTTATTACGGCTATATTGTTCCATATGATCTATTCTGTTAGTGAGGTCAGACACCATAGTCTTCAGGTGTTCGTTTTCCTTCGCAAGAATAGCAACTTGTTCTTGAGTATTCTTATGCTCCTTTGAAATATCCTCGAACCGCGAATTCATGTATTCCATGGAGTTAACTAAATCCCGGATTTCTTCCCGAAAAGGATTTAATTTGATGTTTAGCGCGTTTACCATTGCATCATTCATTTTGGACAACATTAGATCAAATTGTGATTGCATGATATCCTGTACTATGCAGCTGACATCTTCACGAGTAAGAGAGCTCGCGGGGTTCAAATCCGGGGACGTGATAGGTGCAGACTTTTTGTTAGCCATGGTTAACAAATTACTACGCGCTGTATAGTTATCATTTTTCTTAGCTTTGTTGTTGGAACAGATTTGACAAATCCATGATACTGCTCTTCTAGAACTTGAATAGTTCTCATCAAGACCCATACATTCACAATGATGGTGTTTGTTGCAACTTTTACAAGTTAAGTAGTTTTTCTTTTCTTTTACATCACCATTAGTACAGCATCCCCAAGTGAAGGAAGACTCTGCCATTTTGACGATAATGAAGAGCGAGACAGTAAAAATATATTGAAGCACTAAAAGACTGTTTTGCTTATAATATCGTAATAATTCACGAAAAGCATATATTGTTCACACAAGTAACACTACCCACAAATTTACTTTTATTGCCGTGTTATGCTGATGTTTATTTATGTAATTATCACTGTTTGTGTTTATATTTGAAGTTCGCAAATTACTATATACCACATTAAAGACACTCAAGAATTTGTATTAATAAGTCTAATTACTTTACGATTACTTAGAACGCAAAAATAATTTAAAATTGTGAGAGCAACGTGAGCGCGTGAAACGCGCCAGAGCGCAAGCAGTTAAGTTCAACTTTGTCATAGTTTTGTTGTTTTTAAGGTCCGTTATGAATCAATGAAAGAAATAAAAATGAAATCTTTTATTAATAGGGACTTAATTAATACTAGCCGTGGCCGCGGTTTCACCCGCGTGCTGATGGAAATGCGTTTTATTTTAGGTAATTCAATTTCACACTAATCTTTATAAATTATAACCTATGTGTTATTCTGATGTGTGTAAGCTATATTACTGTACAGTTTTATCAAAATCGATTCAGTAGTTTTTGTGTGAAAGATACATACATTCTTAGTCTTACAAACTTTCCCGTTTAAAATATTTATATGAAATTGTTACGAGTTACGGGACTCGAATTAAAATGCCTTTGGTATTACTATAGGATATATTAGAACTATACAAACACGTATAACACAGGTAAAAATATAACTGGACACAACCAGTACGCTGCACGATTCAATAACACGCGCAAAGTCCGTCACTATATATGCTAATAGTCACTATAATAGCTTATAGAATGTAAACACGTCTTGTCTCACTTGTGCCTATCGCTAGACTGCCTCACCCCTCCGTTCGGGCATTCCTTTATACTAAATTACACAATATTTCTCGACAGCGTAGCAATAGTTTCCAAGAATCACACCTGGCTAATGCCTACCATAAAGGATTACAATACACAGTAGGCTATTTCTAATTACAAATTTTAAACACAAAGTAAACAAAAGAAGTCCAAATGACGAAAAGGTAATAAACTGCAGGTGTTCTATCCGTGCAGGAACGGAGAAAGAATACAATTACCTGCGTTGGGGCGGCCTGTCGTAAGAGGCGACAAAACAACCCACAGCCAGGTGGTAGGGTATTTGCCCGACTGGATGGCTACCACCCTTGGTCTAGAGTATGCCGCTATAACAACCTTTTGTGTTCCGGCATTAGTAACCAAGTTCCATTCTCCCTTATGAGAGCAGCAGCGCATTTGTAGCACCTTTGGTGTTGCAAATGTCCATAGGCGATGTTGACCGCTTTCCATCAAGTGGGCCGTCTGCCTGTCTGCTGAACTCCTACAATAAAAAAAGGACTGAATAGGACTTTGTCGGTCGTAACAATATTATTGATATTTATGTGGCTAGTTGACGAAAACAGATATACAATGCAAAAGTGGATGGATGCAGAAGTCGCGGAAGGCCACGACACACCTTCCATGATCAAATTGATCGTGTACTAGCAGAAGGTGACGTCGGGAGCCTTAAGAACAGACGAGCGTGCATGACAAGAGCTATGAATGTCAAAGAAGCAAGTGAGGTGTGTGAGAATAAGCCTGAATGGCGCTCTGTCGTTCGTGCCTACCCCGCAAGGGACCTGGCGTCAAGTTATGTATGTGGCTAGTATTTTGATAACTACAAGACATTTCACTGTCTTCAGATGTACCAGAACGGGCAGGTGTTCTACACGGACGAGCCTTGGGCGGGAATGTCCTGCTGGAACTGGGCTTGCAAATGGCGTCATAACCAAAACGCACGCTCCAACGAGTTCTTCGTCAATTAATATTGTGACAGTTGCTTTTCCGAAATAAAACTGGATGTGGACTGTTTGACTTATTATTTCGTTATCTATACATATAACAAAATTATAAAGGTCGATTTTCTGTACAATGAAAAAAAATGCTAAAAAACCGAGTCAGGAGGATGTAAGAAATGAAATAAAACTATTTTTTTTTCGAATTTTTTGTTTCTCTGTTTGTCTGTCTGTTTGTACCGGCTAATCTTCGAAACGACTGGACCGATTTACATGAAATGTTGTATGGTGGTAGCTTATATCCCTGATCAACATATAGGATACTTTTGATCTCGAAAAATTAAAAAGTTTCCATGGGATAGTTTAAAAAGTTTTAATTACTTAAACCGCTTACGACAGACTGAAAGTAAATTCTCTGAAACGTAACATAATAGAAGCGGATATTTTGACAGGGTGTGGTGTCGGTGAGAGAGTTTCATTTTATATATATAATACATAAAGCTGCTAAGTTTATTTGTTTGTTTGCTTGAACGTGCTAATCTCCAGAAATACTGGTCTGATTTGAAAAAAATGTTCAGTGTTAGATAGCCAATTTATCGAGAAATGTTATAGGCTATAAACCATCACGCTAAGAGCAAAAGGAACGGAGCACCAATGAAGAATGTTTTAAAATCGCGGGGTTTTTTTAACTTACTTTTTTTTACTATTCCACGCGAACGAAGTCGCGGGCAGAAGCTAGTCTTATATATATATAAAAGAAAGTTGTCTTAGTTACATTATTTATAACTCAAGAACAACTGTACCGATTTGGCTGAAAATTGGTGGGGAGGTAGTAGAGATACTTTTTATCCCGTTGGAACCGGTAGGTGGCGCTGGAATCGGGCTTTAGTTTGTTATTTCTTCAGAGCAGGACGTCTGCCGGGGCCGATATTCAGCACAGTAGTTCCTGAGATTAGCGGTTTCACGCAAACAAACAAACCAAACTTCAGTTTTATACATTAGTATAAATAAGATTTGGCTAAATATAAAGTCGAAGATTATTTTCAACAGGATTATGGATTTTTTTATATGAAAATACATGAATCCCAAAAATTCCCGTAATATTACTAAAGCACAACGACAATTGTTTTACTAAAGATTTAATCGATCAGTGAAAATTTCGCATCATAAAATAAAACTACCATATATTGAAAAATCCTATACTAAGCATAATAAACATATTAATAAAGTTTACAATTTCAACAAAGTATAACTATATTTAACAAATACAGTTCAGTTATTATTATTTACATATAAAATGCATTGTTGCATTGCACACATCTTACTTACGACGTAGGCTTTATCTGCGATAATGTTATAGTTATTTACTACGGTCTGGGTGTCTGGGATTGGCCCCAGACCGGTCCTTTGTATATTACCCTTAACACAAGCGCAACTTGCATAGCTAGGAGACATAAAACGTGTTTGTCTGCCGATTATTATTATTTAACAGTGTTAAAATTAACGCCGTGAACCATTAAAATCAATATCACATCACATTAAACTCATCGCTACATCTGTGTGAAAAGACCAATAAGTATAACATTATCGTAGATGGACCTAGATGAAGTAGCATAAGAAATATTTAATTTCAAATTGACTCAAAAATACCAAAATTACTATTACCTTAAGGCAGTGCTTTTCAATCTTTTTGAATACGCGACCCCTTAACAGGTTGAAAAATTTTGGCGACGCCCTTGGTTCATAGACAGATAAAAAGTTGTAATTTAAAAAACTACGTTTATGTTTTTCTCTATTTATTTCCTATATTCATTAAGAAAAAAGGATGAAGAAAAATTGTCAGTACACCAAAGGAAAATGGAAAGAAGTATGTTAGGAATGAAATGACAAGATAAAAAGTTCACAAAATCATAAGAAAAAATACTAGAATAACAGACATCATCAAAAGAGTAAGGACTCTGAAATGGAAATGGGCAGGACACAAGTAGGTGGACAAAGAAAATCTATGATTGGCTAACCAGAGATGGAAAAAGAGGAAACCTAGAAAGAGATGGGAAGATGTTTTCGTAAAAATGTGTGGAATGAAATGGAGGAAAACAGCTGGAGGTAGAAAAAACTGGAAAAAGTTGTGGGAGGCCTACGCCGCAGACGCGACTTCCATTATTCAATGTGTACACTATTTACTTATATATTTTAAAAACTAAACTTAATGGTAGAAATGAAGTCTTTTTATTTTATTTATATTCATTATTAGGACCTGTATGGACTTTGCAAAAAAATACTGTGATTAGAAAGTACCTAAATACGAGTTGTAGTGTAAATTGCCTTTTGCCAGCGACCCTTGAGCAAGGCTCCGCGACCCCCAGGGGGGTCGCGCCAGTTTGAAAAACACTGCCTTAAGGATTTACTTAAACTAACTTCAAGTACCTCATTCGCGCATTACATTTTCTAATCTATATCTATACACATAACAATCTACACACAAACATACCTTATCTATATCGTTTATATATGTATGTATATGAAGTTCCCGCGGGATTCCTGGGACACAAGATACCAAAGCATTTAAAAAAAGAACGTAATATCGTTTTAGTTAGAACTGTGTCGGATTAAGCTATTTTTTATGAACCCGAACAACCAGAAACCGCTCCCGGGAATCCCGCGGGAAAATTCCCGGGATAAAAATCACACATTTCATTACGTAAAATTTACTATCGATCAGTGAAAAAATGACATTGGAATTCATATTTTGTAATCTGGCCACAATAAATTATTTCCAGAAAAATCCCGCGGGTTTACCATGAGAAAAAATTAAATGTAGGAATTTGCTTCAACGCAATCCACATCGAAATCGACCCGGTAGTTTTAATGTGAATCCCGAACAAACGGACAAGAAATCTAAAAAAAAATCCTTCGTTCATATAGTCCATTTTTTTTAATATCTTTAATGTACAGACACTGCATGTTTAGAATTTTATAACATTATATAGCGGGCGCGTTCCTTCAGTATCTCACAACATCCAACACCCTGCCGTTCCACATGGCGACGACGGTCGTTATGGTCGTGGCGAATACGTTACCCATGTCAAGAGGTGGGTCGAAGTGCGCGTTGACCACAGAACATTAAATCTCTTCATCTATTGACATTGAAAAAGGCGTGATTTTCAAATCAACCAATGACATTTGTGTATTTCGTCGTTAATGACATCAACACCCCATAATCCGTTCCACTAGAGCAGTGGTTTTCAATCTTTTTGAATACGCGACCCCTTTAATAATAATATTATACAGTCCATAAATGTCCCACTGCTAGTCTCGGGCCTCCTATTATAGGGGGTAACGGACAGTATACCCGTCACGCTTGTCCAAGGCGGCTTGGCAGGTTTGACACATCAGTTATCTCGATGTGCGGGTTGCATCACGATGTTTTCCTTCACCGTTATTAGCACGTGGCAATTGTAACAATATGCACATTAGATCAGAAAACCGACTATGAGGTGCATGCGTTCCGGTCAGGATCGAACCCGCGCCCTTCGATCCAGGGGCGCGTGCGCTAACCATTACGCTACCACGACGCGACCCCTTTACAGGTTAAAAAATTTTGGCCACCCCCTGGTTCATAGATAGATAAAAAGTCGTAATTTAAAAGACTACATATATGTTTTTCTCTAATTTGTTACCTATATTCATTATTAGGGCCTATACTCTTCAAAAAGCTGCTGAGCGTTGAAAGTACCTCAGTACGGTATAAATTCAAATAGCCTTTTCCCTTTTGCCGGAGACCCCCCTAGAAAGGCTTTGCGACCCCCCTGGGGGTCGCGACCCACAGGTTGAAAAACACTACACTAGAGTTTATGATTGTATGACCGCAAGCAAGTGGAACGGGAAAAATTGCGGTCGCGAACGTGGTCGTTGTCTCTTGTGGAATATATTTTGATTTTATAGTTAGATATTGAAAAGTTCTATTGTTTTATTAACACTTTACAAAGTTTTTAACTCTTTAGCTATATTGCGCGCATAGAGAAGTATAAAAGGCATAAAATACATTCTATTATGGAGAAAAAGTGCAGAAAATTTAATTACTGTCAAATCTGGACAACTACTGCTAACCACTTGTCTTAAAAGTTAAGTAATAAGTCAAACAAAGTAATAGAACGGATATAGATATCGCCACCAGCTACCGTTACCTTTTTCTTCTTCTTCCAAGATCTTCTCTTTCTTCTCTTCCTCGGAGGGAGAGTCCTTCCGTTGCTTCTTCTAGAAAATCCAAAATGTTAGTTAAGAATTACATTAATTATAGGGATATTTTGATCGTCTAGTAGATGGATCGCGCATAGTAATGTTATTAAGCGAGTTTATGTGAGTGAGTTTCAAGTCAGCGAGCGAATGAGTGAGTTTCAAGTCAGTGAGTGAGTGAATTTCAAGTCAGTCAGTGAGTGAGTGAATTTCAAGTCAGTCAGTGAGTGAGTGAATTTTAAGTCAGTCAGTGAGTGAGTGAATTTTAAGTCAGTCAGTGAGTGAGTGAATTTCAAGTAAGTAAGCATGATTGTGTGTGATTGCGAATGTAAGTCCAAATGCACGCGATTGATTTGAATACCCAACCAGCTTATTGATTTTTTATCGACTTAATACAGCAGACAGGCTGACGGCTCAACTGTGGTGGGAAGTAGTTACCGTCGCCTGAGGACATTAGCAATACCAGAGGTGCTGCCAGCTTTCAATGGGAAACTGGAACCTGACCATTGATGCCGGAACACAACTCAAAGTTGTTATGGCGGCATACTCTAGACCAGGGGTTAGCTATGCAGACTGCCAAATACACTACCACCAGGTTGTGGGTTGTTTCGACTCTAACGACACGTCGCCCTAACCTAGGCATTTGTAATCTTTATCCATTCCTGCACAGAGATAATAATAATATTTGGTTGAAAGAACAAGAAATAACAAGAGATGAGAAAAGAGTGTTAAGGTGGTTTAGACATAACGCCTCTTTGCTTCAATAAAGTACTAAGTCGGAAAACTCATATTTTGATTTGATAATTAAAATCAACATTCCCACTTGTATTTTTACAAAAAAACGTGTTTTTTTATATAATAAGTACTTACATTGTAAATTGACAGTAAAAAACTATTCATTTTTTTAGCTGAAAACTCTCTCGAAAACTTATATTTTCAACATAACGAAAGAAAGAAAAAAATATGGACAAATACAGAGTTAATACAAATAGAAAAAGTAATTAGTCAAAGCTTATTTATTTTTTAAACATGCGTATCAGAGTATGTATGATAGTACAAAAATAAATGTGCAGCATGTTTGGCCAGTTAGGCACAATTATTATTTAATTGATATATTAATACCACATTATATATATATATATATATTAAGGTGATCCAAAAAATTTTTTTGTTTCCAAACAGGCTCAAAAGTTTCTTTTGGGTGTAAAAAAAAATCTGTGAGAAGATGAGCCCTTAATATTAATAGTAAGATTGTCCTCATCGCATTTTTTTAATTCCGATAAGAATAACACAGGAAAAATTTTTTTTGCTTCTTCTGATTTTTGTACCGTTCAAACGACTGGTTGACTGATAAAACGCTGTTCCAATCTTTATAGAGAATTGAACGCTCTACAAAAATGGTCTGATAACATTTTTTGATTTGTCGATTTTTGATTTTCGGCTACAGTCCGACTCACGCCTTCAACACGAACGCACGACATACGTGCTCGTTTACAAACGCTAGTTTTCGCGCTCGCTGCTTGCCTTCAAATAAGTCCTTCTGAACTGTATTAAATTTGACAAAAAAATTGATCCTTATTTTGACACTGATACCAACAGTTTCGGTGTAATTTATAAAATTACACCATTCGATCAAATTTTTGAATAATTGAAATTTGATCTTGAATAACTTTTGAACGCGTGAACAAATCAAAAAATGTTATCAGACCTTTTTTGTAGAGCGTTCAATTATCTATAAAGATTGGAACAGCGATTTATCAATCAACCAGTCGTTTGAACGGTACAAAAATCAGAAGAAGCAAAAAAAAACCTGTTATTCTTATGGGAATTTAAAAAATGCGATGAGGACAATCTTAATATTAATATTAAGGGCTCATCTTTTCACATAAATTTTTTTACACCCAAAAGAAACTTTTGAGCCTGTTTGGAAAAAAAATTTTTTTTTTTTGATTACCTTAATATATATATAAGGACTGAAATGTATTTATAAAATCCAGTAATTCGTAATAGCAGCATAATGCTAGCCAACAAGGACTAGCTCTGTAAGACAGAAGAAGTGCAGAAGATAACGAGACAATGGATGAATGAAGGGGCTTACTTACCAATGTTTCACATTCCACTTCATTCGTCCCGACTGCCTTCTCTTCGGTGTCCTTGGCCACAGCCAAGGTGGTGCTCTGGGGACCATCGTCTTCGGTCTGGGTGCTGACGTCTCTCGTATTCCTAACCGGCTCAGTGGAGACAGGCTTGCCGTTAGTAGAGTTGCCATTCAACTCCGGACCGAGCCTTGACGACTGATAAAACAATTTAAAAAAAACATTATTTTCATTGCAAGCTGACAAACGGGCAGACAGCTCAGCTCGTGGAAAGTGACCAAGGCTGAAGCCTCATGAGATGGAGAAAATCGAAGGATAGGGGGAGTTAGAAGTGGCCCATCGGAACTCTCACTTTTCGTACGAAACACAATTAATGGCCGGTTCCTATATCTGACTGAACAAACGGTTCACAGCCACAGGGGCTGCGCCTCGGGTCAACCTTTAGCCTCTAGTGCGTACCTCCTGTTTGAAAAGCAGGTGTTACAGGTTACATTGTATTAAATTTTGACGTATTTGCCCCCGGACGATTCACTCCATTTTATATCGCAAACTATCCCCATCTTTCTGTAAACTACATAAATGACAAAACATGATAAAGTGACAAAAAAGGCAAAATTGTACGAAATGGACAAAAATCACAAAACCTTTTCTTAGTTTCGGGGATAAACTTTACATAAATCTATCCCATTATTCGGGATGAAAAGCACCCCTTGGACACCCTCGGTATTAAATTACCATGTACCGTATTTCAGCCAAATCGGTCCCGTAGTTCTCCCGTGAAAAGGGAACAGACAGACAGACGTACTTTCGCATTTATAATATTAAAAGGGATAAAAAATTAATTAAAATCCCATTTAAAACTGTTGTTTTTGAAGTGAAACTTCTTTATGGACGTTGAAAAAAAATATACCGTCACATATTTCGGTTACGCGTCACATTTTTCCACAATCCATCTATCAACAACTCGTTGGTTGATAGATGGATTGTGAGACGAGCATTGTAATATTTCTTTACTTTATTGTGTTTTTATTAATATACTATAGTTTGATGTTTTATAAATTATTTATTTAGTATCCTAGACACACACACACACACACACACACACACACACACACACACACACACACACACACACACACACACACACACACACACACACACACACACACACACACACACACACACACACACACACACACACACACACACATATATATATATATATATATATATATATATTAAAGTGATCAGCAAAATCAAAATTTAACTTTATTTAACCAATTTATGTAAAGTTGCATATAGTAGATCATTTTTGGAAAAATAAGGTCATAAAGAAGTTTCCCTGTGTACACTAGTACACGCACACATGTTTTTCTTAACCACTCGGTATTCAGCCTAATACCGCCGAATATTTGTGGCAACCCTATAGTAAATATTACCTCCATTTCTTGTTCGCTGACTTCTTTCGCTTCATTAGCAGTTTCTTGCTCGATCGATATTCTGTCCGGAACGAGTGGCACCAACTCGTGGAGTTCCTAATAAAGAATATATATAATAAAGTGAACATATTGAGTGTACTATCTCATTTATATTGCCTACTTCTACGGCAGCAATATGGGAAGTGGGCAGCGCGAGTGTGCATCTTTGAATAGAATAGAACAATCATTTATTGCTAGGAATGTATGTGTGTACATAGGTGTTTTTTTTGTGGCAATTGTCTCAATACATTTTGCCTTATTAGGCGTGCAATTTTCACATGTTATAACTAAATCTAAATTGAAACTAATTACATTGCAATTATTGTAATAATTACTATAATAATTAAATAAATTAGATTATTAATTATCAAAAATGTCTTTAGGTTTCCTTTAAATAATAATATGGATTTTTGCTTCTTTATATTGTTAAGTAATTTATTGTATAATACTGGTGCTATACAATATGCATAATACACTTTTTTGCATTAGTGTTGTTTTACTACTATGAATGCAAAGCCTGTCATTATTGCGTCGATTCCGTTGACACATGTCGAGTGAATATATTACTCATGTTTTACGCTGCAGATGGCGTAATCAATGAAACACCCTAAATATGGACTGTATTGTTAAATACCGACAAAGACCGCACATCTGGCATGTTGTAAAAACGAATTCTTTTATTTACTTCGTGTTTAAAATTTAAAAACATCTATTGTTATCGTACTTATTTTATGGCTGTAATTAGTGTCGAACGAATTAATCCTTGTTTTTATTGCATTGAGTCGAAGCTTGCCAGATGTGCGTGAACCGGGCCCCTTTGTCGATATTATACAGTTTAGTATAAAACAATGCCCGAACGGAGGGGTGGGGCAGTCAGGCGACGACTACGATACGAGTAAGACGTTTGTAGTACTCTCGATAAGCGATATAGTGACGGACATTGCGCGTGTTGAATTGCATTGAATCGTGCAGTGTGAACTGGTTGCATCCAGTTTTATTTGTATATGTTTTATACGTGTTTGTTCAATTCTAATAAACTCTACATTTAAAGTTTGTCGCTATAATCGTCTGTCCACCCTTCTTTGCTGTCCACCTTTGGTATTAGAATTCTATCCGAATAGCTACGAGTCGTTATGCCGGTGGCCAATGCGGCCACACCTCTAACCACCGCCTCTTCGTTATACTTTAGGACTTACTCAATCTATGTGTTTCTTACTGAGCGGGTGAGTGAAGGAGTATGTGAGTGAGCGAATAAGTAGACGAATGAGTGAGAGTTTGAGTTAAAAATTGAGTGAGTAATATTAATGTTTAGCCATTGCTAAATCTGCAAGCGAATCTAATTACCTGTCCTCCCTTCTCCGCTGTCCACCTTCGGTAGTCCAGTGCGGCCGCCCGCATCCTGTCCAGGTAGGCGGGGGCCGCTCTGCCGGTGGCCCACGCGGCCACACCACTCGGCAGACCACCAACAGCCGGCACGTCGTAATACGTCAGAACAAACTCCATACCAGTCTGAAATGACAGGTAATATTTTAAACGAGGACGATGAATCTTGTCTTTAAAAAAAAAAAAAATTGCCCGAGTTCAGCAGACAGGCAGACGGCCTACTTGATGGAAAGCGGTTACCATCGCCTATGGACATTTGCAACACCAAAGGTGCTACAAATGCGCTGCTGCTCTCTTAAGGGAGACTGGAGCCTGGTCACTAATGCTGAAACACAACTCAAGGTTACTATGGCGACATACTTTAGACCAGGGGTGGTAGCGATCCAGTCGGGCAAATGCCCTACCACCTGGCTGTGGGTTGTTTTGTCACCTCTTACGACAGGCCGCCCCAATGCAGGAAATTGTATTCTTTCTCCGTTCTTGCACGGATAACAATTGTGGATGTCTTACACCTAAGACCGCACTGTAACCAGTTTTTTTCAAAAAAAATACAGTAATAAAATTTTTATAGTAAAACTGAAACCGACTATAAAAGAGTAAAGAGTAAAAAAAACATCGTAAATCTTATACTAATACATAAAGCTGAAGAGTTTGAGCAAATCTCAGGAACTACTGGTCTGATTTGAAAAATTCTTTCAGTGTTAAACAGCCCATTTATCGAGGAAGGCTATATGCTATATAATATCATAACGCTAAGACCAATGGGAGCGGAGCACAAATACGGGTTTTTTTTACAAATCCACGCGGACAAAGTCGTGGGCAGAAGCTAGTTTAATTATAACATCACTTTTAAACATTAGGGGCCTTACTTATAATAATCTCGTTGAGAAAGGATTAGCCATCTCTTAAGTAAGTAATTTAATAATACCCTAGTGATTTTATATTATTTAATTTTATAAAACTTTTAGCATTTCTTGTAAACAATAGCACTTTAGCTACGGTAGCGCCACCAATTTAATGCCTTTTGCCGTTACTTTACTACCTAGAATCCTTATGAAGAGTTTATGGGTAAGATTTTCACTAATCAGTTACTGAACAGTTTCTTAAAATTTAACAAACGATTATAAGAAGTATTTATTTATTTATCTACAATAGTATAAAACTGTTGTGTCGGTAAATTGAAGCTATTTAAAAAAAATAACAACTGATGAGACTGAAAACACAATGCAATTTTTTTAGATTTCTTGTCTATATGTCGGTTAGTCTGTTTATTCGGGATTCGCGTAAAAACTACTAGACCGATTTTGATGCAGTTTTCACTGATCGACAGCAAATTCCTAGACTTAAAATCTGCGCTACTTTTTATCCTGGGATTTTCTCGGGGCTGATATAAAATGGCCAGATTAAAAAAAAAACAGTTTCTTGGCATCTCCTTAACATAATCTCTAAATTTTGGCTCATATATAGTCTGTTGCTCAGCTGGCTGGCAAAAAGCTAGGGGTTCTATCAAGGGTCAGGCAGTACTTCACACCACTTTAGTTGCTAAATCTGTATCAAGCATAAGTACGGTCTTGCATGGAGTACTGCTCTCATGTTTGGGGTGGCTCAGCTAAATACCACTTAGAGACACTCGAGACGATAGAGAAAAGAGCTAGGAAACTGATAGGCAACAACCGACTATTCGACGAGAGGCTTCAGAGCCTAAGTCATCGACGTAAAGTCGCTACTTTGTCGGTATTCTATAGGATACACTTCGGGGAGTGTGCCTCTGAACTGCATGAGCTGGTTCCTCCCCACCAATCTACCACCGGACAAGCAGACGTACCGCTGAAGAATGGAACTCTTTACCGTCGTCTGTTTTTCCCGAAAAATACACTCTAGGTGTCTTTAAGTCTCGCGTGAACAGGTATCTTCTAGGTAAGCGTGCTCCACCTTAGACTGCATTTCCGCCAGACATCAGGCGCAATGTCAGTCAAACGCGAACCTATTCATTATAAAAATAAAAAAAAACATTCGAATGTAATTTTTTCACTGATCGATAGCAAATTGTGTAATAGTAAAATGTGTGATATTTTTACCCCGAGAAGCCCGCGGGAATTTCAAGTCGAGCGTGGACAAAGTCGCGGACTATCCAAGCATATAATATATACCTAATTCATAGGTCAAGTGTAAGATGTTGCTACAAGTGCTGTCCTATGAGATATGTCAGACATAATGTCGTATTTGAGATAGGTGGTGGATAATGCTTTGTTATATATCAAATCCCCACAGGCAGGTGGTAGGGTATTTGTCCGACGGGATGACTACCACCCCTGGTCTAGAGTAACAACAACCTTGAGTTGCGTTCCGGCATTAGTGACCAGGTTCCAGTCTCCCTCAAGAGAGCAGCAGCGCATTTGTAGCACCTTTGGTGTTGCAAATGTCCATAGGCGATGGTAACCGCTTTCCATCAAGTGGACCGTCTGCCTGTCTGCTGAACTCATGCAATAAAAAAATGTGTGCGTGTACTAGTGTACACACGTAACAAGTGAAACTTCTTTATTACCTTATTTTTCGAAAAATAATATATGCAACTTTACAGAAATTGGTTAAATAAAGGAAACTTATGATTTTGCTGATCACTTTAATATATATATATATATATATATATATATATATATATATATATATATATATATATGGCGGGTCAAATTGTATGGAACGATTTTTTTTTTATGAAGCGTATAGCAAAAACGTAATGTATAGGTGATTCTGAGAAATTTTGCTCAAGAGACCATAGCTCTAAGTCGGATTTGGAGCCCCCCAAAATTTCAAAATATTTTTTTTTCCATATATACATAGAACAATTTAATTAAATTCGTCATAAAATCGGATAGAATTATAGTAGATTTCTCAATCTGGGCTTCTTGAAAGGTATTTTTATCACCTTTCAGAATCTGTATTGTATGTCTGTATTGTATTATGTAAAAATAATATATGCAACTTTACAGAAATTGGTTAAATAAAGGAAACTTATTATTTTGCTGATCACTTTAATATATATATATATATATATATATATATATATATATATATATATATATATATGTATGTATGTATGTATATGTAGGATACTAAATAAATTATTTATAAATCATCAAACTCGTGTATTAATTAAAACACAATAAAGTAAAGAAATATTACAATGTTCGTCTCACAATCCATCGTTGCCAACGAGTTGTTGATAGATGGATGAAAAATGTGACGTGACGCGTAACCGAAAAACGTGACGGTAATTTTTTTCCAACGCCGATAAAGAAGTTTCACTTCAAAAACAAAGAAATAAATTGCGAGCATTAATGATCAAGAACATACTTTATCAGCTCCTTCCAAAGTCTTGACCACCATATGACTCCAGTACTCGTTCACCCTTATGGCGTGCTTGGTCTCCGGCACCTTGGGATGTTCACAGGACCTCGACACTATCACGTACACCTTGTTCTCCACCTCCTTGAGCCGTTGCTCCTCGGCGAGCCTCAGTTCTGCCTCTCTCGCCTTGCGTTTGGCGTTCGAGTGTACGCTCGGCCTTTCTTCGTACTTAGGTTTTTGCTCTTCGACACTTTTCTCAGTGAAGAGTCGGTCTTTCAGCATTTTTGTGCGTGTTTTTATATCGAACTCTTTGTGTCTACGGACATATACGTAATCGCGGTTCGCGAATAGGCGCTGAAATTAGACATAGACATAGATAACACTTTATTGCACACCAAAACATACGGTTGTCTATTGTTTGCCCGAAAAATATAAGCAATAACACTCATATGCCATAATGTTGCCCGAATTGTTTGTTTACCATAACAGTTATGTGACATACTCTTGTTTGCCCGTACACTAGATTCCATAATGACACGAGTGACATACGTATTGTTATCCATATTATTAATTGCAATAATATTATTTAACAGAATATTTCAACGCCATACTAAATTAATTTCACCGTAGAAAATTAACCTAACGCCTTTGTCCTAAAAAGCTATTGGCTTTCTAGCACTTCGCCGACCGCTGCCGGGGCACGCTCGCTTCGCTCGCTCGGCTCGTGCGTTGTTTTTCATGTTCTAACCTAACCTAACATAAACCTATTGATCGTTTAGTTTAAACCGATGTTATGATTTTTTTCTAGGAGCAATTTCGATGACAAATGATGTTATGGCATATGATAATCACGCCTTACAATGATGATAACAAATGATGTTACTAAAATTGACTTTATGGGAAACAAAGTTTCTAGCACGTGACTAATATAGTAAACAATGAGTATGACATATAAAAATATTATGTCTGCTGACCAGTATAGCAGATGAAATTATGGTAAATGAATTTCTGGCAAGTGGGTGTATCCGCAAAATATACAATTAGATAAACAGACCATATTTACAATATTGTTACGACCGACAAAGAACAATGCACACCTACAGTTTATTACCTTCCCGCGTTTGGAGTTCTTTTGTTCACTTTGTGTTTAAAATCGTAGGCATTAACCAGGTGGGATTCGTGGCAATTATTGTTATGCAGTCGAGACATATTGTATTTGTACAGGATAAAATAAATGCCCGGACGGAGGGGTGAGGCAGTCAAGCGACGATTACAATACGAGCAAGACGTGTGTACATTCGATAAGATATATAGTAACGGACTTTGCGCGTGTTATTGGATCGTGCATCACGTTTACTCTACTGGTTGCGTCCAGTTATATTTGTACCTGTGTTATACGTGTTTGTATAGTTCTAATAAATTCTATAGTAATTCCAACGGCATTTTAATTCAAGTGCCGTAACTCGTAACAATATTATCTAAGCAACAATAGGCGGCCTTATCGCTCAGAGCGATCTCTTCCAAGCTACAAGAGTAATTGATTTTTCAAAAATATATTAATACGACTTTAGTTTTCGTCAATGTTTTTCGCTTTTTACCTTTTTTTTTTAACAACTCTATGGACTCGAGTTCCGTACCCTTTTTACAACTTAATTTCTAGATTTAATTTTTACAATTTAAACATTCTTATTAGTGATTTTGGTTATTGTGTGTGACATTAATTTAGTGATATTAATTTATTCTAATTTTAATACTAAACTTATACTAATGTAGGGTGTATCTGTGACATGCTGGTGTTGTGAGGAAGTGCATGTGTTTAGCATAGGTTTGGCCTTGAGGACCTACTTAAGAAAGCCATCTGTGTATGTATAGAGATGGAACTCACCGGCCACAGGACCTCCCAATGCAACACCGCCTGATCCTTAACTCCGTTCGCGTCCCGTTCGACCAGCGAAAGAGACGCGACGGCCGCGTCCCACGCGCGCCTGTACGCGCCGTCCAACTGCACCGCGGCGAAATCGGAAGCGCGGACATCTTTGTACCGGCCGTACACTAAAAGGGTAGTTCGTTTTTTTATCCGTGCGACAAAACAACCCATAACCAGGTGGTAGGGCATTTGCCCGACTGGATGGCTACCACCCTTGGTCTAACTAAAGTATGTCGCCATAACAACCTTGAGTTGCGTACCGGCATTGGTGACCGGGTTCCAGTATCTCTTTAAGAGAGCAGCAGCGCATTTGTAGCACCTTTGGTGTTGCAAATGTCCATAGGCGATGGTAACCGTTTGCCATCTAGTGGTCCGTCTGCCTGTCTGCTGAACTCCTGCAATAAAAAAAACACCCGCTAGCTTTTCCATGTGTTTGCCAAGAACGCTGCACGCTCGAATAGAGCGGGCACTCAGGCCATACGCTAAGAGCAGTAATCAAGATAATGATTCTAGCACAGCCCTACCACGTTCACGTCTATCTTATGTAAATTTAATGTTGCTCTATACATTTTTATCACAACAAGCATTTCCCCTATGAAGCCAAGGTCAATGTCGCTGTGATAAAATCGATAGTTACACGTAATAAAGGTTATTCCCTTATCATAACACTTAATTTCTAAAATACATTTAACCATATCGCCACGTAAGTTCATCGAAATAAATAACGAAATTAACCGAAACAAAAGTTTACCTATTCCTGGTGTCTCAAAGCTATACCACATCAAGAAGTGTGTACTTTAAATATTGTAAATAGGATATTTAGCTCAATGGAAACATGCTTTTATTTTTAACCGACTTCAAAAAAAGGAGGAGGGTCTCAATTCGTCGAAATATTTTTATTTTTTTATGTATGTACACCGATTACTCTGAGATTTATGATCCGATTTACGTGATTCTTTTTTAGTTCAACGCGGAGTAGTTGCCATTTGGTCCCTAAAAATTTAACATACTTTGGCCCAGTAGTTTTCATTTTATGAACATTTTTTATGAAAAAATTTCTACTCCGTTCCATATGTGTACACCGATTACTCTGAGATTTATGATCCGATTTACGCGATTCTTTTTTAGTTCGACGCCGAACAGTTGCCATTTAGCCCCCTAAAAATTTAACATACCTACTTTGGCCCAGTAGTATTCATTTTACAAACTTTTAAAAAAAAAAAATTTTCATTCCGTTCCCTTA
This sequence comes from Dendrolimus pini, assembly GCA_949752895.1. Lineage (NCBI taxonomy): Eukaryota > Metazoa > Arthropoda > Insecta > Lepidoptera > Lasiocampidae > Dendrolimus > Dendrolimus pini. Next base: position 5,480,870 of record OX457153.1, read on the forward strand.
GTACACCGATTACTTTGAGATTTATGATCCGATTTATGTGATTCTTTAGTTTGATGCGGAATAGTTGCCATATGGTCCACCAAAAAAACTAACATAGTTTGGCCCAGTAGTATTCATTTTACAAACTTTTTTGTTCCCGTTTGTTGGGACCTATATTTTTTAAGGCGCGCGACACCTTTCGTAGGCGTACCCATAGCTAGACACTAAAAAGTAACAAATATTAAAAAAAACTTCGTTTAAAAAAACCAACTTCAAAAACTAAAAAGTATAAAATAACTTATTTCTAAAGCTATTATTAATTATAATATCTTATTTTTAATATATATTATCTAAAACATCTTAAAGTAGGTGCTTAGTAATTTTCAAAATATAGTAGTAGTAATAATAGTAAAACATAAAAATTATGGTTTTTCTAAACAAATTTTTTTTTAAATAAAAATAAGCAAAAATTTGCATCTGCATTCAAAGATTTTCAAAAAAGTTCTTGCCTCATTCAGGAATTGCATTTTACGGTTCTGCTTTAATTTAAACACCACAATCACCACATTATAAAAATAATTACTATTTATCTATATTTTATCTTACGACCGCCATCATAAAAACTACTAAAACTACACTTAGGTTATTCTATTACATTTGGTCGGTTCGTTTACAAGATGAGAGAAGCGTCTTTTAAAAAACTATTTGAATGTATTTTTACTTACTGTTAAAAATAAAAAAATGCTTCCATTGAGCAAAATATGCTATCTACATATTAAAACTACATTCATAGTTTTTTTTAATTGAATGCGTTCTGAAGACTGGCAGACGGTCCACGTGATGGAAAGTGGTTACCATCACATACGGACATTTGCAACACCAAAGGTGCTACCAAAGTGCTGCTGCTCTCTTAAGGGAGACTGGAACCTGGCCATTAATGCCAGAGTACTCGAGAGACCAGGGGTGGTAGCCAATCCGGACGGGCAAATACCCTACCTGGCTGTGGGATATTTTGTCGCCTCTTACGAGAAGCCATTGTATTCTTTCTCCGATCTTGCACTTCTTCTTCTGAAGTCATTGTCTTTATTGCTAGAAAGGTTTTACACTTGTACAAGAAGCTACCACTTGTAATGTGACTTGTCATGTTGTCCCTTTCTCTCAGACAGCTCAGTCTTTAGTTTACCTTTGTAAGCGTACAGCCCCTGGCCGTGCTTGTATTCCTTCCGCCAGATGATGACGTCATCGGCCTCCATGTATGGCACCCAACCGTCCACGGATTCGTTCGGGATCGAAGTATCCTTGCATCTGTACATAAATAATGACAATAGAGCTCTGCTCAAATAGAGGCGAATCTTGCGCAGGATACGTGACGCGGGATTCGCAGCATCTCGTGCCAGTGTCAATATATGCGAGATGTTAAATGCTAGGTCGAGTTTCCTTTTTCTATTATTTTTTTTGCGGTGGGTGCTAAGGTCGGCCTGCTTGTATCTTATTTCTCGTTCCCTTGTTCTTCGTGGTTCGTCTTGATACAGATGTCGGCTGTACATGTATCTTGGGGGACAGTCCTTTTTTACAATTGTTGAAAATAAAATTTTGAGTCTGTTGGTCTGTAGTGACTGTGTAGTGTAGTGATGTTTTAAAGATTTATTGAAAATATGAATGGCTTTTCAATTTGATGACGATGGATGTGCTTCTAAAATGAGGGTGGGGTATAGATACACGGCACATTTATTTATTATGAACAAATCGGAACCTTTTTAATACAGGTTAGAAGGCTCCGCTTCGCTTCGCACCCGCCTTAGCCTTCGTGGTTATTTTTTTTATAACCACCCAAAAATAATTTTATATCTCAAGTAATAAATAAATGTGCCGTATATCTATACCGCGCCCTAGATTTCAATTTGTTGAAATTTTCTTTCATTTCAGTCAGTGCTTCATTATAAGTGAAAGAAAAACGGGATCGGGATCATCATCATCGGTGCATAATACATTGGGGACTCTTCTGATGTTGCCATGTTGATCGTTATTTTCAACGATATTTACGTTATTATCCATATTTTGGTAAATCTCATCAGGGAATGGGTCATCGGAGGCGAATTTTGCGCACGTCAATCTGTCTGTGCTGCAACTGCTCTCGTACAAATTGTAATCTAGATTTTAGCGCGCTTATTCCGAAACATATATGATTAGTCCCTATGCGTACTGGCGCTATACATTATGGAACAAGATATACTTCTATGTTACTACAAAGTATACGCGAGTATTTGTGTACTGCTCTTGTATGGATTGGTAGAACTTCGTAAAAAACTTATTTCCAATCTATACGTGATTAGTTTCATACCCTTGCGTTCTGGCCTTGTACAGAATGGAAAGACGCAGCAGTTCCCCCAAGTTTTCATTTTCCACAATAGTCCTACACTGGCCGAGGCTTGTCCTTGGGTGCATTACTATATGGAGACAAGGATAATCGCCGGTCAGTGTCACACCACAGTTACATTAAATTTGTCAAGGGATCTCTACATGCTGGCCTTCCCATGGCCCCATGCAAGGCCTCCAAAAGTCCGGGTCATTTGGGTGATTTTTCAACCCATATTCTTTAAAGACATACATACAAACTATGTTGAACCGGTTTTAAGCACGGTGTTTTATTTTAGTTTTATTCTGACGTGCCGGCCATTTTGCAGTAGCTGTGATCACAGAAGACAGAGATGTCAAATGTCAATGTGTACTAGTTGCGAAAACTGTAGAAAATACTATGATTATCAACAAATTTCAGTACTGTATTGAAAGAAAGAGAGAGATATTTTCAATACATCGGTTAAGCACATCAAGAAGTTTTACACTCGTTTTTAATTATTTAATTAACTTGATTATTAATTTATTTCTTCTTTTTTTTCTAAATAAATATGTACTCAATGTCTTTATATAATGCATGATGTGTTCGCACCAAGAAGGCCAGTCAGCAAATATATTATCTATGTTCTAGTTTTGTTTAAAAGTAAGCTGAGATGGCCAGTTTGCAAACCAAACTAAAAAAAAGGAAAATAAATGGTGTAGAATGAATGACCGCATGTCTCAATGTGCATCTGATACTCTTTACATTATGCATGTACGAACATAACATTTGTGTACCTACACTGTTAGTGATCAGTGAAAAAATTAGTTATAAGAATACAAACTATATGAGGTTTCAATCACTTACGCACAGTATCGCACATCTCTACACCGCTGTCCAATGATCAGCCTTTGGCCACAGTGTCTGCAGAACAATGTCCGTTTCGACAACTCCTCCACCAGCTCCAGCTCTGTCAAGAGGCCCTGCGTTAACAGTTATTTTTGTCAAACAAGGTCTCACTAGTCTTTTTATTGTGAAGCTGGCTAGCAGGCAGACAGCCCATGTAATGAGAAACAGTTACCATCACCTATAGCCATATGCAACCCAAATGCAAAGCCAAAGCATTGTCGGTACTTGTACTGTGTAATGGGAGTGGGGTAATGGAATGGAATAAGGGGTTGAGTTGGGGGGCGGATTGGAGTGGGATGTGTCGTCATGGGAGGGCCAGCATAGAACTTTGGCTGCTGTGAGCGGGTGGCGCGGGTGGATTCCTGGGAAAACCGTGCTTATCATCCCTGCTTACCCTCATTGGAAATGGGTGTGATAATATGGGTGTATACGGTATATGTAGATCCAATATTTACTAACAAAAGTGATAGTGAGAGACAGACAGTTACATTGATTTCATGAGTTGCATTTCTATCAAAATGTTTAGGAAACCTTAAACATAATACCTAAATCAATATATATTTCAAAATGAGTTTGTTTTTTTATTCATGTCCATGATAAAATTATTCTAAATATAGGAATGTACTCATTGTTTTCCTTATATTCATTCAAGATAAAGTAAAACAAAGGAGTATGGCATTGTGCGAAGAGCAAACAACTTTGTTTTCCTCTCTCTATTTGGTTAGGGACATGTTTAACATTATCAATAAAAATATAAATGTGTATACATAATAATATGTATATATACAGGCCCCTTTTTGGGGGTATGCTAATTCTCGAAAGTTGTAAGTCTAAATTTTTTTGTTTATAGCTCCATTCCAAAAAATAACAATTTATTCACTGCTTCCAAAACCTTTTCATAGTACGTACAAGTTCAGTTATTCTTCGTCCAAATATTTGAACCTCATTTAGTGGAGCCGAGCAATAAAAAAATTTGCCCTGTCTAATAATAAATGGTCACCATTGCCTATGGACAGTTATAATCCCAGCAGCATCACAATGTCACCCTTAATAATCTTGTTTGAATAAATCCTGTGCAAGAAAGTACGAAGGGAAATTGGAGCAAAATTCACTCCAGATCGTTGTTGTACGCAGAATAACCATCCAAGAGAACCTTTCTGTAGTTGCTGATGACAGCTCAAGGAAATAACTTACTTGTTTATGTATGAATTTTCATGGATAAGTTTTTGCAAAGTCACTCCTATCTATAGCATGGTATGAGATAATGTGAAGTGTTTGTAGAATAACTCACTTCTAAATCCTCATCACTAATAATTTTATCGCTGTTCGTCATTTCGTCATCGTGAGCCTTAAACGCTGCAGTTACCGCTAACAACAATGTCCTTCGCGGCTTTAAAAACGTCTGTTTCATGCACTGTATCACATCCTTAACACTTCTTTCTCTTCGACACCTCTTAAATACACTATTTACACTGTTCCGTGTCCATGAACTCCAAATTTTATAGCTAAAATCTCTTATTAGGAACCTATAAGACATTTCCCTAAGTATGGCCGGCCAGCCGCCCTTTACACATCTCTGTGCGTGTTTCTGTGCGAATAATCTACGTTTTTGGACGGTGTTTAATGTATGTGCAGTTATTTGTTTAAAACTACATAACATCTCGCAGTTGGAGATGATTGCGAAATTATAACCTATAGATGGTTTGACAGATAAGTTCCGAGATTAGATAAAGTAGGGTTGTGTAATGTTCGACATTGGAGTTTAATTTGATTATGTAAGTCGATTATAGAGAGCAGTGCAATCAAGGCCATGAAACCCACATTAAAAACTTAGGTTACTAAAAAACCTTTCTTTTGACCATGAGCTATTCAAAGAGTTTTTGTTTTGCCTGATGACTTGTTGTGGAAAAAATCAAAAGAAACGATTTTTTGGGACTAGTTTCTTTATTAGTGGAGGTACTATACCCCTTTTATGATATTAAAAAGAATCACGAGTAATTGACTGATCAAATATAAATTAATTTACAATTGTGTATACAATTCTCTACAGTCTACAACAGCGTTGCCAGATGACCATGACAATTAACCCCCAATTTTTTTTCAAAAACCCCAAAGATAAGCTTTTTGAGAAAAAAACCCCAAAATAGTTTTTACTTATTTTAAAGGAGAAAGAAAAAAGCAAAACCACCGTCGTAGCGAAAACGTCACTAATGACGTCATCATTTTCCCTCACGGGGCGCTCACAACGACCCGTGTAAATAGGTGCGTTAAATAACCATTCCACTTGAGTTTCCGATTGTGACGCCAGCAAATAAGTGAAACGGGAATAACCGCAGTTGTGAACGTGATCATTGTCAGTCTCTAACGGAAAGTAGCCTATGGGATACGACGCATACGAGTGGAGACGGCATAATAAATAAATAACGTAAATGAACGAACGAATGAATTGGATTATTAAAATGAACTATTGAATTGAAGTATGATTCACTAGTAGAGTATAATTCTAAGATAAAGTAATAATACCGTATTGTGACTTAGATATAATAATTGTAGTGATGAGAATTGTGTTTGTAGATGAATTATTGATACTTAAAATATCTCTCCAAAATTTCTCAAAACAAAATATTTCCCCCCGAAATTCCCCCAAATCTCCCCCCAGACGTCAAAAAAATCACCGAATTTGCAGAGAATCCCCCCATCTGCCAACACTGGTCTACAATAATAAATTTTTGAGTTTTTGGCGGGAACTGAAAGGAGACGTTGTGCTGTGCAGTTTTATTTTCTAAAAATGTGTATAATTACTTTAAAATGAACAATAGTTGCAGGATATTGATAGTTTTTGAGTAGAAATTATGTGTTTTTGTGAGAAATGTGAACTGTATAGTCAGATGTGATCTTTCGAGTTTTCACAAGAACTCCATTGAATGGCGTCGGTTGTAGCCTACAATACAACTGCGCTACTATACGAAGACCTATTAATTAACATGTTTCCGACTGAAAGACTTTGATTCTATGGTCATGAATAAATTAAAAAAAAAACAAAAAAAAAATTAATCGACTACTATTTTTATCATTCAGTTCGTCATGATGGCATTCATGCTTTGCAAGGAAACTAAGTTCATACTGCCTAGTAAGATGTTCTGCTCAACGAAATTATAAGTCTTTTGTTGACGTCTAACATGATTTGACTTATATTGATCAAAATATGACAAAAGAATATGCTATATTAAGCAGTTGTAGGTTTTAAAAAAACAGGTTTTCCTTATGCACAATCAATTGGCGTCTTTAAAATTCACGGTAATTTATGCTTTGCATCGACAAAGTGATAATGTCATGATCTTGAAGAAACGTCAACTACTTTAAGCAGTTTGTATATTGTATGTAAGACATACAAAAATACGTATTATTACAAGATAATATTATTTGATGTTGAGATTTGCACAGGAGACTGTTGCCTTGCACTGCAGGCTGTTACCTTAGATGGTAAATTAAAAGCGTCTACTACAAATCCATATGTTTCAATTTAATTTCCAATTGTACCGTAATGGTAAAAACGTGCCATGCCAGTGACGGTGAATTATAAATGCGCCTTGTAATAAATGCGCCTCCCGCAACTTCGATTAATTTTTAACAATCTTACATTTTTGAAGATACAACTCTAAGGAACATTACAATTATTCTAGTTCTCACCGAGGACCCTTAGTCGATTAAAGTTTATTTTTTTATTGAATTGCCTTACATTTATGACGAGTTTTGTAATTTTGTTTTTTTTTGCTGTTCTGGCTAGTCTTTAATCAATCTTATAAATAATAGGTTCTTTACCAAAGTAATTAAAATTAATTTCGAATTTCTTATGCTAAGCACACCGAGTACAATAGAGAGCTAGACTTCAGACTACAAAGTATATTTTTATAGATTTCCTTATATAATTTTTGATTTAAACGTGCAATATCATGTTCCCGCCGGGAACTGCTGTTGTGTTGCATTTTCTATAATATTTTCTAATTTCTACTCAAAAACTATCAATATCCTGCAACTACTGTTCATTTTAGAGTAATTATACACATTTTTAGAAAATAAAACTGCACAGCACAACGTCTCCTTTCATTTCCCGCCAAAAACTCCTATTGTGTTGCATTTAGTGTGACCAGATTTCATTTGACGAATCTACTGCTTGTGGAGGTTAAAAACTATTGAATTCTACCAAAAGAGAACAAGAAAATACTAAAAATCTACTATATTTTTTTGCTGTCGTGTTACAACGTAAAACATGAATATTTTCTTGATTAAACGATAAAATAATAAAAATAACAAAGAAACCACCATCAATTAAAGAAACCGATGGTTTTTTAAATTAAATTTTACAATTTAATTTAAAACAAAACTTTGGTTTCTTTAATTATTTAGATAAAAATATAATTAAAAATTACATTACATCCCACATATTAACGAGAGTAACTTGCATACCTGAGAAGTGTGTATGTGGTAGTGGTGTAACAGGTGATGATAGTGAAAGCAAGAATTAAGAAAGGTTTTGTTTTTTTTAAAACTTATTTTCATTAATAATAAAGTTACAAGATACATACAGTTACTTTGCCAAACTGCAGCGCAGTTTGTTGGCAGCGTTCTCGCAGATCGCATTACATTATACCTTATAACTTTCGTTTAGTGAAATCCAAAGTTTGCTAAAGTGGTTTGGGCCATACATTGATATTTAAAAAAAACAATGTTTCATTTGCATCGCAGGAACAAGCGTCAAAATGGTGTAAATGGTGATAAAAAAACATCGTTCATAAACATCGATATATCGTTTATAAACATCGATATTTTTAACATCGATGTTTCACTTTAGAAAACATAGATATCCTAACATCGATGTTTTTTATGAGCGATGTTGCATCCCTAGATATGCCAAAAAAAAACTAGAATAACTGAAAAGCGTGAATTCTACTAAAATCTACCAAATAATTTTTACATACTAAATTCTGTTGCCAGTACCTCAAAATCTACCAAAAAAGTAGAAATCTACTAAATCTGGTCACGCTGGTTGCATTTTGTACTGCGTTGCCCTCATACAAAAATATAATTTGTTTTAAATTAATGTAAAATTACAAAAAGAGTATTTATTTGAAGTTAAGGTGTCCAAATTAGATAATAAATGATTAGATAATAAATATTAGTTTCATATGCAATTTATTAATCTCAGTGTTAATATTTTATTTCCTTTAATAGAATTTATTAGAAAGAGTATGGAAACGTATTTGTTTAAATATTCGTCTAGCAACCCAAGATGGTAATTTTTTTCTTTCATTTCTCCGACGGACGACAAGGCGTTCGTTCGATCGTTTGTTCAACGTCATCTTTTATCCCTGTTATGACTGATTTCTGCGTCCCACATGCTTAGGGGTAACCGAAACAAGAAGAAATCCAAGAATCCCCGCACCAGAAGAAAAGTTAGAGCGCGGCCGGGCGTAAATGTGAACTAGAAAGTGCTTGGACGTAGTCGCGAGGTTTCACGTCCGTCCGGTTCGATCTGGATTCAAGCAGTTTGAACTGGATCTGGGCTCCCTTTCCCTAGTTATCGTTTATTTATGAGTGTTGTGGTGTTATAATTTGACATTAATTTTGTATAAATAACGTTAATTTCTCGTGTTTGTTGTGTAAAATAGTATTTAATTGAACCGATCCAATATGTCCGAGGAGTCGTCAGCAGACCGTAATGTCGAGATATGGAAGATCAAGAAGCTCATAAAGAGCTTGGAAATGGCTAGAGGGTGAGTGTTTAGCGCTATTTGCCATATTATATATACAAAAAGTGTATGTTTTGTCATGAAATTTGTTTAACAAAGAGATGTATTTTGCCAACGAGGCCTGCGTCACCCTGACATGCGCGATTATAACCTTGCAGACAAGCGATGATGCATGCGCAATGTTTAATGAATTGTATTGCAAATTTTGGTGCAACATAGTGAACAGTGTTTTTTTATTCTGGTGAGACTGACACTGCATCTAAATTAATAAGACACTTCTTCACGCAGTTTTGTCTATGATTCTTAATTTTTAATAAGTCTGCTGTTATTATGGTATATTATTGCAATTAAAAATTACTATATCCTTCTTAAGAAGCTGTCCCATTTGTCTCAATAGTGTTCTGTGTCATTTAGCAAGTACTTTTGATGATAGAGATAGTATATATGCACATATCAGTTAATTTCTAAGTCAGTGAAGATAGAAAACAAATATATTTTCAACATCTAAATATACTATTTTGGAATTTCATGAACAAATCCAAAAAAAATAGATATTTGGCACATCTAGGGAGGTCCAAACTGTAGGTATGTAGTAGCACACACCACCTACTTATTAATTTACATATAGACACAAAAACTTAAGCTTATTTACTATGTTAATATCATTGGCCCTGATTTGTTGAAAATGAGCATAATGGTAACTGACGTGAGTTCAGATCACCCACTTTGGGAAGCCTTCAGGAGCTCTAAAATCACATCACAGTATAGTTGTTGTATTTAACTCAATACTCCACCCAAAAGAGCTGAAGACCTGAGACAACACCCATTTTTTCTTTTATTTGATTTGCCTTCAATTAATGTGTATAAGAAGGCAAATGGTCAAACATATTCCTCCTTCTTTCCTCTAGAGTTTTAAAAATTATTTATTTCTCCTTTACCATAAGCTCCATATATCTAATGCCAAAATTCATCAAAAATCAAATTAATAGTATAACATATCGCGGGCTTCAAGCCAGAGGGGCATATAAAAAAAATACTTTTTTTTTATTTCGTCTATCATTTATATTTTTATTGATACACCACCTCTGTTTTTTTCTTAATAGTAGCTTAATACTAGTAGAAGACTTTCATAGACAGACATTGAATACATTGAAAAAACTTATCAAGTTTTTTGTATCTCCTGAAAAGTTGGTTTTTGCTTATACGCCTCTCTCGCTTGAAGCCCGCGATATAGGAACTGGCTATTGTTGTCTGTCAGTAACACTAAAGCAGGCAAACCAGAGAGGGATATTTCACTATGAAACACTACAAGATTTTTTTCATTACCCAGGTAAAAGTTATTTGTAGAATAAAGTATAACAAGGAAATATTAAAAAAACCGATTGTGTGGTTTTATGAAACCACGGTAAAAGTGAAACTTTTTTCACATTACTACACGGTCAGTTGCTGCGAACTATAGGCGCCGCCATATTGGCCTTGGCCGCGGCCGACCATCACGTGACATGCAAAACACAGACCAAAAAGTTTGAGACGATCTAATAAAAGTTTCACTTTAAAATGACAGTTAAATGATTTAATTAATTAATTAATTTACGGAAAACCTATAGCTAAAATACATTTGTTTAGATAACTATAATTAACATAAGACAGTTAATGACACATTTTCATGACTAAGCTATACGTAAAACTTTTTTAAAAAGGTTTTTAAATACAAACTTTTGAGATCCTGGATATCATGTAGCAGCAGAGTGCTAGCCAAGACAAGTAAAACGAGCCCAAACACAACGAGTTTATCTTGTTTAGTACAGGAGTTCCTATGGCCACCTTCCGAATCCATCATCAGATCAGCTCCATGGTACCATATTATTGCATTGTCAAGCGATATACATATGCATGTGAAATTTCAGCTCAATTGGAAACCGGGAAGTTGGTCAAATTTAACTTGCAAGATTCCACCCGAACTTACATACATCATTCATAGGTAAATCCATTGCAAGTTAAATAAAAGCTTGTAAAAAAAGGCATGGAGATACTTATATTGTCAGTATTAAAAAATTTAAGGCTTACACCCCTTGACTCCTGAAATATTGAGTGATATCATCACTACATATTTACTTACATTATTTAAATAATTACTTTGAACCCTTGAATTTACTCACATTATAATTTATTCTACTGAAGAATAAATTGGCCCTTATAAATACTGAATTGGACCTATTAAGATTACAAGCTCATTTCCAATTATCCCAGTGGAAATGAACTACTTCGACAGTGAATATTACTCTCTGCTATCTGAAGTATCATTAAACCTCTACCTCTCACTGCTACAAGACATTTTATAATGTGTGTTTGAAATAATTTTCCTTGACTGTATTTTTTTTTTTCTAGGAATGGAACATCAATGATATCCCTCATTATACCACCTAAGGATCAAATATCGCGGGTGTCCAAGATGTTGGCTGATGAGTTTGGCACAGCATCTAATATCAAGTCAAGAGTGAACAGGCTGTCTGTGCTGGGTGCGATTACCTCTGTGCAACACCGTCTCAAGTTGTATACTAAAGGTATTTATAATAGTAACACATTTCTCTTTAGATCTGAAAGTGGAGTTTGTGACTAGTATTATCAGAAAGTAAGCGGAAGCTCACGAGCATCGGCTTCACCATCACATGAATGTTGAGGCGATCCAGCTCCTCGACAACACGGATATAATGAGAAGGCTCTAAAGGACAAAACCGTTTGAACTGGTGCTTTAAACAAAACTAAAGTGTGGTGTACTGTGCTAACTTATTAAAGAACATCCGTGCAGGAACGGAGAAAGAATAGAATTTCCTGCGTTGGGGCGGCCTGTCGTAAGAGGCGACAAAACAACCCACAGCCAGGTGGTAGGGCATTTGCCCGACTGGATGGCTACCACCCCTGGTCTAAAGTATGTCGCCATAACAACCTGTTATTAGTGACCAGGTTCCAGTGTCCTTTAAGAGAGCAGTAGCGCATTTGTAGCACCTTTGGTGTTGCTAATGTCCATAGGCGATGGTAACCGCTTTCCATCAAGTGGGCTGTCTGCCTGTCTGCTGAACTCCAGCAATTGAATGAAATAAAATGAAAAATGAGAACACATCAACAAAGTGTCTTCCCCTTAATAGGGACAATAAGAAAAGTGCTAATGGGCACTTTCTTAGTAAAATACTTTTAGTCAATTTAGGTTATATTTAAATTACTTATTAGTCTTTTTAGATTAGATTGTAATATTAATGTAGTATTTTTAAATACATTTTTAGAATTGATGATATTTTCTTGTGCTGTGAGTATAATATTCATTGTTTGGATTGAAAATTTTGGTGCCATTAGATGGCAGAACCTTGTTGTGTGCACCCATACCTTAGCATAACCTCAACTCTCGATTTTGCAGTACCACCAAATGGCCTAGTGATATATTGCGGCACAATAGTCACCGAGGAAGGCAAGGAGAAGAAGGTCAACATTGATTTCGAGCCTTTCAAGCCAATCAACACATCCCTATACTTGTGCGACAACAAGTTTCACACTGAGGCACTGACTGCGTTGCTGGCTGATGACAACAAGTTTGGCTTTATAGTCATGGATGGTAATGGAGCGCTGTTTGGTACACTCCAAGGAAACACCAGGGAGGTAATACAATACTATACTCTTCATTGTACACTAACATTACAGAGGAAATACACAATAAGCTTTAAATGCTAAAAGGTAGAACAATGGGCGGCCTTATTGCTGAAAGCAATCTCTTCCAGACAACATTTAGATGGACAAGATCTAATTGCATGTTGGCTGGCGTGCAGTTGAAATACATACATACATATTGTCACGCCTGTTTCCCATTGGGGTAGGCAGAGACGATGGATCTCCACTTGTTATGATCTTGACAAACACTTTTCGCTTCATCAACTTTCATTAATCTTCTCATACATACACGCTTATTTAAACTATTTTTTATCTGACCTTCAAAATATCTTCAATTTGATCATGGTGAGTATGGTCTACCGGCACCGACTCTACCAGTCACATTGCTGTCATATACTTGTTTTGTGATTCTGCTATCATTCATTCTCTCTACATGGCCAAACCACCTTAACATACCCTTTTCAACTCTTGTCACTACATATTCTTTCAATTCCTCCCACTAAAGGGAAATGGACAGTATACCCACCACGCTTGTCCAAGGCGGGTTATCTCGATGCGCAGGTTGCATCACGATGTTTTTCTTCACCGTTGTTAGCAGATGGTATTTGTAACAATATGCACATTAGGTCAGAAAAATGCCTAAGTGGTGCATGCGTTCCGACCAGGATCGAAGCCGCGCTCCTTGGGTTTGGGACGCGTGCGCTAACGATTACGCTACCACGACTTTTTACTAATAATAAGACGAAATAATTATTATAAATATATTATAGCTATAAAAATATATATGTACATAGACATACAAAACAAACAGACACGTTATACAGTTAGATAGTGCTCCTTCTAGTGTTGGGCAGTACATGATTTTGAAATGAGTTTGTAAGAGTAACATGACATTTTGTACTGAGCCAGTACAATGTACTACATCAAATGAGGCAGGGACATTTGTACGGTTTGTACCGCGGCAGTACATTTGAAGCGATGAGGCGAGGAGCGTTATTCCTTCATTTGTCTTTAAAATTAATTTGGAAGTGTTAAGAATCGGATGTGCTCAGCCTCGGTCACCTCATTTTACTAACAATCGTAGTATGACATTGTCATGTCAATATCCGTAGAGGCGTTACTGAACTGTTGTAGCATAAGCCTCGTTCCGTGCTTCCTCTACCTTTGGAGTAGTAGTGTGACAAAAAATTTGAAGTGGTACATTTCAAATTTTGAGCTGTATCAGTACAAATGTATTTTGTACCGCTAGCTCCTTCATAAGTCTGCTAAAGGAATACACAGATTAACAAATCCGACATCTGCCGGTGGAGCAGAGGTTAGTCTAAGGATACCCCTCACAGCTCCTGTGTCATCTTAGTTTTAGCACTGGACAAGGACAAGTATTAATCTTGCTCACATTATTGCTTGTATAATAAATAGTTCTGTATTAAAATTACTTCTGTTACTTTTTTGTCCCCTGTTAAAATAAAAATAAAAATATTGATATAAACTACCTGGTATGTGATGTCACATCACTACAATCTCAACCTAATTTTTTACACGTTGGGTCGCAATGTTGAACTTTTAGTAGGAATCCTGGATTTTTCTAGTAATAAATATAGCCTACGTTACTCAATTTGTGTTAGGATCAGCGTAGGCATAACTACGTTCAAGTCTCACGCTCTTCCTGCCATAAGCGCGGGGCACCTGGGAGGAGGGTGGTTTTAGTAGAGTATTGAGTTGGGTGGTAGGTTTGGCATTGAGTTCCGGCCACACAGGCCGGTTGATTAGTGTTTGGCAGCCCCATAGGGGATTGCCTTCCTAATCAACTCTGGTCTAATCCCTAGCAAATGACACGGTATTGTGCAAAATGAAATTCCCCCGCCTTAAAAAATTTTTTTGAAATTGGTCTACTGGACCAATTTCTCTCTGGAGTCTTTGAGTTTATTCCTTACAGAAATACATATCTTTCCTCTTTATGATATTAGTATTATATGAACAAATTCAACAGTACCCTCATGTTATGTGCCCAGGTGCTGCACAAGTTCACAGTGGACCTACCGAAGAAGCACGGCCGTGGTGGTCAGTCGGCTTTGCGTTTCGCCCGTCTGCGTATGGAGAAGCGGCACAACTACGTGCGCAAGGTGGCCGAGGTGGCCACCCAGCTGTTCATCAGCGCCGATAGGCCGAACGTGGCCGGACTCATATTGGCCGGTTCGGCCGATTTCAAGACTGAACTCTCGCAGTCGGATATGTTTGATCCGGTAAGTGATGATGATGTATAGGATAAATATAAAATTTGAGCACACCTGCTAAAGAAGGATTATCACAGTGGTCAGTCCGTTTTACGTTTCGCCTATGCTAAGATAGCCGGACTCTATTAGCAGATTTTCAACAATCAGCTCTCGCAGTCAGATATGTTTGATCCGGCAAATGATGTTGGATAGGATTAATATAACATTATTAGAACGCCTGCCAAAGAAACATGTTTACGGTGGTCGGTCAGTCTTTGTGTATTGCCTATTTGCGTATGGAGTAGGGGAACATGTGTGCAAGATGGTCGAGGTAGCCATTCAGCTGTTCATCAGTCCGGTTAGGCCGAACATGGTCAGACTCATATTAGCCGATTTCAGGATTCGGCTCTCGCAGTCGGATGTGTTTGATCCGGTAAATGATTATGGATAGGATAAATGTAACTTAGAGTGCTTGCCGAAGTAGCATGCCTTCAGTGGTCAGTCCTCTTTGCGTTTCGCCCATCTGCATATGGAGAATTAGCACAACTATATTCGCAAGGTTGCCGGGGTCGCCACTCAACTGTTCATCAGCACTGATAGCTTGAACGTGGCCAGACTTATACTGGCTGGTTAATAAATAAAAATTATTGTATAATTTTAGTAACCAATTGAAATTTCATAGTTGACGATGTAAGTTTCAAATGTAAGGCTCAATAATCCATGAAACTTGTATTTTGTTTGACAGCGTCTTCAAGCGAAGATTATAAAGCTGGTGGATGTGTCATATGGTGGCGAGAACGGTTTCAACCAGGCCATAGAGTTGGCTGCTGAGTCCCTTCAGAATGTCAAGTTTATACAGGAAAAGAAACTCATTGGCAGGTACTTCGACGAGATCTCACAGGTGAGTTGTACCCTTTTGTAAGGTACAGCATAATACTGTTATGAATAGCGGGATTCGAGTGATGCCATGTTCTCACAGAATATCCAAGTGAAATTGTTGGCCTTGAGCTAATTGTGTTTCGTGCAATGAGTGAGTTTCGATGACCCACTTCCGCCTCCCTCTATCCAATCTCATAACACATCCTCTATTCCATTCCTCCTCTCTGATTCTTCTATCTCCGTATCCCATCCTAAAGGCTAGCAATGCATTAGTATGGCAAATGGCTATGGGCAATGGTCATCAGTTTCCATGAGCTGGGCCGTTGTGTCTAAGGAAGAAAATAAGGACTAAATATGTTACCTTATATCTTATCCGTGCAGGAACAGAGAAAGAATACAATTTCCTGCGTTGGGCCTGTCGTAAGAGGCGACAAAACAATCCACAGCCAGGTGGTAGGAAATTAGCCCAACTGGATGGCTACCACCCCTGGTCTAAAGTATGTCGTCATAACAACCTTGAGTTGTGTTCCGGCATTAGTGACCAGGTTCCAGTCTCCCTTAAGAGAGCAGCAGCGCATTTGTAGCACCTTTGGTGTTGCAAATGCGATACCATAGGCGATGGTAACCGCTTTCCATCAAGTGGGCCGTCTGCCTGTCTGCTGAACTACTGCATTTAAAAAAAATATGTTGAGTTAGTTAACCAGGTAGAGTTAGTTCTTAATGAGTGATTTTTTTTTTTAATTTTATAGGATACTGGGAAATATTGCTTTGGTGTGGACGATACGTTGCGGGCCCTGGAGCTTGGCGCCGTTGAGACCCTCATCTGTTGGGAGAACCTCGACATTCAAAGGTAATCAAAAATTAGACTTTCTAATTAAACTGTGAAGTGAAAAGTAACAAAGTCAAGTCGGTGGATGTTACGTTTTTGAAGTGAAACTTCTTTGGCATCATTGTGATTTGAAACTTGATGAGACGAAAAAATGTGATACTTGACAATTTAAATACTATGCCCATGAAGATAGGGTTGGAAATATTTTTAAGTTAATAAGTTCCCGATGTTTGCACTCGTGCAGAGGACCAAATCGTTATTTACTGTACATTACTAATAGAATAGAATATTCTTTATTGCATACAAGAAAATAATCCAAATTAAATTTCTTGAAAAATTTCTTCCACACAACCTTGTGGAGATAATTTAACATTTTTTAATAATGGGTCAGTATGTAGTGTGCATAATTTAAAATATATACAATCATATGTACATATATTACAAATAAAAAATAAACACATACACATAAATGCTGATCTTTGAGGAGTTTATCAAAAGATGTAAGCGACTTTGCACTTCTGATACTCATCGGTAATGCATTTCACAACCTTACAGTCTGCACAGTAAAAGATTTCTGACAAAATTGCGTACTACTTCTAAACTACATTTGTTTAATCTCTACTAACTATAATATTTGGATCTAGTTGTCTGTACATTTAAATAAATACAAATAAATTAAAATTAGATCATTTGTTTCCTATTTTAGTTATCATAAGCCTCTCGTGTCATTTGTTCAAAGTGAAAACATTGAGTCTGAATAATATGTGTTATAATACACCTTAAATATGTAATACCTAGCTTCTGTCTGCGACTTCGTCGGCGTGCAATAGTTTAAAAAATGTAAGTTAAAAAACCCCCAATTTTGACATTTTTCATTGGTGCTCGCCTTCCTCGATATATGGGCTATTTAACACTGAAAGAATTTTTCAAATCAGACTAGTGGTTCCCGAGATTAGCAAGTTCAAGCAGACAAACAAACATGCGGGCGCAATACTTAATACTTATTTGGCTACAACACTAATACTTACATTTTAAATATCGCGATATCTTTTGAATGAAACGTCCGAATTGAATAATTCAAAAAGGTTCTAGAAATGTATTGAATTCGTCTTGAATATGGAGTAATTTATTTTGATAAGGATTAATACCAGGGTACAAAATAAAGAGTTTTTAAAAGCGACGGCATTTTAATTATTTAAAAATAAAACTTATTGTGAGATAACTACAATAGTTAGACATGGTTACACGACATTTTTTGTAGACAATTATATGTTCTGCAAAGTGGTAGTACATTGTTTTGTTCTATAATCAATAGTATTCGCAGCGCCGCCGCCGTGTAAGGATTTTTTCGGGTCATTTTTTTACACCTTGGGTTGCATTATTAGACTTTTAGTAAGGATCCCTAATTTTTTTGAAAATATAATATAGCCTATAGCCTTCCTCGATAAATGTACTATCCCAACACTGAAAGAATTTTTCTAATCGGACCAGAGGTTCCTGGGATTAGCGCGTTTAAACAAACAAACAAACTCTTCAACTTTATAATATTAGTATAGATATGAAATGTAATATTTTGCAAATAATTTTTGAGCTTGGTAAAAATATTTTTAAGATATTATAAGCCTTATAATTATCATTATACTCCTGAGCATTCTCGGATTAGTATACCCTTACTTATCTCATTCTCTCGTAAGATACTTTTCTGTAGTTTCACATCTGCCGTGTGTGATATTGCACACGCACAATTGTATTAAACTGTATGTAAAAACCTTCCAGATACGTGCTGAAGTCACACGCGACCAACCAAGAGACCATCTTGCACCTGACCCCTGAACAGGAGAAGGACAAATCCCACTTCACAGACAAAGAGGTGAATTCTTCTTTTTTCCTCCCTTCTATTAATCAATCAATATATTTATTTGCTACAAATTATTTTGTACAGGTGTCATATAATAGAAGTGTAGATGTATAAATTCTAAGACATACAGTGCGTTCCGTTAGTAGCTCACATCGCCCACGTTTTCCTGTTCCTCATTATTCATTCTTGTTTATCTAATGGGAGCTGCATACGTATAGTCCAGTGTCATAACAGTCAGTACAATTATTTTTTAATAGAGATTTTTTGCGTTCTATTAGTAGGTATGTATTGCAGTAGATGTCACTGTTCTCAAATTAAACACCAAATGAAAGAAAATAATATGTTTCGTTATACGCAGTTGTTTTAACACTTGTTTAAGAAATATTTGATATGTTTTTATGTTTTTGCAAGCCATATCAGCTAATAAATATATTTTAAAGTATCTAAGTTCTATTTCTCACATTTTTCAAATTTTAAAGCTCTTTTTAACTTTAATTACTGGATTTTTGATGAATTGTCGATTTACCAAAAACTTATTTCAAAGTTGTCAATTATGTCAAAACCAAAATGGCATTCCGATCGATACGAGCGTATGTACTTTTTTGTGTTTTGATTATTTTTCGACAACTTTGTTTGATTCCTGGACTCCGAAGACTTCGCTTATCACGTTTACTAGTGTGCTGTGATCAAGTTGGACTAACGCATGTACCCTGAACACGGATTGCTTAACGATTTGTTCTCTGTTGACTTGGATTATGGCTTCTTCTGAAAGAGGTTGTTGTGTGCCCAGATGCGGTAAAACTTGTAAGTATATCATCGTAACGGCACCAGATTAGATGTGGACACAAATGATGTTATGAAAATGTATGCCTTTGAATATTTTAATAAAAGGAAACATAATAAATCACGCTTCCGCTAAATTGTTGTTTTATTTACTAACAAATAAACATTTTTTGAAAAGGCTTTTGGGAATTGCAGTTGTTAAATTATTACCTCCCGCAATTTCCAAAAGTCTAATATAAAAATCAAAATAGTACTAGACGCCCTGGACGGTTTTTGCCGTTGTATTGTGTCGTATACCGATAGAGTGCGCTAGTATATATATTATGACTGTTGACTCTATACCCGTATATGTAAAGTACTCTGTGGTATAGTCATCGCAGCGGACAACGAACTACTGACTAGTGCAGCGCGGGAGCGCAGATATCAATAGTTGATCTATCTCGCTCGCGCATCATGCGTCCCGCTCACACACTGTGCTAGCAGTACGACTTGTTAATATTTGTACTTAAGGTACAAAATAAATCAGCTCACTTCAGTTAGCGATGTGACGAGTTGGATTTTTTCTGACTCGAGTAACTCGAGGCATTATGGCCATTGACTCGAGTTGACTCGACTGTGATTCCCGCCGCCGCCGAGTTCCGATCATAGCCCACCCGAACCCGAAATAGACCGACGAACCGACGAATCCGAATATTACAAGTTGCGAGTTGAACGACGTGCAGGAGTTACGAGTAACGGATTCATTTCATTCAATTCAATCCAAGTCGGAGATGCTCGGTGCCGCCCGTCGCAACTCGTGTCCCCCGTGGGATGCATCATGTGAATACGAGTAGACACAGAATTCTCTTACTATATTGTAGTGATTCGAGTTACCAACAACTGAACTCGAGTTGACTCGTTTGTGGTTTGACTCGAGCAACTCGAGTCAAATAGCTCGACTCGGACATTGCTATCGTGTCCGCCGTGGGATGCATCATGCGAATACGAGTAGACACAGAATTCTCTTACTATATTGTAGTGATTCGAGTTACTAACAACTGAACTCGAGTTGACTTGTTCGTGGTTTGATTCGAGCAACTCGAGTCAAATAGCTCGACTCGGACATTGCTATCGTGTCCGCCGTGGGATGCATCATGTGAATACGAGTAGACACAGAATTCTCTTACTATATTGTAGTGATTCGAGTTACTAACAACTGAACTCGAGTTGACTTGTTCGTGGTTTGATTCGAGCAACTCGAGTCAAATAGCTCGACTCGGACATTGCTATCGTGTCCGCCGTGGGATGCATCATGCGAATACGAGTAGACACAGAATTCTCTTACTATATTGTAGTGATTCGAGTTACTAACAACTGAACTCGAGTTGACTTGTTCGTGGTTTGATTCGAGCAACTCGAGTCAAATAGCTCGACTCGGACATTGCTATCGTGTCCGCCGTGGGATGCATCATGCGAATACGAGTAGACACAGAATTCTCTTACTATATTGTAGTGATTCGAGTTACTAACAACTGAACTCGAGTTGACTTGTTCGTGGTTTGATTCGAGCAACTCGAGTCAAATAGCTCGACTCGGACATTGCTATCGTGTCCGCCGTGGGATGCATCATGTGAATACGAGTAGACACAGAATTCTCTTACTATATTGTAGTGATTCGAGTTACTAATAACTGAACTCGAGTTGACTTGTTCGTGGTTTGATTCGAGCAATTCGAGTCAAATAGCTCTACTCGGACATCACTAACTTCAGTCCAGTTCAGAGTTCAATCAATATTAGGTTAAAATTTCTCGTAATGCGCTTTCAGAGTGGCGTTGAGCTGGAGCTGGTGGAATGTCAGCCTTTGCTCGAGTGGTTGGCGAACAACTACAAGTCATTCGGCGCCACCCTCGAAATCATCACGGACAAGAGCCAGGAGGGTAGCCAGTTCGTGAGGGGGTTCGGTGGTATCGGCGGTATGTATACTCAAGTGTTTTATTCAAACTATAAGCTTCGCAGGATAATGTTTTTTTTGAACGTCGTACACCCTTAATTATACAGGGTAGAAACTGAGCGAGGTAGTAAGGGGAAGTAATTTAATTGAAATTCAAATCATTTTTATTGCGAACTAAGTGTTACATATATGGTACATAGGTCTTATTAAATATAACAGAACTTATTACTTGGTCGGCCTTTCATAGCATCGCAATATAAACTCACTTAACCTATCTCTGTGTAATATTCAAGTCTTATATTTTATTTAACACAACACAATATCTTCATAATTATCTCTCATTTAAATATTCTTGGACGCAATAATAGAATTTTTTTTTCAGCCACTCGTATAATTTTTGTTTGAACTTATTAATATTATTTTCTTGCATTATATTGTATGGTCGTTTTTCTTGCATTATATTGGCATGGTGTTAAACATCGTCGCCACACCATGTCCATGGACCTGCAATAATTTCCTACGAAATATGAGAAAAAGTAGACTTTTTTAATCCTGTAGAAATTTTTGATTTGGCATTATTATTATTTTTTGTAAAATGGCGATTTTATTTTACAACAATCATGTACGGTGTGACTTGCCCATTGAGTTTGGGGAAAGCGTTACGTCAAAAAATATTAAAAAGAAACTTATAATCCACTTTTTAAACCAAATGTAATGTTGAAATTGTTAAATGCTACGGACGTTGATATCCATACCACTTATATAAACCCCAGAGGGTTTCTATGCTATATATAATTCAATAAGTTGTAATCATTTCGTTATATAAATTGATAAATAATCTTGTAATTTTTTTGAAAATATGTGAATGACGGTTAAGATTTCGATTTCGGTTTCGGTTGATTAAGGTACTTATCCCTTACTGCCTCGTTGAAAGTTTCCACCCTGTATACCTGCTTCTGGTTAAAAACAGATACACATATATAGATCACTGTTTTTGAAAATTCTACCTGTTAAATAGTGAAAAGGGGCCTGCTGTTTTATCTTGTGATTATTTTTAATCGCCGCGGGCGAAATAGAAATTAGAATGAGTTTAAAATTATGTCTACTTCCTATTGTATGTACAGTCGGGGTTTGAAAATGTTCGCCAATTTTCAAATCGATTCATTTAATGTTCCGCGAGCACATGTTACCTCTTCAGACCAGACCGTTCCACAGAAAATCATATTTAACTATTTGAAAAGTTTTTTGATTTTCTATCATATCTAAGAAGATTGTGTAGATAAGATAAGTAGATAAGATGTAAAACCTTTTTATGGGTTTTAACATTTATGTTAAGCAAAGTGATTATATACTCTTTGTTTATTATTGTTAATCGCAGCTTCTGTCACTTTCATCATTGTATTTTTCTATTTTTACGTTTCTATATTCTATAAACGTAAAATTTATTAAAATATTGACATTAGTATTCCTTGTACTCGTGCAAGCAAAAGTTGACTTTAAGGTGATGAACATTTTCAGTCCGCGACTGTACATCGCTTTGCAAGAAAGTTGCTAACAATTATGTGATTAAAGAACGATTCCTAACTAACAAACTTCCATTTCCTCGCTGCTTTTGGACGCGACCAACCAACAAACGGATGGATCGATTTTGGTAATGTCAAAACAGGTATTTTACGTTATAAGGTTGATTTCCAATCTCTACAACTGGACGAGCCCCTCGACGACGTAGACCTCGACGACTACTAAAGCGATAAAAAGAAAATTAAAAAAAAATGAAAAATTAAAAAAAAAACACTGAGCTTAGGGAAACGTAAGACGATACATACACACACACACACAAACAAACAGAAAAAAATACGAAAATGCAATATTCTAAGTACCCGATTTGATTTAGTTTTAATTGTACAGAGCTTTTGGTGTTTCAGCACTTTACCTGTTTTCGGTGTAATAGATTCATAACAAATGGGCGCACAGACAAAAGTGCAGTTTTACATAAGGGACACAATTGAAGACGTGAGTGGATGAAGGTGATATGTCGCAAATTCGGTTTTTTTCTTTTTTTTGCGTAGATGAATGTTATGAGTCGATACCAAATGACTACAGACCTTAGACCATAGATATAAGGCATATTTAAAAAATAAAAAGTTGCTAAAGGTGTTAAGTTCAGTTCAGTTTCAAATAAAAGTCAAACTTTTATCTCGATTTACTCAGAATTGGAATTATGCGACTTATCACCTTCATCCACTCATGTCTTCAATTGTGAATAAAACAAAACTAGTTGATTGTATAAAGCTGAAATTTGGAATACTCCCTTCTATTTAGGTACACTTGCGTACTGGTAAGGCTTTCTCACTTGTAACATGCGTATACTTTATTAAACAACAAAAAAATGGCATTTTTGCATATACACCCATTTGCTATGAAGCCTATGTGTGTATTTAATTTTACGTTATGAAATATCTAGGTGACACTGACCTTGCAGAGCTGTCTTGTGTAAAATTGTGTTTTTTTGAAGTGATCACTTCTTATGGGAGGGTACACCCCTTCGTTACGTAACGCGTTACGGCACCAGTCTGTCTGGCTTCCCTTTCTCTCTCGCAAGTTATCATTCCTGTCGGACGTCGCGAAACGCACACGTTTTTTAAGAAAAACCCTCACACGGGCAAAATTAGTGTAACACTATCAAAACCCCAAAACTCAACGGTTTTCAGCAACAAGAGTTCAGTAAATTCATTTTGTTGAATAATCCGGTTTCGCATGATTTTTGGTTCACACTTAAAGCACAATGCAAAAGCCATGTTGTACAGCAAGATTTCAATCACACGCGTCACATGTTTATATTAGAAACAGTTGTCATATACAGTGTAAACTCCATGTAACGTCACTCGATTTAACGACAAACTCCATTAAGCGACGAAATCAGTTGGCTTTGATCTGTTTAGCTCGGCTTTCATACAATGATACACTATATAGCATTACACCCACTCTCACTAACGACAACAATTAAGTAATAAAAAGTACCTTTTCAGTTGCCAATAATCAGTAAAAACTGCGCAGCTGTCTATTTTATTATCCTAGCCCGTAATAAAGTTTACGCCAAGATGCCTCAATATCGCAGGATATGAATTAAAATAAGTAAAAAATACAACAAAATTACTGGTGCAGCAAAACACGTCAAACAAAAATAACAGAATTTTCTCCATTTATCGACAACTCTATATAACGCCATAAAATCCAGTCTCTTCGGTGTCGTTATATGGAGTTTACACTGTACTTCAAAGCCTTACATGATATATCCCTTGTACAGGACATCAAAAGCTCTAAAAACCAAGTAATTATAATAGGATATAAGGTTAACGCTTGCATACAAATTATTTAGACTGAACATGTTTGTTAAAATAGATCGCAGCTAGGCGTTTTTTTAGTTGCGGAGCGGTTTGAACGCTGCGTTTTTAAAAAGTAGATGTCGTTGAGAGTAAATTATATATAAAAATAATGTGCATCCAATAACTAGACAGGTAATTGTTAGTCTAAACTGATAGCATCAATGATTCCAGTCCGGCGCTGCCTGACGATTGAACGCAATACAGTAGTCTGCGCTTGATATATTACACTTTACAATGTTATTCTTAGTATAGGCAATTTATGAAATTTATATATATAAAAGAAAGTCGTGTTAGTTACACTATTTATAACTCAAGAACTGCTCTGTACCGATTTGGTTGAAAATTGGTGGAGAAGTAGCTTAGAGCCACGAGACGGACATAGGATACTTTTTATCCCGATGGAACCTGTAGGTGGCGCTGGGATCGGGTCCTAGATTTTTATTTTTTCAGAGCAGGACAACGTCTGTCCGGGGCCGCTAGTACCTATATAAAATAGACTTGGATAGCTCGCGAATTAGTGATAAAATGAGCTATATAATATTGTTATACGCCGACAAAGTGAATGCACACCTGCAGTCTATTGCCTATCCCGCATTATCTTTAAATGTTAGTTTATCGGCTTGTACTGTAATATATAGTTTCTTAAAATGCATATACTAAGACTAGCCTTGTATATTGAAGTGATTTTGATATTATCGATTTAAAGCAATAAAATGTACCTCGATTATACGCTAGATATAAACGTCTGTGTCGAGAGGTGGGCTGCAAGTTCACCGAAGCTACTTCCGACGTTAGGCCATTTGTCACTTCCACCCCTGGACCTTGAGTCTTAGCTCTAGCGATCTCCACTCCGTGCCGGCTGGCTAAGGCAAGGGGCCTTGCTTTGGCCTCCGGAGTCAGGTCCGAGATGTCCCTCGCCACAAAACACCCTTGCGGGTTTATTATTATTATAAAAAAAGAGAAATCCCATCCCAAAAGAGGTCATTCTCAAATTACGTCACATAAATTTAACTATTTTTTGACCCTTCCACGTCCTTGTCACAGCTGGTCACTTACGCGAGACCTCCTCCCTACCTAGTGTGTATTATTAAATGGGTACAATTAAATGCTCACCAAAAAAAAATTTCGTCCCTTAGATTAAGCACCAAATAAAATATATTACTTCATATAAATTTAATCCACTCTATACCGAGGTGCCTAAAAAACAACGTTTTACTTTCCAAAATAAATATACACTCATCAGAATAATTGTACGTTTTGTATTTAAATTCTTTTTGCTTACCAAAATGGATAAATGCCCACCAAATATTGTTTTACTAAAACACTAACATTCAAACCGAAAATTACAGTTCTAAATAGTTTAAGTGTAATCAAATTATCCAACCTGAATCCAGAATATATTATTGTTAAACTAAGATTACAGTCGTTTCCCTTTACTTATTTACCCTGCAACCAGCACAGCCGCCACCGGCATGTGAGGCACAGACCGCAGGACGCAATCCCGTCACGCAAGCGTCACACATTGTCACGCTGAAGTACGTGGAATCACCTCTTGAAGCTAGGAATATCCCTATTTGTGAGAAGAGAAAGAGATTGCGCCCAGCTAAATCTAAAAAACCTCTGTTGATTCAATAATTATTTTCTTTTGTTAGTTTTTTAAAAAGTTTATGTGATTGACTGCTTTTAACTATTGTGTTCTTTAAAGTGCCATTGATAAATCTCAAGTACAAATAAATCTTATAAGTACCTATAAATATAATGAGACATAACTTCGTTTTACTTTTGGTTTTTTTCTACTAGTGATTCGTTTTTTACCTACTTCAATCATTTGTGTTGCAGTAATATTGAGAGTGAAGTATTTATTTGGCTATATTATCATGTTTTAATCAAATTCGTAAAACAATAAACAAGCAACATATATTATCATGTTTGGAATACGAAATATTATATTTGGTATTAAAACTAATTGTACGTTGGAACGTTTGCTTTTTGCCTCAGCAAAAATTACTAAATTGGAAGTGGAGAAACAAAATATTGGTAATATCTGTTTAACGATAATGTAAAATATTTGGTCTGAAATTAGCTTTAAAGGCGTTTATATATTTTTATGGCATAGCATAAAAAGGAAAATAGCTTCATTTCTTCAATACTTCTGGAAACACAGTTTGGTGAGCATTTATCCATTCTGTAGGTATTTCGAATTTATTGGTAGTAAAATAGGTGCATTTCTGGTAGGCGTTTAAACACAAGCCTTATTAAATTAAAACTGCAGTTCCATAATTAGTTTTATTTTAATTTAAATGTTTTTTTTAATATTAAATTATTACACTATTCTCATACAGATAGAGTTGGAAATATTTCGAAGTTTTTCTTTCGTTTCAAATGTTGTGTTTTAAAGCTTAATTAGATTTTGAAATGTCGCTTCACGAAATTTAGGATAACCGCCTTAACGTGTGTCGTAATTTAATTTATGGGTGGCCCATAACGCATTAAAACCATTGCTAAAACTGCGAGATACGGTTAATAACTGTAACAACAATAACATTATTCCAGATGAAGCAAAGCTTAAAAAGCCATTGCATTAGTCTTCCATCATTCATTGTCCGCGAAGGACACTAGTAATGTGACGAACATTACCACAGATTATATATTAGTGTTGGCACAAGCATATAAATAAAAACACTAGCACAACTCTATTGGTTTACAAGTTCTAAAATATCGTAGCGTATTATAAAAATATTTATAACGAGAATGATGTATTAAAACGCATAGAGATGTAACTGCGTTCAAGCCGCTCGTTAGAAGTTGTTTTATTTTCTAAAAGCTTATGTAACTTTTTCTCAAATACAATATTCTCTAGTTCTTTGAATGATATTGTCTATACCAGGGGTCATCAAACTTTCCGGCCTTAGGGCCGTACTGGTTACTCTAGTGAATTACATGGGCCAAAACCGTTTAACTTCAAAGAAAAAAAATCTATCAAAAAAGAAACTGACTTCAAGAGTAACCAAAAAGCATAATATAAATATTGTCTACTACATCTTGAGGTTAGTGTCAAGTAAAACGTAAAATGCAACAAAAACATATTGCGAAATATGGTATTTTTTATATTTTACTTAGCATCAACTTCATGTTATAGGAAATATTTATTTTTTGTTACTCATGAAATTGAGTAGAAAGGCAAAACGCCTTTCAACTAAATTGACTAAACTTGGCGGATCTATCTAATATCATAATTATTATACTAAAAATATTTCGTGGTCTTTCATCCAACTCTACATTCATAGGTAGGTCATCGGTTCGAATCCGGCTCGAAGGACCAAAAAAACTATAGTGTGTGTACATGTACACTTTTAGTTTAGGAGGGTAGGTTTAAATGTAAAATATACAAAACCCAACGAGCGCTGTAATGATACTGATTTTATTACCGAAAATATACGAATATTGTTAAGCTTTAGGTCGCAGTTGTTTATTGGTAAAATGCTGACTATTGTACAGACTTCGTACAACAACAATAAGCTATCATCTGTCGCGGGCCGGATTCATGACACTGGCGGGCCGGATTTGGCTCGCAGGCGTTAGTTTGAGAGACCCCTGTTTTATCTTATTAATTTATATTATCTGTAAATATTAATACTATTTCAACTTTCTTACTGTATGAAATGAACAGTCATGGAAGAATTCTAAGAAGGGCAATCTCAGTACTTTGTTATATTGATTTAATGGTTAATTCCACTCTGCTAGATGTCGCTACTGTCGATATATTGATTTCAAGTAGACAACGTTAGTTTATCAAAAAAGAAAGTTAAGATTTTTCATTAATTTTAGATTTTCTGTATAAAAAGAAGGAATAGTAACGACAGCGGCGCCCTCTGCTTTAAAAAAAATTGAATGATTGTCATTGTTAGTATTCTTTCATGATACAAGGATTTTTTTATGCGGCACCCCGTCTCAAAACGTCATCTTAAGACGTATAGTCGAAACCGGGTATATCGACATCACTTGTGTCGAATCCCTTATTACGTACAAATTGCGAGATTCCGGCCGTATTCATATACAGTTATAAATATAGTTTATAACAACATCGGATAACGCCACGTAACTTTTATCAAAATTCATCAAATATAACGCCCAACATTCATAAAGTATGCGCAAAATTTAAATGCGCCTCGATAAAGTTCAGCGCCGAGTGCATAAGTATAACGATGTTAGTTTTACACCTGAGTGTGTAGTGTGAAAGAGATAGCATGCGAGGCTGGATAGCGACCGAGCTAGACCGCAACATTGTCCCTTCTCAGCTTTTAACGTACCGCCTCGTAAACGTTATGTTCTGCGAAATGACATACATGTACGAACTTCAGGGACGCATTTAAGTTTAGCGCATACTATAATTTATCAGTAAAACGTTATTATGAGTGTTATGATAATTATTTCAAGGATTATTTTGTCTTATTATTAGCAACACACTTTCTCGTACTATTTGTGGCCGGTTCCTATATTTTACCGACCGTACAATTGTCTATCGGTTAAAATTTGACATCGTCTCCGTACGTGTAATGTCAAATTTCTTCTGATGGTAAGGCAAGTAAATATAGTATGATATATGTATATTATTTTTAGTTTGTCCGTAAACAGAATACCTCTATATTTAAATGTATACTTATGAATGTAGTTATGTGTGTACATTGTACAATCGAACCAACTGAATTATGACCCACTTTGCTAATAATTCCTTTAGAACCGTCAAAATAGTAAGGTTTATCGTGTGGGTTGCACTTGGACGTTTTAAGCATTGATAAAAATGCGCCGCTAGGCTCGGAGAACTACGCAATTTTAAACTTTGTTATCATTGTACTAGATATGTTTTAGATAAAACAGTAATGATTTGAAATAATTTCAATTTCGAACTGAAATCTGTCTTGTCAGATGTTACACACGAGTATAGTCGAGTCTCTCCGATCTGTTTAATACAACGTAGTCAGTAACTGTCAATGTCTAATAGAATGATAACAAGTTCGTTACCAAGGAAATGTATGTTCAGGCGAATTTCAACCTAATTGTATTTCACAACTGTAGGAAAATGACCTTTGGTGGGTCAGTTGGTTCAATTCTACATATCTGTTACTTTTAAAAACTTACTGTCGTATATAGGCGTTATACAATGTCGCTATATCCGGGTTCGGCTGTATTAAAATTTAATATTCTTCATATCTGATATCTTTATTTTCAATATATATTAATTGCTTGTTTGAATTAATATTGATCTGATTTGAAAGAAGGTCATCACAAGGTATATAAAGCGAATTAGTCGCTTTCGTGCGTTAGTATTACGTTGTTAGATTTTCCAATGTCAGCTAATGATAATTGTAACTCAGTAGTGTAGGCAGATTTTGTTTAAAAGTAAATCTTAATGCCGAGGCTGAATAAAACAAAACTATAGTCTACGTACTATGAACGGAGGCTTCGGGTCATAAATCATATTTATCTGTCTGTCTCGCTCGCACTTACAGGTCTTATGGAGAGGTGTAGTGATGTGCGTAAGAATTGTAGCGGTGCATATCGATAACGGGATAGGTACGATCGTTATGCTAAATTAAGTTAAGTATTGATAGAAATAATCTGTCGCGTAAATCAAAGTTTTTAATTAGTAAGATAAGGAGTCAAAGCGCTTATGAAGGTCACGATGACCCGATGATGATAAGTATCGATAACGGGTTGCATTGCGTGCACATTCCTACTGTCAGTGACATTTATTGCCCGACGACTCAGTTTAAAACGCGTCGACTATACTACTACTAGCTTTATACTATTGATAGTATAAAGCTGAAATTTGGAATACCCGTCTTTTTAGGTACACTTGCATATAGATAAGACTTCCTAAATTGTAACATGGCTATTTTTTTGTATTAAAACAACACCAAAATGGCATTTTTGCGTATACGCCTATATGTTACGAAGCCCTCTATATATTTGGATGAATCACCCGAAGTCATCATCATCCAAGCGTTAAATCTCGTCATTGTACTGTAATTACAATGATAATATATTATTCAGTAATTTATATCTTCAAGAGCGAGTGAGATAATTATATCGTGCCAACCGTTGCTTGGCCTATTGGTTAAAATTTGACATAAGCTCCCATACAAGTAATGTCATAATTCAACCGATTGTGAAGCAAATGAATGTATAGTAAGATAAGGAACTCTCCATTATGTAGCTCCTTAAAGAAATTGGGGGTCTAATTCTACTATTTCAATATTTTGACGTTGACGTTGCGAATTCCAAGTGCAATTCCATTACGAAATCCATAATATCTTTCAATAACGTCGCGTCGGAATAATAGACAAATTGGTATTGCCATTAGCAGAAATGGTGTCAGCCTAAATTAATATTAAAGAATTTATTCAAAATCATTAACATAAGTTTACAGAAACAACTTGGTGTCGCAAACAACTGCTCTAGTATAACAGTGTGTTCCAGTTGTTAGCGCCCCCTTGCAGACAACTCGTTTGTTATCTATACATATAAATAAAATTGGAGTGTCTGTTTGTAATATTGAAATAACCGCTTTTTACTACATGCATATGAATATATATACGGTACATACACCAAAATAACATTTTTTACCATTTTTATCTGTCTGTTTGTTCCGGCTAATCTCTGAAATGGCTGGACCGATTTTGACGGGACTTTTATTGGCAGGTAGCTGATGTAATAAGGAGTAACTTAGGTTACTTTTATTTTAGAAAAAATCTTTTATTTTGGAATTATGATGATTTTCAATCACCACGCGGGAGACCGTGGGGAGTAGCTAGTACATTATAAAAACAAAATTATCTTTAAAGGTTATTTGGAAATTACTTCCTGTAAATATATAATATCTAATGCATGTGGTGTGTATGTATGTGATATGTGCGTATGTGAACGAGTGAGTGTGCGATTGCAGACTTATTTAGACTGAATTGAAAAGCAACCAAAGTATTAAACATTTCATTTTACGCTTATAAATATTTATCAAGACGAGAGGTGGCGTGCCGCCTTGGGAATTAACAGACTACCGAAATCAGGCAAAACTACGATTGAGACGATACAGTCCAGCGATTTTGACGACATAGTAATAATAGAATCGAGTCCCTGGCAGCAACCATATGGCACCTGGCACAACTTAGACCCCGACAAAGACAAATTCCAGATAGTACAGATCTGCGTTTTATTACGTGTCGTCATTTGAACTAATTGTAATCCGTTTATGACCGTCTTCTTTTCTTCACTTATTTATTAGCATACGTTTCTAAGTTAGAATAGCCTATTGTTTTATTGTACTCGTTTACGACCGCTTCCAGGCTGTATCATTAGCCAGGTGTTTTTTTACAATTAGAAGCTAATTGTAGGAAATTGTGTCGACATTGCCGGGCGGGCACATTTGCATTTGTGACGTTTAAAACGACGGCCCGATTGAATGGGAGTTCAGTTGAGCTACAACTACGGGCGTGACGTGTGTACATTCGGGAATCTAATAGTGACGGATTTTGCGCGTTTTATTGAATTACGACCTTCTGCATTACGTTTGGACTTGTTGAGTTCGGTTATATTTATACCTGCGTTATACGTATTTGTATAGTTCTAATAAACTCTACAGTAATTCCAACGGCATTTTAATTTTCGACTCCCGCTTACTTGTAACAATATTTAAATATTAGGAAATTTGCACTATCGGAAAATTCCACGTTGTCATAGATGTCTGCAGTGCAGCTTAGCATCACAGCGTTGTGATATCGCGCTATGGTATAGGAACTCGGCTTTAGACGATCTTGGTGGTATACTTTCAGTTGCTATGAGATGTAGTGACGATAGACGTAAATAGGGGCGACTGTTTAATTACGAAAATGACTAGTAATTTTTATAAGTGTTTCAAATCAGATTAATGTTGCTTCAAACCATGGAAGAAGAAAATTAGTAATATGAAAGGCCCAGAAAAAATATATTTCTAGAAGGCGCTATATGTCTTCTATCGTTTTAATATAGACAAACATTACTATTTAATACACGTCTAATAAATAAACACTTCAGGCAAAATTTAAGAGTTAATATTTTCTACTAAAATTTTCATGAAAGAAATAAGTCAAAAGGTTAATTCAAGTTATTTTAAAGCAACTGAGAAGTTTATATATATATCTATAATTGTC
Organism: Dendrolimus pini; assembly: GCA_949752895.1. Lineage (NCBI taxonomy): Eukaryota > Metazoa > Arthropoda > Insecta > Lepidoptera > Lasiocampidae > Dendrolimus > Dendrolimus pini. Next base: position 5,513,567 of record OX457153.1, read on the forward strand.
AATAGAACGAAAAAACTGCATATTTGAGACTTCAGTTTATATGATTGTGGGCTTCATTACCTTTATCAATCTAGTCTTCTTCTTCCATGTTTCAAAATAAGTAATCCTGTCAGTACTGCCTTATAATATAGCCATTGAACATGAAATCTTAGTCTGTTGAAAAGGTATAACGTATAAACATAGCGTGTATCACTGAACACCATTAAATCTTATGTAAATTATATTAATAACTATTTATTAACGACGATTTTAATATGTGAATGGGGGTCGTTATATAAATGTATTTCAACTATTAACTTCGGCATAAATAGCGCACGAGTATTTGTATGAGTGAGTCAATGTTACTCGAGTGAGTCAACACTGTTCGAATAATGGCTGGCTTAAAGGCCTAGTTGCCAAGCCATAAATATTATATATAAAAAAATTCGAATAATGGCCCGATTCCTTGTCTTAATGTTTATCTATTTGTCTAATTTGACCTAACTAGTATGGAGCTGATGTTAAATTTTAACTAGTCGCAAGGCAAATAAATGGTTTGCAAGACATGAACCGGCCACAGTTAATATTTCGCGAGTGAGTCAATATTAGTCGAGTGAGTTGATATTGCTCGAATGAGTCAATATTGTTCGAGTATTGGCCCGATTCCTATGTCTTACTGTTTATCTATTTGCCATATTCGGTACAAACTTGACGTTATTTGTATGGAGCTTATGTTAAATTATAACGAGTCGTAAAGCAAATGAACGGTTTGCAAGACATTTATGAACCGGCCACATTCAATATTTCGCGAGTGAGTCGGTTGTCCGAGTGAGTAAATTTTACTCAAGTGAATCGTGCCAGCTTATTCTGAACATAGATACTCAATGATAGACGAAACATGTTACAGTAAATCCTAAAATTATTTTCATACGAGGTGCGTTCGCTAAAATATCATAATTAGTATCTTGCTTTTAAAATATATTAATGACTAGTCGTTTTACATTTTCTCAAGTATAGGCCAACTATCCCACTCTAGTTCTCATAGCCTATATTAAGTTCTATGACGACCCCCACGAAATAAGGGACTATTCATATCCATTCTGTTTTTAAACACAGATTGGAGAAGCATACATTGTTACAGATAGGAAACGGAATAAGAGAATGATTTTGAATTAATTTTCGCATTGAAATGTTGTAAAATAGATTTGGTTTATTCTTCTATATTCAATAAGTTCATAGATTTTATTCGAACGTTACATACATCGTTATAAATAGGAAACATGGTGAGAGAATGTTTTTAAATTTCGAATCAAAATGTTGCCAGTTGCTAAATAGGTTTAAAATCTGCCTGTGTATTTAATTTAAACATGGAATTGAATTGTTTAATTTCAAAGCTAAAGCCGTTCTAGTCTTAATTTATTTTAGGTTTCACAATGTTGCCAGTTTCAAGAGTTGATTGTTGCTTGTTTTACAATTTTTTTAGGTTATTCGCTGTAAATTAAACGGCTTTATACTTTTCGAAATTCACCTCTGATGTTCAAATACATACCAAAGATTAATTATTTACTTATTTTTAAAAAGTAGATTTTAGATTTAAAAAATAAAACGTGTTTCAATTCTAGTCGTATAAGTTTGAAATGTTCCGTTTTGTACGTATAACGTAAACTGTCCTTGAACCGAATGGCGATATTCTTAGAACCGTGCAGGAACGGAGAAAGAATACAATTTCCTGCGGCCGGGCAGCCTGTCGTAAGAGGCGACATAACAACCAACAGTTAGGTAGTAGGGCATTTGCCCGACTGGATGGCTACCACCCCTGGTCTAAAGTATGCCGCCATAACAACCTTGAGTTGTGTTCCGGCATTAGTGACCAGGTTCCAGTCTCCCTTATGAGAGCAGCAGCGCATTTGTAGCACCTTTGGTGTTGCAAATGTCCATAGGCGATGGTAACCGCTTTCCATGAAGTGGACCGTCTGCATGTCTGCTGAACTCCTGCAATAACAAAAAATATATATATTACGAGACACATTGCATATTACAAAAAATGAAACACATTAAAACTAATTAATAATGATAACTTTAATAATATAGTTATGACGAACGCAAATAAATAAAGATTGTAAACTTCCATTTCATAATTGTGAAGCTAATAAATATTGTAAAGTCGGTGTTGATAATAATTCTATAGGGTAGATAGGAGAAGACCACCTGCGGCGAGAAGATCCCCCATTGTTCTATAATCTATGTGCAATAAAGTCACTCATTCATGAATACGTAAGATATAGTGTCTCGCGATTGTACCAACAGGGTTCATTCGGCCCAGGAAATGCCAGAACAAGTGTCTGACAGCTGACGGCTAATTCCTAAACTTATCAATTTTGCGGGGTTTTATACGACAACCATTAGCCAGCTGGCGTCTTCATGAACAACTTGCCGTGAATATTTTGTGAACAACCGTTATTTTGTGGCTTTTAAATAATATCTAGGAATTAATATTCTTTCTTCATTCCCGCAAGGATGTAAATGCACATGTGTTTGTCTGTCTATGTATTACGTTATTATTGAAACCAATTACCGTAATTACCGTAGTATTCAATGAATATTGATTTACGAAGAGACGACAGTTTACGTGGTTTGACTGATGCCTGGATTCTATATTATACTATCCATACCTTTGTCTTACCATTGGTATAAAATTGGCATTAAGCCGGGTAATCGCCTACGAGACGTAACCGTTGCACGTTACTTAGTGTATCAACCTGGTTACAGTTACAGCTCGCTAAGGAATACGAGGCCGAAGACGGCGAAATTACATCTACTTAAATATATCGATCACTACCGTGAAGTTATTTCATTTTGTCACTGTTATTTCACCGGTGAAAAAGCACCATCCATTCAATATTAAAAGTGACTATAACAGTACCGCTACGTATCACGGTGAGGTGGAACTGTAAAATGTAATAATACGTTGCACTCTCAACGTTACTTTACGGCGTTAAAATTACTGAAGCAAATTAATGCCTAACATTTTAAGGAATAAGGTTCAATATTACTCGGATAAGTTTTCTCGTTCATTTTAACTATCTACTTTAGCTATTTTGTAATAAATGGCGCTTTGACGATTGTTTCACGTGAAATAATGCTGTGGTGAAATTTAACGGTCTTATAATTGGAGTGAAAAGTGATTTTTATTTACATATATCACCGTTATTTATGGGATTAATGGCCAATTGCTGCGTGCTGTGCAGTCCACTTACGAGGACTGTATGGCATGCGTCCGGGTGGACGGCAGCCTGTCGCCCTGGTTTAACGTCAATATTGGGTTCCGGCAGGGCTGCGTGCTGTCGGCTTTGCTGTTCATCCTATACCTGGACAATTGTCTCCAGAGATTGAGATTGATGGATGTTGGGGTGCGGATGGGTGATTTAGTTGTTAGCACTTTGCTTTATGCGGATGATGCCGTGCTTTTAGCCATCAGAACTGCAAACACTAGTCACAATGATGAAAGATGACTGTCAGGCGAGAGGCTTACGTTTGAATGCGAAGAAAACCAAGGTTATGGTGTTTGAAAGAGAAGAAACCAGAACGAATGCAAGGATAATGGTCGATGACGTTATGCTGGAACAAGTGAATAAGTTTGTATATCTAGGATGTGCTTTTAGCAGGGATGGAAGGTACACCGCTGACATAGAAAGAATAGTAAATTTGGGGAATAATGTGAATGGAGCGTTAGGTAAACTTCTAGGCGCTAAGAACCTCAGCCAGAAAGCCCAGCTTGCCATACACAACGCGTTGCTGGTACCTACGCTCACGTATGGAAGCGAGAGTTGGGTATGGAACAGAGAGTATGAAAGTAGAGTAAACGCGGTCGAGATGCGAGCACTGCGCAAAATCTGCGGAGTGACGCTCGCGGACCGCGTTCGTAATACCGAAGTAAGAAAGAGAGTTGGTCTGAAAGAGAGTGTCGGGGTGAATGAAGGTAAGGAAAGGAATGCTCCGGTGGTTCGGGCATGTGGAAAGAATGTATGATGAAAGAATGACTAAACAGATATACAATGCAAAAGTGGATGGATGCAGAAGTCGCGGAAGGCCACTACACACCTTCCATGATCAAATTGATCGTTATTAGCAGAAGGTGATGTCAGGAGCCTTAAGAACAGACGAGCGTGCGTGACAAGAGCTATGAATGTCAAAGAAGCAAGTGAGGTGTGTAAGAATAAGCCTGAATGGCGCTCTGTCGTTCGTGCCTACCCCGCAAGGGACCTGGCGTGAAGTTATGTATGTATGTATGTATGTACCGTTATTTAACCGGTGATCTGTTTTATGTAGCTTTACCTGATGGTAAATGTATGCCACCAGCCACCTATGGACATGTACATTATACAATACTAATGGCCCCTCCCTATATCTTATAAACCGCTCGTTCGCTTGTCGGCTAAAATTTAGTATGAGCTCCAGACAAATAATGCGAAAATTCAACCGATTGTAGGGTATATAATTAACTCTAAACTAATAAGGAAAGGGTAGGAATTGCTCCACGAGAGATATTTAATTAATTTATTAAATTTGTACAATTAAATTTGAAGGAAATTTTTGAAGTTATACTTCTTTAGGCGCGTTAGGGAAAAATGATGAGAGTAAATTTTTACGATGCGCGCGCACACCGTCACACGAAAAACCTACACCATGAAGTTAACTATAGTCAACCGACACCCTGAAGTTAGCTATAGTCAACCGACACCTTGAAGTTAGCTATAGTCAACATTTTAGTTTTTCTATTGTTAGTGTCGTTTTTTATCTTGTTAGGCCAAAGAAGTATAACTTCTAACGCGTGTAACATAAGTACACACACTTTTTTTTTGTTCAAATCTGACAATCTATCTATAATAGTGCCATCAGTACTCGTTGGCGTCGCGAGCGGAGATAATTACCTGCGTACACATTAGAGCTCATAACCATATCTGCTTGCAGATGAGTACCCGGCTTTACTCGTATGGAGTTTGTGAAATTTTAACCAGTTTGTAAGGTAACCGAAACGCTAGTAATATGTAGACGTCAGGCATGTATCGGTTATGTAGGTAATGTTATTTTTAGGATGTGTTCTTTGGTCTAAGCTATAACATTAGGGTGTTGAAAATGTATGCTTTTCTACTATAAAACGCATATTATAACAAACCGAAGTTTGGCAAACGGATATTGTATGTTTTATTTCCTGAACTGTTTTATACTCCGAATTCGTTCATCTATAATGCTCTCTCTATCTCTCTTCTATAATGCTCTATGCTTCTCTCTGTCAGCGATTTGTTACATAGTCTATATTAACTTATTTATATCTTACTTTCTTTTTAATATTTAACTGTATTTTTATTTTCATTTATAAATTAAACTAACAAAAGACCTTAATCAATGAAATGTAAAAAGTCCAACCAACTTCCATATTTTCAATAATATTTCTTGTTTAGACTGTCTTTTACATGCTTACAATACAATAAGGAATTAGGGAAGGTAATACATTTTCATATATTTTATGAAATAGGTTATAAAAACTTTCACAACCTGTATTGTCACCCATTTTTTCGGTATTTTGTTTTTCAGTTTTTTTTTTAATAAATCCAAAAACCAGTTCCACTGTACACTAATGTTCTTATTCGCATTGATTTAGAGTAACTTTGAGAACTTCAAACATATAATTAAAATATTATAATTCGGTAGCGAAGAGGTCGCAAGACTGTTTACTTAATTTCTTGGTTATACCTGGGTCGAGACATTATTTTAATTTATTCGATTCATTTATTTCAGAAATTTCAATACACATGTGTTTAACATTGTCGTCTATGTCCCAGGCCTCCTGCGCTACAAAGTGGACTTCCAATCAATGCAGCTCGACGACGAGGAAATTGACAACCTTTACGACATCGACGACTACTAATCGCCGCGACTCGACCGCAGAGGGACCAGCGACGGGTCGCCGGTGACGTCACGTCGGAGAGTGGGTCTGTGCCGTGTTCACTTTGACGTTGTAGATGAATAACTCTTTATTACACACATACAACATTTCAGAAAACTTACAGATCGCAGTGTCGTACACTCGCTGCTCGTGGGACAATATAATGTGTGAATAGTACAGCGCTTACGTCTATCTCTCTTTCACATTTACTATCTATCTCAAATACGACGTTACGGTTGACATATCCCATAGAACGTAACTTGTAGCAACATCTTATACTTGACCTATACATTAGATACAAGTAATGATACAGCAATAAATTAATACTGTTTAAGTGTTTAAAAGTGACATTACAATTAAATTAATAATGCTTTTTTTTTAAATTTCCATGTAACATTTACCTAACTTTTTAAAGTACTAGCTAATTGTGTAAAAAGACTAGTTGGTTGAGTGACCAATTTGTTGGTGGTATTCACTTACGCCCAAATTCTATGTTTTACTAATCTACTTATCTGTCTTCCTATTGGTTAAAATTTTACTAAATGGTTTTCTGGAAAAGAATAAGCGAGAAGTCCTCCCTTTGTATACAATTAGTACTATTTTGTTAGTATTCCCTAATGGTGGTACAATAAAGAGTTATGTATCTCCATATTAATAATGTCAATTTTCTTTCGATAATAAGGTTTGGAAATTTGGTACTAAAAGTCTCCCTTGTGAGAGTAACCACCTTTCATCAGGGGAGCAGTTTGCTTATCAGCAAACATGGAAGATATGGGACCAATTTATACTCCGACTAACATAAAAACCAGCCCCATCTTGAAAGATCTTACTAGTGACGCCATCTGGTATAAATATATAGCGATATCGCTTTCTTTTCCTATCTAAACTACGAGAATTGGTTTGTTAAAGTGACCAAAAAACTAGTTTTGACTGCTTTTGCAGTTTGATCCTTCGAGCCGGATACATAGTAATGTATAACATATTGACATTATTCTTGTAAATTAAAACCATCATCGAAGTGAACACGGCACAAAATCGTATAATATATGAAATATTTCCTTAACACACTGATATGGCCGTTGAGTTTGTAACTATAACATATATATACCTATTGTATGTTTGTAAATACATATTCAAAATCGATGTATAACGCGAATAGCTACAAATATATTAGAACTACTTTGAAAGTTGGTTTTAATTTTAGTGATATGTGTATTCCTGTAAGCAGCCGCAGTATAGTTAATGGTATAAACATAAATATTAGGATGGCGTAAAAAAAAAAAAACGAAATTTTTTGAGTCTCGAGTTATTGTGTTGAAAATGTTAGTTTTTGATGTTTTAAGAAGTCCCTCCAAAGGACAGCTCAATTTTTTTTAAGATTTCATATATCACCAAAAACTCATTTTTTTTTGTAATATTTTTTCCTTTTTACGGTATAATTTGATAGACCAAAAAATAATACGTTCCTGAAAGTTTCAGTTTAAAAATTGAATTTTAAAAGGTCGCTCATAATTTTTTCAATTTACTAGTGCATTACTTTAGTTTTTTTCGAGTAATGCACTAGTAAATTTTACCGTGATAAAGTAGCGACTGGCGAGTGTCAAAACCGATTGGGAACCCATTTTATTAATAACTTAATATTACAAGATAAATACATTCGTGGACTGGATAATATTAACGTATATTGTTATTGAATAATTTCTATTTATTACACTGACGAAATGATATTAAAATCAATTTAAAAAATAGTTTTAATTATTTACGGTATGGAATATGTGTTTAGGGCTCAAAATGGTCCTTCGTCAGGAATACAAAAGAACTGATCTAATCATATCAATAACTCAACGCTATCAGATCGTGTATATGCTCTCATTTTGATTAATTTTACACTAAACAATAGGGGCCTTACTTATAATCGTTTCTTAAATTTAAAGAAACTGCCCAGCAACTGATTAATGAAAATTTCACCCATAAACTCCTCTTTAGTCGAATATTTTGGGTACAACCTACGTTAATCATTTAAATTTCGTTTATCTGTGCTCCTCTTAGGTAAACAACAGGTAATACACGTTTATAAGTGAAAAAAGAGATATTTATTGATTAGGCGCTGATTCTGATTCTCTTACTTAAGAGATGCCTAATCGTTTCTTAACGAGATTATTATAAGTAAGGCCGTAAATTGTAAACAAAACAAAAGACTCTTTACATGTCGCTTCTTCAAAAATAAACCGGTTGTAAACAACAATGTGAATTTTATAAGATGGTGAATAGGAAGAATGTTTTTCTTAGATCCCTGTTATACCTGTAATAATAGAGACTGTGTCACGCAGATGTGGTCAAAGATAATTTATGTATATAAGCTAATCATTAATTGCATTATTTTGTAACGCAATAAACAAGACGCATTCGGCCACTGTCACTAACATTAACGCAAGTGTAGTATACCATTTCTTTAGACTTTCATCTGCATATAACGCTGAAAGAGTGAGTACGCAAGTCTCACGCGTGGGAAAAACAACAGTTCGTTAGCGTTTCTTCGGCCCGACCTGCTGTAGTTCAATTTTAGTAGCGCGCGATAGCGTACGAATTGTGTAAGCGGAACAAAACTAAGAATGCATAGCAATCGAGCAAGTTCAATACAGATTATTTACACGTCGGAAGCCGGTTTGCACTTTTGTGCACAAACAAGAATTGCCGATTGGTATTATAAGTAGACTAAAACTGTAATAGATGTCGCCATAGGTTGTTCTTCTCTCGCGTCTTCACATCTTGTTGTCTAAAAAGTATTTTTCAATCCAAATGATTCAAGTCCTAATAAGTTTCTTATAAATTTTTGGCTAATGTTTGCTTTGAAAAACACGTGTCATACGAAAATGAAACAGTTTCAGAAGAATGTGACTTGTGGTGCCATCTAGTGTTCGACTTAGTAACATTCAGTTTGTTTTACTGGAGTCCAATTCTGCTATTTTTCAATACTTTGGCGTTTTACTCAAAGGAAGATTTCAATGCTATGGTGTAAAAATTCGTATTCTACTAAAACCACAGTAGCTTCTCGATATCGTCGCGGCAGAATAATAGTAGAAAAGAATGGTATTGCCATTAGTAGAAATCGCTTTGGCTGAAGTCAATATTGCAAAGCTACCAACATTTTGAAACATCTATCGCAAGTTTTCACTTATAGTGGCGTGCCATTACAATTAACAGAATACCGAAATCCGATAAACTTATTATTACTAATCAAACGATACTGTCCGGCGATTTCGACGAGATAGTAATAGCAGAATTGGGCTTCTAGGTGATTGTTTTACTTTTTAATTGTTCCATGTTTACACGAGAGTTCGTCTAGCTTTTATTGTAGGCGATGTGTAAAGAGCCTTATATTCTTTAGGGCTTACCTACCCATGCGATTTTTAGTCTCAATTAATCTAAACGACAAAAGCAATAACTATCAATTTTTACATAATACCCTACATACACACAAATTGCATATCCCAAAGCTAAAGAATTTACGCTTGTGTTATTGATTATATACAACGAACAAATCTCGCAACGGTCTCAAACTCCCAGATTGGAGTAATTAACAGGAAGTTCGCTTACGAAATTCACCATGCTAAAATTGAACTCAGGACCTCTGCTTTCTTGTGCGTTAAGTGGACAAAGACCATCCAAATATGTGGCTAGTTTGAATGTATTTTGTATTATAATAAATACATTAATGATGGAAATTATAGCTGCTTAAAGATCACTGCCGTGAAATTATTTCATTTTGTCAATGCTATTTCAACGGTGAATAAGCTTTTTTAAAAAGGTTTAAATTCAAGCTTTTGAGATCCTGGGTATCATGTAGCAGCAGAGTGACAAGTAAAACGAGCCCAAACACGACTGGTCTATGTTGCTTAGTACAGGAGTTCCTATGGCCACCTTCCGACTCCATCACCAGATCAGCTCCATGATACCATATTATTGCATTGTCACGCGGTATACATATGCGTGCAAAATTTAAGCTTAATAGGAAACCGGGAAGTGAAATTTAATTTGCAAGATTCTAGCTGAACTTACATACATACATCCATTGCAAGTTAAATAACAGCTTGTAAAAATCGTTTTGACTTTCAGCTATTTGGTACGACATATCGCTTTATCGGTTTGTCTCAAGTTAAATAACGGTTGTTTCCTATTATTGTAACTGGAGTGAAGGGGTTTATTCTATATCGCTGTTATTTAACAATTCGGTAGTTGACATAACGAAAAATATAGGCTGATTTTAATATATATCGTAGATTACGATCTAGATATGACAAAAAAATTTGTTTTAACTAAAATATTAAATATTAATTGATATTTTTGAGAAATAAAATTGTTATATTGCAGCCATTAGCCACGTGACAATGAACGCCGATCAGAGCGCGTGACGTCATAGCGTGCAAAACACAACAAGTTATCAATGACTTCTCAGATAACACTTCAACGAAACAGATGTTTGTTTTGCACACTGTGACGTCATGCGAGACGCCATGACAGCTTGACGCGTTTTTGTCACGAAATGTCAAAATATTTATAAAATTGCTAAATTAAATATGTTTGTTGTTTTTTTGATGAAATATTAATGTTTTGGCTAAAATAGACCATAAGGCTCAAAATAAACCTGTTTCTCAAAAATTGTCAACTACCGAATTGTTCAATGAAATGTGCCATCACTAGTATACATATGCCTTCTTGTGGTTAAGTAGGTTAAACCTTTGCTGTCATAGCTCACAGGAATGCAGGAGTCCCGGGTTTGATTCCTGGTGTAATTAATTTCGTAAACTAACTTTTCATAATTTATTTACTGTGGTCTTGGTGTCTGGGATCGGTCTCAGACTTGTCTGTATTTTATCCACAATACAAGTGTAATTTAGTTGGGGATATATAATGTATGTTTGCGTATTCTCATAGTTTAGTAGTAATTATTTAGCGAATTTGTGAGTGGTTAAAAGTCGCCTAGTGTGTGGAGGTCCTAAGATATATTGAATACACATCTCGTATATAAAGTAACATATTATGTATTTAGTTACGTTTTTAAACCAATTTTTATTTGTTGTATTATATTTAAAGTAATAGTTAATAAAGTGGCGGTTGATGGCTTATTTGGTGGTTTTATTTTATGGAGGGTACATTTCAAGAAAGATCAGGTAAGAGGCATCTCTAAACATTGAAAAAGAATATTCAGAATCTTGTATTGCATTAGTATACTGCATATCTCTAATACGAAGGTATAACTGACACATCCTGGTAACGCCACCTGGCGGTAAAACGTCATCCTCACCCCCGCGCGCATACGCCGCTTGTCGCTCACTGGCGCTTAAAATAAAGTGTAAATCGTTCTATCGTTTAGAAATCAATTAAATTTGAAAGTGAAGTTTTTATTCATTTTTCTCCTTTTAAATGTGAAACGTTTGATTATTATTATTTATTTAGGTTTATGGCTTGGCAGCTAGGCCTTTAAGCCAGATCTTAGTTTACAATTTAGTTTCTTCATTTTCCTAAGCCTATGTGTGCACAGCTGAACTGTAGGTAAGCTAGTGCGTGTCAACGGAGTTCTTGTGACAACTCAAAAAGCCACGTTTGACTATACAGTTCACATTTATCACAAAACATATAACTACTATTCAAAAACTATCAATATCCTACAACTACTGTTCATTTTAGAGTAATTTTACACATTTTAAGAAAATAAAACTGCACAGCACTACATCTCCTTTCAGTTACCGCCAAAAACTCCTGAAACGTTTGATATTCGTCCCGTCGTTCAGAAATCGTTTTTTTTTATTACGAATTATTTTTGTTTCCGTTAAGTTTTGACCAACCAACATTTTTTACTAAAGTTGAAACATTCTGCAATTATCATTCAGTTTTTTATTTATTTATTCTGAGGCGATACGAAGTTTGCCGGGTCAGCTAGTGATTATATAAAAATTCCTTCGTATTGACGACATATTTTTGTAAAATTAATAATATTTATTTTAATTTTGAAACTTATAATTTTAATTATGACTATAAAGACCTTTACTTGTATGAATCTTTATATAACACTTTACATACAGTAGTAATTACATGTAAGGACGACAATTTTCTACACTTGCGCTGTGTCTCCTCTTATTACTCTCTGGTTGGCTTATAGTGTTGCCAGTCTATAGAAGATGTTGCCAATGTAAAAGTGGTGGTGTACACATATCACCGCCACAACTACGTATTTACATTTAGACAAATGTTTTTGTTAATGAATTAATACAAAAAAAATAATCAATTAAAATAAATAAATGACCTAAAAGGGGCATCAGGCTCAGCATAATAAAGCTGGTTTGTTAAGACCAACGCTAATCCTCCGCTGAACACTTTTTTTTTGTAAATATGCTGAGGTGTATGTGTGGAGTCGCGCGGAAACCGCCTTAAAAACTCGCATACACAGCAGCCTTCATATCCGTGACATAGCGGATAAGCTGCAAGAACGTCACGCGTCGCCTACGTTGGTACGGCCACGTTTTACGGAAACCGGCTAGTTATATAAGAAACAAAACATGTCTAGCCATGCCCCCTCCTCAAGGTCCCGGTCGAAGTCGTAGGCCTAAGCAATGCTGGCTTGAAGTAAAGAATAACATTGGTAACAATGGTCTCACAGTTCAGGATGCCGAAGACCGCGCAAAATGAAGAAGAGAAAGTAAGCAAGTTATGGTGGCAGTTGCTTCTTGTTTGGACATTAAACTCGACATAATGGACTGTATGATTATTATTATCAAAGAACTTCGTTTAAAAAAGCCGACTTCAAAAATGAAAAAACTAAAATGTATAAAATAACTTATTTCTTAAGCTATTATTATTAATATATATTATCTAAAACATCTTAAAGTCGGTGCTTAGTAATTTTCAAAATATAGTAATTTTTATGTTTTACTTTGCACCGACTTCAAGATGTTTTAGATAATAATAATAGCTTAAGAAATAAGTTATTTTATACATTTTCGTTTTTGAAGTCGGTTTTTTTAAACGAAGTTTTTAAATTTTATTTGTTACTTTTTAGTGTCTAGCTATGTATGGGTGGACCTACGAATGGTGCCGCGCTTCTTAAAAAATACAGGTCCCAAGAACCGGGAACAAAAAAATGTTCGTAAAATGAAAACTACTGGGCCAAACTATGTCAAATTTTTAGGGGACCACATGGCAGCTATTCCGCGTCGAACAAAAAAAGAATCACGTAAATCGAATCATAAATCTCAGAGTAATCGGTGTACATATGGAACTGAGTTAAAATTATTTCCATGAAAAATGTTCATAACTCCTCCTTTTTTCGAAGTCGGTTAAAAAGTACGTAATTACAAATTGTGCGACAGAGTCGAAACAGAGAGGTAAGTCGTCAATGTGGATTGTGAATAATTTTGTTACGTTACTTTTCCTTCGACTACGTCACTTGTAGTGGTGACGTGTCGGTGAGGGGGCTTCGAGCTGGAGCTCTTTACCCCAGCTGCAGCTCGGAGGGCCACTACCCTCCGGTATCTGTATAGGGGAGCCGCCGTGGTGTCGGCGGCTCGCGCGGGCCAATCCGCGGCTTTCGTTGGCCTTCACGGGCTTTGCGTGGGCTACGTCAGCGGCGTTTGTTGGCCTATCATGGCTTCCGATGGCATTCCCGGGCTTCGGTTGGCCATCATTGGCATCTGGTGGCCTATCTGTGGCGTTAGGGGCATAAATCGCGACCTCTTAACATCACCCTAATCCCGGCGAATTTTTTTTTATTTTTTTTATTTTTATTGCAGGAGATCAGCAGACAGGCAGACGGCCCACTTGATGGAAAGCGGTTACCATCGCCTATGGACATTTGCGACACCAAAGGTGCTACAAATGCGCTACTGCTCTCTTAAGAGGGACTGGATCCTGGTCACTAATGCCGGAACACAACACAAGGTTGTTATGACGGCATACTCTAGACCAGGGGTGGTCGCCATCCAGTCGAGCATATATATAATACCCTACCACCTGGCTGTGGGTTGTTTTGTCGCCTCTTACGACAGGCCGCCCGGCCGCAGGAAATTGTATTCTTTCTCCGTTCCTGCACGGATAAAGAATGAGGTCACGTGGGGTCGATAGCCAGTTTTTCCCTCTTCCTCCGTCTGGGGGTCGCGCATGTAGCGGGGCGATCCCGTTCAGGTGGGTATGGCGGCAGTTGTCGGCGCGGTCGAACATCCGACGCGCCGACATTACCACGAAGAATAATTTTGCCTCCAAGGCGGCTTCTATAACCCGCATCCCGTCCGACGCCTAGCTGCTAATGGCGCGAGCTATCGGCGTCGGCGGTATGCGGGGCGCGGAGAGTAGGTGTGCTCCGGCGAGCGGGTCATGGGGGTGCTCTCTGTCCGCAACGCAAGTGTACCTCGAGTTTTGGGACAGACTCTGAACGCAAGGGGTAGAGGATGATGACTCTTGTAAATGTCTATATGCCACGGTAACTTGAGAGAACAGCCAAGAGGTTGATTGGTAGCAACCAGCTTGTCAATACAAGGCTTTAAAGCCTAGAGCATCAACGCCGGGTTGCTAGTCTATCGGTTTTTTATAGGATTCATTTCGGAGAGTGTGCTGTTGAACTGTTCGACTTAATCCCCTCCCCCCCTACACTATTCCATCTTCGGACCACAAGGCGCTATGGTCTACGCCATCGTTTCACTGTAGAAACGCTACCAGTGCGGACGAAAAATTTCGCCTCCACGTTCCTTCTACATAGTGCAGAGTTATGGAACGCACTGCCAGAGTCCGTGTTTCCCGAAAAGTACAATCCGAGTGTCTTTAAGTCTCGTGTGAATAGATTTATCTAGGTAAGCGTACTCCATCTTCGACCGCGTCATCGTCCGGCATTGGATGAGAGGTGGTCAAACGCACACCTATTTTTTTTTTTAAACTACTTTCCATCAGGTGGATCGTCTGTATTCCAGCAATAAGAAAAAATACACAACCGATTTAAAAAAGGAGGAGGTTCTCAAATCGACTCTGTTATATATTTTTCCGTCAATAATGACCGTATTTCAAAATTATCCTTTCGAAATTTTTTAACAGAAAAACGTCTCCAAAATTAACTAAAAAGCAAAAATAAATATTTTTTACATCTTAGGGCTGATTGCATAACGTTCCTTAAATTTATTTAAGAAACACTAAACGCACTTAATACCCTTAAATACGATTAGCGTCTTGCACAACGCAAAATTTGCCGCTAAATATGTTTAAAGAACTGTCAATACATTTTGTGTAAAGCGTGTTTAGGCAGTTTAATATGGCTTGTGTTTAAACGCCTACCAGAAATGCACCTATTTTACTACCAATAAATTCGAAAAGCCTGCCAGAATGGATAAATGCCCACCAAATTGTGTTTCAAGAAGTGTTGTAGAAATGAAGCTATTTTCCTTTTTATGCTATGCCATAAAAATATACAAACGTCTTTAAAGCTAATTTCAGACCTAATATTTTATATTATCGCTAAATAGATATTACCAATATTTTCTTTCACCACTTTCAATTTAGTCATTTTTGCTGAGGCAAAAAAGCAAACAGTCGAACGTACAATTATTTTTAATACCAAATATAATATTGCGTATTCCAAACACATGTTGCTTGTTTATTGTTTTATGAATTCGATTAAAATATGATAATATAGCCAAATAAATACTTCAGTCTCAATTTTACTGCAACACAAATGATTAAGGTAGGTAAAAAATGAATCACTAGTAGGAAAATAAAAAAAGAAACAAAAGTTAAACGAAGTTATGTTTTATTATATTTATAGGTACTTATAAGGTTAATTTGTACTTAAGATTTATCAATCGCACTTTAAGGAACACAATAGTTAAAAGCAGTCAATCTCCCTGGGCGTCGGAGTGAATGCTCCGAACGCAACCGGGATTTAACGCTCGGATGATGATGAATCACATAAACTTTTTAAAAAACTAACAAAAGAAAATAATTATTGAATCAACAGAGGTTTTTTAGATTTAGCTGGGCGCACTCTCTTTCTCTTCTCACCAATAGGGATATTCCTAGCTTCAAGAGGTGATTCCACGTACTTCAGCGTGACAATGTGTGACGCTTGCGTGACGGGATTGCGTCCTGCGGTCTGTGCCTCACATGCCGGTGGCGGCTGTGCTGGTTGCAGGGTAAATAAGTAAAGGGAAACGACTGTAATCTTAGTTTAACAATAATATATTTTGGATTCAGGTTGGATAATTTGATTACACTTAAACTATTTAGAACTATAATTTTCGGTTTGAATGTTAGTGTTTTAGTAAAACCATATTTGGTGGGCATTTATCCATTTTGATAAGCAAAAAGAATTTAAATACAAAACGTACAATTATTCTGATGAGTGTATATTTATTTTGTAAGGTAAAACGTTGTTTTTTAGGCACCTCGGTATAGAGTGGATTAAATTTATATGAAGTAATATATTTTATTTGGTGCTTAGTCTAAGGGACGAAAAATATTTTTGGTGAGCATTTAAATTGTACCCGTTTAATATGATTAACTAATTTTATTTAAAGGCGATCGTTATGCAAGCGACCCTTAAAGTCGGTACGAAAAAACAAAAAATTAGCATATTTTTTGTTTTATTATGTTATTATTCATTTATTAATTAACAAGACAACAAAAATTATTACAACTTGTTGAATTATACATAGCACAGAAAACCTCTGGGGTTTATATTAATGCTATGGGTGTCTACGTTCGTAGCATTTAACGATTTTAACATTTTACTTGGTTTAAAAAGTGCATTTTAAGTTTATTTTTAATATTTATTGATGTAACGCTTTCCCTAAACACAATAGGTAAGTCATTTAATAAGCGCGGAAGTAAATATGCAGTTGTGCGTTTGCCATACATGTTGTTTGCTACTACTAACTAACTCCGTTGGCTCAGCCACCAAAAATGTGTCTTGGCCTCCGAAACGAGGACACGCCACCTGTTCCTGTCCTGTGCGATTTCTCGCCAGTTAAGGGCTTGAAGCTCACACAGGTCAGCCTCCACTCTGTCCACCGATACCGACTTCAATGTGTGACGGTACGCATCATCATGTATTTATTATTTTCTCACGTATTAATTATTATTTTTTTATAAAGGAATGGCTGTTCTCCATATAATGTATTTCCTCCTTTATTTCGCATAATATATGTATTTACTACTAATCTCTTTGTATGATATAATCGAATTTTTCTTAGTTTGAAACTTTGACAGAGAAAAGAGAGGACTTGAATATTGGTTTTTGACAGAGGAAGACAATGAAAAGAATTCTCGGAAAAATTTGTGTTTTATATATTTTCAGATAGAGAAAATCTAACTGAGAATTAAATGGATAAACTAATCGCTGTTAAAAATAAATCAATCATAATATCAATGTAAATTTCGGAAACGAATGTTATAAATTTCGCCAAAGAACCAAGCTAAGTTTTCATGTTTTATTTGATACATTAATAGTTTTACTAACCATGTAGACTTACCTGATATCTTGCTTGTTATGTTTTCAGACGTTCTTCTAACGTGACCACGCATTCTTGTCTTTTGTAATGTATTAGTAGTTTAATAATAATTGTTCGTATGCATACGATTTGAATTAATCTTAAGGGCCTGAATAGTAATGTGTAGTTACAATTAACTTCTATTCTTAGTAGTACATATTATAAATAACATTGATTTTGTTACACTTAGTCGGTAGTCTTTAGAAGTATTAGGGTTCCTTAGGTCCGTTTCTTCAAAACTATAATATTATAGGAACGTTTCTATAATTTGTCTAGGCATAAATGATATAGAAATACATAAGCCTTTAATATGAAATCTTACTTAATCTTATGTAAAGATAGGTAGGGTCGTTTACTATCTACTGTCCTATATATTTTAGAACTTAATTAATTACTGTCCTTAATTTATATATTATATGGAGAACGAGCTATATAAGGGTAAAATAATTTAAAGTATGTCTTAATTGACTTGTGCGTTATTAACAGATAAGAATTGTTTGTATATTGTTTTAGTTTCATAGTTAACTAAATGACTAAGGGTTATCTATAAAGCCTCAGTGAGCTAATACATTACTTAGGAGTTATGATACATAGTCTCTTGCGGATAAAATATATTAATCTAATTTCATTTAAGGATCCTTAAATATAATATTGTCTTAGGAAACTTAATTAAATAATATTACTTCTTCATAGCCGGGAACTATTGGGAGATTTTGATGATTCTTTCAAGTAATATGATTATTAGTTACTTTGCTATGGGAGATTCATTATATGTCAATGGAGACTTATAGGAGTTCTTGTCTTGCTGTTGCACACACGTTGTTGGACCTGATTATGGACTCTTACTTGTTGTGTTTGCTGATTAGAACTGGAGCGTTGATTATTATTGTCCGATTATTTCTGTTTCAGTGAGCTTGGAGTCAGCCTGCGTAATGAGTTTTCATTGGTTCTGATATCGAAGGGATTATTATTGACCTATGGCTGTGAAGTCGGAGTCTTGATTTATAATTTATTAATTAGTCTATTTTTATATGTGTATCTATTTATATATGGTTCTATAACATTACATGATAACATTACACTATACAACAATCATGCATTCCATATGGGAAGGCTAATTGACTTTAGAAAATTTAAAGTTTATTTAATTTTTATTGAATTTTAATATTTTAAATACTTTCTTGTTGAGAGAGTCTACTTTGGCACTTGGCTTTGTTTGGTGCAAAGGAGTTGTTGATTACAATTTAAAATTTTATTAAAGGTTTCTTTTGATTAATTATATTTTCTTAAACAAGCAGCTCTACTGTTACCAAATGTGTATAAAATAGGCATTTAAATATTATTACAAACTGAAGTGACGAGATCGGGTGAAAGCACATATTGAAAATTTTTATGAAGATTCAGATTAGGACCGGGTTTTATGAGCTCTGCAACCTTGGACAAAGGGATTCACGACCCACTTGTTTATTGTGGCAACGTTCCCTTGGATAATTTCGACAATTATCAAGGATTACCGCGCGTACAGCTTTTAAGCAAATTTAGTTTGTTTTTTTATAATATGTGTATTCACGAGACTAAAATGATTTCACATATTAAGGTTAACTGAATTGGTAACTGAAGGTTAGGAACTAATTAAGTCGCGGATCAGCCTGGAGGCGCGTGGGCACCTCGATGACGCCCTAGCTGGTTAGGGGGATGAGCTACCGTGTTGCAGGAGGATCAATCGTATTAAAATTTATTTTCTTTCACGATATGTGACTTCATAAGAGTCTTAGATGTAGTTAGGCCAAGTGGACTTGACTGAATTGGAAAGGATGATTAAAAAATACTTACATTTGAGTATTGTTACCAAGGAAGGCATCTTTGATGCAGAGTATCACCATTTTACGTTAAATTCAACTTAAACTTTACTTTTACGGTGCTATGCTCTCATCTCTTGGGTGCTAGGGTCATTAGATGGATGTAAGGTTTTGCTAATTTACTTTAACTTTCAATTTCATTTTAACTTTCACAGCAAACCTGAAACCTGTCTTTGACAAGGGAATTTCAATAAAAAAACTTACTTTTACAGTACTATGCTTTCATCTCTTGGGTGCTAGGGTCATTAGACGGATGTAGGGTTTTGCCAATTTACTTTAACTTTCAATTTCATTTTAACTTTCACGGCAAACCTGAAACCTGTCTTTGACAAGGGAATCTATAATATGAGTGAAGTTGTCTCTCGCCAAACTTTAATTTAAAATTTACTTACAATTCATAGAGAGACATTCTGAAACTCTTACTCTGACAATTTAGGGATGGGAATCTTACGAGATGTAGAGAGTATCACTATTTAAACTTCAATTAACCTTTATCTTTAATTTACTGTGATATTCTTATTACTGCATCAGGGGAGGTCTCTGAGGTGACGTTCCTCATATTGACAATATTATTTGATATTTTGGAAAGGTGACTTTAAGATGAAATGTTCACTTAAGTCTTTTGGCTTTTCCAACTCATTTTACACACAAGGCACTCCAAATGGGTTTCTTTTAAATGGATAGATCGTACTGCTGGGAGTTTCTTGTCGGCTCTTCTCGCCAGCAATAGTACGTTGTGAACCGACACTAGTTTAGATAATGTTTATAATTGATTCAATAAATATTAATTAAAAAAATTGGAGGTTCTTCTTTTATCTCGATATGAGCTCTTTTACTGATAGCTAATGCGGTGGCATAACAGAGAGGTGGTTAGGAGGGGTGCCTTACACAAAAATATATAATTTGTTATGAATCTACATTAGAATATCTTTTGGCAAAATAAAGGCACGGGCGTACTCAGGTGATGAGCTTATATCATGAGTAATACATTTATCATAATTCATAAAATGCATAGCATTTTACACTTACAACATACTACTACAATATTATATATATATATATTTTACATCAACTTCTGATAGTCTCCCTGTCCTCTGATCGACACTCCTATATAACCTACCTTGTGAACATAGGGTTAACGGTATTGCGACGAGGGTTCCTGCTACTAGATGATTACGATTTATGGCCAATATTACAAGATTTATTCTATGAATAAATTTTATTAATTTCTATTTTATAAATTCATTATTTCTCACTCTATGCTTCGGCTTGAGTATGTCATTCCATAGTCATTAGACTCAAAAAGGGGGTTCGTTACAAATGTGTAAAAAATATTTATTTCTGCTTTTAGTTACTTTGGAAGTCGATATTGTTTTTTGTTATTTGCGACCATTGACATTTATGTAGTAATTGAATGTGGCCCGATTCTCAGGCCTTTGAGGCGTCTGCTCTCCGACGTGGAAAGGCGGGTTATAATTTACAATCAAAACATGCAGTGTGCAGCTAGCTTAACGATGACTATTCAAAAATTTTCCACAAAATAAACGAGGCCTCTCACGAACACCGTTTGACAGGGTTGTCGCGTTGTTTTTTGTTCTACTTACGTGATACACTTATCGGTTTCTAAGGTACTTTTAACTGTTAATTATTTGTTCTTTAGCGCTATCGGTTCAATCTATATATATAAAAGAAAGTCGTGTTAGTTACACTATTTATAACTCAAGAACGGCTGTACCGATTCGGCTGAAAATTGGTGGGGAGGTAACTTAGAACCAGGAAACGGACGTAGGATACTTTTTATCCCGTTGGAACCGGTAGGTGGCGCTGAGATCCGATTCTAGAATCCTCATAATCACCTGGACCGATTTTGGGGACTTCTTTTTATGTGTTTGAGCGGGTTCCCGGATAGGTTAGATTCACAACTAGAACCGGTAGGTGGCGCTGAGGTCAGGTTCTAGAATCCTCCAAATCACCTGGAGCGGTTTTGATGATTTTGTTTTTGTCTTTGAGTTGGTTCCCGGATGGTTTAAATCTGTGTTCGGATCCTAGATTTTTATTTTTTCAGAGCAGGACGTCTGCCGGAGTCGTTATTTAGTAAATAGCTTACCCGGCAAACTTCGTACCGCCTCAGAATTAATAAATAAAAAAGCTGATGAAAAAAAACTTAAATTTAATTTGATTTCCAGACGACTTTTAAATTTGATTTCTAAACTACGGGACGAACATTAAATGTTTGACCGGTACGAAGGGAAATTGTGGTTTTTACTATATTCCTAGCATTTTTTCATATTTACTCACCTTTTCACAAATAATTCAAAACCAAAATTCCCAGATTTTTATTTTTTCAGAGCAGGACAACGTCTGTCGGGGCCACTAGTAACTTATAAAATTGCGTTTTTGAACACATCATCGTACGATACTTAATCTAGGTTCAACTTAACTGCCCAATATTAGGCGTTTATCTATTCCATAGCTTTTGTTTGACGTTTTTGTTTGATGTAAATAAATATTAAATATTCCTTCTTAAATAGATCCATCTGGTTGCGACCTTTAGTACTTGTTATAGGTTAACAGTTAACGTAAGTTTATCTATTACATTATTGAATCAATTGTTATTGAACTCACAACTGATAACCTCAGAAACCGGGCATTAGAATATCTCATAGCTAAAGCCACAGTATAGATGTGTATGTAGAAAGTCGTGGTAGCGTTAATGGCTAGCGCGCGCGTCCCCAAGCTCAAAGAGCGCGGGTTCGATCCTGGTCGGAACGCATGCACCACTTAGTCAGTTTTCTGATCTAATGTGCAAGATTGTTACAATTACCACGTGCTAACAACGGTGAAGGAAAACATCGTGATGCAACCTGCACATCGAGATAACCGATGTGGTTGCGCCGAGGCACACCTAGTAAATTCTTCCTCCCCATCCTCGCCATCAAGAATAGAATAAAACTTTAAATGAAGAATGCGCTAAACGAGAGACATATGCAGGACTGTCACTGCTGTCACCGCTAAATTGTTGGAACACAAATAAATAGAAATAAACTTATAATTGCATTTAATGATAAGACCCAGAATCCTAGTGAGTTTGTGAACCCCCGGGGGACGAGCGCAGTGTGGCGGCGGACTGGTGGCGAGGTAAGTCCTTCCTTGCTTCTTCTTCCCGTCCCTTTGCCTTCTCCCGGCCATCGCATCGCATTGGACAAACGTGGCGGGTATACTGTCCGTACCGCCCTATAATGGGAGGCCCGAGCCCAGCAGTGGGACATTTATGGGCTGATATTAGTAAAGCCACAGTTTGTGGGAGTTGCAATAGTGTGGTACTTTAATAATGGATGACCGTCTTTGTATATTGCTGATGCTAAAGCACCATAAGACGAGAGCTTCGAAAAAGGATGAATGCTATTATACTCTAGAATGCTTAAGTAATTTTATTTATTTATCTAATTTGTTTGGGAAACATACAATAACGTCGCGCCGTTCGTATAGTCGACGACCCCATACTAACAGGCGCTTAGAATCGCTTAGCCTTCGGAGAGACTTTGCATCTCTCTGCGTACTCAACTGCCTGTACAACGGAGAGTGTTCCGAGGAACTGTTTGATCTGGTGCCAACGCCTCACTTTTACAACCGCACCGCTCGCCATCGACGGGATGTCCACCCCCATTTCCTGGAGCTCCCACGCTCAACTACGCAACGGTTCTCTAGAACATTTATTCCGCGTACAACAATGATCTGGAGGGAACTTCCCGCCGAGGTTTTCCCTCTGCGCTACGACATGGGGTCGTTTAAGAAGGGCGTCATAAAATTTCTTAGAGGCCGGCAACGCCCCTGGTGTTACAAACGTCCATAGGCGACTGTAACCACCTTCCATCAAGTGGGCCGTCCGCCTGTTTGCCTGCTTCAGGCAATAAAAAAATCAATAATTAATATTCTTAAATATAAAACACAAACTAAATCCATATATCAATCAGGTCTCCACTAAAAAATAATTTATATAGAAAAAATTACAAAACAAAAATATTACAATTATACGAAAATTACATAAAATGTCTATTTAATTTAAACGAGGTCAATATTGAACAAAAACAAAAAACAAATTTCACCACAATAATTATACTAATACGTAAAAATGGATGTTTGTCTGTATGTCCTTTATAGAATCGTAAACTATCATTTGATCATGTGATGATCTTCAGCAAAGTTGTTGTGCATGAGCCAAAGAAGGTTTCTGAGTTGGTTCACAATTGGACCCGGTAGGTGGCGCTGCTGTCCGCATATCCATTGAAGCTTTTCCGGGCAGGATGACGTCTGCTGGGACAGCTAGTTACTAATAAAATAGAGATAAGAAAAGGAAAGTATAAAAAAGACTTAAACCTGCACATGTTCGCAGATGCATCTTCGAAGGTTTTATCTATTTTCTGTATTGACATTTTAGCACGTATGTGGACGACTTGATTCTAACCGTAGATAACACTGCCACCTTGCTAATTATTATGTAACAGTAAATTATGTCATGTATACATACGTAACATATATTCAAGTATGTGTGTATGTTCTATCGTGTGATAGACATTAGCTTTTACACGCCTACAAAGTCAATAAAAAAAAATATTGCAGGAGTTCAGCAGACAGGCAGACGGTCCACTTGATGGAAAGCGGTTACCATCGACTATGGACATTTGCAACACCAAAGGTGCTACAAATGCGCTGCTGCTCTCTTAAGGAAGCCTGGAACCTGGTCGCTAATGGAACACAACACAAGGTTGTTATGGTGGCATACTCTAGACCAGGGGTGGTTGCCATCCAGTCGAGCCAATACCCTACCACCTGGTTGTGGGTTGTTTTCTGGCCTCTTACGACAGGCCGCCCCAACGCAGGAAATTGTATTCTTATTATCTTTCATTATCTTAAATTTATTATCATATTAGTACTACTCTGCTATGTATATATTTTAATATCCTTTACACAAAAAATTTAATGTCACTAACGTAGTCTTGGCAAGATGACGTCTGTTCCCATATGCATAAATTAATCACTATAATACCAGGGCCCCAATTCTACTATTACAACATCACCAGAATGGTCGATCACTGATCTCATATTGGCCGTTTTGTCATGGAGAAGCAGCTAACGGATATCCAAAAGCGAAATCGCATCTGATATACAAGTTTCGGATAGCGGTGGACTCTGTTATTATTATGTTAACTTGAACGTTAAATGCGACACATTAAAACAGATTTTTACTCTCCGCTAAATCGATACCTTGTAATTATTTTTATCTAATATATAAAATTCTCGTGTCGCGGTGTTTGTTACTCCGATTTCTATGAAATTTTGTGTGCATATTGGGTAGGTTTGAGAATCGGCCAACATCTATTTTTCATACACTTAAAATTTAAATGATAAGACTGACCCAGCTCATTAAAAATAAACTAAATTATAAATAAATTAAACTAAAAATAAACTATATATACAAACTAAAATTAAACCATAAAATCTAGTTCCAGACCGCTGTCAGTCGGAAACGTGCCCAAAAGACTGGCCACATTGCCTCGCTGAATGGCAACGCTGATGCGTTGCCCGAGGTACAAACCAGTCTTTTGGTCACGTGAGACATCCACCAGACGTTTGGCTATGTCTCGATAAAGCTTGTGCGCCTCAGGCCCCCATGGTCCTAGGGTCTCGACCCCAAAAGCCGCAAATATGTAGCCATTCCCGATGGCTGAGTATTTACGGCGTTTTAGGGCCTCCTGTTGTGAAGCAGCTGTACCGGCAGACATGCTAGTAGCTGGAAGATGGGACGCTGCCAAAGTATCAACGCAAGACGCGTCCCATACTAAGGGGCGACCCATCTTCCAGGGCACCAATGACACACCATCGGGTCTCTTGCCATCGTCGCGACACAGGCCGTTCGGTTCTAGGACGGCAGGTACCCCGGCGGTGACAAGAGCCCGACGGATTATGTCATTAAGAGTTGCATGACGTGAAATTCTACCGGCACTCCTGATGCACGATAACCCATGGTGACCGAGGCGCTCGACCTTATCTCCGCACTGACAGTGGTGTGGGACAACACAGGCCGCCCCTAGGCGAATGCAAGCACTTATTCGAAACGTGTTATCGTCTAGAAAAGTGCCTAAATTCGCCGAGGGGAGTGCTTGTAGCCACAAGCCAGACTCCCAACGCGAGACAGCTAGGAGACGAGCACGCTCCGTCTCATTGGCACACGTATCTAAAAGATTTTTATGCCCCAATGAGCAAAGCGGGTCGTCCCATAGCTTCTGTGACTTTAGATTTATGGGTAAATTTTGATATGGGCAGGCCATAGACCAAGCATTTCTGGCCTCAGTCAAATACAGGACCTCAAAGTCACCAAGTGACGGATTTAATATTTCAGCTGGCAACCGACAGCCTTCACAACCCAGCTCTAAATATTTTTTGACAATAATTTTATTTTTTATGATTCGGCATTAAAAAATACATACAACACAATTTTGTACCCCTAACCACTATTTTTTAATAGCGATATTAGTATTTTAATAATTTTCTACTGGGATGATTAAGATTAAAATTTGAATTAGGTAGATGGCGCTGCAATCGTGTACCACAATTTAGGTGATTTTTTCTGTTGTATGTGTGCAAGTTTGTCTTGGAATGGTTTAAATTAACGATTACGACCCAGTAGGTGGCGCCGCGATACACCTTAACAGTGGGCCTGATTTCGATGTTATTTTTTGTTTGTTCAAGTGGATTTGAGAATAGTTTAGATTAACATTTGGTCCCGGTAGATGGCGCTGGAATTCTGGATGTTTATTTTTTTAAAGCAAGACATCGTCTGCCGGGTATATTGTCCTATAAATTCAATATCCGTACCTAACTGAAAGTATCGGATAATCCGAAATAATTTCATACTCTTTAACCGTAACTGACCCGGTATAATATTATTAATAATATTGTTACGAGCTACAGGACTCGAATTAAAACAAATGCCGTTGGAATTACTATAGAGTTTATTAGAACTGTACAAACACGTATAAAACAAGTACAAAATGAAACTGGATGCGACCAGTTCACATTGCACGATTCACTGCAATTTAACACACGCAAAGTCCGTCACTATGTCGCTAATCGAAAGTACTACACGTCTTAATCATATCGCGGTCGTCGAATGACTGCCCCCACTCCTCCGTTCGGGCATTGTTTTATACTAAACTGTATAAAAGGGGCCGCGTTAACCCACACATCTGGCAATGCATTAAAAACAAGGATTAAGTCGTTCGACACTAATTACAGCCATGTAAGATGTTTTTAAAGTTTAAACACGAAGTAAATTCAAATAATTATTTTTCACAACATGCAGCTGTGGGGTCTTTCTAAACCAGAACTGAAATGTTATATGCATATCCTTCCTTACCTGGGGCATGTGTGAAATTTTCGCATCGCTTCACGATACAACGCGGCAATTTCGCGATGCGTCGTCGCAGCGTAGCGTTGTGGCTTCGCCATTTGCAATTAACTCGCCGGATCCGGAACTATCTATTTTATGGATAGCAGCAACCCTAGCTAAGAAGTAATGGAAAAAAACTCGAAAAGGTCGCACAAAAAACTACTGGGCAGTCTAAAATAGTGACGCAACACAAGTTTCGATTCGAAAGTGTTCACATTTATTTTTTACCCGTTTCAGGGCCAACAGACCGTCTCTTTTTGTTTGATTTTCTATTTTAAGCGTTCGAAAAATGTTGCACAATGTTTTTTGTCTATTCATAGCTTATTGTAAATTGTAAAATTTATGGTCGAGCGCTGTGGTTATAATTCGATTTCAAACACAACCATTTTTACTTTAATAAATCTTCAGATGCTGTAAGTATACAATTAATAGGATTTTCCTTAGGAGAGTCTTCGCTTCTCTCAGCGTACTCTACCGACTGTATTTTTTTTATAGCCTGAAGCAGACAAACAGGCAGATGGCCTACCTGATGAAAAGTGGTTACCGTCGCCTATGGACGTTTGCAACACCAGGGGTGTCGCCAACGCTTTGCTGACTTCTAAGAAATTTTATAACGCCTTTCTTAAAGAACCCCATGTCATAGCGCAAAGGGGAAACAACGGCGGGAAGTTCTCTCCAGATCTTTGATGTACGCGGGATAAATGTTCTAGAGAACCGTTGCATAGTTGAGCGTGGGAGCTCAAGGAAATGAGGGTGAATATCCCGTCGCTGTCTAACGGGGAGTGTTCCGAAGAACTGTTTAGAAAGAAACAACCACTTTATTTTCAAAAACAGCGAAGTAATTACATTCCTTATATATTGTTATACACAGAGCATATTTTCAAAATTTGTACGCCGCATTTTCAGCAAACAAGGTTTGCACTCAGCATATTGCTGTGCCGGAATTATATCCGACACAACACTGATTTTCAGAGCAAACCTTCCTTTTGGCGTAAGTCGAGAACGATCCAATTTTGTTAATAAAATAATAAATAATAAAAATCATTAATAAAACGAATTCTACTTATGTAATACTTAATAATAATACTTTAATACGTAAAAGAAATAAATATTTTTTAATAAAAACAACAATTTAATAAAAACAAAACAACGTTACTTAAATTAAAATTAACATAATAGTGCCTTCATCCTCTTTCTACTACCGCATCGCTCACCATCGGTTCAGAGTTCATCCCCACTTCTTTGAGCCGCTTCGCTTGTATACGCAACGGTTCTGTAGAACGTTTCTCTTGCGTACGGTTGGGATTTGAAACGAGCGCCCAGCCGAGGATTTCCCGCAGCGCTACGATATGGAGTTTTTCAAATAGGGTGTCATAAAATTTCTTCGAGGCCGGCAGCGCGTTGGTGACATCTCCGGTGTTGCAAACGTCCATAGGCGACGGTAACCCCTTTCCATCAGGTGGGCCGTCAGCCTGTTTGCTGTACTCCAGCTATAAAAAAAACAAAGCATCACATGAAATCTTCGTAAGCATCGCTTTTTTTATATCGATAGGGAAATGCATCCCCTCAGGCCATCGGGAGTGGTCTACGGTTCAATACAAAAATGAACTTACAGACTAAAACTATATATCGATAGATAACTCTTTAATTTACACCATTAAAGAAAACTTACTGTTACGAGCTACACAGGACTCGAATTAAAAATGCCGTTGGAATTACTATAGAGTTTATTAGAACTATACAAACACGCATAAAATAGGTACAAATAAAACTAGACACTACTTGTTACAAAATTCACGATCAATAACACGCGCAAAGTCCGTCACTATATCGCTTATCAATGTACACGTCTTGCTTGTATCGTAATCGCCGCTTGACTGCCCCATTCCTCCGTTCGGGCATTGTTTTATACTAACTATACAGTACAAAATAATCGACCGCATGGACTGGGGTTTCCGAGAAACAGTAATTTGCACACCCGGGAACGGCCATCAAAGTCGAAAACAATAACAATAAGGATTAGTTCGACACTAATGTCAGCCATAAAACAAGTTTTTTAATTACAAATTCTAAACACAAAGTAAACAAAGGAATTCCTAAATCCGGGGATGCAATAAACTGCGCTTTGCAGCTGTTTATCTTTGATGGCATATAACATTACGAACTGGTATTATTCTAATTATGCACAAAGAGCGGTCTTATCGCTATAAAGCGATCTCTTTCAGACAACTCCAGGAATGAGCTGAGATTATAATGGTGATGATGGTATACTTAGTACAATTACTTACATTCTAGCATTTATTGCTAGAATAACATAAATGTAATACGTATATAGCTTATGTTGGTTTCTGCTTTGTTAAGACTATTTCTGCGAGACAGTGATGTCTCAAAAGAAGGCCGCAGAACGAGATAAGGAGAGAGGTGCGCAAGTGGCTCACTGGTACCGACGTCAGTCAGGGTCAGGCGCAGATATGCGCATGACTTCCCTCCTTGAAATACCCTCTAGCATCTAGGAAGCAGAGGAGTCTTCACCCCTGTTGACGAAGTGAGTTTGCCCTGATTCCCGGGGCACTCTCAAACACTGATGCGCTAGGATCAGCGTGGGCGTAACTACGTTCTGAGTCTCACGCTCTTCCTGTCATAAGCGCGGGGCACATGGGAGGAGGGTGGTTTTAGTGCAGTATTGAGTTTTTGAGTCTCCACACAAACCGGCGATTTGACTCTGGTGCCCATTCGTGGTGTCATCTCTCGTCGCTTTGGTCTAATCCCTCGTAAAGGACCCGGTAGTGTGCGAAATGCATTTCCCCCGCCTAAGACTGATACTGTGTCCAAATGGTTGTGCCTTCAATGCAAGATGAAAAGCAATTCGAGGGGACAACTCAGAGACTCCTGTTCGATCTCACACGACCATATCAAGTCAGTAGCTAGAGCCTGACTGACTTTGTCACACAACCAGCTCTCTGTACTATATTAGTACGTACATTACGTATTTACTTTACTTTTTCTCTATGTACGTTACATTTATCTTATACTTTACTTCTATTTGACTTATTCGCCCGACTTATTCGGGAAGGATGAAGGCGATCCAGGACAGAGTAAATATGCTCGCATTTCAATTATTACATTATATAGACGACCTTGGTTGTAATCTTCTTCTTCAGTCAATTTCAGTCCATTTATGGACGTAGGCCTCCCCAAGTACGCGTCACATATCCTGGTCTCCCATCTTCCTCATCCAGCTACTGCTGGTGATCTTGTGCAGGTCGTCAGTCCACCGGGTTGGCGAGCGTCCTAGTCCACTATGCCCACTTCAGGACTCGTTTGCTCCATCGGCCGTTGGTCCTGCGGCAGACGTGACCGGCCCACTGCCACTTCAACTTGCTAACTTTGCGAGCTATGTCGGTTACCTTCGTTCTCTTACGGATGTCCTCATTTCTGATTTTATCCGTAAGAGAAACACCTAACATAGCTCGCTCCATAGCCCGTTGAGTGACTTTGAATTTGTGGACCAGTCCCGCTGCCAGTGTCCATGTCTCGGCACCGTATGTCATGGTGGGTAGGACGCAATGATCACTTTGGATATTCTTAAGTATTTGACCTTCTTGACTGTCATTAACTATATGACGCTAATTCCTTCGCCTATCCACTGCCCACAATTTGCGCTCTGATACGTATCGAAAACATATGACACCTGAACACACTTCATCCTATTATGGTAATTCTTTGACAGTGCAGGCTGTCAAACTTTGGAATGTGCTGCCTCTTGCTGTCAGAGAGGCCAAATCCTTACCAACATTTAGAAATTTACTCAGAAAACACTATTTGTCCATAAATAGCTATGTCTGATTTACGGAATATAATCATGCTAAGACATTTATTTATTATAATAACTTATGTGTTATTGTATATATATGACTATGTATATATGTATGTATTTGTATTTTTATTTGTTAAATTAGTTTGAGTATTTATGTGTCCATTGCCTTTTTCCTGCACCACCTACATCGCCTGATTCAAATTTGTTTTTGATTTAGGTTGCCTGGAAGAGATCGCTTTGAGCGATAAGGCCGCCTGTTGTATCGCCTAGAAAATATTGTAAATATGGTCTGTTTTGTAATTGTATGTTTTGGTGTGCAATAAACAGTTATCTCTCTCTCTCTCTCTCTTTCTCTCTCTCTCTAATTATACAAGTAAGCTACTTGAAATTTTTCTTGATTATTATGAAACAGACCCTTAGTCCCATTGCACATGGAAACTAACATGGAACAAACACATATAAAATAATGACATGTCGAAAACGATTTTTTTGTAATAATTTGAATAGAAATGACAGTAACCGGTTTATAATTGGCCACTACCGAGTCTATTTTTGTAAACGACCCTCAACTTTTGACCACGTGTATTGCTACTTCGCGTACAAAATTTGATATATTTAAAGTACTTGAATAAATTAGAATACAATGAATCAATGGACAAGATGTGACTTAACAACAGTTATATTTTTCTATTTCAACATGGAAAATATCAACTCTAAATTCTATCTTTCTCTAATAATATTGTTACGAGCTACAGGACTCGAATTAAAATAAATGCCGTGGGAATTACTATAGAGTTTATTAGAACTGTACAAACACGTATAAAACAGGTACAAATTAAACTGGATGCAACCAGTTCACACTGCACGATTCAATGCAATTCAACACGCGCAATGTCCGTCACTATATCGCTAATCGCAAGAACTACACACGTCTTACTCGTATCGTAGTCGTCGCTTGACTGCCCCACTATAGTTTTATACTAAACTGTATAATGGAACAAAGGATCGCGTTCGCCGAGTTAATCCCGCACACCTGGCAAGCTTTGATGGCCATAAAACAAGTTCAATAACAATAGCATGTTTTTCTGGATTAAAAATTCTAAACACAAAGTAAACAAAAACAGATTTTATGGTTTAATTTTAGTTTGTATATATAGTTTATTTTTAGTTTAAGTAAACAAAATAATTCCTAAATTAAAGAAAGCAATAAACGGCGTTTTACGACATGCAGGTGTGCGTTCTTTGTCGGTATGTAAAAATATCTTCCATCATCGGACAACCAGACGCATCGGCATGTGGAACCGATATATGGTGGATATTCCACCTATAAGAACGAAGCGCATCGCATCTAGCTTCATCATACGCACCGCAATGCAGTGGAACTCATTGCCGGAGTCTGTCTTTCCTGAT
This sequence comes from Dendrolimus pini, assembly GCA_949752895.1. Classification (NCBI taxonomy): domain Eukaryota; kingdom Metazoa; phylum Arthropoda; class Insecta; order Lepidoptera; family Lasiocampidae; genus Dendrolimus; species Dendrolimus pini. Next base: position 5,545,554 of record OX457153.1, read on the forward strand.
ACTTATAACCTGGGTGTCTTCAAGTCCCCTGAAATAGGTACCTTCTAGGTAAGCGTGCTACATCCTAGACCACATCTTCGCTCCACATAAAGCAAGATTGTATTCAAACGCGAACCTATACTACTGTTACATACTGACAAAGAAATGCGCACCTGCCTGTCATAAAACGCAGTTTATTACCTTTGTCGCATTAGGAATTCTTTAGTCTACTTTGTGTTTCAAAGCTGCAATTAGACAATAGCCTATTGTTTTTGACTTTGTTGGCCGTTCGCAAGAATAATTAACTAGGTGTGCAGATTACGTTTTATTGGAAAAACTCAGTACACGCAGTCGATTGTTGTATTATACAGTTTACTATAAAACAATGCCCGACGGAGGGGTGGAGCAGTCAAGCGACGATTACGATACTAGCAAGACGTTTGTAGGACAATCGATAAGCGATATAGTGACAGGCTTTGCACGTGTTATTGGATCGTGTAGTTTGTACTGGTTGTATCCAGTTATATTTGTACCTGTTTTATACGTGTTTGTAGAGTTCTAATCAATTCTATAGTAATTCCAATGGCGTTTTAATTCGAGTCTTGCGTAACTCGTAACACTACAATAAAAATATACTTCTTTGGCGTAACAAGATAAAAATCTTTTCAAAAATTTTATCTTTCGCCTTATTCTAGGTTTGTAGAAAAAACGACACTAACAATTGAAAAACTAAAATGTTGACTATAGTGTCGGTTTTTCGTGACGGTGTGCGCGCGCATCGTAAAAATTTACTTTCATCATTTTTCCCTAACGCGCCAAAAGAAGTATAACTTCAAAAAACCGGAAGACGAGAAATCTTAAAAAAGGTCACAAATAATATAAGTTATTGATTACTATAATCGGTTTATAGTACTGATTTAGCTGGAATAGTTTGCAGTGAATAAATACATTACTACTATAAACGCATACCACGTGTGCTGAGTTTAAGCATATGTAGGAATCGTATTTGTTATTATAAAGTAACCATATGCCAGAAGAAGTCAAATGTAGTAATCAGAAGTCGTATAACCGGATGTCTACGCCGAAGCATTTATTATCAACTCTAAATCTAACTGATATCGGAAATGGAGTAAACCGGAAATTATACGGATAGCGGAAGTTGGTGTTATGAAGGAAGTGAAACTGAAGTGGCGCCAAAGCATTACAGGATGGTGTCGCTGCGGATGCACTACGAGGACCTTATAAATACTAGGTGTTCGGGCCGAGGGGGCAGTCTAGAACCAACAGTCGATAACCGACAGTCTACGTTCATCGGTTGAACAGAGCGGAAGCTGTTGGACAAGAGGCGCAAAGTATATTGTGTCGATAATCGCAGTATTCTTTGAGGGCAGATTGCTGCTCGACACCTGACAAGCGTGGAGACAACTCTTGGAGTTGTCCTAATTTTTCTGTGTATTGTTGTGCTGTATTTAATATTGTCATTGTAATAATTCTAGTGTAATAACCTTTGATTATAACATTTCAGATTATTATTGTAATGTACTCCGAGTGTCATACGCTCCCGGCGTGAGTGACCCTACCAACACATAATTTGAAAATGCTATACTTCATTTGACGCGTTCACCTAGACTCCGTCTATATTTTTTTTAACCCCCTGGGGTCGAACTCGGCTTCCCAGGGGTCGACTTAAACAAAAACTGATTTTGGGGATTGATGAGGACTAAAGATCGAGCCCTATTCATTAAAACAACTTCTTATTTGAGACTTTCAAGATAATAAGTTGTGTTACGTATACCAACTTGTTATAAGAATGACTAATATTTTAGTAGGAAGTATCATTGTGGTATTTAAAAAAAACTCGTGTTTGTATATTTACTGAATTTTATGTGTATTTATTTTGCTAAATTTGATGAGAAAATGACGTCAAGTCTACTCATCTAAACAACTGCAAGGTTTTTAAATTGGTATCAGTTGGAGGTCTGAGGTATCAGTTCATTTCAGAAAAGGGGTCTCCGATGGACAAATGCCCAAGGGCCAATACTCCACAAAAACCACCCTCCTCCCATGTGCCCCGCGCTTATGGCAGTGTGGGACTTAGAACGTAGTTAGGCCCACGCTGATCCTAACGCATCAAGTGCTTGAGAGAGCCCCGGGAATCAGGGCAAACTCACTTCGTCAACAGGGATGAAGACTCCTCTGCTCCCTAGATGCATGATAGTCCTGCAGCGGTATTTCAAGGAGGGAAGTCATGCGCATATCTGCGCCTCCGGGACCCCGACTGACGTCGGTACACGTGAGGTGCATACGCACTTAAACCTCTCTCCCTATCTCGTTCTGCGGCCTCCTTTTGGGACATGACAGTCTCGCAGAAATTGGCCGCACCCACCCAATGATCGTCGCTATGCAGCATGGCTTGCACCAGACTACCGAGCAAATCTCTGCGGTGCCCAGGCTGCGCACTCGACTAACGTATGAAACGCCGTGTCTTGTGTGCCACACTGGCGGCACTGAGAGGAAGGTATGCAGACCACGATATGATTCAGATACTTATCGAAGCACCAATGCCCGATAAGTATCTGCGTCATCCTGAAGGTCAGGGTCCCGCGTTTCCGCGAGAGCCATCGCGACAGGTGTGGGCGCACGGCCTCCACTATCTCAACGCCAGCCGCAGGTTTTTCCAACTCTACTGACCATGACTCGATCATGGCCGCGGTAGTAATTGAACGGGCTTTTTTTAAGGTGGGGGAAATTCTATTTACGGACATACTGGGTCCTTTGCAAAAGATAAGACCGTTATCAATTATGGAGGCATTCCATCAAAGGTAATCCAAACAGTAATTGATCAACTTGTGTGGAGACTCGAACCATTGGACGTACATACAATGGCTAATACCCACTAAAACCACCCTCCTCAGATGCCCCGCGCTTAAGGCAGGAAAGGTATGAGACTTAGAACGTAGTTACGAGCACACCGATCCTAGCGCAAAAGTGCCTGAGAAAGCCCCTGGAAGAGCTAACTCACTTCGACGACAGGGGTGAAGACTCCTCTGCTCCCTTGATGCTAGAAGGCCCCTGAAGCAGTATTATTCAGAGAGGGAAATCATGCGCATATCTGCGCCTCCGAGCTCCCGGCTGACGCCGGCGACCACGTCGAGACGCATGAATACGCGCAATTCTATTTCTCTCCCTATCTCGTTAGAAAATTGTCTCGAGTTTAATTAAACCTCTGTGGTGCCCAGGCTGCGCACTCGACTAGCGTATGAAACGCCGTGTCAAGCGCTCCACACTGGTGGCATTGGGGTGAAGGCTGACAGCCCGCAATCTGAAGGTCAGAGTCCCTCGTTTCCGCGAGAGCCATCGCAACAGCTGCGGTCGAGTCGCTTCCACCGTATCAACGCCGGCCATGGGGTTTTTCAACTCTACCGACCCAGATTATTGCCCTCTCCTCGAGGACTAGCGGAGCAGAGCTCGACGCTGGCGGTTGTCGTCGGAAGGGAGGTGTGTTTGGGAGGAAGGGGAAGGAATACAAGGATTTGGAGTGGATAGGTGGGAGACCACTGTCACGGAGTGAAGGTGGAATGTGACAGTGGCCACTCGGGGCCCCGGGGACGCATCCCCTTGTACCACTACCTGGACGGAGACGTCTCCAGGGCCGCACCCCTTGGGGGAGTAATTGAACGGACTAACCCTATGTCGGTTGACCTCACTACAATACAGAGGTTCGGGTTCGATTCCTGGCGTATTAAATGTCGGAAAAAACTTTCCGTTATTTACTACGGTCTAGGCGTTTAAGATTAGCCCTAGAGTCGTCCGTTATATATTACTCATAATACAAATCTAACTTGCTTACCTTGAGGTTGTTACAACATCATCCCCAAGTTAAGTTACCTATACCGTATTCAGGACCGGGACATGTGGCGCAAACTTGGGGAGGCGTAAGTCCAGGGGCCCAATTCTGCTTTTTCAACATCATTGCGTTGCGAAGATATTAAAAGCACGATTTCATTACGATAACGGAAAAAGTTCGTATTCTACTAAATTCACAATATATTCACGATATCGTTATCTTTAGTTATTTTTCCCTTTTTTATTAAATTTTAATCTAGAATAGAATATACTTTATTGCAAAACATGAAGATACAATTCAAGAAGTTTAAGACAATAGGCGGTCTTATCACTAAAAGCAATTTCTTCCAGACAACCTTAGGATGGATTAGAGAAAAATTACGTAACATGGGGGTTTTGCAATATAAATAGAATAGAAAGTAAATACATAAGATTTTGAGATAGCAAGTATACTTAAATAGACATGGAAATAGACAAAATATACATATATTGACATACATTAATACATAATAATCATAGTAATAATGTATAGAATTACGTAAATATGGGGGAGATGAAGATGTTATTATAGACTTTAGAGCCCGAAGTAATGATCCTTCACGAGTCCGTTGAACGCCCGAAGAGACTGGGCACGCCTTATTTTCACAGGTAGCACATTCCACAGGCACACTGCATGAACTGTAAAAGATTTATTGTAAAATCGCGAGTGATTTATAGGTGTTTCCAAACGTATGTTTTCCGATGACCTGAGGTGATTAGTATGGCTAAGGTATATAATATATATATATGTGAGGGAAGCTAAAATTGGATGGATTGTTGTTTGTATGTATAACGCATAATATCATTTGTTTACATTTTAATTACTTCTAAAATTCTTAATTTAATTTAATTTGTTAAATGTTTCTATAACTTAAAGATCGTTCTAACCTAATAAAAGTTATGAATATTGTAATTTAATAAACGACCAATCAGAGCAGAGCATATGGCTCCGAGCGGGGTCAGACGACCTCTATACTTGAGTAGTATCTACTTCGGTAGACGGAGGAGTTTTTGTGACACATTTGGTTGGTGGCAACAGGTCGAGTTGGACCATTGAGAATTTTAAAGAAAGTATTGAAGTTGGAAGTATGAGCGGTGCCCTGAACCCGCTGTTCGGTCTAAACTATGTTAAAATGTGTTTCAAATCTATATTAATAAAAGTGTATAGACCGTGGCCATTGTGTTTTATGCTCACATTTTACCCTGATGACGCCCACTAAACCTGCAACCGATAAAGAAGATATCACGAGAACGAGGCCTTCCACTTATATATATTCTTCTTATATATATATTGTTGGACTTGACTTGCGATCCGGTTCGAAGGACCACAAAATGTTGGGTATGGGGTAGGGGTCGCCCTAAATGAAACACCCCTTAGCAAGTTGACTGAATTTATTTATAGGCGCTACAACAGCAACAGGTGCAATCGGCACAACTGTATCAAACGGCACGTTCAAGTTTAACCGACACAACTTAGCATTAGCCCCGGACTTTACACTGAACGTAGATAGCACTAATTATATCGATTACACCGATCAATACGAGCGGCACTAATCACAATCACTGGTGGTCCACAAGATCCACGTAGTCACGCTGAGAGTCCGTTGGCTGTAGAGTATTCCGAATGCTCCTTGATCTTCCTTGTGTATATAGTTTTCCTTGTGTGTATATATTCAACCGACGATGCGGTAAGTTGCCGTAGGCTTCTTCAGGGTCATCAACTCTACCTATGTGGGGCAGAGCTGGTAGGGGCCTCGAGCTGCCGTAGGCTCGCCCCGTGCTTACTAAGGTACTACAAAAATGCAGACGCTTGGCAGCTAACGGAGCGAGCTACTTATCCGCGGTAAGCGGGGCTTGTGAGTACGGGATTTACGGGGTACAGGTCAGGGGGGTGATTCTGTCCGCAACATATATAGTAAATATAGTATAGTTTCTAGTTCTACTTATAGTCTTGAGGGACTATGGGTAGAATACAATACAAATAAGTTAAGTTTACTTGCATTGTATTCTATTATATGTAATTTTAAATAATATAGATACAGATGATAGTGTGTAATCATTTTGTAATGTAAGAAAATAATAATACAGTTTGTAGTTTAAATATAAATTGTCATTAACTTATAATTTTTATTATATTATTTTGTAAAATGAACTAATTAACAGTCTAGTGAATTATAAACTAAATGCTTTAAAATAAACTAAATTATAAATATATTACACTACTAAAAAAATAATAAGTTTGTAGTTCATTTTTAAGTTTATATTGTATTTTTCATCAATAAAAAAACATGCGTTTTAGTTAAAAATAAATTGAAGAGCTACCAACATTTTAAATATTTATTTAGCAGGTTTTTGCTTATAAAGATAGAGTGGCAGAATACAGAAACCAAGCAACTCTACGATTGAGAAGATAGTGTCAGTAGTGAACAACGGTTGGCTGAATACAAAGTCGTCGACTCCAAGGCGGTGCCACTCCACTGTCACATTCTACTTCACTCCGTGACAGTTGTATCCCACTACACTCCAAATCCTTGTATTCCTTCCCATTCCTCCCAAAACTCCTCCCCAAACACCCCTCCCTTCCGACGACGACCGCCAGCGTCGAGCTCTGCTCCACCCAGCGTGTTCTGCTAATCTTGGTCGGTAGAGTTGGAAAACCCTGTGGCCGGCGTTGATACGGTGGAAGCGACTCGACCGTAGCTGTTGCGATGGCTCTCGCGGAAACGCGGGACTCTGACCTTCAGATTGTTGGCTGTCAGCCTTCACCCCAATGCCACCAGTGTGGCGTGCTTGACACGGCGTTTCATACGCTAGTCGAGCGCGCAGCATGGGCGCCGCAGAGGTTTGAACTCGAAACACTAGTAGATCCTATCGATTCGCTCGGCAGCCTGATGCAAGCCATGCTACATAGCGATGATCATTGGGTGGGTGCGGCCAATTTCTGAGAGACAGTGATGTCTCAAAAGGAGGCCGCGGAATGAGATCGGGAGAGAAGTGGAATTGCGCGTATTTATGCGCCTTATCACTGGCGCCGGCGCGAGCCGGGAGCCCGGAGACGCAGATATGCGCATGACTTCCCCCTCCCTGAAAAATACCGCTTCAGGGGCCCTCTTGCATCTAGGGAGCAGAGGAGTCATCACCCCTTTCCTCGAAGTGAGTTTGCTCTTCCAGGGGCACTCTCATGCACTTATTGCGCTAGGATCGGCGTGGGCGTAACTACGTTCTAAGTCTCATGCCTTTCCTACCATAAGCGCGGGGCTTCGGAGGGGGGTAGTTTTAGTGGAGTATTAGCCCTTGGGCATTGGTTCACCGTTTCGAGTCTCCACACAAGCCGGTCGATTACTGTTTGGATTGCCCTCATTGGAATGCCTCTATGAATGACAACGGTCTAATCTCTAGCAAAGGTGCGAAATGCATATCCCCCGCCTGAAAAAAAATACGAAGTCGTTGCCCATGTCTATACACGCGCTTGCCTCGCGTCAAGCGCCCTTCCACTCACGCGTCCGACCACGTGTGAAACGAAAAACAAGCGCGGTGGAATAACCGGTTTTGTAATTTTGACTTCATTCTATTTTTGGAACGTTGTAATTATTTGGAAGCATAATGACATGATAATGTTATTTGGGTGTTGTATTTATTGCTTATGGCATTGTGCTTTTGATGCCGGATTTCTAATATCTTACTATTATCGTTAGTTTACGCGGTTAGTATAAAACTACGCGGTATTTTGATTTTTATTCTTCCGACGCTTCGGCTGCTTTTCTCATGAAGATTTATTTAGGTTTATAGCTTGGCAGCTAGGCCTTTAAGCCAGATCTTACTTAGATTACAATATAGTTTCTTCATTTTCTTAAGCCTATAAGCCTATAGCTCAGCTGAACTGTAGGTTATCAATTAAAATAAAACTGCACAGCACAACATCTCCTTTCAGTTCCCGCCAAAAACTCCTCATGAAACACAAAGATGTCAAGTGTCAAAGAGTACTGTTAAAGTTTTAATTAGCCAACTTGTTCATTTTAATTATTTAGCTATAATTTTGTTTATGGTATACTCTATGGGAGCTTAAACTAATTTACCACTGCTTCGCAACATGTGGCTTGATAAGAAGAAGCGGCGCAAGATTAAACATTAATGATAAGGTCCCTTGCGGGGTAGGCACGAACAACAGAGCGCCATTCAGGCTTATTCTTACACACCTCACTTGCTTCTTTGACATTCATAGCTCTTGTCATGCACGCTCGTCTGTTCTTGAGGCTCCTGACACCACCTTCTGCTTCTCCATCACGATACTTACTCGTATTATATATTCTTGGTGCCATCCCAAACAGGCTTTTTTTATTATTACAAATTACATGTCTTCAAAACTGAAGACATTCAGAAACATGTATAGATACATTAAAAATATAATATTGTTACGAGTGCGGGACTCAAATTAAAATGCCGTTGGAATTACTATAAAATTTATTAGAACTATATAAACACGTATAACACAGGTACAAATATAACTGGACGCAACCAGTCCAAACGTAATGCACGATTCAATCACACGCGCAAAGTCCGTCACTAAATAGATTACTGAATGTACACAAGTCTTGCCTCGCGGCTGGTGATCGCTCGACTGCCTCATCCCTCCATTGGGGCATTGCTTTATACTGAACAAATACAATATGTCTGCTCGACCGCGTGGACTGAATTTCCCATAATCACACCTGGCTAATGTCTATCATAAAAGATTACAATACACAATGAGCTGTTTTTCTAATCACAAATTTTAAACACAAAGTAAACAAACGAAGTCTAGATGCCGCAAAGATAAATGTCTACAGATATGCAGGTGTGAATTTGTCTTTTGTCGGCGTTCAGGTCGTAACTATACCTTGTGGGTTGTGTGCGCTTGTTCTATTTTTAGTTATATTTCTACACTAAAATATGCCCGTGACGTCGTCCACGCTTGACTTGACATTCCCGCGGGATACCCGAAATACAAAGTATCGCAGTATTTGAAAACAGAATGTAAACTATTGTTTTAGTGGAAACTATATCGAAATAAGCTAATATTATGCATCGGAACAACTTCAAACCGCTCCCGGGAATATTCCCGCGGGATTCCTGATATAAAAAATACTATCGACCATAATATTGTCTGTCATTGGCTTTCTTCTATTAATTTTAGATATCTAACCAAATGTTTTTAGCTGTAGGTTTTCCATAAATAAATAAATAAAATAAAATATTTTCTTAAGTTTTCGCGACTTGTATACATAATAAAACTACATTTTAACCGTTTTAAGTGCGGTAAATTATTTGATTTTTGTTATTCCAACGTTTCGGCCTCTTTTCAGTGGCCGTGGTCACGGACGACAAAGGTGACATTTGTCCAACTAGTATTGTTAAAGTTTTATTTAGCCTACCGCCAACTTGTTCGTTTTAATTATATAGTTTTAATTTTGTTTTATAGTTATTATTTACTCTATGGGAGCCTAATCTAATTTACCACCGCTCCACAACATGTTGTGGCTTGAAGAGAAGAAGCGGCGCAACAAACTCTTCAGCAAACATGCCTAGCTCTAAAAATTTTATATAATATTAAAACGGGTGGAAGGAAAATAAAAGAAATTAACAGTCAAATTGGTTTGTATTCCGTTGCACGCAGAAAGAGCTCACAGTGTCTTGAGGTCTGGCAAAAGCAAAAACCAACGGCCAGACCGCGCCTAAAACCGTTAAAACGTAGTTTTATTATTATCGGACAGTAAAAAATATTGGAATTCGATTTTTTCAATTTGGGCATTTTAAATCAGTCCTGGAAAAATTCCCACGGTGTTGCCAGGATAAATAGTATCGCAGAGTTTAAGCTGTCGATCAGCGAAAACCGCATCGAAATTGACCCAGTAGTTTTTACACGAGTCCCGGATAAACAGGCAAACCAGCAGACAAGAAATCTAAAAAAAAATGCATCGTGTTCTCCATCGTTTATATAGTCTATTCCATTTGTTTTTTTTATTAGCTTCATAAAACATAGTTATATAACTATTTATTATTAAAATGTCAGTAATCGTATAATAATTATGTATACCACCATCGCCATTCCTAATCAGCAATATTTTGGCCACGGGTTGTCTGGAAGAGATCGCTTTTTCGCGATAAGACCGCCCTTTGTACACAGTTACAATAATACTAGTTCGTACATCGCAAGGGATTCATCTGCCCCCGTTTCGAAGTGGGGTGTGTTCTCCCAGGGCACACTCCAGGCACTTTATTGCGCTGGATCGACTGTTGCCTAACTATGTTCTATATCTCAGTCTTTCCATCACAACAAAAGCGCAGGGTCGACAGGGAGGAGGGGGTTTTTAGTGGGTATTGAGGTTGCTCGCTCGTGTAGCATCGCTCGGAGTCGCCACACTCCTCTGTGTCAAGCCATCGCGGACGGAGCGCAAACAAAGCATACTATTGCCAGCGTTATCGCCCCCGGTGGATGCGCGCCGTTTCCTAGTGACGGCCCTGAGAGTGCGTAAATCGGTTAGCATTTTCCCTCGCATCAAAAAAAAAAAAAAACTAGTTCGTAAATTTTCTGTAATGGTGTACAATGAAGTTATCTATCTATCTATAACTAAAAGCTCATAAAATACTCTGAAACGTTGTCTAATTTCTTTATATCTGTACAAGGCTCTTTACGAAATAGCGATGTAGAAAAATAACAGTTTTAAATGTTAATTTAACGTTTTTTACTACAGATACTAGAATGTGAGCTAGCTAGATTTTCATCTAGTTATAAAATTATGAATTAATAAAACCGTTATTACTAAGTTTTTATGTCTTTGTATCCAATACACATAATTATCGATATTATTAGAAAACAAATAACTTATCGGTTTCTAATTAATACATAATCAGTTTTTTTGCCTTGTCCTAATATAATAATTTGGGGTCGATATGTTAAAATGCTGTCATCATTATATTAGATAAATAGATAACACTTTATTGCTCACCAAATATTCAATTTCAATTGCAGTATTGTCATGGTAGAAACAATAGGCGGCCTTATCGCTTAAAGCAATGTTTTTCAACGTGTGGGTCGCGACCCCCTGGGGGGTCGTGAAGCCTCTTTAAGGGGGTTGCAAAAGGTTGGGCAATCTAATGCAGTAAAATTTGCAATATCCGTGGATTCATCAATTGTAAGGACACAAAAGTACATTCTTTTATTTTTCCATGACTTGATCACGAACATCAGCCGTTGAATGGTGTTGTCACAGGTATACTTTTGGGTTTTTCGACCTCTTGTTTGCCAAACATAATCTCCGCCATAATTAAAGCCGCTGGTAAAATCAAATTGTCGGAAATAGTATGAGGTTTTCCTGCTTTAGCCATAGGAAGAACTACTCGATAACTAGCCAGCAACACTTTTCTCTTTTACGAGGGATGGGGGGGGGGGGCAACGAACGTGGTCGTAAGTATGCGCGTAAATCGCGTTATCTATTGGCATTCGATGGAAAAAAAATGTTTTTATGTATTTAATTATGTAGGTCGCGAAATATTTCTTCATACTAAAGGGGCCATGTCATTAAAAATTTTGAAAAACACTGGCTTAAAGCAATCTCTTCCCGGTAACCTAACTTAAGGAATAGTTTAACCTAATCTGGCGATGTAGGTGGTGCAGATCATTAGGTATATCATAAATAAATATACTTAAACTACATATTTTCTAAATTATATTAATACGTGAAGCCAAAATGTTGTGCCCCTTTTTACGAAAATTACGCTTTATTAATTAAATATTATAGTTTATATATAGAAGGAGTGAAGAATGCTAATATTTTTTTAAAAATTATGCATAAAAATACATTAAATCAATAAGAAAAACATTACACACACACTACCATGTATTTGACACACACACGAATATATACTTTTTTGTTAATTGTTAAAGTCAAATTAACAGTGTATCCTTGGCGAAATCGGTGATTATAGAAGTATATTGTCTTTGACAACAGAACCTCGATAATGTTTAAACTTATATGTAATATAAATTAATTATGGCCGACTTTCGACCACTGGGCGACCACTAGTGTTTTTTTATATTGCTGGAGTTCAGCAGACAGGCAGACGGCCCCCTTGATGGAAAGCGGTTACCATCGCTTATGGACATTTGCAACACCAAAGGTGCTACAAAAATGCACTGCTGCTCTCTTAAGAGCGGGGGCACACGACCGGTGCGGCGCCGCAACGTTGTCATGTCGCAGCGGCGCCGTGGATGGTAAAAGACGTCTGTTGTTGGCCCTACTATATGCCCGTGCGTGTGACACATAAACAACTGAGCGGTGCCGCTCCGACGTCGCAACGCATTCACCCCTCCCCGCCTCATCTCAGTGGTTGCGAATCCGGTGCGGCGCCGCAGCGCATCGTGTGCCCCCGCTCTAAGGGAGACTGAAACCTGGTCAGTTATGCCGGAACACAACTCAAGGTTGTTATGGCGGCATACTCTAGACCAGTTGTAGTGTAAAGTAACTTTGCAATGGCACTTTAGAATTGTGGAAGAATTAGAGATCTGACGGCCTCTGTGGTTGAGCGGGCTAAGCCTTTGCCGGCCTGTCTCACTACAACGCAGAGGCTCCGGGTTTGATTCCTAGGCATGATAAATTTTGGAAACATATTTTCCGTTATTTACTATGTTCTGAGGGTTGGGGACCGGCCCCAGAGTCGTCCGTTGTATATTACTCATAACACATGTGTAACTTGCTTATAATTAAATCTGAGATAATTTTATAGTTATTGAAGGTGGACAAACGCGTGATATTAAAAGCGTTAAATGTAACGCTGTAAACAAATAGCTACGTTACTGTATATACACACCTTATAGCAATTAATAACATACACATAACTTATTAATATTAAACCCATTGCTACATCTGCGTAAAACGGTCAATAACTATAACATTTATCAAAGATGAAGCATTAGATACAAACCTTATAAAAGAACTTATAACTTGTTAGTTGCTCTATATTTATAACGAAGACATAATTTGGTGAGACCAAATTATGTCATCAACATTAGGGTTGCCACTAGAAAAAAAGAAGTTTATTAGGGAAATTTAAGTGAAATAAGAGTGCACATTTATTTTTCGTTATTTATTGTATTTTTTATTATATCATTTTCCATGTGTGTTCTTATTACTATTTTATGCTTTGGACAGCCATGATCGATTATTTAAAAAATAATCGTAAGTATTTGAAAACAAAAAGGGTGACAATTGACAATTAGCGAGGAAAATACATTTTGTATTATATATTTTTTCTATAATATATATAGTACGGTACTGTATATTACAGTACGGTTGGCAACCCTATTCAACGTTGTCTATGTAAAACGCAAACAATAGTAATAAATAATAAACTAAAAACACATCAGGCACTTAAAAAATCTTTAACCCGGTCTCGCGCATCTCGCACTCAAATTACTTATTAATGAACGCTTGTGGCTAAAAATAGCATCAAAATTTGTTGCTTTCTAAATTTGGCTGCGCTTACGTCACGAAACGGTATAAAATACCTTCCGACAAGGCAAAGAAAAAACCGGCAATAAAAAGATTATCGATAAAAAAACCGGTTCAATTTTGTTTCGGTCACAGAATAATTAATTATATAGAAGGCGTACCTATCAGAGAGAAAAATGAGATTTATATCAAATTAAATTAAATCAAAATGATTTATTTGCATAAACATGGAGATACAATATAAAGGCATACAAATTTTTTCTTCGTTTTTCTACTTTGAGGGCCTCTGTGGTTGAGCTGGTTAAGCCTTTGCCGGCCTACCTCACTACAACGCCAGAGGCTCCGTGTTCGATACCTGGTTATAGTAAATTTCGGAAACGTATTTTCTCCGTTATTTACCATGGTCTGGGTGTCTGGGATCGGCCCCAGAGTAGTCCGTTGTATATTATCCATAACACAAGCGTAACTTGCTTAATTTGGGGATATACAATATGTGTGTGTGTCTGCCAATATATATACTTTTATTACCAAAATATTTCATTTATTATGAATATATCAATCATTTATTGATTGGCGCCACCTATTCAATTTGCTATTAGTGGCTTCATCTATTGTTAAAGATTTAGACTACACTATTTTATGAACATTTGATAATTAATCTGCCTAAACAGTGTCACGTTTTATTTGTGGTAAATAAAACCGCGATCAAAATAAGACAAAGAAATTAGTACATATATTTAAATTTTTTTATAAAATAAGCGGGTAAGAAGTGGGTTCATGCCAAACAAAAATCAGTTTCCCTGGCTAGTCTTAGAATAGGTACAACACTCCCCTGAGAATCCTTGCAGTATGCTGGACAGCACGGCAGTCCTTATTCGCAACTCCTAATGCACGAGGCTGCTCAGGCAGATCGAGGGAGTAGATTTCAGAGATAGTGGGAGGAGTTTACTCCCAACCAAATTCCCAGTATGGGAATAATAAGCACTTATTTTAAACACGAATATAAATAACATTTGCACGTTTAGCTTGTATAAAGTAACTAAGATAGAGAGATTAGATTAGAATAAGTCTTCAAAATATTTAACAGTTAAATATGCAGTCTCATCTATGAGCCAGCCCAGATGATTTTTGCCTACCCTATCGTCATTCAGTCGTTTATTTTGAAACGTGACACTGTTTAAACACCCTGAAACGTTCCTTTACGTGTATCAAATTGTATGACATAATGGTATGGTAAGTCACCACCCATAAGGGTGGTGGCTTTTTAAAATTATATTTTATATTATTATTAATTGATATTCATATATTTTAATTTAATTTTATCTGTATTATTTTATTTTAGATAATCAAAAATATGAAACTATAAGTTTTATATTTTTGATGATTAGTAAACAACGATTGTAAATAGTTGTTACAACAGAATAAATTCTAAAGTTGTTGCATATATTTTAAAATAATGAAGGTACTTTTTTATTAGTCTATCAACACTATAAATGTTACAAATGCGCTTTGAATTGGGTATTTTTATTCGAAAGTCGCATTAAACCGTTCTCCAAGTTCTATGTGTTTTACTTAATCATTTAATAACAGTGTGTTTAAAAATCGTAACGCATCGTAGGTACGCGCACCAATGGTCTCACTCACAACAAGATATGCCGAAGATCACGAAGTGGAGAAGAAAAGCCTTGTCCACATCACGGCCCGATGTCGTTAATGTGAAAAGGTGCGGTGTTGTGGCGCGGCAAGTTGAAGTGACGTGCAAATTTACGTAACCGTGTCGTAAAAATGCACGTCACGATTCCGCAACGTAACACGTTGTCTTGCAAAATTCCGGTACATTTTTCATTCACGAACCTGTGAAATAGCAATAGGAATGACCCTAGTGGTTAGAGGAGCGAGACAATACTCCTCCGGCTCAAAGGAAGATCCTCCAGCGAGACTATGGTTGTTCCTCGCAGGCCTAGGTCCATCTATTATTGTTGGAAATTCGTATATATTCTTTTTGCGTTTCGGGAATCGTTTGCGACTTCAATTATTGACAGCGCCATCTATTGGCTTATAAGTGTTCCACTGCAAGTGGTTGTCCATTATCCGGCTAAGAAAGCAGTTAACTGGCTATCGGGTGAATCACTCGTCAACCAGCAGCCGACGCACGACAGCTAAACCGTCAACTTTCGGTTTTATTCGAAAACCATTTGCTAGCTGGCGTATTAATAACGACGGCTTAGAGTAAGCGGTATACTTGTCAGTTGTCGATTTTATTCAACAATCATTATTAGCGAGTTGGCGAAGTGGATGACAACTTACCGTGACTATTTCGCAGAGAACCTCTAATTACCTAACTGGCTTTTAAAATATTATACCCACCTGTATTCGTTAATCAAATCCTTACAGTGTTTTAAAAATCAGGAAAGAAAAGAGTATTGCTTCTCTACTGTGTATAAAATTCCTAATACTGTTATATATGTATAACTAAAAATAAAAAAAAATACATATATAAGTACAAAAATTATATAAATGTATATACATTAATATTGTTTTTATTCTTAAATAATATGTATTCTGTATACTTATCATGATTTATAAACTGCACCACTGTCAATATTAAAAATGTATCAATCCCTGCCTAGAGATGCCTGGAAGAGATCGCTTTTTATCGATAAGGCCGCCAGTTGTATTCTCTTGTATTTTTCTATTTCTGTTTATCTATGCTTTGGTGTACAATAAAGTGCTGTCTATCTATTTTTCTATTTGCATACATTGTCAAGGGCACAAAAAAGGACATAGAGATTTTATTCACAAAAAAGTACTGTTTACGAGTTATAGACGAATGTAGCGAAAGATAGCGCAAATCGCGTTTAGTTGTCGCTGCTGTTGCAATTCCCTAAACATGTACATCGTCGCGCGTCGGGAGAATAGGAATGATGAAAAAATTGGTTACTCTTAAGGTCAATTCCCCCTTCGCTAGATGGCGTTACTGTTATTTATGAATAGGTGTTTAATCCATGATAAAGGTTGTCATATCACTAGAACGCTATGCCTGCTCTATGCCCTTCATATACTCTATGGTCGAACAGTTCTCGATTCAGATTTAGTTGGGCAATTACGGTTTGCAACCGTCGCCTTTTTTTACTGAAACTAAAGTTGGGAAATACAGATAATACAAGAACTGTGGACGTCAGAGTTATTAGCATTAGAAAAAAGGTTGTGTTAAAAAATGAAAAAAAATCGTGTCATTAATTTGAAAATGATTTTAGTCGTATATTTTGCAAATGTAAATCAGGCTTTGGTTTCGCGAATTGGTAATACAAGACTATTTTAATATAATACAGGAGAGAAAAATTATTATTATAAAATTATTATTTATTTATTATATATCAAATACAATGCAAGAAAACTTATTTGTTATTTATTTAGGTTTATGGCTTGGCAGCTAGGCGTTTTAGTTAATCTTAGTTTACGTTATAGTTTCTTCATTTTTTTAAGTCTATGTGTAGCACAGCTGAACTGTAGGTTATTAGCTAGTGCCATTCAACGGAGTTCTTGTGACAACTCAAAAGGCCACATTTGAGTATACAGTTCACATTTCTCACAAAACACAAAACTACTACTAAAAAACTATCAATATCCTACAACTATTGTTCGTTTTAAAGTAATTTTACACATTTTTAGAAAATAAAACTGCACGGCACAACATCTTTCAGTTCCCGCCAAAAACTCCAAACTTATTTGTATTGTATTCTACCCATAGTCCCTCAAGACTAGAAGTAGAATACTGAGCCTAGATCACCGTCTTCTATGGGTAAAGTGCCCAGAAGACTGGCTATGTTTCCTCGCTGGATCGCCATACTGATCCGTTGGCCGAGGTATATTTTTGTATTTCATAGTTTATAGTTATAGTTATAGACTTTACTTTTTTAATTTTGGTAACGGTGGGGAAAGGCTTTTGGGCATATCTTTGGACCTTGCCTCTCCCAAGCTTTACACCGTGGGATGTGTGGGGCTCCCAGAGGCCAGCTCTGCACACTCCTTCAGGGAAGAAGGAGATATAAGATGTCAGCTGCCGAACTACCTACCAAACTCCTACCTACCGTAACTCCACAACTTCGTGGGGCTCCACGGGATACATCGTAGGCAATTTCTTCGCAAAGCCTTGACTAAGTCAGTCATACTTTTTTATTGTATGAGTTCAGTAAACAGGCAGACGGGCCAGATGATGGAAAGTGGTTACAAAGGTGGAGGACTGGAACCTGGCCACTAATGCCGAAACACAACTCAAGGTTATTGTGGCAGCATACTCTAGACCAGGGGTGTTCGCCATCCAGATGGGAAAATACCCTACCGGCTGTGGGTTGTTTTGTCGCCCCTTACGACAGGCCGTCCGGCCGCAGGAAATTGTATTCTTTATCCATTCCTGAACGGATAAGTGTTTCTTACTGCTAGAATACACAGCACACATGCTGACGGCCAGCCTGATAGAAAGTGGTTACATGGTCTATGAATATTTGCAATGCCAGAGGTGTTACACGCCGACAAAAGTGAATGCACACCCGCAGTTTATTACCTTTGCCGCATTGGGACTTCTTTTGTTTACTCTATATTTAAAATTTGTTATTAGAAAACCATCCTATAGTTATTGTACTCGTTTTTGGCCGTAAGCGTGCGGATTACGTTTCCTGGGAAATTGCGTCGACGCTTGCCAAGTAGACGTATGGCATCGGTGCATTATAAAACAATGGCCCAATGCAAAGATGGTAGTCAAGCAAAGATTACGATACGAGCAAGACGTGGGTACATTCGATAAGTTATATAGTGACGGACTTTGAGCGTGTTATTGAGTCGTGCATCACGTTTGTACTGGTTGCGTCCAGTTATATTTGTACCTATGTTATGCGTGTTTATATAGTTCTAATAAATTCTAAAGTAATTCCAACGGTATTTTAATTCGAGTCCCGTAACTCGTAACAATATTACACTACTGTGTATGTAAGGTGGGCTATCTACAAATGCTCAGCTGGCTGCTGGTTGAGCATATAGCGGTCATAGAAGATTAAAGAATGGGTATCCCTAAATAAAGAGGCAATAGTAGTTCTTTGGGGGAACTAATGCCACCCCAACGTCGCGAATCCCACTGTGGACAAGTGACATTCCCGCTAAACGAATATAATCGAAAATGTATGGAAATGATATATCATTACGCTAAGTATTTATGTCATTCCCATACATTTGTATTCAAATTCAAAAGTTTTTATTCAAAATAAGTACCTTCTCCAGTGTTTGAAAGTCATACATAAAAGTTAGAATTTAATTTTACTTCCTATTCTATTGTTACAACCCAGGTGCCGACAAAGACAGGTTCCACGAACAGATTTGTATAAGCACATTTATTACCCGTCGGCACTTGAACTAATAACATTGAAACTATTGTAATTCTTTTATGGTCGTCTTCTTTTGTTTACTTATTGATTGGCATACGTTTTTAGAAAACAGTCCATTGTTTTATTATACTCTTTTATAGCCGTTTGCGGCCGAGTCATTAGCGAGGTGTGGCGGGTAAGTTGACTACGATACGGGCACTTTGCATTTGTGCAAAATAAAAGGATGAGCTGATGGAGGGAGGGGCAGTCGAGCGAGAACCACGATCAAAGCGAGACGTGTGTACTACAATCGGGAATCTAATAGTGACGGACTTTGCGCGTTTTATTGAATTACGACCTTCTGCATTACGTTTGGACTGGTTGCGTTCGGTTATATTTGTACCTGTGTTATACGTGTTTGTATAGTTCTAATAAACTGTATAATAATTCCAACGGCATTTATTCGAGTTCTGCAACTCATAACACTATGTACGCACCGCAACTTCTTATTACTACTAAGGAGGAGAAGCTCCCAAGCAACAAGTCTAGCTAAAAAATGTTATTCTTATTTATTCAAATTCATTTTTATCAAATAAATGTTATACAGAAATATGTTACTGTTATATTCTATTTGTTCTATCTATATACCTATGTAAAAATCAATCGCTGTTAGTCTCGCTAAAACTCGAGAATGGCTGGACTGATTTGACCAATTTTGGTTTTGAATTATTTGTGAAAGTCCAGGGAAGGTTTAAAAGGTGAGTAAATATGAAAAAAATGCTTGGAATATAGTAAAAACCATTTCGCTTTCCATTACAAATTATTCATACCTGTCAAACATTTGATGTTCATCCCGTCGTTTAGAAATCAATTAAATTTAAAAGTGAAGTTTTTTTTCATCAGCTTTTTTATTTATTAATTCTGAGGCGGTACGAAGTTTGCCGGGTAAGCTATTTACTAAATAACTAGGGACTCCGGCAGACGTCCTGCTCTGAAAAATAAAAATCTAGGATCCGATCCCAGCGCCACCTACCAGTTCCAATTGTGGATTTAAACCATCCGGGAACCCACTTAAACACACAAAAACAAAATCGCTCCAGGTGATTAGGAGGATTCTAGAACCCGATCTCAGCGCCACCTACCGGTTCCAACGGGATAAAAAGTATCCTATTTCCGTCTCCTGGTTCTAAGTTACCTCCCCATTTTCAGCCGTTTTTTAAATTATAAATAGTGTAACTAACACGACTTTCTTTTATATATATGGACTAGCTGCGCCCCGCGGTTTCTCCCGCGTGGTGATTAAAAATCGTCGTAATTCCCAAATAAAAGATTTTTTCTAAAATAAACGTAGCCTAAGTTACTCCTTATTACATCAGCTATCTGCCAATAAAAGTCCTGTCAAAATCGGTCCAGCCATTTCAGAGATTAGCCGCAACAAACAGACAGACAGGCAGACAAAAATTTTAAAAAATGTTATTTTGGTGTATGTACCGTATATATATTCATATGCATGTAGTAAAAAGCAGACACTCCAATTTTATTTATATGCATAGATTTCTTTAGCACTAATGTCACACAGGCACATATACGAAAGCCTTAATGCCAACGGAACGCTAAAGAAAAGTATTTCATCTCGTGTTTTACATGTTGTTTACCGTTTTGTAGTCTTGATTTTTTAATATAATTTTAACTTCGCCTAAGTGTTACGGCCAATCATGTCATGGACTTCGAAATAAGGACCTCCCACTAGGTCAGTTTGACGCTACTTTTCACCAATGATAGGTTTTGTAGCTCACGTCAGTCGGCCCCTACGTATTTCCAACGGTCTCCAACTGGGCGCAGATCTAGGTGTCCTAGATAGGTTCTAGTTTGGAGCAACGTTTTAAGCGGTGCCGGTGGACATTTGTTTATTGGAGTTTATCAAATTGTACACCTTGCAAGCAGGCAGACGGTCCACTGCCTAGAGATGTTTGCCGCATCAGGGACAAAGCCAAGCCGTTGTCAATGATTAAGATGGGGGATAGAGGAGCTATATAAAGTATCACTCAAAAGGAATGAAATACAAATAAAATGTATATACATAACAAGTTCAGGGAATATAATGTTTTTTGAAGTGGAACTTCTTTATCGGCGTTGGAAAAAAATTTACTGTCACATTTTTCGGTTGCGCGTCACATTTTTCGGTTACGCGCCACATTTTTCCGTTACGCGCCATCTTTTTCTTGCCGTGGTAGGGGCTTTATTTATTTAATCAATTTCTGTAAAGTTGCATATAGTAGATCATTTTTTGAAAAATAAGGTCATAAAGATGTTTCACTTCTTACGTGTGTACACTAGTACACGCACATTTTTTTTTATTGCAGGCGTTCAGCAAACAGGCAGACGGCCTACTTGATGGAAAGCGGTTACCATCGCCCATGGGCATTTGCAACACCAAAGGTGCTACAAATGCGCTGCTGCTCTCTTAAGGGGGGAGGGAGATTAGAATTTGGTCGGAATGCCGGAACACAACTCAAGGCTGTTATAGCGACATAATTTAGACCAGGGGTGTGTAGCCATCCAGTCGGGCAATTATTTGATAATACGACGACTATTTTATAGAAGCGTTCAAAGTTAAATCCGGTTCAAAGTTAAATACTGTTACGTGCGAGCAGGGGTACGCACTTGGGATTGGAAGGCAACACCAGTGTTTTAACTAAATGCTTTTATTAACTTACACAGCCATACGTGATTCGTCTCCGCAGGGTTTCCCCTACACGCATAACTAACGACGCACTGTCTCGACGATAAGATGTCTCACTCACAATACCGTCGCCGATATTGCGTAGACCACCTCCTGCTGCTGCGGTGCTCACCTCCGAATTTACAGCCCGTAGCTCGCTTCTGGATCTCCTTTATGTTAAACTCCTCCTTCACTTAACTGCCCTCTTCTATCTAAACTGTTCTTGCAACTCTCTAAACTTGTCACTATCTTCAATTAAACTTCTCTTGCAACTCTCTCGTATCGTATCGCACTTGTCGCCCCGGATACCCGGAAGAATCTTCTGGTACCCATAATTTCGGTCTTCTTTTCTTCATAATCTATCCCTTTCTAAAATATATCAGTCCTTGTCATTTCCTTCCAGAATCTTCTACCTTTTGCTAAAAGTCTTGAGACCGGCTTACGCTTCCAGAAAGTTCTAACCTCGGTCGCCACAATACGACAATTACCGACTCAGGTTCCGTACCTTTTTTGTTTGAGTTTAATTATATAATTTTTTGTGTTTTTAGGGTTTTAGTTGGTATTCCTAACTGCGGCGTGGCAATAGCGCTTCTTGCTTGCGGTGCTAATGCCACCATTATATGACGAATCCCGATCTCCCTACCGCGTTACCCCCACGGTGGATAGTCCTCAATAAACAAAAATGCGTGTGTACTTATGTACACGCGTTAGAAGTTATACTTCTTTGGCGTAACAAGATAAAAATCTTTTCAAAATTTTTATCTTTCACCTTATTCTACGTTTGTAGAAAAAACGACACTAACAATAGAAAAACTAAAATGTTGACTATAACTAACTTCAGGGTGTCGGTTTTTCGTGACGGTGTGCGCGCGCATCGTTAAAATTTACTCTCATCATTTCAAGTCGTGGTAGCGTAATACTTACCGCACGCGTCCCAAACCCAAAGGGCGCGGGTTCGATCCTAGCCGGAACGCATGCACCACTTAGTCAGTTTTCTGATCTAATGTGCATATTGTTACAATTACCACGTGCTAACAACGGTGAAGGAAAACATCGTGATGCCACCTGCACATCGAGATAACCGATGTGTCCAACCTGCCAAGCCGCCTTGGACAAGCGTCGCGGGTATACTATCCGTTCCCCTACAGTGGGAGGCCCGAGCCCAGCAGTGGGACAGTTATGGCCGTTATTATATATTATATTATATATGGCGTGTGAGTCTGTATAGTGTGATTATATTAACATGCACATATATTATATTTAAGATGATCAAATTATACGATCTACGCATTAGATGAGTCACAGAATGACACTTAAGACTGCGTCACCATCATCTGATACAATAAAGTATGTCAAAATTGACTTCTGAAATTTACTATCAACAATGTGCAACTTGATGGGCGTGTAAACGTCAAAGGAAATAAATGCTTTGACGTGGTATGATACTTGCTAACCAGCCACATGTAAAATAAAGTAAGTGGAATATTCCACTAATACACTTTTTAAAGTCTCGCTACACGTGTTTTAGGAGTAATAAAATAAATTAAAGTATTAATTTGTAAGGCAGGGGAAAACCGGAGTTTTTCTAGCTCAATCTTTCTGCAATGCGAATTCAAAATTATATTTAAGATAGGTACTTAGCTTTTGACCGCGGCTTAGCTTTTTTTTGTGTTAATGCGAGGGAATAAATTTTGATGGTACAAAATGTATTCCCTAAACTACCCTTGTGGGGGTTAGATTTTACGCGGCGAGATTAAGCGCTGCACGGCTTGTATGAGACTCTGGTGCACCAGCAGTCGTTCCCAAATTCTTCTATACACATATTAAGAATGTATATATTTGGACATATATAATATTAATATGTGTTATTGTCTATTTTCTTTTTCCTTTTCTTAATTATATGTATTGTGTAATATCTATGTATTCTATTAATTACATGTATTTGATTTGCACACCACCGTCATACACTCTTGATTCCTTTCACACAATCCACAGCCCGGGTTGTCTGGAAGAGATCGCTCTAAAGCGATAAGGCCGCCCGTAGTTCCTGCCTTGAAACGAAATGACTGTAAATGATTTACTTTATGTGTATGTGGTGAACAATAAAGTATTTTCTATCTATCTATCTACTCCACTAAACCTGAACCTGAAGAAAACGAAGTCTTGAGCGGTAGTTACACCCATGTTCATCCGCGGTTTTAGGCTGGGATCACTCCGGGAAACAGAGTGACCCACTTCAGAGAGGTTAGATCCATCGCATTTCCAATTGCGTGTGGAGCCCTGCGATGGAATCACGGGAGGAGATTTTGCGCGTATTTGCGCCTCCAGATGCCGGACTGTCATCGACATCCAAGAGTCGCATCGCACCCTCTCCCTGTCTCTTTCGGCAGCCTCCTTCCGAGACATTACTGCTTCGCACAATCGTCACTGTGAAGCAAGGCCTCACCCAAGCTCTCCAGCGAATAGCTTAGCTTGCATTAACGTCAGACCAAAAAGTAGAGACGGCGCCTACGTAACCAAAAGCGTCAAATGAGTGAAGCATTTTTCATATCTGTGGGTAAACTTATCTGTACACTAGGATATGTCCTCGACTTCGTCCACGCTTGACTTGAAATTCCTGCAGGATTCCCGAGACACAGAGTACTGCAGTATTTTTTTTAAAATGTAAGCTATGTTATCTATTTATCTATGGAATCTCGTGGCCGAGCCTAACATAATTGGAGCAATAAAAGATCACCGCCTCCGCTGGCTCGGTCACGTAGAACGGATGGGAGAGGATCGTAGCGTGAGGAAAGCATATTTGGGACGGCCGGTAGGTCGGCGTCCGGTCGGCCGTCCTAAATATCGCTGGAAGGACAGCGTAGAGGCTAACCTGTCGGAGATAGGAGCCAGTAATTGGCAAGAAACCGCACAGGATCAAAAATAGTGGCATGCTCTCGTGTCGGAGGGTCGCTGAGCCAACAGAGTAAGTAAGTAAGTAAGCTGAGAGTGAAAATTGTGTCGGAATAAGCTAATTTTTGAGCATTCGGAAAACTTCACACCGCTCCCGGGAAAATTCCCGCGGGATTACCGGGATAAAAAGTCACGCAGATTTTATGTCTAAGAATTTTCTGTCGATCCTCTTCAACTTGCTGATTTTGCGAGCTATGTCGGTTACCTTGGATCTCTTCCACATATCCTCATTTCTAATTCTATCCATAATGCCTCCTCTTCACAATCGGCCATGATCGTTACTCGTTGATTGTCTGTCATCGGCAAGGTGATCGTCACGATCGTCGTACAAGCATCCACACGATCGTCCGTGTGCGCACGTGCACGCAACTACACGCGAATTCTCTTTGATGCGTGCCCGAAAAACCGACAAGTCATCGATCGCCGCGATCACGATGGCGATTAAGGACGATGATGGGCGACTACAGACGAGTAGCCCTCTACACGATCGTGCTCGCGTGTAATCGTCTGTGATCGCCGATTGTGAAGAGGAGGCATAAGAGAAACACCCAACATAGTTCGCTCAATAGCCCGGTGAGCGATATGAAACTTGTCTGGTCCACATGTCCTGCAGTCAATGTCCATGTCTCGGCCCTGTAGGTCAGGGCGGTCAAGATATATTATGCCAACCCCTAATAATAGGGAGAAGTTGAAAGAAAAGATTATTCATAATTACGGATCTCTTCACTAAGGTTGGCCGACACGCACTTGACCGGTTATCTGAATAATGATTGATTACCATTTTAACATGTTCCTATCAAAGTTATAAAAGTGGAAAATAATTAAAAGGCATGACTGTACGTATTTCCAAATTTAAAATTTGACTTAATATTTTTTTATTGCTTTTTAGTCATAGAGTACAAAGCTTCTTTTACTCGTAACTATGGCTTCGCACTCTCTTTCTAGAAAGCCAGTGTTTATATTGGCGTAGTTAACACATACCTAGTAAATCAAAAAGGTCTTAGAAGTGGATACGTATAAAACTTTTTGGGAGAAGTTCGATATTCAAATCAAAGAATGTCTTAGTCGCACAATATTTTTTTTTTGTTAACGTAGGGGGATAACGTACCATACTGGGTCCTTTTTGGGGAATAGACCTTACGCGCCGAGATTAAGCGCCGTACAGCGTGTGCGGGGGACTCTGGTACAGCTGATATTCTTTAATACTGCGCTAAACCTGAACCTCCGTCGCCATTGCTGGCGAGGTAAAAATAGTGTAGTAATAATATTTAAAAATTTGACGTTTATGTTTGGAACGTGTTGAGAAATAGTACATACATACATAACTTCACGCCAGGTCCCTTGCGGGGTAGGCACGAACAACAGAGCGCCATACAGGCTTATTCATACACACCTCACTTGCTTCTTTTACATTCATAGCTCTTGTCATGCACGTTCGTCTGTTCTTAAGGCTCCTGACATCACCTTCTGCTAATACACGATCAATTTGATAATTGAAGGTGTGTCGTGGCCTTCCGCGACTTCTGCATCCATCCACTTTTGCATTGTATATCTGTTTAGTCATTCTTTCATCATACATTTTTTCCACATGCCCGAACCACCGGAGCATTCCTTTCCTTACCTTCACCCTGACACTCTCTTTCAGACCAACTCTCTTTCTTACTTCGGTATTACGAACGCGGTCCGCGAGCGTCACTCCGCAGATTTTGCGCAGTGCTCGCATCTCGACTGCGTTTACTCTACTTTCATGCTCTCTGTTCCATACCCAACTCTCGCTTCCATATGTGAGTAATAGTGCTCAATAATAATACGTTTAAAACAAAATATGTACTATAAATATACCTTAAATATATTATATGGTTGAATTGAAAAATCCGGAGTTTCCTTGAAACATTTGACCTCGGCACTCGGTACCTTCCAGAATGTTCTCCAGTACATGAATAAGTATGTATATTTTTGTATTTCTAAAACGTCAGTTTGAAAGAGAAGAAACCAGAACGAATGTAAGGTACATCGCTGACATAGAAAGAAGAGTGAATTTGGGAAATAGTGTGAATGGAGCTTTAGGTAAACTTCTAGGCGCTAAGAACCTCAGCCAGAAGGCCCAGCTTGCCATACACAACGCGTTGCTGGTACCTACGCTCACGTATGGAAGCGAGAGTTGGGTATGGAAGAGAGTGCATGAAAGTAGAGTAAACGCGGCCGAGATGCGAGCACTGCGTAAAATCTGCGGAGTGACGCTCACGGACCGCGTTCGTAATACCGAAGTAAGAAAGAGAGTTGGTCTGAAAGAGAGTGTCGGGGTGAAGGTAAGGAAAGGAATGCTCCGGTGGTTCGGGCATGTGGAACGAATGTATGATGAAGAATGACTAGACAGATATACAATGCAAAAGTGGATGGATGCAGAAGTCGCGGAAGGCCACGACACACCTTCCATGATCAAATTGATCATGTACTAGCAGAAGGTGATCTCAGGAGCCTTAAGAACAGACGAGCGTGCATGACAAGAGCTATGAATGTCAAAGAAGCAAGTGAGGTGTGTAAGAATAAGCCTGAATGGCGCTCTGTTGTTCGTGCCTACCCCGCAAGGGACCTGGCGTGAAGTTATGTATGTATGTAAAACGTCAGTGTATACGCTATCTGTCAATGATTATGGTATAATGTTTAACGTCATTAACAATTAATAACAATACAACAAATAATGCATTTAATCTATCGCTACATCTGTGTGATACGGGCACTAGATAGACGAAAATACTGCTACAGTTATTTAGTAGCACAGTTGTTCTCTTCATGTTTCCGTTTAAGTTGATGACTAATTTTGTAATGTACCCTCTTATTTCTAAACGATACAATCGGAATATACTGTGGCAATCGTGTAGGTTATTCAAGGTCTCTCAATTGTATATGGACGGTATGTCACTACATTTTATTCTCATGTTGGCAGACGCGATAGATTTGTACTGTGTTCGGTTTGTTTTATTACATGTAAAACTTTAAGTATATTGTTTAATATAATATCTTGTATAAAATATTATCTTTTCATTCATAACACTTTAATTAAAATAGTTTATCAATGACTTCAATCCGCTATCGGTTGTGCCAATTGCTAGGTTTCATGTACTGTTAAATTGTTGGAGGGATGGCGAGGTACTATAAATGCTCGACAACTGTTAAAGTTAGCTTTTAAAACCGTAAGGTGCTCTGATTATAAGTATAGTGACCAGTTGCTGTCCTTTTATTACCATAAACCCTTCTGAGTTGTTGCAAGTATTACTATAATACATAGTTGTCGTGGCAACGCGACCGAAGTTTTCTGGCATATTCTAGTTTCACAAATAAATCTTCATCGAAAAAAGTTATTTTTTTTATTATTTTAATAGAATAGTTATTTAGGGCAAATAGAGCATGGCAGCTTAGTGGCTAAGGTACTCAAGTTTTATTCAAATTCAGCCTGGGAAGCGTGTACTACTTAGGTAGCAGTCTGGCCAATTTACATATTTACAATCACCACGTGTTTAACGGTCACTGATGAAACCGGCAGCACATCGAGATAATCAATGTGTCAAACCCACTAAGCCGCCTTGGATAAGCGTGACTAGCATATTATTCGTTTTCTTAATAAACACGTAGATCCGATTTTTTGAGCTCATAACGATTAAATGATTTAAATTGTTTTGGTGAAATAATGAAGAAGTAATAAGAAGCCTAAATGGCGCTCTGTTGTTCGTGCCTACCCCGCAAGGGACCTGGCGTGAAGTTATGTATGTATGTATGTATGTGAAATAATATTGTCATGTCAAACCAAAAATAAACCATTGAAACATAAGCAACAAAACATTTATCTTTGAAAATGCTTCCGTATTATTTTTAAAAATATATTTTGGCTCCGAGTCTTGGCACTGGCAGCGCTAGACGTATTTTTTTGAGACGCTCCTCGGGGAGTTTGGGAGGGGAGGTAGTAAAAATTTTTATACCTTCGCGTCTGCGTGAAGGAACGAAAAAAAAATTTAAATCAATAGACAAGAGTCTGGGGAAGAAATTTTTTATCTATGTATTATAACTTATAAGGGCATATACTCACACATATACGTAAAGTTTTGGGTGTTTTATGTGTGAGGTTAAACTTTTACTGCCTCTGTAGTTAAGGAGTCTAAAGGCTTTGCAAGACTAACTTACTGTAACACGCACGTCCTGGATTCGATTCCTGGACTAGTAAATTTAATTAATGATCCTTCCGCTGTTTATTATCGTGTGGGTATCCAGATTCTAAGACAAGTATACATTTATTAACTTGAAGATATATATATATATATAACATGATATGTAATCTATACATATAATAAATGTAGAGGTCAAATTTCTGTACAATGAAAAAAATGCCAAAACTGAGTTAGGGGACGTAAGAAGTGAAATAGGAGTAATTTAGATTTTTTCAATGGTTTTGTTTCTCTGTTTGTATGTCTGTTTGTACTGGCTAATCTCCGAAACGACTGGACCAATTGAAATGAAATTTTGTATGGTGGTAGCTACATATAGGATACCTTTGATCTCGAAAAGTTAAAAAGTTTCCGTGCGATAGTTAAAAAAACTTCAACTTTGCACCCAATTAAGTAGTGATATTACCGGTATCATCATCATCATACAGTAAATCAATTTATACATTAAAAAGAATTAGGCTACATATCATCACGCTAAGATCAATAGGAGCGGAGCACCAATGAAAAATGTTTTAAAATCGGGAGGGTTTTTTAACTTACTTTTTTGTTTACTATTCTACGCGGACGTAGTCGCGAGCAGAAGCTAGTATATTATATATTTTATGATGCTAGTTACTTAAACACGATGTTGTAATTGAAGACATGAGTGGATGAAGGTGATAAGTCGCATAATTCCAATTCTGAGTAAATCGAGATAAAAGTTTTACTTTTGTTTGAATCTGAACTGAACTTAACACCTTTTTCGACTATTTTTTTTTCAAATATGCCTTATATCTATGGTCTAAGGTCTGTAGTCATTTGGTATTGACTTATAACCTTCATCTACGCAAAAAAAAGCAAAAAACCGAATATGCGACATATCACCTTCATCCACTAACGTCTTCAATTATCAGTTCTAAAATACAGTATTCTCAATTTTTAATATAGGTAACGACAAACTTGCGATGTTTATATAAGTCCCATTAGCAGGTTTCACACATCGGTAAACTCGTTGCAGTTTCTCATGATATTTTCCCTTGCCGTCAGCATGTTGTAATTGTAACAATATGTAGTATATCAGGTCAGAAATGAGTACCAAACGTATGTGTGCTCCCCACCAAGATTAGAACATGCGTTATTGAAATAATACGTCTTCAGCCACTAACTAACCTACCGATCTTAGAAGTAGATTAATGATTCCTTAAGCCGAAATAAGACAGTGACATTAGCGCTAATAAAGGAATACAATAGAACATATATAGAAATAATATATCTTTACGCATTGTTTATTTTCTTTTCTTTTTATTGCAGGAGTTCAGCAGACAGGCAGACGGCCCACTCGATGGAAAGCGGCTACCATCGCCTATAAACATTTGCAACACCAAAGGTGCTACAAATGCCCTGCCATTCTCTTACGGGAGGCTGGGACCTGGTCCTGGACCTGGTTGTTATGACGACATATTTTAGACCAGGAGTGGTAGCCAGGGCAAATGCCCTACCACCTGGCTGTGGGTTGTTTTGTCGCCTCTTACGACAGGCCGCCCCAAAGTAGGAAATTGTATTTCTCCATTGCGGAAAGTGACGTTGCGATCTAGGATAGTGCACGCTTACTTAGTAGATTGATTATTCACTCTGGGTTTGAAGACCACTGGTTTATATGAATCGGTGAACACAAACTCCGGCAAATTGTTCCACTCGACAGCGATGCGCAAAGATGGAGGCAAAACGTGTAGCTCTAATCAATGGTATGGCCACCGTGAAACGATGGCGCGACTAGTGCATCTAGTTGTCCGATGATATTGTTATTAGCCGATACTAACCCTTAGCAGGTGTCTTATTGCCCCTTTGAATTTGAGTGATCTATTTTTCACGCTAATCTCTTTGTTCACCCCGCCGTAAGACGTCATAAAACCTTCTTTCCTCTGTTGGCATTCATGCGAATTCTTGGAAGCCATTACGCTGATCATGTAATGATTTCAAGAATCAGTGTGCGGCATCTTGCTAGGAGGCAAAATCTAATTTACAAATGAATGAGGGTCAGTCGGTC
This sequence comes from Dendrolimus pini, assembly GCA_949752895.1. NCBI lineage: Eukaryota > Metazoa > Arthropoda > Insecta > Lepidoptera > Lasiocampidae > Dendrolimus > Dendrolimus pini. The sequence goes on from OX457153.1 coordinate 5,576,183, forward strand.
GGGAAATGCTGCGAACGAGGCGTTATCTTATGCACTTTCGGAGCGATTATCTTATCACAACGAACTCTGCATGAATTGTGTGATAACGATTTTTTGCCCTGTGGTTTAGTTTTTAATATTCGGCTATACTTGTAAGAACTGTGAATTATGTGTGTGTACTTCTAACAAACTTTGTGATAATTCCAACGGCATTTTCGAATTTACATCCTACAAATTCGTAACAATATAATAGAAATTACACGAGGGAGGGAACTAAGTCGTGAAGTTCTATAGCACACTCTCTGAAGTGAATTCGATAGAACACCGACAGCCTTGATGGGACTTGCTACGTTGCTGAACCTACCGTTTTTCCTTCGACACTACGCCGAGCTTTTTCGCTGCTACTTGAGTCAAAGACTCAATGTATGATCCAAAATTAAGCGTTGAAGTCAAAGAAACATCTAAAAGCTGAAGACATAGATACACCTCGGATAGTCGGAGTCATTTAATCGTTCAGTTTTTTTTATTGCACGAGTTTAGCAGACAGGCAGACGGCCCACCTGATGTATAGCGGTTACCGTCGCCTATAGACATTTGTAACACCAAAGGTGATATCAATGTGCGCCGCTCTCTAAAGGGTAGACTGAAACCTTGCCACTAATGCTGGAACACAACACAAGGTTGTTATGGTGGCATGCTCCAAAACAGGGCTGGTAGCCATCCAGACGAGGAAATACACTACGATATGGGTGTGGGATGTTGTGCCGCCTTTTACGGCAGGCCGCCCGGCCGCAGGAAATTGTATTCTTTCTCCGTTCCTGCACGGCTGTAACTTTCAACTAAAATGATTTTTGGGTAATTTGTCTATCGATATTAGTTGCCTCTACGAAATCCGTTGTGTGTAGATCTGGTATGGAACTTAGTTTATTTTTACGAGTATATGGGTGCGTAAAAAGTGCAATTTTTGCGCCTACGGTTTTTCATCAATAGCCTTCTGGCCCCAGATGGCAAAGGGGACGCTAACGTATTTTTTACGGTTCCAATATCGAAAGATAAAAACAAACCCTTATGGTCTCACTCCAAGTCTGTCTGACTGTCACAGCTTACGAACGAGTAAGATATGAAATACAACTTCTACAAAGCTTCCTTGGGTGTGTACAAAAAAGTGAAAAATTGCGGAAATCTCTATAAATATTATAAACGCGAAAGTTTATAAGAGTGGATGTATGGATGTATAGATGTACGGACGTATGTGTGTTACTCTTTCACGCAAAACTACTGAATGAATTTTGATGACACTACAGTAATATAGCTTACACATCAGAATAACACATAGGCTATAATTTATAAAGATATAGTGTGAATTGTCCAAAATATAAGGATTTACCATCACGACGCTGGTGAAACAGCAGGCGCAGCTAGTATTTTTATAAATATTGAACAGGGTTTCAAAAGTGAAAAGTGAATTGTAAAAGATGAACAATGCCATCGAAATTAATGATAAGTGAAAAGCGCTTGGAGCGTTTTAAATAGTGCATGCGGGCGCGATGCGATGGCCGGGAGAAGGCAAATGGACGAGAAGAAGAAGCAGGGAAAGACTCACCTCGCCATCAGTCCGCCGCCACACTGCCCTCGACCCCCGGGGTTCACACTCTCACTAGGATTGTCGCTTTGACAATTAAATGTGGTTATAACAGTTTATTTCTATTGATTTGTGTTGTGTGTGACAGCAGTCATAGTTATGAATATGTCACTTGTTTAGCGCATTTTTCATTTGCAATTCTTGATGGCGAGGATGGGGAGGAAGAATTTACAAGGAGGTGTTCCTCGGTGCGACCACTGCATACATATTTTCACGCCCGTTGCCCATTGGGGTGAGCAAACGTACATCTCCACTTGCTATGATTCTAACAATCACTTTTGCTTCATCTACTTTAATTAATTACTTCATTAATAATTCACGTTTGTCTTAAGTGCTTCGATTTGATCATGATGAGTACGTCGCGGTATACCGGCACCAACTCTATCATTCACACTGCTGTGATATACACCGTCTAAGCTAGCAAAACCATCTGTTTTAATGAATTGCTTGGTGAAATTGAGACGTGTTTAGACATACTGGTAAGTAAAGGACGCATCATTAAATTTCAGTGTATTTTAATATTTGCATATTCATAATACGCATCTGTGAAAATCGGTAAAGGTAACATAAGCCACCTTGATCTCAAGAAAGAAAGAAAAACGCATTGAAGAAATAGCGACATATGTACATTGCTTACACGTGATTTTAACATAAAAAAACTTCGTTTTAAAAAAACCGACTTCAAAAACTAAAAAACTAAAAATCATAAAATAACTTATTTCTAAAGCTATGTATTATTATTAATATAAATTATCTAAAACATCTCAAAGTCGGTGCTTAGTAATTTTCAAAATATAGTCATTTTAATGTTTTACTTTGCACCGACTTCGAGATGTTTTAGATAATTTATATTAATAATAATACATAGCTTTAGAAATAAGTTATTTTATACTTTTTAGTTTTTAAAGTCAGTTTTTTTAAACGAAGTTTTTTTATTTTATTTGTTACTTTTTAGTGCCTAGCTATGTATGGGTAGACCTACGAAAGGTGCCGCGCTTCTTAAAAAATATAGGTAATAGCATATTTCAAGAATTTGATCTCTTATATTATAAAGTGAAGGTAAGGCAAGGAATGCTCCGGTGGTTCGGGCATATGGAAAGAATGTATGATGAAAGAATGACTAAACAGATATACAATGCAAAAGTGGATGGATGCAGAAGTCGCGGAAGGCCACGAAACACCTTCCATGATCAAATTGATCGTGTACTAGCAGAAGGTGATGTCAGGAGCCTTAAGAACAGACGAGCGTGCATGACAAGAGCTATGAATGTCAAAGAAGCAAGTGAGGTGTGTAAGAATAAGCCTGAATGGCGCTCTGTTGTTCGTGCCTACCCTGCAAGGGACCTGGCGTGAAGTTATGTATGTATGTATGTATATTATATTAAGCTCGATCACAAGATTCCCTCTTTTGAATTTAGTCCGGACCTCCTAGCTACCATCTCCTATTTTTATATATCTACTACAAGTTTACTGCATTTGTGTATATACTACATAAAATATGATAAAACTTGTAAAAGAAAATGGAACAGCTTAAGTTACTACTAAGTAATGCATGTCATGAAACTTAACCTAGTCTTAAAAAGCGAAAGCAGGCGAAGGCATCCACGCGTAACAGCCTAATAAAGCCTGGAGCGGCTGTAAAACGTGGCTATACATCTTAGCCCGCCGAGGAATAAAAAATAAAAAAAGGAAAAATATAAAATACCCATAAAAAGGCATTGGCGGGGTAATAGAAGCCCGGGGTGGAAGTGAGGTACACGGGGGAGGGAATTCCTCGAACACCCGCCGCCGTTTCCAAAATCGATCAAGTGACGCGTGTGTGTCGACCATTTTGGAATTTGGAAGTACCAGAAAAATTGTTAATAAAACTTTTTCGTATATCCTGTACTCGACCTTATGTCAAATGATTTACCGCGCTTTTTGCTCTGTGACAATTTAATATACGCACACATTGGTGACCAAATACCAAAATACAGAGTAATTTCAACTATATTTCCGTTCCGTTAAAGCATAAAATCTAATAATAATTGTTGTGAAACTTTATCCATAAGTCAATTTTCACATTTTACGTTACTCATTGGAAATGTGTTACACACATACAAAGACCAAAATACAAGCAATATTCGACTTTCACTTATTAAACATAAGTGCGAAATTTCTTTAATATAGACCCTCACGTCATTTTAGAAATTTATCAGCGTATTTTGTATTTGGAATTCGAGTTATAGGATTTTTTTATGAGATGACCAATATGCTTTAAAAACCAAAACCTTATATGCTAAGGAATAAGATTGACTTTTCATTGCTAGCTATTTGGTTCTAGTCTTAACAAAATTTGGTTATGCTGTTTTGCACCTTATGTCTAGGTGTTAAGGTTGACTTGAGTAGTAATTATAGTCCCGCCAAAATAGATTTTTTTGATGACTGACAAATTTCAAGGGCTTGCTTTATAGCTTTAGGGTCATCTTCCAACATTTTCGTAGGTATATTGAGCGTGAAATGTTTAAGTACATTTTATAAAGATAGTAAAATCCTATAACCAGGTAGGTACTGGTGGAAGAGCCAAGTTGGAGACATTATTGTGATTACAGCTGTTAGTGCCGTCTCCATCGATGTGATACCACACTCTCACAGTATATCACCGAGAAACGATTAGCTTTGTGCTAATCATATTTCGTATGAGGGGCCATCCATAAATAACCGTATTAAATTTATCTGTGCAGGAACCATTGATGTAGCAGCAAATTATTGTTACATCAATGGCAGGAACGGAGAAAGAATACAATTTCCTGCGTTGGGCGGCCTGTTGTAAAAGGCGACAAAAAAACCCACGGTCAGGTGGTAGGTCTTTTGCCCAAATGGGTGGTTACCACCCCTGGTATATAGTATGTCACTATAACAACCTTGAGTTGTGTTCCGGCATTAGTGACCAGGTCCCAGTCTCCCTTAAGAGAGCAGCAGCGTATTTGTAGCACCTTTGGTGTTGCAAATGTTCATAGGCGATGGTAACCGCTTTCCATCAGGTCTGCCTGTCAGCTAAACTCGTGCAATAAAAAATAAGAAGTGCGTCACACGAATTTCATAACTTTTGGACCCCTCCCCGTCCTTGTCACAGTTGGTCACATTCGTGAATCTCCCCCCTCCCTAGTGTAACATCACATTTTTCGCAATTTTTCATTTTATATTTTTAATAATTTAAACACTATTCCAATATAAATAGAGTTGGAAATATTTTGAAGTTTTTAGTTAATAGTTCAAATTTCGTGTTTTATAGCTTAAATATGGTGTACTTTGAAATGTGTCGTCACGAATTTTAGCACTGGAAGGACATGTATTCAATGCCATTCATTATATTATGTATGCATTGTTTTTCCTTAGATCATTATCGTACATTACAAACAGGATTTCTGCAATGAATAACATTATTCAATGATGTTCAGATCTTGTAACTTAAGCCACAGCTAAGTTAGAAATTATTGTAGAAAATGTTTTATATTGTAATATTATTGAAACTTCTATCCGTGCAGGAACGGAGAAAGAATACAATTTCCTGCGTTGGGCGGCCTGTTGTAGAAGGCGACAAAAAAACCCACGGTCAGGTGGAAGGGCATTTGCCCAACTGGGTGGCTACCACCCCTGGTCTAGAGTATGTCGTCATAGCAACCTTGAGTTGTGTTCCGGCATTAGTGACCAGGTTCCAGTCTCCCTTAAGAGAGCAGCAGCGTATTTGTAGCACCTTTGGTGTTGCAAATGTCCATAGGTGATGGTAACCGCTTTCCATCAAGTGGGCCGTCTGCCTGTGTGCTGAACACTTGCTATAAAAAAATAGATCTCTTTTAGTTAATTAATCCAAATTAAAAGACAAAAATGAATAGTGTATCATTAATATATGTCAGATAAAGGGTATGCACCTTGCACAAATTGTTGTGTCCTTCGATAGGAATGAGCAGGCACCTATCAGGCACCAGTATAAAGACTCTCACATCTTCTAATTTGAATATTGTTACGAGCTACAGGACTCGAATTAAATTGCCGTTGGAATTACTATATAGTATTATACTATAGAGAGAATTACTATACAAACACGTATAACATAGGTACAAATATAACTAGACACTACTAGTATAAACTACACGTGCAAAGTCCGTCATTATATCGCTCATCGAATGTACGTCTTGCTCGTATCGGCCCCACCCCTCCCATTCGGGCATCGTTTTATACTAAACTGTATAATACAACAAAGGACCGCGTTGACTGAGGTTTCTGAGAAAACGTAATTTGCACACCTGGTTAATTATTCCTGCGAACGGCCAACAAAGTCGAAAACAATAACAACAGGTAATTGTCTTATTGCAAATTTTAAACAAAATAATTCCAAATGCGGGAAGGGTAATAAACCAGGTGCGTATTTCTTTGTCGGAATAGAACAATACTCGTATATTAAAGTTTTAAACACGTCGCGGCGCCGGTGGATTAATTTTGAAGCCTTATTTAGAGTAGAACCTTTATTTTTGTGTACGTGCGTAGCGAGCGAGTTTAGCAGCGTCTCTTTTTGGACGGGGAGCGGGTAAAGGGGGGAGTACGGAATGGGAAGGTGAACGAATGGAAAAAATGGCCCGTACAATATGTAACGGTCGCTGTAACCAAAATCGGTTATACAGTGATACATATATTAACATTTCAGCGAGGAAACGTAGACTACTTATAGTCCTTTTTTTATTTTTTATTGCAGGAGTTCAACAGACAGGCAGACGGCCCACTTGATGGAAAGCGGTTACCATCGCCTATGGATATTTGCAACACCAAAGGTGCTACAAATGCGCTGCTGCTCTCTTAAGGGAGACTGGAACCTGGTCAGTAATTCCGGAACACAACTCAAGGTTGTTATGGCGACATACTCTAGACCAGGGGTGGTAGCCATCCAGTCGGGCAAATGCCCTACCATGAAGGTTTATGAGTAGAATACAATATAACTAAGTTAACTTTTCTTTATTGTTTTAGTTAATTATGCCGTAGTTTCATTAACTTTGTTGTTAATGTTAATTTAAAAAAGAAACACTCCTTTTTTAGGTACATGTAAAACATTTTTTCCCATATTTTATGCAGACTCATGCTCATACCTAAATATATATTTCGAAACTAGCTTCGCTCACAACTGGTGTTCCCAGGTGCAATGCGTTTTAAATTGACGCAGAGGTAAAGAAATCGAAATTTACGGTTGAAGATCGGGACAAACAAAAAAAACAAGTTTTTTTTTATTACTTACATTTCTAATATCCAAATCTTAATTTCCTAATAATAATGCTTTTCAATGAATTTTGATTTATCTGGACATTTAGTGTCCCTATCAGGTTCAAATCATGACCAGTCCCCATACCCCTGAGAATCGGGACGTCCCATGTAAACCAGACACCAGACAAAGCTTAACAACAATGATCTGGAGGTTCCCCCGGGGTTTTCTCTTTGCGCTACGACATGGGATTCTTTAAGAAGGGCGTTATATTTCTTAAAGGTCAGCAACGCGTTGGCGACACCCCTGGTGTTGCAAAGGTCCATAGGCGACGGTAACCACTTTCCACCAGGTGGGCCGTCTGCCTGTTTGCTTGGTTCAGGCTATAAAAAATAGCTACTGACATCACATAGTTCGCGCGATTGTTGGACATAAAGTCCATTTATATCTTCTAGATTCTAGACAACGGCCTCTGTGGTTGAGCAGGCTAAGCCGTTGCCAGCGTACCTGTCTACTGCTTGTCTGCTGATTATTATTATATTGTATGTCTTTCAAGACCAGGGGCCATAAAAATGGCCCAGACATTTGGAGGGCTTGCGTGCGGCCATGGGAAGGCCAATACGTAGAGGCCTTTTGATAAATTTAATGTAAATGTGGCGTGACACTGAACGGCGATTATTTCTTGTTTACACCATATACTAATGCACCCAAAAACAAGCCCCGGCCTGTGTAGGACTATTGTGGGAAATGAAAACAAAAAGTACCGGGCTATTGGGGTGAACTGTTAGTTGTACTAGGGGTCTGCAAATATGGGGACTATGGCGTCTGCCCGTCGTAATGTTCAGGGAAGTTGTAAGATGCTGGCTGCTGTATTACCTATTAAACCTCCCACCGTCCCTTCGCGTTTTTGTGAGGTGCCATGGGATATACCGCAGGCACTGCCTTATGATACCTCGACACCCTCAAGAGGCTGCCCCTGGGACCAGGGCAGGGCCAGGGTCCTAGGTGTGGATAGCCGGGGAGGTCGAATCAGACGGTGTTACAGAGCGTCGTGTCTTCTAACCCACATTTGCTGCCTTCCTACATGGATAGCATTATTATGATCAGGCTGTTTTAAATTCTTTGTCTTTTATTTTCAAAGCACAGACAAACACTTCAATTTTATTTTTATTAATGTAAAATAGTTATGTTATATTTTTTCGATTATATTTTTTGTATCACAAAGGTGTTAGAAGACTTAACACCACTCAAAAACCGGCTTGAATAGTTCCGTGTATGTAATTTAAGTGTGATTTTGCAAAAAATAGTTTTAATTTTTGTTTAAAACTAGTTATAGTTTATTAATGTCTTTGAAACCGTCATAGCTTTGTGATTAACACACTCGAGTCTCAAATGATGCGGGTTCGAATCCTGGCCGGAAAGCATGCTATACTTTATCGAAGGCTGCTTTTTTTTTATCAAAGGTGCATATTGTTACTACTTTTTAAACCGACTCAAAAACGGAGGAGGTTCTCAATTCGTCGGAATCTTTTTATTTATGTATGTTCACCGATTACTCTGAGATTTATGATCCAAATTACGTGATTCTTTTTTGTTCGACGCAGAACAGCTGCCATTTGGTCCCCTAAAATTTGACATAGTTTGGCCCAGTAGTTTTCATTTTATGAACATTTTTTTGAAAAAAATTCTATTCCGCGCGGCACCTTTCGTAGACGTACCCACACTAAAAAGTAACAAATAAATAATAAAAAAACTTCGTTTAAAAACACCGCCTTAAAAAACTGAAAAGTTTAAAATAACTTATTTCTAAAGCTATTATTATTAATATATATTATCTAAAAATCTTGAAGTCGGTGCAAAGTAAAACCATAAAAATTAGTATATTTTGAAAATTACTAAGCACCGACTTTAAGATGTTTAAGATAATATATATTAATAATAATAGCTTTAGAAATAAGTTATTTTATACTTTTTAGTTTTTGAAGTCGGTTTTTCTAAACGAAGTTTTTTTTATTTATCTTACATAATTATGCCTAATTCTTATACTAATATATTTATATAACTTTTAAACATAAACTTAGTTCTAAATAAATTAGTATTAACTAAACAAAAATAAAAAAAAATAAACTGTACTATAAATATAACTATACTTACAAAATAACATAGATAATAAATAGAGTCCAGATCGCTGTCGGCGGGGAGCGTGCCCAAAATGCTGGCCGCATTTGCACGTTGGATGGCAACACTGATGCGTTGCCCTAGGTCTAGGTGCAAGACATAAATTATAACTAATCATAAAAACAATTATATACATAATAATAATAATATCTAAATGATAAGATGCAACTATTACAGCATGTCAAATATATTTATGTTCACTCATAAGGTTTTACCGTCTAGACATGTTTATATTATAATATTTAGTAGTTAGTTGAGTAATTTAATTTTCTTTTTGTATGTTTATTAATGTGTGTGTTTGTTTATTAATTCCATATCTTCTTTTATTAACCAAAATTCGTCGTCGTCTATGGATGTTTAGAACACCAAGGGCGATGCCAACGCGACTTTGCAATATTATATGGCGGATGAGGTAGAGAAGATGACATAGGGGATATAAAATAAAGAGGAGGAAATAAGGGTTTGAGAAAAGAGGAACGGGATAGCGGGGGATGTAAGAGAACCTCTTTGCCGATGGATCCCATGGCATATTAGTGTTGTGTGTTCCCATGGCATGTTTTAAATAATAGAGTAATGATTGATGCGTGGAAATTCATACACAGTTTAGGGTTCCGTAAAAATAACAAGGGGACATCCACAAATCACGTCACAATTTAAGGTGGTGGGGTGGACGAAGTATGGCACCATGACGCCAATTTCAAAATCTAATACATTTAAGCTAATTACGGACCTGCTGTTTTAATTTAATCATTTCTTGATGTCAATTTGCAAAAGATGTCATGTCACACTAGGGAGGCAGGAGTCTTACGAATGTAACCAGCCGTGACAAGGACGGTGGAGGGCTAAAAAATCTTGCTATTCGTGGTTGCCTCCAAACGTTAACCGTTTTCGTGATATAGCTACGAAACCATATTTTTTTTAAAACAGTGTCGACTTGTTCATCCGGACCTCAGTTATACGGATTCAGGATTATCCGGATTGGCAACCGCGATCAAATAACTTTGTAGTTCAGTCCACGCGTGCACCGAAGTCGCACCTGGCACTGTCCGTCCGCGCCCTACACGCTGCTATACGTGTTTTATTATTATCCAAAGCTAGAACTACATTAGACCACGTACGTCAATTTTCTAGAACGTTCCTCTTGCGCACCGTGGGGATTTGGAATGAGCTCCCAGCCGTGGTTTTCCCACAGTGCTAAAATATGGGGTTCTTTTAAAAGGGTTTCATAAAATCTCTTCGAGACCGGCATCGTGTTGGGCCTCTCTGGTGTTGCAAAAGTTCATAGGCGACGGTAATCGCTTTCCATCAGGTGGGCCGTCTTCCTGTCTGCTGTACTCCAGCCATTAAAAGAACCAGACGGTGTGCGTCTCGGGTCGCCCGACAGAAGTGATAACTTAAACTAATCTAACGTGAGAGATAGGGAAGCCAGACTGACTGGATAAGCTCAATACAACTAATATCAAAATTCAACCGATGGTAAGGTTAATTACATAGTAAGATATAGAAAGTGACCATCAGAAGTAAGCGTTGGTCTAATGTAGTTTCGCTTTGGACAGTAGTAATCACTTCTTTACTGCGTCAGGTCTGTACTAAAAATGTCAAAGCGTAAAAGAGTGGTATTATTACTTAAAGATAAAATTGATATTATTGATTCATTAAAAAAGGAGAAACTGGTAGAAACTTAGCTGATAAATATGGTGTAGGTACTTCCACGATAAGTGATATTAAAAAAAATACAGACTCAATTTTGAAGTTCACCTGCAAACACAGCGAAGACGGGAGGAAACATCGAAAAGTGATGAAGAAGCCGAAAAATGAACTTTTGGAAGAAGTTTTATATTGCTGGTTTTTGCAAAAACGATCAACCGGCCAACCGATATCTGGTCCTTTGCTCTGTGAAACAGCATTACAGTTTAATAAAAAAATAGGTGGTAATGAAACGTTTGCAGCAAGTAACGGTTGGTTGCATAGATTTAAATCTCGCCATGGAATTCGCGAATTGGAAACACAAGGTGAAAAAATGTAAGCTGATGCTGTAAATTTTTTTAAAGATAAATTGAAGAAGGAGTTAGACGAAAATGACTATGAATTGGATTTCATTTTGAACGCTGATTGAACCCGGTTTAATTGAAAATCATTACCGTCAAAATCTTTACCTTATCAGCGAGATAATTCATGATATAAGGTCAATAGAAAAGCGAGTAATATTAGTTTGCTCTAAAGCTACAGGAACCCAATACAAATATCTTTGCTCCTCATCGGCATATTCAAGAACCACAGTTGCCTTGGAAATATCAGGATTCCTTAATTTACGAGAACTAAAAACGCACATGGAGACATTTATTGACTGTATTGAAAGCACTTTTATTCCTGAAGTAAAAAATATAACAATGAATTGATAAAAAACGTAAAGACCTACTTTGACTGAACAATGAGCCAATCTATCTTTTGCCTGAACTTAAAGAGATAGAGAATGGATTGTTTAAAGATAAATTTTTGCCTCCCAATTTGACATCATTACTACAACCAATAGATCAAAGTGTTATTAAAACATTAAAACGATTTTATAGAAAATAATTTTTACATAGACTGTTATCTGCTAATGAAGATAACCCAAAAGCCGTTTTGTGATTTTTCAAGCAAAATAATCTTAAGGACTGTTGGTAAATGAAAACAGATGTGGGATTTGATTGAAAGGAAGAGTTTGATCAAAGCTTGTAAGAAAATACTAAAACTGGAAAATGATGATTCGAAAACCAATAAAAATGATCCTATTTAGAAGGATATCCATGAGCTAATATCAAACATAAACATATGCCAGGAATGTGATGCTATTGATTGGAATTTGGGGGTCACTTGTAGTAGTAGTGATTAAAGTTTTTATATCATGTCAGATGACGAAATTGTCGAAAATATATTGCAGGCAAATAAACAGCAGGAAATACATGATGAAACAGAAGAAAAGTTAAATGCAGGAAATGATGATATAGTTGGAGTCAATCTATGTTTTATAATATAATAAATCTGTAAATGTTTTGAATTTACACATTGCGTTTAAAATTGTAATAAAAATAGGGGGGATAATTCGGGCCAGAAGATTTCGATAATGCAAATTTAGTATTTTTTTCTGTCTGTCTTTTAGCGCATTGTGTGAATATTAATGAACGGATTTAAATGAAACCCGAAACAGAGTTAACTCATATCTCGGGGCGTAACTTAGGGGCGTATATTTTTATCCCGATAAATAATTTCGTTTCCATAAAATAGACAGATTAGCTAAATCAATGGCGCTGCAATCGCTTTTTCATAAATTCACTAACAAATACCTTACCAAACGCAAGGGGAATGTTTTTGGACACCATCCTCGGATTCTTCGGGGGAAGGGTCTGAATGCAAGCATAAGGTATCGAGGGTGTGTGGGACTCTCAGCGACCGGTTCCCCACGCTTGCTTCGAAAGCAAAGCTGTCGTGAGAATCGGCCGCCAAACTACCCACTAAACCTAAACCGGCGCCCAATTTATAGCGCTTTTACGTGGCGTCACGGGATCTCGTACAGAGTAACTGTACCGTGACGCCCCTACGCTTTGTAAGGCCACCCTGGGGAGCAGAGTGGCCCACTTCGTACATACTTCCCCTATGACGGCGACTAAGGGAGGGGACGATGCGCGTAGCGGCACCTACGCCCTTCGGTCCGTCTCCTGCGGACGGGGTCCGTGTACACGTCGTCGTCCCTCTTTTTCAGCGGCCTTCTTCCACGACATGAAATCACTAAGAAATACCTACGTTGTCATAACCATCATGTCATTCATTGTATTACTTCAAATCAGGTTGACTCATCTCTATATTTTGCTGGGTAGTGGTTTAGAATTTATGGATTTAGTTTCTTTGTTATTGTAGTGAATTCAACAAAAAACTGTAAAGTTTTAGGTCTGATTTATATTAAAAAAGGTTTATTTATTTATTAATATAGGATCACAACAAGTTTTTTTTACATGTGATCAATTAATGGAGTTATGATGATGGTTTACAATGCAATGCAAAAACGATTTATAGGTAAATACAGCGTGCAATTTAATTTCTTCACTGTTTAATTATACTCTAATAATGAAGATAACAAAAAAGTGTATCTAAGATTTTAAAAGTCTCATTATGTTTATACTTATAGAAAAAACCTAATTTAGTTTTTATGTAAGTAACATAGAGCTCCTACCTACTACCATCTAGGGTTTTCAAGCGGCGTAGAAAACGCTACTTACTAAAAAAATAAATTGTTTACGTCAAGCTAGACCGAACCCAGAGCTCTCACGGTGAGGCCGGTTAAAGTTATTATAATACATAATATTAAATAATCGAATTGATGTCCATAAGGTGAAGTAGTTTCTAGTGAATACATTACTATTAACCACACAAAGCACGTATTCACTACTAATACAAGCTTTTGAGATCATGTAGCAGCAGAGTGCTAGCCAAGATAAGTAAAACGAGCCGGAAACACTTATCTTGTTTAGTACAGGAGTTCCTATGGCCACCTTCCGACTCCATCATCAGATCAGCTCCATGGTACCATATTATTGCATTGTCACGCGATGTACATATGGGTGCAAAATTTCAGCTCAATCGGAAACCAGGATGTTGGTCAAATTTAACTTGCCAGATTCCACCCGAACTTACATACATACATAGGTACATCTATTGCAAGTTAAATAAAAGTTTGTAAAAAAATACTTTACTTCATGTGACGCTTTAGGTCACGTAGGCTTCGTATAAACAGCGGACTTCTCTCCCTGCTCTACGCAGTGGGTCACTGCTCCCCAAGGTGGCCCAGTTACAGAGCGTAGGGGCGTCGTGGTGCAGTTACTCTGTACGAGATCCCGTGACGCCCCGTAAAAGCGCTATAAATGGGGTGTAGGTTTAGGTTTAGCGAGTAGTTCGGCGGCCGTTTCTTGCGACAGCTTCGTTTTAGAAGCGAGCGTGGAGAACAAGTCGCCGAGAGTCCCACACATCCTCGATGCAGGCCTTATGCCTGCATTTTGGCCATTCCCCCAAAGCATCCGAGGATGGTGTCCAAAGATATTCCCCCTGCGTTATCAAAAAAACTCCTTGTGGCACTCGAGGACTGCTGCGGTAAAGCTATTACATAGCATTTTTTATCAATTATAATTATTTATTTATTTTTTATTTATGCAGTATTTTTTTTCTTTAATATTAATTCAAGTTACACTTTTTGAGCGTGGTGACCGATAAGAAAACAAATCACCTATGTATACATATATACCTACATGTATACTTACGGGGCGCACATGCGGTGAGTGTGGCATTATAAAGATATGATAGATACCTATACATCTATATACTTTCTCACAAACAGCTGCTTACGTATTCGTCCGATTTCGGCGCAGCTCGTCTCGATCCGTGCATGTATGAATACAGTCGTACCATATACATACACGTTAAGCGAATGCTCGGCCGAGCTACATGGTAGGCGGACTGGGTGGTGGGTGGTGTGTGGTGTTAGGTTTTATTTTCGTTACGGAACTTCTTGATTCAGTCGCCGCGCTCAAAGCCCCCCATAAAAGCTATGCAATAGCTTAAAAAAGGCTTCGTTTAAACTGTTAGTCTGCACAGCCGTCAATAACAGCATAATTACTGAATATTTTGCCGCCGCAGCACCGGCAGATGGTCACGCCACGCTGCCTTGAATGATGTCTTACGGAGGGCGCCTGCCATAGTGCCGGAATTGTTGGGGCCAAACGGCATTGCACGTGACGATGGTTGGCGTCCTGACGTAATGACTCTAAGATTTCAATATTTCAGTAATTTAAGAACATATATGCAGGGAGGTACATTTTAGTCTAATTAGTGATGGCCGTTGCTATGTATTAACCAACCGTTCATTTCCCTCACTATCGGTTCAAATATAATAGAAGCTCGGATACAAATAATGTCAAACTGATAGTAATAATGAATGAATAATAATGGTGCGACTTCATCTACGATAATGTTAAAGATTAATGACCGAATGCATCTTATTTAAAGCGTAAAAAATATAACGCTGTCAACGAATAGCCATGCTAATGTATGTGCTATAGTCAAAGATCGATATGCAGTCTCTTTGCGGAATGACTCGTTTATCCTAGGTTTAAGCAAGGCCTCCCGACAAAACCGGAAATAAATTCCAATTTCGGCCTTTGACTAAACTATTTTTAGTCGAACGTATAATAATCGGTTTCGGGCTTTGCCTAGTCGATCGTAGAAGCGACTAAGGCAGACTCGGTCAAACGTCGATCCGTACCAACTGCACTTGTGTTACATGTTTAATCCTACTAACATGTATTATAATGGCGAAAGTTTGTAAGAATGTATGGATGTATGTTTGTTACTCTTGTACGCAAAAACTACTGAATGGATTTTGATGAAACTTTACAATAATATAGCTTCAATCATTTCAATCATTTATTTGCTCAAAAATATGGTGTAAACATGGATCATATTATGTTACTTTAGGTTTCACATGTTTTTGCCGGTCAGGCATGCAAAATTGTACATATATGTTTAAAACTACTTCAAAATTATACATGTCAATTTAAAATTATAATAATCAATACAATACTAATTTTTGCCTATAGAAATGTTTTATGTCAATAATAAAAATTTAATTATGTATTTTTGGCTCTTATATATATTGTTTACAATATATCATGCATATATTCGTCTACTGAGCAATATGCCTTTTGGATCAGTAGTCCTCGAAGTTTTTTTCTAAATGAATTAATATTTTATAGCTTAGACATCAGAATAACACATATGCTATAATTTATAAAGATATAGTGTGAGTTATCCATAATATAATGATTTTCCATCATCACGCGGATGAGACTGCGGGGCGCAGTTAGGTAGTGACTGTATAAACTAGCCTCCCCTAGGTATAATAAAAATTTGTTAGTCAAAGACTGAAAAACATCATTTATTTGGACTACAAATAAGATTTTATGTCAGATTTAAGGTTTGACTAGTCAAACCTAGGAGCGCCAGTTTCGATGTTTGACTATAACATATACACATACGTTATCTGTCAATATTTAAAGTCATTAACTGTATATATATATATTTAGGAATCAGAAGCGGAAAATAATAATAAAAAGTAGAGTCGAAAATAATTTAGCGATCAGGAGTGGAATATGATAATAAAAAGTAGAGAAAGGGGATCGTAAATAATTGTTCAAGTTTTAGAACAACACTGATAGTTTGATTATGAACAAACAATAGAAAATGCGTCTCGATACAACGGGGCGCTCGGTTTTATACTCCAAGCGGATTAATAAAAAAGTCAACTACCTCCATCGCTTATTATATATAGAAGCATCGTTCTCGGTGACATCTTTAATGCGACGTCAGACGTCGAATGCGAGCACAAAACAATAGTCACGGTTTATAAAGTTTTAATTTAGATTTAAACAATATTTCGGCACACCTAGCAGCTGGATCAGGGCAGCGATCTTACTTTAACCCTTCCTTATAAATTCTCAACGATCCAACTCGATCCGTTGCTATCGCTCCAACACAGAACACAAGTACTCTCTAACGAGAGCGCTCCAATGTGTCACAATACTCGCCCGTCTACCTTAAAAGTAGTGATGGCGCCTCGACCCCGCTCGAGGCACATGCTCTGCTCTGATTGGTCGCCTATTAAATTACAATATTCATAACTTTTATTAGGTTAGGACGATTTTTAAGTTTATAGAAAGATTTAACAAATTAAATTAAATTAAGATTTTTTAAAGTAATTAAAATGTAAACAAATAAGATTGTACGTTATACATCCAAACAACAATCAACCCGACTCATAGCGAGTACAGCTAGTATATATATATATATATATATATATATATATATATATATATATATATATATATATATTACTATATCTGTACCCGGCAGAAGTTATCCTGCCTTTAAAAAATAAAAATCTAGAACCCGATTCCAGCGTCATCTACCGGGACCAAATGTTAATCTAAACTATTCTCAAATCCACTTGAACAAACAAAAAATTTCATCAAAATCAGGCCCAGCGTTTAGGAGGAGTATCGCGGCGCCACCTACTGGGTCCAATCGGTTATTTAAACCATTCCGGGACAAAATTCACCACATACAAAAACAAAAAGAACACCTAAATTCTGGTACCCGATTGCAGCGCCATCTACCTGTTTCAAATTAAAATCTAAATCATCCCAGTAGAAAATTATAAAAATACTAATATCGCTATTAAAAAATAGTGGTTGATCGTAGAGGGTTTAAAATTTAGGGTTGTATGTATTTTTTAATGCTGTATCATAACAAAAATTTAAAAATTAAAAAAAATGTTTAGGTGTGGACTATCCTTAAAATTTAGGGGGATGAAAAATAGATGTTGTCAGCCCATAAATGTCCCACAGCTGGGATCGGGCCTCCCATTATAGGGGAACGGACAGTATGCCGCGCTTGTCCAAGCCGGCTTGGCAGGTTTGCCACATCGGTTATCTCGATGTGCATGCAGGTTTCAACACGGTGTTTTCAATCACCGTTGTTAGCACGTGATAATTGTAACAATAGGTGACACATTGGGTGAGAAAACTGCCTAAATGGTGCATGCGTTCCGGCCAGAATCGAACTCGTGTCCTTTGACTTTGGGACGCGTGCATTAAGTATTACGCTACCACCACTTGTTTATTCATTAAAATGTCGTATCTCAAATAAAGCATTGATGGCCAATTCCTATACCTTACTATTTATACACTTGCTCTACTAACAGTTGAATTTTGACATTAAAATGTCTAATTTCAATCGATAGTAAGGCAAATGAACGGTCAGTAAGGACCGGCCATAAACCTATCGCCATATATGCGTGAAACGGCCTGTACTTATCACAGACTATCTGACCCGCGCCCACTTCGCTAGGTATCAGAAAAAAAATTATTAATCACAATCAAATATACCCTAAGTCACTCAGAAACAATGTAGCTTTCCACTGGTGAAAGAATTTTCAAAATCGGTTTAGTAGATCCAGAGATTACCCTCTAGTCTACAACGTCACAAAGTTGACCTCTTTATAATATTTTTACGACCTAGGTGCCAACAAAGACAAACTCACACCTGCGTACCTGTAGAAACACAGTTTTTTACCTTTTCGGCATTTGGACTCCTTTTGTTTACTTTGTGTTTAAAATTTGTGATTAGAAAAACAGCCCAATACAATACACATTGTAATCCTTTATGGTAGTCATTAGCCAGTTGTGATTGTAGGAAATTCAGTCCACAAGGTCGAGCAGACATATTGCATATGTGCAGTATAAAGCTATGCCCCCAATAGAGAGATGAGGCAGTCATCTATTTAGTGACGGACTGCGGGTGTTAATGCGGGTGTTGTGTTCAGTTATATTTGTACCTGTGTTATACGTGTTTGTATAGTTCTAATAAACTCTAGAAATTCTAATGGCATTGTAATTCGAGTCCTGCAACTCGTATCACTATTATGTATAGATGAAGCCCTACAATTAAAAGGAGTGCTCTATGAGTCTATGATTCGAAGCATAGAAGAGCGGAGTTCTCAATTAAATAAGGGCAAGTGAAGTTCGTTGCCCTTCGGTTCCGTTCCACGAGATTGAACTATCGGATTGTTTAGTTTTAAATAGCTATTTTGAGTTTTGTACTATTTTATTTTAATTTGAAATTTACCACGACAAAAACCATTTAACGCGGTAAAGGAGACGGGGACTTGTGGGCCAAAGAGACGTAATTAGTTGAGTGATATGACTTAAAAAGTGTTATATTTTATCCGTGCAGGAACGGAGACAGAATACAATTCTCCGGGGCCCGGCGGCCTGTCATAAGAGGCGACAAAACAACCCAAAGCCAGGTGGTAGGGCATTTGCTCGACTGGATGGCTACCACCCCTGGTCTAGAATATGCCGCCATAACAACCTTGAATTGTGTTCCGGCATTAGTGACCAGGTTCCAGTCTTCCCTTAAGAGAGCAGCAGCGCATTTACAGTTGCAAACGTCTATGGCGATGTTAACCGCTTTGCATCAAGTGGGCTGTCAGTTGAACTCTGCAATAAAAAAAATCTGTTACAAAGTGGCGAAGACGAAAAATCTGAAAACTAAGGTCCGAGATAAGTTATCGAATAACAATTAATTGATTTTATGAATGAATTTCAACAATTATTATAAAATACACAGTAATACACATTATTAACACATACACAGCCGTACGTGATTCCTCTCCGCATGGTTGCCCCTATACGCACGACTAACGACGCACTGTCCCGACGATAAGATGTCTCACCCACAATACCGTCGCCGATTGCGTGGACCACCTCCTGCTACTGCAGTGCTGGCCTCCGAATTTACCGCGTGTACCGCTTCCGGATCTTCTCTCATACTAAGCTACACTCCTCCTTCACTGAACTATCCACTTAACTTTTCACTAAATTCACCACTAAACTCGTCACTGTCTTCTATCAAACTTCTCTTCCAACTCTTTTGTATCGCACTTGTTGTTTCGCTGTCTTGAACTGACCTCAACTCTAAACTGCTCGGTAAGCGCACTTTACGCTCCTTATATACCCGGAAGAATATTCTGGAACCCATTATTTCGATCTTCTTTTCGTTACCTATTCTTTTATTTACTATCCATCACTTTCTAACGTCTATTTATATCTGTCTTTTCCTTCCCGAATTTCTATTCTAGAACTTTCTTTCATCGTCTATCCCTTTCTAAAATGTATCCTTCTTTGTCTTTTCCTTCCAGAAACATTCTCCTATGGATCTTCTGACTATGGATCTCCACTTGCCTGACGAACAACTTTCGCTTCACCTACTTTCATTATACTCTTCATACATGGACGTATATTTAAAATGCTTTCTACCTGACCTCTCTTTAACACTTCTGATTTTTGGTCATGGTGTGTTCGTTTCGGTCTACCGGCTATAAAACATATTAACATAATAAAAAGAAATGTTGAAATCACTCTCATCTTTTTACAGTCTGGCCATGTGGCTTGCCTAGAATGAGATACGATCTGCGTAGACACGTTGGCCGTATCCCATTTACCAAATACGGTCAGATCAGCCGATCCGGCGGCGGAAACAGGCGAATCACTCAAGCGGTATGAATATATGACCCTCATCGATAGTTATTTGTGTTCTTTTTTCGCCTATGGATGTTTGCAACACTAGAGGCGTTGCCAACGCGTTGCCGGCCTCTAAGGAATTTCATAACGCCCTTCTTAAACGAATCCATGTCGTAGCGCAGAGGGAAACCTTCGACTAGGAAGTTCCCTCTAAATCATTGTTGTACGCGGAATAAACATTCTAGAGAACCACTAGCTGCGTAGTGCGTAGCTGAGCGTGGGAGATCCAAGAAATGGGGATTTACTGTTGAGATTTTTGGAGCATGGCTTTAGAGCTATCTAAAATAACTTATTATGGTAGAATTTCGACCACGGGCGAACACTAGTATTAATTATTTCATCATTTGAAATAATTAAGACTTCCGGCTTCTCGTGACTTCCGTCTACCTGTCCGTCTTTGTACGTAAACCTTAGACATTCCACTATATTGGTGGCGCGAGCTCGTACGTCAGCTTGGCCGGTGGTAAAAAGGTGAGGCAGGAATTAATTCTTGCAATACCGTGGTCAAACGCGAACCTATTTATCATTAAATATAGATAGATAGATAACACTTTATTGCTCACCAAAAAACAAAAAAAACAAATACAAAATGCATAATTACAATACTTCTTGGCAAAACAGTAGGCGGCCTTATCGCTAAAAGCGATCTCTTCCAGACAACCTAGCTTAAAAGAAATTCTTAACTAATCTGGCGATGTAGGTGGAGCAGAAAAAGATAGGACTGTACAATTTATATATACATACTTACACTATTTTATAAATTTAATACATATATAAATATAATAGTAATATATATACGTATATACAAAACAATCTAGATAAATACATTTGTTAACATTATATATGACAAGCACTTTATATTAGTTAACAGAATATTACAATAGATAAATAAGTAAATGTGTTATATACTAAACATATTTATTTAAAGACAGATAGTGCTTTCGAAGGGAGTTCCGAAATGTAGATAATGTTTTGGCCTCTCTGACAGTAAGAGGCAACGCATTCCAGTTAGACAGCCTGCACTGTAAAAGAGTTATCGTAAAAGGATGAAGTGCGTGCAGGTGTCAGGAGTCTACGGTATGTATCTGAGCGCAAATTGTGAGAGGTGGGGAGTAAATATCTATACTTTTAATTATATTTTTCTTATGATTTGTTTGAAGTTTGCTTGTCACAATAAAATTATATTATCTGTCTGTCCTAAATTTAAAAATTGCACGCATTTCCATGTTAGCATTAAATACCTTTATTAGCCACAAAAACCTATCATTTCACGGGTAATATCCGTAACAAGCGTTTCCGAAGCTACAACTATTTATTTTAATATTTCTACTAAAAAGGTCACCTTAAGAGACCGTTGACCTTCTCGGTGAAAGCCAAAATAATGATTTCACTCTATTTGTCGATGACTGGCTGTTTTTATGTAATTTAATGAGCAAAGTGAGAATTTGTCTATACATGATTACCGTTACTCGCAAATGTATTTTTTACTGAGATTTCACTACACTTGTATAGTGGCGTATAGACTCCTGCTTGCCAAAATTCATATAGACCCAATAGTTTTTAAGTTTTGTCTATGACATACAACAACAAATGTATGGATATAGTGATAAAACACAAACGTCTCCACTCAGCCGAGATGAGAATGTTGAGATGGATCTGTGGTGTTACGAGAATGGATAAGGTGAAAAATGAGTACATAAGGGGATCTTTGAAAGTTGCACCCGTGATTGAAAAATTGAGAGGAAAAAGACTAAGTTGGTATGGGAATATAATGAGGAGGGATGAAAATCACGTGACAAAAAGAATGTTAAACTACAAGATGGATGGATACAAATGTAAAGGTAGACCAAAAAAAGATGGATGGACTGTGTGAAGGATGATATGATGATTTGTGGTGTGACAGAAGATGTATGTCAGAACAGAGTAGTATGGAAGGAAAAGACATGTTGTGCCGACCCCAATTAATTGGGATATGGTGAAAGAAAAGAGAGACAAGGTTTTCATTTGTACCAAAAAGACTACAGAAATATTAATGACTAGCTGACCCAGCAAACTGCGTACCGCCTCAGAATCAATAAATAACAAACTTCACTTTTAAATTTAATTTATTTCTGAACGTCTTTTAAATTTAATTGACTTCTAAACGATGGGACGAACATCAAATGTTTGACAGGACTATATTCCAAGCATTTTTTTCATATTTACTCACCTTTTAAACCTTCCCTGGCCTTCCACAAATAATTCACAATTAACGAAATCAGTCCAGCCGTTCTCGAGTTTTAGCGAGACTAACGAACAGCAATTAATTTTTATATACATACTAGCTGTCCCGGTAGACGTCGTACTGCCCGGAAAAGCTTCAATCGATACGCCGACAGCAGCGCTACCTACCGGGTCCAATTGTGGACCAACTCAATAACCTTCTCTGGCTCATGCACAACAACTTTGCTTAAAGATCATCACATGATTAAATGTATAGTTTACGATTCTATAAAGGACATACAGACAAACATTCATAGTAGATAAAAGAAGAAGAAGATGGAAATATAAATATAGAAGAAAGCGGTGCAAATATGCAACCTTCAGTGGGAGTTATATGTTTGTGCCATTTGCTGTTGAATCTATTAGACCGTTGGTGCGGACACGATTTGATGGCCGGGAGAAGGCAAAGCGACGTGGAAGAAGAAGCAAGGGAAGAGTGACTTACCTCGTCACCAGTCCACCGCCACACTGCACTCGTCCCCGAGGGTTCACACATTTGGGATTTGCTTAGGAGAACTAAAGTTGTATGAATTAAATTTAAATGGTTTTCCTTTATTGTTCCAACTAACCTTTTACTATTGCGGTGACAGCACTAACACGAAGTTGAAAGTTTGTCTTGTTTTGCGCATTCTTCATTTGAAAGTTTTTTCTTTTGTTGATGGCGAGGTTGGGGACGAAGAATTTATAAGGAGGTATCCCTCGGTGCAACCAGTGGGGTCCTGAGCCCTTGAGCGTTAACCAAAATTTATCAAAACAATTCCTAGCAAGCTACCGCGGACAACGGATCAGTATGGCAATTCAGCGAGGAATTGTAATACGTTGTCCGAGGTAGGAACCAGCCCTGCAGTCACTTGAAGAGTCGATTGAGCGTTTTGAGAAGTCTTTGTAGAGGCTCATAGCCTCAGGACCTCACGGTCCAAGCGTTTCAACAACAAATGGCAAATAATTACATTACATCTCGAATTTCTTCAAAGACGACCGCCATATTGATTTTCTATTACATCACAGCATGAATCACTATAAGTAGAACTGTGTAACTCAGCGAAATTCCTTGCGGTAACTCAGTAACTCAAAACAGCCCACTAGCGCATTGAATTGACTCAAAATTTCGTAATTACTCAGCAATTTAATACGAGTGCATTGGTTATTACACTACTTTTGGATGCTTTCTGTGAATCAGAATAAAAAGAGAGAGTTTATGTATTTAGTTATTCGATATTAACCTCTTTATATCGGGTTCCAAAATCAGTGTGGTGTATTAGGAGTTTGCTTTGCGAAGCGCACGCCACAAGAACACTGTGTCTGCTGGATTCTGGCCTAAAAGCACAGACAGCTCAGCAGCACTGGCTGTAGATTTTGACATAAGGTTAACTAATAGCGTTCGGATTAATGCCCGGTTTCTGACGTTACCAGTTATGAGTTCAATAACAATTGATTCCATAAAGTTATGTAATAAATAAACTTAGATTAACTGTTCACCTACAACTAGTACCAAAACTCGCCACAAGATGGCCCTATTTAAGAAGGAAACAAACAAAAACGTCAACAACAAAACGTCAAACAAAAGATATGGAATAGATAAACGCCTAATATTAGTCAGTTCAGTTAAACCTAATTTAACTATCGTACGATTTTAGTTATTGAACCGATAGCGCTAACGAAAATATATACTACAGTTAAAAGTAATTCAGAAATAATCAGCGCTGAAGTGAGTTATCTTCTTACATACAAAAAACCATTACTGTAAATTATTCTGGCTAAAAGTCAAAAACTCAAAGAATCGTAAATGAAATTTTGTATGTGTTTGAGTGGGTCTCGGGGTGGCTTAGATTTACAATTGGACTGGTACGTAGCACTGCAATCGAGTTCTAGATTTTTATTTTTTCAGGCCAGGACTAAGTCTGCCGGGCCCACCATAAAAAAACGCACTGTAGTGAAAATAACACATCATTTGACAAAACTAGATTAGAAGATGAAGAGATAAGGATATATAAAAAAGAACATGTAAACCCTTGAAAAAGTCTTTAAAAATGTTATTCGCAATGTTATGACGCATTTAGAAATAACTTTTTTGTCACACTAGCGCAGTGTATTGTGTTAGCGCAATTGCGCGACGTTGCCGTGCTTCCCAGATCTAGTAATGAGCTTGAGTATTCAAATTCGCAATGCGATCACGTCGCTGCGCGGGCGCAGCCGAAGCGTGCAACTGCGGATATGACGTAAGGCGCGAATCGTTTCCTCGTTTTCAAAAGTATTTGAATTTAGAACCGTACTTTGTAGTTGAATAGAGGAGAGCACAATATCCCAAAGAATACTAATATTTAAAAAAAAAACAACAGGCGTCTCAATAATATTTTATCGACAACTTTTAAAATATTGTTACGAGTTGCGGGACTCGAATTAAAATGCCATGTCACTAAAAGACACACACACACGACTTGTTTCGCTCGTGGTTATTGCTCGACCGCCTCGTCCCTCAATTAGGGCATTGCTTTATACTGCACAGATGCAATATGTCTGCCCGGCCGCGTGGACCGAATTTCCTAGAATCAATTTGTACTTTAAATCCGAGACATAAAATATTACAAAATACAATGGGCTGTTTATTAATTACAAAATTTAAACACAAAGTAAACAAAAGAAGTTCAAATGCCGAAAGGTAATAAAATGTGTTTCTACAGGTATGCAGGTGTTAATTTGTCTTTGTCGGCATCTAGGTCGTAACAATATGTTAAGTACCTATGTATGTTTTATGTATTTCCAGGTGGTGGGTTTTTTTATGTGAACAAGATAATTAATAAAAAAAATACATGTAAACTGCCTTTTCCACACTTGACATTGACAGTAATGATCGTTGACTAAACAAACGAACCTATTGCCAAAAAACTAAAGAAAGAAAGAGACAGAGTAAATAACTGCTGCGGCTCAACGATCCAAAACGAGCCCTATCCTCCGAAATGAAAATATTCGTCTCCTTACTATTCAGAACTGTCATAGGCTTGTAGCTCACGCAGATCATCCTCTACTCCAATGATAACTGGGGCTCGCCGTCCTGTCAATCTGCCAAGATAGGCTCATTTCATTCCACGATCTCAACTCCCCCATTTTTTTTTGAGACGAGGCAAATGCATTTCGCACACTACCGGGTACATGACTCCACGAATGGGCACCAGAGTCAAATCGCCGGCTTGTGTGGAGACTCGAAAACTCAATACTCCACTAAAACCACCCCATGTGCCCCGCGCTTATGGCAGGAAGAGCGTGAGACTTAGAACGTACTTAGACATTCTTTATAGGTGGCCAAGCCAGCGCAAGCGATCTGCCTTAGTAATAGACAATAATAATAGCTGATAAATGTCCCATTGCTGAGTTCAGGCCTCCCATTTATAAGGGAAGGACAATATACCCGTCACCAGTGTTACCAACCCTACTGTTTTAACAGTAGATTTGCTGTTTTCACATTGATGTCCCTGTTTTCTGTTTCATTCTTAATTTTTACTGTTTATTCAATTAGCGTTCAGTGCCACCTATTACACTATATTACGCAACAGAACATCAACTACAACTATTAAAGGAGTATTACATACTAAATCCGAAATAACCGATTGCTATTCATTTGAAGCCACAGAAAGGCACATGAAGAAATTTAATAAAAATATGTATGATTTTAAAAAAGAAAATGAGTATGATAATACTGAAGCTGAGGCAATTGAGAATGAAAGTGGAAAATAATTTTACTTTGATTTATGTTTTTTTATTGCATATCATGATATTGTGATTATTAATATAACAATGTATGTGAGTCCTAGTAACTAAGGTGGTTATTGTTATTAATATTGGATATTGCTTTAATTATATGACGAAAGTATGAAATCTGCGTTTTTTTACTTTACCTACTGTTTTTTCCTGTTTTTTTATTAGCGAGCTGTTGTTTTTTAGTTTTTTGTCACATCGGCTATCTCGATTTGCAAGATTCATCACGATGATTTCCTTTACCATTAACACGTGGTAATTGTAATATTATGCACATTAAGTCAGAAAACTGCCGAAATGCCGCATGCTATTCGGGCCGGATGTGAATCCGCGTCCTTTGAGGGTCGTACGCGTAAGGTAGCCACTAAGCTACCACGACTGGTACATTGGAAGATTAGAATGTGCCTAGCTCGTTAAAAAATTAAGAAAAATTGACTCGTTTTGTAATGACGCCTAAAGGAAGGTTTACACTGAAAATCAAAGTTGTACATACATACATAACTTCACGCCAGGTCCCTTGCGGGGTAGGCACGAACAACAGAGCGCCATTCAGGCTTCTTTGACATTCATATCTCTTGTCTTGCACGCTCTACTGTTCTTAAGGCTCCTGACATCACCTTCTGCTAGTACACGATCAATTTGATCATGGAAGGTGTGTCGTGGCCTTCCGCGACTTCTGCATCCATCCACTTTTACATTGTATATCTGTTTAGTCAAAGTTGTGTCGTATATAATTCCGTCACAGGAATCAGTAGTGTGCAAAATTTTGTATTGATGCGGCGTGTAATATCTCCAAAAATGCTATACTAGCTGCGCACCACGGTCTCGCTCGCGTGGTGATGGAAATTCGTTATATTTTGTATAATGCACACTATATCTTTATAAATTATAGTCATTCTGATGTGTTAACTATATTATTGTAAAGTTTCATCAAAATCCATTCAGTAGTTTTTGCGTGAAAGAGTAACAAACATACACGCATTATTACAGACTTTCGCGTTTATAATATTACTAGCTTCTGCCCGCGACTTCGTCCGCGTGGATTTTTTTTCCATATCAAGTAACCTATGTTACTTCTAATACCTCCAAGAATATGTGTATAAAGTTTCATTCAAATCCATTCAGTAGTTTTTGCGTTAAAGAGTAACAAACATACATACATTATTACAGACTTTCGCGTTTATAAAATTACTAGCTTCTGCCCGCGATATCATCCTCGTGGAATTTTTTTTCATAAAAAGTAACCTATGTTACTTCTATAATACCTCCAAGAATATGTGTACAAAGTTTCATGATGATCGGTTGAGTAGTTTTCGCGTGAAAGCGTAACAAACAAACTTACATTCACATTTATAATATTAGTTAGGATAGTAGGGTATTAAATGATAATCTGTAAGTAATGTAAAAATAGGTTGCTGTTGCTTATGGATCTGGAAATATAGCACAAAACATGATTATTAGCAGTATTTTATTCCTACAATTTATAGATAGATAGATAGATAACACTTTATTGTACACCATTACAGAAAAACTTACGAACTAGTATTATTATAGTAGGGTACAAAGGGCGGTCTTATCGCTAAAAAGCGATCTCTTCCAGACAACCCGTGGCAATAATATTCCGATTAGAAGTGGCGATGGTGGTATACATAATTATTGTACGATTACTTACATTTTAATAATAAATATATAACTATACTATATATACAAATATACACATATATAGGTAGCTGATTACAGTTTACTTGAAAACTTAATAACAAGAGACGCAAAGACGTACTATGTTCTTTGAGCCGTGCGCAGGTTTGCCGATTGCCGATTCCTTACTATTATTGAATGTGTGTACTTATGTAAAGTATAGACAATAATAAATTGATTGCAACAACTAGTTATCTGCGGAGTGACGCTCGCGGACCGCGTTCGTAATACCGAAGTAAGAAAGAGAGTTGGTCTGAAAGAGAGTGTCGGGGTGAAGGTAAGGAAAGGAATGCTCCGGTGGTTCGGGCATCTGGAAAGAATGACTAAACATATATACAATGGAAAAGTGGATGGATGCAGAAGTCGCGGAGGGCACGAAACACCTTCCATGATCAAATTGATCGTGTACTAGCAGAAGGTGATGATGTCAACAGACGAGCGTGCATGACAAGAGCTATGAATGTCAAAGAAGCAAGTGAGGTGTGTAAGAATAAGCCTGAATGGCGCTCTGTTGTTCGTGCCTACCCCGCAAGGGACCTGGCGTGAAGTTATGTATGTATGTAACAACTAGTTATGTAACCTTTTTTTGTTAACCCTACTGACCATCGAGGCGTGATATCATGAGGCCATCGGCAAACCTTCTGCGCACGGGTAGTATAATAAAAATAATATCAGCTCATAAATATCCCACTGCTGGGCTCGGTCCTCCCATTATAGGGGGAACGCGCACGGGCAGTAATAACATTCAAATATAGAAGAACAAAAAGCTTCTTGTTGAAATGAGAAGTTTACTTCAATAGTTGCTAATTCTTCAAATAAAATCTTATACTTTATTTATTTACGTAAGTACGAAATAACGAATACAATACAAAATAAATTATTATCACTCCATCAAAATCCCATATATATATTTATATATATATATATATATATTTATATCGGTTAACTTGAGTAAGATATATCATAGTGTGTTTGCTGCTGATAATAATTAAGAAAAAGTTTAGACGACTTTCATGAACATTTTCTTTTATCGTAATACGTTATAAAGTAATTGTAAATATTATTAATAATAATTTGAATAAGTACTCCAAAAACATTACAGTACAGCAAACAGTACAACCTAGTTAGAACAAACAAATAAACACATTTTAAAATTTGTATGTTAGCATCGATATAAATGGAAATACGTATCCACTTAACAAATTACATTATTAGTTAATTAAAAATAATAGAAGTTGTCAGCCCTATTCTCTATATAGCAACGGCCATGACGTGTTCGAAAATATAATAAGAAATTTTTAGATTATTGATTCCGCAAGCCCAGTCTGGCGCTATACAATTTTTATATAGAAAAGCGGTAATACAAAAAACTCACACCAGTAAAAAATTTCCATCCAAACGATAACTACACATACGGGAAATGACCCACACTAACACAGTTTTACATAGAAAAACAGCCGTTCTCCTCTCTAGCCTAGCTATACGTACTTATAGAAAAAAAAACTTCAAAATAGTATGGCTTCACTTACTTTATCTAGGCAATAAAGGAATTTTTAACTATTTCATATGAAATCGCAATAACTTTAGGGTCTATATTACGTTGTTTAAAATAATAATTCATCTCTTTCTCGCAACCGAATGCTTTCGAGTTTTCCCGTTCACGAACGATATACAACTCAAAATACGCCAAAAATGACGTCGAGCCAGCGTTCTTTCGAAAACAGTATGTCGCGTTTCTTTCTACGGGCACGGCGCGCTCACTCGCCATCGCGAAGCGGTATTTGGAATTTTCCAATTGACCAGCCGTTTACCGTCGTAAGTTTTACAAACAAAATTGCGTTCCTTTCGTATTTTTCGCGTTTAGCGCCAAATAGGAAAGTCTTATGTCTCGCTGTAAATAAGGTCGGTTTTAGCCCAGCACTAGAAGCTAACCGGCCAAATGCAAGCGAAGGGCCCGTTGGTTATCGGAATGCGGCCCGCGGCGGCGTTCCAATCGGTCGCGCTGCACGCAGCAAATTCTGACAGCTCCAGCTCCGTCACGAGAAAATAATGTCGTTTTTATTACATTTTTTGATAAATTATTATTCTAGTTTCGATTTCGCCGCGTACGTACGTTATCGATTTTCCTATTTAGCGCTTTTATATAGTTTATCAAGCGCAGGGAGGTCCGCACAGAGTGTATGCGCTTTCGAAAAATATTTTTACTTAATTCGTCGGCGACGAGCGGACGTCGAGCGCGGCGTTAAATTGGTAATAATTTCGTCGATTACACAGTAATATAGTGGCCAAATATGGGTTAGTGGTGTGTGTGGTGTGTCGGGAGCGTGCGACTTGTGTACTTATGAAGATTGGCTCCGGATGCAACCCTCGCATGCAGTGTTGTGTAGACAGTGCATTCTTTACGTGAAAGTGTTGTGTTATTATGCAGATGTTGGATTAACGTTCCTTCGCTGGACAGCTGCAGGGACCCCGACCTATATTATGGGACCCTTATACACTATAAAGTGAGTATTAAGCGACCCTTTCTAAAATGACCATGGATGAGCCTGCCAGCGCCAGTTACCGTTGCCAACGCCGATGTTGTTGTATAATAACATAACCTAAACAGGATAAGGGGTACTTGACCTGATAAGCGTCAGAAGACCGTAACTTTTTAAATTGACGTTCCATTTTTGACCCACAATCGCCGGAAGTGTAACAACGGAAAATTCCAATTAGAATTCGGTTTTTTAATTCGTAAGACACGTTTTTAAATTAGACATTCTTTTCTTTTTAATTCTAACATTTCTAACTGTTCATAATAAATAATAGTGCCATATAACTATTATACCCCACCCGACAACTTAAAAAAAATATTAACTTGTATGTTTGAATTCTAAATATAAGTGATTTCCATAGACTTGAAGAACTAGAGAAATGATTGAAATGAAATTTACTTAGGTAATTTTTTATCTGCCTTCTATATCTCTAATTTTTATTAATTAAGAAAAATATTTATATATTAGAAAAATTGAAAACAACTTATTTCACTAAACAGCTGTATTCATAGATATACATACTATAAATTAAATGTACCTGTTATATTTTGATGACTGAATTAGTAAGCATTATAGAATAAGTATTAATAAATAGATTCTATCCCAGTGAAGAACATAGGCTATATTTTAACTCAAAAACCAATCTATAAATTGATGAAATATGAGATGGAAACATATGAGTAAAATACAGTTACTCTTATATGAATAGAATACATAAAATAGTCTTATGCATGTGGTAAGAAAAACTTGTTTTAGCATTTTTGCAAAATGATCACTGTAGGAAGAAATGTAGGGGCAAATTACTACGTGTACTTCTTAAATGCAGTACGAAAAATACATGTGAACAAAGTCACAGCTAATAACTAGTGTGTGTTTGTGTTTCTTATTCCTTTGCTGTAAATAAATTCTTAAACAAAGTTTATACATTTCTGAAATAATATTATTAGTCAGATGTAAAATTTATTTATTTAATATACTTAACAGCAATGGTCATAAAAACAAAATATACTGTTCGTCTAATAGGACCACATGTAAAGTTAATTGCATATTTTGTATGGCAGAGAGAATATACAATCCTCTTAAAATTTTCATAATTTCTAAATTACTAGAAGTAAGATCAAAAATATTTTTAAGAACAGTTAAAAAATACTAATCAATACGATGGGTCCTAGAAACCCAATCATTCATAAGATATGTAATTTTTTGTGTAGCATTTACATTAAAAGTATTAATTTAATAATACTGACCCACAAAAAGTACAAAGTGGTCTGTAATTTTGACCAGACCCATGTATTCTTATGTTTTAAGACGAGCTGAATCCCAATCTGGGGTCAGTTTGGTGGAAACACCCTCAAAGCTTTGCCGGTGTGTGGACCAAAAGACCGGGTTTAGGGTCAGGGGAACCAAATTGTGTATGACAATGTTTATTTGACAATAAAAAAGATGTTGCTGTACCATGTTGTTTCCACAAACATAAAAAAAGACATATTATTATATAAAAAATTAGAAAATAGAACTATACAACAAAGTACACATACACACCACCCCCACTCCCCCTACATACACACCCCCCGCACACACACACACACACACACACACTTCACCCCCCACTGCCCCCCCACATACAAACATATATATTGACACACACACACCATGCACAAAAACACACATGCATGCACACAAACAATTTTAAATAATGATCATATAATTTCATGAACAGAATTGTACCAATTAGAAAGGAGGTCCCCAAGATACAGGTTGGCCTAGTTATTTGTCCCCAAATAAACTTAAAAAATAAAATATGTGAATAATGTTTTACTCAATAAATGATTTTATTATTATTAAAGTGTCAACCCTTGAAGGGTTTCCGTATTCCGATTAAATACCCTTATGCTATATCATATTCTAAGTCTAAGACGAAATCTGTATTAAAATCTTAAAATTTTTATATTTTAATATAATATTTCACATATTTATAGAGTTAGATGTATTGGAAATACTGTTTGGTCTTATTCATATCGAGTTCGAGTAAGTTTGTAGGCTTCTTAAGTTCTTAAAGAAGCCTATAAACTCACACTAAAACTTAATATTAATAAGACTGTGTGCACTTCCAAGCAGAACAGAAAAATATATATTCGACTAGCTTCTGCCCGCGACTTCGATCGTGTGTATTTTTTTAAAATTTAAAGTATCCTATGTTTCTTTTAATACTTCCAAGAATATGTGTACAAAGTTTCATGATAATCGGTTGAGTAGTTTTCGCATGAAAGAGTAACAAACAAAAATACATTCACATTTATAATATCACTAGAGTTTACACTGCGGGTTAACCTCTAGTATGTGTCTCTTGTTTATAGAGCAAGTGCTACAGGTTATATTATATTACATTTTTATGTATTTGCCCACGGAAGATTCACTTCATTTTATATCGCTAATTATATATACCATCCCCCGTCTATCTGTCAACAAAATAAATTACAAAACTTGACCAAAAAGGCCAAAATAATCAAAATGGTCAAAATGACCAGAGGCCAAAATGACCAAAAAGGCCAAAATGACCAAATAGGCCAAAATGACCGAATAGGCCAAAATGACCAAAAAGGTCAAAATGATCAAAAAGGCCAAAATGACCAAAGAGGCCAAAATGACCAAAAAGGCCAAAATGACCAAATAGGCCAAAATGACCAAATAGGCCAAAATTACCAAAAAGGTCAAAATGATCAAAAAGGCCAAAATGACTAAATAGGTCAAAATGACTAAATAGGCCAAAATGACCAAATAGGCCAAAATGACCGAATAGGCCAAAATGACCAAATAGGCCAAAATGACCAAATAGGCCAAAATGACCAAATAGGCCAAAATGACCAAATAGGCCAAAAATGTCAAAATGATCAAAAAGGCCAAAATGATCAAATAGGCCACAATGACCAAATAGGCCAAAATGACCAAAATGACCAAAAAGGAAAAATTACCAAATAGGCCAAAATGACCAAAAAGGCCAAAATGACCAAATAGGCCAAAATTACCAAAAAGGCCAAAATGAAAATTATCCCTTGTCCATCCTCAGTATTTAATTTACATATGTACCGATTTTCATCCAAATGGGTCCAGTAGTTTTTCCGTAAAAGCATAACAAACAAACAGACAAATATCATTTTATCCCGGAAACTATCCCATTTTTCGGGATAAAAAGTCATCCTATGTTCATCCTCGGTATCGAAAATATATATATACTGAGTTTCAGCCAAATCGGTCCAGTAGTTTTTACGTGAAAACGGAACAGATAGACAGACAGACAGAGTTACTTTCGCATTTATAATATTAATAGGGATTTTTAAAAATAGAACAAAAATATATATAAAAATATATCTATAAATATGTGAAATATTATTCTAAAATATAAAATAGACTTCACTAGATTCAAAACTTCATATGATTTCACAAAATTATTTAAGGTTAATTATTAAAATTAAAAAAAACTATAGCATGGGCATATAAGACAGGAAAACAAAAATATGAATTTTAAGAACAGAACAATAGATATTAAAAAAAAGACTACTAAATTAAAAACTTCACAAGATTTAATTTAAACAAAGCAACCACAGGATATTAAAAAAAAAAACCCTAGTACTGGCACACAAACAGGAAAACAATAATTTGAATTTTAAAAACAGCACAATAAACATTCTATATTTGAACTTTTGGAAACAGAACCCCCAACTGTCTCGGGTTTATGACCCCATGTCTAATTTGGGAACACTTGTACTGTGCCCTCACTTAAGTTATTTTTTTAACTTTGTTATATTACTTAATTACTCCAATCTTTACTTAAGATTTTACTGCTACAAACTTTACTGCTTATATTTTCCTTTTATTTTCTATCATCTTTCATATTTCATGTATAATTGAACAAAAGTATTCTAGTTTGCAAACTAAAATTGAAATTATTTAAAAGATTTTTTTTATTTTACAGTAGTAAGTATTAGAAGTTGTACAGTTGCACATAAGAGAAGAGAAGAAACCTTTGTTAAATAATAATAATAATAAAATAATACTTCGCACAGACTTTAAGATATAGTAGAACATATTTATTTGATGTTTTTAGTTACTCTTGAAGTCGGTATCTTTTTTTTATTATAAAAAATATATATTTCATTTAAGTTAAATTATATGATATCTAGAAACTGTCATGAAGTTGTACTGAATCTAACACAAAAATAATGATGAAATAAGGACCACAAACCAAAAGGTTATGGCTGGAAAACCGCAAAAATGTCACATTTCTGTCCGAATTTATTTGCTATATTTTAGGAATGCATAGTCCAATAGCAATAAAACATGTATGGGGCCATTTTGAATCTTTACTAAATCAAATGCAAAAATAATCATCACAAGCGGTTCAGAAATACAATAGTTATGGCAAAACATATTGTTACAATTCGGGCCACCTGCAAACGAAGCACATTTATTACCCGCCGGCGTCGTTTGAGCTAATAACATTGAAGCTCTTTTATGACCGTCTTGTTTTGTTTACTTTGTGTTTAAAATTTGTAATCAGAAAAACATCCCATTGTGTATTGTAATCTTTTAATGGTAGTCATTAGCCAGGTGTGATTCTTAGAAATTCAGTCTGCGCGGCCGTGAGACATATTGTAATTGTGCAGTATAAAGCAATGCCCCAATGCAGAGAGGGGGGCAGTCAAGCGATAATCCCAAGCGAGGGAAGACGTGTGTACTTTCGATAAGCTATATAGTGACGGACTTTGCGCGTGTTATTGAATCGTGCATTACGTTTGTACTGGTTGCGTCCAGTTATATTTGTACCTGTGTTATACGTGTTTGTATAGTTCTAATAAATTCTATAGTATCCAACGGCATTTTAATTAAGGTCCCGTAACTCGTAACAATATAAAAAATATTTATTCGATGAATTCAGAACTTCCTTCTTTTTTTGAAGTCTGAAGCTGTGTGTTAGTTTTTAATCCTATTATAGGTACGTACGGCAGTATAAGTGTGGCCTGTACTTGCGTGATACAAACAAGCGGGTTACGGAGATGAATATGCTATGTGATGTGTGGAGTTACGCGGAAGGGCCGCATAAGAAACTCCCGCATTCGTGAGCCTTCATGTCCGTCACATGCAGATAAACCGTATGCTCTAGGGAAAAGGCAATAGATACGCAAATATTCAAACTAATTTAAGAAATAAATGTACAAATGTATACATACATAACTTCACGCCAGGTCCCTTGCGGGGTAGGCACGAACAACAGAGCGCCATTCAGGCTTATTCTTACACACCTCACTTGCTTCTTTGACATTCATAGCTCTTGTCATGCACGCTCGTCTGTTCTTAAGGCTCCTGACATCACCTTCTGCTAGTACACGATCAATTTGATCATGGAATGTGTGTCGTGGCCTTCCGCGACTTCTGCATCCATCCACTACAAATATATACATACCTATATTTTTTTTTCTTTAAGTTTTATGTCTCGTTTCGATACAAATTGAAAGACAGAACCATCTTATTATGACGTGTACGAGTATAGGTCCCGTATCTATCTGCACTGTTTGCTACAACTCTATTACTTCTTCAAAAGTCATTCTGTAACATACTTCTGTATAAAACTTATAAAAAAACAACTCGAGATATAAATAGAATAAGAAAAATATAAAGAAAAACAATTTTTAGCTAGACGTTTTGCTGGGGAGTTTCTAGCCGCTTCTTCTCCTTAACAGCAATAACACGTTGCGAAGCGGTGTACATAGGCTAGGAAGTTAAATTAAATTTTAACCTATACGTATGACCTTCAAAAAGTGTTCTCCAGTGGAACTTGTTTTGATTAAAAGCTTTTGAATTTGAATTTGTAAAATCGTTAATATATGCAGACTTAAACGCTGATTATCTTAGTTCCTTTATAAACCTGTCATAGAGTTAAATAAAGAATTTATTAGGACAAGTTTTGTATTTTTAGAGGTCAATAGCGGTTTTTCTACTCTAAGGTCGTCATTTATATTAATAATGTTCAAAAATAATTTTAATACGTCATTTAAAAATGTAAAGTTTTTTTTTCTAATTCTTGAGACCTCGGCCGTATTACTATTATAGCCCCCAAATTTGGTATACCGAAAACTTGACCGTGAATAGAAAGACGGAGTCTCGAACTCTTAGGGCGCGTTCCCACTTTGTCGTGACGACAGATAATCGTGTAAAACTACACGATTAGTGTGTGTGTGTCGTGTGTCGTGGCTTATATGTTTAAATGGAGGTGTTCACATATAGAACGACACGACTAACTGTCGTCTACGACATTTTTTGCAGTGACGACAGATTGTCATGACAGTGGGAACGGCTAGCACGACAGTCGTAAAACGATAAAAAATCGTTACGACTAAATCGTGACGGCAAATCTATCGTAGCTAAGATTGCTTGCTTCATCTTCCTTCTTTTCAAAAAGTAATACATTACATTTATTACATACATTACATTAGCATAAACGCACTACTGATTTCCAAGAGAACGTAGAAGCGATTTTAGATTTGTAGTTTGCTAATAATGTGTAAACGAGAAAGCGACTACCTTGAAACGATAAAATGTCGTCGCAATCCAATGGGAACAGCTAGATACGATAGTCGCTAAACGATAAAAAATTTTGACGACAAACAATCGTTATAATGGGAACAGCTAGAGACAAAAGTCGTCCAACGATAAATTAATCGTAACGACATAGTGGGAACGCGCCCTTAAAGTGAAGCCAATCGCGCTGCAGTGCGTTCGATCACTCGATATTAAATAGAAGTAAATTAATCGATCGATTACTACGATTAAAAGTGGATCCATGGCCACTTTTAATCACGATATAAGAACATAATAATTATAAAAGGCACCATGCAGGTACCACTTTCCACCACTACAGTGAAATAAAGCCCTTCAATCTCACACGAAATAAAAGTATAGACATATATAACTTATGTGCGTAAACTTATGAAGTATATACGTGGTTTGCGTATCCACTGGATGTATGTATGTATATTATATGGATATATATTGTTACGAGCTACAGGACTCGAATTAAAATGCCGTTGGAATGACTATAGAATTTATTAGAACGATACAAACACGTATAAAACGTGTACAAATATAAATGGATACAACCAGTACAAACTGCACGATTCAATAACACGCGCAAAGACGGTCACTATATCGCTTATCGAATGTACACGTCTTGCTTTGATCGCGGTTCTCGCTAGACTGTCTCACCCCTCCCTTCGGGCATCCCTTTTATTTTGTACAAATACAATATGCCTCGACGCAAAACAATAACAACAAGAATTAGTTCGACACACCTGACTAATGACGGCCATAAAACAAGTACAAGAAATAACAATAGAATGTTTTTCTTAAGTACAAATTATAAACACAAAGTAAACAAAAGAAGTCCAAATGCGGGAAGGGTAATAAACTGCGCTTTATGACACTTTGTCGGCAATATACACTGGAATATATATACTAATTAGTAGTAAGTAAGTATAGACAGACAGACAGACATATACACAAGTTATATACTCGCATGTCAATTATTTCGTCTGCGATTGGAAGGCTTTATTTCACTGTAGTGGTGGAAAGTAGAATCTGCATGGTACCTTTAATATATAAGAAATTGCCATGGTAATATAAAACATTAAATGACAACATTTTGAAAACAAAGGTTATAATTAACATAGGTTATTATTGTAAAGAAAATACTTGCTTTTTACCCAAGTTCGGAGTGCTTAAATAGACCTTTCACTCGAGATTAACACTCTGCTTTTCATTTCGAATATGAGGAAAGAAAATAAAAACTGATTGGTTAAACAAAAAACTACATATTTTATGAAATCAGGCTTTAAATCCATATCTCAACTTAATTAACACATTTATTATGTCACATATGATACATACGTAAATTTATCTGTGGTAGAATACCAGCCAGCATTTTTTTTATCACTGATGATAGTAAAAATGTATTGTGTCAAAATTGTTGATATTGTTACGAGTTACACAGGTCTCGAATTAAAATGCCGTTGGAATAACTATAGAATTTATTAGAACTATACAAACACGTATAACATAGGTACAAATATAACTAGAATCTACTAGTACAAACTGCACGATTCAATAACACGCGCAAAGTACGTCACTATATCGCTCATCGTATCTACGTCTTGCTCGTATCGTAATCCTCGCTTGACTGCCCCACCCCTCCGTTCTGGCATTGTTTTATACTAACTATACAATACAAAAATCGACTGCGTGGACTGGGGTTTCTGAGAAACCGTAATCTGCACACCTGGTTAATTATTCATGCGAACGGTCAACTAAGTTGAAAACAATAACAGTAGGCTATTTTCTAATTGCAAATTTTAAACAGGAAGTAAACAAAGGAACTTCGAACGCGGGAAGGGTAATAAACCAGGTGGGCATTTCTTTGTCGGTATGTAACACTATTTTTTTAATTACAATTTTATACAGTGATTTAAAAACTTCAACGGACAAGTGGCAAAACGAAACGCAACAAAATCTTAAATTCCACTTATCCGTTGCCATTCGGTTTTCCTTTTGCTCGTTGAAGTTTCACTTCTACTATGTGTCCCAGCTCACATTTCGATTTTTCGCAGGTTTAAACCAAATTATGATTTGCTTAGGTTAGGTATATTTTTATGAATGCATTTTCTATTTAAACATATTATATTATATCAAATAAAAAACTGAATTCTATCCGGAACCAAAGAAAACATTCATAGTGACTAGTATCCACAATAAAACTACGTTTTTATTTGATTTCTATTCCGACGTTTCGACCATTTTTCACCGCCAACTAGTACATGTTGATTACTTACTTTTAATTTTGATTATGGTTATTATTTACTATATATGAGCCTAATTTACCACCGCTTAGCAACATGCCTAGCTGTAATAATTGATATATATATACGAGTTTTTTTTTTTATAATGTTACATACCGCATTTATCCATTAAGACTCTTTAATTAGAAACAGTACTTAAACAAAAACGTTTTTACGTAATTTTAAAATATATCGTTCATTCATAATTAGAGAAACGATATTAAAATATTATTTTTATCTGTTATCGTGTTGGATCTATCTTAAAAATATAATTTTCTACATTTTATTTTCATGATAAGATAGTGCGTAACAAATGATTAAAGAAATATGTGAAAAAAGTTCATTGAATCATCAATCGTCGTATGTAATAATTATGTTTCTATGCCGTGTTCATTTTAAATTTAAAAAAAAACTGAAACTACCTCTTGCTCGCGGCTTCGCTTACGTTATAGAAGGATATGTATGTCAAAAGTGATTATGTTATAACTTATAATTACTAGTGGTCGCCCGTGGTCGAATTTCCACTAGAATAGAGTATACATGTGTGGCAAATACATGGTAGTGTGTTTAATTTTTTTATTATTGATTTAATGTACTTTTTTATACATGTTTAATAAAAAATTTGCATTCTGCACTCCTTCTCTATAAGTGTGCGAAATTTCACTCTGCCGTCCGCGCAATTTCCGTAAAAAGGGGAAACCGTAAAAAGTTTTTGCTGTATTTTTGCTTCACGTCTTAATATATAGATTAGAGACTAGAATTTAGAAAACTCTCTTTTCTCTTCTTTTCTTCTCTTTTGTAATCCTATTGACATCTTCGTAGGAATGCTATTGCCACGCCACAGTTTGGGATAACCATTAAAACCCCTGCCCAATCCTCGAAAGTCCCTTGTCTGGGCTGTGGACTCGCGCATTCTCATCCGACCCGGACGGACGACGGTCGGCCCCTTTGCCGGTTGGCCTCTCCATTTGTAAGCCGTGCAGGAATGGAGAAAGAATACAATCTCCTGCGGCCGGGTGGCCTGTCGCAAGAGGCGACAAAACAACCCACAGCCAGGTGGTAGGGCATTTGCCCGACTGGATGGCTACCACCCCTGGTCTAAAGTATGTCGCCATAACAACCTTGAGTTGTGTTCCGGCATTAGTGACCAGGTTCCAGTCTCCCTTAAGAGAGCAGCTCATTTGTAGCACCTTTGATGTTGCAAATGCCCATAGGTGATGGTAACCGCTTTCCATCATGTGGGCCGTCTACCTGTCTGCTGAACTCCTGCAATAAAAAATAGGTTTTTATATATCGCGAGCGAATATAGCTTCCTTGAAAAATTATCTAACTGATGATAAAAAGTGCTTCGAAATCCGTTGCCTGGTTCAGGAGCAGTTAGCGGATATACAGACAGACAGGCAGACACGGAAAGCGACTGTATTTTATACTACGTAAAGATGTCAAACTTGTTCGACATTTTGTTATGAATTTGACTTATTCATACGAAATACCTAACATTAAACACCTGTAAACGCCATCTAACGAAACGAAGGTGGAACTAACCATAAGAGCAACATATTTAAATTGTCGCTGTCATACTCGTTGCCATGACGATGTATTTCCTAGTAAATTGCAACGGTGGCGCCAGTAAAACGCATTCGGTGATTCGGTGGGTCATTCCCTCCATTCCCAGCTCTGTCCCTCGGGAACAGTACTTTTTCCTAGATGAAATGTCCTATTCAATATCCCTGACAATTTATATGCAAAATTTTCGTAACGATCTGTTGCGTAGTTAACGCGTGAAAACGTCACAAAGAAACTGACTTACATTCGCATTTATAATATTAGTTGGATTTAATATTACCAAGATTATTATCAAGAAAAAATTCCATCGATGTTGCCTCTGGCAGAGTCGCAGGCCCAACCGAGTGATAAGAGAATTGGGTCCATCTTCTATCTCTTATTTTTTATAATGAAAGAAGGAGATAGCTCTAAAATTGCCAGAATGTAACATGACCTTTACACTCTATATAAAGTGTAATAAAGTGAACTAGAGTAAACACATAGTGTAGGCAGTTTAGTGGGGTAACTTTAATCAATCAATCAAACCAGTTATTACACAAACACATCATATATAGACGGTATAATTTTTGTATAGGTATCTATACGTTTTTGCCTGTTGTTTAAAAATGGGTAATATATTTTTATATTATTTACTAGCTTCTGCCCGCGACTTCGTCGCTGTGGAATAGTAAAAAAAAGTAATTTAAAAAACCCCCGATTTTGAAACATTCTTCATTGGGGCTTCGATCCTATTTTTTTATCCTTCCCCGATAAATGGGCTATATAACACTGAAAGAATTTTTCAAATCAGACTAGTAGTTCCTAAGAGTAGCGCGTTCAAGCAAACAAACAAACTCTTCAGCTTTATATATTAGTATAAGATTACTTTCATTACAGTTGTTCTTAAAACTTCATGCACTATTTTGATTACGATATGGTCGAGCTGAATCTCATCTAATTTGTCTGTGGAGAGATAGGGTCTCAGCGAATATCTCGTAATTTTTATCCGCAAAAAAAGTGTCACATTAAGTTAAATTAATGAAAACATGTTTCGTCACAAAAATATGCCTAAGTTTTACATAAAAATGGTTATCGTGGTTATGCGAACGCCGAAAAGAAGCACATTAAATAAACACACACATTATGCACAAATTTATTTACTTATGACATTTTTTTGGGCACGCTCCGCCCAAAATAATGGAATTCCTTTAGAATTTATTGCTGAGTTAGGGTTGTCACTAAATAAAGCATTGTAATAATTATTAAATCTTCTTCTTCTTATATATAAAAATAAATGTTTGTCTGTATGTCCTTTATAGAATCGTAAACTATACATTTCATCATGTGATGATGTCTAGCAAAGTTGTTGTGCATGAGCCAGAGAAGGTTTCTGAGTTGATTCACAATTGGAACCGATATGATAGATGGCGTTACTGTCTGCATATCGATTGAAGCTTTTCCGGACAGGACGACGTCTGCCGGGACAGCTAGTTTTGTATAGTAAAATAAGAATTGCCGTAGCGCATATTTCATAATAAATATTATAATAAGCGTGTTATTCTTGGGATACCATATTAAATACGAGACAGATTGTATATCGCTATAGAATACAATAATACGTACGAACACGGTATATAGATAGATAGATACAATGTCAGTTACTATGTTTTCAAAATGTATATCTGATCTCTATTTCTCCATGCACCATATAAGTGTAGAGTACATATACCTCTTATAAATTTCCCCCACTGAAATCTTCATTACTGTGGTATAGATTCGATGAACAATCACAAATTAGAAAAAGAAAGATGCATATCGTTTTTCTGTGCGCTAGGCAAGGATAGCGATAGAGCTTGAAACTAGCACTGCATGGCTTCAGTAAGTTTCTATAGCTGCTTGTTTAATATGGAAGTCTTTATTGGATATATTATACTTATTTAAATACTAGTACTGCAAGTGAAACTTGGTTGGCGTTGCCATGACGACGTGTTAAAGTCCATTCACACTGGACCCGTCATTGACGATTCGTAAAAGAAAACGATACTTCATGACTGATGCACGTTTACATTGTATACGGAAACGAGATTTTTCGCGATCCGGCAAAATATCCGAATAGATGTTCACACTTGACTCATGATTCAGGAGTTCAGTCTTTATGTGGTTTATCGAGGGTAGAGGTAAGGAGAATCATCTCTGTATATGAAAAGTGTCCATCGAAATGCATTAAATTAGGGTGGCTCCACTTTGGCATCAGGGTGAATTTTAAAGAAAGCGCCAATAGTTATTAGAGTAGTATTATAGTGTTTTAGTTTTATAAAACTAAATATTACATAATCACTTTGCGGTTATATGTAGTAAATTACTTTGTACTACGTAAATAGTTGACGTTTTATAAATGACTCTAGTCGCCAAAGATATTTTTTTAACTCGGCATACTTCGATTCGTCTACAACAGCTACCATACACTTTCTCTGCATCAGTGCCTTTGTGGACGGTTTTTGAACTGTCTACAGCTTACAACTGGACACTTCTTCAACTATTTTCCTATATGAGATGATTCTCCTTACCCTCCATAACGCGGGTGCAAGCGAGTGGGAGGACGTAGCGCGACCGCCTCAGCGGATCCGTCACAAAAAATAACGACTTCATTCAATACGTATCCGTCATGTTTGACGATTCGTGATTCGCGTGAACACTGCCATTTAAGAAAGCAAGGTAAAAAATCAGAAATCGTGAAAAACTACGAAACAGCAAATAACACGAATCGTCCTCATGTGAATTTTATCGGTGGTACCAAGTAACCGCCAACCTAACGCCACCTTTTGTCTCTGCCATGCAAATAACGCCACTTATCGGGATAATATATTTATTTAACAAATGTATCACGATTTTTTTTTATGACATGATAATTATAACTTAAAAATGATATAGAGAAATAGAGATATTGTAGTTTTTTTGTTTTTGTTATGTGTGGTATTGTATTATTTAATCTTTATTTTTAATTTTAAATCTAATATTATAATTTACAGTTAGTTTTATGAGCCAAATGCGTAACATGAATTATTTTTAGTGGAAAGTTACGTTCAACAAATTGAATACGTTTTATTCCTGCCGCGCGTTTTTCTGGAAGAGATCGCTTCTGAGCTATAAAACCGCCTATTGTGCACATTTAGAATATTTTTAGGTTATAAGTTTATCTATGTTTTCTGTAATGATGTACAATAAAGTATTATCTCTCTCACTCTCTCTCTCTAAGTTTTAATTAGAGAAGGACACGAATATTCGTGGCATCTCTAAATAAAATACTTATCTAATACATACAATAAAATTGTATAGGTCAAATATCTGTACAATGAAAAAAAATGCTAAAAACTGAATCAGGGGATGTAAGAAGTAATTTAGATTTTTTTCAAATTTTTTGTTTCTCTGTTTGTC
Source organism: Dendrolimus pini (assembly GCA_949752895.1). NCBI lineage: Eukaryota > Metazoa > Arthropoda > Insecta > Lepidoptera > Lasiocampidae > Dendrolimus > Dendrolimus pini. The sequence goes on from OX457153.1 coordinate 5,620,495, forward strand.
TGTCTGTTTGTACCGGCTAATCTCCGAAACGACTGAACCGATTTACATGAAATTTTGTATGGTGGTAGCTTATATCCCCCATATAGGATACTTTTAATTCCGAAAAATTAAAAGTTCCCGTGGGATAGTTAAAAAAGCTTTAATTACTTAAACAGCTTATAACAGACTGAAAGTAATATCTCTGCAATGTAACATAATAGAAGCGGAGATTTTGACAGGGTGTGGTGTCGATGAGAGAGTTTTATCTTATATATATCTATACTAATATTATAAAGCTGAAGAGTTTGTTTGTTTGAATGCGCTAATCTCAGGAACCGCTGGTCCGATTTGACAATTGCTTTAAATGTTGGATAGTTTAATTCATTTATCGAGGAAGGCTATAGGCTATATACCATCACGATAAGAGCAATAGGAGCGGAGCACCAACGAAGAATGTTTCAAAATCGCGGGGTATTTTAAACTTACTTATTTTTTTAAACTATTCCACGCGAACGAAGTTGTGGGCAGAAGCTAATTAAAAGCTAAAATACCAGATCTACCCGGGAGACCTTGCCCTCCCCTTAAAAATAATAAAAATCTAGAATCCGATTCCAGCGCCACCTACTGGGTCTAATTGTGAATTTAAAGTTCTAAACCGGGACCCACTCAAACACAAAATTTCATCAAATCCTAGAATCCGATTCCAGCGATAAGTATTTTGATTAGATTCGTTCGGGCATTGTTTTATACTAACTATACAATACAACACTCAACCGCGTGGACTGAATTTCCAAGAAAACGTAATCCGCACACCTGTGACCATAAACGAGCTCAATAACAATAGGATGTTTTTCTAATTACAAAATTTAAACACATAGTAAACAAAAAAAGTCCAAATGCGGGAAGGTAATAAACTGTGCTTTATGGCAGGCAGGTGTGCATTTACTTTTGTCGGCATGTAACAATATTGGTATGTTCTTTAATATTGTAGAACATTTTTTGATTTTATCATCAATTCCGCAGCGCATGGGATGAAAGACATTTAATGGCAAAAAAAATTTACACCTTGGGTGACGACATTATTGAAGTTTTAGTAGGGACCCCTATTTTTTTCTAGTAATAAATATATCCTATATTACTCAGCGATAATATAGCATTCTAATGGTGAAAGAATTTTTGAAACCGGTCCAGTAATTTTTGAGTTTATTCGTTACAAACATACAAAACTACAAATCTTTCCTCTTTATAATATTAGTATAGATAATAAGACTTTAAATACTATATAAACATAAAATATACCATAATACATACAGAATAAGCACTACTATTAGACCTGAGAGGACCAAAAATAATTAGCAACCATGACTTAAGAGGGCCGCTTGCATAACGATCGCCTTTAATCGCCTTTAAATAAAATTAGTTAATCATATTAAATTGCCTAAATACGTTTTACACAAAACATATTGACAGTTGTTTAGACATATTTAGTGGCAAATGTTGGGTTGTGCAAGACGCTAATTGTATTTAAGGGTTGTTACATACGTTTTGTGCTTCTTAAATAAATTTAAGCAACCTTATGGAAGCGGCCCTAAAAGTCTGATGTTGAGTGGCAGTGAGTTCCATAAATGGACAGCCTCTACCTACCGTCGAGGAGTTATCAAGGAAAGAAGTATATACAGGTGTCATTAAGAAGAGATTATTAATACAGCTCAAATAACGAGAATGAAAAAGATGTAGGAGATCATAACGTTCCTTTAGATAAGGAAGAGTGTATGTACAGTCGTGGTATAAAAATGTTCGCCAGTTTTAAAATTGATTCATTTAACGTTCCGCGAGCACATGTCACCTTTTCAAACTAAGTCACTGTTCCACAGGAAATTGTGTTTAACTATGTGACAATGAAGTGTAAAATTATTTAGATCAAAGTTGTTTGATTTTCTATCTTGTCTAAGAAAATTGTTTAGACATGTAAAACCTTTTATTGGTTTGAATATTTATGTTAAGCGTAGTGATTATATCCTCTTTTTTTCTTACTCTCAATCTCGCGTGTGTCAATATCAATGTTGCAATTTTATTTTTTCACGTGTCTATATAAAAAGTCATGGAAGCGTAATGACTAGCACGCGTCCCAAACTCAAAGGGCGCGGGTTCGATCCTTGCTGGAACGCATGCATCGCTTGGACTGTTTTCTGACCTAATGTGCATATTGTTACAATTACCACGTGCTAATAACGGTGAAGGAAAACATCGTGATGCAAGCTGCACATCGAGATAACCGATGTGTCAAATACTGTCCGTTCCCCTAGAGTGGGAGGCTTGAGCCCAGCAGTGGGACGTTCATGGGCTGTTATTTATTTTTACATTTCTATATTTTATAAACGTGACATTTATTAAAATGTTGGAAGTATTGTTTTTTGTACACGTGTAAGCAAAAGTCGATTTTAAGATGACCAACATTTTCATTCCGCGACTGTACATCGATGTATTATAATATAAAATTAATCTTTTGAAAAGATCACGCCCAGTGGTTTTTCGTATTGTGCCTACAATGCTTATAATAAAGCCACGTCACACACCATCGGTTTTTGGAGCTCGCAAGGTCACTTCACATTATTGATCTGGCCGCGTGTGCTATTGAATAGTTTTTTGTGTGTAATCACTAGAGCTCGGTCAATTTTGCTTGTTATTGCGTAGCTGGCAAACAGACAGACGGACAACCTGATGGAAAGTGGTTTCTGTCTCCTATAAAGACGTTTGTCCATGTTGTATTGACGGCAGGGTTCCCAACCGTACTGTAATATACAGTGTCCTACTATAGAATGGAATATAATATATTTATTGCGTAATGCATTTACAAAGTTGTTACGGTTTTTACAGTATCAATGCATTCGGCCCATGAAATTAATCAATACAATTAAAATTAATAACTTCTGAGGTGCAGTCGTACGACTGAGTTTTTATTTTTTAATCCCGAAAATCGGAGATTTCGCTAATTGCCATTACAGCATGTCAAATATATTTATGTCAGTTCATATCCTTTTATCGTCCATAACATGTTAATATTATATTATAATAAATTTAGTCGACAGTAGCATTTTTTTTTTCAAATAGTGTACATGGCAGGTCTCTAAGAGACTTCGGAAGCTTATTGTATACCAAGAGCCCCATGCAAATAGACCCTTTTGCGCATAAATTTGAGCCAATTTTATACATTTAAGAATAATAATATTTAGTACGAAATTTACTATATTTTTATCGTTAATTCAATTGTCGCGGCTTTGATTCAGATTCTTAGGGTTATTTTGAAAATAATATATCTTTACTAACCAAAGAGAAAAGTAGTAATATATACACATGAAAAGTTCTGATAAAATAATTAATGAAAAAAACTTTCGCAAAGGTACTACATTTTTATGGTGAAAAAAGAAAAATACTATATTTTCTTCAAAAAAGGTGGCCACCTTAATTGGCGGCCTCTATGGTTGAGTTGCCTCTGTGTTGCAGTGAGGTCGGCCGGCAAAGGCTAAGCCTTTGCCGGCCGACCTCACTGCAACACAGAGGCTCCAAGATCGATTCCGTTATTTACTATGGTCTGGGTGACTGGGATCGACCCCAGAGTAGTCCGTTGTATATCACCCAAATCTTAAGTGTACAACTTGCTTAATTTGGAGAATATACAATACGTGTGCTTGTCTGCCGTGAATAATTATTACTATCCTGTGAATAATTCTTATCTGGTGATTGTAAAATCGGCCCTTAGTGATGTAATGTTCGATGTCCGCAAATTGAAAAAAAAAACATGACACTGGCTAGATGCACATGCCGTGCGAAGCTGTTTTTTAAAAACAATAACGGTTTTTTTAATGCGCTTAGGACTGTGAAATAGAGATGACTTGCGTGAACCAGCTCTATTTTAAAGAACTTATTGATTACGACAAAATTAGACTACTGCTTTAGGGTTGGATTTAGCCCAAAATATGGTTTATCGATTTATTAGAACAAGTCGTGTTTTTAGTTTTAAATAAAAAAATCACCCTAAACCACCGTCACGACCGTCTTATGGCGCAGCTGATGGAAAGTGGTTACCCTCACCTACAGACATTGCAATACTAAAGTACTACCACTGATTTCAGAACACAACTCAGGGCTGTTATGGTGGTATACTGTAACCCACTTTTTCATCCAGGGAAAATCCGAGTGAGGAGCATCATCCGCGCGAGGGGCAAAACTCGCGGATGGTGTGTGAGATTCGCCTCTTCGGGGTGTTACTATGATCCCGTAGGAATGCTATTGCCACACCGAGGTTTGGCATACCCACTAGAACCCTTGGTCGATGCTCGAACGTCCCTTGTCCGGACTGTGGGCTTGCTTACGCATTCAGCTCCAGCCTGGACGGACGACGGCCGTTTCCTTTACGGGCTGGCCCCATTTGCTGGGTCTCTCCGGCTACCTCGGGTCTCACCTCGATGCTACTGCTAGCCGGATCGGGTATACCCATTAAAACCCCTGACCGTTCCTCTAGATGTTTCTTTTATATATATTAAATAGTTTGCGTTTGACCACGATCCCGTCCTATGCTGGACGATGATACGGTCGAAGATGGAGCACGCTTACCTAGATAGTACCTATTCACACGAGACTTGAGGATACCCGGGTTGTACTTTTCGGGAAACACGGACTCTGGTAGTGCATTCCACAATTCTGCCGTACGTAGAATGAACGTGGATGCGAAACGTTTATTACGCACTGGTAGCGTTTCCACCGTGAAACGATGGCGTAGACCAGAGCGCCTTGTGGTCCGAAGATGGAATCGTGAAGGGGGAATCAGGTCGAACAGTTCAACCGCACACTCTCCGAAATGAATCCTATAAAAAACCTATAGACTAGTAATCCGGCGTTGATTCTCTAGGCTTTCAAGCCTTGTATTGACAAGCTGGTCGCTTCCAATCAACCTCTTGGCTCTTCTCTCAATTGACTATAGCGCTGCAAGCTGGTATTTGGCAGAGCCGTCCCAAAGGTGAGAATAGTACTCCGATACCACTAAGATGTAGTAAAAAACCGATAGGCTAGCAACCCGGCGTTTATGCTCTAGGCTTTGAAGCCTTGTATTGACAAGCTGGTTGCTACGAATCAACCTCTTGGCTCTTCTCTCAATTGACTCTAGGCTTCAAGCTGCTATTTGGCAGAGCCGTCTCAAAGGTGAGAACAGTACTCCGATACCACTAAGATGTAGTCAAAAACCGATAGGCTAGCAACCCGGCGTTTATGCTCTAGGCTTTGAAGCCTTGTATTGACAAGCTGGTTGCTACGAATCAACCTCTTGGCTCTTCTCTCAATTGACTCTAGGCTTCAAGCTGCTATTTGGCAGAGCCGTCTCAAAGGTGAGAACAGTACTCCGATACCACTAAGATGTGGTCAAAAACTGAATAACCGAATCTGTCTCCGATAGATGTGTGCCGCTCTGAGCTCTCTCGCTTATTCACTCACTTATTGCGTCTGTTATTTTGGTGAGTAATGAAGTGTTATACATCTATGGCCTTACTTATAATCGTTTGTTAAATTTTAAGAAACTGCTCAGCAATTGATTAACGAAAATATTACCCATAAACTCCTCTTAAGGATAAGAGGTGATGGTAAAGTAACTCACAAATAACTGACAAAAATAACCAACATCGAGAAGTAGTTTAAGTGACTGCTAAGAGGCAAGATGGCAAGTTTTATTTGAAACAGCCATTGATTAGGGGCTTAAGAGTCTCTTATTTAAGAGATGCCTAATCCTTTCTTAACGAGATTATTATAAGTAAGGCCCCTAATCTAAACTTCTGAGTTCGAAATTATAAGTATTGTTGTTAATACTTAGAATTCTTTTTGTTATTATCCATTGAATTGTAAATGCAACGACGTTGTTGCGAAGCAAAAACGTGGTTAGTTAATATTGCGTGGTGTGTGTTACGGGCGGACACGATTATCCATTATTTTATATTATAGTTTATTTCAGAAAAAAATGAGGCCGTCGTTTTGTACTTCACAAATGCAAAAGAATCTGTAACACCTGGCTAATGATGCTAATGTGCGAGTACAATAGGACAATAGGCTATTCTCCACAATAATTAGAAACGTATGCCAAGGCGCCTAGGTTGTAACATTATTGACTATGATATTGTTATAATTACAGTAAGTATTTATCATTCAATTATATGTCAATTAAGGTAATATAATTAACAATTGTATATATTTCAGTCAATTTATGATGATATTACGTTCTAATTATCTGTCGGTTTAAAAAAAATTGAACTTGCTAAAAAGCGTAAAAGAACCTTGTTCCAAAAACGCCCATTTCCTGGAGCTTCCACGCTCATCTACGCAACGGTTCTCTAGAACGTCTATTCCGCGAACTTTTTTCTCCGTCTGCACTACGACATGGGGTCGTTTAAGAAGGGCGTTATAAAATCCCTTAGAGGCCGGCAACGACCATAGGCGACGATAACCGTCTTGATGGAAGGTCCATCAAGACGGCCGTCCGCCTGTTTGCCTGCTTGAGGCAATAAAAAACAAAATACCCGCTCTCGCTTGTGCCGTATACCATGAACCCGCACCGGTTGCCGTGTAGCGGTTTCTAACTGGTAACCACTGTCTGTATATGGCAAGCCAAGGGTTAACGTTACTTGTAAGTTTTTGCCCAACTAGAATGCATATACCGCGAGCCTTTGAATGCAGTTCAAAAGGAAATCTTATATATAAAGCTGAAGAGTTTGTTGGTTTGCTTGAACGCGCTAATCTCAGGAACCTCGGGTCTGATTTGAAAAATTCTTTCCGTGTTAGATAGATTCCATTTTCTTTTTATTTTTGTTCAATATTTACCTAATGTAAATTAAATAGACATTTTATGTAATTTTCGTATAATTGTATTTCTTTTTTGTAATTAACTGTTTGGGCCTATTTTTATTTTTATTATATAAATTATTTTATAGTGGAAACTTGATTTTATATATGTATTCATTTTGTGTTTGATATTTAAGAATATTAATTATTGTATGTTTCCCAAACAAATTATATAAATAATAAAAGGACAACGTCTGCCGGGGGCGCTAGTATTTTTTAAATACGCAAAAAATATTGTTTCTATTAATTTAGAAAGTTTATTGAGTTAAAAATGTCAAAAGATCACATTTATTTGAGTGAAGATTAGTAGCGTTTTGGAAACTTCAACCAACACGTAAAGGAAAATGTAGTAGTTAGTTATATTATTTAAGTAAAATTTGAAGTTTTTCTGTAAAAATGTAAGTCCATCTGGACCATCTAATTGTCTTATGTCAACTTAGCATATTGTCATACTGAAATAAAAGCAAGTAATATTTATGCACTCTAATTAGATGACGTAGCTTTAAGATAAATATATATATAAGATAAGTATATAAGGATTTTGTCAATGTAAAAATTAAAACAGTATAAAGATATCACTCGTCGATATAACACATTGTAGTTTTATCACTACGAACCTCAACCACGCCAAATAGGAATTATTGTCAGTTGTGTATTCTTCCCTTTGTGTAACCGGAAGGTTCTTTCAACTAGGCAAACTTTATTTTTCTATAGAACAGGTTAGGGTGTGAATTTCATAATGCAACAACTAGTTATTACACTTTATCTTTTAGAAAAACTTCAACGATTGCTCTTTATCTTATGTTTATACTTATTTTTTCTCTAAGCTGTTTTTTTAAAGATAATTTTTTTAATAATGTTTTACGCTAATTGTATGTTAAAAAGATTAATTTAGAACATTTTCTACATAATTATTAAACTTTACTCTAAGCGCCTTAAGGTGACTTAAACATTTAAGACTTTAGACATGAAGATATTTCCTACATTAAAAATATAGTAGGTACTCACAACTGGGAATAGTGGACTCTGTAAATGGGTGGCGCTCACAAGCCTGCCCGTAACTTTGCTTAACTGGTGTTACATTTTGTGAGGTTTCAGAAAAGCAAAAATAAATTATTTTACTTACTGACCCTGTCTGAATTGATTACACATCAATAAATAATGTAATTTATTGCAAAAATCGTGTGTTTTATCCCAAAATTATCTTCTAAGGAAAAACAATTTTTGGAGCTTAACTGGTTCTACTCTGCTAAGAGTAGTCACAGGCAGTCCGCTTTACATCGTCCGGCGACGCTTACGCATACATACTCATACAACAAACACATCCGGCATCCGTACAAACTGTACATTTAATGGTCCTTCGAGACCATTAAATGTACAGTTTGTACACTTGTTCTTGCTTGTGGTGGTGGATGCTGGCAGTTGTGAGTGCTGGTGCTTTCTTGTAGTAGGGTGAAGAAAATACACCTTGTTGCTTTCAGGGATTTATTCTCGTAGTATAGTGGCTTGGATGCTGATCCCTGGTTGCAACTCAATAACGACTTGATAGCGACTTAGCAGCGACTCGATCACAATATATTTGTGAGCGTTATTTATAGTGATGTTGTTATATTAAAGTAGCCATAAGGCCGCAGCGTCAGCAAAACGCTGTACGTTGAACCGTACAGCTCATATAATCAAGACAGTCCATTATTTCTAACAAGAACCTCACACAACGATCCAGGAGGAACCTACACAATGTATATTTTTAATTGAGATTATCATAGAAGGTTATCTCTTTATATGTTGTTTATATAAACTATCGTAAAGTCGTGGTAGCGTAATGGATAGCGCACGCGTCCCAAACTCAATGGACGCGGGTTCGATCCTGGCGGAAAGTCATGCACCATTTAGTCAGTTTTCTGATCTAATGTGCATATTATTACAGTTACCACGTGCTAATAACGGTGAAGGAAAACATCGTTATGCAACCTACACACCGAGGTGTCAATATATATATGTCGGAGGGAAGTTATAGTTGGATGGATTATTATTTGGATGTATAACGCACAATATCATTTGTTTACATTTTAATTACTTCTAAAATTCTTAATGTAATTTAATTAGATTTGTTAAATGTTTCTATAACTTAAAGATCGTTCTAACCTAATAAAAGTTATGAATATTGTAATTTAATAAACGACCAATGAGAGCAGAGCATGTCTTGAGCGGGGTCAGCGCCCTCTATACTTTGAGTAATATCTACTTGGGTAGACTGAGGAGTTTTTGTGGCGCATTTGGTTGGTGGCTACAGGTCGAGTTGGATCTTTGAGAGTTTTAAAGAAAGTATTGAAGTTGAAAGTATGAGCGGGTGCCCTGAACCCGCTGCTCGGTCTAAACTATGTCATAATGTTGATCAAATCTAAATTAAAAGTGTATAAACCGTGGCTATTGTGTTTTATGCTCGCATTTTATCCTGATGACGCCCACTAAACGTGCAATAACTAAAGATGATGTCGTGAGAACGAGGCCGTTCTGCGACATATATATATATATATATATATATATATATATATATATATATATATATATATAGTTGTGATAGATGGTGGTAGGCATTTGCCCGACTGGATACACTGGCTACCACCCCTGGTCTAAAGTATGTCGCCATAACAACCTTGAGTTATGTTCCGGCATTAGTGGTTCCAGTCTCCCTTAAGAGAGCAGCGCATTTGTTGTAGCACCTTTGGTGTTGCAAATGTCCATAGGCGATGGTAACCGCTTTCCATCAACTGGGCCGTCTGCCTGTCTGCTGAATTGCAATAAAAAAAATATATGGACAGTATAATACGAATGCCAGTTGACTCCCCACCGTGTTTCTTAATGTTCAAGTCGTCCCCATCACGACAAAGGCACGAATGTTAAGAATATATTTTTATTCACCGTCTGATAAGCGGACGTTTTTGGAAAAATAAACAGTTACAGATAACTGTTGTACAGGACGTTGCTAGAGGTCAAAAATAGTATAATGTAATGCTGTCATGGCGCGTGATTGTTGGGTTTGATAGGCCCGTATTGTATAAGGCGGTGACCCGATACAGACGCCGTAGGCCGCGTCCAGCGTGCTACTGTACGCAACCGACGAATTATTATTACACTATCTTCTGCAAGCGGGCGGTTTCCGCAACTCGACGATATAGCGCCTATTTTGTGAGCGAGGATTTTTAACCGACTTCCAAAAGGAGGAGGTTCTCAACTTAACGGTATTTTTTTTATGTTTATACACCAATTACTCTGAGATTTATGATCCGATTTACGTGATTCATTTTTAGTTCGATGCGGAATAGTTGCCACTATTTCCCATAAACATTTGACATAGCCATTTGATTTGACATTTGGCCAATTTGTTTTAACTTTATTTTTTTCCGTTCCCGTTTCTTGTGACCTATATTTTTTAAGGTGCGCGGCCCCTTTCGTAGGCTTACCCATAGCTAGACACTAAAAAGTAAAAAACAAAAAAAAAACTTCGTTTACAAAAACTGACTTCAAAAACTAAAAAGTATAAAATAACTTATTTCTAAAGCTATTTTTAATTATAATATCTTATTTTTAATATATATTATGTAAAACATCTTGAAATCGATGCAAAGTAAAACATAAAAATTACTATATTTTGAAAATAACTAAGATATAACTTTAAAAGTGAGGTGTGTAAGAATAAGCTTGAATGGCGCTCTGTTGTTCGTGCCTACCCCGCAAGGGACCTGGCGTGAAGTTATGTATGTATGAGAAAAGCTTAGGTTATTACTTAAATTTTATGTATATTAATATGATAATGTATTTATTAATAAAACCTTTTATTGATTATAAAATATATTTTATTCTTAGTTACAATTCTTCAATATGTACATATTAGGATTTTCTGTATGTGTATTATTACATACATAATCTAATTACCGAAATACGGCTAGCGCTGTGTGTTAGTTAGGAGTTAGTTAGGAGGAGTCTTCCTACCGCTGCTGTATGCGTGAGAAAAAGGGAAGCCAGACGCGTTACATAACGAAGCGGTTTACCCTCCCATAAGAAGTTATCACTTCAAAATTATATTATGTTCTCTATCGTTTGTATAGTTTATTCCAGTTGTTTTTTTAAGTAGCTTTAATGTACAAACACTGCATGTTTAAAATTGTATAATATTACAGATAATTTAAAAATATTTAATGAATTGCCCGCCGAAGCATGCCGTACACTTTAGAAACTAGTACGGCGGTCGGTTTTGCATGAATACACAAGTATTCTTCTATTGATTGATACTTTTTTGAAACCGCTGTTTGTAAATTTACTACCTACTCTTTTGACGACCACTCAAGTACCTTTCTGGGACCTATAAGTAAGGGTTGAAAATTGAATTTGAATTGTTTGACGTGGTAGAGACGTGCTGGAGTCATTACCTTGATTACCGTCTTAGGGCCAGCTCCATCAGTGTGATGATACCACGCTATCACAGAATAACGGCGTCGAACAACTTTTCGCTAATCATGTTTCATGTTTTGAGTGAGTAATCCGATGGCCGATTTCCCCCTCTCCTTTAAATTCAAAAGCTTTTATCTATTTATGACAAAGTATCTATACAGATAAATAAAATTTAAGTGTCTGTTTGTAATGTCAAAAGAAAAATGTGAAAAAATTCAGGGGAGATAATCAGGACTGGAGATTTCGAAAATGTAATTTTTAGAACCTTTGTCTGTCTGGAAGATTCGGCAAATCTCTGAAACGGCTGGCCTGATTTTGATGCGACTTTCACTGGCAGGTAGCTGATGTTATAAGGAGCAACTTAAGCTACTTTTAAAATTGGAGTTACGCGACAAAAAAAATCCACGTGGACAAAATCGCGGACATAGATAGTTCAAAATAAGTTCCACTTGAGAACACTTTTTCAAGTTCATACATATAAGTCAAAATTTATATCTACTTCCTAATCTATGTACACCGCTTCGCAACGGGTTATCGCTGTTAGTAAGTTTGTAAAGGAGAAGAAGCGGCAAGAAGCTTCCCAGCAACACGTCTAGCTAAAAAAAAACTTCTACATAATTCTTTATGTATCTCAGGCTCACGATTACTTTTCAAAGAATTAATATAGTTGTAACAAAAAAATTACCTCGCAATTATGACATACTAAAAATTCATACTGCGACTTAGATTCCTTACATGTTATGCAAAATGTAAACCATCTTGCCTTATTAACCGACTTCGAAAAAAGGAGGAGGTTTTCAATTCGTCGGGATCTTTTTTTTTTTTGCTTTTTTTTATGTATGTTCGCCGATTACTCCGTGATTTATGATCCGATTTCCGTGATATTTTTTTTCGACGCGGAATAGCTTCCAATTGGTCCCCTAAAAATTTTACATAGTTTGGCCCAGTAGTTTTCATTTTATGAACATTTTTCATGGAAACAATTTTCACTCCGTTCCATATGTACACCGATTACTCTGAGAATTATGATTCGATTTACGTGATTCTTTTTTTGTTCGACGCGGAATAGCTGCCATTTGGTCCCCTAAAAATTTGACATAGTTTGGCCCAGTAGTTTTCATTTTACGAACACTTTTTTGTTCCCGGTTCTTGGGGACCTATATTTTTTAAGAAGCGCGGCACCATTCGTAGGTCCACCCATACGTAGCTAGACACTAAAAAGTAACAAATAAAAAATAAAAAATTCGTTTAAAAAACAGACTTCAAAAACTAAAAAACTAAAATGTATAAAATAACTTATTTCTAAAGCTATTATTATTAATATATATTATCTAAAACATCTTGAAGTCGGTGCAAAATAAAACAAAAAAATTACTATATTTTGAAAATTACTAAGCACCGACTTTAAGATGTTTTAGATAATATATATTAATAATAATAGCTTTAGAAATAAGTTATTTTATACATTTTAGTTTTTTAGTTTTTGAAGTCGGTTTTTTTAAACGAAGTTTTTTTTTTAACGAGGTGTAATCAGTCATCGACACCCTACCGTTTGGGGACTACGGTAAGGGCTCTTACACACCACGTTTTTATCAAGCGCTGCCGACACGCGTCGCACACAACTGTAACGCGCTGCAAACGCGATGTTATCGCAACCAATTTACCTATTCACACATTCATAAAACTGTAGTATGCAGACGACGACTTGTTCGCTTGCTGTTTACTAGTGCAGAGTTACATCGACACAAACCCGCTGGCAGCGCATTTGTTTGGCTGCAAACAGACAAGCAACCAAATAACCTCGATGTCGGTCGGTCACACAGCGCACGGATGTCCCGAGTTTTCCAAGAAAACGTAATCTGCACACCTGGTTAATTATTCCTGCGAACGGCCAACAAAGTTGAAAACAATAGGCTATTGTCTAATTGCAAATTTTAAACACGAAGTAAACAAAAGAAGTCCGAATGTGGGAAGGGTAATAAACCAGGTGCGCATTTCTTTGTCGGTATGTTACAATATTATATACATACAACAGTAAACAATAATACTATAGCTTGAAGTAGTAATCTTTAAGTAATCTGTTAAAAGCAGGCAATGTCTGCTTGATGTTTAGTGGTAGTGCACTCTAGAGTTGAATGGCCTGGACGATAAAAGACTTGTAAAATCTTCTGTTGGCAGGCGTTTTCAGTTCTTCGACAATCTAAAGAATCCTGAATCACTGTAATTAAGGAACTGAAAGCTTTCCATGAGATAATCAGGGGACTTGGGATTAAACAAAATGTTGTGAAGAAGAGACAGGATATGCGCATTCCGGCGAAGGCGGATGGGAAGCCACTTGAGTTGCACACAAAATCCTTTGTACGAAAACAGTCAATGGTCGTCCTATCAAGTATAATAAAAATGTGCAGTACCGTAACTTCGCAAAGATATTTCTCAACGCACCGCGGTCTTGCGAATGTCGTGCAATCGACACTTTTTTGCGTTTGAGTTCTTGGAAAATGAAAGTAGCTCGACGCGGTCTCATAGGAAAATGGCAGGCGGATTAGATATTGTGAAATCGATTGCTGCGGCGCGTACCATTATTAATTTTCAAAACGCAAAATTGCACGTTTATTTTTATTTCTTTAAACGACTTTAAAAAGGAGGGTTCGAAATTCGACTGTGTTTTTTTTAATGTTTGTTACGCGATTCCTCTGTCAATTGTCGACTGATTTTCATTTTTTTTTAATTTGATTAAAGTAACATCCCATCGTTACCAAGTCTGGATCTGATGAGTGGATCCCAGGGGAATCGAGAGCAACCCCTGTTGAAAAGCGCCTAGCGCTTTTTATCAGGAGTTCAGCAGACAGGCAGATGGCCCACATGATGGAAAGCGGTTACCATCACCTATAGCCATTTGCAATACCTGAGGTGTTACAAATGCGCTGCTGCTCTCTTAAGGGAGACTGGAACCTGGTCACTAATGCCGGAACACAACTCAAGGTTGTTATGGCGACATACTTTAGACCAGGGGTGGTAGCCATCCAGTCGGGCAAATGCCCTGCCACCTGGCTGTGGGTTGTTTTGTCGCCTCTTACGACAGGCCGCCCCAAAACAGGAAATTGTATTCTTTCTCTGTTCCTGCACGGATAAAAAACGTCTCCACTTATATGAGATAAGAATGTTCAGATGGATGTGTGGTGTTAGAAGAACGGATACAAGTGAGAAATGAGTATATATGGGGAGAATAATATGCTTCTAATAGTAGTACCTTAAGACTACAATTGAAATACTGAACAAATTCTATCGAATACAACAAGAATGTTATTAATCTTAGTAGTTTCCTTCATTATATTAATTTATAATATACAAATATTATTTCGAAATAATATTGTGTTTCGAAATAGATGAAAATATGTACACTGTGAGCCCCTTATCTGTGGAGTAGGCATACAAATTATCGAGGCAATTACAAATAAACAGAAACTATTGGAATATTTTTAAAACGGTACAGTGTAACCGTTTATTTTGTTTAGCCGAGTCATTTACTGTTGTTGCGAAGGTTACGCACTTACAATTCGGATGCGACTGCACCGACTGTTTTTTCAAAAAGTATACAATTTCCTGTGGTTGGGCGGCCCGTCGTGATAGGCCACAGAGAACAAAACAACCCATCGCCAGGTGGTAGGGTATTTGCCCGTCTGGATGAATACAACCCCCGGTCTACAATATGCCGCCTTAACAATCTTGAGCTGTGTTCCGGAATTAGTGGCCAGGTTCTAGTCTCCCTTTAGAGAGCGGCAGTACATTGGTAGCACTTTGGCGCTACAAATGTCCATAGGTGATGGTAACCACTTTCCATCAGGTCACTCTTGAAAATAAAAACCATAAAAACCAAAAGCCATGGTAATCCGCCAGGTCCCCGTAGTAGGCTCAAGAAATGCTGGCCTTATGGTTAGTCTAAAGGCATGCTTTAATCCCTAACGAAAAATACAAAAGTATATTTATTAATAATAAAAATTGACCTTCATGTACAATAGTTGGATTAGAAAAACAAATTGCTCTATTTAATAGTATTTTAATATTATCCACCCAAAAAGACAGAAAATGATTTGCGGCGATATAGCTCAGAGTCTAGTGCAGTAGTCGCCAAAGAAAACCTACTTTATATGACCAGTGTAGTTATAGGATATGACAATACAGTTACTCTAGATATGAAAAGCATATAAATATTTTTAGAAATAATTAAATTTATATTTGATAAGAAACGAATACTGCCCTCGACACGCTAACGCTGTCTTTGCGATTAGAGCTTGTCCATCCCAAAAGTAGCCTGGAAGAGATCGCTTTAAGCGTTTAACAATAAGGCCGCCTATTGTATGTTACAACTATTTAAAATAATTAAGTGTGTGTTGGAGTATATAAAGATATAAAGAGTATTGGTATTGTATATTATAAACAAAAAGTGTTTTAGAATTTTAAAGGGAATTTAAGGGTGATATATGTGTACTATTTATGTACTAAAAATGCATAATATTTTAGTACTTTAATATTTTTCAATATTTGATCTCGACTAACCGTGTTAGCCATAAATAATCATCAGCCGATTGACACTGTGCATACACACTAAGCGCTAAGCCTTATGAGACTTTAGTCTCTAACAACATACGTGTACTATTAATATGGTTATACTGTACATATTTTCGAGTTCGAAAAACATGATAAGGGTACAACGTACACTTGCACACAAGTACAAAATTCTCGTGTATGTATATTAATATATAATTTTCGAAATGACCGGTGCTGTACGATAACAGCCGTTGTGTGTCAGAGGTTTGCCCTTATCTCGCTAACATTCAAAAATAAATGTTTATTATACTTAACAACGTATAGGGACATTTTTAAAGTGTTTTTTTTTTCAAAGTTTGGGTTGCCAGTGTTATAAGGATGCTGGGTTTTTGGAATATTTATACGTGGTACAGGCACGCTGGAAGTGTTTGATGTTTACAGCTCTTCGGGCTGCTTCGATCCGTGTGGTGTTACGCTCTCATAGAATATCGAAGTGAAACGGCTAAGCCTTGAGCTCATCGTGTTTCGTACGATGAGTGAAGGAGACGGTGGCAACTCCGCTTCCTTTTCTTTTCCCTCTTTTTTGATGACGCAGGGCGAATGTCTGTTCTTGGGACACAGTGCTCGGGCCTGAGGTGAAGGCTTTAAACCGAGGGATGTGCGGGACTTTTAAACGGCCGTATGCCCACTGAGGCCTCCAATTGGAGGACCGGGATGTCGGCCGTCAAACTACCCACTAAATGTAACCTGCGCCCCTCACCTTTGCGCTTTTATAGTCTGCCACAGGAAGTAGACCATGGGTACTACATCTGTGATACCCCGACGCTTGGCTGTCTCACTCATGTCACCCCTGGGTGAGTGTACTAGAAGCACCGCAAACAGACGTGGTGGGGCTCTGGGCTAGTCGTCCCAACTAAACATAAACCTGCGCCCCAATCTTGCCTTTTGTGTGGACGCCACCGGATCTAGCACAAAGTTACTGCATAGTAGATTTCCAAGGCGCCGACCTGGTACAACCCGGGGAGCAGAGTGTCCTCGTCATCAGCAGGGTGGTGGTCCATCGTGCCCCCCGTATCGAGCGGCACCCTGCGCTGGATTCTCGGGAGGAAGAATAGTGTGCATAAGGGCAAAGCCCACAATGGTCAATAAATGACGACGTCGGACGATGGTCGCTTGCACTTTGTTTGGTGCTCTTTGAGTCGCGAAAAGATTGGAGCCTCGAGGAAAACCTCTTTGCCCCGGTTTCTACTCGACGGATAACTATCCGTCGGTGGCGAGGTTCGGAGTCATTGGAGCCTTCCTAGCGGTGGTCTCTCAACGGCTCTTGTTAGCCAGTCTGCGGCACCCGGTGGCCATCTGTGGCTTCTGGTGGCCTGCTTGCATTTCCTTCTCCCTTAATTCCGCTTCCCGCATTCCAACCCTCCTATTTCACCCCCCTATCTCGTCTCCTCAATCCCATTTCTTCTGTGTGTCTGTCCCACCCTAAACCCTGGCAACACGTTGGTTACGCTCCTGGTAATAAAACTACGTTTTAACAGTTTTAAGCGCGGTAATTTATTTGATTTTGATTATTCATATATGACCATGTCTCTGAATTCCGAAAAAAACTCAAGTGGTTGCCAATCCGATTTCGCCGGAATACTCACATCCTTGCTCTTCTCTATAGTATTTTATTTGTCCCTAGTACTCCTGATTACCTTAAACAAAGTTTTGAATTTCTTTCGTGCTCTCATAATTTACGCCCTTCTACTAAACTTAAATTGAACACTCCTGCGCATAACTCAACTTTTTATAACAATTCTTTTACTGTTAAGGCTATACAGCTCTGGAACGCGCTTCCTGTTACAATCAGACAAGCAAAATCGCTAGCGATATTTAAAACTATGATCAAAAAATACTACCTGTCGTTGGAATATGATATTTAAATTCACTTATAAACATTTATATATTTTGTAGATATGTATTTGTATGGTATGTATATTAAGTATATATCTATGTAATATATAAAATTTATCCATATATTTATATATATATAATTTATGTATTTATTATTAAAATGTAAGTAGTTTGTACTATATGTTACGTATACCACCATCGCCATTATCATCTAAATTTATTTCTGGGGTTGTCTGGAAGAGATCGCTTTTTAGCGATAAGACCGCCCTTTGTACATAACTAGATATAATTTTAGTCTTAAGTTCATGTTTGTATTGGTGTACAATAAAGAGTTATCTATCTATCTATCTATTCCAACGTTTTGGCCACTTTTCAGTCTCCGTGATCACGGAAGACAAAGATGTCAAGTGTCAACGAGTATTGTTAAAGTTTTAGCCTACCGCCTTGTCCATTTTAATTAACTATTTAGTTTAAGTTTTGTTTATGGTTAGTATTTACTCTATGGGAAATCATAAATTGAATAAATTAGATTAGGCTATATCTAGTAACTAGCTGT
The DNA here is from genome assembly GCA_949752895.1 of Dendrolimus pini. Classification (NCBI taxonomy): domain Eukaryota; kingdom Metazoa; phylum Arthropoda; class Insecta; order Lepidoptera; family Lasiocampidae; genus Dendrolimus; species Dendrolimus pini. The sequence goes on from OX457153.1 coordinate 5,638,808, forward strand.
GCCCGTGAAGTCGTCCGCGTGAAATTTTTTCAGAACACCCCGATTTTGAAACATTATTCATTGGTGCTTCGCTCCTATTGATCTTAGCGTGAAGATATATAGCCTATAGCCTTCCTCAATAAATGGGCTATCCAACACTGAAAGAATTTTTCAAATCAGACCAGTGGTTCCTGGGATTAGCGCGTTCAAATAAACAAACAAACAAACTCTTCAGCTTTATAAGATTAGTATAGATTGTAAGTGCAACTTATTACTGAAAATTACCTATCGTTTACATGTACTTACTTACTTAAAATTTACTCGTGTACTTAATACCAGCTACTAACTATAAAAGATAATGACTAGAACAATTTTCGAAATTATTTTTAAGTGCGTTAAATTTGAATCATATTCCTGGTAGCCCTGTCGACTAGTTTGAAATAAATATTTGTTCAATTGTAAAAAATAAGGTGATAAACGCGCTTGTGTGTGTATGTTTTTTTTGGGTTTTTTTCCCGCAGCAAGAGCACCCATTCTTAAGGTACCATTACATTTTATTTTTGAATTTACAAGTTTTTCCAAACTGTTACACTATCTTGTAAACATCCCACTGCTGGGCTCGCCCCCCCCCCCCACTATAGGGGAACGACGAGATACCCGTTTATCCAGAGCGGCTTGGCAGGACAAACATTGTTTATCACGAAGTGTGGGTTTCATCGCTGTTTTCCTTCGTCGTTGTTAGCACGTGGTAATTCGGTAGTTGACAATTTTTGAGAAACAGGTTTATTTTGAGCCTTATGGTCTATTTAGCCAAAATATTAATATTTCAGCAAGAAAACAACATTAACATATTTAATTTAGCAATTTTATAAATATTTTGACATTTCGTCTCAAAAACGCGTCAAGCTGTCATGGCGTCGCATGACGTCACAGTGTGCAAAACAAACATCTGTTTCATTGAAGTGTTATCTGAGAAGTCATTGATAACTTCTTGTGTTTTGCACGCTATGACGTCACGCGCTCTGATCGGCGTTTATTGTCACGTGGCTAATGGCTGCAATATAACAATTTTATTTCTCAAAAATATCAATTAATATTTAAGTTAAAACAATTTATTTTTGTCATATTTAGATCGTAATCTACGATATATATTAAAATCAGCCTATATTTTTCATACTGTCATGTACCGTATTATAACAATAGGAACATTATGACGAATAACTCCCTACGAGATGCATGCGTTCCGGCCCGCACCCTTTGAATTTTGGGACGTGTTCGCTAACCATATTACGCTATCACGAATTTATGATTTATATTGAGTACAAATAATTAGCTCATTTTCAATTTCTCATAATACAATGTAATTGAAAAGGCGCTAATTAGGACTTGACCGATTTAAGTTTGAATAATATGTTTTAAATTCTATAAATATAAGAACGGATTGGTGGCTCCAGCTGTGTTACAAGATTGTGTCACTTTTTACGTTTGTCGACGAAGTGCGTCAAGGGGTGGGAGTGCTAAATTTCATGACGTCACATTTCAAAATATAATATATTTAAGCTTTAGAACAAGAAATTTATCCCTTCATCAAAGACTACTTAATCGCATTCTCGTGCAGATTCTTTGACCTTGCCCCCCATCACCCGAACCCTCTGGTGACGGAAACGGGCAACTACAAACCCATTTTTTTTTTTTTGGCCAGGGGAAATCCGTTTGAGGACTAAGCCGCGACAGGCACAGAAGCCTGGGGGATGCTCGCGACCTGGTGAGACCTGGTGGTGGCACTAGCGTGCCCGGTCAGAACCGGTGCCACGCTATTGCCACTCCCCAGTTAGGGATACCCACTAAAACCCCTGGGTGTTCCGTCCTGCGCCTTATGCCAGGGCTACGGGAATAGGCTACCCGGCTCCGCATTCCCTGGCAGGCGTGGGCCCCGCTCACTGGGCCTCTTCCAATGCCGGGGGAGCTAATCCCCCGGCGACTTCTCGGTCTTTTCCGGGCGTGGGGCGGTCTGTAACGCGCCCCACGGGAAGAGAGATGAGCGCGCGCGGAACACTCGCGCTCTCATCTCGACGGCATGTGCGGGTGAGTGAGAACCTCTATACCCCTAGAGGCCCCACCCGCGCCGCCCGCTTACGGTGGCCGAAGGTCTAAGTCAGACCTCCGGCGTCTGCGCGTCCTCCTTTGTCGGGAGCGGAGCAGAGAAGTGCGCTCACGCTCCCGTTCCGCCTCCTCCTTCGCAAACATGACGTGCTCGCAGAAGGAGGAGACGGCGTCCCATCCGGTGCGACTCCCGACCATGGTGCGAACCACGGCCGGGAGCAACTACAAACCCACCCCGAACCCTTCCACGAGAAAACGTCGCTCTCGCAATGTACTCGACGAGCCCGATAAAATCACCCGTATTCTCGCGATTATGAACCCCCGAGGCTTCTTATAACGTCAGCCTGGCATAACAGACGCAGACAAAACAGACGCTTTAGAGCCCCCGGCTCGGATCCTCTCACACAACGTTAAGACCCACCAATCACACCCACTCATTACAGACACAAGTAGTCATACATGATTAGCCTAGGCGTGTTGCTGGAGAGTTTCCTCCGCCGCTTCTTCTCCTCCAGCTATAACACTTTGCTAAGCGATAGTAAAGATAGACTAGGATCGGCTCGCCGGCGGAGTCGATAACGAGTCCCCACTATATAAACATTTCAGCCTGTTGGCTTAGCTCATTCAGCCTTTTACGGCTTAATCCTTTAGAATCAATCCCCTGCAGCGATCGAGCCGAGGTCAAACCTCGCAGGAGGTGCCTCCTCGAGCGCGCTGCTTCCGGACTCCCACACCCACAGAATCGGGAAGCCCCCAAAGTCCAGTATCGCTGAAACAGCCATCTGAATCTGCGGCTATTCAGATAGTCCAGCTCCAAAAAAAAACCAGAGGACACATTGTTCACATACGATAGCCCCAATACGCACTATCTGTATTATATTTCTTCTATGTATAGTTTAATTGTAAATAACACAAATACAAATAATCATATAGTCTAGTCTACATCGAGTTTTATTTTAAAAGAAGCAACTGCCTCCAATAATAGTTTAGACATGAAATTGGCTATCTAGCCCCCGAAAAACATCGGAGAGTGACTGGTGAGAAATTTAAAAAAAAACTAAAAGTTGAATTTTCGGAATCTGCTGGTCCGAAGTAAGCTCCTTTGTATTTTTTAACCGACTTCCAAAAGGAGGAGGTTCTAAACTAGATTGTTTTTTTTTAATGTATGTACCTACACCGATTATCTACTCTGAGATTTGTGATCAGATTTACGTGTTTCTTTTTTTAGTTCAATGCTAGTTGCCATTTGGTCCCCTAAAAATATAACATGGTTTGGCCCAGTAGTTTTCATTTTACGGACATTTTCCGTTCCCGTTTCTTGGGACCTATATTTTTTAAGGCGTGCGGCACTTTTCGTAGGTCTATCCATAGCTAGACACTAAAAAGGAACAAATAAAAGTATAAAATATCTTATTTCAAAGCAATTTTTAAATATAGTATCTTATTTAATATATATTATCTAAAACACCTTGAAGTCGGTGCAAAGTAAAACATAAAAATTACTATATTTTGAAAATTACTATGCACCGACTTTAAGCTGTTTTATTAAAAAATAAGATATTATAATTAAAGAATAGTTCCGCGTTTTTATGGAACCCTTCAACGTGCGACTCCAACACAGGTCACTTATTCTGAAATTACTGTTAATCGTCCCAAATAATAATAGATAAATTCTCACACCATTTTTCAAACACAAAGAGGTGTTAAACTCACGACTATGCGCAACCACAAACTGCTTTTAGCAAATATTTACATATAATGTAATAAATCTGTAGACGAGTCGAGCTTGTACGATGAATTAAATAAAAAAACTTAGTTAAAAAAACCGACTTCAAAAACTAAAAAGTATAAAATAACTTATTTTTCAAGCTATTTTTAATTATAATATCTTATTTTTAATATATATTATATAAAACATCTTAAAGTCGGTCGCTTAGTAATTTTCAAAATATAATAATTTTTATGTTTTACTTCGCACCGACTTCATCTAAAAAAGTCCGCATCGAACTAAAAAAGAATTACGTAAATCGGATCATAAATTTCAGCGTAATCGGTGTACATACATAAAGAATACCAATCAAATAGAGAAACTCCTCCTTTTTGAAGTCGGTTACAAATGTATCTAACCTGGCCAAATCATAATTTGCAGTAAACCTGCGAAAAATCGAAATGTGTGTTATCAACCTTAGTTTCTTCATACATACATACATAACTTCACGCCAGGTCCCTTGCGGGGTAGGCACGAACGACAGAGCGCCATTTAGGCTTATTCTTACACACCTCACTTGCTTCTTTGACATTTTCATAAATGTGTTTTATTATAGCTAACTTTTAGAATAAGTCTTTGGGCTCTTTCAAGTTGTATCAGATATGTCCGAAACAAAGGCTTACTAAGGGGTATGTGCAAAACTGTATTGAATATATTGAGGAACATTAGTCTACATTTGAACAAGCTCATCAAGAATTGATACGACTTACGTCGCGTGAACAACGAGCCAATTTATCATATTTTGCAAATGATGAATATTTCTTATCGGAAGATATTTATTTAAACATGTCGTGCGATCTTAAGAATTTGTTAACCGCGCACAGCGCGAAATCGGCTGTGCGCGGTTAACAAGTCCTTGTCAATTATTGGCCTTACTTATAAACGTTGGTTAAATTTTAAGAAACTGCTCAGCAACTGATTAACGAAAATCTTACCCATAAACTCGTCTTATGGATAAGAGGTGGTGGTAAAGTAACTCATTAACTGTCAAAAATAACCAACATCGAGAGGTAGTTTAAGTGACTGCTAAGAGGCTAGATGGCAAGTTTGATTTGAAACAGCAATCGATTAGGGGCTTAAATGTTTTATGAAAAATATGGAGATCATCTAATTTTGAGTGTAGACGCTTGTATGTATTGCACATTCTTGTGATAGGGCTGCTGAGGCCTAGGTTGGTTATAACTGGTGGAACGTAGAAGATTTTCGTAAAAGCAGGTCGAGGGATCAGATGATGCACACTTATTTTTATGTCTTTGATAAAGTTTGTGCACATAATGCTATTGTTGAGGAATTTATGCAATAAATGCCTTGCTCATACACAACTGTTGTATCATGAAAATTGACACTAAAACGCTTTTTATGTTTGTTACAGATAACACAAGAAACCAGCCACCGAGAGCACTTAACATTCCAAATAGAAAAATATATTTATTAAAAAAAGTACCTTGAAGAAAGCTGATATATATAGCACCAGATACATTATAAAATTAGCTCCTATAAATCTATATTCATAAATGTAAAAAAATTGACCAAATTTTTTCTACCAAAACAATTTTTCAAGTAAATTGTTATTTAAATTAAGAAAAAATACTTTCCTAACCTGCCTTTATGACCAAAGCCTTGTAAATAAATAAAATATAACTAAATTAAATTCTATTTATTGATGAAACTATAAGTGTAGTGATTTTTTAAATTTAATAAAAAAACATCAAGTGAAGAGTTAAATTTATAGTGGTTACATACATTTAAATGTAAACTTTTCAAAAATTAGAAGTGAACAAATAAATTTATATAAATGAAGATGACGCCGCAGCAATACTGTTTGAGATGGAAGCATCATCACAGCAATGTCCAGAACATGTTCGCACAGTTGTTGGAAAAGGGTCAGTAGATATAATAATACGTAAGCTGTACTTCATCTGCGTTAGTGTTAAAAATTTAACCTGTAGTTAGAAAATAAGAGGACACATGACAAAATTAATTATTAACTTTAAAAAGAAACATGACAAGAAAACTTTACTCCTAAATAACTGTAACATTTCTCACATAAAATTTTCCTACTAACATGTAATGGTGCAAATTTAATACATTTTAATTACATAATTAAATATCTCTCGTGGTACTAAAAAATTACTTCAATCATCATATTGTAAAAGTAATATGATAAGATGTTATTTTAACACCTGATATTTAAAAAATATCATAAATTGTAAATTTTTGTATTTAAAAATCTCACATCAATATTACAATGTAATGTATAAAAATGTATAAAAAGACTAATAAGTAATTTCACAAGCTGCACTAAATGACATTATCCGCCGGGCTCTTGTCGCCACCGGGACCCCAGCCATTTTAGAGCCAAATGGACTGTGTCGCGACGATGGCAAGAGACCGCACGGGATGTCTTTGGTGCCATGGAAGATGGGACGACCATTAGTTTGGGACGCAACGTGCGTTGACACTTTGGCAGCGTCCCATCTTCCCGATACGGCTGTGGTAGCTGGTGCAGCTGCCGCCCGACAAGAGGACCTAAAACGCCGTAAATATGCATCCATTGGCAGTGGATACATATTTGCGGCTTTTGGTGTCGAAACTCTCGGGCCATGGGGTCCAGAAGCCCATCGCCTTTATCGAGACCTATCAAAACGGCTGATAGATGTCTCACGAAACCAAAACGCTGGCCTGTATTTTGGGCAACGCATAAGCATTGCCATACAACGTGGTAATGCGGCCAGCGTTTTGGGAACGTTCCCAACTGACAGTGATTTGGTACCTATTTACTATTTGTAGTTTGTATTTTTTATAAATTAAGTTGTATATATATGTTTATTTTAATTAATACATAATAAATAAATACATAAAATTTGCTATCGATCAATGAAAAAATCAAAAGTAATTTCAATATAACCTAAATTAACTAAAAGTATTATTACTAAGAAAGTGTCCATTAACACTTTTCTTGTTGTCTCTATTAAGGGGAAGACACTTTGTTCATGTGTTCTTTAATAAGTTAGCACAGTACAATAGTTTACAGCACTGGTTCAAACGGTTTTGTCCTTTTGAGCCTTCTCGTTATATTCGTGTTGTCGAGGAGCTGAATGGTGAAGCCGATCGATGCTCGTGAGTTTCTGTGTACTTTGTCTTATTTTACAATTATTATTGCGCTCTGTCTTATTGAATATGCACTGTTTGCTTACAACTCCATTAATTCTTCAAAAGTCATTCTGTAACATAATTCTTTATAAAACTTAAAAAAAGAACTTAAATATAAATACAATAACAAACATAAAGAAAAACAATTTTTAGCTAGACGTGTTGCTGGGGAGTTTCTTGCCGCTTCTTCTCCTTAACAGCAATAACACGTTACGAAGCGGTGTACATAGACTAGGAAGTTAAATTAATTTTTAGCCTATATGTATGACCTTCAAAACGTGTTCTCCAGTGGAACTTATTTTGAATAAAAGCTTTTAAATTTGAATACGTACATATAAACGTATATGTACAAATGTTAGAATTTATTGTCGATTTCCTATTAGTGACAAAACCCCTCTCTAAGGCTGTCACTCAAAAAATTTATTTAAAACATTGAAAAAGTCCGCTAGCCAAAAGTAAAATCGTATGAAAGAGAAATATTCGTGCGGTTTTAAAATCGTGTATCGCAAAAAGTGTAATCGTGGTGTGTGCTTATCCTTATTGAGAATAAAAAACGATGCTAAAAAGGCGGATGGCAACACACAGTCGTGACCTTGTATGCGCCATTTTATTTTTTTAAACCCATTTATTTTTAAATCTTTAGACGTGGAGCGGAATTTTCGAAAATCCCAACTGCGAAGTTAGTAGAAAAAAAATCACTGACATTTTGACAAGTGTGAAACTATTTTTACTTAAGGTTCTGTATAAAATATTTCAATCGCCGAATGAGGTCGCTTTAAGCTGCTTACTATTAAATTGCAAAGAAAGAGTTTATACTGTATATGGAGGTTAGAGGTAAGGAGAACCGTCTCATTGGGTGGAAAGTTGAAAAAGTCCCCAGCTATAAACAGTAAATGATAGTCTAAAAACCCTCCGAAATGGCGCTACCGTAGGCGAATGGTGTGGAATGAATGTAGCGGTTTTTAACGGACTGAAGTATGCAGAGTTAGAAAATTTAATACATTTAGTCACTATAATAGTTGGTGATAGTACACTTAGATATGTCAGCCAGTCTGTCAGTTTTTTATGGCATGAGTTCAGCAGACAGGCAGACGGCCCAGTGGTGGAAAGCGGTACCATCGCCTATGGATATTAGCAACACCAAAGATTCTACAAATGCGCTGCTGCTCTACAAAGGGTGACTGGAACCTGGCCACTAATGCCGGCACACAAGGTTGTTATGGCGGCATGCTCTAGACCCGAGGTGGCTGTGGATTGTTCTGTCGCCTCTTATGACAGACCGCCTGGACGCAGAAAATAGTTTTCTTTCTCGATTCGTGCACGGATAAATATGTATTGATAACTAAGGCTTAGTCAGTGCGAAATCTGTGAACCGCATCTGAAGCAAATTTTACTGAGAGGAAATATTCCTTTATTTAAAAAATGAAACATGTGTATTCAGCGATTTTCGAAAATTAGATTGCCATAAATACTGGCAAATATCCGAAAAAATAAACGCCTGTACTCTTATGGCCTCAATCGATCAAATCTCTCTAACAAACATAATAAATTAAATTAAAGGAAAACATAAAATCGTAACTTACTTTAGTTGAACGAAAAAAGTGTAATTAATTGCTCGGAATGAGCTCCATTTTGTTGTATACACAAATTTATTCCTTCAATGAATTCATTTTAAATTCTCATTTAAATAGTTCTTTGTCATTTTAATAAATAAACGTCGTCAAAGACAATTGTGAATTAGTTCCTATTTTTATTTTATTTATTTATTCAAACAAAAACATACATATTTTTTACATATCTACATCATGACGAAAATGCTAAAAATCTGCGCTTTATGTACAATGATTAAATATGAGGTAGTTTGAATTATTACATCTATATACCTTTCTCCATTTCTAGTACCAAGTGTGATAGGGACAGCAGACATTAACACATGACCTTGTACTCTATTTTTGCCATGTTTATATAGAATGAGTATAACATGTATCAGTTATCTGATAGACTTTTGATTAGAAGTGCTTTCTTTATGTTGTTCCATTGCATTGAATTTATAAGTTCTTTTTTATTTTTTTATTTGCCTTCCCCTGCATTATATGTTAAAATGGAGATTATTGTTTTTCTTCTGTTTAATTTTAATGGTTATCTTTTTTTTTTTTTTTTTTTTTCATTTTTTTACTTAACTATTACTTTTCCTTGCTTCTATTACAGTCTTTATATTATCTATTTATTACTTATAATCTTTTTTTTTTTGTTTACTTTTCATGTTTTGTTTGTTATTTTAATCTATTGTCTAAACGAACTCACACACATTTTCTTTTTGCTACTGGTCTAAGGGAATTTATAAGTGAAGATTTTATGGTTTTCCTTTCGTTTTTAAAATTAGTAAAAAAAATTGATTTACAAAAATTCAGATCTTTTTGATAGCACGCCAAAAGGAAAGTTTGCACTGAAAATCAGCGTTGTGTCGGATATTACGTCGGCACAGAAATAAGCTAAGTGCAAACCTTGTTTGCTGGAGATGCGACGTACAAATTCTCAAAATATGCTTGTATTAAAAAAAATACTTCGTTTAAAAAAACCTACTTCAAAAACTAAAAAGTATAAAATAACTTATTTCTAAAGCTATTTATTATTATTAATATATATTATCTAAAACATCTTAAAGTCGGTGCTTAGTAATTTTCAAAATATAGTAATTTTTATGTTTTACTTTGCACCCACTTTAAGATGTTTTAGATAATATATATTAATAATAATAGCTTTAGAAATAAGTTATTTTATACTTTTTAGTTTTTGAAGTCGGTTTTTTTAAACAAAGTTTTTATTTTTTATTTGTTACTTTTTAGTGTCTAGCTATCTATGTATGGGTGGACCTACGAATGGTGCCGCGCTTCTTAAAAATATAGGTCCCAAGAAACGGGAACAAAAAATGTTCGTAAAGTGAAAACTACTGGGCCAAACTATGTCAAATTTTTAGGGGACCAAATGGCACTATTCCGCGTCGACCAAAAAAAGAATCACGTAAATCGAATCATAAATCTCAGAGTAATCGGTGTACATATGGAACAAAAGGAATTTTTTTTCATAAAAAAATGTTCATAAAATGAAAACTACTGGACCAAACTATGTAAAATTCTTAGGGCACAATTGGAAGCTATTCCGCGTAGAACAAAAAAGAATCACGTAAATCGGATCATAAATCACGGAGTAATCGGTGAACATACATAAAAAAAACAAAAACAAAAAAAACCCGACGAATTGAGAACCTCCTCATTTTTTGAAGTCGGTTAAAAATACATGTAAGTTTGATGTAAGGCGATTGATACCATAAGAGTACAGGGCGCTATTTTTTCGGATTTTATTAGCCGGTTCGATTCCCGAGTGTGGCAAGCGAGTTTTCTAAAATAGTTTAACGCAGATTTCTTTTTATTTTTTATTAAATTAAATTAAAAGAAAGTTTCTTTTGAGTTAAATCTGCTATCTCCAGTTGTTAAGGCCAAAGCCTTGTACCGCGTAAGAAAAAAAACCTTAAATTGTCTTTGACAGTGACATGTTTGTGATGAATAGTCTTTTTTCGTCTCCCGCCCCTTCTTACTCGCTCCCGCGCTGATATTTTTTTCCTTTTCGATTCACATCCGCTAACCACCTCCAAAAGTTTAATAATATAATAATAATATTAAAGTGCCTTGTCCGTGTTCTGCACCACCAATCCCAAATCCAGTGTATGTGTTCAATTATTCAGAAAGAAGGAAGACCACGGGTCGGCCCAAGTAAGATCGCATCATCCAAAACTACCAAGTCACACACAAAGCTCTTGCAAAACCAAAAAACACCACCACCACAACCTACACTGTCCACCCCGTTTTTAAACCACCAGTATTTAGAAGAGTACTTTCGCTCCAGGTGCGGTTAAAAAATTCCATCCTGTACATAATGTAGATGTGGATTAATTAGGTGTTTTATATACATAAACCTTAAATATTTTAGTTTCTTGTTCAATTCATACCAATTACAAAGAAACCACAAACTACTAAAGAAACTAAGTCAATATAGTGTAGACAACTGCACAGCAAAACATAAAAATCGCAGCCAACCTGATTTGAAGTACTTTATACGTAATGAATGACATGTGGGCAACCTGACAACGTATTTGTTATTGAATTACAGCGATAGTTGTCTGCATTGCAATTGCAGCGCCATGTATTTTGCTAATCCGTCTATTTTAAAGAAACGATGTCATTGGTCGGGATAAAATTTATCCTAAGTGTTAATTCGGGTATAAGCCAGCTGTAGGATCCTTGATTTACTTGATTTATTTCATCCCTTGATATGGATGGAGAGGCCTTGATATGCACCGGCGAGCACGCGCGTGCGCCAACTTGATGAGCGACTTTCGGACTGATGATAAATTCACGCGTGTTCACCTAAATGCTGAGTATGGAAAATATACATACTTCCTTCGTACACCAGCACTATTTCGAGTTTCAAACAAATACGTTTAGCAGATCCAAAAAGGATGCGAACTCAGCGCCATCTTTTTCTCTATTTTTGTCTATCCCACGGAAATGACGTCATTTGTTGGGATAAAAGCTACGCTAAGTTACGCCCCGGGATATAAGATAGCTCTATTTGGAGTTTAATTTAAATCCGTTCAGTAGTTTTCACATGATGCTCTAACAGACAGACGGACAACAGACAACCAACGCGCACTACCACCGCATTGCATTACACGCACATTTCACAACCAAACCAAGACACACAAAGAGCCTAAAAATTAAAAACCCAGACACAGAAAGGAAAAAACAACACACATGGCACTAGATAGGATAATATATAAGTATAGACATAAGGCCCACACTGCACATGCACTTCCTCGCAACACCAGCATGTAACAGATACACTCTACACTAGTATAAGTTTAGTATTAAAATTAGAATAAATAATTATATAGTCACTTATAAGATACATACACTTCAACACAAATTAATTAATGTCACACACAAAAGCTAAAATAATAAGCGTGTTAAATTATAAAAATTAAAACTATATAGATTTAAAACTTTAAAAAAGGGTACGGAACTCGAGACCGTAGAGTAGTTAAAAAAAACAGAAAAAATCTAAAAATTGTGTTTTCACAAACTCAAACCATTTATGGATAGATATATAGATAAACTCTTTATTGTACACCAATACAAACATGAAATTAAGACTAAAATCATACGTAATTATGTACAAAGGGCGGTCTTATCGCTAATAAATAATAGTTAAAAAAAAACTAAAAAAAACACGCTTTAATAAAAAATCCAACTAAAAAACAGAAAATAAAATTTAATAAATTTGGTTTCTGATGAATGGGGTCTTACCGTGCAGTGCAAAAAAGAAATAATTAATCAATTTGATTAAGTACAGTGTAAAAATTTTTATCCGTGCAGGAACGGAGAAAGAATACAATTTCCTGCGGCCGGGCGGCCTGTCGTAAGAGGCGACAAAACAACCCACAGCCAGGTGGTAGGGCATTTGCCCGACTGGATGGCTACCACCCCTGCTCTAAAGTATGCCGCCATAACAACCCTGAGTTGTGTTCCGGCATTAGTGACCAGGTTCCAGTCTCCCTTAAGAGAGCAGCAGCACATTTGTAGCACCTTTGGTGTTGCAAATGTCCATAGGCGATGGTAACCGCTTTCCATCAAGTGGGCCGTCTGCCTGTCTGCTGAACTCCTGCAATAAAAATAAAAAATAAAATAATAATGAATGTACATTATTGTAAAAAAGCGTGGGGTGTATTCAAAGCGCTTTTTAAGATATTATAATATGGTTTTTTTTTATGAAAGCGTGTTTTTTTAAGTTTTTTTAAAACTATTATTTATTTTTCATTTTTAAGTTGAATTTTTTTTTATGTTTTTAAATACAAGCTTTTGAGATCCTGCATATCATGTAGCAGCAGAGTGCTAGCCAAGACAAGTAAAACGAGCCCAAACACGGCGGGTCTATCTTGTTTAGTACAGGAGTTCCTATGGCCACCTTCCGACTCCATCATCAGATCAGCTCCATGGTACCATATTATCGCGCTGTCAAGCGATATAAACATACGAGCCCTAACACGACGGGTCTATCTTGTTTAGTACAGGAGTTCCTATGGCCACCTTCCCACTCCATCATCAGATCAGCTCCATGGTACTATATTATTGCATTGTCATCGACCTTTGACAGGTGTGCAAAGTTTGAATTAAATCTGATCGTTTAAAGTAGGACAAAAACGAGCTCAAATGGGTCGGTTACAAACATACATACATAGATACATACATACAGGTGAAGCTAATAAAAGCGTGTTAAAAAGCGATCTCTTCCAGACAACCCCAGGAATGAATTTAGATGATAATGGCGATGGTGGTATACGTAACATATAGTACAAACTACTTACATTTTAATAATAAACACATAAATATATGGAGAAATTTTATATATTACATAGATATATACTCAATATACATACCATACAAATACATATCTAGAAAATATATAAATGTTTATAAGTGAATTTAAATATCATAGTTTTAAATATCGCTAGCGACTTTGCTTGTCTGATTGTGACAGGAAGTGCGTTCCAGTGCTGTATAGCCTTAACAGTAAAAGAATTGTTATAAAAACTTGAGTTATGTAAGTATAGTAGAAGGGCGTATGGATTTATTATATTATAGATATAGATTTTTGTCTGGAACCTCTTTGTTGGAAGATGATTTTAGTAGGAGAGCTGGCACCAATTTTTGGGTAGGTATTTGAGGCAAGCTGACAACTTGTCACATACCTCTCCTATTATATTCCAACACGGAATTGCAGACCTGGCTGGTGAGTAGCGGGGCTAAATCAACCCCTACATTTTTTAAAATATTAATTTTTTTTCCCAAAAATATATTTGAGGCAATACGCAATTTATATATGTTGCAGTGTAATACTTAATAAATACGAAAAAAAATAAGCCAGACAATTTAATCGGGGCTGTAACGTTACCAGACGCGTGCAAATTTTTTTTGCAAAAAATTATAAAAAATATTTTTGAGGCAGCTTGAAATTTTAATGGAGTGTTATTTATAGCTAAAAAATAAGATTCCCAAAAAGACAGATCATTTCGGTAGGGCTTTCTACCTGCCAGGTGATCAAACAAATAATGGATGGGTACGGGCCTGTACTGCTATAGACAAGCTGTAGTGTGAGAGAGAGCTCATATCGACAGCTGTCTTCGTTCTTGCTTGCCGCGTTACTATTGGCTCTAGCGAGGCCACGTGACTTACAATAACCCATGAGGTTTCTTCGGAGCCGTTATTTTCAGTCGTATTATTCTACTAATGGTGTTACACGTTTTAAAACTCAAATAATTTGAAAATGTCTATTGAAAAGTTAGTTTGTGTTATTTGTAAAAAAAATGGTGCTAAAGTGATTGCTTTTGTGGAGAAAACTCAAAAAAAGTCAGGAGGTGTTAAAGATCCGTAAACATCATGGGTTAAAATATAATGATATTGTTTTGCCAGTGATTCCTAACCTTACAGATGGTTATCACACAAGTTGTTATAAGAATTTTATAGCTTTGATGAAAAAATATATTGAAAATACTGTGATTGAATCCAATGTTTCTACTGTTACAAAAGGTATTGTTTTAATTTAATTATTTTTCAAGTAATATATACTAACAAATAAAAAAATAAAAATAACGATGATGAAAATCATACTACAGGTGAGAATAAATGGTTTATTTTTAATAACTGCTGCATTCAAATTTCTGTGATTAATTAAAAAAATAAATATACATTTCTTTTCGCAGATGATGAAGAGGTTGCCGAATCTGATACAGATGAATCCGAAGATTCAAGTAGTTCTGATGAAGAATCCACAGACGAAGAATGATAATTTATATCTGACGTGAAATGACTTTTATTTATTTCTAATTTTTTTTATACTTAAAATAGTTGTACCACTGAAGAAATATTATATTTTTACAAATCTAGTTTTGCGATTTTATATTTTAATCATTGGTTTTTTTAATACGTAACCCTTATTAATTTTAAGATGAAAAAGTTTTAAATTTCCGTATAAATTTTGACTTGGAATACTGTCAGAGAAAAAAAAACAATTTTTAGTTTTGAATGTAGGGGCAACAGTTTGAATTCTGTACAAAAAATTTTGGAACAAAAATTGTTTAAAATTTAATATTTTTTTTAAATTCTCTTCAAAAAATGAATATTTTTACGGAAATATCAAATATTTAAACAATTCAGAACGTTTAAATTCGCATTAAAATTGGCAAAATAACTAATTTTTAAGATAAAAAAGAAATCACAAAAATATGTCCCTTTAACGTCCATAAATCAATAAAATCACTTTTATGCAAAATGTACTTAGTACAAATTCAGAAAATTTAATATTTTTTACTCCGAAATTCTAACTAGAAACCTCATGGGTTATTGTAAGTCACGTGGCCTCGCTAGAGCCAATATCACCTGGCAGGTAGAAAGCCCTACCGAAATGATCTGTCTTTTTGGGAATCTTATTTTTTAGCTATAAATAACACTCCATTAAAATTTCAAGCTGCCTCAAAAATATTTTTTATAATTTTTTGCAAAAAAAATTTTCACGCGTCTGGTAACGTTACAGCCCCGATTAAATTGTCTGGCATATTTTTTTTCGTATTTATTAAGTATTACACTGCAACATATATAAATTGCGTATTGCCTCAAATATATTTTTGGGGAAAAAAATTAATATTTTTAAAAATGTAGGGGTTGATTTAGCCCCGCTACTCACCAGCCAGGTCTGCAATTCCGTGTTGGAATATAATAGGAGAGGTATGTGACAAGTTTTCAGCTTGCCTCAAATACCTACCCAAAAATTGGTACCAGCTCTCGGACTATTTTAAAATTCGAACATTCATACTCGACGCTGGCTGGATACAAATATCGTGTACAATATTTAAAAAGAGAACGTTGTTCCCTTTCGACGGCCTTGGGCGCGTCACGTGTACAAGCCACGTGGTAGAAGCATGCCGCATTTTGTCTATGGTTCTAATGGAACCCTAAATTAACGGCAAAATACCGTTTTTTTTTTCAACGCGCCATGTATAATTTAGCTTATAATAGAGGTCGATTACCATACGATGTTTAAAATTAAACAATCTATTTTGGTTTAATTGTATAGAATAGTATAAATATATTGTATTCGTTTTATTTTCGTGTCTTAGTGTAAAACTAGTGAAGGCGAGTTCTAAGGATTGACAATCGTTGCGCTAGGATCAGCGTGGGCTATGACGATGCCGGGGGATGAGTCCCCCGGCAATGGAAGAGGCCTCGTGAGGGGGGCCCACGCCTGCCAGGGCTGCGGAGAGGCTAGGTCATATACCCGTAGCCCTGGCATACGGCGAAGGACGGAACACCCAGGGGTTTTAGTGGGTGGCAGCAGCATGGCACCAGTTCTGACTGAGTATGCTAGTGCCACCCCCGATCTGGCGAATCCCACACTAGGTCGCGAATTATCCCCCCAAGGTTCTGCCCTTGTCGCGGCTTAGTCCTCAATCGGATTTCCCCTGGTCAAAAAAAGGATCAGCGTGGGCGTAACTACGTTCTGAGTCTCACGTTCTTCCTGCCATAAGCGCGGGGCACATGGAGGAGGGTGGTTTTAGTGGAGTATTGAGTTGGGAGGTGGGTTTGGTATCGAGTCTCCACATAAGCCGGTTGATTATTGTTTGCTAGCCACATAGGGGATTGCCTCCAGAATCAACTCTGGTCTAATCCCTAGCAAAGGACCCGGTATTGTGCGAAATGCATTTCCCCCGCTTGAAAAAAAAGGATTGACAACCGTTGTGTGAAAAACGTAATTCGTAAACTTTGTACACATAGTTGGCTTCATCAGTCTTTTTTTGTTTATATAGAAAACAAGCTGGTCAGCTTGTTTTCGTAGCGGCGAACTTCGTACCGCCTACTTTCTGAATTCCTAAAAAACTTATTTCCATGAAACAACAACAAAATCACCATAATCGGTCTAGGTCAGGGGTCGGCAACCTTTTGAGTCGGAAGAGTCAAAAATACAATTTACGAAATTTCAAAATTTTTAAAGAGCCACAATTTTTTTCTTGCCAACAATAAATATTACTTGTATTAATTAAGTGCTTGATAGAAACAAACAAATCTATTTATTCATATATAAGTAGTGTTTTTCACAACAAAAAGATAATATTTATGTGACATTATTGTTTAATAATTACTTATTACTTATTGTTAAATAAAAAAATGAAAACAATTGTGCTTCAATAACAAATAATTGTGCAAACAAACTCAATGAAAGCCATGTCTTTTTTTACATATCAAAAGCTTTATAACATATAGGGGTATTCGCAAAAATGCAATGTTTTGATTGCATGTTACAATTTAGGAGGTCTTACCAGTATGCAAGTGTACCTAAGAAGAAGGGTATTCCGGATTTCAGCCTTATACGATCAACTAGTTTTGTTTTATTCACAATTTTGTGCCTTGTGTATAACTGCACTTTTGTCTGTACGCCCATTTGGTAGGAAGCCCGCGATGTATAACTAAAGAGCCGCAGCTCTACACCCAAAGAGCCACATGTGGCTCGAGAGCCGCAGGTTGCCGACCCCTGGTCTAGGTGATCAGGAGGATTCTAGAACCTGATCTCAGCGCAATCTACCGGTTTTAATTGCGAATCCATCCGGGAACCCACTCAAACACACAAAAACAAAATCGCTCCCGGTGATTAGGAGGATTCTAGAACCCGATCTCATCGCCACTTACCGGTTCTAATTGCGAATCTAAACCATCCGGGAACCCACTCAAACGCACAAAAACAAAATCACCAAAATCGCTCCCGGTGATTAGAAGGATTCTAGAACCCGATCTCAGCGCCACCTACCGGTTCTAACTATGAATCTAAACCATCCGGGAACCCACTCAAACACACAAAAACAAAATCACCAAAATCGCACCCGGTGATTAGGGAGGTTTACCAGTTCCCAGCTTATCGGTTTTCTATCAGATACACTTTGGAGAGTGTGCGTCTGAGCTCTTCGATCTGATCCCGCCATCTCCCTTCCATCATCGGACCACCAGACTCACCGCCATGCGGCACCGGTATATGGTGGATATTCCACGTACAAGAACGAAGCGCTTTGCATCTTGCTTCATCATACGCACCGCAATGGAGTGGAACTCATTGCCGGAGTCTGTCCTTTCTACAATTTATAACCTGAGTGTCTTCAAGTCCCGTGTGAATAGGTATCTTCTAGGTAAGCATGCTCCATCCTAGACCACATCTTCGCTCCACATGGGGCGATATCGTGGTCACACGTGAACCTATACTACAATAAAAAGTCCTTCCGATTCCTTACAAGTGAAATTGAGTTTTCAAAAATGTAATGATACCAGTTTCGTTTTTTAAAAATCAGCCCCGAGATTACTTTGAGTATTTTTCACTGTGACATTATTGGATTGCAGATATGAGCCAGGCACCAGTAATACACTCTCACATCTTCCATTAATTGATTATGAATGAATGAAGGAAAACTGTTTATTGTTCACCATAACTTAAACCTAGACATTAAATATGAATACATTTCCATTAGTGGGCGGCCTTATCGCTTATAGCGATCTCCTCCAGGCAACCCAGTGTCCAAGGAGACATTAAAAGAAATATTAAATAATATTTTTTGGTTTTAATTAACTAAATTAAAACTAATTCGTAATTAAATATAATAAAACAGAAAAACAAAAATTACAATAATAAAGTAATATAGATATACATAATTAAATAGATTATAATAATATAAATTACATATACCTACATGCGAATAATAATCTAATTCTATTTACTGCAACAAATTTTATTTAATGGTCAGTGATCAAGCGTTTGAATGTAGAAATTGAAGACATGAGTGGATGAAGGTGATAAGTCGCATAATTCCAATTCTGAGTAAATCGAGATCAAAGTTTTACTTTTATTTGAAACTGAACTGAACTTAACACCTTTAGCAACGTTTTATTTCTTAAATATGCCTTATATCTATGGTTTAAGGTCTGTAGTCATTTGGTATCAACTTATAACATTCATCTACGCAAAAAAAAGCAAAAAACCGAATATGCGACATATCACCTTCATCCAATCACGTCTTCAATTGATGTAGCTTGTCTGAATTTCAAGGCGGAGGGTGCACGGCAAAAGAATTTCCTACGAAGGACGAACTATGTTTAGGTATGGTTAGCAGAAGATTTTCATTTGAGCGCAAATTACAGGAATGAGATTAATAGAGGAAATTATAAAGTTCCTTTAAATATGGCTGAATACAGGCATTGAAAAGGATATTGTGCAGAAGTGAGAGTAAGTGGCAAAGGCGAATAGGCTACCATTTACGCATATTACGAAATTAGAAGATATGGTCATATTTACGCAACCCAAATATGAACCGGATACAAACATTTGGAAGGCTATAAAACTTATCCAGTTGTTCTTGGGTTATGTCTAGATAGTAAGCATCAGCATAATCGAGTAGGGGGAGAAGGAGAAGCAAGGATTGAGCAAGCAGCAATCCTAGTAGCAGTAGGTAGGAAATTCTTCATTCTTCTTAGTGAACCGGATGACGCGAAATGATTATTATAATGTTCTACACAGGTCGATAGATGAATTCTAGACTCTTATGATTTTTAAGTATACATACATAACTTCACGCCAGGTCCCTTGCGGGGTAGGCACGAACAACAGAGCGCCATTTAGGCTTATTCTTACACACCTCACTTGCTTCTTTGACACTCATAGCTCTGATCATGCACGCGCGTCTGTTCTTGAGGCTCCTGACATCACCTTCTGCTAGTACGCGATCAATTTGATCATGGAAGGTGTGTCGTGGCCTTCCGCGACTAAGTGTAAATTTTTATATATTCCTTTGCGTACGTAGCGGGGGAGTTTGACATCGTCTCTTTTTGGAACGGAAGCGGGCAGAGTGGGGAGATTGTGGCTAAAGAATGGAGTGGGAGAAGCCAATGAATGGAGTGATTAATTGATTGAGTTTAGCATTTGGCTAACTTGAAAATTCACCTGTATTCACCTTAAATAATTTAATTTCACTGGCGGCAGGTAAAACAATGTTCGCCTTATTTCACCTTCGGGTTTTATAATATCGAAAACTACCGTCAATGGGGATTGTTCACAAAAAATTACCCTCTGATTTTATATTTTTATTACGTAAAATAAGGTATAATAATTTGAATATTTTTGTATTATAAGCGTTAGTTTTTTTATAATTCGATTTTAAAGTTATTTCTCCGATGACGTCATAAGGCACAAGTTTACATTGATTTCTTTGCCTAGAAAACAAAAATAATAAAAGCAAGTTTTATCTATATCTAATCATAGTAATCTGTGCTACTTATTTAAATATCACTGTCATTACTCATTAGGTATCGTGATCATTTTAGTGTATTTTGTCGCTAGGCTTATAATTTTTCGTGTTGAATCATTATTATTTTCTATTGTTATCGTTAAATTTTTTAAAGTGGTCTTTAGGGAAAATCCATGTTACATAACTTAAATCAAATAATGTACAGCTAGAATTTTTTTTGCACCTGAAGCAGGCAAACAGGCAGACGGCCCACCTGATTGGATTTAGTAAGGTCAAATAAAGGTCAAACGCATTTGTTACAAAATACAAGAAGATCGTACGTTTTTTGGGATTTTAACTAGACAGAAATGATTAGGGACACTATTCCTCGAAATGGTTTTTCAAATAGCCAGATTGAAAAAATTGAACAATCCCCATTATACAAATATATGTGTGAAGTTTAAATTTTCCAGTAACTTGTAAATAACAAGAACAGTGAAACGTAAGTTAAACGATATCTTGGACAGTAGCAAGCAATCAAGCAAAGAATACTTGCTTGCTATTGGATGTACTACTGTAATTTATCTCTATATTTCTTTTTCACAGAACAAGATAATACAGGGTGGCGCAATAGAACGTGCATATTGCATCTCTTTTTTCGCGGAAAGTGCGCGTGCGGGGGGAGCCTGCATCGTTGGGTAGGCGGGCTCATGGAGTTTTAGTCACTATGAGTCACTTCGACGGGAAACGTCGCGCATTTTGCGTGCGCGCATTTTACGAGAACTCTCGTTCATACATCGTTACTAGGCGTTTATATTGTTCTGAATATGGACTACGGCAAATTAGTGAAGCTCCGAGTGCTAATTTAATTAAAATATGGGTACAGCGTTTTGAAGAGACTGGTTCAACGTTTAAACCACAAGCAAAAGGTCGTCCAAGAACATCTAGGACTGACGACAATATTGAGAGAGTTATGCAGTCTGTACGAGGAGATCCACAAATGTCTACTCGCAAGAGATCGTCTGTCTTACACTTATCGCGACGAAGTTTGCAACGAATTTTAAACTTGGATCTTAAACTGCATCCTTACAAGCTGCAGTTAACTCAAGAATTGAAAGAGTCTGACTTCGGAGCAAGGCTCGCATTTGCTAATGAAATGCTTAATCGATTTTCCAATTTTGACAATATCCTTTTCTCAGATGAGGCCCATTTCCATATCAATGGGTTCGTAAACCGTCAAAATTGTCGTTACTGGAACAGTGAGAATCCCAAACTCAAGCACCAGAAACCACTGCATAGTCCTAAAGTGACAGTATGGGCAGCAATCTCTGGTAGAGGAATAATTGGACCGTTTTTCTTTGAAAATGCGCGGGGGCAAAACGTCACTGTTAATACCGAACGCTATGTTGCGATGTTGGAAGGTTTTTTGGCTCCAGAGCTTGAAAATTCAAGAATAGTGAATTCTAGGACTTGGTTTCAACAAGACGGAGCTACCTGTCACACATCAAATGACTCCATGGCGGTTGTGAAACAGATGTTCCCTGGCAGACTGATTTCGAAAAGAGGTGATATCCCATGGCCCCCACGTAGTCCAGACGTGCCGCCTCCTGACTTTTTTTGTGGGGATACCTCAAGAACAAAGTCTACAGCAATAATCCGAAAAACATCGATCAGCTCAAGGAGAATATCCGTGGTGAAATGGCAGCAATTACACCAGCATTACTGAAGAAAGTTTTCAATAACTTCCGTTTGCGATTAGAGGAGTGTCGTCGTAGAGAGGGTCATCATTTAGACGATGTTATTTTTAAAAAATAAACTTCAGTTATTTCTTAATAATACCTCAGTTTTATTTTAACTATACCTTTTGTATTTATTTTTTAATCAATATTTTAAATATGCACGTTCTATTGCGCCACCCTGTATTATAAGGTCTTTGCTCTTTTAAAGACAGAATTACTAATAACTGTATTTAACGACATTGATGATTCAAGTTTATGTGAATCACTGGTCGATTCCTCTAACTCATCCTTTTCCAAAGTGGGCGACAACGCCCCCTTGTGGGCGCTGCAGGCCTAAACGGGGCGGTAAGAGACCCAGAAAAATAAGGCAGGTATAGCCCGTAAGAGTTAACTTGAGACCTTAGCGCCGTCGTGTACTTTCTACTGCGCTTAGGTCTCAAGTTAACTCTTGCGGGCTATAGTAAAAGTCTCGTTTAGAATGAATGTTTAATCTCCGCTAATATAGCTCACAATAATCAGTTCATTTAATTTGACGTTATAGGCGTTTTTAAGTAGGTGAAAAATGGGGGCGCTAAAAAATAGATTAATCTCAAAGTGGGCAGTATACAAAATAAGTTTGGGAACCACTCTAACTAAAATAAAAGACAGAATTGAAGCGTCTTATATCGGCTTTACGAACTTGTGTTAGTTGTTTGGAATAAGCTTGCACGTGTTATGTTAATTTCATAATAAAATAAACTGTAAGTTAATAATAGAACTGTTTATATAAAGTTTGAATGAGTCAATGAACCTATACTTAATCTTTACATATCTTCTATGTTAGTGTTATTAATACGCGCGCGAAGGTAGATCTTTGTACTATAGTGTAGTACTTGCAACAACTTAGGAGTGTTTATGGTAGTAAAAGAACGCAACTGCTCACAATACTTTATAATCAGAGAACCTTGCGGTTTTAACACATATTTTACATTAACTCTTCACACTCTTCAAGCATTTTTAGAAAACCTCGCCATCCCTCCAACAATTTTACAGTACAAGAAACTTAGCAAATTGGCAATATTATACTTAAAGTTTTACATGTAATAGAATAGACGGAAGACAATATAAACAAATATATCGCGTGTGCCAACATGAAAATATCATGTAGTGAATACCGTCTATGTACAATTGAGAGATTTTGAATTATAATCTACATAATTACCATATCATATTATAGATGATTATTGTTATATATTGCAGGAGTTCAGCAGTCAGGCAGACTGACCACTTGATAGAAAGCGGTTACCACCGCCTATAGACATTTGCAACACTAAAGGTGCTACGAATGCGCTGCTGGTCTCTTAAGGGAGACTGGAGCTTGGTCACCAATGCCGGAACACAACTCAAGGTTGTTATGGCGACATACTTTAGACCAGGCGTGGTTCCAGTTGGGCAAATGCCCTACCACCTGGCAAATACATATATACCAAAATTATATAATTAATTAATTACCTTGGTGATTTGTAAATTTGCATTGACTTCTGACGCGTGGAATGTTTTAAAACCGGAATTAGTAATAACCATTACGTATGTAAGAGAGGGATAACAACATGTTTACATAACATCTTCAAGTCTTTATACAAATTTTGTTGTAAAAATCTTCACCATATCATGTGTTGGCATGTTTCAATTTAACGGCAGTTTATTCCAATGTTCTTCTGTGATCACGGCTACTAACTAAAAGTGCCTGAAACGTCGGAATAAAAATCAAATAAAGTAGCGCGCTTAAAATGTACTTTTATTATTTCTTAAGTTGATAATGCCCGGTTTCTGAGGTTACCAGTTATGAGTTCTATAACAATCGATTCCATAAATTTATGTAATAGATAAACTTAGGTTAACTGTTAACCTACATCTAGTACCAAAACTCGCCACTAGATGGATCTATTTAAGAAGTAACATCTAATATTTATTCACATCAAACAAAAACGTCAAACAAAAGATATGGAATAGATAAACGCCCAATATTGATCAGTTAAGTTGAACCTTTTTTTTTACCAGAGGAAATCCGATTGAGGGCTAAGCCGCGACAAGCGTAGAACCTTGGGGGATAATTCGCGACCTAGTGTGGGATTCGCCAGATCGGGGGTGGCACTAGCATGCCCAGTCAGAACTGGTGCCACGCTATTGTCACTGCCCAGTTAGGGATACCCACTTAAACCCCTGGGTGTACTTTGCCTTATGCCAGGGCTACGGGTATATGACCTAGCCCCTCCGCAGCCCTGGCAGGCGTGGGCCCCCCTCACGAGGCCTCTTCCATTTCCGGGGGACTCATCCTCCGGCATCGTCATGCTCTCTTTGGCGTGGGGCGGTCGATGAGGAGAGATGAGCGCACGCGGAACACTCGCGCTCTCATCTCGACTGCATATACGTGTTAGTGAGAACCCCTATACCCAAGGGGCAGCTTACGGTGGCTGAAGGTCGAAATCCGCCCTCCGGCGTCGGCGCGTCCTCCTTGGGCGGGAGCGGAGCAAGGACGTCCGTTCACGCTCCCGCTCCCGCTTCGCCTCCTCCTTCGCAGGCATAACGCGCTCGCAGAAGGAGGAGACGGCATCCCATCCTGGGTTAAGTTGAACCTAGTTTAATTATCGTACGATAGTGTATTCCAAAATGCAATTTTATAAGTTATTGCGCTAACTAGCAGATAATCTACAGTTAAAAGTACCTCAGAAATCGGGCATAAGACATTTAAACATTATTAAATAGTGTAATTCCTTACGAAAATCCCGTGAGGACATTTTACCACCGCACTGCTCGCCGGCGACTGGCAGTTCAGCCACACTTCCTCGACCCCTGGAAGTTATCCACTGTACGTGGCGCTCGCTCTTTTATGCCATATGTGAGCAAGCTGTGGAATGAGCTCCCTCCTGCGGTTTTCCCAGATCGCTACAATATGGGGCTCTTCACAAAGGGCGTAAACTGATTTTTAAAGTCTCAACGAGGAAGGCAACGCATCGGCTCCTTGGTGTTGCAGGATGTCCATGGGCGACGGTAGCTACTTGCTATCAAGTGGACCCGTCTGCCAGTTTGCCATAAAAAAGTACAAACAAACCAAAATGATCCTTTAAGGAAAAAACTGTGTCTATATACTTACATAATTTGAATCATAGTAATTATTAGTAAAAAATAATTCTCGTTATCTCCACATGTGTTAATTATAAACTTGAGGTCACCCAGTGGTCGAAATTCGACTATAATTAATTACATTTTTAACTTATAATGTTCTTGAGGTGTTTTGTCAAAGAGGAAACTAAACTAAAAATTCATTCCATGAAATCCTTTTGAAATTATGGTAACATTAAAAAAATCTTTGACGATAATTACTACTCGGTTTTTTTAAATTTAGGTTTACGGCTTGGCAGCTAGGCCTTTAAGCCAGATTTTAGTTTAAAATATAGTTTCTTAATTTTCTTAAGCCTATGTGTAGCACAGCTGAACTGTAGGTAATCAGCTAGTGCCATTCAACGGAGTTCTTGTGACAACTCAAAAGGCCACATTTGACTATACAGTTCACGTTTCTCACAAAACACATAATCACTACTCAAGAACTATCAATATTCTACAACTATTATTCATTTTAGAGTAATTTTCCACATTTTTATAAAAAAAACTGCACAGCACAACATCTTTCAGTTCCCGCCAAAAACTTACTAGTCGGTGCGATTGTTTAACCACAGATTACAAATTAGACATATATTATGGGAACTATTTGAATTATAGTAAATTTGAACGGTTCTTTAAGGTTCTTAGAGAAGCGTTCAAACATATAATTTTTCAGTGACGTCTTTATAATCACAGATGAACACTAAACTTCAGTACTCTATTAATGTTAATGAAAGATATGCAATAGTCCTCGATGTTTTTTATTTTACTATTGACAATACAGGTATCTTAATATTGTTACATACCGACAAAGAAATGCGCACCTGGTTTATTACCCTTCCCGCATTCGGAGTTCTTTTGTTACTTCGTGTTTAAAATTTGCAATACTGTTATTGTTATTGTTTTCGACTTTGTTGACCGTTCGCAGGAATTTTTTGTGTTGTATAGTTAGTATAAAACAATGCGATGGAATTACTATAGAATTTATTAGAACTATACAAACACGTATAAAACAGGTACAAATATAACTGGACACAACCAGTACAAACTGCACGATTCAATAACAAATAACACGCAAGTCTGTCACTATATCGCTCATCGAATCTACGTCTTGCTCGTATCGTAATCCTCGATTGACTGCCCCATCCCTCCGTTTGAGCGTTGTTTTATACTAAACTATACACTACAACACTCGACCGCGTGGACAGAATTTTCCAAGAAAACGTAATCTGCACGCTTGCGGCCATAAACGAAAACAATAACAATATCTTATTGCCTAATTGCAAATTTCAAACACAAAGGAAACAAAAGAAGTCCAAATGCGCGAAAGGTAATAAACTTCAGGTGTGCATTAACTTTGTCGGCGTGTAACAATATTGTTGTGTGCAGTTTTATATGTGACCATTTTGTGTCCAATAAAGAATAAGTGCTCAGCTCATAATGTTCGTTCGAGCGTCTCTGGGCCCCGGTGGGTCGCGACCACAATTTGGGAAACGCTGATATAGGTATTTAAGTATGCGGACAGTAGATTGCATATTCTGTATTCAACTATTCTTTGATAAAAATGTATATCGGTCAACAATTGGCTGGGAATTTAGCCACGCCTAATTCCGTTAGGTATCATAATTTGATTCGCTTACGATCTCCAAAGCTATCAAGTTATCAAAGTCAAGGTTAAATTTAAGTATATACTATTTCGAAAATAGGCGGGGCCTGTTGAGGAAGATTCTAGAATTATATGACTTTAAATGATACTTTATTTCCATGTTAATTTATATGCTTTTTCATATATGTAAATAACTAACCCGGATATGTTTAGAATGTAACATAATTATCTTGGAATATTATTTTGGAATTTTTATACTTCGTTTTTTAACTTGATTATTTTTGTCTGTTTCTTATAGGAGTTAATTTATTGAAAAGTTGTGTATATAGTTTTTATTTACTATGGCTTCGCATGGTTCGTATATCTAGCCAGAGTCAAATACTCACGGCGGAAATGTATCATAATCTTAACAATCATAAATACTTATATATTTTAATATGAATATGCTATCATATAATATCTATCCGTGCGGGAACAGAAAAATAATACAATTTCCGGGGGGCTTGTCGTAAGAGGCGACAACACAACCCACAGCCAGGTGCTAGGGCATTTGCCCGACTGGATGGCTACCACCCCTGGTCTAAAGTATGTCGCCATAACAACCTTGAGTTGTGTTCCGGCATTAGTGACCAGGTTCCAGTCTCCCTTAAGAGAGCAGCAGCGCATTTGTAGCACCTTTGGTGTCGCAAATGTCAATAGGCGATGGTAACCGCGGTCTATCAAGCGGGCGGCCTGTCTGCTGAACTCCTGCAATAAAAAAAAATAAAAAAAAGATGTACAATTTTGCTCAATTCAATTTTATGTCTTTTGCAGAGCGATTTTGCGACGTGACGCTGTACTGCTCGCCGAGCTTCGCCACCCAAGTGTCCGGCAAGAACACCATATCCCCCCAAAGCATACACGGTGTATCGCTCAGAGCTCACAGGTATATATATTGTTACGAGCTACAGGACTCAAATTAAAATACCATTGGAATTACTATATAGTTTATTAGAACTATACAAACACGTATAACACAGGTACAAATATAACTGGACGCAACCAGTACAAACTGCACGATTCAGTAACACGCGCAAAATTCGTCACTATATCGCTTATCGAATGTACGTCTTGTTAGTATCGTGGTTCTCGCTAGACTGCCCCACCTCTCCGTTCGGGCATTGTTTTATAGTAAACTGTACAATACAACAATCGACTGAATGGACCGAGTTTTTCCAAGAAAACGTAATCGGCACAGCTGCTTAATTATTCCTGCGAACGGCCATAAACGAAAACAATAACTATATCTTATTGCCTAATTGCAATTTAAACACAAAGTAAACAAAAGAAGTCCACATGCGGGGAAAGGTAATAAACCAGGTGTACATTTCTTTGTCGGTATGTAATATAATAAATATTTCACCCACAATTCCTGCGTCCGGGCGGCCTGCCGTAAGAGGCGACAAAATAACTGCTACCACCCCTGGTCTAGAGTATGCCGCCATAACAACATTGAGTTGTGATCATATTAGTCTTGAGTCGGCATTAGTGGCCAGATTCCAGTCTCCGTTTAGAGAGCGGCACCATATTGTCAGCACCTTTGGTGTTATAGATGTCCATAGGCAATAGTACCCGCTTTTCATCAGATGGTCCGTTTGCCTGTCTACTGAACTCATGCAATGAAAACACATCGAAGTCCTAGCGATGGGTAACCTACCGACATTTTAAAAACTTAGCCATCCGGCGGATTAAAGTCCGAAATAAAACCGACAATTAACAATTTTACAGCTTAGTCGTTAGCAGTCGGTTAGCGAGTCATTAACCCATTAGCCAATTAGCCATCACATGGTTTTTTAGCCAGGCGGCTAAAAAAACATGGTCAAAGTCTATCCATAACACCCAATATAGCTCGTTCCATAGCTCGCTGAGGACTTAAACTTGGTCAGTGCCCAGGTCTCGGCCTCGTAAGTCAGGACGGGGAGGACGCACTACTCGAAGACTTGCGTCTTCCACCATTGCGGGATGGTCGACGAGGTTATTGATGTGCCGGAATTGTGTCAGACGCAACGCTGATTTTCAGTGCAAACCTTCCTTTTATCCTGATACCAAAACGATCATTAAAAACATCTATCTATATTAATACAGTGTAAACTCCATGTAACGTCACTCGATTTAACGACAAACTCCTTTAAGCGTCGAAATCACTTAGATTGGTTAAGCGTGTTTTCCATTCAATTATACACTCTATAGCAGTACACCCCCAGTCGCAATAACGATAACAATTAAGTAATCAAAAGTACCTTTTTGTTGAAGTTGCCAAAATTAGTAAAAACTGCGGAGCTGTGTGTGTATCGCTTTATTATCCTAACCCGTTATAAACTCTACTGTCGGCATCATGCATACCGAAATTTCTAAGATCATTTAGATGCCTAGATATCGCAAGATATGAATAAAATAAGTAAAAAAAATACAACATAATTACTGGTGTAGCAAAAGACGTCACCACACGTCACGTCACAAAAATAACTGACTACTCTCCATTTAACGACAACTCTCTATAACGCCTTAAAATGCAAAAAACCTTCAGTGTCGTTATATGGAGTTTAATCTGTATATAAAATTTGTTAAATTCTGTTTCCAGGGTAGTTCTGGCAGCATGTTCGGAGCTCCTCGGCGCGCTGCTGGGCGCCCACGAGGCGCAAGGCGAGCCGGTGCTCGTGATAGACGGGGCGGAACCCGAACACCTCAAGGCGTTGCTGGACTACATGTACACCGGAGAGATGAACGTCCATCATGTGAGTTTCATGGCAGCTTTAGATAAAAGACGTCAGATATTTCAAAACGACTTATCGACTCTTCGGGACATCAGAGGGCTGAGTAGGACATGATTTTAAAATGAGCTTGTAAGAGTAACATGACATTTTATACTGAACCAGTACAATGTACCACTTAAAGTGAGGCAAGGAGATTTGTTTGGTTTGTGCCGCGGCAGTCCATTTGAAGCGATGAGGCTAGTGAGGCGGTGAGCGTCATTCACTCATTTGTCCCGTACAAAACTTCTAGTTCGGGAATTTTCGTTAAGAATCGCGTGTGATCGGCCTCGGTCACCTCATTTTACTAGGAATCGTACATGTCATGTTGTCCCTCTTTATTATGTGAATATCCGTCGAGGCGTTATTGTACTGATGTCCTCGTTCCGTCTTTTCTCTTACATTTGACGCGTGTAGTAGCGGGACAACCTTTTTGAACTAGTAGCCGTATCAGTCAGTACAAATCTATTTTTACGTGACAAATGTACTGCCTTACACATCACTACGTGTCACACCAATCGAGCTGGCCCTAAGAGCTGAAATCAAGATAATGATTCCAGCAATAGCTCTACCATGTCAGCTTCTAGAACAATGTCCTATTAATATGACACGAGATATGTTAATATTAATTGTCTTTCTTTACAGTCTCAACTGGCGAGCCTCTTGAAGACGGCCGAGGAGCTTCGCATCAAGGGTCTAACGGATGTACGGTGGAACAACAAGGATGAACCGCCCGATTCTGATACCGGTGAGAGGTATTAACTTCTATCTGTGCAGGCGGCAGGCAGGGCGGCCTGTCGTAAGAGGCGTTAAAACTACCCACGGCCAGGTGGTAGGTTGTTCCACCGTCTGGATGGCTACCACCCCTGGTTAGAACCGCCATACTAACCTTTTTTTGTTATTGGTGGCAGTTGCTTCTTCCAAATAAAACTCGATGTGTACTGTATGACATATTATTATGATATTTACAATTAATTCAAACATATATAAGTACAGAGAATAATAGGAGTAATCGTAGAGAGAGTACTCGAAGAACAGTGAAGTCGAGTAGAATGACGTTGCGGCATTTAAGGCCGCTTCTTAAGTGGCATTTTCTGGCCGACGCCTAGCTGCTAACTGTGCGAGCTATGTGCGTCGGCGGTGTGCGGGGCGCGGAGTAGGTATGCTCCGGCAGGCGGGTCAGCGGGGCGATCTCTGTCCGCAATAGTTGTGTTCCGGAATCAGTGGCCAGGCTCCGGAAAGGGGGTTTACAGAGTGTTACAAATGTCCATAGGCGATAGTTATCCGCTTTCCAGCAGGCGGGTCGTCTGCTGAACTCATGCAATAAATCTTTAATCTTTTTCCCCAATTATTTGGGGTCGGCACAATATGCTTTCACCTTCCATGCTTCTCTATTCCGGCATACATCCTCTGTCACACCACAAATCATCGTGTCGTTCTTCACACAATCTAAACATTTCTCTTTTGTCTACCTTTACACTAATTGAGGGTAGATTTAAGGAGAGCCATCTTTGTGTATGAAGACGTGTCCATCGAAATGCATTATAGTAGCATCAGCAATTAGCATCAGGTTGAATTCTAAAGAAAGCGCCGAAAGTTATTAGAGAAGTATTATAGAGTATTTTAAAGTATTTTAGTTATATAAAATTAAATACTAAAAAGTCACTAATCGTATTGTTACGAGTCGTGAGACTCGAATTAAATGTCGTTGGAATTACTATAGAATTTATTAGAACTATACAAACACGTATAACACAGGTACAAATATAACCAAACACAACAAGTCCAAACGTAATTCAGAAAGTCGTAATTACATAACACGTGCAAAGTCTGTAACTTAAAGATTCCCGATTGTAGTACACACGTCTCGCTTCGCTCGTGGTTATCGCTTGACTGCCTCATCCCTCAATCGAGTCATTGCTTTATACTGCACAGATGCAATATGTCTGCCCGGCCGCGTGGACCGAATTTCATAGAATCAGTTTGTACTTTAAATTCGACACACCTGGCTAATGACTGCCATAAAAGATTTACAATACACAATGGGCTCTTTTCGAATCACAAATTTTAAACACAAAGTAAACAAAAGAAGTCCAAATGGCGAAAGGTAATAAAATGTGTTTCTACAGGTATGCAGGTGTGAATTTGTCTTTGTTGGCGTCTAGGTCGTGTAACAGTATTATACAAAGTTTACGAAATTAAATCACTCTTCACGTTTTCACATAACAATTCTTTGAGGTTATATTCACTAAATAAATTTGTACTACGTAAAAATCGGCTACTAGCAGAAGGTGATGTCAGGAGCCTTAGGAACAGACGAGCGTGCATGACAAGAGCTATGAATGTCAAAGAAGCAAGTGAGGTGTGGAAGAATAAAGCCTGAATGGTGCTCTGTTGTTCGTGCCTACCCCGCCAGGGACCTGGCGTGAAGTTATGTATGTATGTGTGTAAAAATCGGCAGCATCATGCCGGTTGGACGACAGCCAGCTTGGTGTATGGCCATTAGATTCACAATAACCTTCGTCGATTTTTATATAAATGTGTGTTATTAAATCAGGTGGAGTAGTAGCAACAACAGCAACGCCAGCCCTGCAAGAGTCAAAGGACAAGATAGAGAAACAAGCCGACAAGCAAATGGAGAGGCCAGAAAAGACATACAAGCCTCGTCCAAGGCAGCCTTCTCCGAATCAGCCTTCTCCCAAATACACACTCACAGCGATACCACCTTCGGAGCTACTTGCCTTTATGCGGACCGATGACATTCCTGAGGTAGACGGGAAGGTTGAGAAGTTCAATGTCAATGGTAAGTCATCTTGTCGGCTACTTCGTCCAGACTGCTAGATTACGAACTACCTTCATTGTAAATAACAGGTTATTTTTTATTGCGAAAGTACAGCGGACAACTTCACAGCGCATCAGATGGAAAGTTATTATAGTTTTACTCAACTAATAATTCCTTCCGATATAACTGCGCAGTGTACGAATCGTGTAAGCGGAACAGAGCTGACGCGGCTGGCCTCCAGCCACGTGCCACCACCTCACCATTCAAAACCCCATACATACATAAGCGAAGTGACTCGAGTAAGGGGGGGTGAACGTCCAGATGATGGTGGGCGGCGCGGTGGTAGAAAGAAGATGAAAGCATCATTCTGAACAGTTCTTCGGAACCCTCCACATTTATAGTTGGTAGAACAGACAGAGAGTCGCGAAGTCTCTCCGAAGGCCAAGTGTATCTAGCCCAAACAAAAAAGACTTGACGATGCATATGGAATAACGGGGATTTGCCCATCTAAGTGACGAAACCAGACATTAGATTTGTCGGTTCTACTGAACCCTTCGTAGTCCGTGGTCTACCAAGCACTTGCTTTATCATAATATTTTTCGGTATAGATGAATGAGGATGTTTGTATGACAATGATAATTTTCTATTCAGGTGGACCTCCCCCCTTAATAAAGCTGCCCACAAAAGAGAAACTCAGTCCGGTCAAGAGGGAAAACTCCGACGCGTAAGTATCATAATAATTGACGTTGTCACTCGTTCGCATTGTGGTCACTTCTACGGCAGTAGTTCAGTAGACAGGCAGACGGCCCACTTGATGGGAAGCGGTTACCATCGCCTATGGACATTTGCAACACCAAAGGTGCTACAAATGCGCCGCTGCTCTCATAAGGGAGACTGGAACCTGGTCACTAATGCCGGAACACAACTCAAGGTTGCTATGACGACATACTCTAGACCAGGGGTGGTAGCCATCCAGTCGGGCAAATGCCCTACCACCTGGCTGTGGGTTGTTTTGTCGCCTCTTACGACAGGCCGCCCGGCCGCAGGAAATTGTATTCTTTCTCCGTTCCTGCACGGATGATGTGTATGTTTATTTCGTAAACTTTCGCAAACAGGCAGATGGCCCACCTGAAGTAATGTAGTTACCGTCGTTGTTTGCAACACCATGGGCGAAGGCAAAGCGTTGCCAGCCTCCAGCAAAAGGACGGCCTTGTCACAGCTGGTCACAACCGTGAGACTCCTCTGTCCCTAGTGTGACATGACATATTTTGCAAAAAAATTAATCAAGAAATTATTAAAATAAAACAACAGTTTCGTAATTAATAGTTCAAATTTCATGTTTTAAAGGTTAAATATATATTGATTTTGAAAAGTGACGTCACGAAATATAAGACCCCTCCCATCCCTTGTCCCACAATGTCACGTCTAGATTAAGGGACCTCCCTGGTATACCGCACTCATGAAGTGAGGTGTCCTGGTCCCAGGGACACTCCAGAAGTGACCGATTGCGTCGACACCTTGCGGGTAAAATGCTTGTGGTGTATCCCGTTGCACGTCTCAAGACGCCGAGAGACGGTGGAAGGGTAGTCCGGTGGCCAGCATCTCACGAATTCTTTAGTGAAGGAGTGTTTAGAGCTGGCCCCTGGTAGCCCCTACATACCTCTCGGTGTAAAGCCTTTCCCGAGGCCTCAGGGTATTCGCAAAAGCATTCATCCCCCACCTCCAAACCCCACCAGTACCAAAAAGGCGTTATTGGAGATAGGGGGAAGTGAGCCATCGGAACTCACTCATCGCACGTTAACCGTTCCACTTGGATACTCTGTGAGAGCGTGGTATCACACCCATCAAGATTGTGATTCCAGCATGGCTCTACCACGTTAAACATGTTGAAACTTGGTATATTCGCGCTGCCCACTTCACTCGCCTATCTCCTGCTTGCAGTGCTGAAAGAATATTCAAATTGTAAATTTTTCTTTGTTCAAACTATGTTTCATTGGAGAACGTTTTTTAAGGTCATATATATACAGTCGATAATTTGACATTCAAGGCCAGATTTTTTTTTTAATCATCTGAAGCAGTTCAAAATAACAGGAGTTTATAACCAAGAGGGAAGAAAAGTCAAGTAAACAAGACTTTGGAATTTATTTAATTTTTCACAAATGTTCCTTTTGGAAAGAGTAATTTTCTGTCGAGTAAACGACTTCTGTCTATCATTGTCCGATGAATTTTCGGTAGTGGTGAGAGTTGAGAAGAAATTGTCTCATGTGCCGGTTCTGAAGGCGTAGAAGCGTAGGGCAACGCTCAAATTATAGACAGTAGAGAGAGAGAGAGAGAGAGAGAGAGAAGCAAATTGTTGCCTGTTGGCGGGCAAGATACTTCAAATTACCGAGGGGACCAATTAATAATGATTTTATTTATTTAAAAATTCAAACAATCTAGAAATTCAAATTATCGAGAGACGACTTTATGCAAGAAATTGAGTACTGTCTACTCTATACCGCTTCGCAACGTGTTATTTGTATCTGAATTTCTTTTAGAGACAGTCGGAGCCCCAAACGACAGAGGTTAGCGAGTGGCACTGATCACACGGACGACGAATCTTTGTCGGCGCCCAAATTGTAAGTAATTTAAATGTTTTTTTATCGAATGTTTGAAAGGTTATCATTATTACTTTATAAATAACTAAGATATACCGCGACTTCGTCCGCGCTTGACTTGAATTTCCCGCGGGATTCCCGGGACACAAAGGATCACAGCATTCAAATAAGAATATAAGCTACCCTTTTCGTGAAAACTGTCGGAATAAACTAATTTGTATGCATTCGAACAACTTGAAACGACCTGAATGCCGACAAAAGACAAATTCACACCTGCGTACCTATAGACATTTTATTACCTTTATTCACACACTTTATTCTTCATTTGGACTTCTTTTGTTTACTTTGTGTTTAAAATTTGTAATTAGAAAAACAGCCCATTGTTTATTGTAATCGTTTATGGTAGTCATTAGCCAGGTGTGATTCAAGGAAATTCAATCCACGCGGCCGAGAGACTTATTGTGTTTTGGCAGTATAAAGCAATGCCCCAGTGGAGCGATCGAGCGATAAGCACAAGCGAAGCAAGACATGTGTACTACATTCAGTAATCTATTTAGTGACGGACTTTGTTATACGTGTTTTTATATTTCTAATAAATTCTATAGTAATTCTAACGACATTTTAAATCGAGCCCTGCAACTCGTAACAATATCAATGAGTGAAAAAATCACATTGAAATTCGAAGTTTTTCTAATCTGGCCATTTTAAATCATTCCCAAAAGCTTTTATTTAATTAGGTTTATGGCTTGGCAGCTAGGCCTTTAAGCCAGATCTTAGTTAACAATATAGTTTCTTCATTTTCTTAAGCCTATGCGTAGCACAGCTGAACTGTAGGTAATCAGCTGGTGCCATTCAACGGAGTTCTTGTGACAACTCAAAAGACTACATTGGACTATACAGTTCACATTTCTCACAAAACACATAATTATTACTCAAAAACTATCAATATCCTACAACTGTTGTTCATTTTAGAGTTATTTTACACATTTTTGGAAAATAAAACTGCACAGCACAACATCTCCTTTCAGTTCCCGCCAAAAACTCCCATTCCCAAAAGGATTCACGCGGAATTTCCAGGATAAAAAATAGCACAGATATTAAGTCTAAGAATTTGCTATCGAGGTATTATCATCTCACTCATTGTTCCGATGCAAATGCATCCATATTGTTACAACTTAGCCCCCGGACAAAGACAAATTCCACGAAGCACATTTTATTACCTGTCGGCATTTGAACTAATTGTAATACTTTTATGATCGTCTTCTTTTGTTCACTTATTTATTGGCATACGTTTCTAAGTTGTTGTGGAGAACAGCCCATTGTCCTATTGTATTCGCTCATGAGCATCATTAGCCAGGTGTTACAAGCTAATTTTAGGAAACTGTGGCGACGTTGCCGGGCGAACATACACTTGGATTTGTGGAGCATAAAAGGACGGCCTGATGGAGATGGCAGGTCAGTCAAGCGACGACTACGATCAAGGCGAGACGTGTGTACATTCGGGAATCTAATAGTGACGGACTTTGCGCGTTTTATTGAATTACGAGCTTCTACATTACGTTTGGATTTGTTGTGTTCGGTTATATTTGTACCTGTGTTATACGTGTTTGTATAGTTCTTATAAACTCTATAGTAATTCTAACGGCATTTTAATTCGAGTCCCGCTAAACTCGTAACAATATTATCTACGTTGATGTTTGTGGTGAACAGTAGTTTTAATTTATTTTCACAGGGAGAAAGACCAGGAGTGGC
Source organism: Dendrolimus pini (assembly GCA_949752895.1). Classification (NCBI taxonomy): domain Eukaryota; kingdom Metazoa; phylum Arthropoda; class Insecta; order Lepidoptera; family Lasiocampidae; genus Dendrolimus; species Dendrolimus pini. Next base: position 5,675,586 of record OX457153.1, read on the forward strand.
AGCATGGGAATCTGGTAAGTTGACTTCATGATTATTATATCAATCACACAATTTCGTTCGATGTTATTTTTGAAGTGTAACTTCTAAATAGACGGGGTCTTACGATTTTAAGCTCACGAAAAAGTGTCACAGTCACGTGGTCTAATACTTATATTTTTAAACTTGTGATATCTTTCGAATGGAATGTCCGAATTGAATAATTCATAAAGTTATATAAAGGTATTGAAGCAGTCTTGAATATGAAGTAATTTATTTTGATAAGGATGTACACCAAGATACAAGTATACGAAATTTTATTGAATTATTTAGTTTTGGAAATATTTTCTGTTGATATAATTTGATGTCCGAATGAAAATTGATGACGAAAGATGCGCATTTGTTTTTTATCCGTCGTCTATGAACGTTTGCAACACCGGTAAAGGCTTTTCCACTTCATGTGAGAGCAGGAGTATTCCGTGTGTATCAAAGCTAGTAACCGGTTTAAATTTAACCGGTTTAATATATTATAACCGGTTATACATATACATATGTATTTTATTATTCATTTACTTGGCTTGGTTAAATTTTGACATTACTTGCATAGAGCTCATGTCTAATTTTAACCGAAAGCAAGACAAATGAACGGTCCTTAGAATATAGGAACCGGCTATTAGTCAACAATTTTGTACAGTGTGCAAACCTTAAAAATAATGTTATATAGAGCGTTTGAAATTAACCAGTTATAATAGATTAAAACCGGTTAAATTTAAACTGATTCCTAGCTTTGATAAGCATGCAATGATCTTCATATGAAGTGGAGAAACATCATATATTTTAGGTTCTAAAAAAAATATTTCATTTTTAAAATGATGTCTTCCAGGCAACCTCATTCAAAGAAATTTGAAACAGGCGATGTAGGTGGTGCAGGAAAAAGGCAATAGATACTCAAACTAATTTAAGAAATAAATATACAAATACATACATATATAAATAGTCATGTTTATACAATAAAACATTTCAAAATACATAAGTTATTATAATAAATGTATTAATTAGCATGATTGATGATTCGAGCTTAAAGTTAAAACAAAACAAAAAAGTTATGTACTTAAGCTGTAACCGGTTTGACTTTTAACCGATTTCCAAGCCGCGATGCTTAGGCCTTAACTCTCAAACGGGGACCAAAAACATTTGTTTTTTCCAAAAGCTGGCATCGAAATTGCCGCGCCAAAACCAAGTGTATTATATCGTCTCTTTTATTCTAATACAAATTCTATGTAGTTAGACGGAGAAAGTATGAGTTCAGTGTTCGTTTCAATTATCTGTATTTGACCACAAATTTGTGGTGCTTCCCAATTTGCCTGTGTGACAAACAGTTCAACTATAAATTTGTGGTGGATTAAAAAGTTATATTAAAAATAAACAAACTTGTCCTAAAAGAGGCAAACGCCGCAAGTGATAAAAGAAATACGATAGAAGAGACTGGAGAAGAATTAGGGAAATGGGGTGGAGATATAGAACAAGGGAGGCGGAATAGAAATAGAATGGGTGGTGGTTCCGTCTTGGAGGGTCAACGATAAAATGCCTTTCAGGACATAACAGCGGAACGGGTGGTCAGTTGGGGCATGGGCGAGGGGGAAGGAGACGACTCCTCGCAGGACGGCTCCGATGAGGACTGGGCGGACGCGCCCACGGACATCGGCTCCTTCCTCCACACCCGGCTGAAGGTCGACGGGGATAACAGTGCAGGTACGTCTTCACCCCTCCAGCATGGCTCTGCACGATCATCTATCGACCTTTATTTTATACTTTGATAAGAGAAGTAAAGAATAGAATAGAAAATACTTTATTGTACGAAAATGCTACATAAAATCAACAACATTAATATACAAGTAGAATCGGCGGTCTTATCGCCCATGGCGATTTATCTTTGGATGGAGTATAGGAATGACAACAAAAGTCGATAGTTGTAAAACCAGCACACTCGTACAATAATTTCGTTTATAATTAATAAATAAATAGTAATATATATATACAAAAATAAATACACATATTATATTATATACATACAAAAGTAAACAATAACACTATAGCTTGAGGTAGTAATCTTTAACTTATCTGTTAAAAGAAGGTAATGATCGTGTCTGGTTGATGTTTAGTGGTAATGCATTCCAGAGTTGAATGGCCTGGATGGTAAAAGACTTGTTGTAAAAACTAAACTTATTAACTAAAGAAAAAGGCATGTGGTACAAAACGATACAGTCTCACTCTCTGGTTTTCTGTAGGAAAATTCAACAAGTCATATATAAAAATACTAAATAGAATCCGAACAGGTAATTTCCTGACAAGAAAGAAGTTTTGGCCACCTCATGGGCAAAGTTGATTCTCCCAACTGTCTACTGTGTGGAACTCGTGAGGATGTCCAACATCTGTTAATGAAATGCAGCAAAAATAAAGATGCCAGAGAACAACTGATGAGGGAGTTGGGACTGAATCGTTTTGATGTGGGTATTTTTATAGAAATCCTGGCAGAGCCAGCCTCAAGGAAGGCTGGTTTGTTAACTAACTCATTATTTAAAATTTAATATATACATTATTTAATTGTTACATGCAGACAAAGGTGAATTGGACTTTGGAATTTGGATTTCTCTTGTTTACCTACTTTGTGTTTAAAATTTGTAATTTAGAAAAATATTCTATTGTTATTGTACTTGTTTTATGGCCGTCATTAGGCAGATGTGTCGAACTAATTCTTGTTGTTATTGTTTTGCGTCGAGGCATATTGTATTTGTACAAAATAAAAGGGATGCCCGAAGGGAGGGGGCGAGGCAGTCAAGCGACGATTACGATAGCAAGACGTGTGTACATTCGACAAGCTATATAGTGAAGGACTTTGCGCGTGTTATTGAATCGTGCAGTTTGTATTGGTTGTATCCAGTTATATTTGTACCTATGTTATACGTGTTTTTATAGTTCTAATAAATTGTGTAGTAATTTCCAACGGCATTTTAATTCGAGCTCGTAACAGTATGTTTAGGGGACAATGGGGCTGACATGCCTATGTGGCAAAAGCCCCAAATAAATAATGAAAAAAAAAACTCTATCGAGCTGTTATTTTCTTTATTGCATGAGTTCAGCAAACAAACGTCCCATCTCATGGAAAGTGGCTACTGTAACGGCAGCGGTTACAGAGCCGACCGGGATCTTTCTCTTCAATGAGAGACCGGCTTAGGATATAAGTTTATTTTCGTAATGACAATAAATGACTGACATGTGTGCGAAAAGAGACCGCGCCGTCATTTAAATATGTCAGAAGAGAAGTATGCATAGGTCGAAAGAAGGTTTACATGGCGGTACCAGTTATAATTATCACATGCTAACGGTGAAGGAAACCATGGCGATGAAACCTATACATCGATATAATCCACCTTGAACAAACTTACCAGGATACACAGTCAGTTCTCCTATATAAATAGGATGCCCAAGCCCAGCAGTGAGGTATTTATGGGCTTCTATTACTTACTATATTTATATGATCAGTTAAGTACATGTTGCCGGCGACTTGGATCGCGTAGTTCCAAGTTAGTTAAAAGTTAGGCAGCTTTTTCCACTACCTATAGGGTAGAATTTCAAAAACCCAATGTTACTGCTACGTACTTATAATGTTGTGCCACTTTAAAATGATTGGTTTTCATCCCCTTTCTCGCACCCTTAAGGGTTAAATTTTAAAAAATACTAATTACACATATCTTTCTTACCTACAGTGTAATAAGCTTCTTTAAAAAGGTTTTTAAATACAAGCTTTTGAGATCCTGCATATCATGTAGCAGCAGAGTGCTAGCCAAGACAAGTAAAACGAGCCCAAACACGGCGGGCCTATCTTGTTTAGTACAGGAGTTCCTATGGCCAACTTCCCACTCCATCATCAGATCAGCTCCATGTTACCATATTATTGCATTGTCACGCGATATATAAGCGTGCAAAATTTCAGCTCAATCGGAAAGTTGGTCAAATTTAACTAGCAAGATTCCACCCGAACTTACATACATACACACATAGGTACATCCATTGCAAGTTAAATAATAGCTTGTAAAAAGAGCCCACATGCAAATTTTCATGCTACTACCTCCAGTAGGGCTGTGTTTTAATGTCAGTCGGTCAGTGAGGTCAAGTAATTATATATGTATAAATTATAATTTATTAAGGTTAACTAGTCTGTGTTGTTGTATATAGTTTTTTATAAATTAAAATGTATTGCAGACGAGGAGAGTAATGACAGTGGTGCTGGACCGCATAGCAGGACTGCTGCGTCCTCCTCTTCATCAGCGGCCACGTCGGTGCCCGAAGTCAAGGTCGAGCCTACGCACCTCGCTTCCGTGACAACTAAAAGTGAGTTCAGTAATCTAGCGAGTATCCGGACCTCAGTTGTACGGATTCGTGATTATCTCGACCTCAGTGATACGGATTCAAGATTATCCGGATCTTAGTTATACAAATTCGCGATTATCTCGACCTCAGTGATACGGATTCAAGATTATCCGGATCTTAGTTATACAAATTCGCGATTATCTCGACCTCGGTGATACGGATTCAAGATTATCCGGATCTTAGTTATACAAATTCGCGTTTATCTCGACCTCGGTGATACGGATTCAAGATTATCCGGATCTTAGTTATACAAATTCGCGATTATCTCGACCTCGGTGATACGGATTCAAGATTATCCGGATCTTAGTTATACAAATTCGCGATTATCTCGACCTCGGTGATACGGATTCAAGATTATCCGGATCTTAGTTATACAAATTCGCGATTATCTCGACCTCGGTGATACGGATTCAAGATTATCCGGATCTTAGTTATACAAATTCGCGATTATCCGGCTTGGTAGACATTTCAGGATTAAGGTTGTAATGGAGTATTGAAAAAAACGTGTGCGTCTCGGGACGCCCGACAGATGTGATAACTTAAACTAATCTAAGTTGAACTATTTAATATTGAAATTGTTTAACTTGAGACAAGCTTAGGTTATTACTCTGCGAAATACGGCTAGCGCTGTGAGTGAGAGTGAAAGAGGAGGAGCCTCCCTACCGCTGCCGTATGCGTGAGAGAAAGGGAAGCCAGTTTGACTGGCGCCGTAACGCGTTACGTAACGAAGCGGTTTATCCTCCCATAAGAAGTTGACTTCAAAATGTTAATTCAAACTTGACATGTTTCACTAAGCACAATACATCAGAAATGGGTAACAAACAACGTCTGCATTTTCCCAATTGTTCTTTTGTAGCGGCAACAGTTGGTCCGAAGTCGGGTCCGACTGACCACCGTTTCACGGATGTGGTGAAGCTGAGCGACTACCTTCAGCACGGAAGGCGGCCGCAGTTCTGGGAGGAGCATTACGTCAAGAGGGTGAGTTCCTGTTGTTCTTTCGTTGTCGTTGACTTATAATTCCGATCAGCAATAATGCATACTTAGTTTTGTCCCACTTACACAATTTCTTAATAATATATGGCAATCGGCGTTTTAGGTTAAAGTTATCGATGTTTAACTACCTGGTGTGTGTCGTCACATCACTAGAAAATTGTCATCTCGACCTTTCGTGAAGGAGTTTTTCGCAGGAACTGATGTTGTGCTGTGCAGTTTTATTATCTAAAAATGTGTAAAATCACTCTAAAACGAACAATAGTTGTAGGATATTGATAGTTTTTGAGTAGTAATTATGTGTTTCTGTAAGAAATGTGAATTGTATAGTCAAATGTGGCCTTTCGAGTTGTCACAAGAACTCCGTTGAATGGCGTCAGTTGATAACCTACAGTTCAGCTTAAGAAAATTAAGAAACTATATTGTAATCTATATTATCCGCAAAAGTTAACTTGAGACCTGAGCGGAAGGCGTGCTCCCCTCCCGACCCCGCCTTCTTCCGCTCTCGCCATCCCGACCCTCACTTTCTTACTGCTCTCCCTATCCCGACCTCCGCCTTCTTCCGCTCTCGCTATCCCGACCCCCGCCTTCTTCCGCTCTCGCTATCCCGACCCCCGCCTTCTTCCGCTCTCGCTATCCCGACCCCCGCCTTCTTATCGCTATCCCGACCCCCGCTTTCTTCCGCTCTCGCTATCCCGACCCCCGCCTTCTTATCGCTCTCGCTATCCCGACCCCCGCCGTCTTCCGCTCTCGCTATCCCGACCCCCGCCTTCTTATCGCTCTCGCTATCCCGACCCCCGCCGTCTTCCGCTCTCGCTATCCCGACCCCCGCCTTCTTATCGCTCTCGCTATCCCGACCCCCGCCGTCTTCCGCTCTCGCTATCCCGACCCCCGCCTTCTTATCGCTCTCGCTATCCCGACCCCCGCCGTCTTCCGCTCTCGCTATCCCGACCCCCGCCTTCTTACCGCTCTCGCTATCCCGACCCCCGCCGTCTTCGGCTCTCGCTATCCCGACCCCCGCCTTCTTACCGCTCTCGCCATCGACGCATCAGTACTTCGCGCTTACGTCATCCGAGCGAAGTCTCAAGTTAAATCTTGCGGGTTGTAAGATCTGTCGTAAAGGTCTAACTGCCAAGCCATAAAGCTAAATAAATGATAATAAATATCCGTTCGTTAGCTATATTTAGTTTACCGACAATGTTAATAAATAGCGCATCGTGAAATGTGGTCTGAAAAAATATTGCAGGTGATGGAAGCTGTAAGACTGAGAGAACTGGAGATGAAGCAGGCTGCTGAAATACTAGGTGTTAGTTACGGAACCTTATACGGAAGATATAGGGACGTGTACGGGTGCATCAACAGGCCTTACAAGTGAGTTGTATACAGAATTTATATTATCTATACATATAATAAAACTGTAGAGGTCGAATTTCTGTACAAGGAAAAAATATGCTAAAAACCGAGTCGAAGGACTCGGTTTTTAGCATATTAATGTAAAAAGTGAAATAGAACTAATTTAGATTTTTAAATTTTTTTTTCTCTGTTTGTCTGTCTGTTTGTACGGGCTAATCTCCGAAACGACTGAGCCGATTTAAATAAAATTTTGTATGGTGGTAGCTTATATCCCTGGTCAACATATAGGATACTTTGATGCCGAAAAATTAAACAGTTCCCGTGGGATAGTTAAAAAACCGTACCACGCGGATGAAGTCGCGGCTAGAAGCTAGTACTAATATATAAAGGTGAAAAGTTTGTGTGTTTGTTTGTTTGAACGCGCTAATCTCAGGAACTACTGCTCTGATTTGAAAAATTCTTTCAGTGTTTGATAGCCCATTTATCGAGGAAGGCTATAGGCTATATATCATCACGCTCAGACCAATAGGAGCGGAGCACCAATGAAGAATTTTTCAAAATCGGGGGTGTTTTTTTTACTTACTTTTTGAAGTAAAACTTCTTTAGGCGCGACTAGGAGGTAACTGGACGACAATGCAACGGAAGTCCATTACGGCAATATGGCGTCACGTTTCTGTACCATCCGGTTTTCAAATATTTTTTTGTCAATAGTTTATCTATCAATCAAATGGTACAAAACAATCAAAAAAAAATGAAAAAAAAATTTATTAAAAAAGTTTTACTTCAATCGCGTGTGAACGTTACACGCACGCTTTTTTTTATTTTTCCACGCCGATGAAGACGCCGGCAGAAGCCAGTTATTTATATTGACATTACACGCTTTTACATTGAACCTGGACTTATAAAATTTTGATATGTGTTTTGTTCCTTATTCACAGTCTAAACATACTATTTACAAGAAGTTTCTAAGTAAAAACTACCCCCGCGGCGTTTTCTACTTTTATCATAGTAAAGCGATCGTTTAGTTATCGAATAAAAATAATTCACCCAAATTTTCAACTTTACTATCTTAAGTAATTTTCAAGTTTCTTCGAAACACCTATTTTTCCGTTTTTGTTCAATAGTAAAGAATATAAATTAACTCGTGGCTTATTTTTAACAGTACTTGAGAGCTAAAGGCCTGATTAAATATTTTTGTTGTAATTTCCGGATGAAAAGCCGTTTTTTTTTAAATGGAATAAGACTAAAATATTTTCATCTCGAGTTTTTGAAAACTCACGGATTTTTTCGGAATATGTGTTTTACAATCCTTTCTCCGAGAGAAAAACATGACGTGCGTCACGCGACGCCCGACAGAAGTGATAATTTAGACTAGTCTTACGTGCTGTTTTAACATCCTTTCGCAGGAATTGATACACACGTAACAAGATACACTTTGATTTGGTACCATAATACAAGAATGTTTATTTCTTTGAAATAAGCCGATTCGATTCTTGACAAGGGTAATTGGTTTTTCAAAAATCTAATGATATTGTTACAACTCTGGTCCCGACAAAACAAAATTCACCTGATTTCTGAAACAAAGCACATTAATTACCTGTCGGCGTTTGAACCAATAACATTTAAATTATTTTATGGCCGTCTTATTTAATTTACATTTTAATGGTTGTATTGTAATCTCTTATGGCGGTCATTAGCCAGGTGTGTCGGAGTAAGTCGACTTAGATACGGGGGCATTGCAGTTGCACTGTATAAAGCCTAACCTGATGGAGGGGGGAGTCAGTCGAGAGAGAACCACGAATGAAGCGAGACGTGTGTACTACAATCGGGAAACTATTAGTTACGGACTTTGCACGTTTTATTGAATTACGACCTTCTGCATTACGGTTGGATTTGTTGTGTTCGGTTATATTTGTACCTGTGTTATACGTGTGTGTGTGTATAGTTCTAATAAACTCTGTAGTAATTCTAACGGCAACATAATTCGAGTCTCGCGGCTCGTGACAATATATATACCATATACCACTTTAGTTTTATTAAAATTGGCTTCGAAACTTCTAGGTGTTTTTCGCTAATTCCTGTCGTTTAAGACTTGAGAACTCTAATCTCCAGAGCAAGATAGACAAGTCAAGTCCTCAATCGCTTACTCACTCAATCACCGGCTCACTCGCCCACTGGCTCACTCACTCACCGGCTCACTCGCCCACTCGCTCACTCACTCACCGGCTCACTCGCCCACTGGCTCACTCACTCACCGGCTCACTCGCCCACTCGCTCACTCACTCACCGGCTCACTCGCCCACTGGCTCACTCACTCACCGGCTCACTCGCCCACTGGCTCACTCACTCACCGGCTCACTCGCCCACTGGCTCACTCACTCACCGGCTCACTCGCTCACTCACTCACCGGCTCACTCGCTCACTCACTCACCGGCTCACTCGCCCACTGGCTCGCTCACTCACTCACCGGCTCACTCGCCCACTGGCTCACTCACTCACTGGTTGATTGATACAAGTTTGGGCAGTTGCGGCGTGAGGGCGGTGCGCGAGATGTGGCAGGTGAAGGGCCCCTGCGACGTGATGGAGAGGCTGCAGCGCGGCGAGATGTCGCTCAACGCCGCCGCGCAGGCGCTCGGCGTGCCGATCAACTCGCTCGCGGCGCACATGGCCGACTTCCCACCAGGTAATTTTTATTCCTATATATAAAAATGAATGTTTGCCTGTATGTCCTTTATAGAATCGTATAACTATACATTTGATCATGTGATGGTCTTTAGCAAAGTTGTTGTGCATGTGCCAAAGAAGGTTTCTGAGTTGGTTCACAATTGGACCCAGGAGGCGGCTGGTAGGCGCTGCTGTCGGCATATCGATCGAAGCTTTTCCGGGCAGGATGACGTCTGCCGGGACAGCTAGTTTATTATATACTAGAGTTAACCAACCTCTAGTTCGCGGCTCTTGTTAAAAGAGGTTACAACACGGATTACATTGTGTTAAACTTTTATGTAAACGCTATTTGCCCCGGAAGATTAATTTCATTTAATATTGCAAACTATCCCATCTCCCGGATGAAAAGTATTTATGCCAATTTTCGGTATTAAAAATACATATGTACACCAAAATGACCAAATAGACCTCATAGACCACACCTACCACAGCGACCACATCGACCACATCGACCACATTGACCACATAGACCACATTGACCACATAGACCACACTGACCACATTGACCACATCGACCACACTGACCAAATCGACGAAAATGGCCAATCACAAAATAAAAACCTATCCAACTTTCTAGGACAATCTTTGCATAAATCTATCCCCAAACTTATCCCATTATCCGGGATGAAAAGTATCCCTTGTCCATCCTCGGTATTAAAATTACATATATACGGAATTTTCATGCAAATCGGTCCAGTAGTTTTTACGTTTAAGCATAACAGACAGAGAGACAACTATCCCATTTTTCGAGATAATAAATATCCTATGTTCATTCTTGGCATCGAAAATATAAATATATATATACTGAATTTCAGCCAAATCGGTGCCGTAGTTTTTCCGTGAAAACGGAACAGACAGACAGACAGAAGGATATGTTTACCGACACTGGCATGGATGACAGCATATACATACATAATATGTAGCAGTATAACTATGTATTACCGTAAATGGGGGGATTAGGGTCTAGGGGGTGAATTGGAACAAACCTCAAGTTTTATTTGCGACCTTATATACACATTTATGTTACGTGTTACACTGTGGTAGGATTTAAATTTGAAGCTTGCAATATTTTTTCTATAATCCGACAACACTCAGTCATCCTGTCATAAGTATTTAAAAAAAACTTACTTCAAAACATTGGGTCAAAGTTGTGTGAAATTTCTATTGTAGGTACCTGCCTATAGTATGAAAGTGTCAGCCCTAGCGAAAAACTATTAACCCCTAAGCGACCCGATTCACCCCAGCGCCTTGTAACTTTTTAATAAACTATTCTTTAAAAAACTATATCTTAATGCATTAGAAATGAAAATTTAAACTACCGGAACCATTATGATCTCCGTTTTATTACTTACTATAACTACAAAAAAAAAACGAAAAAATCAATGCCGAACTTAAAAAGTGTCCCGATTCCCCCCATTTTACGGTATATAAAAATTACGTCTCAACGTTGGTTCTTTTTGACAGCTACTTAAGAGTAACTTTACCACCTCTCTTCTTAGAGGAGTTTGCGGGTAAGATGTTCACTATTCAGTTTCTGAGCGACCGGCACCCACATTGCTGTACCTTGAAATGTATTCAGTTGCAGACTTCGAGCCCATCCCCATAGAGATAGACCCGTCGCTGAAGATGCCCTCAAGAACTCCCCCCACCAAGTACGCGAGGAAGACCAGCACCGTCACGACACCCACAACCCCGCACCATGACAAGGTCGGTATACCTGGCATAGGGCATTATGTTCATACTAGCTGTTGCGGACTGACAGCAAATTAATTTAGAAAATTAATTAAAATAATTGTGAACAACATTGACAAGTCATACAGTCCACATTGAGTTATATTTGAAAGAAGCAACTGCCACCAATACTAGAGTTAGCGCGCGGCTCCGCTCGCGTTAGTTGACTGGCAATAAATATTGTTTTCTTTTAAGCTGATTTCAAAAAAGGAGGAAGATTTTCTTATTAAAATATAATAGGAAACGATTTGTTATTCACCACATACACATTAAATCAGCAATTTACAATAGTCGTCGCATTATAAAGGCAGGAATAATGGGCGGTCTTATCGCTTTAGAGTGATCTCTTCACGAATGGGCTATGGATTTTATAAAAGGGAGTCAAAAATGTATGACGGCGGTGTGCATATTAAATACATACATATAACGTTTTAATTTTGCTAAACATGTGTCAGGTGTGGGGGCAAGGGTCGCCCTCAATGAAACACCCCTTAGCAAGTTGACTGAATTTATTTATAGGCGCTACAACAGCAACAGGTGCGATCGGCACAAATGTGTCAAACGGCACGTTCAATTTTAACCGACACAACTTAGCACTAGCCCCGGACGTTACACTGAACGTAGATAGCACTATAGTAGAATTATTTTCTCCGTGCAGTTTGGGTCATAAATAATCGGAGCAGTGAAGCGAGTATTTCGCTCTCTCTTCCACTCACGGGCCTTATGGGCAGGCATAGTGATACGCATTATTGTTGTCGATAAGCGTTATCGATAGTGTATTTAGTTTTGTCTTTTTGTGGGTTAGTGATATAAATGAAAGAAAAAAATAGATAAAACAACGTATTTATTAAAATAAGAATAATAATGATTTAAAATAAAGTATTAATAAGGTATCTATGTATTAAAAAACTATAAGTACAAAAGTTTAGAATATAACAAGTTATATTAAAAATAAATATAAAAACTTATATCTAAGTTTAAAATTAACACCAAACAAGATAATAATGATTTTTATAAAAATGATAATCTTTCTTTGATAAGAAAGAGTTTTATTGTTAATGGCGTTGCGCCCGCGCAACATGCTCACCGCCCTAGCCGGGCTGAGGCCGAGTTTGATTTATGACCCAAACTGCACGGAGAAAATAATTCTACTATAGTTATATCGATTACACCGATTAATACGAGTGGCACTAATCACAATGCACTGGTGGTCCACAAGATCTAGTCACGCTGAGAGTCCGTTGGCTGTACAGTCTTCCGAATGCTCCTTGATCTTCCGGGTATTCTTAGTCTTCCTTGTGTGTATATACTTTACCTTGTGTGTATATATTCAACCGACGAAGGATGCCGTAGGTCTTCAGTTGGTCATCAACTCCACCTTTTGGGGGCAGAGCTGGTTGGGGCCTCGAGCTAATGCTCTTTACCCCGGTCTAATATCGCAGGGGGCGACTACCCCCTGGTAACGGGGTTCGGGAGCCGCCAGACACATAGGGGTGTGTCGGCAGGCTCGCGTTGGCCAATCAGCGGCTTTCGGTGGCCATCACGGGCTTCGCGTTGGCTCCGTCTGCGGCATGGTTGGCCAGTCTGCGGCTTTCGATGGCCATCTCGGGCTTTAGGTGGCCATCTGCGGCGTCTGGTGGCCTATCAGCGGCATTGGAGATTTTCGCGTCCTCTCAACATCGCCTTAATCCGGGCGGATGAGGTCACGGGGGGTCGGTAGCCATCTTGTGGTCTCGTGATCGGGAGGTCGCGCGTGTAGGGGAGCAATCCCGTGGAGGTGCGTGTGGCGGCCATTGTCGGCGCGGTCGAATAACCGACGCGCCGACATCGCCACGAATTCCTCGACACTGGGAATGCTCAGATCGCGGGCGATCACGTCGTTCCTTACGAACCGACCCGCGCCCGTGCACACCCGCAAGGCGATGTTCTGCTGCGCCTGCAGCAGGTTCTTTCTGGAAGCCGAAACACAGCGCATACCACGCCGGAGCTGCGTAGGTCAGCCTCGAGCGGAGATAGGTCTTATAGACCCCGATCTTCGTCCTCAGAGGCAAGTTGGAAGAGAGCACAGGTCGGAGTAGGGCCCTGGCTGAGCGAGTCTGGTTGACCGCCTGGTCCACCTGGGGGCCCATACTCAACGACCTGTCTATGTCCACTCCGAGGTACTTGACCGAGGTCTTCCACTCGATCTCCTGACCCCGAAGCTGAAGTGGCTCAGGCATGATGCGCCGGCGGGCGACTAGTAGCGCGGCAGTCTTCCCCACGTTGACCGCCATGCGCCACTTGTCAAGCCACGCCGGTAAGATGTCCATCATGCGCTGCATTCGGCGAGCTGCTATATCTGGGCTGCGAGAGGACGCGAAAAAGGCGCTGTCGTCTGCGTACAACGCCAGCGTGACGTCCCTCTCTCCGGGGGCTAGGGAACCCTCGAGCGTTGGGACGTCATCTGTGTACAACCCGTACAACGCTGGCGACAGACAGCTGCCTTGGGGAACACCAGCAGATATGGTACGCTTTTGCGAGGTCGTCTGCTCGACCGAAACGTAGAAGTCCCGGCCACGGAGGAATGACGCCACGAGCTGCACTATCGCAGGCGGCGTCTCGGTGGAAAGGAGTTTGGCAATGAGGCCTTCGTGCCAAACCCTGTCGAAAGCCTTTTCAACGTCCAGGAACACTGCGATAGTGCACCTGTCCTGGTTTGACTCGTGGGCCAGGTGATGCAGCACTCGCGTCAGCTGGAGCGTGGTGGAGTGGCTGCTGCGGAATCCGAACTGCTCCGCGCGTGGCTCGATGCGCGGAGCTAATCGTCGCAGCAGCAGACGCTCAAACAGCTTCGCTAGGTGGGACAGCAGAGTGATTGGCCGGTAACTTGCGGGCAGGCGCCGATCCTTGCCCGGTTTCGGGAGCATGACGACCTTACCTGTCTTCCAGGCGTCGGGGAAGTGGCTGGTCCTGAGGATCCCATTAAAAAGGCGCGCGAGTGCCGCGCAGCCCCTTCTCGGGAGGTGCCTCAGGGCTTCCGTAGGTATCTCGTCGCAGCCCGGTGCCTTCCGTCTGGGGAGACAGAGCACCGCCTTGCGAACCTCGGCAGGGGAGATGAAGTCCTCCCCGCCCAGAGGCTCGTGTGGGCGCGACAGGAACTCGGTGACCGTCGACACGACGCTCTGGTGGTGTTCCCTTATCTCCTGCGAGACTCCTGCTGGGATCGGGTGCGGTGTGAATTGCTCCTCCAGGTGCGCTGCGAACAACTCCGCGCGCTCCCCGGGAGCAAAGCACCGCCTCCCCTGTGCGTCCAGCAGGGGGTAAGTGGGGATGGGCGTCCTCTGTAGAGCTCGGTTTAGGGCAAAGAGATCCGTGGCGTGTTCGGAGGCCCGGTCTATTGCACTCTCCCAGGTCTCCCCTCGCCAGGTCTTCACTGCATCCGAAACCTGGGCTGTTAAGGCATTCAGCCTAGACTTAAGCACCGGACATCTGGTTCTGGCCCACAAGCGCCTGAGTGCGCGCTTGCGGCTGATGTCCTGGCTGATCCGGGCTGGGAGCTCTGGACGTCTGCTCCGCGGTGTGAACATCGTAGTTACTGAGGCCCGGGCGGTCTCAATCCGCTCCATGATGAGCCTGGTGGCGGCTTCCACCTCTTCTGGAGCGGAGAGCCTGCCCAGGGGAATGTTTTCCATTTGTTCGGCGTACGCTGCCCAGTTTGTCCTCGCGCTCAGCGACCTTCGCGGCACGGCAACAGCCGCGAGGGCGAGCGTTACGAGGATGGGGAGGTGCTGCGTGTCGAGGTCATACAGCACCTCCATGTTGACTGGGCAGCTGATGCGTTGGTGCACTACGTTGTCCAGGACGTCCGCACTGAGGCGAGGGTTTGTCGGGATATGGGTCGGCGAGTCCGGGCCGAGCACGGTGAGACCACTGTCCTCGGCGATCTCCAGCAGTCCCCTGCCGGCCGGATTGACGACCCTTGACCCCCACGATTGGTGCTTGGCGTTAAGGTCTGCCGCCAGCAGGGTGGGGGTGGTCCCGTCGAAGATGAGGTTGAAGTCGGTGCGGACGAGTCGGGGGCCCGGCGGCCGGTATCCGGCGAATATTTTCACCTCTTTGCCGGCCGCCTTGACCAGCACCCCGATGGTGCGGAGCTCTTCAAAGTTTAGCAGAGGAACTTCGTCGTGCACGATATCCCTCCTCACCAGGACTGCCGTTCCCCTATAGGGCACGCCCCGGGGGGAGATTTCGTCACGCCTGTACACGACGAAGTTCGGTATGCGGAAGTTGGTGCTTGGCCGTAGTTTGGTCTCGCCCAGGAGGATGATATGCACATCCTGCGACTGGGCGAGAAGACGTAGGGGCTGCGTTTTGTCGGCCGCCCCCCCAGGATTCCAGTAAAGAATTCGTAACTGGCCCGCTTGTTGACTATCCATGTCAGACAGATTTTAGGCGGGCCAAGTTACGCATCGCGACCATCTTGAGATCTCCCCCGGTCGCGATGGTGGAGATCAGGTCCGTCAGGGCCCCACAGAATACCTCCATCCGGTCCAGACGTTGGAGGATTATCTGCAGTGGGTCCCTGGCGCTGGTCTCCTCTGCGTTGGTAGGGGCAGGGGGGGCGGGTGTACGCCTTGTCCTGCTTCTTGGTGCTCTTGGTGGCTGGCTGGTTGCACTGCTTCCGGGTTGTGTCCCCCTTTCCGGCTCCTGGTTGCCACAGTGGGGGCATCCCTTGGTTGCTGAGATTGGTTGTGTTGGGGCAACCGTTTCTCGTGGGAGGGTAGCCGGTTGCCGAGGTATGGTAGGGTGACCGGCCTGTTCTGCTTCTCTATGGTCCGGTTTGGGTCCCTTACGATGTTTACGCCCCCCTCTGCGGTTTCCGCTTCCTAGGGGGGGCGTTTCTGGCTATTGGGTCATTGGCAGGGGGCGCAAGCGTTGTCTGTGCCCTCACTTGTGGTGCCACCCCTTGGGGTCTTGGGGTGGTTTGGGTATCACTGCCCATTTGTTGTACATATCTGTCCGGGGCAGGACTCGGTTCTGGAGGGAGCGGGGCCTGTGCCCGCCTTCTTTCGACCCTGGTTGGCCGTTGCGGGCGGTTGCCGGCCGGTTTGCCGCTTCTGGCAGTTGGTGGGGGGGGAGGGTGCAGTGCCCTCTTCTTCCTTTGTTCTTTTAGTAGGACAGGGCAGCGTCGGAAACTAGCCGCGTGCGCTCTTCCACAGTTGGCGCATTTTTGATGTTCGCGTGGGTGGGGGCAGTCAGCGACCAGGTGCTCCCCCGCGCACCTGAGGCATCTCGCCGGCCTGAAGCAGTTTTTGGAGGCGTGTCCAAACTTCAGGCATCTATGGCATTGCGCCACTATGTGTTGCCCTCTCCAGGCTTCTATGACTACGCCCGGCATATATAGCAACTGATTGGTTGCGTTTAGCCGGGCGAGTTCTTCTTGGTTGAGGTGGCCAAGTGTGACATGAAAGAGGCAGCCAGGTCTGCCTCTAGTCCCAGGAATATGTCGCACATTTAGGACTTGAAAGTTGAGGGCTTCCAGGGCTCTCCCGATCTCTTCCGGATCAGTGTCCGGTGGGAGGCCTCTGATGGCCACTTTTGTGGGCTTTTCGGCGGGCGCGCTGTAGCAGTACCATTGTACCGTGGCATCTGCTTGTGTGGCTTCTATAAGGTACCTCTGTATAATGCGGTACTCTTCTGGGCTCTGGGGTATAAATCTTACCCCTTGGCCAAATGGACGGCCGTTTGGGGCGAAACCCAAGCATTCGTGTAGTTGGGTAATTTATCCACTATCAGTGGAGGGTATCCTTTCGCCCTGGGGGGGGGGGGGGGCGGTGGGGGGATGTTGCTCGTCGTGGCCAGGCGTTGATGTAGCCGTCGGTAAAGGAGAAGTCCGACTCGTACGAGGCCGCGGGGTCGGACTCGTACGTGGCGATGAGGCAATCTGGGCGAATGTGACATTGGTAGGAAGAGTCCTACCTTGGGTTGCTGTTGTGGTGGCGTCGCTATGTTCGGCGGCGGCAGTGACGCCGTACGCGGCGTCCATGGCGCCATACGCGGCGTATGTGACGCCATACGCGGCGCCCGTGGCGCCATATGTTGCACCCTTGACGCCGTAGGCGGCGTCTGTGACGCCGTACGCGGCGTCCGTGCTGCGGTTGTCGGCGTCGGCATTATCAGCGGCAGCGACGTTACGTAAGCTCTCCAGCTCCACATAGGAAGTGGAGCGCGAAGGTGGCGTGGAGTCTGCCTGGCTGCTTGCGGTGGATGAGGAGGAGGTGGAGGAGGATGCCATCTCTTCCCCTCCTCCCTCTTCTGGTACGATGGGTGATGGCGATTTCGCCGTGTCTCGGCGTTTCCTGGGCTCGTTCTCTTCTTCAGAGGACGATGTCCTTCTGGCTTTCTCCCCAGCCTGGCGCGGGCCCCTTTCGCCCCCGGTCGGATAATAATATCCGGGGGGTGCGAGCGAAGTCCCGCCTGGGGTGGGGGGAGTGGAGGTAGTCGTTGGTGTAGTGGTGGTGGTCACTAAAGCCCTGTACGCAAGCCGCGGATCGCGGCTCGAGGGCGTGGGTTTCCTAGGCTGTTCCGCCATAGGAGCACTGAGTCTAGGTTACAATGGCACAACACAACACATGAGTCACTGTCTCTTAATAGTCCTGTTGCCCACCGGTACCCTTCTCCATGAAGGGGTGGTGGGCGAACAAACACACACTGGCCGTTGGCGGCGGCGGTCCGCACAGCCAACGGCAGAAGCACTTTGGAACGCGAAAGAGGGTCCCCCGGGAGTCTCAACGCGAACGGAGTCCTCGACCGGGGAACGTTTCCGCGAACTGGAGTGCGAGAAAGAGACCACGCTATGTCGTTTTCACAAGTGTGAAAGAGACGGATAAATGGACTATGCCGTAGGTTCGCCCCGCGCTTACTAAGGTACTACAAAATGCAGACGCTTAGCAGCTAACGGAGCGAGCTACGTTTCCGCGGCGAACGGGGCATGGGGGTACGGGATTTACGGGGGAGAGGTCAGGGGGGTGATTCTCTCCGCAACATCATGTAAACTTTTAGTATATCTCGTTATTATAACAATAATAATATTCTTCTTTTCTATTACTGCGTCTTTGTTTTACTGAGCATGCACTGTTTGACTGTATTGGTTCTTCAAAAGAAATTCCGTGACATACTCCTGCATAAAATTTTATAAAAAAACATCTTTATATATAAATAGAATAAGAAATATAAAGTTTATTTTTTATTGAAGTGAAACTTCTTTATCGGCGTTAGAAAAAAAATTTCGTCACATTTTTCGGTTACGCGTCACGTTACATTTTTCCACAATCCATCTGGCAACAAACTCCTTGCGTAGCAACTAGTTGTTGCTAGATGCATTGTAATATTTCTTTACTTTATTGTGTTTTTATGAATATACGAGTTTGATGATTTATAAATCATTTATTTAGTGAGTTAGTGAAGATAATGTGAAATTGGGGATAATAGAATAAAAGTGACGTCATCTCGCTTGGCAGACACTGAAGAAGATAATGATAGGCAGCATCCAGGACGAGGACCCGATACCGGCGACGGTGATATCGACGCACGAGCCGCGGGCGCAGGGCGCGGCGCCGCTTACCACCACGCCAGGGCCCCCCAGCACCACGGCGACCTCGGCGCCCACCAGTGAGTGTCGTTAATAAGGGATCGTGAGACTCCACCCTCCCTAGTGCAATTTTACATCAAGAAATTGTTAAATTGATGCAGCACTTCAGTAATTAGATTAAATATTGTTACTAGTTACGGGACTCGAATTAAAACGCCGTTGGAATTACTATACAATTTATTAGAACTATACAAACACGTATGACACAGGTACAAATATAACTGGACACAACCAGTACAAACGTAATACACGATTCAATAACACGCGCAAAGTTCGTCACTAACGTCTTGCCTCGCTTGTAACTATCGCTAGACTACCTCATCTCTCAGTTGGGGCGTCCCTTTATACTGTACCGATGCAATATATCTGCTCGGCCGCATGAAGAATTTCTTAGCAAGACACCTGGCAGTGATCACAATGCAACGATAGGCCCTAAGAGATTACAATACACAATGGGCTATTTTAAACACAAAGAAGACGGTCATAAAAGCACTTCAATGCTATTAGCTCAAACACCGACGGCGGGTAATAAATGTGCTTTGTTCACAAATATGCAGGTGGCCCAATTGTAACAATATATTAGGTTATTAAATGTGACGTCACATTTTTTATTGCAGGAGTCCAACAGACAGGCAGACGGGCCCACTTGATGGAAAGCGGTTACTACCGCTTATGGACATTTGCAACTCCAAAGGTGCTACAAATGCGCTGCTGCTCTCATAAGGGAGACTGGAACCTGGTCACTAATGCCGGAACACAACTCAAGGTTGTAATGATGGCATACACTACACAAGGGATGGTTGCCCTACCTCCTATTGCATCCGTAATTATTGCATATCCCATTCTTATCCACTCATCTCATAACCATAACCCAGCCTGTCCCGTCCCTCTTATCCCTGCAATGGAACACTTACAAGCCAATAGATGGAGCTGTGCAATAATTGAGGTCGCAAATGATTCTCGACACGTACAAAGAATATACGTTTAGGTACTCCAGCAATAGTAGACGCAACTACATTACGTCGCTCTCGCGTAAGTATTTCGATCTCGCGCCGCACCATCGAAATCCGCTCGTCGTGTCCGCGTCCGATTACAAGCCTCGGCGAAAGGCTTTCGTGCGACGACCGCGTAATGTCCTTACGGACAAGGTCGACGCTATTACAAAACGGCTGGCCCGGATCAGCCCGCCCGCGGTTAGGACGGCAGGCTGGCAGGCACCGACAGACAGACATAGACGGCGGCGTCTCAGACAACGCCAATCACGATCTCTCCACGTCCTCGAGAGGGACGCCAGGAGACATAGCCCCCCCACAGGATAGACTAGGCGTGTTGCTGGGAAGTTTCTTTCGCCGTTTCTTCTTTCCCAGCCATAACACGTCGCGAAACGGCAGTAAGATAGCGTAGGCCGCCGCGAACCGCCGATCCCGCTCCGCCGGGATCCTTCTTCTCGGGCTTTATATTACCCGACGCCCGTTCTCAATTAGTTCATTGTGTCGCCCATTGGCGGGCATCATCAGATTCATCCCCCTCTCATGGCAACAGTCCAGCCGAGGTAAAACTCCCTAGGGAGCTCCCTCAAGCAAGTTGCCCCCGGGCTCGAGCGCCTTCGCCTAGCGAAGGCGCTCGCCCCAAAGACCCCGGTAAAGTTGTGAGGTCTTCGGACCAACAACATAAAGTCAAGTCAAATAAAAAAAAAATAGTAGATGGAGCAAGAGTAGAAAGAGAGACGGAGCAGCATTCCATCTCGCTCCTCCACACTAGTCGGGATATCCCTAACAACTAAAAAGCTCTTCATTCCGACCCTCCGATCCCGTCTCTCCTATCCCGTCTCTCCTATCTCGTCTCCCCTATCCCGTCGTCTCTCCTATCCCGTCTCACCTATCTCGTCTCGCCTATCCCGTCCATTCTACCCTTTCCTAAAAGTGACGGTCTATAGGTCACGGCAACCACTTTCCATCACGTGCGCCGACTCCCTGTTAGTCAGCTTCGCTATGAAAGAATTGCTCCATTGGTGTTCCAGGTGGTAAGTGGCCGTCGATCCGCGTCGCCTCCCTGGACACCTTGCGAGGGTCCGAGCAGACGCCTCTCGTCCCCCCAGCGTCCCCGTCCCAGCTGATGAGGACCAGACCGGACCTGACCATCGTCGCAGCCAAGAAACCGGAGAAACGAGACGAGGAGGACACGTGAGCCATCTTCTGAGTTTAAAATTAAACTTCATTCTGGACCCTTAGTTAATAAAGCCTTCAGAGTGCTTTGCTACGAGCGGGTTATTATATCTTATTCATTCATTTGCCTTAAAGCTGAATTATACAGTTCAATAAAATTGAATCAACTTGGTTGAAATGCGCAATATACAAGAACTTGTTTTTTAAAAATGTTTTTAAATACATGCTTTTGAGATCCTGGATATCATGTAGCAGCAGAGTGCTAGTCAAGACATGTAAAACGAGCCCAAACACGACGGGTCTATCTTGTTTAGTACAGGAGTTCCTATGGCCACCTTCCGACTCCATCATCAGATCAGCTCCATGATATTGCATTGTCACGCGATATACATATGCGTGCTAAATTTGAGCTCAATCGGAAACCGGGAAGTTGGTCAAATTTAACTTGCAAGATTCCACCCGAACTTACATACATAGGTACATTCATTGCAAGTTAAATAAAACGTTTTAAAAACAGACATTAAATGTTTAAATTTTATGTTTACATGAATAACTTTGGTTGCCTCATCTAAGTTAAAAGACAAAAGTGAACAGTGTACTATCAGAATAAAACGTTGTATCTATTTGGTTGAAATGCGTAAAATGTAAGAAAACTACGAATCTTAATGCCATTGAATTATTAATTATTCGTTTACACGAATCACTTTTTTTTTGTTTACACGAATCACTTCTGTTACTTCATCCAGATTGAAACAGAAATGCACCAAATCGATTCAACTTGGTTGAAAGGCGAAAAAATGTAAAAGGTGACACTTTATAACATTGAACGACGCCACAGCATTGAATGATTACGATATTGAAAGTTTCTTATTACTTTAACATACAGCCAATCACTTTGCTTATTCAATTATTTTATTTGTTTAGGGCAGTGGTTTTCAATCTTCTTGAATACGCGACCCCTTTACACGTTGAAAAATTTTGGAGACCCCCCTTGGGTCATAGACAGATAAAATTTAGTAATTTAAAAAACTACGTTTATCTTTTCTCTAATTTGTTACCTATATTCATTATTAGGACCTATACTCTACAAAAAGCTGCTGAGCGTAGAAAATACCTAAGTACGAGGTATAAATTTAAATAGCCTTTTCCCTTTTGCCGGAGACCCCCCGAGAAAGCCTTTGCGACCCCCCTGGGGGTCGCGACCCACAGGTTGGATAACCCTGGTTTAGGCCAATGAACTATTACACTACTAATAAATTAAATATAAACTATTGGCAAACAGTACTTGTGGCGCAACCAGCGCTGTTTGTGGCCCAAAACGGAATAAACCCGTCTGTCTGTCAGTCAGTAATTTACCCAAAGAATTGCGAATTGACTTTACAAGATTCGGTGGTCAGTCGGCAATAGATGTGAATTTCACTTCAGTACTCGACTTATGTCTGTTAGTGACGTTATATTAATGTTAACATTTGTCTAATACAGATTGGTTGTAAGCAACTTCACTAAATTTATCATCAATGTAATAATATGTGAGCGACACAGCAAACTCTATTCAAATACAGTTCTACATTAGTAATAATTCCCCTCTATGTATCTACGCAGTAGACAAATTTTAGCAGCACGCGATAGTGTACGAGTCGTGTAAGCGGAACGAAGCTAAGAAAGCATAGCAAGTAAAACTGCGCCCTTTCCGCTTGCGAATAAAGTTCAATATAGATTATTTACATGTCGGACACCGCTGCTATCGGAATTATAAGTTGTTGAAACTGTAGCTTCTTAAGGCAAATGAATGGTTAGTAAGATATAGGAAACCGACATAAATAGCGTCACAACTAAAGCCAAACTTTATGTCCGTTCTTAGCAATTGATTAGTGGATGTTTTGGCGCGTTTTTGTTGAATCTTCTCGAAACCTTTTTTTATGTTAGTTTTCAAACAAAATGTAGTCTTAAAATATTTTTTAATTTATATTTGTTTTATAATAAATATAAGAGATGCGACATAAACACATTTCCATTTTTTTTTTGTTTTAAATAAAAAAGAGTATTATTGATTTTATATTAATTTAGTTATATTATAAAAAATAAGTTATATAAGTTGTTTAGGATAATTTAAACGTTTCTCTCGTGTTTTGAAGCGTTTATAAATGAATTTGTAAAGTTTATTTGTTGAGCAGTCAGTGTTGGGGTATTATTACAACTTTCCATACATAGATGGCGGTATATTCAAAAATATACATTTATTTATTTTCTAAGGACTTTTAAATGAGACGTTTACCAATTTTGATATAGCAATCGTTTGATAAATGTATATTTATTTAACTGATAATTCTAAATTAATTAAAACTAAATATTATATTGTATAAACAATTAAATAGTAATAAACGAATTAAAATCAATAGAATACATTGCATTTTGTATTTTTATGTATATATATATATATATTTTTTAATTTAAAACACTCAATTTAATTTTAGATATAAGATTTGGTCTTTATACAAAAAAAAAACAATATTTAAATACAAGATGCAATGCGTTCGTAATAGTATATAATAATACTATAGTAGTATATTAAAGTGTTAATTGTAATATATATAATTAGTGTAATTAATTAATATGTTATAAATTAAATTGATTGTCGAATCCCATGAAAACCTTATAGGTTATAAATAAAATAGTTTTGTTTTTATATAGTTAAATGATATTTAGTTATAATAGGAAAACACTAGGAATGATAATGGTCCAGATATGAGATGTAACTAAGTTTCTCAACCCTAAATCACAGATGGCGTGGTGGAGGGTTTTTATATTTTTTAGAGGAAAGGACAGGTTATAATAAGGTTTTTAAATATACTGTTACAAGCCCAGTTAAATATGCACGATTCAATGCAATTCAACACGCGGAAAGTCCGGCACTATCGCTAATCTAAAGTACTACACGTCTTAATCGTATCATAGACTGCCTCACCCCTCCGTTCGGGCATTGTTTTATACTAAACTGTATAATAGAATAGATCGGGTTCGCCGAGTTAATCCCACACACCTGCCACCTTCGACGGCCATAAAACAAGGATTAATTCATTCGACACTAATTACAGCCATAAAATAAGTACGATAACAATACATGTTTCTAAAGTTTAAACACGAAGTAAATAAAAGAATTCGTTTTTACAACATGCCAGATGTGCGGTCTGTGTCGGTATGTAACAATACCATGAAAGATATGTCATGCAATGTCAAAGCGAGACAGGAATGCTCTGTCTTCTATTGTTTTGAGATGTTTGATATATTTAAATCATTTTTTTGGCTAATAATTAAATCTATAAATTAAAGCTATTAAAAAAACAACTGGAGAAGACTATATAAACGATGCAGAACAAAATGCTTTTTTTTAAATTTCTTGTCTGTTTATCTGTTTGTCGGTTTTTTTGGGATTCACTTAAAAACTACTACTACTAAACGGCCGATTTCGATGCGGTTTTCGCTGATATATATCAAATTTTTAGACTTAATTGGCGCTACTGTTTATCCCGGGAATCCCGCGGAATTTTTTGGGATCTGATTAAAAGGATCAGATTGAAAAAATAAATAATTCCAATGCGGTTTTTTCACTGGTCGATAGCAAGTTATATAGTATATAGTAAAATGTGTAATAATGGACAAAAAATAATAATAATTAAAAATTAGTAATAAATTAATAATGGACGAATGGCTAAACATATATACAATGCAAAAGTGGATGGATGCAGAAGTGGCGGAAGGCCACGACACACTTTCCATGATCAAATTGATCGTGTACTAGCAGAAGGTGATGTCAGGAGCCTCAAGAACAGACGAGCGTGCATGACAAGAGCTATGAATGTCAAAGAAGCAAGTGAGGTGTGTAAGAATAAGCCTGAATTGCGCTCTGTTGTTCGTGCCTACCCCGCAAGGGACGTGGCGTGAAGTTATGTATGTATGTATTAATAATATAATAATAATTATTCGGGGAATGGTTTAAAGTTGTTCATGTGCATAAAAATTAGCAAATCAGACACAGTTTTCACTAAAATAGTAGCTGATGTACTTTGAGTCTCGGGAATTTCAAGTGAAGCGTGGACCAAGTTACGGACATATCCTATTGATTTTATAAAAATTTTGATTTAAATAAATAAACATCAAAATGAGGCGAGAACGACCTGTTGCGCCATCTGTGAATTAGGGTTTACAAGTTCTTCAGAGTTTATTTTTACTAATCTATTGTCATTCCATAGTACATTCGTTCATTAGTTCCGTATGGTGTCCATCTTGAAATATTGTTCCTCTCACCCTTATACTCTATAGATGTAATATATGGACATAGGTCTTCGATGAAGAACGCTACAAGTGATAATCGCCCATTAAAAAATGTAATTTCGAAAAAACCGCCTTTCGGGAAGGAGCTGCAATTTTTTTACTCTTGACGACGTAGTAGAGTCCCATGCTGGAATTATTTCTTTGATTGATTTGATTTGCCTTACTTATAATAGTTTCTTAAATTTAAAGAAACTGCTCAGCAACTGATTCGTGAAAATCTTACCTTAATCTTATTTTGGGTACAACCTACGTTAATCATTCAAATTTCGTTTCTCTGTGCTCTTCTTAGGTAAACAACAGGTAATACACGTTTATAAGTGAAAAAAGAGATATTTATTGATTAGGGACTGATTCTGATTCTCTTACTTAAGAGATGCCTAATCGTTTCTTAACGAGATTATTATAAGTAAGGCCGATAGCGGCCAGTAAAGTGAAGCACTTTTAAGTATGAGTCAAAATTTCCCTTTTCGTTGCATAAGTCCCGTCAGTCCACAATATACAGTCTCACTGCTTCAATAGTTCCAATTCCCTATTTTTTTAGAAAGACTTTATTTACTTGCAACATTATTTCTGCCTTTGTGTGCGTGTCAACGAAGATTACATGGCGCTCACGCACACGTCGATTGGTTTTGTGCTTCAATTCTGACTGTAACTTTGTAAGAAATTATCACACAATATCACAGGTATTATCAGTACGTTTAAAAAAAAATACTAATGACAGGATCAGGACTCAGGAGGACTGAGTGTTGCCAGATTATAGAAAAAATATTGCAAGCTTCAAATTTAAATCCTACCACAAAGTGTAACACGTAACATAAATGTGTGAATTAGGTCGCAAATAAAACTTGAGGTTTGTCCCAATTCACCCCCTAGACCCTATTCCCCCCATTTTACGGTACTGTAAGTTCGGGATTATATTTTTAACTGGGTGATTTTCTCTTACATTTTAGTCCTCACGAGGTCCTAATATGAATAATACATGTCAGGTCGTCTGTTCAGCCTGTATGTTTGTTGTGTAGTGTGAATCAATCTGTAGACTTATATCTACGAGTGCAATGTGCCAGCGCAACTTCGTTCGCGTCGCTGCCATGTGTGACGTATCTGTTATGATATGGTATGGTCGCCATTTGGGATAATGTTGCAGATATTGGCCATTTCACGCAGATGTAGCGACGGGTGTAATGCGATTTTGTTTTTAATTGTTAATGACGTTATAATATATTGAGAGATGTATGTATTTACACTAATGTGGTAAGCGGCCACATTCAATAATTATGTGTGACATTATCGCAGGTGTGGCCCCACCGTTAGTGAATTGCAATGGTGGCACCGAAAAAACCGACTGCAGCGGCATTTTCGAAATCTGCTGGTCCGAATTAGCCTCGCTGATTTTTGTTTTTGATTTTTAAATGCATTGCACAAACTCGAACCCACTACAGATTTATATAACATAGATATATACTACTCTCTATTTAAACCGGCGCATTGTATTATTGTAAAACATATAAATATTATAATATATTATAGTTTTTTTTTACAATGTGTCGGCACTGTATATACAACATTTTAGCCCACCCTAAGAGAAATGTATTATATGAAAAATAATAATTATACTGAAAATGAATTGGTTTTTATTTTGCTCTATTGAACTCTGGCAGAGGCTCGGATTCTACACCCGAAATAGCAATTGGGCCGAGTAATTAAAGGTTCGGGCAGATTGTGCCCGATTCTTTAATTATGCTTATGTAACAATATAACTGAAATAGCAATCGGGCTGAGTAATTAAAGGTTCGGGCAGATTGTGCCCAATTTTTTAATTATGCTTATGTAATGATATACCTGAGATAGCCATTGGGCTGAGTAATTAAAGGTCGGGCAGATTGTGCCCGATTTTTCAATTATGCTTATGTAACAATATAACTGAAATAGCAATCGGGCTGAGTAATTAAAGGTTCGGGCAGATTGTGCCCGATTTTTTAATTATGCTTGTGTAATGATTAATTTAGTGGTCATATTTAAAAAAATGCATGATATTTTTAGTGCTTGTTTTTCTGTGTTAAGCAACATAGGAGAATACCGTAATAATCGCCTATTCAAAGTGTCTGAAAAATTTCTAAATCCTACGTGACTATACATGACATAGAAAAAAAGAAAGAAAAAGAAAGAGAAAGAACGAAAATATCTATTTCTAAATCATATAGGTTTATTTATTTAGTTTAGATATCAAAAAGCCTGCCCACATTAATGTAAGTGCAAATGTACTGTTTTTTTAAAGTATTTGTTACTTTTTGATTTTTACTGTATGTATTAAAAAGTATATATTCATTTTCGAAAGCTTTTCATTTCTTTAAATAAAATAGTAAAATTATAATTTTAGTTTAATGTAATTAAAATTATTATTTTTAAAAAATTAATATTTAAGATATTTCTTTTATATAAAATAATGTTTTTAGTACGTTTGTTATTTTTTTGGAATTCTAAATAAATATATGTACATATTAATAATATTTCTGTCTCGCTTTATGACGTTTCACTTAAAACAATTTTTTCTTATAGTATCAGTCAAAATTCAAAATGTCGATATTAGATTAATCAATCAATTTGCTCGAATGGATGCGTTATTAAATGACATTGAATTATTCAATTTTATGTTTTTGACAGATTTTGTATAAAAAAAATGTTTTATATGCTAAAGAATTTTACAAGAATGACATGTAGCGCCATCTGGTCATGTAGGATTAGGAAGCTTTCAGAACATTTTTGATTGAATGATGATTATTTGGCATTTTTAACATTATTTTAATCGTTAACATATGCCTAACATATTTGATAAGACGGTGTGAAGTTTGCTCCCTGCCGTGCCCTTTTGGTTTGTAAGCGTAGCGTTATTATGACTTGTTGTTAATTTGCTATTTATCCAACTTCAATTGGATGTAACGTACCAAATTTGTCTAAAATTTAGTTTAAATATTTTTTAAATTATAACTTTATTATTTTATATTTAGTTCGTATAATATATTTTTAATGTGTTGAGTTTGTATACATAGGTTTTTGGATTTACAAATTTAATTTCACTATGAATTTGTTTTTTTTTTATTAATATTTTATGTGTTTTTTATATATTTTTGTCGTTATTGGAGATATTAAACTTTGTGGCTTCGTATTTTTCTTTGGTAGTAAGTTGCTATTTTTTAAAATGTCCTAAAGAATTAGATTTCAGTTTTAGGACAATGACTAAATCTATAATAAATCTGAGCTGAAATAAAAACTGTCTAACTGCCTTAATCGTACTGTCCGACCAAGCCAAGTAGACGAATACCATAATGTGCGGCCGACCGTTTCGGGTACCGATTGCAAAAACATCTGAAAATACCAATATTATTATGGCCATTAATTCTATTTATTCTTCTAATTATACTTCTTTATATTAATACAATTTTATGAGTCCATAACTGGTTATTGTAATTTTTTAATTTTGCTTTAAATGTAAAAATAAATATATTTGTACGGTCTGGTAAAAATAGGATAAAGCGGTAAAGAGCAAATGTAGAAAATCAATTAGATAGATAACACTTTATCGCTCACCAAATATACAATTTCTTCCAGGCAACCTAACTTAGGAAAAATTAACCCTAATCTGGCGATGCAGATTGCAGATTATTAAATATATCAATTAGTATTTTATTCAGTCATCATCATCGGTAATACCCATTTCTTCGAACCATTAAATAAGTACAGAAATGATGAGCTTAGCAAGTGTGAAGTGAAAGAAGCTGCGAACGGTACTAGGAGACGCGCGGTATTTGAGGCGGTATGCGGGAAGCAGTGTTGCCAGCCCCAAAAAACTAAAAAACAACAGCTCGCCAATAAAAAAACAGGAGAAAGCAGTAGGTAAAGTAAAAAAAGGCAGATTTCATAATTTCGTCATATAATTGAAGCAATATCCAATATTAATAACAATATCATCTTCTTAGTTACTAGGACTCACATACATTGTTATATTATTAATAATCACAATATAATAATATGCAATAAAAAAACATAAATCAAAGTAAAATTATTTTCCATTTTCATTCTCAATTGCCTCATCTTCAGCATTTTCATACTCATTTTCTTTTTTAAAATCATACATATTTTTATTAAATTTCTTCATGTGCCTTTCTGTGGCTTCAAATGAGTAGCAATCGGTTATTTCGGATTTAGTATGTAATACTCCTTTAATAGTTGTAGTTGATGTTCTGTTGCGTAATATAGTGTAATAGGTGGCACTGAACGCTAATTGAATAAACAGTAAAAATTAAGAATGAAACAGAACACAGGGACATCAATGTGAAAACAGCAAATCTACTGTTAAAACTGTAGGGTTGGCAACACTGGCGGGTGGTCGCATTCCACGCGTTCGTCTAGTTAACTTGGTCGAATAGGAAACGCATGGGTCGCTGTATAATATCCGGCGAAATACCATCCTGGTCTGTTTAGTGAATCGCCTTCGTTCTTCCACTAGGGCTACTTACACCTTCTACCGGGACCTGGTGGAGGTTGATATAAATAGTCATTTGGTCCCCACATGATTAGCCGTTCTCTATAAAACGTGCCGGTGTTCTTGTCCGTTACGTTACGGATATGAAAGCTTCCGCTAATACAGGAGTTCTAACCCACTCTTTCTGCTTTACTCCAATGGGCTGTTATTAAATAAAAATAATTTTCATCAAACTGTTTCGAATTTGTATATCAAAAACCTTTGTCATTTCGACCATGGAAGAAAAATACTAACTAACATTGACAATTAATTGCCTGTTATAACTCATATTGAAACAATTTTATTTAACACAATTTTTTTACTATAAATTATTCAACATGTTTGTAGACGAAATCAATCAACGATGTTTCTTTTCAATTTACGACTAATTCGGGCTAGTATAATATTAGGTATTATAGTAGGTATATACATAAATATCATCACGTCTGTTTCTCATAGAAGTAGGCAGAGACGGTGGATCTCCACTTGCTAAGATACCGACCAACGCGTTTCGCTGCATATAATTTCATTAATCACTTCATAAGTACATGCACGTTTATTTATGGTGCTTTTTAACTAAACTTGTTTCAAAATATCTTCATTTAATCATGGCGTGTACGTTGCGGTCTACCGGCAGCCAATCACTCTACCAATCACACGCTGTCAATTTCCTACATGTTTTGTAATTCAACAAATCCATTCTCTCTACATGCCTAAACCATCTTTAACTCCCTATTTGAACTCGTCTATATCTCATTTCAATGCACAAAGGCCCCTTATCATATCGCTAACAAAATAATATTTATACTTCAAGTAATGAAAGTCTAAAAAGCGGAAACGAAAACATGTGGCGCCATCTAGTTATGTAGAGTTTAGGAGCTTTTCAGAATGAGTTTTTACTAGGCCATTGTCAGTCCTTATGTATTCTTCTTCAATGTTTTAACTCAAATTTGTTATCGACTCATAGTTTAATTTTATTTATTAAGACAATATCTCAATTATTTTATAGACAAACATGTGGCGTTATTTTTTAACCCAAATAATTATAATCCATAACTGAAAAGGTAAAATACCATGTGGTAACAACGGTGAAGGAAAACATCGTGATGCCACCTGCACATCGAGACAATCGATGTGTCAAACCTGCCAAGCCGCCTTGGACATGCGTGGCGGGTATACTGTTCGTTCCCCTATAATGGGAGGCCCGAGCCCAGCAGTGGGATATTTATGGTTTATTATTTTTATGAAAATTTGCTGAATATTATTGTGACAAAATATTGTCAATATTTTTGAAGAAATATTAACAATATTATTGTCAAATGAAATGTTGCCAATACTATTGAGAAATAAAATATTGTCGTTAACATTTGTCTAACGAAATAATTGGGTATGCTATAAATAAGATATTTTTTATTGTTTTTACTTTAGCCGATGAAAACTCACTATTGTAAGATTTT
The DNA here is from genome assembly GCA_949752895.1 of Dendrolimus pini. Taxonomy (NCBI): domain Eukaryota; kingdom Metazoa; phylum Arthropoda; class Insecta; order Lepidoptera; family Lasiocampidae; genus Dendrolimus; species Dendrolimus pini. The sequence continues at coordinate 5,706,894 of OX457153.1, forward strand.
TATGATTATTTGTAAGTTATTAGTTATTTTGTGAATATATGTTTTTTTCATTTATTGATTCAGTTGTTTTATTCATATCTTTTTTTGAGTTCGTCGGCCAAATTGCAAAAACCTGAAATGGTTCTTTATGTCTGTCTATCAGCATGTCATAGCTAATTGTCACTGAATTATTTTTCTTTCCATTCTGGGCGCGTTCTCATGTAAGACACAACGCCCAAAATACTCCTTTAGCCGTTCCTCATAGGGACTACGGTCCTTTGGTCGCTGAGATAACGGACGTCTTAAAATTGTTGACGCAGCGCACACAACGACACATGTCAAGAGGTGGGTCGAAGTGGGCGTCGACCACAACATTAACTTCGAGAAAGGCGCTATTTTCAAATCAACCATATAGCAGCCAATGACATTTGTGTATTTCCTCTTACATTAACGTTCGATAATCCGTTCTGCTTGAGTTTATGATTATGGCCGCAAACAAGTGGAACGGAAAAAATCGCGGTCGTGAGCGTGGTCATATTGAGCACCAAGACGAACACAGCTATTACGGGCTGCCTACAAATAGTTTGATATCTGGCTTTCGCATTACCAAATTTATAAGATATAAATTGATAAGTTTATTTATTACGATAAATGTGGTAATTACTTACAAAAGCATTACGTAGGTACATTACGTAAACTGAAGGACTCATAAACTGCATCAAAGTTCAGGATTACTTTGAAACGATTTTTTTAAATAAGTATGCAAACTTTTTAGATTAAATTACATAAATATGGAGAGACTGGCTCTTAATCTCAAAAAAAAGGAAAATTTAAAAATAGAACTGCAGTAAAACAAATGAATATAGCCGGGAAAAAAAAATTTACTCCTAGTATCAGATTTGCGTGTTATTTATAGCAGTTTTAAATTGATTCTCATTGATTTTTTATTATTTTGTCAATTGAATTATTGTTACCAGCAGAATTGTTGGGTTAGTTTCTTAACTCATCGAGAGTTTTTGAACCATAAGCGTCGTTCGTTACTTCGTCCGAACAAGCGGCTCAAATTGTAGCATTGGTGCGGGAGGGCTTGGATCAACGAACGATTGGTAGAAATTTAAATTTAAACCAGTCTACGGTTTCTAGAATATACAGAAGGTTTGTGGACACAGGTTCTTACAGAAGGAGACGTGGCACAGGCAGGACTCGAGCAACCACCGGTCGTGATGACCGATTTATTGTTACAAATTCCTCGGAAATCATTTCCTCACGTCTGTTAACATCAAAACAGAGCTTAATGAAGTGCGTGGAGTAAACGTGAGTGCACGAACAATAATAAGAAGGTTAAAGGAAGCGGATATCACCCCTTTTAGACCAGCAAATGGTCCAAAATTGTCTGTAGCTCACAGACAAGCTCGCTTAAGATTTGCGCGTGATCACCTGAATTGGACAGAAGAGCAGTTGACCTCCGTATTGTTCACGGACGAGTGTAGGACATGTTTATATGGTGCAGATGGTCGCAGGAGAGTCTATCGTCGACGTGGGGAGCGATATGCTCAAAGTTGCATTGAGGAGCGTGTTCCTTTTGGAGGCGGTTCGTGTATGGTTTGGGGTGGCATATCGATGAACGGGCGAACAGAACTTGTGTTCATAGACATGGTCCGTCAAAACGGTAATAGAGGGGGTTTGACTGCACATCGCTACATAACAGAGATCTTAGAAGATCACGTGGTGCCTTACATGGGATTCATAGGCGAAAATTTTACTTTAATGCAGGATAATGCCCGGCCGCACAAGTTCGACAATATTGCGAAGAGGTTGGGATACGTACAATGAATTGGCCAGCACGCAGCCCGGATCTTAATCCCATTGAGCATGTTTGGGACAATTTAAAAAGAGCTGTAGTCCGCAGTCCGTTACTATATCGCTTATTGAATGTACTTCTTATTCGTATCGTAGCCGTCGCTTGACTGCCCCACGCCTCCGTTCAGACATTGTTTTATACTAAGTTCACTGAGTTAATCCGCACACCTGGCAAGCTTCAACGCAATGCAATAACAACAAGTAGTTCGACACTAATGACGGCCATAAAACAAGTACGATAACAATGGGATGTTTTTCTTAATTGCAACTCTTAAATGCGAAGTAAAGAAAAGAACTCGGAATGCAAGAAAGGTAATAAACTGCGTTATTACGACAGGCAGGTGGCGCATGTCTTTGACGGTATGTAACAATACTTTCAATGTCTTACTAAGATCAATACCTTGACCATTAGGATCAAAGTATTGATAGAAATAAAAGATATTCAACTTAATTCATTTATTTAGTTTTCATTTTTACAAAATAAACAACACCACAATATTTCTCTCACAAATTTCATATAAATAAATAAATATTTTTATGGAATGCTGAGATGTCGCTTTTATTAAAATGCAAATCAAAATCTTCGGATGCGAGTTGAGCGCACGTCGCAAGGGCTCCGTACATTTAATACTTTACAAACAAAAAATAATTTATTTCTTACGCTGATATACAATATATCGGCTTCATAACAAATGGGCGTATATGAAAAAATGCAATTTTTTTGTTGTTTACTAAAATTTATGCATGTTATAATTTTTTTTTTAAATTAATTTATTCATGACCATAGAATTTAAGTCTTTCAGTCGGAAACATGTTAATTAATAGGTCTTCGTATAGTAGCGCAGTTGTATTGCAGGCTACAACCGACGCCATTCAATGGAGTTCTTGTGAAAACTCGAAAGATCACATCTTAGTATACAGTTCACATTTCTCACAAAAACACATAATTTCTACTCAAAAACTATCAATATCCTGCAACTATTGTTAATTTTAGAGTAATTATACACATTTTTAGAAAATAAAACTGCACAGCACAACGTCTCCTTTCAGTTCCCGCCAAAAACTCCTGCATGTTATAATTTAGAAAGTCTTGCCAGTATGCAAGTGTGAATAAATAGAAGGGCATTCCAAATTTCAGCCTTATACAATCAACTAATTTTGTTTTATTTACAATTTTGTCCCTTGAAAAACTGCACTTTTGTCTGTACGCCCATTTGTTATGAAGCCTCAATATATACTGTGGCCTGGTGCAAAGAGAGCCAAAATAATTTGATGATTTTAATGCCAGATCATATTAAAAGTTAATTACTTTTTCATTACTCATATTAGCAGAGTACGTTTGAAGTTAGCGGATTACAAGGATGAAAACAGTAGTTTTTGTCCCTGGAAAAGGATTTTTCTTGCTGTCAAACAACTTAAAAACTATGCGAGCCATGTCAAAACTTTTTATATAGCCCCTCTTTAATCGTGGCATAAAATTGTACTTAACAAAATATCAAAAAATTACAGTAAATTATTATTTTATTTAATTTTAATGATAACAAAAAGTGCCGTCTGGTAGAATTGCCACGGACAAAGAAACTTATTTGACGTATTAAATCAGTTCATCAAAGTTAGATATGGATTAACGCTTGATTTCAGTAGAGAAGTAGTTGTTTGTTTAACTATTCAGTTCCTTATATTTGAAATGAAAAGCAGATTGTTAACCTCGTATGAAAGACCTATTTAGGCACTCGAACTATTAGCACCCTCAACCATCATCAAATAATTGTGTAAAACATCTTGTGCCTAAATAGGTCACTTTCATCCCTAGTGTAACAATGTACTATTAATAAACAGTATCAAAGAGCACTTAATAACTTCACATAATCTTAAAACACTGTCGGTAAATATTACAAACCATAAGAAAGTAAACCATTGTTGGCACCCTGTCAATTTATTCAAGAAATTAAGGAATATCAACATTTTTGAAGTGAAAACGTTCGAGAGGTTGGGCTATTTTTGTATAGGGAAAATCATTGAACTCGCGTGACTTTATAATAATGGTTAGCCAATTTTCAAAAACCAAATCTCATATACTTTTTGTCTCAGGAATCCTGCGGGATTTAAAGTTGTTAGGGAGCATAAATATTAGCTTAATCAGGGTCAATTTTCTCTATTTGATTACACTCTATTTTTTAATTACCTGGAATAAAATGAAAGCTGTGAACGACTGTTTTATGTTATAAGCGCGGAGCATAGTGTTATAATATGGCACTTTCATAAGTGAGTTTTGTGAGTCGTTGATTCAACTCACCCTTGTGACTTAAATCCAACAGACTGAGTTGATTCCAATGTCTTTCATAATATATTTATATTTTAACTTATGGACAGCGCTGTGGGCTGCATTATTGCTTATTATTTTAACTTGCAATTTTTGTATTTAATTTTAATAATGTAGCTGTTTGTTGTTCCGATAAAATAAAAAAATAAACTCACCATTGTGAGTTAAATCCTCCAAAATGAGTTGCATCAACAACTCACCATTGTGAGTTAAATCCTCCAAAATGAGTTGACTCAATAACTCACCATTGTGAGCTAAATCCTCCAAAATGAGTTGACTCAACAACTCACCATTAGTTAAATCCTCCAAAATGAGTTGCATCAACAACTCACCATTGTGAGTTAATCTAATAAAATTTCTATAGAATTCAATCCACAGTGGTGAGTTGAATCAACGACTCACACAACTTACTTATGAATGCGCCATACTACATACAACACTATGCTCCAGGCTTGCAACATCAAAAAAAGACTATCGCAGTTGTCATTTTCTTCCAGGTAATTAAGAGTATAGGAAGAAAGTTCTTTTTAGTTTTCAAACGCTTCGGTACTTTATGGAATCCCCGCATTTTTTTCATAGAATCAATCACACTGCTAAAATAACATAAAAATTGGCTGTGTTCATTTTATTACGAATACTTGTTACTTTAAAAAACTAGCCTAAATAATAAAAGAACTATTGAGATTTCTTCGTGTTTTAAATAAATTAATACGGTGCCATTAATTAAGGGAGAGTCCCATCAATGATATAATATACCCTATTTCGATAATGTACTTACGTGTTTTTTTTAATATTAAAAATTATAAAACCAGATCTTTTAATCTTGATTATTTATTACATGCAACGGAACCCTAAAAACATTTATATCATATTTAAAATATACTAAGTTACACTTAAACTTATTCAACCCCCTAACTATTATAAATAATTATTCATTTAAATATTTTTTTATGGTTTTAGATTTTTTTTACAGTAAACGCAACTGATCTTGACGATATCAAAGTCTAATTTAATTTTTTATTAGTTAATAAGGAATTAACCAGCAAAACTAGACATTTAACCCATTCTTGTCAATTAGATGGAAATATGCTAATTAAACGACTTGATAATGATTCACTAATTAAAGCGCCATCTAGTACAAAACTGCTACAGTACATAGGCAATCGTTTAACCTTTTCTTACAACTGGGGTCCTAAAGCGGCTGCTTTCTGAAACTAAAATACAGCCTTACACCCATCAGTATAGAAAGAAACGTGTCAAGTTTCACCAGACCAGTGCTTTTCAATCTTTTTGAATACATGACCCCTTTACAGGTCGAAAAATTTTGGCGACTCCCTTGGGTCATAGACAAATAAAAAATTAATAATTTAAAAGATTAAGCGCGGTAATTTATTTGATTTTAGTGAGGTCAGGTAATTTATCAAATAAATTACCGCGCTTAAAACCGTCAAAACGAAGTTTTATTATGTATACAAGTCGCGAAAACTTAAGAAAATATTATTATAAGATTAAGTTTATATTTTTTCTCTATTTTGTTACTCATATTCATTATTAGGGCCTTATTAAAGAAATTTAAATCGCCTTTTCCCTTGTGCCGGTGACCTCCCCCCTCCCATACGAGCAAGGCTCAGCGAACCCCCCCCCCCTGGGCGTATTGAAAAACAGTGTACTAGGAGATTCTCTAAAATCGGACGCTTTAGCCCCCCAGCTCTTCGAAGAAAAGATAGATAAAACAGTTCGTTCGATTGTAGATAAAACAGTTTCTTCAGCGTTATTAAGTATTATTGACTATTTTATTCATAAATTGGTGTACAGTAAGTTAATCATATAAATGTAAGTACAGTAAGTGGCTTGACTGGCCAGTTTTGCGAGTTAATTCATACTTAGCGAACCCAAATCTAAATGAGGCTTTTGATTATGTAAAAGTTGTGGTAACTCAGTAAGTAATCCATCTTTCATTCCGAGCATGTGGGTTCGAATCTAGACCGGGAATGAAATTACACATTTCACACTCACCAGCAAGCCTTTGTAAAAGCTATACAAAAAGGGAGCAGTAAATTACCTTCCCCTCCTCACCTTTCTACAGTAGAAATTCATGACCAGACAGTGTTTTGTGAAATTTGAGAAATATTATTACACTAGCTGACCCGGCAAACTTCGTACCGCCTCAGAATCAACAAAAATATCAAACCAAAAAAAAGAAAAAAAAAACCTCTTTTAAATTTAATTGATTTCTAAACGACGGGACGAAAATCAAATGTTTGACAGGTAGGTGGTTTCTAAGGGAAACGGACATTGTTATTTATACTCTATTCCAAGCATTTTTTTTCATATTTAATCACCTTTTAAACCTTCCCTGGACTTCCACAAATACTTCAAAACCAAAATTAGCCAAATCAGTCCAGCCGTTCTCGAGTTTTAACAAGACTAAGGAACAGCAATTAATTTTTATATATAGATTATTAACTGTAGTCGAAATGATTCCATGACCAGGATTCGAACCTACATAATAAGTCATCACAATACTCGCGTGATTTAGTCACTAACCTACCACAACTACCAAAAACAAGCCGCCATTGATTTTATATTTCTCTATATGGTGCAATATAAATTTCCTACTGATTTTGTGCACGACATCGACTCCCTCTACTCTCCCTCGACTCCCCCTTCAACACTCCCAACAGGAGTATCGAGGGGTGAGCCTCCAATACTCCTCGACCATGAAAGAAGTAGACTAGGAATAACAATAGTAAAACTGAAAAAGCGTCTCTATCTTACATTTTTAGAGGGTCTGATAGTTTTTTCTCTCTCTTGTGTTTTGATATAACAAAACACTTTGAATCAACATTATATTAGTAACCTACTTCAAAAAAGGAGGAGGTTCTCAATTAGGCGTGTAAATGTTTTTTTATATATGTTTAGACATATTTTTTGTTTGTTTCTGAACCGATTGTAAACATTTTTTATGCGTTGGATTCAGTACAGGTCCAAGATTTCTAGCAAAAAAGAAACCGACTTCAAATTCAATTCTAAAATCAATATTTTCTACAACATCTTGTAGTAAAATATTTATTAAGTAATAAATATTTAAAACATACAAACAATAACAAATTTTCTAAAATTCACCGACTTCAAGATGTTGTAGAAAATATTTATTTCACAATCTGAATGGTACCAATTAGGAAGGAGGTCCCCCAAGATTTATAGTAGTAGTTTTGGAATGAGATTAAAAATTATGTTTACAAATTTTTAAATAATAAAATATTAGTTGAAAGTCCAGTTATAATTTTGTACATCAGAACGCAACAAAAGACTAACAATGTAGTATTTAAGAACGTAATCAGTTAAATTTCTTAACAGCCCATTGTTATCCCTAGTATCCTCCTTCCACGCTTATACTCTCCCCTCAACACTCCTTCACTCTCCCTTCAACGCTCCTCTCCCCATTACCCATTATGCGTCTTCAAGTTCAGTTCAGGGGTGACATGTACGTGATATCATCCCAAGGGTGGCGGTAGAGGGGCTGCTTCATCCGCTTCTGGTCCAGGTAGTGCCCCACCAGCCCTATGGTGCGGCCGAGGACGAACAGAGCGTTAATGGAACCCATTTCTATATAGTTGTTGCCCTCCTCCCTGTAGGAACAATAGAAGTATTACTTGGGTCTAGTTTTTTATTCAATCACTAGCTTCTGCCCGCGACTGCGTCCACGTGGAATAGAGGTGGAAAAAACCCCCGGATTTTGAAACATTCTTCATTGGTGCTCCGCTCCTATTGGTCTTAGCGTGATGATGGAACCTTGTCAACTTAACATTCACGTGACGTCATCCGCAACTAATGCTATGCTAACTGACGTACTACTGAGTGTTCGGCTACGGTTACGTCACCAAAATGGCGGCCAGGCGCAATAGCAATTTGCGGGGATAATATCGAGGAAGGCTATACTTCCTCGATAAATGGGTTATCTAACACTGTAAGAATTTTTCAAATCGGATCAGTAGTTCCTGAGATTAGCGCGTTCAATCAAACAAACAAACTCTTCAGCTTTATATATTAGTATAAGATTATTGAGTATACTTATCAATCAATCAAACAGAGATAGATACATAGAGCACTTTAATAGAATATTTTGTTTAAAAACAACCCTCTCCCTTGGTTTCCCGTTAAACATGTTTTCCGCTTTTCACTTAAGGCCACAACGTGTTGCGAAGCGGCGCTAAATTAGATTAGGCTCCCATAAAGTAAATAATAACCATAAACAAAATTAAAATTAAATAATTAAAATGAACAAGTTGGAGGTAGGCTAAAAAAACTTTAACAATTCTCATTGATACTCGACATCTTTGTAGCTACTGAAAAGTAGCCAAAACATCGGAAATATAAAAATCAAATAAATAATCGCACTTAAAACTGTTAAAATTGTAGTTTTATTATAGACTGCTCTGACGACGATTCAAGAAACACTCACACTTAGACCAGTGGACGATAGAAACCGTTACAAACAAGTGAACTTATTAAGGCCGTCACAAACGGACAGTACGAGTGAACTCACTGAGTGGGGGCCGTCTCAAACGGACAGTACGAGTGAACTCACTGAGTGGGGGCCGTCACAAACGGACAGTACGAGTGAACTCACTGAGTGGGGGCCGTCACAAACGGACAGTACGAGTGAACTCACTGAGTGGGGGCCGTCTCAAACGGACAGTACGAGTGAACTCACTGAGTGGGGGCCGTCACAAACGGACAGTACGAGTGAACTCACTGAGTGGGGGCCGTCACAAACGGACAGTACGAGTGAACTCACTGAGTGGGGGGCCGTCACAAACGGACAGTACGAGTGAACTCACTGAGTGGGGGCCGTCACAAACGGACAGTACGAGTGAACTCACTGAGTGGGGGCCGTCACAAACGGACAGTACGAGTGAACTCACTGAGTGGGGGCCGTCACAAACGGACAGTACGAGTGAACTCACTGAGTGGGGGCCGTCACAAACGGACAGTACGAGTGAACTCACTGAGTGAACAGCTGACAGTGCCTGAAGAGGTCGACCATGGCCGCTGCGACGATGCCGTCCACGTTCAGGATGAGGTTGGGCTTCTTCCGGGTGGTGATGGCCTCCACGTCCAGGGCGTACCTGGTGACGGGCCACGCGGGCCAGCGCGACGTCACGTACGCCTTCAGCTCCCTCACCCGGGAATCCGGGTTGTTTATGGATTTCACCCTGAACACAAGAAGGATTTCAAAGATGGCAGTAACGTTAGTTCCGGAGATAGCTAAATATTGTTACGAGTTGCAGCACCCGAATTAAAATGCCGTTAGAATTAACACAGGTACAAATATAACTGAACACAACCAGTCCAAACGTAATGCACGATTCAATAACACGCGCAAAGTCAGTCACTAAATAGATAACAGAATTTACACAAGTCTTGCTTCGCTCGTGGTTATCGCTTGACTGCCTCATGTCTCCATTGGGACATTGCTTTATACTGTACAGATGTAATATGTCTGCCCGGCTGCTTGGGCCGAATTCCTTACAATCAGCTTGTATTTTTAAATCCGAGACACCTGGCAGTGATCACAATACAACAATAGGCCGTAAAAGATTACAATACACAATGTGCTGTTTCTTTAATCACAAATTTTAAACACAAAGTAAACAAAAGAAGTCCAACTGCCGAAAGGGTGTGTAAAATGTGTTTCTACAGGGTTGCAGGTGTGAATTTGTCTTTGTCGGCGCCTAGGGCGTAACAATATGTATTATACTAATATAAGTGTCAACGTGGCAGCCTATTGGGAACTGAACGCGTATCTGGAATGGCGGTTTCTTTTTTGGATGACTTCAGCAGACAGGCAGACGGCCCACTTGATGGAAAGCGGTTACCATCGCCTATGGACTTTTGCAACACCAAAGGTGCTACAAATGCGCTGCTGCTCTCATAAGGGAGACTGGAACCTGTCCACGAATGCCGAAACACAATTCAAGGTTGATATTTATTTAATTTCCTTGGGAAACATACAATAATTAATATTCTTAAATATAAAACACAAAATGAATACATATATCAATCAAGTTTCCACTAAAAAATAATTTATAGAATAAAAATAAAAATTGGCTCAAACAGTTTAATTACAAAAAAGAAATACAATTATACGAAAATTACATAAAATGTCTATTTAATTTACAATTAGGTCAATATTTAACAAAAGAAAAAGAAAATGTCAATAAAAGAAAAGTATAAAAAAAAATATCTGTCATTATTCTAAAAATTGTAAGTAATTGGATCATTCTAAATTACAACATTTTTTAATTTGGGTTTTACATTGATCTAGGTCACCTATGAAAGGATCAATACTTGTAAATAGTGCTTTGTATTGCTGACAAGTGCCGTATAAAAACGTGTTTTTAGTATAGTTTGTTTTTATAAGTGGTTATTGCGGCATACACTAGAACAGGGGTGGTAGCCATCCAGTCGGGCAAATACCCATCACTTGACTGGTGGTTATTTTGTCGCCTCCTACGACAGGCCGCCCCAACGCAGGAAGTTGTATTCTTACTCCGTTCCTGCACGGATAAATGGTGTGGTGGTAGGATTGCTGGTATGGATTCAAGGGAGACTAACTCGCGTGCCTGTGGGCTGCAAAGACTATTATTATTATTTTTATTTTTTATTTTTTGTAATATAGTCCCATTGAAACAGTCAGTTATATATTTAAAATAAACCAGCCTGTGAAGAACTAAAAAGTTTTCAACACTATGCGAGCTGATCTTCTGGTTTCTTTACTTTTTACAACCTTCCATATTATATGAACACACGCGGTATAACTGCACTAGAAGGCAATCGATGGCGGAGATATATGCGGCTCGTCGTACGAGGGTCGACAGCAGACTGACTCGTAAAGACAATCAGTAGACCGGTAAGTGCTATAAGGATAGTCGTAATGTAGGTACTTTAATTTCTATAATAAATAAATATTTTTAGCCTTAAGAACAGACGAGCGTGCATGACGAGAGCTATGAATGTCAAAGAAGCAAGTGAGGTGTGTAAGAATAAGCCTGAATGGCGCTCTGTCGTTCGTGCCTACCCCGCAAGGGACCTGGCGTGAAGTTATGTAGTAGTGTAGTGCACCCGGGTGAAATTCATGTACACAGAAAATGAACTTTGTCACCGGGTGTAAAGGGTGGGCGATTTCAGAGTGAGAAGTGAGTTGCTTACTATGTCTGCTCAATGTGAGCCATTGGAGTGTGTTCGCCTCCTCCGTTGGGAAATTAGTTTTAAAATAATTTCGTGTTGTGTATGTAACAAGTTGTGTGCCGGAATAAAGAACAGTAAACCGCAAGTGTCTTTTAATTGCCTTAATGTTATTAGGTATTGTCAGTGTACGATGTGTGCGTGTCCTCGGTACCTGTGCCCGATGCCCATGATGAGCTCGCCCTTGGCCCTCTTCTCGTTGACGAACTCCTGCGGGTGCTGGCCCTTGTCGTACGCCGCGCAGAAGTCGGCCGCCGCGCGGTCCAGCGCGCCGCCGAACCGGTCGCCCTGAACGAACGAGCGACACACGATTATCACTCCTTCATTCGTTCGTGGGGAAACACAATTTCGACTCATTCATTCGTTCGTGCGAAAACACAATTTCGACTCATTCATTCGTTCGTGCGAAAACACAATTTCGACTCATTCATTCGTTCGTGCGAAAACACAATTTCGACTCATTCATTCGTTTGTGTGAAAACACAATTTCGACTGATTCATTCGTTCGTGCGAAAACGCAATTTCGACTCATTCATTCAATTCGTTAGAATAAGCTTTATACATTTTTACTCTTGTTTAACTATGATAGCACAACACATATAATCGCGCTGTTTTAAGGGGCGACTGGCACTGGAAACTATAACGGAATAAAGAAATGTACAATACTTTTTAAATACATTATATTTTATTGCGTGTAGTTTCTGCGCACCGCGATATATAAATGACCCGCAATTCAGTACATTTTTTTAATAAACAAAATAACTCAACCTAAACCGTTTATTTCGAGGGAGAATAGTGCACTCACAATGGTCAGCATCCCGCTGACGACCGAGGAGATGAGGTCCTTGCCAGCCCTCGCCGTCACCATGGTGTTGTGGGCTCCAGAGACGGCAGGCCCATGGTCGGCGGTCACAATAACCACCAGCTCGAAGAACTTGCAAGCCCACTCGGGCAGCTCTCGTTGGAACCTGCACATTTTTCAAGTTCCACTGGAGGACACTTTTTGAAGGTCAGACATGTAAGTCAAATTAAAAACTATTTCCTATTCTATGTACACTGCTTCGCAATGCGTCATCGCTGTTCAGAGGAGAAGAGGCGACAAGAAAACGATGTTCGAGACTTCGTGTTTCGACGACAAAACGCAGGGTTGCCAGCTTATCGGTTTTCTATCGGATTCACTTTGCAGCTGAGCTCTTCGATCTGATCCCACCATCTCCCTTCCATCATCGGATAACCACACGCACCGGCATGCGGTACCGATATATAGTGGATATTCCACCAATAAGAACGAAGCGCTTCGCATCTAGCCTCATCCAACTCACCGCAAAAGAGTAGAACTCATTGCTGGAGTCTATCTTTCCCGATACTTATAACCTGGGTGCCTTCAAGTCCCGTGTGAATAGGCACCATCTAGGTAAGTCTCCTCCATCCGGACCACATCTCCGCTCCACATAGGGCAAGATTGTGGTCAAACGCGAACCTATACCAGTATAAATAAAAAATCCCTAACAACACGTCTAGCTAAAAAACATCTTTTTATCATAATTGTTTATCTTTTATCTGAAAGAAAGAAAGAAAGAAAGAAACTTTATTTGCAAAAAATAAAGGTCTCAATCTCAAACTCTTTTTGAAATATATACAGAAATTGTATTACAATTACTTATCACTACCACTGATAGAATATGGAATCTAAATTTAGACTAAGTTTACAATTCAGCAATAGAGGTAAATAAAGAAACAACTGATAGAAAATTAACATTACAGTAGGCGCAAAACTTATATGCGCTTCGAGAGACATTAGTTCTGTGAAGTTGCACAGGTCCAATCAAAGTTAACGTTAATTGCACCTTATGGTGTTGTATGAAAGAGATAGCATGCGAGTCCCGATAGAGGACGAGCGAGAGCGCAACAGTCTCCCTTCTCAGCTCTGTCTGCAAATCTTAAAACTGTATTTTGGGCATTGACGCGTACGAACTTCAAGGACGCATTTAAGTTTTGCACCTACTCCTACTTGTATAGATTTTGTGAAACTTTGATCAGTATTAAGGTACAGGTATAAGATATAGAAATCCGGCAAGTATCAAAATAACAAAAAAAAAACATATATTACCATAATAAGCTGATGGTTCCTCCTACTCCCAGCTGCCTCTCGAGGACCTGGCTGATGGGCACCCCGCAGTAGCTCAACTCCTGACCTCGTTCATCGCAGATTGTGCTGATGAACGCCGCGGGTTTGCGGATCAGACCCAATTTCTATAAAACACATCCCACCCCATTATTCGTGCAGGAACGGAGAAGGAAGTAGTATTTCCTGCGTTGGGGCGGCCTGACGTAAACAACTCATAGCCAAGTGGTAGGGCATTTGCCCCACTGGATGGCTACCACCCCTGGTCTAGAGTATGCCGCCATAACAACCTTGAGTTGCGTTCCGGCATTAGAGACCGGGTTCCAGTCTCCCTTATGAGAGCAGCAGCGCATTTGTAGCACCTTTGGTGTTGCAAATGTCCATAGGCTGATGGTAACCGATTTCCATCATATGGACCGTCTGCCTTTTTAATGAACTGATGCAATAAAAACCTTTCCCACGATTCAGAAAAACTTAACCTTGCAAGCTACCTATTTTCTATCGTAAAATAATAGTTGTTTTTTTCAAAATCAGCCAAATCGATTCCTGACAAGGGCAATTCCGTAGTTGACAGCATGAGAAATATAGGCTGATTTTAATATATATCGTAGATTATGATCTAAATATGACAAGAATAAATTGTTTTAACTAAAATATTAGATATTAATTGATATTTTTGAGAAATAAAATTGTTATATTGCAGCCATTAGCCACGTGACAATGAACGCCGATCAGAGCGCGTGACGTCATAGCGTGCAAAACACAACAAGTTATCAATTACTTCTCAGATGACACTTCAACGAAACAGATGTTTGTTTCGCACGCTGTGACGTCATGCGAGACGCCATGACAGCGTGACGCGTTTTTGTGACGAAATGTCAAAATGTTTATAAAATTGCTAAATTAAATATGTTAATGTTGTTTTCTTGCTGAGATATTAATATTTTGGCTAAAATAGACCATAAGGCTCAAAATAAACCTGTTTCTCGAAAATTGTCAAGTATCGAATTGATTTTTCAAAAAAATCGGTCTCAACAGTCCTTTCGAGTATTTTTCGCTGTTTCTGATGATTTGGTCCCGAAGACCCACAATGATATAGCAAAGACTCACCCTAGCCCAGTCGTAGTCCATGGGCACCTTGGGCGGCTCCTCCTCCTCCTTGACGATGACCCTGCCCTCGTCCACCAGCCGCTGGTAGACCTCGCTGACGGCGGCGCCGAGGGCGTCGAAGGAGTCCGGGACGGTGGCGCCGTGCGCGCGGAGGGCGGCGTTCTTCGCGACCGCCTTCTCCAGCGCCGAGCCGGCGAGCGAGCCCGCGTGCCCGAACTGCACCTCCGACGTGAACATGTCTATGGAGAATTAACATAATTCTCACTTATTATAAAGGAGATATATTAGGAATGATAACGAACTAATAAAATGTTTTTAATACAAGGGCTGATTTTTCAATCATCACATAAAAATCCCCCCGCTCGCTCCGTGCTTACTAAAGTACTACAAAAAATGCAGACGCTTAGCAGCTAACGGAGCGAGCTACGTTTCCGCGGTAGGCGGGGCTTGTGAGTACGGGATTTACGGGGGAGAGGTCAGGGGGGTGGTTCCGTCCGCAACAACTAGAGAACACTTTTTGAAGGTTATACATGTAGGTTAAAATTTAATTTTACATCCTAGTCTATGTACACCGCTTCGCAACGTGTTATTGCTGTTAAGGAAGAGAAGCGGCAAGAAACTTCGCAGCAACACGTCTAGCTAAATATTTCATTTTTCTATTTATATCTCAAGTTTTTTTTCCATTTTCGTCATTTTGGTCATGTCCGTCCTTTAAAGAAATAACATACCTGAGCATGTCCCAATGCACCAGGCCACGAGTGGTTTCTTGATGATGCCGTCCCTTATGGCCTTACACACGTGATACTCCTCAACACCCCCCACCTCCCCTAGCAGCACCAGCATCTTCACATGGGGGTCCGCTTCGAACCTGACACCAATTAAAAACTAAGTTATAAACCCTTCTTCTCTTCAAATAGCATGTTGCGAAGCGGTGGTAAATTACGCTCCCATAGAGTAAATAATAACCGTAAACAAAATGAATACTAATGTGAACAAGTTGGCCGTAGGCTAAATAAAACTTCAACAATACTCATTGACACTTGACATCTTTGTATTCCGTGGTCACGGCTACTGAAAAGTGGCCGAAACGTCCGAATAACAACAATCAAATAAATTCGTCGTTCGTCGCGAAATTATAAACCCGAGAGAACATTAACAATATATTATTAGGCCACTGTATGGGACATTTGTTACCTTGATAGGCCACTGTATGGGACATTTGCTACCTTAATAGACCCATGTATGCAGCATTTGTTACCTTAATAGACCCTTTGTATGGGACATGTGTTACCTTAATAGGCCACCATATGCAGCATGCTTTATCTTCATAGGCCACAATACGGGACACGCCTTACCTCAACAGGTGATCGATGAACGTGGTCCCTGGGTATCTGTCACCCCCGATGGCCACCCCTTCGCACACTCCATCTGCCTCCTTCGACAGGATGTTGTTTAATTCGTTGCTCATGCCACCGGAACGGGACACGTACGCAACGCTGCGGACAGGTAATAATCATTTATTTATTTTGAAAATTTAACCACGTGTTAAGGATAAGGGGAACGTCGTGATGAAACATGCACATTAAGTTTACCGATGTACGAAACCTATGGTCGAGGTAAGGTAAAAGTCGTGGTAGCGTAATGTGTAGTGCACGCGTCTCAAACTAAAAGGGAGCCGGTTCGATCCTGGCCGGAACACATGCACCACTTAGTCACTTTTCTGATCTAATGTGCACGTTGTTACAATTACCACGTGCTAACAACGGTGAAGGAAAACATCGTGATGCCACCTGCACATCGAGATAACCGATGTGTCAAACCTGCCAAGCCGCCTTGGACAAGCGTCGCGGGTATACTATCCATTCCTCTATAGACGGGAGGTGCAAGCCCAAGCAGAAACAAGTTTATTTTGAGCCTTATTGTCTATTTTAGACAAAATATTAATATTTCAGCAATAAAACAACATTAACATATTTAAACCCTTATCTTCTTTTTGTATAGTATACCATACATACAACTTTATAAAAATATACGACCACTATAAAATAATTTTCAACTTAGTTTTATTAAACACATGACATTTCTAGACGTTTATTTATACTTCAAACATAAAAATAGTAGTTTAGCTGTCATAATCTTAAATCAGTTGTGAAAAATAACCGTCAAGGTGCGCCGCTCAGGTTTATCTAAGGTAAGTTTTATTTTATTTTTATGTTTTTATAAAATACACATGCCTAAATGTTTGTGCTTACACATTTTTATATATATGCTGTTGTCGCTATGAGAATTAGCGTGTTGTTGTCGTGCTTTTTACTAACGTATATATACTAAACTAACTAACGTATATTATACTATACAATGCCGCAGTTGTAGTAATTTACCTTTCGTTGGTCGTGTATAGAATAAAATTTTTTGGACTTTACTATAAAATTTAAATTGCAAGTATATCTGTCTTATATACTAAACCAATTTTATTACAATTTAAAAGAGAGTTGTACTGAGGTTTCACTGCCTCGTTGATATAGTGTTTGTAGAAAGCGACACACAAAATTGCGGGTTCGATTCCCACATAAAAATACTACTATTGCATGACTACCTACCTATATAAAGGGACAAATAACATTACATATATTATTTATCTATCTATAATACAATATGGTTTGGCTTTACTGTGGTGATGGTTTTTTTTGCATGTTTCTTTTGCTTTGGTTTCAGACTGCTATGAGTGAAAGAGCTATTTTATCCTTGATGCCTGAAAAGAATGCAGACTCTCGGAGCTAGAAGCGGTGATGAAGCTGGAGTGATTGGACCAGAAAAAAGTTCTCTATTCTGTTCGATCTACCCTCAATTTCATCTTTGCCATCTTTGCCTTCAAATCAACCACTTCCTGTCGCCTATAATCGTCACACGGGAGCTGTTGATTTGGCAGACATGCTGATTGCATTATATCGCACAGGTGGTATATGAATATTTTTTCGCAGCTTTTAGATATGTGCCTCAACAAGGCTTGGCTTTTGCGTCGGAGACATAACAAAATGACCAACACCACTAGAGAGCAGGATCGCCTAAAAGTTTTAAGGTATGAAATCTACAGCGGCCTACTGAAACGAGGTCGAATTTCCCGACAAAGGAAGAAAAAAAAACTGGTATCTGAACGACAATGCGATAATATCCGGTATGACAAATATGACCATTGGCCGCAAATAACCGGATATCAGTGGTGCAAGTACTGCAAAGCTGACCAGGCAAGTGCGATGTGCACAAAATCTAAGGTTCCTCTTTGTTATGTGAAGAATCGAAACTGTTTTTTGGAGTACCACCGCAAGCAATAGGGCCTCTGAATTATTATATTACGATCATTTTGTAAAAAAAAAAGGTCAAGAAAGATTTATTTTATTAAACATTTTTACTTCCATCAAGACAGTTATTTTTATTTAAAATCATGTTATTTACAATAATCTTTTGGTGTATATTAAAAACTATTAGTAACATTCCAACTCTCCCTAAAAATGCGATAATCACTGTACGTATAGCAATGTATAGAATAGTATACATCTTGTTTTTCCGAAATTTTTAAAATTTTATTTATTTTTATGATGTTTTTTATAGCCCAAAGAAGCTACCTATATACATTTTTTTGCTTTTCTTCAAAAAAGCAATCTTGCCACGATAAGGGTTAATTTAGCAATTTTATAAACATTTTGACATTTCGTCACAAAAACGCGTCACGCTGTCATGGCGTCTCGCATGACGTCACAGCGTGCGAAACAAACATCTGTTTTGTTGAAGTGTCATCTGAGAAGTCATTGATAATTTGTTGTGTTTTGCACACTATGACGTCACGCGCTCTGATCGGCGTTCATTGTCACGTGGCTAATGGCTGCAATGTAACAATTTTATTTCTCAAAAATATCAATTAATATTCCATATTTTAGTTAAAACAATTTATTTTTGTCATTTTTAGATCGTAATCTACGATATATATTAAATCATACTGTCGTGTACCGAATTGTGGGACGTTTTCAAGCTCGGCCATCCTTATAGCAAACGCAGTCATTACATAAACATATTTTTAGATATCTAAACAACATGTTCATGTTATATATAGTGTTTGTCTGTATGTCCTTTATATAATCGTCAACTATACATTTGATCATGTGATGATCTTTAGCAAAGTTGTTGTGCATGAGCCAGCGAAGGTTTCCGAGTTGGTTCACAATTGGACCCGGTAGGTGGCGCTGCTGTCGGCATATCGGTTCAAGCTTTTCCGGGCAGGGCGACATCTGCCGGAACAGCTAGTTATATAATTTTTCAAGTGAAACTTCTATATACACGCGGGGAATTAGGATTTTTTTTCTGTCACGAAAAACCGTTAGGGCCGCGTGAAGAGGTGCGGCATAAGTTTAGAGTAGACTATATACAGTTTTTGGTGTTTGATAAAAAATGCATTCATTAAAATGTATCTAAACTAAACAACTCGTAATTTGCAGTGAACCTGCGAAAAATCGAAATGTGTGCTGGGACACATTGTAGAAGTGAAACTTCAACGGACAAGTGGAAAAACGAATCGCAACAAAATTTTAACTTGAATTTTTACCGACAGGTTTTCAAATTGGACAAGTACTTTAACAATATGCCCGTAAGACTTCAAGTAAAAAAAAATGCCATTTGTTTTTCCACTTGTCCGTTGAAGTTTAACTTCTACTATGTGTCCCAGCACACATTTCGATTATTTGTATAGGTACTTCAAAAACAATTTAAAAAAAATCAAGCTTTATGTATAGATTATTGCCTTGGGATACCTACCATTACTGCAAAAAAGTGAAAACTCTAAAAATGACAATTACTGCAAGTGCAATTAGTAGGGCAGAGCTGTTATTAGAGAATATTCTATAAGTCGAGATCCGTTTTAATAGAGTAAAGAACAACAATGCAGTTAGCATTAAAATTTCAAAAGTAGGTTTCAGACGTCGAAATTGAACTTCAACACATCAGAGATTAATGGCTACAAAGAAAATATACCTGCCAGCCCTGTACAGTTTGCTGTCGATGATGTTGTCAATCATGCCGGCAGTGTTGCCAATCTTGAAACAGCCCGGCTTGATGCCACCCACTGTTGCTGGACCGATGATATTCACCTGAAAATAATAATCAAACACATTACAACAGAAACACAAGTTCACTTGTCGTAATATTTTAAGTAAAAAGAAATTCTGTATCTAAAAGTGACACATGCAAAACAAACAGTAATATATAATAAATACATGTAAAAATTGTATGCTGCAATTTGATTGCATTTTATTTCAGGTAATTAAAAATCAGACTATACATACAAAGACCCAAACAGAAGCTCTTACACCTAGAGTTGGGTAGGACATGATTTCAAAATGAGTTTGTAAGAGTAACATGACATTTTGTACTGTACCAGTACAATGTACCACTTAAAGTGAGGCAAGGAGATTTGTTTGGTTTGTGCCGCGGCAGTACATTTGAAGTGATGAGGCCAGTGAGTCGGTGAGCGTCATTCACTCATTTGTCCCGTACAAAACTTGTAACTAGAAGTTAGAAGTCCCAAGAAGAAGTCCAAGAAAAGATTATAATATAATATTTATTTTTCCTTCCACCCATTTTAATATCATATAAAAGTTTTAGAGCTAGGCATGTTTGCTGAAGAGTTTCTTGCGCCGCTTCTTCTCTTCAAGCCACAACATGTTGTGGAGCGGTGGTAAATTAGATTAGGCTCCCATAGAGTAAATAATAACCATAAACAAAATTAAAACTAAATAATTAAAATGAACAAGTTGGCAGTATTCTAAATAAAACTTTAACAATACTCGTTGGACGAATGTCACCTTTGTCGTTCGTGACCACGGCCACTGTAAAGCGGCCGAAACGTCGGATTAACCAAAATCAAATAAATTACCGCGCTTAAAACCGTTAAAACGTAGTTTTATTATGTATAAAAGTCGCGAAAACTTAAGAAAATATTATGGGAAATGTTCGTTAAGAATCGAATGTGATCGGCCTCGGTCACCTCATTTTACTAGCAGTCGTACATGTCATGTTGTCCCTCTTTGTCATGTGAATATCCGTAGAGGCGTTATTGTAATGTTGTCCTCGTTCCGTCGACCGTCCTTCCTCTTACATTTGGCGCGTGTGTAGTAGCGAGTCAAAATTTTTCAAGTAGTACAAATTTAAATTTTGAGACGTATCAGTACAAATCAAAAAAAAATTTCTACGGGACAGATGTACTGCCTCACATGTGTACTACTCATCACTACTTACACCTCTTATATCAGCCAGTTTGATGATTTTCCTCGTCATGTTCTCCGGTATACCTTCAGCGATGATTACTATTGTGTTGATTTGGGGATGTTGCATTGCCTGAAAATAAAGATTTTTTTAAAATGAATTTTAACACATTAATCTATGTGATTTCTGCGTTTAAGCTCCAACGTGGATGAAGACGACACGACGATTTCGACACCTCCACGGAGATTATTGCGTGCCGAATTAACCGAAAATTCGAAATGCCGAATCAACCGTATTAACCGAAAATTCTTAAAATTAAGTGGGCGTATTAACGCCCACTTAATTTTAAGAATTTTCGGTTTATCACCTCCTTCAAGGGTCAAATCTAATGCATCTGATACGAGTCGCGAGACTCGAATTAAAATGCCGCTGGCATTATTATAGTTTATTAGAACTATACAAACACGCATAACACAGGTACAAATATAACCGAACACAACAAGTCCAAACGTAATGCAGAAGGTCGTAATTCAATAAAACGCGCAAAGTCCGTCACTATTAGATTCCCGATTGTAGTACACACGTCTCGCCTTGATCGTGGTTCTCGCTCGACTGCCGCCCCCTCTCCAACACCCGGCTAATGATGCGAATGAGCGAGTACAATGGACAATAGGCCATTCTCTACAATAATTAGAAACGTATACCAATAAATAAGTGAACAAAAGAAGACGATCATACAAGGATTACAATAGTTTCAATGTTATTAGTTCAAATGCCGACGGGTAATAAATTTGCTTCTACAAATCTGTACGTGGAATTTGTGTTTGTCAGCGCCTAGGTTGTAACATTATTTATTACAAGCTGACATCAAAATTGCCGCGCCAAAGTCAAGAGAATGTTCTCTTTTATTCTAATGCAAATACTATGTAGTTAGAGGGAGAAAGCATCAGTTTGAACGTTCATTTCAATTATCCGTATTTCACCAGAATTTTGTGGGACTTCCCAATGAGCCGTGTGTGTGTGTGTGTTCGGCAACAAATTTGAGGTGATTCCGTCTTGCAGGTTTAAGGTCATAAAATTTATTTAAAAAATATATTAAGAATCTAAAAAACTTTTCAGTTTGGTATGACAGAGGATGGGCATAAAGACAGAATAGAGGAGTATGTAAGAGAAAGAGATATTGTTACGAGCCCAGATGACTAGAAGGTGAAATAAGATAGAGAGTGAGAGAGATTCACCTGCATAGTGCTGTCGTAAGCCGATCTCAACGACGCGAAGTTGACTAATACGGTGGCCTCTTGGTGTTTCCTCATTGCGACGTCCATGTCAGAGAATACTGCAAATAAAATACTTTCAAACTGACCAATCTATTATTTTTTAAATCTTTATTACATAAATGGGGTTCTGTCACTTAGTGACAATGTCACCCCGTCCAATCGTACAATTATTTCTACTTGCTTAAACTAAGTACACTGATATAATAACTGAACGAGTACTCTGGCCTCCCCAGAAAATGGAGTAGACAGAATACTCATCCAGTTACCCACATTATAATCGCCGTATTATTATTACTATAATAATGTTACGACCGAGGTGCCGCCGACAACGGCAAATTCACACCTGCAGCCCTGTAGAAACACATTATATTACTTTTCGGCATTTGGACTTCTTTTGTTTACTTTGTGTTTAAAATTTGTGATTTCAACAACAGCCCATTGTGTATTGTAATATTTTATGGTAGTCATTATAGCCAGATGTGATTCTAGGAAAATCAGTCACACGGCCGACCGGACATATTGCATCCGTGCAGTATAAAGCAATGCCTTAATTGATGGAGGAGGCAGTCAAGCGATAACCACAAGCGGAGCAAGACTTGTGTACATTCGGTAATCTATTTAGTTACGGACTTCGCGCTGGTTATTGAATCGTGCATTACGTTTGGACTGGTTGTGTTCAGTTATATTTGTACCTGTGTTATACGTGTTTATATAGTTCTAATAAACTCTATAATAATTCGAACGGCATTTTAATTCGAGTCCCGCTACTCGTAAAAATAATAACACCAGCCAACAATAGATAAAAAGTGGTCTGTACTTTTGACCAGATCTAACTATTCTTATGTATTTCCATGCGCTGAGTCCAGACCTGCTGTCACTCTCAAACTTTGCGAGTGTATGGACTAAACTGACTTAATCCGACACACCTGGCTAATGACTGCCGTAAAAGATTCCAATACAACAATGGGCTCTTCTCTAATCACAAATTTTAAACACCAAAGGAAGCGACCATAAATCAGTTCTAATGCCGACAGGTAATAAAAATGTGTTTTTACAGATGTGCAGGTGTGAATTTGTTTTTGTCGGGACCACAATCGTATCACTATTCTATTCTATTGATGCTAAAATAGCTACGAGACTCGAAATAATAACCAATTAAATATTTACCAGGTATGAACACTTCCTTGTTGCCGAAATAGTACTTCTGTTTATGGTCAGCCGTGAAGGGGTACACTATGGCGACCACGGACGGCTCCGCGCGACGGCATATGTAGTCGAAGTCCAACATGCCCTGGGAGTCATCAAAACATCCTATATTTACTTGGCAATCACATCATTCGATTTGGTGTGGTGTTATATGGGTGCGTGAGTGAGTGCATGTGTAAATGAGTGCGTGAGTGAATGAATGTGTAAATTAGTGCGTGAGTGAGTGCATGTGTAAATGAGTGCGTGAGTGAGTGCATGTGTAAATGAGTGCGTGAGTGAATGAATGTGTAAATTAGTGCGTGAGTGAGTGCATGTGTAAATGAGTGCGTGAGTGTGTGTGCATGAGTAAATGAGTGCGTGAGTGAATGCATGAGTGAGTGCGTGAGTGAGTCATGTGTAGATGAGTGCGTGAGTGTGTGCATGAGTAAATGAGTGCGTGAGTGAATGCATGTGTAAATGAGTGCGTGAGTGAGTGCATGTTTAAATGAATGCATGAGTGAGTCATGTGTAGATGAGTGCGTGAGTGAGTGCATGTGTAAATGAGTGCGTGAGTGTGTGCATGTGTAAATGAGTGAGTAAGTGAGTGTAAATGTATGTGTATAGGTACCTATACAAACCTGTATAGCTCTGTTCTGCATTCCCCACACTATGGCTTTGGTTCTGTCGCTGAAGAGTGGCCTCGCCGTGGACACCCCCTGGCCTAGGTCCAGTCTGGTGGGCGCTTGGGAACAGACTAGATCCAAAAGTTTGTGGGTCAGCTCCGGAATCTCTAACTCTGGTTTTGGCTGGAAAGAAGATAGATTTTCTTCAGAGTAAATCTACTCCGTATACCAATAATGGAATTGAAAGAGAAGAATTTAGAAATTTCATCCATCTCTCTGTTTATTAGAGCAGCACATGAAAAATACAGAATTGATTGTATACAGGACACTTTTTATCCCAACAGATACTTAAAATATTGACATCGCTGACATTTCGGTTCTTATCGGTGAATTGATAATAAAATTTCTCTCAAAGGCATTTGTTACCGGGCCATAGAATAAAAATATGTATCTATCATAGAACGTGCAGTATTATTTAACTGTCAAAACCTACCTGAGCATCAAAATAATGTCTAATCCATCCAAATGTTGTCTGGATGATATTTTTGGTTTCATTAAGACCGCCTACCGTACTCTGCAACGTAATTTTTCGTTTTTTAAGGAACCTTTCACTTTGCGTGGATCGACAAGCACTTGGCCGTATGTATTCTTTAAAAAGTTGCGTATAACAACGTCGGATTCTGTGGTAAGAGCCAGGCTGGAGTAATTTTGTCTTTATTACAGCTTTCAGGGCCAACTTAATGGGGGGATATGCATGTAATTTACATACGAGTCACTTTTTTGTATCAATAAATGAACGAATGAATAAATTAATGAAAACACTTAGATAAACAAAAATCTTTATTATATACTATATAAACACAGTACATAATAATACATACAGAATAAGGAGCACTATTATACCTGAGAGGCCCAAAAATAATTAAAACCCATGACTTTAAAAGAGGATACCATCCGGCTCGAAGGACCATGATTTCTATTATTTTAAATTAATTTAACTTAAATTAAGGGCTGATTATAAATAAAAAAAGGTACGGAGTGAACTGTAAATAGCGTGTATTGCTTTGGAGGCGGAAGAGGGGGTGGGCTTCAAAGGGGATGCAACAACGGATAAGGTTTTTGGTGCTGATATTGAGTGGCAGTGTGATCCATAAACAAAAATATATCAAGCCTTTACCTCCATTTTATCGTAAGCGACATTGGGATCTTAGTACTTTTTTTGTTGCAAAAGGCATTTTAAGTTATTATTTTGTTTTAACCTTTTCAGAAAGAACCACTCGAATTGTCATAACGGCAAATTGGGAAGCACCACGATTTTGTGGTCAAATATAAATAACTGAAACGAACGTTGAACTGATGCTTTCTCCCTCTAAATACATAGAATTTGTATAAAAATAAAAGAGACGATATAATTTTGGCCCCTGGAACGGATTAAGAGTATCAAAGTTAGTTACATTAGCTGAATCAAAAACTGAAATTCTTAAAACAAATATATAGTTCGGAATACCTTTTGTAACTTAAAATATACTAAAATGTCGGTAAAGGCTCGATAATATGATCACTTTATTGTTGTAGAATCACATGCCTAACGTTAGTGAAACTTCTTTAGAACCGCTATGATTTGATACTCGGATGAAACGAAAAAGCGACACTAAAAAGAGATAAGCACGTAAATGTATAGGACTAAGCCGGCGCGAGAATGAGATAGAACACAGGTAAACTGGCTTCGAGACGTTTTTGGGCTTCTAATAGTGTACTGTCAGCACATAAATAAATATTTTTTATAGGCAGGTACTTAATATGAAATTAATAGTATTAAATGATAATAACATTAATTAACATTACATTTCAAGTATAGTAAGTAGGATTCAAGGGTTAGAAGTGAATTAAACTATTAAATTGATAGATATTAGAGTAAAGATAGATCAGAAAAGAGGTGATGGAAGACTGTGAAAGATGATGTAATAATTTTAGATATAATAGAGAATGTATGCCAGAGAGGATGAGAAAAAAAAGAGTAAATATTGTTGCGAACTAGACGCCGACAAAAACAAATTCACACCTGCATACCTGTAAAACCTGACTCTAGGAAATTCAGTCCACGCGGCCGGACAGGCATATTGCATCGGTGCAGTATAAAGCAATGGCCCGATGGGGGAACTGTCAAGGGAGAACCACGATCAAGGCGAGACTTGTGTAACCTCGCTAATTTATTTTGTGACGTACTTTGCGCGTGTTATTCAATAACGACCTTCTGCATTACGTTTGGACTTGTTGTGTTCGGCTATATTATACCTGTGTTATACGTGTTTATATAGTTCTAATAAACTCTAGCAATTTTGATGGCATTTTAATTAGAGTCTCGCGGCTCGTAACGATATGATCAATATTTAAAACAGCCTGAATTTTTGGTAGTGTGAAATGATTTGTGACGTGACTGGGGCTATATGATAGAATAGAGTATGGAAAAGACTTATGATGCCAACTCCAAATGATAGGAAGAAGTTGAAAGAAAAGAGTGAATATGGTAAATAAATATGTCTAATATATTACATTACATTTACGTATTTATCTATTGTAATATATAAAGTAATTGTCACATATAATGTTAACAAATATAAATATATTTATTAAGATTATTTTGCATGTACATATATATTAATATTATATTCATATATGTATTAAATTTATAAAATAGTGTAAGTATGTATATGTAAATTGTACAGTCCTATCATTTTTCTGCTCCACCTACATCGCCAGATTAGTTAAGAATTTCTTTTAAGCTAGGTTGCCTGGAAGAGATCGCTTTTAGCGGTAAGGCCGCCTGTTGTTTTGCCAAGAAGTGTTGTAATTATGCATTTTGTTATTGTATTTGTTTGTTTTGGTGAGCAATAAAATGTTATCTATCTATGGTAAATACTCACAGCAGCCTGTGGCTTGGGCAGTTGCTTCGGTGCGTAGTCGAGCTGATGCTCTTTGGGGATGGGAGCATGGCCCAACGCGAGGCCAACGATGGCAGTCATATTGCTCTCGGGGCCAAACACATACAGAGGGATCCGCAGTCTGTGGCCAACTTCACGCATTTGCCTGTCAAAAATTGTGTATAATAAAAAAACAAAATTAATATTAATTACGGTTTGGCTAAAGAGATTTAAAAAAAAACTTCAATGTGTCAGTTCCAACACACGGCTGGAATTTACTCCTACATTAAAAAACGCAACGACAGCGGCCGAATAAGGGTGGTATTTAGCTAGTAGAAAATATACATTTAAATACAAAACACACTCGCAAACATATTAGACCCGAGACTTACGTGATTTTAGGAAAGATAACATTTTTAGGATCGGCGGTTTAATATAAACTTAGAAAGGAATGGATACTCCCAAGTTGAAAGCGGGGCCGTTTTTCAGGCAGCCGGTATGAAAGGTGGAAAAAAACCACGCTAACTTACGTCAAGGTAGCAAGGCTAATTTTAACATATGTCATGTATGATATTGTTATAAATAAAGATATACAGTTGCCAGACACTTCCAGTGGGCCATAATTTTTGACAGAAACTTTAAAAAAAAGTGAAAATTTTTATTTTATCAAATATAATATTTTAAAATATCTTCCAATGAGCCAGACAAATCCTGCAGGCCAAACATCCTCCGAGACTTGTTAAGAATTCCGCTGTGCGAGGAATATTTAACTATTGATAAAATCTCCATAGCGATAAAATCAGATAATCTCCTTTATTAATCACTTAAGAACATGCAATTGTAAATCTCACCTGAGCCCCTCCTGGTAGTTGGGTCCTCCCCTCCTCACGAATATGGTGATGTTGTACTGTATGAGGGCGTCCTTGTAGGTCTCGATGGCCGTGATTATGCCGCGGAAGGTGTCCGCCACGTTCGTGAAGTTGGCTATGCCGCCGCCTATTATCAACACCTGGCAAAGAACAAACGGGATTTATATGAAAAAGGTACTATTATTGGTGGCAATTGCTTCTTCCAAATAAAACTAATTGGGACTGTATGACTAATTATTCCAATTTTTACAATATTTATAATTGATTTATACATAGATGAGTACAGATAATAATGGTAAGTAATTGTAGAGAATAGTCAAAGAATAGTGGTAAGTTTCGGCCTTCAAGGACGCGTCTTAAGATGCTTTTTCCGTCCGACGCCTAGCTGCTAACTGCGCGAGCTATGGCCGTCAGCGGTGTGCGGGGCGCGGAGAAGGTCTGTCCGCAACAGGTACGATAGTAAAATACATTTAAATATTCTTATATACCAGGAAAGGTAAAAAGGTCTTATTTATATTGACTTAGAGTTAGTTTGTAGGCTTCTTTAAGAATCTTTAAATAAGCCTACGAACTTACTCTAACTTAATATGAATAAGGCCGAAACTTTCAGAAACTTTTTTTTTAATGAAGACAAAATCAGTTTATGGCGATATATATCTCGAGGGCGTACAGACAAAAGTGCAGTTTTACACAAGGGACAAAATTGTGAATAAAACAAAACTAGATGATTGTATAACGGTGAAATTTGGAATAACCTTCTATTAAGGTACACGCACACTGGTAAAACTTTCTAAATTGTATACATACATAGATTTTAGTAAATAAATAAAAAAATACCTATATTTTTGCATATACGCCCATTTGTTATGAAGCCCTCGTTATATATATGTATATATATTTATTTAGTTCGTTTTTGTTTTTTTTACTTGTATGTTTATTTGTCATTCATAATTATTTATTTTATTAATTGCACCACCGTCGGTATTAAAAATCAAGGGTTGCCTGGAAGAGACCGCTTCTTAGCGATAAGGCCACCCGTTGTACCATGTTTTGAGTAGAAAGAGTTTTCTACTTCTGTTTGTTTATGCTTTGGTGTACACTAGAGCAGTTCCTCAAACTATTTGTGTTCAAGGTACATACATCTAGGAAGACAAAAAAATTTGGATGTACACGACAAATTAAAATCATGTTTAATCAACATTTATTTATTGATCATCGAAACAATATTTATTATTAATCAACAAATCTAGGGCCTTACTTATAATCGTTTCCTTAAATTTAAAGAAACTGTTCAGCAACTGATTAATGAAAATCTCACCCATAAACTCCTCTTTAGTCGAATATTTTGGGTCAACCCACGTTAATCATTCAAATTTCGTTGATCTGTGCTACACGTTTATAAGTGAAAAAAGAGATATTCATTGCTTAGGGATTGGTTCTGATTTTCTTATTTAAGAGATGCCTAATCGTTTCCTAACGAGATTATTTTAAGTAAGACCGCTAAAGTTTAAAATGTAGAAAAGGTATTTATTCATATCAATCAACAAACCTAAAATTTAAATTGCAGCATAACCTTATTTTTCTCGATGCACACCAATTAATGATCACGGTACACACTTTGCGGAACACTGCACTAGAGAATTCGGTAGTTGACAGTATGAAAAATATAGGCTGATTTTAATATATCGTAGATTACGATCTAAATATGACAAAAATAAATTGTTTTAACTAAAATATTAAATAGTAATTGATATTTTTGAGAAATAAAATTGTTATATTGCAGCCATTAGCCACGTGACAATGAACGCCGATCAGAGCGCGTGACGTCATAGCGTGCAAAACACAAGTTATCAATGACTTCTCAGATAACACTTTGTTTTTGTGACGAAATGTTAAAATATTTATAAAAGTGCTAAATTAAATATATTAATGTTGTTTTTTTTTTGCTGAAATATTAATATTTTGACTAAAATAGACCACAAGGCGCAAAATAAACGTGTTTCTCGAAAATTGTCAACTGGCGAATTACGTATCCCACCTTCCCGTTGGGGTGCTTCTCCCTGCACATGAGGCTGAAGATGGTCTTGGCGTAGTCGGCCGTCTGGCTCTCGGTGGGCGCGCCCGAGTACTCGCCGTAGTTGGCCAGCTCGGCCGCGCCGCCCAGCTCGCAGATCGTGTCCGTGTACACGACGGACGCGCCGCCGCCCGCCACCATCGTCCACACGCGGCCGGACTTGTTCAGCACCGTCAGCTGCAATTGTTTATTCGTTATTCGATTACACGTCACCATAGTTAGAATTATTTTCTCCGTGCAGTTTTGACCATAAATCATAGCTCGGCCTCAGCCCGGGCTAGGGCGGTGAGCATGTTGCGCGGGCGCAACGCCATTATCGATAAAAACTCGTTCTTATCAAAGAAAGATTAACATTCTTATAAAAATCATTATTATCTTTTTTGCTGTTAATTTTAAACTTATAAAGTATTTATATTTATTTTCAATATAACTTGTTACATTCTATACTTTTATACTTATAGTTTTTTAATACATACTAATTAATAAATTATTTTAAATCATTATTATTCTTATTTTAATAAATACTTTGTTTCATCTATTTTTTCTTTTATTTATATCACCAACCCACAAAATGACAAAACTTAATACACTATCGATAACGCTTATCGACAACAATAATGCGCATCACTATGCCCGCCCATAAGGCCCGTGAGTGGAAGAGGGAGCGAAATACTCCGATTATTTATGACCCAAACTGCACGGACTAAATAATTCTACTATAGAGTTATATATTATCATAGAGTGTACGTCTTGTTTAGTGTTGTTTGCTCTAGGAAGATTCACTTCATTTTATATCCCAAATAATAAAATGACCAAAGTGACCACAATGGCCAAAATGATGAAAATAACAAATGGCCAAAATGATGAAAATAACAAATCCCCAAAAAACTTAACCTCATTTTGCATTCTGGGATAAGCTTTACATAAATCTATTCCAATACTGGGATGAAAAATATCCCTTGTCCACCCTTGGTTAATAAAAAATATAAATAAAAATGTAATATATATATATATATATATATATATATATATATATATATATAATTTTAAAATTATGTATAAATATTTTTTTATGGCAAGAGATCAACAGACAGGCAGACGGCCCACTTAATGGAAAGCGGTTACCATCGCCTATGGACATTTGCAACATCAAAGGTGCTACAAATGCGCTGCTGCTCTCTTAAGGGAGACTGGAACCTGGTCACTAATGCCAGAACGCAACTCAAGGTTGTTGTTACTCTAGACCAGGGGTGGTAGTCATCCCGTCGGACAAATACCCTACCACCTAGCTGTGGGTTTTTTGTCGCCTCTTACGACAGGCCGCCCCAACGCAGGAAATTGTAATCTTTCTGCGTTCCTGCATGGATAAATATATACCGAATTTCAACAAAATCGGTCTAATAGTTTGTCCGTAAAAGAACAAACAGAGAGACGAATATATTTTCAACCCGAAAGCTATCCCATATTTCAGAACAAAAACTATCCTATATTTATCCTCGGTATCGAATATATATATTAATAAGTACACTTTCTATTTTATTCGTTCAGTGCTAATGCTACTGGCCTAGGGCCTGATTCACTCATTCCCATACATTCATTTTAATCTAGTTCGTCAATTGTCATCAGCTTCAAACTGTAGCAGACTAACCTTCAAACTGGCCCCACTCTTCGCGTCCAGATCAGCGATATGAGCCTCCTCGGGGTAAGCGTCCCTCCCGAATGGCGGCGGGAAGGTGATCTCCCCCCAGTTCTTCGCGCAAATGAAGTCGGCGGTCTGATCCAGCTTCGCAGCCAGGTCCAGGAGGTATACCCTCTCGTTGGTGACGACTATGGGGTTTATCTCCATGTACGTGAAATAGAGATCGACGTACACTTTGTAGAGAGATAGCACGAAGGTGGCTAAGATTCTGCGGGTTGAAACATATTTTTTATGAAAAAGTTGGTTTTTATTGCAGGAGTTCAGCAGACAGGTAGACAGCCCACTTGATGGAAAGCGGTTACCATCGCCTATGGACATTTGCAACACCAAAGGTGCTACAAATGCGCTGCTGCTCTCTTAAGGGAGACTGGAACCTGGCTACTAATGTCGGAACGCAACTCAAGGTTGTTATGGGGGCATACTTCAGACCAGGGGTGGTAACCATCCAGTCAAAAAACATGTTCGGAGCTGCCTGATTACAGGGATGAAAACTGTACATTTCCTCCTTAGCAAACAATTTTCCCTACTGTCAAAAAATTTAAACTATACGAACCATAGATAATACATGCGACTCATGTCCCAACTTTTTTTATAGCCACTGTTAAATCGCGGCGTAAAAAGTAATAAAAAAAATAACCATCATTTTTGTAACATCATTTTATAGTTACAAATTAACTTTGCACTGAATTATTATTTAATTTACACAAATTTGAGCTAAATATGTACTATATAATCTGTTACAAAAAAATATTGGCTGGTAGAATGCCACAGAAAAATATGTTTATGGCTTGGCAACTAGGCCTTTAAGCCAGGCGTAGTTGTATTGTAGGCTACAATCTACGCCATTCAACGGATTTCTTGTAACAACTCGAAAAGCTACATTTGACTATACAATTCACCTTTCTCACTCACAAAAACACATAATTACTACTCAAAAACTATCAATATTAGCAATTACTGTTCATTTTAGACTAATTTTACACATTTCTAGAAAATAAAACTGCAAAGCACGACGCCCCCTTTCAGTTCCCGCCAAAAACTCCATTAAGATATGGTTTTTATCTACTTTCGTCATATTCGAAATGAAAAGTGTTAATCTCGGATGAAAGGCCTATTTAGGCACTACTTCATGCCTAAATAGGTCACTTTCACCTCTCGTGCAGCAATCTACTATTACCTTTTGGTAGATGCCTGTTTGACGTTCTTCAATAAGACACGCTCAATCTCTTCGCCGGTCGGGAATGTGTCTACTGCTACCTGAAAATAATGGACGTAATTAAAAAGTTTGAACAGTCATCAGAACTAGTGGTCGCCCAGTGGTCGAAATTCGACCATAATTTTGTTACAATAATATCCCCCAATATCGTGTGCACATGCCTTTTTCATGTATTTTTTCTTTACCAATAGGCGGAGGCTTATTATCAGCACCCTTTTCAAATATTATTGTATCCATATTTCGTGTAGCCTTCCTAAGATAAAATAATAAAATAATTAATTTATATTATAACTTTGAACATTATTAAGGTTCTGTTGTCAAGAACTATACTTCTATGATCACAGATTTCGTCAGTCTTTTAATTTGATTTGAGCAACAAACAAAAAAGTATATAGAATAGAATAGAAAATATATTTATTGCGTAATGCATGTACAAAGTTGTTACAGTTTTTATGGTATCAATGCATTCGGCCCATCATTGGGCGTGCAAAATTAATATTACAGGATTTTATATATCAATCAATATCAATTATTACAATATTAAATTATGTACAAAAAAATACAGTCAATGAATGATAACAATTAAAATTAAACATTAATAATAATTATCAGGTATACAATATAATAATAATCTAAAAAATGTCTACTATTACAGCATGTCAAATATATTTATGTCACTTCATGATGATATATGCGCGTGTGTGTGAATCAAATACATGGTAGTGTGTGTAATGTATTTTTTTTAAATATTAGCATTGTGCACTCATTCTCTATGTATAGTATAAGTGTGCCAAATTTCATACTCCTCCGTCGGCGCAATTTTCGCGGGTACAGAGTTTTTGCATTATCATAGACATCATGAGAAGTTTCCAGAGGACAAGAACTTTTGATAGGAAGGAAGAGGGATCAAGACAGAGGAATTGAATAGGGGGAAGAGGACCAGAGCCATTGGAACTCCTCACTCATCGCACGAAAGACGATCACGCTAAAGGCATAATGTTTCACATCAATATATATTTTTTTAAATTCTTTATTAACAGGGTATGCCGTTTAAGCGACCATGCTGCCCTGGATTACAACCTTTCACAAATTGGATCTAATTTACTTCTGTTTGGTTCTCGGCTTGTCCGGTAGTGATCGCTTCTTAGCGATAAGACCGCCCATTGTGCACATTTAGAAAATTTTTAGGCTATAAGTTTTTCTGTGTTTTCTGTAATGGTGTATTTTATTTATTTATTGAGAAAACCAACAGCCAATACACCAATATAATATAAAATCGTTTACAATAAAAAGTAAGGCCAATAACAGGTTTTCCTTATAAACTACCACTTTAGTTACAATTTTACAAATGTTAAGCAGAAATTAAACAAATAAAGTAAAATCGGGTTGTGTTATGTAAAATTCAGCAAGTCATTTATTAACGACTTTAATGAAATTATTATGTTACTTTTAAATTTGTATTCGGAGGACGCAAAATGATCAATAATACAATATTTAGTATTATAAGTAACAGATGCGAGAAAACAAAGAATTTTGAGCGTCGTTGGTAGAATTACAAGGAACACTCAGCAAAGAAGTCTCACTCTCACTCAGTTTGAAAGAGAAACAACCAGAACGAATGCAAAGATAATGGTCGATGATGTTATGCTGGAACAAGTGAATGAGTTTGTATATCTCGGATGTGCTTTTAGCAGGGATGGAAGGTACACCGCTGATATAGAAAGAAGAGTGAATTTGGGGAATAGTGTGAATGCAGCGTTAGGTAAACTTCTAGGCGCTAAGAACCTCAGCCAGAAGGCCCAGCTTGCCATACACAACGCGGTGCTGGTACCTACGCTCACGTATGGAAGCGAGAGTTGGGTATGGAATAGAGAGCACGAAAGTAGAGTAAACGCGGTCGAGATGCGAGCACTGCGCAAAATCTGCGGAGTGACGCTCGCGGACCGCGTTCGTAATACCGAAGTAAGAAAGAGAGTTGGTCTGAAAGAGAGTGTCGGGGTGAAGGTAAGGAAAGGAATGCTCCGGTGGTTCGGGCATGTGGAAAAAATGTATGATGAAAGAATGACTAAACAGATATACAATGCAAAAGTGGATGGATGCAGAAGTCGCGGAAGGCCACGACACATCTTCCATGATCAAATTGATCGTGTACTAGCAGAAGGTGATGTCAGGAGCCTTAAGAACAGACGAGCGTGCATGACAAGAACTATCAAAGAAGCAAGTGAGGTGTGTAAGAATAAGCCTAAATGGCGCTCTGTTGTTCGTGCTTACCCCGCAAGGGACCTGGCGTGAAGTTATGTATGTATGTATGTACTCAGCAAAGACGTGTGACGAGTACGGTATCTAGGTATGTACAATAAAGTGTTATCTCTCTCTCTCTCTCTCTCTCTCTACATACCTCCAGCCTGACGGCCAATGCGTCCACGTCACCCACGTCGACACCTCCTTGGTGGTGGAAGAGGATCGTGTCAGACCGACGGCCCGACTGGATGCACAAATACATCTCTTCGTTCTACAAAAAAGGAAATAGCAATACGAGCAATACTTAAATGCGTCCCTGAAGTTCTTACGCATTGATGTGCAGTACAAACAGAGCTGAGAGGAGTGTTGCGTTTTCACTCTGCCGCCATCTCTCACTCAGTCATTCGCTAGATGAGCTCATCATTCAACCTTTTTTTTTGTTGTACGACTTCAGCAGACAGGCAGACAGCCCACCTGATGGAAAGCGGTT
This sequence comes from Dendrolimus pini, assembly GCA_949752895.1. Lineage (NCBI taxonomy): Eukaryota > Metazoa > Arthropoda > Insecta > Lepidoptera > Lasiocampidae > Dendrolimus > Dendrolimus pini. Next base: position 5,742,389 of record OX457153.1, read on the forward strand.
ACCATCGCCTATGGACATTTGCAACACCAAAGGTGCTACGAATGCGCTGCTGCTCTCTTAACGGAGATTGGAACCTGGTCACTAATGCCGGAACACAACTCTAAGTTGTTATGGCGGCATTCTCTAGACCAGGGGTGGTAGCCATCCAGTCGGGCAAATACCCTATCACCAGGCTGTGGGTTGTGGTGTCGCCTCTTATGACAGGCCACCCAATACAGGGAATTGTACTTTCTCCGTTCCTGCATGGATAAAATCTTCCAACCTTCATATAGGGTGGCCAAAACAGTGATATTCAAAAGAATGATTTAGTTACTTTATGAAGGTCTACCCACATATATTTCACCAAGATAAGTATTAATTTTCTAGTGATTTTTGAGAAATTTTGATCGACTTTAAATATTTTTATTTTTTGGTAAGTTTTTTTGTCAAGTATTATGAACTTATGAATTTATTTTTACACATAAAATAATTAACAATCTAACATAAATAAGTATAACAAAATAAGTGTGTGAAGTAAGTAAATTTTTCTTTTTAACATTGCTGTTCTGGTCACCTTGCAATATATTATTTCGAGCTATAGGACTTGAATTAAAATGCCGTTGGAATTACTATACAATTTATTAGAACTATACAAACACGTATGACACAGGTACAAATATAACAGGACGCAACCAGTACAAACTGCACAATTCAACAATTCAATAACACGCGCAAAGTCCGTCAGTATATCGCTTAATGAATGTACGTCTTGCTCGTATCATAATCCTCGCTTGACTGCCCCACCCCTTCGTTCGGGCATTCCTTTTATTCTATACAAATACGATATGTCTCGACGCAAAACAATAACAACAAGAATTAATTCGACACAGCTACCTGCCTGCCATAAAACAAGTACATTAAGAATAGAATGTTTTACTTAATTACAATTTTTAAACACAATGTAAACAAAAGAAGAAGGTTAATAAATCAGGTTTATGGCATTCACTTTTTGTCGGTATGTAACAATATCCTTGCAGGAACGAAGAAAGAATACAATTTCCTGCGGTCGGGCGGCCTGTGACAAGAGGCGACAAAACAACCCACAGCCAGGTGGTAGGGCATTTGCCCGATTGGATGGCTACCACCCCTGGTCTAGAGTATGCCGCCATAACAGCCTTGAGTTGCGTTCCGGAATTGCTGACCAGGTTCCAGTCTCCCTTATGAGAGCAGCGGCGCATTTGTAGCACCTTTGGTGTTGCAAATGTCCATAGGCGATGGTAACCGCTTTCCATCAAGTGGGCCGTCTGCCTGTCTGTTGAGCTCATGCAATAAAATAAACAAATATACTCACGGGCTCGTGTCTGACGAAGGGCTCGACTATGAAGTTCCTGAGCTTCCCGGCCGCGGCCCCCACCTGCTGCTCCTTGCCCATGTGCTCGCTGAGCCACCTCCTCACGTCGACGGCGTTCTTGTTCACGCCGACCAGACCCAGTTTGCCCCGACGCTTGATCAACTGGTCCGGCTTCACTACTAGTTGCTGAAAATTGTAAAAAAATATATATTTGAAACTTGTTCTCTTTTGTATATGTCAAATAATAGAATAGAAAACACTTTATTGTGCACCAAATAAACAATTAAAAAAAATATTACAACAATTCAACGGCGGCAAAACAAAAGGCGGCCTTACCGCTTAAAGCGATCTCTTCCAGGCAACCTAACTGCAAGTAGTATAGGATCCCGCTATACAACGACCTTCACCGAGATGTTTATTTGATGAAACCTATTTTATATATAATTAAAGGTGTCAATAAATATATTGCATATGGGTTGCCTAAAAAATTTCAGTCCAGTATATGATTAATTAATAATTTAAATATTTTTTTTTAACATTTCGCCGGTTTGTTTATTAAACAAATTCTATACCAATCGAAAGTATGTAGCTTATAGAATATGCAAATGTTAGGTTGCCTATTTTTTTCCGGTCACAACTCTTGGGTAGCCAGGTATAATCCTTTTCACGTTCAAGATCAAATAGCATGCGCACTCTCTTTCTTTAAATGGACGGACTTCAAACAGCTGCTATGCTGTGTCCTCTTCTATCGCATGGGATATGGTTGGTTGGGACCTCCCAGCCACACATATTCTCTCGCAGCAATATTTCACTTTTCAAAATTCGACAACCGGAATTCGGGACTGATTTTTCGCAGGCAACCCTATACCACCGTGTTCATAATGAAATAATCTTTATTTTAATTTAATTTTAATTCAATAATCAGACCGGTGCAAAATGCTAGTATCGATTTACCTGTTTATACCTGGCTACCCGAGAGTTGTGACCGGAAAAGAATAGGCAACCTAACATTTGCATGCTCTATGGGCTTCATACTTTCGATTGGTATAGAATTTATTTAATAAACAAACCGATGAAATGTTATTTCTTTTTTTAATTATTAATTAATCATATACTGGACTGAATTTTTTTAGGCAACCTATATGCAATATATTTATTGACACCTTTAATTATATATAAAATAGGTTTCATCAAATAAGTACTCGGTGAAGGTCGTTGTATAGCGGGATCTTAGCCTAAAGGATAGTTTCAACAACTGATGTCTAGGTATAATTAAATATATAAACGTATAACACACGTACAAATATAACTGAATACAACCAGTACAAACGTAATGCACGATTCAATAACACGCGCAAAGTCCGTCACTATATAGATTATCGAATGTACACACGACTTACCTCGCTTGGGACTATCGCTAGACTGCCCGTCCCTCCCTTGGGGCATTGCTTTATAATGTACAAATACAACATGTCTCCTTGTCCACGTGGACTGAATTTTGACCAAGAATCACACCTGCCTAATGACTACCATAAAGGATTACAATACACAATGGGCTGTTTTTCTAATTACAAATTTTAAACACAAAGCAAACAAAAAAAGTCCAAATGGCGAAAAATGTAATAAAATGTCTATAAGTATGCAGGTGTGAATTTGTCTTTTGTCGGCGTCCCGGTCGTAACAATAATTATTTTTACTTATTCTTGGAATGTTTCATATTATTTTCCTTAGTTTACGGGGTTATATATATATATATATATATATATATATATATATATATATAAGTCCACGTATATAGTGACTCATCACGATATCTCAGGAACTGTAATACCTCTATCTTTCCTTTCACCGTATCTCAACTAATTGGGGTCGGCACAATATGTCTTTCTCTCCACATACATCTGTCACACCACAAATCATCACATAGGAACTGTAATACCTAGACTTGAAATTTGTCATGGACCTTCCTTTCGCCAAGTAGAGGTCAGCTAAGAACGGATTTTACGGCACGCGAAGCGGGCGGGTATCAGCCAGTTATATTATATACATTACTAGCTGTCCCGGCAGATGTCGCCCTGCCCGGAAAAGCTTCAACCGATATGCCGACAGCAGCGCCACCCCGGTAGGTGGCGAACCAATTTAGAAACCTTCTCTGGCTCATGCACAACCATTTTGCTAAAGATCATCACATGATCAAATATATTTCCATAAACAGACATACAGACAAACATTCATTTTTATATATAAGAAGAAGAAAATTACTCACCTCTTTTGTCAACCATGGATTCTTTCCGAGCTCGTCCTCCCATATTGTGCTCTGCTCGAAGGTCGCAAATCTGCAAGGCACCAGCGCTGTGCCTGGGGCTATATGCCTGAAACAAAATAGTAATAAATCGGTAAAACATTCGAGTTTGTACAATGCGTTTGGAAATTAAAAAATAATAATTCGTACCAGCAGATTCCGAAAATATAATTTTTTGCAACTTCTATATAGGAGGGGTATTAGGATTTTTTTTGTGTAGTATGTAAGCATTTGTATTGTTTATTGTAAAGGGAGGCCAGCGCACAATAATTGAGTATTTGTTCATATAGCATAAATAATAAATATGTAGTATATAAGGTTTGAATTTTGTTAAACACGACAATAAAGACATCTATCACATTGAGACACGATGTAGTATTTAATACTACTACCACCTCGGACTACGAGCAGCCCCCGCGCATATAGTCTGGCTATCGAAAGTTGAACCTGGAATTATTTGCAAACTTTTTACATGGCAACTCTAATACGAATGTTAACGTCAATTTTGACAAACAAGATGGTGGTTTTCGTTTGGTTGTGAGTGGATTTGCCTGTGTTGATACTTTGGTGGAGTCCCATCTTCCAGACACAGCCTTGACAGCCAACTCTAATACGAATGTCATCGTCTATTTAATTTGATTGCGAGTGGATTTGTGTGGGTTATTGTGATTTTATTTCACGTTAAAAATGAATAAATCTGTTAAAAGTGGAGTGGGAAAAATGTGATAAGAACCCAAACTCAATGCTTGGAAGAAATAGCTTCAATGACTGGTAAGTTTTTACTAAGTACAGTTATTTTATATAGATGCAGTAATATACCTTTGATTTTCTATCAAACATTAACAATTAGTTCATATAAATATTTTGTTTTATTATTCTTTGCAGAAGTGAGTGTTAGTACACTAAAAAGAATAAAAAATCAAGGTGCAGCAAATGAAGGTATCTGGAATACTCCAGGTCAGAAACGCCCACATAAACCTTCAGTGCCTAATCTAGAAAGTTTTGACATTGATGCTATTCGTAATAAAATCAATGAATTTTATACTGTAAAAAAACAAGTTCCCACACTGAGGACACTGTTGGTGGAATTAAAAGAAAGCATTAATTTTAAAGGATGCCGAGAAACTCTTCGCCGCTTATTATTAGCCAATGGTTATGAGTTTAAGAAAAATATAGTTGAGCGTTCTGTATTAATAGAACGGTATGACATATCTGCTTAGAGACATAGATTTTTAAGAACGATAGCTAAAAAACGTTCAGAAAGAAAGCCAATAATTTATTTGGACGAAACCTATGTCCATAGAAACTACAAAGCTAAGAAATCTTGGCTAAGTGCATCGACTAGTGGTGCTATTGAAAATATTTCAACTGGAAAAAGGTACATACAGAATAGTACATGCTGGATCTGAAAAAGGTCCTGTACCTAACTCCTTATTAGTCTTTAGCACTAAATCAAAAAATGCAGACTCACCATGATATGAATGCAGAAAATTTTAATAAATGGCTAAAAGAAAAACTTATACCAAATTTGGAAGAACCAAGTTTGATTGTAATGGATAATGCCAGTTATCATTCAGTCATCATAAATAAAGCTCCGAACACACAGTCCCGTAAAAATGACATAAGAGAGTGGCTCAGTGTTAACGGAATTCCATATGAGGACGACCACACTAAAGCAGAGCTATTGTGCATTGTAAAACGGAACTCACCTGATCCAATTTATGAAGCTGACGAAATTTTCAAACAGCATGGTCATGAGGTATTAAGGCTTCCCCCCTATCATTGTGACTTAAATGCGGTCGAGCATGTGTGGAGTTTGGCAAAACGTAATGTTGCTAGTAAAAATATTGCAGTTACTACAGCAGAGTTAGAAAACATTATTAAAGAATCATTTGGAAATGTAACATCAGAGAATTGGAAGAAAATTACTGACCATGTCATACATGTTGAAAATAAATATAAAGAACGTGACAAAATAACAGAAGAAAATCTAGAAAGTTTTATTATCAATATTGGAGACAGTGATACTAGTGAGTCCAGTGATGAATCTTTTCATATGGAACTGTTGGAATCTGATTTTGATTACAGTGAATAAAACTAAGTTTTTACCTAATATTGCAGTTTATTTTTCAAAAAAATGAAATGACTACTGATTTCCTGCTACCTACCAGAATAAAAAATAGATAGTCTATATTCTATTGTAGGTCATTCGAGATATAAGGATTAGTAATAAGTAATAACAAGTATTCCAAATTTCATTAAAATCAGTTCAGTACTTTGGGCGTGAATGAGTAACAAACACATTTAACATACAAACTTTCGTATCTATAATATTATTATTAGAAACAGTACTGATGTATTAATTGTCACACATAAAATAAGATGTAAAATTAAGTAAATACCAAGTATCAAAACGGGTTAATCCAAATTTTTCATAGTAATTTTGATGTTGCCATACATATATTATTTAAATTTTGCCGCCCTTTTTCAGGGTCAACTTTCGTTGGCCAGACTATACCACATTGTCACGACAAACCGTTACGGACGCGTGGTGAGACCCGGCATAATTTTAGAGTAGACTATGGATGATTTTTTTGGTTCCGGATCGAATTCAGTTTTTTTGTTTGATAAAATAATAATAATAATATATTGTATATCCCCAAATTAAGCATGTTACGTTTGTGTTACGGGTATTAAAAATCCCAGACACCCAGACCATAGTAAATAACGGAGAAAATACGTTTCCGAAATTTACTATACCAGGAATCGAACCCGGAGCCCGTGCGTTGAAGTCAGGTAGGCCGGCGAAGGCTTAGCACGCTCAACCACAGACACCGTCAAAATTAAAATACCTATGTTTGAATAAAAAATGTATTCAATAAAATGTACCTAACCTAACCAAATCATAATTTGCAGTAAACATGCGAAAAATCGAAATGTGTGCTGGGACACATAGTAAAAGTGAAACTTCAACGGACAAGTGGAAAAACGAATCGCAACGGACATGTTGAAAAACGAATGGCAGCGGATGAGTGGCAAAACGAATCGCAACAAAATTTGATTTTAAGAGTGGACGAATTCGCGGGCATATCCTAGTCCATTCATAAAATAGTTATTCACCTGTTAATAAGGTCCTTTCCGGCCGCTTCGTAGATCGCTTTGGACGACATGTTTTTGTATCAATCTCTTGCTAGTGTCACTTGATTTTCAATTTCGCGACATATGGCCGAAGGTTGGATCTGCGAAAAAGAGATGAATGTATGATGAAAAAAAAACTTCGTTTAAAAAAACCGACTTCAAAAACTAAAAAGTATAAAATAACTTATTTCTAAAGCTATTTTTAATTATAATATCTTATTTTTAATATATATTATCTAAAACATCTTAAAGTTATTATAACCGATAGTCTGGCAAATGAACGGTCAGTAAGATTGTGAACCGGGCCTAAAAGAATGTCACAATCAGTTGATTTGACAACCCGCTCCATTACCCACTAACTTTAGCTGCCAAAAATTTTGAAAATATATTCATGTTTAACATAATAAAAACATTAAATATATTGCATTAACCACATCGCAATTATTATAATTAAATACATAGTATAATTATTAAATATTATAATAATTATTTACATTAATTAAGTTAATAAATTCGTAGTTGAACTTCCTGAACTTAACGGTTCATGGATAATGAATCTGATGCTAATAACTAAATATGGACAAGTGCTTGAGAGTCCACGTACCATGAAACTTTGATACTTAACGACACTAGACTTAACCTAGTAGATTCAACTGTATTCTTAGGCATTAACCTAGATCATAAACTCCAGTGGGGCGCTCATATATCTAGTCTCTCAGGAAAGCTTAGTTCTGCTGCATATGCGGTCAGAAGAGTTAGGCAGTTCACTGACGAAGAGACTGCTAGACTAGTTTATTTTAGTTATTTTCATAGTGTCATGTCCTATGGTATTTTACTTTGGGGCAACGCTGCTGACTTGGAGACTATATTTGTTTTACAAAAAAGAGCCGTAAGGTCAATTTACAACCTCGGCCCTCGGGTGTCTCTTAGGGAACGCTTTAAGGAAATCGGTATTATGACGGTCGCCTGCCAATATATTTTCAATAATATAATTTATATTCGTAATAATTTGAGTGCCTACAAGCGGTATAAGGATGTTCACGATTTCAACACCAGGCATTGTAATAAACTGATATTGCCATCTTTTAGATTACAAAAAGTATTGTCTTCTTTCTTGGGGGTTGGTATACGCTTCTTCAATAAGATTCCGAGTGAAATGTTAGATCTGCCCTTCACTAAATTCAAATTTAAAATAAAAAGTATCTTGCTTAAAAAGGGATACTACACTATTGAAGAATATTTAAATGACATAACTTCATTTACATAACAGCTCGCTCCAACCTCTTATACTGTGTTTTGTACGAGTATAACGTTTTTATCTTGCCGTACTTGTAAGGAATATATGGAGATATGTTGCAAAAAAAATAAAATAAATACGTTACGTCTTTATATTTATAACTATAATTATTTTCTATCCTTTTATTGCGCTTTTGTCTTATTGAATATGCACTGTTTGCTACAACTCCATTAATTCTTCAAAAGTTATTCTGTAACATAATACTGTATAAAATCTTTTTTAAAAAAAGTACTTAAATATAAAAAATAGAACAACAAATATAAAGAAAATTTTTTTGTAGCTAGACGTGTTGCTGGGGAGTTTCTTGCCGCTTCTTCTCCTTAACAGCAATAACACGTTGCGAAGCGGTGTACATAGACTAGGAAGTAAAATTAAATTTTAACCTATATGTATGACCTTCAAAAAGTGTTCTCCAGTGGAACTTATTTTGAATAAAAACTTTTGAATTTGAATTTGAATTTGATAGAGATAGTAAGACAGTTTGATCTGGTTTTTTAACTCTGTGCGATTCAACGTACATACAGCGTTCTGCTGACGCAGCAGTCTAACGTAGTTTTTTTTTTTTCAGGACTTCAGCAGACAGGCAGACACCTCACTTGATGGAAAGCGGTTACCATCGCCTATGGACATTTGTAATACCAAAGCTACTACAAATGCGCTGCTGCTCTCTTAAGGGAGACCGGAACCTGGTCACTAATGCCGGAACACAACTCAAGGTTGTTATGGCGACATACTTTAGACCAGGGGTGGTAGCCATCCAGTCGGGCAAATGCCCTACCACCTGGCTGTGGGTTGTTTTGTCGCCTCTTACGACAGGCCGCCCGGCCGCAGGAAATTGTATTCTTTCTTCGTTCCTGTACAGATAAATTGAGAATTAAGAAAGAGAATTATTGTTATTATACATATCAGAGAATTGTTATTAACAACCCTGTTTCGCTCTTCCCGCTTACAACATATCGCATGACAGTCTTCAAGCCAATCAGCGGCCGCCGTTAGTGCCGGTTGACAGATCAACGCGTGCGCATTCGAACACACTATTCAAATATAATTTTTTGTATTTGTTTTCGCATTAGATCTTTAGCTTCCGCGAAATCGTTGACCGGTTGTATTTAGTCAGAAAATAAATAAGTTTTTCGTGTTTCGCTTAGTGATCGATAAACTCGTCATGCAAAAGAGCCAAATATAAACAATACAAAGTTGATGTTTATTGCAGCAGCTTTTTTCATTTTATGTGGTGACGTTTACAGGTTGTTGTTATATAATACTAGCTGCGCCTGCGGTTACACCCGCGTGGTGATGGAAAATCGCTATACTTTGTATAATTCACACTATATCTATAAGTCATAACTTGTGTGCTGATGTGTAAGCTATATTACTAAAAAGTTTCAGCAAAATCCATTCGGTAGTAGTTTCTTAGATATATACGTCATATGTACTATATACTATGTATGTATACTAGTATTTACCCGCGGCTGTGTCCACGTTGGACAGGTAAAAAATATTACAATTATTTTGCTAAATATAAAATAAAATTCTTAGGATATAAAGTACCGCAGATTTTAATTCAGGAAATATACTATCGATCAGCGAAAACCGCACCGAAATCGGCCCAGTAGTTTCTACGTTAATCCCGAACAAACAGGCAAACAAAAGAAGCAAGAAACAAAACGCTACACTTTACAATTATATAGATTGAACGTTGATGAACATTGAATAATAATGTCAGATCTCAAATAACGCATTAATCACATTGCTGCATTTACTTGAAACGGTCATTATCCCAGATGAAGCAGTAACAATACTAACATTTAAACTTTTAATAGAAACTCCATATACTCGTAAGTATTTTAGTACACAGAAACCCTTCTAGGAAAATACTGGTAATAATGTAGTATTACTACAAGCGATTGTAAATTACCGCCGACGTCATTATATTATAGCGTAATCATCCGATACCGCACCATGAATGAACGACCAATGGCTACACGTCACAAAAACGAATAGCCAATCACGGAGACGCGCGAGCGCTCGTTCGAGATTCGAATGTCGCGATGTTCGAAATTCGAACTGTGGAATGTGCGGTTTTTTTACGCGGGAAAATTCAAGTGTTTATTTCATTGGTCTTTGTGATGAAATAATATGAAGTTTATGGCGGGGGCTTGAAGATGTTTTGCTGTGCAATTGGGTATTTAAAATAAAATAAATTCTATCCTATAATAGTTATATATTATCCGTGCAGAGACGCAGAAAGAATACAATTTCCTGCGTTGCGGCGGCCTGTCGTAAGAGGCGACAAAACAATTCACAGCCAGGTGGTAGGGCATTTGCCCGACTGGATGGCTACCACCCCTGGTCTAAAGTATGTCGCCATAGCAACCTTGAGTCGTGTTCCGGCATTAGTGACCACGTTCCAGTCTCTCTCAAGAGAGCAGCAGCGCATTTGTAGCACCTTTGGTGTTGCAAATGTCCTATGGACATTTGCAACACCAAAGGTGTTACAAATGATAGTAACCGCTTTCCATCAAGGCCGTCTGCCTGACTGCTGAACTCCTGCAATAAATAAATAAATGCTCATAGCTATGGGCCCGGGCATCCGCTTTCCAGAACGATCCCGACAACTCGATCATTCGTATCGTCGACCATCCCATACTAACAGCGGAGACTGCATCTCTCTGCGTACTCAACTGCCTGTACAACGGAGAGTGTTCCGAGGAACTGTTTGATCTGGTGCCAACGCCTCACTTTTACAACCGCACCGCTCGCCATCGACGGGATGTTCACCCCCATTTCCTGGAGCTCCCACGCTCAACTACGCAACGGTTCTCTAGCGCGTTTGTTCCGCGTACGATAATGATTTGGAGGTAGCTTCCCGCCGAGGCTTTCCCTCTGTGCTACAACAAAATTCCATAGAAGATGTTGCAACACCAGAGGTGCAACACGTTGGCAATTACCCCGGTGTTGAAACCACCTTCCATCAAGTTGGCCGTTTGCCTGTTTAACTGCTTCAGGCAGTAAAAAGATATATATTGTTGGACAGCAAAAATTACATTTACATACAATTACATAATTACATTAGTAGTTTTAATTAACACAATACCAACATCATTTGTCACATATTGAATAATTGAAATTATAGTAGTATTAAGAAATAATTCGTAAAATGTTGTTTCGAGCTGCTACGAGTCAGTCAATGCCCCATAATTTGTTTTGTGTGTTCGGCTTTCCCACTTACTGCCCATCTGCTTGAACATTATATTAATACTTGAATATCCATAAATATACGAAATGTAATAAAACATGTATTGAAATATTTATTCTTGCTTAAATGTAGTTGTGTACAGGTGTTATTCCTAGAAACACATGGTTCAGTACATTTTATATACCAGTTTCACTGGTGTGCAAGTAAAGCAGGATCTTAATCGTCACCATTTAAATAGTTAATTGCTCCATATTTTTTCAGTAACTTTTATGTAACCTGGATAATATTTGTTACCTTTATTTATCAATTATGTAGATATCTGTTTTTTTATAATTATTATTTCAATCTGTGTATGTCAATTATTTAATGTCTTTAATTAAAATATTATTATTAATTATGTATTGATATTATATTTCAAATTTGTCATTAAGGAATTCGTTTGTGGAATAATATGATTTGTCTATTAATATTTTTTAGTATTGTTTTAAATATATTTGATGCTATTGTTTTTAACCGTTTTGGTAGTTTATTAAATATTGCAGGTGCCATTTCGTAAACACTCTTATCCAACAGTGCCGTATTATATCCATTAACACAGAATACATTTGAGTCTCTTTACTCAAATTTTCATGTGGCGTTTTATTTACAATAGTTGGGGATTTATTTTAACGAACAGTGCAATCTCGTATATATAGAGAGAGGGCAAGGTTTCTTTGACTTGTTTCTTACTTGGCAACGGAATACACAAAAAAACTGTGTTAACAGTGTTAGAATACATTCATTTTATGCAAATATTTCTATAAGAATTTTCATTTCATCTCGTTCGGCCACTTTGGAACTTGTCGAGCGACAACTTTCACCGCGGCCTACTGGAAGCGATCAGCTGTTTTCGCCGCGCTATTGAATTCTTTTAGCATGCAATAATAATGCGTACATCAGATTTCCAAACTGTAATACTTGAAACAACCCAGAAGGGTTTATGGTAATAAAATAACAGCAACTGGTCACATGTTTATAATCAGAGAACCTTACGGTTTTAACATATTTATTACACTATACAAGCATTTTATGACACCTCGCCATTCCTCCAACAATTTAACAGTTACAAACTTAGCAAATTGGCACAACCGACAGCGGATTGAAGTCATCGATAAACTATTTTAATTAAAGGGTTATGAATTAAAAGAATCTAATACATTATTGTTTGGAAATTCTAGACAACATTGTATACAAGATATTATATAAAATATTATACTCAAAGTTTTACATGTAATAAAACAAACCGAACATAGTATAAATCTATCGTGTCTGCCAACATGAGAATAAAATGTAGTGAAATACCGTCCATATACAATTGAGAGACCTTGAATAACCTACACGATTGCCACAGTATATTATTGTTATAAAAAATGTAGGTAAATTATGGAGAACTACTCTATAGACTATACAAAACAGGCGCTAATCACAGAATAAACAAAAATATAACATAATTATTCAATTAAGGAAACGGTCGATTGTATCGTTCAGAAATAAGCGGGTACATAACAAAATTAATTATTAACTTTTTGAAAAAAACCCGACTAGAGCAACTTTGCTATTTAATGACTGTAACAAAACGCTATACCACATGGAGAAGTACTTTAAATATTGTAGATAGGATATTTTGCTCAATGAAAACATTATTTTATTTTTGAAAGTAAGTAAAACTGCTTTCACAATTTTTTAAAGTTGCTTACCCCATCTGCGAGTCGAACCGACTATATTAAAAAAAATCGGTGTATTTTTAGAGTACTTCCCCTCCATGTGCCATAGCTTTGGGACAGCATGTATAATTATTACAGACTTGGATTTTATATTAATATTATCTATTTTAATTGCAGAGTTCAGCAGTCAGGCAGACGGCCCACATGATGGAAAGCGGTTACAAAGATGCTACAAATGCGCTGCTGCTCTCTCCTCTCTTAAGGGAGAGTGGAACCTAGTCACTAATGCCGGAACACAATTCAAGGTTGTTATGGCGGCATACTCTAGACTAGGGGTGGTAGCAATCTAATCGGGCAAATACCCTACCACCTTTTGTACGGTTGAACCGATACTAGAGGGTTCTTTTGTCTTTCAATGGGCATCCACCAGTGTTCTTTTTTATAGCAAAGTTGGCGAACCGGCATACGAGCCAGCTCATGGAAAGTGGTTATCGTCGCCTATAGGAGTTTACAAAACAGCCGGCGCCTTTAGGATGAAATAGGGGGATAAGAAGTCGTGGTAGCGTAATGGCTAGCACACGCGTCCCAAACTCAAAGGGCGCGGGTTCGATCCTGGCCGGAACGCATGCACCACTTAGGCAGTTTTCTGGGACTAATGTGCATATTGTAATAATTGAAGACATGAGTGGATGAAGGTGATAAGTCGCATAATTCCAATTCTGAGTAAATCGAGATAAAAGTTTTACTTTTATTTGAAACTGAACTGAACTTAACACCTTTAGCAACTTTTTATTTTTTAAATATGCCTTATATCTATGGTCTAAGGTCTGTAGTCATTTGGTATCGACTTATAACATTCATCTACGCAAAAAAAAAGCAAAAAACCGAATATGCGACATATCACCTTCATCCAATCACGTCTTCAATTACCACGTGCTAACAACGGTGAAGGAAAACATCGTGAATAGTGATGGGCCGAAATTGATTTTACATTCGGTTTGACCGAATTTCGGCATTCGGCCGGAATTCGGTTTAAATGCCGAACATTCGGTGCAAGAAAAAAGTAAAATACCTACTTGTACAATTTGGACTGAAATTAATAGAAATAATATCTATCATAACCGTCATATAAAAATTAGCATTTATATACTCAGGAGCATTTATTTTAGTTCGGAATATGTAAATCATAAAGTGCAATGTGATAAAAAATAAATAAAATTGCCTAATTAAACAGACATCAAATTAAAACAAGTATAAATAAACTTATTGTTCCTCTGAGAAACATCAGTAAGCAGTGCAACTGCTTAATTATAGTGCGTAAATTGAATAAAAAATAAAATAAAAACACGTCTAAGGGATATCAGCCATTACAACTTCATTTGTGATTGAAATCACTTTTTACGATTTTAATATTATTTCATTTCATTATTAGAATTATGAAATGGTGATATTTTTTACAATCAAAGCTCTAAACATCTATTCTTTTATCCACCTACTCATACTTAACATTTACGGCGGTATCAAGCCACGACGTCAACAGGTCACGACTGAGAATACGTCGCGAAATGAAACCGAATTTCGTATTCGGTTCAAACCACATTCGGCCCATCCCTAATCGTGATGCAACCTGCACATCGAGATAACCGATGTGTCAAACCTGCCAAGCCGCCTCGGACAAGCGTGGTGGGTATACTGTCCGTTCCCCTATAGTGAGAGGCCCGAGCCCATCAGTGGGACATTTATGGGCTGTTATTACTTTACTATTAGTTTTCTGCCACGTTTATAGCGACTCCGATTTACGTGGGTCGGCGTGCGTCACAGTGTCAAGAGGGCAAGCATGTCCACTTGATTATACAGAATTTCTAATTTACATAAATATATTACCTTGGTTTGTAACACAATAGGTAAAAATGTGTTAAATAATCAAACAACCCGGAAAATACTTTATACGTCTGTCTGTCAAATTTCTAACATGCAGACACCGTAGTTTCTGACAGGTATCATTTGTGACCACAAAATTTGTGGCCGGTTAAATTAAAAGGACAGGTCTATAAATTCATCATTAGACCTGTCCTTTTGTATGGCAAACAAAAAATATAAAAAAGACTACACTTTTAAAATTTTATAGGCAATACCTAATATATTGGAATTTGGAATTACTATAGAATTTATTAGAGCTATACAAAAACGTATAAAACAGGTACAAATATAACTGGACACAGCCAGTACAAACTGCACGATTCAAAAACACGCGCAAAGTCCGTCACTATATCGCTTATCGAATGTACTACACACGTCTTGTTCGTATCGTAATCGTCACTTGACTGCCCCCCCCCCCCCCCCGTTCGGGCATCATTTTATACTAGACTGTACAATACAACAAAGGACCGCGATGACTGAGGTTTCGGAGAAACCGTAATTTGCACACCTGCAACGGGTAAACAAGTACAATAACAATAGGCTATTGTCTAATTGCAAATTTTAAACACGAAGTAAACAAAGGAACTCCAAATGCGGGAAAGGTAACACACCAGGTTTTGGCAGGCAGGTGTGCATCCACTTTTTGTCGGCATGTAACAATATGGTAGATAATAAATGAAATCAAATTTGTATTATGTGCCATTAATTGCAATAAAAGACAAACAATATGCAATCGAACATATTATTATGAATCCACAATATCTAAATATGTATTACTGAACGATGACGGCCTCTGTTGTTGAGCGGGCTAAGCCTTTGTCGGCCTGCCTTACTGCAACGCAGAGGCTCCGGGTTCGATTCCTGGTATAGGAAATTTCGGGAAAACGTATTATCTCCGTTATTTACTATGATCTGGGTGCCTGCGATCGGCCCCAGATTAGTCCGTTGTATATAACACAAGCGTAACTTGCTTAATTTGGGGATATACAGAGTGTGTGTGTTTGTCTGCCGATTATTATTATTATTAATTTTATTATGAACATTGACTTAAAACTTTTTAACCGACTTCGAAAAAAGATCTTTTTTTTTTTTGCTTTTTATATGTATGTTCGCCGATTACTCCGTGATTTGTGATCCGATTTACGTGATTCTTTTTTTGTTCGACGCGGAATAGCTTCTAATTGGTCCCCTAAAAATTTTACATAGTTTGGCCCAGTAGTTTTCATTTTATGAAAATTTTTCATGAAAATAATTTTCACTCCGTTCCATATGTACACCGATTACTCTGAGATTTATGATTCGATTTAAGTGATTCTTTTTTTGTTCGACGCGAAATAGCTGCCATGTGATCCCCTAAAAATTTTACATAGTTTGGCCCAGTAGTTTTCATTTTATGAACATTTTTTTGTTTCCGGTTCGTGGGACCTATATTTTTTAAGAAGCGCGGCATCATTCGTAGGTCCACCCATACATAGCTAGACACTAAAAAGTAACAAATAAAAAATAAAAACTTCGTTTAAAAAAACCGACTTCAAAAACTAAAATGTATAAAATAACTTATTTCTAAAGCTATTATTATTAATATATATTATCTAAAACATCTTGAAGTCGGTGCAAAGCAAGACATAAAAATTACTATACAGTGGTACCTCGACATACGAGTGCCCCAACATACGAGTTTTTCGAGATACGAGCCGACGAGCAAGTGATTTTTTGCTTTAAGTTACGAGCGAAATTCGAGATACGAGTTCGGTTCGGTTCGGTAGTAACACGCAGTCGCGCCATCACGATCAGTTAGCAGCGTGCTTCCGCTGTGATAAGTTGTGTAGTTGTGTTGGTTGTTGGTTGGTTTTGAGGAGTCAGAGGAGGAGGTTATTTCTACAAGTGAGATAAAGGAGATCTTAGGAATGTGGAATAGAGTTTCACAGTTCGTGGAAAAAAAACACCCAGAAAAAGTTGCAACTGGTCGTGCATCTGACCTTTTTAATGACACTTGCCTAACTCATTTCCGGAACATTCTGAGTGGGAGGAAGAAACAAACCTCCTTGGACATGTTTTTTTCTAAACGGCCTACAGGTAAAAGCGAGAAAAATGTAGCGAAAAAGGCAAAGACCAGTGAGGATATTTAATTTATTTCTTTACATTCTCTTTTTTGTTTTTGTGCAATAAATATTTGATATTTATAAATACGTTTTTATTATTCAAAACCACGTAACAAAAATAACTGGGGTGACATTTTGGAGGTTAGAACGGATTAATGGTAGTTCAATTGTTTTGTATGGGGAAATTTGCTTCGAGATACGAGTAATTTAAGATACGAGCAATAAAATACGAGCATACAATCGCCCCTTGTTAGATACACCACCTGCCACTACCCACGTAAGGCCATTTACACCTACCACCTTTCCTAAATTAAATATAGATTTGGCATAATTGTTTACTTATAATATTTCGATATGTTTGCACTGGTACGTAATAATGCAGATTATCAGGTATTATTATCTAACAGCAGGGTACAAATACTTATATGTTATAAAAACTTCGTTTAAAAAAACATCTATGCTACAATAAAACTCATATTATTCAATTTATGCCTTATTAGTTTTAATTTATATGATTGTTGAATTTGACTAAACAGATATACAATGCAAAAGTGGATGGATGCAGAAGTCGCGTAAGGCCACGACACACCTTCCATGATCAAATTGATCATGTATTAGCAGAAGGTGATGTCAGGAGCCTTAAGAACAGACGAGCGTGCATGACAAGAGCTATGAATGTCAAAGAAGCAAGTGAGGTGTGTAAGAATAAGCCTGAATGGCACTCTGTTGTGCGTGCCTACCCCGCAAGGGACCTGGCGTGAAGTTATGTTATGTTAGTTTCAATTTAATAAGATGGATGTGTGGAGTGACGCGGAAAGATCGGGTCGGGAACTCCCGCATCCGCGGCAGTCTTCGTCCGTGACATAGCAGACGGACTGCAAGAGCAGCTCATGCTGGTACGGCCACGTGGGGAGCAAATGTCTAGCCATGCCGCCTCCGCCAGTTCCCGGTCAAAGTGGAAGGCCCAGGAAATGTTGGCTTGATGTTGTGATGGATGACATGCGTACCAATGGTCTCAAAACGGAAGATACCGAAGATCGCGCGAAGTGGAGTAGAAAAAGTTGGAAAGCGGACCCTGGTTGTTGGAGTGAACGCTCCGAACGCAAGCGGGACTTAACGCTCGGATGATGATGATGAAGTGCGTTCGTAAGGAAGTCTACTATACATGGCGGTTCACTTATCCTTGTAGCAAACTATGTAAAATTTAAAGACATTGTCGCTTTCTGTTGAATGTACAATGGAGGTTTTTTGTGTTGATCTTGAGCGCTATGTAACTGTCTACCGACCCCCAAGAACTAGTGCATCAAACCAAACAATTCAAAACTGTAATGTTCCTAAGATAACAATCAATTGTGACATACATCCAGACGGACAACAAAGTTTAATTTCAGGTTTAACTATCAGAATCCTAAATACAGATGTCTGTAAGTTAGTTAAGTTTAAATAGTGTGTAATAATAATTCTAATGAACAAAAAGTAAAATACCGTGTATATATTTCCGCAAATGCGCACTTTTGAATAAGTTTTACATGTTTATGTAAATTTATTTGAATATTTTATTTATTTAAAGTCAAACATTTTTATTCAAAGTACATTTCGCCTTTGACTATCCACTAACCACAATTTGCGCTCTGATACGTGTCGAAAACTTATGACACCTGCACACACTTCATCCTATTATGGTAATTCTTTTACAGTGCAGGCTGTCAAACTTTGGAATATGTCAGAGAGAGAGAGAGAGAGTCTTACTGTCAGAGAGGCCAAATCCTTACCAACATTTAGAAGTTTACTCAGAAAACACTATTAAAGGTTCATATTTGGGTTATGCAAGTATGACCACGTTTCTGAATTTCGAAAAAAACCCAAGTGGTTGCCAATCCGTTTTCGCCGGAATACTCACATTCTTTCATTGCTTTACAGTATTTTATTCATCCCTACTACTCCACAGTACCTTAAAGAACGCTTCGAATTTATTTCTTGCTCTCACAATTTACGCTCTTCCAGTCAACATAGACTTATTACTCCTATTCATAGTACAACGTTCTTCAATGATTCTTCACGGTTAAGGCTGTCCAACTTTGGAATTCATTGCCTGTTGCTGTCTGACAAGCAAAATCCCTAATAATATTTAAGAACTTGGTCAGAAAATTCTGTCTGCAATATAATGATATGTAATTTTATATAATTAGTAGATATTATATTGCATATAGTTATATATGTTTAAATAGTTGCATATTATCGCCATATCTTATATATGTATATAACTTATGTGTATATTTGTATATATAGTATAGTCATATATTTATTAATAAAATTGAAGTAATCGTACAATAATTGTATATACCACCATCGCCACTTCTAATCGGAATATTCTTGCCACGGGTTGTCTGGAAGAGATCGCTTTTTAGCGATAAGACCGCCCTTTGTACCCTACTATAATAATACTAGTTCGTAAGTTTTTCTGTAATGGTGTACAATAAAGTGTTATCTATCTATCTTTGTCCATAAATAGCTATGTCTGATTGACACAATATAATCATGCTAATACATTTATTATAATAACATATGTATTTTGTAATATATTTTTGTATATATTATAATTATGACTATGTATATATCTATGTATTCGTATATTTATTTGTTAAATTAGTTTGAGTATTTATGTGTCTATTGCCTTTTTCCTGCACCACCTACATTGCCTGATTCAAATTTGTTTTTGATTTAGTTTGCCTGGAAGAGATCGCTTTGAGCGATAAGGCCGCCTATTGTATCGCCTAGAAAATATTGTAAATATGGTTTGTTTTTGTAATTATATGTTTTGATGTGCAATAAAGAGTTATCTCTGTCTCTCTCTCTCTCATTTCCACTGGAGAAGATTTATCGAAGTTACATATTGTATTTTCTTAAGGGACTTATGCACATACTAAAACTACCTTTTAACGGTTTTAAGCGCCGTATTTCACTTTTATTATTCCACTTTTCTGTAGCTGTGATCACGGAAGACAAAGATGTCGAGTGTCAATGAGTACTTTTAAAGTTTTTGTTCAGCCTAACGCCAACTTGTTCACTTTAACTATTGTTTACTAGCTGACCCGGCAAACTTTGTACCGCCTCAGAATCAATGAATAAAAAACGTTGATTTCTGAACGAACGGGACGAATATCAAACGTTTGACATTCAAAACCAAAAAAATGAATTCTTCACTTTTAAATTTAATTTGATTTCTGAGCGACTTTTAAATTTAATTGATTTCTAAACGACGGGACGAATATCAAATGTTTTTTGACACGTAGGAATAGTTTCTATGGTAAAACGAAATTGTTGTTTTATTTTCATATTTACAAACCTTCCCTGGATTTCCACAAATAATTCAAAACCAAAATTAGCCAAATCAGTCCAGCCGTGCTCGAGTTTTAGCGAGACTAACACACAACAATTGATTTATATATATATATATATATATATATATATATATAGATTGTTATTATTTACTCTATAGGAGCTTAGTCTAATTTACCACCGCTTCGCAACATGATGTGGCTTGTGGCAGCGCAAGAAGCTCTTCAGCAACATGCCTAGCTCTAACAATTTTATATAATACTAGCTGACCCGTGCACACTTCGCTGGGCATTAGAAAAAAAAAATATTAATCAGAATCAAATAAATATACCCTTGACCCTCAGGAATAATGTGGCTTTCCACTGGTGAAAGAATTATCAAAATCGGTTTAGTATATCTAGAGATTACCCCCTACAACGTCACAAACTTTGCCTGTATAATATTGGTATAGATTAAGTAGTTCCACACGGTTAAAAAATATTTCTCTCTATGTAGTACACCGCTTCGCAATGCGTAAGTCATTTTCGCTTGACTCCAGTAGCTAAAATTTCTTTGGAAAGTACAAAAGAACTGTATTATAGATTAATCATTGTTAGTATCAACATTATACAGCTACAAAAGAAGGATTTATTAATGTACTGAATTAATTATTCTGATAGAAATCATTGCAAAGGGATGCCAACCATGGTACAATTTACCCTACATTAGGCGCTAAAATAAGCAAAATCACGGGAAAAACACTCATTTACATTAATAAATTCCAACGTAACATTGTAAACGGAAACTTTCGCTCCAACAGTAAATTTATTAACATAATTAGATGTAATAAAATCGTAAGCAATTAAAAAAAAGTCACTCACATTGTAAATAGGTAACGCTTTAAGCGTTATAAAATCCAAAAATTATTTTAAAAAACCACGTGCGAAATTAATATCACTCGCGATTCAAATCGGAGCGCGAGACGTCCTACGGCCTCGACAACTCACAGGCGACTAGCCGTAATTTCCCGTAATCGATTCAAATCGTACTACCGAGCGCTATCCAATAGAACAGCATGCGCAGGCGCAGGTTGATAACCGCGAATTTCGCCACTGGAAATTACATCTTCCTACTCAATCTTGTACATGTAACTGAACATGTCTATTTCTTTTCCTTAAACAAATGCCAGAAGAACAAACTGTCCCGCGTCATTCGTGGATAAATAATGATACATTCATTGATCATTATCATTAATCATTATAGTTTTTTTTAGACATGACCTACAGCAAATATCACAATTAGTATTTACGGCTATATCACACGAAGGTAAAGTATATTTCCCGGCACGTATCTTGAGCGGTCACCTCGGCCTACGCACACTGACATTATGGTTCTTTTTCGCAGTAAATATATCATATATTTAATATATACCTTTCGAATAATAAATACATCATGTATTTATTATATACCTTTCGAGTAAACGGATGAAAACATTATATTTTTGATGTGTCGATAAATAGAATATCTTTTTTGCTACGTTCAATGCGAAAAAAATAAAAAATAATAAAGATGGACAAATTGGCGGTAGGATAAATAAAAACTTTAACATTACTGATTGATACTTGACATTTTTGACTTCCGTGATCATGGCTACTGGAAAGTGGCCGAAACGTCGGAATAAAAATCAAAATTAAATACAATGCTTAAAGCTGAAGTATTTTTTTTTCAATTTTTAGTTTTATTTAAGAATAAAAATTACTCCCCTATTAAGCCATGACTTTGTCTGAAGAAAGAATACAAATTCCGCGGCCGGTCGAACTGTCGTAAGAGGCGATAAAACCACCCACATCATTAACGAAAGCGAAAAAAGAACGTACACAGCTGTGCAGCTTTTACTCATTTTGGCAACTTAAAAGGTACTCTTTATTACTACTTTATTAATTGTTGTCGTTATTGAGAGTGGGTGTAATGCTATATGAAGTGTATCATTGTTTGGAAGACAAGTTTTTTTATGGCGGGGGAATTGCATTTCGCACACTACCGGGTCCTTTACGAGGGATTAGACCAAAGCGACGAGAGATGACACCACGAATGGGCACCAGAGTCAAATCGCCGGTTTGTGTGGATACTGCACTAAAACCACCCTCCTCCCATGTGCCCCGCGCTTATGGCAGGAAGAGCGTGAGACTCAGAACGTAGTTACGCCCACGCTGATCCTAACGCATCAAGTGCTTGAGAGAGCCCCGGGAATCAGGGCAAACTCACTTCGTCAACAGACGTAAAGACTCCTCCGCTTCCAAGATGCTGGAGGGCTAGCAGGGCTGGGCGACAAGCTAAACCAACCAAAGCAAAGTGATTTCGACGCTAAGGGGGTTTGTCGTTAAATCGAGTGACGTTACATGGAGTTTACAATGTATTTACAAAAATAGAGCGGTGTGCCAAGGGCATGCCATTGCAATTAACAGAATACCGAAATCAGGCAAACCTATGATTGAGACGGTAGTGTCCGGCGATTTTGATGACATTGTAATAGCAGAATTGGCCCTAGGTGATATGGCATTTGTCTTTCTGGGTGACTACCACCCTTCTCTAAAGTGAGCCACCGTAACAACAGCAGCACATTGATACCACCTCTGGTATTACAAATGTCCATAAGCGATGGTAACCACTTTGCATCAGGTCAGCCTGTACGTTGTACTCCAGCAAAAAAGAGCAATTGTCATGAATAGTATCGTAAAACGAAAGGATAATAGCAAAGCCAATGGCAGCATTATATCTTGTAATACTACTTTCAAAAATATGTCCATTCTATTCAAGTCTTGTCGAGGTCATATTCTACTATCGAATATTAATTACTAGTGTATTTCTAATTATATCATTATGGTGGCCTAATTGTTTGTAATTATAAAAATCGAACCATTGCATGGCGTTCACGGACAGGGCAGGGTTTCGTAGGGGCAGCCAGGGTTTGGAAACCGAAAAAAATTCAACATAATAAAACTACGTATTACCGTTTTTAAGCGGGGTATGAGATTTTCATTCCGACGTTTCGGCCACTTTTCCGTAGTCTCTTCGGTGATCACGGCTACTGAAAAATGGCCGAAATGTCGGAACAAAAATCAAATATAATACCGCGCTTAAAACCTTAAAATTTAATTTTATTATGTGTGCTAGGGGCAGCGTTGCCAGACATCCCGATTTTTAGATCAAAATTACCAGTCCCGCTTTCGAGAATAACTCGATCGTGCTTGCAGCGCCCTGAGAAAGCAGAACTAATCTACACCTGTCCTGTGAAGAGTTCTTCATCTTTATTAAAGAGAAAAAAAGAGTTAAATCCTCACAGAAATATCATGAATAAGTAATTCTTAAAAATTTAATGATTCCCTTATAAGTTGCAATTTGTAACATTCACTCCTCAGAAACGCCATAGTTTTCTAATGAATAATAAAACGTTTTTGATTTTGAGTTCTGTTTTTTTAATCAGAATTCGAATAAGTTTTGCTATATATCGATAAAGGTGAATCTGATTTAAAATATCATATGTTTATTAAAATACATTTCCAATGCCTGTTTTTGCTATCTGTTGCACGTAAACGTAATTTAAAGTAAACGTAATTTGGTTTTTAAAATTGGTAAATTAAATTATTATTCATATAAAACTGTACAATATGGAAATAATTTCTGAAATAAATGAATAATTATTATTATTATTATAAGTCTTTTTTTACACGCTTTATATTAGCTTCACTTGTATGTCAGTATGTCTGTAACCGACCCCTTTGAGCTCGATTTTGTCCTACTTTGAACGATCAGATTTAATTCATACTTTGCACACCTGTCAAAGGTCGATGACAATGCAATAATATAGTATCATGGAGCTGATCTGATGATGGAGTGGGAAGGTGGCCATAGGAACTCCTGTACTAAACAAGATAGACCCTTCGTGTTTGGGCCCGTATGTTTATATCGCGTGACAATGCAATAATATGGTACCATGGAGCTGATCTGATGATGGAGACGGAAGGTGGCCATAGGAACTCCTGTACTAAACAAGATAGACCCTTCGTGTTTGGGCCCGTATGTTTATATCGCGTGACAATGCAATAATATGGTACCATGGAGCTGATCTGATGATGGAGTCGGAAGGTGGCCATAGGAACTCCTGTACTAAACAAGATAGACCCTTCGTGTTTGGGCCCGTATGTTTATATCGCGTGACAATGCAATAATATGGTACCATAGACCTGATCTGATGATGGAGTCGGAAGGTGGCCATAGGAACTCCTGTACTAAACAAGATAGACCCGTCGTGTTTGGGCTCGTATGTTTATATCGCGTCAAAATGCAATAATATGGTACAATGGAGCTGATCTGATGATGGAGTCGGAAGGTGGCCATAGGAACTCCTGTACTAAACAAGATAGACCCTTCGTGTTTGGGCTCGTATGTTTATATCGCGTGACAATGCAATAATATGGTACCATGGAGCTGATCTGATGATGGAGTCGGAAGGTGGCCATAGGAACTCCTGTACTAAACAAGATAGACCCGTCGTGTTTGGGCTCGTTTTACTTGTCTTGGCTAGCACTCTGCTGCTACATGATATGCAGGATCTCAAAAGCTTGTATTTAAAAACATTTAAACAAAAATCAACTAAAAAATGAAAAATAAATAATAGTTTAAAAAAACTAAAAAAAACACGCTTTTATAAAAAATCCAACTAAAAAAACAAAAAATAAAATTTAATATAATATAAAAAAGCGTGGGGTGTATTCAATTAATAATATAATATCTTAAAAAGCGCTTTGAATACACCCCACGCTTTTTTATATTATATTAAATTTTATTTTTTGTTTTTTTAGTTGAATTTTTTATAAAAGCGTGTTTTTTTTAGTTTTTTTAAACTATTATTTATTTACTATGTTCCGCTTTTTTCACTTAAAGTTCCAAAATCCCGACAGCAAAAAAAATTTTTGGCAACGCTGACACTAGGGGTCACCCGTAAATTACGTCACACGTTAATTGGGGGTTTCAACGAAGTGTGACATTGTGTGTCAAGGGGTGGCAGTGGTCCTAAATTTCATGACGTCACATTTGAATTCTAATATATTTAAACAAATTACGGAACTTCTGTTATAATTTAATAATTTCTTGATGTCAAATTGCAAAATACGGGATGTCACACTGGTGAGGGGGAGAAGGCTCACGAGTGTGACCAGCTGTGACAAGGACGGGGGAAGGCGTCTATGGACATTTATAGCACCTTTGGTGTTACAAATGTCCATAGGCGATGGTAACCGCTTTCCATCAAGTGGGCCGTCTGCATGTCTACTGAACTCCTGCTATTAAAAAAACTTATGCAATTATAATTATTTACTTATCTTTTATTAATGCAGTATTTTTTTTATTAATTCAAGTTTTTTCTTTGATATTAATTCAAGTTACACTTTTTGAGCGTGGTGACCGATAAGAAAACAAATCACCTATGTATACATATATACCTACATGTATACTTACGGGGCGCACATGCGGTGAGTGTGGCATTATAAAGATATGATAGATACACCTATATATTTTCTCACAAACAGCTGCTTACGTATTCGTCCGATTTCGGAGCAGCTTGTCGTCCATAATTTGCAATATATTGCACACCTCGAACCGCTACGAGAGCTCGCGGGTCACTGTGGCCACCGCACGCCTCCGCTCGCCGCGCCCGCTTCAGGCCCCCGTCGCCGCGCATGGTAGGCGGAGTGGGAGGTGTTAGGTTTATTTTCGTTACGGAATTTCTTCATTCGGTCGCCGCGCTCAAAGCCCGCGATAAAAGCTATACAATAGCTTAAAAGGTCAAACAATCATGAAATTCATGTTACGTAATTTGTGGATGGCCCTGACTATGGCCCCCTGGGGCCAAAATTTAATCCAATTGTACCGATTAAAACCTATGTCCATGGGAGCTGTACTTATCGGTTTTGTTCTACTTTTAACCTCAAACCGTTTTTAGCAACAATAGTTCCTTAAATAGGTTTTGTTGAATAAACTGGTTTTGAACGGTTTTTGCTGTATACAATCAAAGTTTGGCTATCAGGTACAGCAAGTATTAAGGAGTATACAAACGCAAAAAATTACATATATTACAAACAGTTGTCATGTACTCTTTCGAATAAATAAACAAATTGCACTGAAGGAACTTGTAACTTGCATGTACAAAAACTTCGTTTAAAAAAACCGACTTCAAAAACGAAAAAACTAAAATGTATAAAATAACTTATTTCTTAAGCTATTATTATTAATATATATTATCTAAAACATCTTAAAGTCGGTGCTTAGTAATTTTCAAAATATAGTAATTTTTATTATGTTTTACTTTGCACCGACTTCACGATGTTTTAGATAATATATATTAATAATAATAGCTTAAGAAATAAGTTATTTTATACATTTTAGTTTTTTCGTTATTGAAGTCGGTTTTTTTAAACGAAGTTTTTAAATTTTATTTGTTACTTTTTAGTGTCTAGCTATGTATGGGTGGATCTACGAATGGTGCCGCGCTTCTTAAAAAATATAGGTCCCAAGAACCGGGAACAAAAAAATGTTCGTAAAATGAAAACAACTAGGCCAAACTATGTCAAATTTTTAGGGGACCACATGGCAGCTATTCCGCGTCGAACAAAAAAAGAATCACGTAAATCGAATCATAAATCTCAGGGTAATCGGTGTACATATGGAACGGAGTGAAAATTATATCCATGAAAAATGTTCATAAAATGAAAACTACTGGGCCAAACTATGTAAAATTTTTAGGGGACCAATTGGAAGCTAATGCGCGTCGAACAAAAAGAGAATCACGTAAATCGGATTATAAATGACGGAGTAATCGGCGAACATACATAAAAAAAAACGACAAAAAAAAAAAAAAAAGATCCCGACGAATTGAGAACCTCCTCCTTTTTTCGAAGTCGGTAAAAAAAAACTACATGCAACTTTTAGTATTTGTGCTTTCTACCTCGTTACAAATTACAACTTATAAATGATCTCATAGTTTAAGTGAATTATAAAAATTCTTTTATGAGAAATATGTTATAAAGTTATATAAAGCTCTATAACCCGAATTGTGTGGGTGCAATTCACACGGCAAAAGTGAAACTTCACAAAAGTAGCCTACGAGAGAATAGTAATAGAAAAAAATGGTATTACCATTAGCTAATATGGCGTTATCCGAAAAGGGTATTGAAAAGCTACCAAACATTTTAATCATATTGTTACGAGCTACAGGACTCGAATTAAAATGCCGTTCGAATTACTATAGAATTTCTTAGAACTATACAAACACGTGTAACATAAGTACAAATATAACTAGACACTACTAGTACAAACTGCACGATTCAATAACAAGCGCAAAGTCCGTCACTATATAGCTTATCGAATGTACGTCTTGCTCGTATCGTAATCCTCGCTTGACTGCTTCACCTCCCCCATTCACGAACGAAAACAATAACAATAGGCTATTGTCTAATTGCAAAATTTAAACACAAAGTAAACAAAAGAAGACCACTTAGAAGAAAAGGTAATAAACCAGGTGCGCATTTCTTTGTCGGTATGTAACAGTATTTATAAAGGAAGAGTGGCATGCAACGGGGCACGATTCGATTTATATTCAAAAATCAGGCAAACCTACGATTGAGGCGATAGCGTCCGGCGATTTTGGAGAGATAGTAATAACAGAATTGGGCCCCAGCAATGAACATTGGAGAACAATATTTGTATTGCGTGACAAGCTTTGACATTCAGCTGCACCGCAAAAAAACGCCCTTTGCACGACCTTCAAGTTGATGACTTATGTTACGTCATACTCAACGCAACTTAAAAACAATTTAAGCCAGCGAATATTCTACGAATGAATAAGTTCCATTTTTCATTGTGGGACTACAGAAGACCCTCGCCAACATGGGTCGCGGCGTCGCCATTGCCTTGGTCTCGTGGTCCTGACTTCTAGTGAGACAGAAAACACCAAGTGTTTTAATGGTTATTTCGGCAATTTGCCGGCGAACCCCACCCTATGGTTACTGTTGCGGACAGAGAGCACATCTACTCTCCGCGCCCCGCATACCGCCGACGGCCATAGCTCGCACAATTAGCAGCTAGACGTCGGACGGAACGCGGTTATAGGAGCGGCCTTGGAGGCCGATAGGACCCACTTACCACTCTCACTCGAGTCTCTCGCGCACTTACTTGCTCATTCATAATAGCACTAATACGTGCTTCTTCTATGTATAATTTAATTGTAAATAACGTTAATAATAATCATACTATCAAAGTATCCACCAGCCACCCATAGTTACATATTCGTCATCGTCGGAATGTTCACTTACTCTCTATTTTGTACTATGTCCTTTTTACTCCTCGGCCCTTTTAAGGGTCCTATTGCCGCAAAAGGTCGTAAGTAGTGTGCAAACGAAAAACTTTTCGTTGTCTGATTTGAATTGAACTGATAAATCATTTATCAAAAACATTGTCACAAATCTTCACAATATGAGACATAAAGTGGTTTTTTCGTAATTATCATATCGTTCTTTTAAGTTAAGAAAAAGTCACCAAATCACCTCCCAAACTATTTTACTCTTTCAGTTTTTATCTATACAGGCCAAAAGAATATCCTGCATCTTCATAAAAGAGAGATAAATAAACTTGAATAGACTATACAAACAAGAGAGAACACGATGCATTTTTTTTTTAGATTTCTTGCCTTTTTTTTATTAAATCGGCACACACTGTTTGTTCGGGATTCACGTAAAAACTACTGGGCCAATTTCGATGCGATTGCATTGATCAACAGCAAATTGTCAGACTTAAAATCTACTTCATATCCTGAGAATAACGCGGGAATTTTTCTGGGAATCATTTAAAATGGCCAGATTTAAAAAGATCGAATTCAAATGTGATTTTTTCATTGTTAATAAGTGATATTTTTAATCACGGGAATCCAGGGAGAATTTTGCCGGGGGCGATTTGTAATTGTTTGGGGTGCGTAATAATTAACTTATTCCAAGAGTTTTCACTGAAACGATGGCTTGCATTCTTTTTTAAATTGCGGTATTTTAGGTGACGGTAATCCCGCGGGAATTTCAAGTCAAGCGTATATGAAGTCGCGGCCATATTCTAGAAAACAATATTTTTATAGATGTAAAATTTTAAGTTGTTTCATTATTTGCTTGTTAATGCCAGAGGCCACGTTTCTACTCAAGGCCAGTGATCTTTGGACTCAAGTCGTCTTTGCAACAGCATTCAGACAATGCTACTTTACTCGCGACTTGGTCCAAATTTTTCAGGGTTTCGTACATATTTTTCTGTACATTTTTTGGGTCCAACGAGGAGAGACGATGGCAGCTGGAGGGTCCGAACCAACGTCGAAATTGAAAGCCTCGTGGCCGAGCCTAACATACTAGGAGAGATAAAATCTCCCCGCCTCCGTTGGCTCGGTCAATTGGATCGGATGGACGACGCCCGGTAGTCGCCCCAAGCACTGGTGGAGGGACAGCGTGGAGGCTGACCTGTGTGAGCTTCAAGCCCTTAACTGGCGAGAAATCGCACAGGACAGGAACAGGTGGCGTGTCTTCGTTTCGGAGGCCAAGACACATTTTGGGTTGCTGAGCCAACGGAGTTAGTTAGTGTACATATTTCTTTTGTCGAGATGAAATGAAATATTTATTCTTGCATAAATGTTGTGTACAGGTGTTATTCCTAGAAACACATGGTTCAGTACATTTTATATACCAGTTTCACTGGTGTGCAAGTAAAGCAGGATCTTAATCGTCACCATTTAAATAGTTAGTTCCTTTATATTTTATTAAGTACCTTTTATGCCACTTGAATATAACTTTATTACCTTTATTTATCAATTATGTAGATATCTGTTTTTTTAATAATTATTATTTCAATCTGTGTATGTCAATTATTTAATGTCTTTCATTAAAATATTATTACTAATTATGTATTGATATTATGTTTCAAATTTGTCATTAAGGAATTCTTTTGTGAAATAATTGTCTAATAATAATTTCTTTAGTCTTGTTTTAAATATAATTATTATTAATGGTTATAAAACAACGTTTTAACGGTTTTAAGCGCGGTAATTTACTCGATTTTGGTAATTCCGACGTTTCGGCCGCCTTTCAGTGGCCGTAATCACGGAAGACTTCCGTTCCGCGCTTAAAACCATTAAAACGTAGTTTTATTATGTATACAAGTCGCGAAAACTTAAGAAAATATTATATTTAATGTTATTGTTTTTAACGGTTTTGGTAGTTTATTCAATATTGCAGGTGCCATAACGTAAAGCGTCAACGCGGCGTACGTAAATAATGCTGACATTAGACGGATCAATAAAATTGAATTGATTTGGTTGAAAGGCAAAGAATTTAATGGGTAAGCCCATATTAGGGACCATACATGAATTACGTCCACATTAAGGGGGGAAGGGATTGACGAAGTGTGATAAGGGGTGGGAGGGGTCTTAAATATCGTGACGTCAAATTTCAAATTCTAATCCAATCCAATCCAATTCCAAAATCAGGATGTGTAAAACCGTCATACGGTCCATCCTGATGTATGGGTGCGAAGCTTGGACGCTTACCCTCAAGGAGGAGAATCAGCTTTTAGTAGCGGAAAGGAAGGTATTCCGTAAGATTCTGGACCAACATAGAGAGGATGGCAGCTGGAGGGTATGAACCAACCTCGAAATTGAAAATACATTATAGGAGGAATAAAGGCTCACTGCCTCCGCTGGCTCGGTCACGTAGAACGGATGGGAGAGGATAGCAGCGTGAGGAAAGCATATTTGGGACGGCCGATAGGTCCACCGTCCTAAATATCGCTGGAACCAAGTGGAAGCTGACCTGTTGGAGCTAAGAGCCGATAATTGGCAAGAAACTGCGTAGGACAGTGAAAAATGGCATGTTCTCGTTTCGGAGACCAACACCCACTTTGGGTCGCTGAGCCAACGAAGTAAGTGGTAAGTAATATATTTATGCTTTAATACACGAAATTTGAACTATTATCGAACAACTTCAAAATATTTCCAACTCTGTATGAACATTATTAAAAAACAATTGAAATAGAAATAAATATATTGTTACGAGTTACACAGGACTCGAATTAAAATGCCGTTGGAATTACTATAGAGTTTATTAGAACTGTACAAACACGTATAAAACAGATACAAATATAATTGGATACAACCAGTACATGCACGATTCAATAACACGTGCAAAGTCCGTCACTATATCGCTCTTCGAATGTACTACACACGTCTTGCTAGTATCGTAATCGTCGCTTGACTGCCCCTCTCCGCGTTGGGCCATTGCTTTATAATGCACCGATGCCATACCTGGCAAGCTTCGACACAATACAATAACAACAAGAATTAGTTCGACACTAATGACGGCCATAAAACAAGTACAATAACAATAGAATGTTTTTCTTAATTACAAATTCTAAACACAAAGTAAACAAAAGATTTCCTAAATGCTGGAAGGTAATAAACTGCGCAGGTGCGCTTTTACCTTTGTCGGCATGTAACAATATTATAGAACTTTATTATTGTAATCTATTCAATTATGTATATCTATAGTAGTTTATTACTATATTTTTTCTTTAATTATATTTAAATACGATTGAATTAGTTTTAATTTAGTTATACCACCAAATATTATTTCATATTTTTTGTCACCGGGTTTTTTTGAAGAGATCGCTATAAAAGATTAGGTCGTCCATTGTTCTAATGGAAATGTATTCATATTAAATTGTCTAGGTTAAGTTATGATGAACAATAAAGAGTTTTAATTCATTCATAAAAGTTATTACGGAACCGTTGTTTTACTTTAATAATTACTTGATGTAAAATTGCAATATAAGTGAGGGAGGTGTCTCGCGAATTTGAACAGCTGTGATGTGACAAGGAAGGAGGGGTCAAAAATGACAATTATGGATGAATTAGCCAAAATGAACCATATAAACATATACTTGAGAAATACTTGCAACAACTCAGAAGGGTTTATGGTAATAAAAGAAGAGCAGCTGGTCACTAAATTTATAATCAGAGAACCTTACGGTTTTAACATATTTTATACACTGACTTTTTACACTCGACAAACATTTTTAGAACAGCTCGCCATCCCTCCAATTCTACAGTATAAGAAACTTAGCAAATTGGCACAACAAATAGCGGATTAAGTCATTGATAAACTATTTGAATTAAAGGGTTATGAATGAAAAGAATTTAATACATTATTGTTTGGAAATTTAAGATAATATTTTATATAAGACAGGGCCGCCGTAAGCGGGCGTGCAAAGCGTGTACCGCACACGGGCGGCACACCCAAGGGGCGGCAAATCGAGCGACTCATCACGTAACTCAAATCATTGTCATAATACCCACCAAAAGCATAATGCTAACACCGCCATCTACTAGCATCCGTGAAAATTAAGATGCAAGTAGTGAAACAGAAATTGACGGCATTGATTTATTTAATGAAATCATTGTATTAAAGTTAGATTTTGCAGAAAACCATGATCCACAAACCCTATAACAATATCTTTTTCAACACACTTGTTCATAAAGTGGCTCTATGGACACCGCAATTAGGCACAGAATGACACCCATAATCAAACTGTGATTAAAAAAAATTATAACTCACTAGTGAGTTATAGATTTTTTTTTAATTTTATTGGTTGAGTAGCTTTGTTCTTAAAAAAGTTTTTATTAAAAAAAAAAGATCGTGTTCTATAGAACAAATAAATTAATGTTCCTATTGCTTGCTCATTTCATGCAACTTCTTATTTAAATAGATAATTTTAACTCGTACGTGTTTAATAAATAAAACTTTCACTCATATATAACTTTTTTTTTCTCTGTAATAAAAGAGAACTTTAAATTCCCCATTTTGTACGTGGCAAAATAGGCGCAAAGCCTATGCGCGGAAAATAAAAAAAAACCCTTTAGTCTGTGGCCGATCGCAATGCGCGCGCATAGGTAAACTGTTATCTACTAAATAGAATGAGTTTTTGTTGTTATTTTATTCACAAGTGTGTTGAAAAACGTCGTATGATACACGTGTGTATTGATGATTACCGTCCTCGGCTCTCTTAAGACCCTCGCCTACGGCTCGAGTCTCAATGGCGCCTCGGCGGTAATCACCAATGTTACACATTAGTACCATAATGTACTATTTACCAATGATTTAATTTCAAAATTTCCGAAAACAGTGATAGTACTAAGAATATTACTTACACTGCCGGTATTAGTTTCATTTGGTGAAAGATCCTTTTCAAAATTAAAAATTTAAGATCAACAATGCTTTAGCAAAGACTAAATTATTTAGCTATAGTTTCAATTGAACATGAAATTTTTGACAGTTTCGATACCAGAAAGTTGGTAGAAGATTTCGCAAATATATAATATTATATTATATTGTTTGGCTTTTTATATAAGTATTGTATTATATATTACACATTTTATTTATATGACTAGTTTTTACGCATGTTGTGGTCTCCAGTAACTGAAGGAGCACGTTGATTTAAAGTGTAAGGTTATTTATATTTACAAATTGTTATGTGTATCCTTTGTTGGAGATTCTAATAAATAAATAAAAATAAATAAAAAATATAGGTAAGATTTAATTTTTTGTAGATAAATATTTTTGTACCTATATAGTTTTATACATCAGTATAAAAACTAATAAGTACTTAATTAAATTGTTTCTGTTTTTCTCCACGATAGTGAAAAACACTAACAATCCTTTTTTTTGACAAAACTCAGAGGTAGTCGTAGGGCGGCATAATCGGTATTGCACGCGAGCGACGAAACAGCTAGCGGCGGGCCTGATATAAGATATTGTTACGAGTTGCAGGACTCGAATTAAAATGCCGTTGGAATTACTATGGAGTTTATTAGAACTATACGTATAACACAGGTACAAATATAACTGAACACAACAAGAATTTTTGCGTCAAAGACAAACACACATTCTTACAAACTCGCGTTTATAATATTGTAGCAGGATAGGATTTTTATGATACAGGTCAGCAATGTATATATGTCGCTATTTCTTCAAATTTTTTTTTTCTATCTTTTTAAGTGTTCAAACTAACCAACTTAAAATGAACAAGACAGTAAGATGATAATAAATTGCGTAAAACCATCGTCTGATGTGTGTCTAAGCCGAGCTTGCAGCTGTCATTCGGGACGCGGCGTCTTTCACATGACATTGCGGGGAGGTCGCGATCTCAACGATATCTCACTATGGCTATCGGGGCGGCGGTCAAAGGCCAGTGGACGGGCTGCAGTCGACAATACACACCGATGCCACGACATCGGCATGCCTGTTGTATCCGAGGTGATATTTGACAGGTTATAGGGTCAAGTTCAAAACAAGTGGCCTTGTGCAAGTCGGTTTCCTTAATAAATCACAATACTGTTACGAGTTACGCAGGACTCGAATTAAAATGCCGTTGGAATTACTATAGAATTCAATAACACGCGCAAAGTCCGCCAGTATATCGCTCATCGAATCTACGTCTTGCTCGTATCGTAATCCTCGCTTGACTGCCGCACCC
The DNA here is from genome assembly GCA_949752895.1 of Dendrolimus pini. Classification (NCBI taxonomy): domain Eukaryota; kingdom Metazoa; phylum Arthropoda; class Insecta; order Lepidoptera; family Lasiocampidae; genus Dendrolimus; species Dendrolimus pini. The sequence goes on from OX457153.1 coordinate 5,777,308, forward strand.
CTCCGTCGCGGCAATGCTTTATACTGTCGAATATGTCTTGACACAAAGCTCGACCGCTTGGAGATTTCTTAGAACCAGCTTGTATTTTAAATATGAGACCTGGCAGTTACCACAATACGAGTACACAATAGGCCCTAAGGGATTACAATATACAATGGGCTACTTCTAATTACGAATTTTAAACACAAAGTAAACAAAAGAAGATAGTCACAAAACAGTTTCAATGTAATTAGCTCAAACGATGCGGCAGATAGTAAATGTGCTTTGTCTATAATAGGTGTAGATTGCCCAACTTGTAACAATACGTTAGTGACCTTGAGACGTCGTAAAACATATTGTTACAAGTTACAACTTAGCCAAGCCAAAGACAAATTCCACGAAGCACATTTTATTACCTGTCGGCATTTGAACTAATTGTAATTCTTTTATGATCGTCTTCTTTACTTTACTTATTTACTGGCATACGTTTCTAGAGAACAGTCCATTATTTATTGTACTTGTTTATGGCAGCTTGCGGCCGAATCATTAGCCAGGTGTTACGGATTACGTCGACTACGATACGGGCCATTGCATTTGTGCAGTATAAAACGATGTCCTGATTGAGGGAGGATAGCAGTCAAGCGACGATTACGATACGGGCGTGACGTGTGTATATAACGAGAACCTAATAGTGACGGACTTTACGCGTTTTATTGAATTACGACCTTCTGCATACGTTTGAATTTGTTGTATTCGGTTATATTTGTACCTGTGTTGTACGTGTTTGTATAGTTCTAATAAACTCTATAATAATTCCAACGGCATTTTAATTCGAGTCCCGCTAAACTCGTACCAATATGCATAAATGCTTATGTCGTAACATCAGAAATAAAAGAATAAACAGATAATATTCGATAATTTGTCATAATATATATCTAATACTAATATATAAAGCTGAAGAGTTTGTTTGTTTGATTGAACGCGCTAAGCTCAGGAACTACTGATCCGATTTGAAAAATTCTTTCAGTGTTAGGATAAAAAAGTAACGCAGATTTTAAGTCTAAGAATTTGCTTTCGATCAGCACTATAGTAGAATTATTTTTTCCGTGCAGTTTGGGTCATAAATAATCGGAGCGAGTATTTCGCTCTCTCTTCCACTCACGAGCCTTATGGGCAGGCATAGTGATACGCATTATTGTTGTCGATAAGCGTTATCGATAGTGTATTTAGTTTTGTCATTTTGTGGGTTAGTGATATAAATGAAAGAAAAAAATAGATAAAACAACGTATCCCGCGCAACATGCTCACCGCCTTAGCCGGGCTGAGGCCGAGCTTTGATTTATGACCCAAACAGGACGGAGAAAATAATTCTACTATAGTAGTTTTTACGTGAATCCCGAACAAACAGACAAGAAATCTAAAAAGAATTGCATCGTGTTCTCGATCGTTTATATTACCTATCCCTATTAAATAACTACTATGTAGAGTCGGGGCATGTTTAGATTTTTATTATATGTATAAAAGAAAGTCGTGTTAGTTACACTATTTATAACGGTTTAAGAGCCTGTGAACGGCTACCTGTATGTATTTGACCAGACTTGAGTTTTTGTACATTGAGGCCCCTATACCTACCATGCATGAGGTGGGGACTCGCTAAGCTCAAAGTGGTGGGCGACGAGCGCTCAGGCAAGACAGGTATCGATTTTTGACGAATCTTAAATCCATTTGACCACGTCTGATGTTTTGAAATTTGAAAATATATGAATGGCAGACGGTTTTACTTTGTGGCAGACAATTTTGAATAAGCTAAAACAAAAAAAATATTGAAAGTAATTGACCAGATCTGCCATTGATATATTTTATTTATTATAGTCTTAAAAACTTATAATGATCACGGCAGACGTCTACATTCAAATTCAAATTCAAAGATTTTATTCAAAATAAGTTCCACTGGAGAACACTTTTTGAAGGTCATACATATAGGTTAAAATTTAATTGTACTGCCTAGTCTATGTACACCGCTTCGCAACGTGCTATTGCTGTTAAGGAGAAGAAGCGGCAAGAAACTCCCCAGCAACACGTCTAGCTAAAAACATTTTTTGCTTTATATTTATCTCTTATTCAATTTATATCTCAAGTTCTTTTTTTTAATAAGTTTTATACAAAAGTATGTTACATTGCGTACACACATCAATAAATAATAAAATCTTAGCTACTACCCGTTCGCTGTTTTACATGAATATAATTTACTTGCGATTTACTTTAGACTATACCATAACTCAAGAACGGCTGAAAATTGGTGGGATGTAGCTTAGAACCAGGAGACGGACATAGGATACTTTCTATACCGTTGGAACCGATACGTGGCGTTGAGATCGGGTTCTAGAATCCTCCTAATCACCTGGACCGATTTTGGTGATTTTGTTTTTGTGTGTTTGAGTAGGTTTCCGAATGGTTTGGATTCGCAATTAGAACCGGGGATCGGGTCCTTGATTTTTATTTTTTCAGAGCAGGACAACGTCTGCCGGGGCCGCTAGTATCTCATATAACTTAAATAATAATTATTTATATTATATTATTTAAGTAATTATATATATATATATATATATATATATATATATAGAGAGAGAGAGAGAGAGAGAGAGAGATAATAGTTACTGATGATTTGCCCAAATTTGAGACAAAGGTAAAATACAACATAAAAATAAATCAAAATATTATTAAGACGCACATACAAATTCTTTCTAAAGGTTTACAGATTCCAAGCTATCTGTAAGTATGGGATGCTCATAAGTAACAAATTATGATTCTGTACCATACATGATTTATATCTTAAGAGACCATTATTATAATAAAACACAATGTTTAAAATGATTGCTTGTTAGTATAAAATGCTCGCCATATATAAAATATAATAAATATATGCATATAGACAATTTGGTAGATTGGTATTCTATGAATGTATCTGGATTTATGTTTTTTTATTGCATGAGTTCAGCAGACAGGCAGACAGCCCACTTGATGGAAAGCGGTTACCATTGCCTATGGACATTTGCAACACCAAAGGTGCTAACAAACGCGCTGCTGCTCTCTTAAGGGAGACTGGAGCCTGGTCACTAGTGCCGGAACACAACTAAATGTGTCGAATTTATAAATTAGTGTATATTTAAATTGTACAGTCCTATCTTTTTTCCGCTCCACCTACATCGCCAGATTAGTTAAGAATTTCTTTTAAGCTAGGTTGCCTGAAAGACGGCCCGTTGTTTTGCCAAGAAGTATTGTACTAATGCATTTTGTTTTGGTCATTGTTTATTTTAGTGAGCAATAGTGTTATTTAATGTTTATAAAATTACTCTGTAAAGGTCAGATTTAGATAAGCTTAGTACTTAAACAGAAATCTTACCGACTTATTACTTATATAAAATTTAAAAAAATATGTTATTGATACATATTGCTATTGCTACAAGTTGGGCCACCTGCATACCTATTGTTAGATACCGATGTGCCGCGCCCCTGGTTTATTGCCATTTCCCGCATTCGGAGTTCTTTTGTTCTCTTCGTAATTAAAAGTCGCAATTAGAAAATAGCCTGTTGTTATTGGATTCGACTTTGTTGGCCGTTCGCAAGAATAATTAGCCAGGTTTCCGAGTGCCGAGCGGTGCACTGGCAGGCGGTCGATTTTTAAAGTGAAACTTCTATATAGACGGGTTCTTACGATTTTTCGCTCATGAAAAAGTGTCACGGCCGCGTGTTCTAATACTTACATTTTTAAACTCGTGATATCTTTCGAATGGGATGTCTGAATTGAATAATTCAAAAAGTTATATAACGGTATTGAAGCAGTCTTGAATATAAAGTAATTTATTTTGATAAGGATGAATACCAAGATACAAATAAAGAGCTTTCCCCCCCCCAATTAGGATTCACTCCACGAAAATGCCGCCTTTGAGGTCGAATTTTGCAATTTTATATATACTAATATACCAAGCTGTAATATATAGAGGTGAAAGTTTTTTTGTTTGCTTGAATGCACTAATCTGAGGAACTACTGGTCTGATTTGAAAAATTCTTTCAGTGTTAGATAGCCCATTTGTCGAGGAAGGCTATAGGCTTTATATCATCACGCTAAGACCAATAAGAGCAGAGCACCAATGAAGAATGTTTCAAAATCAGGGGGGATTTTTTAAACTATTCCATGCGGACGAAGTCGCGGGCAGGAGCTAGTGTTAAATAAACAGACATGTAAGAGATAATGAATTTTTAACGAGTGCAGTGAGTTGGTGAACTTATTTTAAATGGCGGCTGCCCTAAAAATTACTGAATTTGACGAAAGCGATTGAATGAGCTGGTTTCAAAATATGTGCAAGATATATACTTATGGAGCCAAGGTGGACATTCTTTTCTTGCGCCGGAGTTTGGGTGAGAGTATATAATTTCTGCAGTTATCTATACTAATATTATAAAGAGGTAAAGTTTGTAGGGTTGTAGGGGGTAATTTTTGGATCTACTAAACCGATTTAAATAAAATTACTTTTGGAAAGCTATGTTAACAGGGAGTGTCATAGGCTATATATCATAGTGCTATATACCACGGGAGCGAGTCAGAGCGCGGGTGAAACCGCACCGGGCCGATAGTTTATTATATTTAAAAAAACATTTACACAACAACTGAAGGCAACAAAATTATACTATTATCTGCAGCAGTTTCATGTGTACTGAATATTTGGGTTTTTTTAACTTTGGATCCCTTCACACATAACATGATTTACACGGGGTAGGCTCATACTATAGATCTCCAGTAACCATAGTAACCATCTTAGAACTTTTTTCTTTATCCACTTTCAAGAATCTCTTCATACATGTATAATCTATATTAATAAAATAAAGTCGTGTTAGTTACACTATTTATAACTCAAGAATGGCTGTACCAATTTGGCTGAAAAAAGGTGGGGAGGTAGTTTAGAACCAGGAGACGGACTCGGAAACTTTTTATCCCATTGGAAGTGATAGGTGGCGCTGAGATCGGGTTCCAGAATACCCCTAATCAACTGGACTGATTTTGGTGATTGTGTTTTTGTGAATTTGAGTGAGTCCCCGGATGGTTTTAATCCACAATTGGAACCGGTAAGTGGCGCTGGGATCGGGCCCTAGATTTTTAATTTTTTCAGAGCAGGACAACATCTACCAGGGCCGCTAGTTGGTTATAAAGCTTTTTATGTGAACTTCAATTTAAATTTATAATAGTTGATCCCTAACTACGAATAGTAAAAACATGAGAAGTGTAAGTGCAGGTTGCACATACAGAATGAATTTGTGCAACCTAACAATCTTTCTTATGCACATATGATCAGTACACCATCATTATATTATATTCATATTAGTTTTTGCATTGAAAACTCCAGGACCAAAGTCTATGTTGAAAACAAGTGAGCAAAACAGGTTACATCATCAAAATTTTGTCTAAGCACTATTCATTAGAAAAATGAGCTTAATTTTATTGCGGAAAATGGGATAGCTTCTGGGATAAAATAAAGATATTTTTTTAATTTATTTAGGGCAACGAACAATTACACAACTAAGAAAATTAAATAAAATACAAACTATAGGTATATTACTCCTGGCACAAGCAGTGATGTTGCCCACAACTATAATAGAAAAAAGTGAGAAATAAATCCATTTGTCAGTCAGTTACTACCCAAAGAATTATGAATTGATTGAAAGATTTGGTATAGTCATCAATAGATGTGAAATTCACTACACTTAACTAATACCTGTTAGTGATGGGTAACAGGTATGTCCATTGACAATTCTATGATTTTCTTTTTGTACAAAGAAGGGGTTAGAAAAAATATGTCAGCTTCTGTATAATATTCGTTGTAAAGTTTCATTATCCTGGGGCACATTCACCTACGTTAGTTCTATAAATCTTAGCCGCAAACATATCATGCGTACGGTTCTTCTGTATCACGTGAAATTTTTGCAGAACCCAAAAACTTATTATGTTTGATAATGTACAGCAATCAAATTTATTATGACAAATGTTGTATAATAGCATCCAGGAGATTACTCCTCATCTCAAGTTTATGTATAGAGTAGTTGCTAAGGAGTGTCTCATATCAGACATATTGGTACTAGAACTACAAATTTGAGCAAAATTGGTAACAAGTTTTTGTTTATTGTAACATAGAGTTGATTTCATGTTTATGGTATTAGTCGCAGAAGGCCACGACACACCTTCCATGATCAAATTGATCGTGTACTAGCAGAAGGTGATGTCAGGAGCCTTAAGAACAGACAAGCATGCATGACAAGAGCTACGAATGTCAAAGAAGCAAGCATGAGGTGTGTAAGCATAAGTCTAAATGGTGCTATGTTGTTCCTGCCTACCCGCAAGGGACCTGGTGTGAAGTTATGTATGTATGTAGTATTAGCATGAATGTAGGGACACAAATCCATAGACGAAAACTACATATAGTTAGTATTTATATATGCTTAATAGTAAAATATTAATTGTGATAAAACAATGCCTATTTCGCTACATATTGTATTGTACTGTTCTTTCTTTTTTATCTTAGGTACTTCTTTTTAAATTAATTATACCTAGACATTAGTTGTTAAAAGTATTCTCTCGGTCGCGTGGCCTGGAGATCGCTTTAAGCGATAAGGCCACTTAAATTAATATAATTATTTATTCTGTAATTGTTTATTTGGTGAACAATATAATGTTTTCTATTCTATTCTATTTATGGTCTTATTCTAAGAGAGTTAGAGTAAGTTTGAAAGCTTCGTTATGGTTCTTAAAGAAACTTTAAAACTTACTCTAACTCTCTATGAACAAGACCATGGTAAATGTATAGCTTCTTTATACAGGAATTTCAAGTAGAGGGGTGGTGAAGTGGGGGGGGGGGGTGAGGAATACTTACCTTTACTACAACCCTTAAGGTCCGGCGATCTTGAATAAACTTTTTTTAATAAACATAACTCACTTATTTTCACTGATTTTTTTCGCTAATGTTGCACTTCTATCATAGGTCCGAAATCGAAAAATCCTTTCAAAGTTCAAAAAAAGCCAGTAATCAACATAAAAACAGCCAAAATAACCCAAAAACCAGCTTAATTGGATAAAAATGAAGAAAAAACACAATAGAGCACATTTGTATACAATAATACAAGAGTAACCATTCAAAATGGCGACCAATAAAGACGATTTTTTTTTACGTAATCGCATTAATTTATATTTACCAATATAAAAAAAAATCAGCAGTGTATTGAAATTGAAATAAAATTGATATCATTAATATATTAATTCATTGTCATATTAAAAGCCAACTTGCTAGTCGTCCACTAAATTGATATATAAAACAAATGTTTCATATGAAACTTTCAAGGTGTCGTAACTGTCTGTGTGTACAAAAAAATTGTAAATGGTTAAAGTCGGTTCTGGCACTCGCCGGCCGCTCCCGCCGCACGCTCGCTTCGCTCGCTCGGCTCGTGCGCTTTTGTCTGAATATCACCTAACATAACCTACTGTTTGTGTATAAAATAAATAGTTAATGGTTACAGTCGGTTCTGGCACTCGCCGGCCGCTGACGTGGCACGCTCGCTCGGCTCGTGCGCTTTGGTCTGAATATCACCTAACATAACCGACTGTTTGTGTATAAAATAAATAGTAAAGGGTTAAATATTTATTCGAATTTCTTAATTACAAATCGACAAGTATTAATGACATATTGATTAATTTATTTTTATAATCACAGCTTGTTAGCCAAGCCATTAAAAACAAAAGTGACACTAAAAAATGACACTTTTTAATCAATCGAGGGAGTTTTTGGCGGGAACTGAAGGGGGACGTTGTGCTGTGCAGTTTTATTTTCTAAAAATGTGTAAAAATACTCTAAACATAGTTGTAGGATATTGATAGTTTTTGAGTAATAATTATGTGTTTTTGTGAGAAATGTGAACTGTATAGTCAAATGTGGCCTTTTGAGTTTTCACAAGAACTCCGTTGAATGGTGTCGGTTGTAACCTACAATACAACTGCGCTACTATATGAAGATTTAATACATCAGACTTGGCTGTATGGACTAAGATTCCTTTGCCTGCCTTTGTGGCGAATTCTACTACTACTTAATCAATCGATTATATGTCTAGCATGAATTTGTATTTATGCGTCAATTACATTTGAAACTTTATTTCTACATTAAAAACAGTTTTAGTGTTACGAAAAGTTCTAGTGGTTATACATAATTCATGAGTACATTCATAAACAATTCGTGAGTACATTCATAAACTCGAATCACGGTTTTTTATTCAAAAGTGGCACAATTTTACAACAAAAATAAGCGGGTTTATGATTATAAACTAAAAAAAATTAAACCCTCCGGGCCTTAGGGGTTGTCGTAGGGGTAAGTATACCTCCCCCCTATTCACTACGCCCACCCACAACTTAACATTTGTGTATAAGATTCTTAAGTAGCAGCCAAGACCATTACTATACAAGAGCTGTATTTGCAATATTTAGCAAAACTCGCAAAATTAAAAAATCAATTTTAGGAACGTCTGGTTGTTTAGATGGTTAAAAAATTAAGAAATATGAATAACGGAGAGATGTAAAATACTGTCACACATTTGCATTTAATTGTAAAATTTGTAAACGCATTACAAAATCAGGAACCGCTAACAAACCTAAATCATGTCAACTTTGGCCGACTAAAACGACCATTAGAACGTATTTATGCAAATTTATACCGTTAAATCAGTACAATACACTTACAAACCAGTGGTACTACACTAAGAATGCCTAATAATCACGATAAATACGTCTATCTAAATCTAATGAATAACCTGATAATACGGTATCAAGAATTAATCGGTGTTTTTGAATTGAAAAATGAATATCGTGGAATTACTTACAGATAAATGCCGAAGCGATGCGCTCAGGATTTATTGGCTAAACTTGTACACTGATAAAACAGACAGATACCGGATTAATGTGATATCAGCGATAATAAGAACAGGCAACGACCGAAACTGAAGTACGGATTACCGAACCGACGTCAAATTCATTGAAGGCCGACGCCATAGATAATACACTATTGGTCAACGCATCGGTACATTTATTGACGTTTCTTACCAGTGCTACCACCTGAATATGCGATAACTGCCTAAACCGTTCCATGTCGGGCCCGGCTGCATTTATTGACACGCATAATATACCCGCCACGCGTGTCCAAAGCGATTTTACAAATTTAAGGCATTGGTTATCTCCATGCGCAGGTTACGCAATGCTTTCGTTCACCTTCAAAACGCGGTAATTGTAATATTAAGGACATTAGAAAATTGAATAACTGATAAATGATTGCTTCTCTGCATTATTTTAGTGCATCAGTTATTAAACTACCGCAGCATCTAAATATATAATTACCACTAATATTGCTTACCAATATTTGAGTAACTCAGAAAAAATCCTCGCCTTAGAACTCAAGCACAAATAATTACCCTAGCGCAGTGTTTTTCAACGTGTGGGTCGCGACCCTCTAGGGGATTGCGAAGCCTCTCTAGGGGGGTCGCGAAGCTTCTATAGCGGAGTTCCAAAAGGTTGGGAAAGCTACTGCAGTAAAGTCTGCAATATCCGTATATTCATCAAATTGCAAGAACACAGAAGTACTTTGTTTTATTGAAGTGAAACTTCTATATAGAAGGGGTCTTGCGATTTTTCGCTGACGAAAAAGCGTCACGGTTACATGGTCTAATTCTTACATTTTTAAACTCGTGATATCTTTCGAATGGAATGTCCAAATTGAATAATTCAAAAAGTTATATAAAGGTATTTAAGCAGTCTTGAATATGAAGTAATTTATTTTGATAAGGATTAATACCAAGATACAAATAACGGGCATTTTCTAGCGGCGGAATTTTAATTAAAATTTTAAAATAAAAGAACACTTATTGTGGCATAACTATAATAGTTAGATATATCATGTCGGGAAGTTTTTTGTAAATAATGATGTGTCCTGCAAAGTCGTAGTACATTATTTTATTCTATCATCAATAGTTTTCGCAGCGCACGCGATTTTAGGTATTTTTTTACACCACCTTTACTTCAACTGACAAGTGATAAAATGAATCGCAACAAAATTTTTACTTGAAGTTTTACGGGCAGATTTTCAAATTGGACAAGTACATTAACAATCTACCCCTAAAACTTCAAGTTAAAATTTTGTTACGATTCATTTTGTCACTTGCCAGTTGAAGTTTTTCCACTTGTACGTTGCGATCCGTTTTTCCACTTGTCCGTTGCGATTTATTTTTCAACTAGTCCGTTGAAGTTTCACTTCTAATATGTGTCCCAGCACACATTTCGATTTTTTTCTATGACTTGATCACGAACATCAGTCTCTATATCGCTTATCCTGCGTTGAATGGTACTGCCAGACAGAGGTATACTTTTAAGTTTTTCGACCTCTTGTTTGCCAAACATAATCTCTGCTATATCTAAAGCCGCTGGTAAAATCAAACTTTCGGCAATAGTATTATGTTTTTCTGCTTTAGATACACGAAGAGCTACTCGATAGCAAAGCTTTCTCATTTATGCGGGGTGGGAGCGGGGCGGCTGGCATCGGACGTGGTCATACGTCTGCGCGTAAATTGCGTTATCTATTGGCGATGCATTCGATGTAAAAAATGTGTTTTACGTAGTTAATTATGTATTTAGTCGATCCCTAATTATGAAAAAAAACATATTTTGCGCAACAAATAAGTATTGCCATACAGCGTGGTAATGCAGGCAGCCTTCTGGGCACGCTCCCCGTTAGCAGTGATCTGCTACATAATACATTTTAGTTTCAATGTCTTTGTTTTTTAATTAATGTATTTAAATTATGAAAATGAATAAATATGTTATTGAATATTTGTCACGAAATGAAATATATGAAAAAAAAGCAAAGGGGAGGGGGGTCGCGAAATATTTCTTCATACTAAAGGGGTCGCGTCATGAAAAAGGTTGAAAAACACTGCGCTAGCGTATTGAGTTAACACAAAATTGAGCGACGGTGGTACGAAATGATATCAGCCGAGACTGTCACTGTCTAATGACTATCACAGTAACGCAGACATCAAAATAGTGCAAGCAGCACATTTTGGAACAGCGTTAAGTAATGACGGGATGGAGCGCGCCAAAATCTTAACCTGTACATATTAGAATTTTTCGGTGACAAAATAATTTACAGAATTTTATTGAATGGAGTAGAAAAAGAAGGAAAACGGACCCTGGACGTTGGGACGAACGCTCCAAACGCAACCTTGAATAAAACTAAAATCATCGTCAGTTAATTCAGTCAATCTACAGATTGTTGTTCTCTTTCAGCCCCCAAATAGACGTACATCGCAATAGTTTTGCATATTTTTATGCCTGGCGACATTAAAAAAACTTTTATGCTAAAGATATCTACAGAATTTTTGAGCACTGGTACATAGGGTGATATTAACTAGTGCTGTTCATATAAATTATATCTAACAAAAAATATAATCGACTAAATTGCCTATTCCAATTTACATTTTATTTTGTCTATGGCGGGAACCTTAGAAAGGTGATTATAAGAATATTATAGTTGTGCTGTTTTATTTAAAGACATGTTACCATAAATACATGTATAATATTAGTTAGAAATTAACATTAGTACCAAAAAGTTTACACACCTCTTGATTAGTACGTAGCAGACATTGCCTTTAAATCTAACTATGGGTTTTGGAAAAGAAGAGCTAAATAAAAATGAAACAAATACCAATAATACATATTTATTCTGGTTAGTCAGATCTAAAACACCTATCGGTACACCGCTTGAGGCAATCAGCGTCGTTCCTGCAGTGTGCGCGGCAACTCGCCTGGCATCGCGTGACCGTGCGCACGTTCGTGCGTGATAGCCGTTCGTCAAACATCAAACTACAGAAAGGTAAATTTAGCAAATAAGCACTTTTAGTTTATATGGAAAATTATGTACCTTAATAAAACGAGCCGATCAGGCGACAACGTGGCTTTATTATTTTATAACACTATGGCCCCATATATTCTGCATGCCGCTTCTGTCTTTGATACCGTTATAAAATAATACTATTGTGTTGTGGCCATTGATATATAAAAAATACTTTGTATATCAATGGTTGTGGCATCAAATGTGAACTACACAATGAACAAGTGAATTTGCAAAAAAGTAAAAATTAGGAATAGTCCTCATACGTGCGAATGCAATTTTTTTAAAAGCCGTGTGAGGTAGAGTGCATAGTTAAATTGAAAAAAAAAACATATTGTGTCATGTCTGACGTACGACTGGAGTTTACTTATGCACTTGCGCGGCGACAGCGGCCGAATAAGGGTGGTTACAAGAAAATAAAAAGACATAAGACGGGCAGATAACTTTGGCTAGGTTCCAGAAGGGACTCACAACGACCACGTTCACGACCGTGAGTTTTCCCATTCCACTTGCTTGCCAGCGTTATAATCATGATCCCAAGTGGAACGATTATTCGACCCATCCCTTGACATAGGTCGTTGTGAGCGTCGTGTGATCGAAAATGATGACGTCATTAGTGACGTTTTTACCACGACCACAACGACCGCGGTCACCATGTGGAACGGCTAACGAAGCATTTTGGGCGTTATTAGCTACTAATGGAACGCGTTGTATGTAGCAATGTACAAACAATGTACGTAAACATATTAATTAAAGATTCTTATACAGTAACTGCAAAACATAATAATGACCTTAATAACTTTTAATTTAATTTAACAGATAGCGAGATATTAACTTCCAAAGCTGTAAAAAGTGATAACAAATTAAATAGATCTCGCTTCTGCCCGCGACTTCGTCCGCGTGGAAAGTTTTTAACTATCCAACGGGAACTCTGTAATCTTTCGGGATCAAAAGTATTCTATATGTTGACCAGGGATATAAGCTACCAGCATACAAAATTTCATTTAAATCGGTCCAGTCGTTTAGGAGATTAGCCCGTACAAACAGAGAAACAAAAAATCTAAATTAGTTCTATTTCACTTCTTACAACCCCCTGACTGGGTTTTTAGCATTTTTTTTTCATTGTACAGAAATTCGACCTCTACAGTTTTATTATATGTATATTTGGATGTTTGTTTGTTCGTCTGTTCACCATACCTGTCAATGAAAGGCACAGAAGTACAAGTGGCCGCGTCGCAATGCAGTACGGGAGGAGCGACCGCAGCCATCAAGGAACTGTCTTCACCCACCACGTATGGAATGTGGTCGATGTACACATTGTCGAATAGGCACATACGCTTCATGTACTCTTCGGGATGTGTAAACATTGTGGGTGGTATACCTGTGAGTAAACGAATGGAAATTTTGGAGGTCTTCAGGTAGAAATGAAATTAATGTTGTGTGTTTGAATTGCAGTTCGCGAAAGCATATTTATTTTGTAAAAATGCCGATATAATACGTCTCCAAATCTTTGGATGTTGCTTTGTGCACGACTTTAATTAATCAAATGATCTGCCTATGGAATGGTTTAGCAGAAATTCTTAAATTGTAATATCATTTTCTTATTCTGTGCATAAATACAATCTAATAGCCGATTTTTTTTAAATAAAAAGGTCAATATAGACTATATATAGACTTAGGGTTAGACTTAGGTATATATATATATAGACTTAGGGTTGGGAATGATTCGTTTTAGTTGGTTTATGTTGGAAATGAAAACGGGAGGCAAGCGTTTAATACAACGCTGTTTGTATTAAACGCTTGGTTTTCGATAGCAATTGTTATTAACGAATTATGCACGAATGCAAACTTATAAAAATACATCGTCGCTTATGTTCTCAAAATCAATTGTAATATTCGTTAAAATTTTCAGTTCATACCACAACTTACCAACAGCATAATATCTCGTGTTGCACATGTGTTCTTGGATAAGCTCGGACCTGTTGTTGAACCACCCCACCAGCCACTTGAGGTCTTCGAACTTGGTGATCTCGTCGCTGACCACCTTCCTGGTCAACCGGAGGTATTCCACGTCAGCCTCTATGACCGACTCGTCTTTATCTTCTCCATAACTGATGGTAAAAGAGATTAATAGATGGCTAATACTTTATTGTTCACCGAAATTTCGTTTTGTCAGTGCTATTTCACCGGTGAAAAACGTTTAAATAACAGTACAGCGTCGTGTCACCTGTGATTACTAGAACTGCAAGTGATTATTAGAACTGTGAAATGATATTGTTACGAGTTGCAGGTACCTCGAATTAAAATGCCGTTAGAATTACTATAGAATTTATTAGAACTATACAAACACGTATAACACAGGTACAAATATAGCAACACCCGCAAAGTCCGTCACTCCTATAGATTATCGAAAGTACACACGTCTTGACTCGCTTGTGACTATCCCTAGACTGCCTCCTCTCTCCATTGGGGCATTGGTATGTCTAGTGCAATTTGTACCATATGGTATTTAGTTCATCTTTTGACATGGCCATACCAACGGAGGCGATTTTGTAGGCTTAAGTATCGGAAACATAGACTAAATTTTCTGTACTCACTTTCTATACTGCATTTTTAAGATCGCTTCGGACATGTGGATCCTGAAGATTACACCAGGTCTCAGATGAGCTTGGTACAAATCCTTCGGCATTTCCACGAAATCAGCCTCCCAGTCCTGGAAATGGAAAGACTTCCTGTTTACTTGAGTTTTGAAGTTTCTAGCCGCAGTCTGATCAACCGTCGCTAACCACGGAAATAAAAGAAATATGTAGAGAATATACGAAAACTGATACGCACCATGCGGTGGCTACGAAGTGCGCATACAAATCAATTTTGATACAGCGGCTAGCCGTACATTTAAAAAGATTGCGGCTAGCCGCAATGTGTACGGGAGTGTATTTTGCTGGCGCCGAACGCAAACATAAAAATCGGATCCAGAAAACTATGTTACTGAGAATACTGAAGTCTCACTTGATGGAAAGTGGTAATTATCGCCTATGGGCATTCGCAACACGCATGTGCTAAAAATATTCTACTGCCTCGAAGGTGGGACTTTTTGTTAAATTGCAAGAGTTCAGCAGACAGGCAGACGGCCCACTTGATGGCAAGCGGTTACTATCTTCTATGGACATTTGCAACACCAAAGGTGCTACAAATGCGCCGCTGCTTTTTTAGGGGAGACTGGAACTTGGTCACTAATGCCGGAACACGACTCAAGGTTGTTATGGTGAAATGCTTTAGAGTAAGGGTGGAAGCCATCCATTCGGGCAAATGCCCTACCACCTGGCTGTGGGTTGTTTTGTCAGCTCTCACGACAGTCCTAAAACCTGGTCACTGATACCGGAACACAACTCAAGGTAGTTATGGCTGCATATTCTAGACTCAGCGCCAAGGTTCAAAGGCACGGATCAATCCAAGCAGAAAGTTGGCTATGTCAATACGCTGGATAACTATACTCACCTTAATTGGTGGGTCATAAGTGTCATAATTGGGTCTGTCCTTCTTGGACTTCTTGCGCTTCTTCTTTAGTTGGTAGGTTTCTTCTCCACGGCGAGCGATTGGTACTTCTGTTGTTGATGCATTTTTCTTCTGTATAAATAATTAAGTTTTCTTAAAATCAATAATACTTTACAATATGAATATTTATTAAACTAAGACATTATAAGCTAATACGCTAAAAAAATGAAGTGTTCAGTTGTCCGCTAACCGGACCGACTAAATAATCTTAAGTCGATTATTAGTTCATCCGTTTAGCGGTCGACTATAATAATCACCAAAAAACTTGGACTGATGAAATATGGATGAAATCCCATAACAATTAATTTATTTAGTTCATAATGCATAAAGTAGTAAATTTGTATAATGTTGTAATAATAATATTATTATAATAATATATTCGCAAAGAGTGTACTGGAAATTATAAAAAGCTGCAGACATATCTAGGTCAACAATTATTTTTTAAATTTGTTGACCTGTGTAATGCCTGTGTATTAATTGCTTAGAGAAATTATTACAGATTACAGAAAATGGCCTTCGTATTGTACTACTACTTGCACGTAGTTAATTGTTTTAAAGTAATTAAACTATTACTACCAGCATATACTTATTTCATTGATGCACAACAACGGACCACAATTAATTAGGGCTCGTGATTCTTCCGCTCATAGTTAATGTTAATGATTCTTAAGAAAGGCGATGGGTTAAAATAAAAAAAATAACTCTCTTACCTCACCTTCCTCAGGTATCGGCGAAGACATCTTGTTTCTTCTCCTTCCACCACGACCCCTTCGTCTCTTAAAAATTCGAACACGAGATTTATTATCTATTTGATTGTAAAGCGACAATACAATATGTTTTTTTAATACAAATAAATCCGACTTCAAACTAAAATGAAAAACAACCTCTTGCAAGTCGGTGAATTTTGCAAATTTTCTACAATATAAATCTAATAGCGAATCCATATACTCATATAGGTACTTAAACTTGAAGCCAAGAGTTCTTTGCTAATGCCAATATTAGATTAATATTAGACTGATAAGTTAGAATAACTAATTTGGTTGAAAAGATACGTCAATAATTTTAGTTTAAATTTAAATGGATCGTGTCGTCGTCACAATCACAGTCCACTGCTGGACGTAGGCCTCCCCAGTCGGCGTCACTCATCACGGTCCTCCGCCTTCCTCATCCAGCGCCTACCGGCGACCTTGCGCAAGTCGTCAGTCCATCGGGCTCTAAGGCTTCCGACACTTCGTTTACCGAGACGTGGTCTCCACTCCAGGACTCCTCTACTCCATCGGCCATCGGTCCTGCTGCAGGCGTGACCGGCCCACTGCCACTTCAACTGGCTAATTTTGCGAGATATGTCGGTTATTTTGGTTCTCTTACGGATATCCTCATTTATAATAAGCTATTTAAGTAATTAGTTATTTTAAATATCCCACGGGAACTCTTTAATTTTTCGGGATCAAAAGTATCCTATATGTTGACCAGGGATATAAGCTACCACCATACAAAGTTTCATTTAAATGGGTCCAGTGGTTTCGGAGATTAGCCCGTACAAACAGAGAAACAAAAAACTTCTTACACCCTCTGACTCGGTTTTTAGCATTTTTTTTCATTGTACAGAAATTCGACCTCTACAATTTTATTATATTGTTACATGCCATCAAAGAAATGCGCACACCTGCATGTCGTAAAACGAATTTATTACCTTTCCTGCATTCGGAGTTCTTTTGTTTACGTCATGTTTAAAATTTGCAATTAAGAAAAACATCCTATTGTTATCGTACTTGTTTTATGGCCGTCATTAGTGTCGAACTAATTCTTGTTGATATTGCATTGCGTCGAAGCTTGCCAGGTGTGCGGATTAACTCAGTGAACGCGGTCCTTTGTTCTATTATACAGTTTAGTATAAAACAATGCCCGAACGGAGGGGTGGGTCAGTCAAGCGAGGATTACGATACTAGCAAGACGTGTGTAGTACATTCGATAAGCGATATAGTGACGGACTTTGCGCGTGTTATTGGATCGTGCAGTTTGTGAACTGGTTACATCTAGTTTTATTTGTACCTGTTTTATACGTGTTTGTACATACAGTTAATAAACTTTATTGTAATTCGAGTCCTGTGTATTTCATAACAATATGTATAGATAATAGTAAGTAATCATCAGCAAACCTGCGCGCGGCTTTAATGAAAGTGATATTTTTGTTGATCTTAGATTTATAGTTACCAAATACAAGTATTTTCACCATCGTTGTTCATGTTTAACATTCTTTCTAAATTCATACAGTCCCTAACAACAGGAATTAACCTTTTAACCGGGCGTATTAGAACCGAATGACTTGGTACGCGACGATGGCAAGAGGCCGGATGGTATGTTTCTTATTCCTTGGAAGATGGGACGGCCGCTTGTTTGGAACGCGACATGTGTAGACACATTAGCGCCGTCACATCTTTCAGTGACTGAATTAGTGGCTGGCAACGCTGCTTCAAAAGCTGAAGCTCTCAAACGGTGCAAATGTGGAACTATAGGAAGGGGTTACATATTTGTGCCGTTTGCGAGTTGAAACATTAGGTCCGTGGGGTCCATCGGCAGAGTTTCTTCAAAGCTTGCAAGAAACTCTTCGATGACACCCGTGATCAGAGATTGGCTCATATTTCGCCCAACAAATAAGCATCGCTATACATCGCGGCAATGCAGCCAGCCTACTGGGCACGCTCCCATCTGGCAGCGATTTCTTACACAATCTATAATCGCTTGTAGTATTTATAACTTATGTTTATAACTTATGTTATAAATACTACTAGCGATTATAGTAACGTATCGCACAAAGTAGGCCAGTCAGCAAATATATTATCTGTGTTCTAGTTTTGTTTATAAGTAAGCTGAGTTGGCTACTTTGCGAACCAAAAAAAATAAAAAACTTAGTTTTTAATTGTACTTTTTAAGTTAACGAGTTATATATATTACTTATAATTTATTCTACTCTATTAATATATTTAGAACTTTTAATATCGGCAAAGGTCTTTGCTTCAAGAATTCAATGACACTGACAACCGTCGTGTTATTTCAGTTCTGTGCCTTTTATACAAATTTGTCTAATTTGGGCTACGTTCCACTAGAGACTCATAACGACCACGTTTACGACCGTGATTTGTCCCGTTCCACTTGCTTGCCGGCGTTACAATCGTAAACCCAAGTGGTACGGTTGTTCGACCCACCTCTTGACATGAGTCGTTGTGAACGTTGTGTGATCGAAAATGATGACGTCATGAGTGACGTTTTCGCCACGACCACAACGACTGCGGTCGCCTTTTGGAACGGCTAACGGAGCATTTTAGGCGTTGTGAGTTGCTAATAGAACGGCCTGTTAGTCGATCCATCAAATAAGCATCAGTGTTAGTATCTGTTTGTAATATCAAAATACCAGCTTTATACGGTACATATATCAAAAAATCTTTTCTTTTTGTATGTCTATATGTTTGTTACGGCTAATCTCTCAAACGGTTTAACGAATTTTGAGGGAACTTTTACTGGCAGATAGCTGATGTTATAAGGAATAACTTAGGCTAGTTTTAAAATTAGGGACCATAAAAAAGAAAATGAACTCGAAACCCATTTATTAACATCAAATTAATCACTCCTCGACATCTTTAGGCTCTGTTATAGAATCTACAAACACAATCGAGTTACACTCCGCTGCATCACATTGCAACAGCGGCGGGACTTCCACCGGAGTGACTGTATATTCGTCACCAATCACGTAGGGATTTCCATCAATCCAAAGAGCATCAAACAGGCAATATATGTGGACTTTTATGGTCATATAACTTACAAACTTGTAGATACGACCGCCACATTCACCCAAATGCTCTTTAATGCTTTTATCTGTCTTGTACATCAGTAATAAGTTATGGAATTTTGTTATTTCATCCATGACGACTTTTTTGATTAAATTTGTGTATATTATATCAGCTTCGATATGTCTTTCTGGATCTTCGTACATGCGCTGTTTGATCCTTAGTATTGCATCTGACATTCTTACGCGAAATATGACTCCTGGATTCATCTGATCTGGTAGGATTCCAGGTCTTTTCGTCGACGTTGTGAACTCTACGATCCGGTCTTTTACTGGCTCTGGGTAGGTGTAGTGATGCGGTCTTTCGCGTAGTTTCGGGCCGGATTGTGTGTTGAAGCGCCGCGTACTCTGTGACAGAAAGGATTCTCTTGACATATATTTATTTAATCTTTTTTATTATATGACTTATCATCTTCTGTTAGGACATGCGGCGCTGAGAGATGGACACTGATGGTGGGGCTGGTCTATTTATTTCAAGCTGCTCAACAGTCTATGGAGTATGGAGTTGGGGGGTGGTGCGGAGTTATTGGCGGCGCAGGTAGTGTTCTGGGGATCCTTGGAGAAGGGTTCCCACCCACTAATACTGATGCCAAGAGACAACTCATCTCTCCTCCTGTGTAGTGAGTCATTCAGCCGCCTCACGCTAGACAGTGACGGACGTTGCTTCCCTCCACAGTGTACCCGGAGTATTTATTTGTTAAATTAGTTTGAGTATTTATGTGTCCATTGCCTTTTTCCTGCACCACCTACATCGCCTGATTCAAATTTGTTTTTGATTTAGGTTGCCTGGAAGAGATCGCTTTGAGCAATAAGGTCGCCTATTGTATCGCCTAGAAAATATTGTAAATATGGTCTGTTTTTGTAATTGTATGTTTTGGTGTGCAATAAACAGTTATCTCTCTCTTGGAGCTGGTCTAGCTTCCCCTTTTCTCGTAGCCCTGGTTTAATACGAAGTACACACCGCGGCGTTTTAGTGGGCATTCCCGACTCGGCTGGTATTTCTTGGGCGGTGCTAGTGCCATCCCAACGTGGCGAATCCCACATGCTCCCGTCGCGTTTCCCCCGCGGTGGTTAGTCTTCAGTCTTATTTCCCATAAGAAAAATAAACTAACCGATGTAAGTTGAAATGCTGTAAACCAGCCAGGTCTGTCGCAGGACCGATGAAGCAAACTAGTCCATTACATTCATAATGTTATTGTTGAGATTAGTATTAATTTCCTTTCTGTTTTTTTTTTTTACTTATTACCGCCTTAAAAATGTAGAAAGTATTTTTTTTTGCTTTTAGAGTAACTACTCTTGAAGTCAGTATCATTTTTGCTAGAAAATTCTTATTTTACTTTTAAGTTATGATATCCCTAGTAAAGATTTCGCTTTTTGAATGTGAAAATGACAGCTGGATGAAACGGAACTAATAATGAAATTTACATGTTCGCACTGTCATTATGGACTATCATTATGGATTGTCATACAACTAATGAATACTTGAATTTATACTAAATCGAATGCAACAAGTATGATCCAAATCGGTTCAGAAACAAAAATGATATGGCTGAACAGTTAAGTGAAAATATATATAAAGAAATATTTACACGAATATTTCAGAATCTCCTCCTTTTTAAAGTCGGTTAAAAATTGATTACAATTATAAATTACTATCTGTTACTTCGTTCGCGTGATTTTTTTTCGCGGAACCCTAATTTTAAAAGTAGACTAAGTTATTCATTATAACATCTGGCAGTGAAAGTCCGGTGAAAATCGGTTTAGCCGTTTCAGACGTTAGCCGAAACAAACAGACAGACAGATAAACAGACAATTTTTTAAAAAACGTTAGTACCGTATATACTTTCGTATGTATTTAGTTAAAAGCTGTTTTTCTGACATTACAAAGAGACAATTTTATTTATTTGTATGTATTGTAGATAAAACGCTGTGCTTCCGTGTGTAAAACTTACTTTAGCTCGCCGTTTGATTCGATTGTGCTCGCGGGGCTCGTCTGTATTGTAATTCGCCATAAAAGCTTCGAACTTCGAGAAGTCGTACGACGGCCACGACTCCATATCTGGCTTGGAATTAACTTCTTCCTTAAGCGAAGGCTGGTTCTAAATAACATTAAACAATCGGTCAAGTGTTTATCGATTTAAGGACAAGGATAGAATCCACAGTGACGAGGAACAACCAATGGACTTTTTTTTATGTTTGCCCGTCTGTGGCGCTAACACAAATGGGGCTTTTTTTTAGCGGTGAACGCGCAGACTTGTGTCTTTTTAGGGTTGAAAAGGACGAGATTTCGTCTACCCCATTCCGAGACCTGCTCCAGGGAGGTCTCGATTTCAGACACAAGCCGGATTCTACTTTCTTCAACTTCTACAAGGGGAATATTTACGCGGCCAGTATAGAAGGCATCGCCCGTGCTGTCATCTGCATAACAATGAAGGAGGTTGCTGGTCTGCAACATGTCATTGATATGCAGAATGAACAGCCTGGGCGACAACACTGAGCCTTGGGGTACGCCAGCATTAATAGGCTAGACTAGAATGAAATGGATGAAATAACGTGGTAAGCCATGCTGGAATCATCATCATGATTTCAGTTCTTACGGCCAGCTCGATCAGTGTGTCTCCCAGATTTTTTGAAGTGATAACTTTTTATGGGAGGGTGAACCGCTTCGTTAGGTAACGCGTTACGGCCCCAGTTTGCCTGGCTTCCCTTTCTTTTACGCATACGGCAGCGGTAGGCACGCTCCTCCTCATTTACTCTAACCCACGCGCTATATACATAAAATTTAAGTAATTACCTAAGCTTTTATCCAGTTAAACAATTTCAATATTAAATAGTTCAACTTAGACTAGTTTAAATTATCACTTCTTTTACTTAGTTATAATGACACTGTGTTTAGACCCGGGCATATTTTTTGTTCGCCCGGGAATACGTGTGCTGATAAAAAAAAGAACCAGTTTCTTGCAAGTGGGCTGCCTGTAGGGCACTAAAGCTGTTCAGTTTCAAGTTGAGTTTAACTATTACGCACTTTTCTAAAAGAACGTTTAAATTTAGATTGCGTCACTAACTTATTTGACTATAGTGGCTACGTTCGTACGTCACAATCGTAAACTCAAGTGGAACGGTTATTTGACCCACCTCTTGACATAGATCGTTGTGTCGCCACGACCATAACGACCACAGTTACCTATTGGAACGGCAGACGGAGTATTTTGGGCGTTGTGAGATACTAAAGGAACGCGCTCTTTATATATTCAATCAATGTACTCTTTGGAACGCGCTGATAGAGTTCGACACTGTTTATTGACAGCCACCAAATGACATGTATTTATTTCTTTTAACATAAAATAGTTTTCATTCAAACACTGCCCGTGACTTCGCACGCGTTTGTATTAAAACACAACATTACCGAACATACAAAGATGTGCGTATCTACTGACATGTAGATTCTACGATTTATCACAGATTAATAGCATACCTTTTCATGCGGTGTCTTCTTAGGAGTCATGAGGTTCACGGGCTGTTCATAGATGTCGTCATTGAGCTGCGAAGGAAAAATAACCGGCTAATTAGATATTTGACCCAAGGACAAACGTCTACTAGTTTATGATATTATCATTAAGTTACAGAATTATTCTTTTTAATGGCGAAATACAGTAGACAGGCTGGCGACCTATTCAGCGGCGTAGCGTGGGTGACGGCCGCCCGGGGCGGGTGACAATATTGCCGCCCTTTTTTAGTTATTTCAATTTAATGCATACTATATCCATACTAATATCATAAAGAGGTAAAGTTTGTGACGTTGTAGGGGGTAATCTCTGTATCTACTGAACCGTTCTTGAAAATAATTTTTCTTTTGTGTTGCCAGCAGTCGTTAAGTAATGAAAAATTCCGTGCTCTTATCAATCGGTCGGTAGTTGCGATAAAATATGAAATGGTTCAAATATTATATTATTATGTATTTATTGTGAAATTTTGCCGCCCCCTAAAAAGTGCTGCCGCCTCCCTTACGAACGTCACTGGACCTATCTGATGGAAAATGGCTCTTTATATTGCATAGGTTCGCGTTTGACAGAAATTCAGTCTAAGATGGAGGACGCTTACATAGAAGATATTTCATGAGAGACTAGAAGACACCTAAATTGTATATATTATGTAAAACAGGCATCGGTAAAGTTCTCTAGCGGTACATATTGTAAGAGTTTAACAATATAAACCGTCTGCCTGTTTGTAAGCTTCGCAATAAAAAATGACACTCACATTCGCATAGTCAAAATTGACTGCACCCGACGGATCTGAGGTTGAGATTGATGCGACGTAAATTATCTGAAAAATCTTCACATCACAATTACTCTTTTATTTTCAGTAAAATTATACTTTATATTAAAAATTAAGAATATTTGCTGTCGATAATGAAAGTACGTTAAAGAACAAGACAAATAATCGCTGTATTCGATACATGACATGTATGTCCAAAATGCTCCGTCAGCCGTTCCACTTGGCGACCGCGATCGTCATGGTCGTGGCGAAAACATTTTTGATCGCGCAACGCTCAAAACGACCCATGTCCAGAGGTGGGTTGAATAACTGTTCCATTAGAGTTTATGATTGTAACGCCAGCAAGCAAGTGAACATGGTCGTTGTTTGTGAGCCACTAGTGGAACGTAGCCATACAACTTCATACAAGCATGAGTTATATTTTTGAAGTGATAACTTGTTATTGGAGGGTAAACCGCTTCGTTACATAACGCGTTACGACGCCAGTCTATCTGGCTTCCCTTTCTCTCACGCGAGACTTCTGTCGGGCGTCTCGAGACGCACACGTTTTTTATTTAAATCATAAAGTTAGGTTGTTACCTGGTGATTCGGTGCTTATAAATGAAACAAAGGAATCACTGGTAATCATTTATTTATATGGTTAAAATGGTTATTAAAAAAGAGACCGTGGCACATAAGTCACGACGGACTACAATAGATTAAATATGAAGAGTATTTATAACAGAGCAGTTTGAGACTTTAAAAACATAGTTCACAAGTAGTGGGGTTGTAGAGGCGTCAGACTGTATTTAATAAAGGTTGGTTACGAAAAGTTGATAATATATTTGATAGATCTGAAGTAAATTAATCAAAGATGGTACGACGGTTCCGTTAACATGAATTTAGTTATTAAAAGTATTTGCTTAGCTGTAACGCCTGGTAACGGCGTGGGCAGCTAGCCTGAAGACGGCAGGCGCGTCGGCAGCCTGGCTTCACGTGCTTTTCTTATATCAGCTTACAGCGGTAGTAGTGAGCGGGTTGGAGGGCTCAACTGCCAACTCCAAACACCAGCTCCCGTAATAAAAAAAAAACCCCGAAGACCTGGAACGCGTCATAAGGCACGCTATTAGTCTTCGGTATATGAAATTGTCGTTAGCTTGCGCGGTTGTTTAAGACAACTGAGACATGAGGGTATGTGAAACTTTTAATAATGAAAAATTAAATAAAAGGGTTAAGAAAAAGAGATTTGCAACAGTCGAGGTTTACTTACGGGGTTCTTTTAGTGAAACAGGAGACCGTAGAAGGGGTACTTAATATTCAGAAGGTTCCTGGCCAAACTCAGGTGGCCGAACGAAATGTCCCCACGGTCCTGACGAGAGGCGATTTGGATGTCGGTGACCTAGTTCGAAGTGTTCAACTTATCAACGACCAGTGTCGACCAAGGTTCGCAGCCAAAAGGGAATGCATTCAGTCCGTTGGTTATCAGCGGCTGTATTCACCTTCGAAGTCGTAACCAATAAGGTGGCTCTTTTGCTATTTCTCCAATCACATTACGACAGCTCAAACAATAAAAAGGCTCCACGTAATGTATAATTAAGGACGGCTGACAGTTGTCGGTGTCGTTCAGAAACGAGAAGACTAAGGCACTCAGCCGATACTGTCGGGTTCTTAATTGCCGTTTTGAAAAAGTTGAAATTAAATTTAGTTTATTTTATTTAAATTAATGTTGGTATTTTTAAATGTATTTTGATTATTTTATTTAGTTTATTTAAGAAAGATGTTTTGTTTGTGAACGA
The DNA here is from genome assembly GCA_949752895.1 of Dendrolimus pini. Taxonomy (NCBI): domain Eukaryota; kingdom Metazoa; phylum Arthropoda; class Insecta; order Lepidoptera; family Lasiocampidae; genus Dendrolimus; species Dendrolimus pini. Next base: position 5,802,705 of record OX457153.1, read on the forward strand.
TTTTGTTGTTGTTGTGTTGGCGGCGACGATTCCATAGATAAGTGTTGGCAACCTGACATTGATATGTTTATTTGGCGGTAATTTTAAATGTGTTAAATTATTATTTTACGTAGGGTTTTTACTACGTAACAGTGCCTCTCCCCTCAAGGAATTTTGCTCCGTAAAATTCTGGCTGGCCCTCCAGCGCATAAAGGAGAAACAAAATAAAAAGAAAAAAAAACATACTATTGAGAAAAAAAATTTGTAAAATTACACGAGTAAAAAAAATTAATTAGCTAACTTAATGTAGATAAGACTAAAAGATAAAACGAAAAAGAAAATAAATAAATCCATTCGCGACCAATAATCATCGTGAAGGAAAGAAAAAAAATTCAATATTAGAAAAATAATATGAAAAGCAATTAATTCCATATAAAAAAAAATACGAAGTATATAAATTAATGTATTCGATCAGCGTTACTACCGTTGTGTGTTTTGCTGGCAAGCGGAGGGTTTGTTTACTCAGGCATGCTCCTTCTAGAAAACCTATGCATACCAATAACACTCATATTTCTTTCAAAAATCTCAGTTCAAATCATCACTCATTAACATATATTTAATATGGTGTAATATTGATATACTATACATACTAATACTAAATAATATAATGTAATATTTATATTATTCACATTCATTCATCTTTCAAATCATCAGGGTCTCGACAGCAAATTTTACGCTTCGAGACGTTCTACTTGAATTGCGTGTAGCTAGATTTATTTCTAGTCTACACTATACAAACCTCCGGCCAGGAAAACTGGTCGAATATACTTTACTTGGGCACAATATAAAATTATTACTGCTTTGTCCCATGTAGCATAACTATAGCTCATTCTATTTTTGCATGTCTTTGCAATTGCTCAATATTTTGTTTAAAAAGAAATTTTTAACACGATTGTTAACGTAATGTGTTATCGGTTAACAATTACTGCTTAGTAGCAAAAGGTTCTAAAATAGAAATATAATGAATTAAAACGGGTAACATTAAGTTCCTATAATCCGAACAAACGAAATGTTATAATTAGAGCTGTTTTAATAACTAAACTATAAAAATTAAAAAATACGATCTAAATTAAGATCTGTTTATATTTTATGAACTAAAAAAAATATCTGACTATATTACAGTCGAATAGCATTAATCTTAGAACCTAACACATAATAAGTAAAGCTTAGAAAAAGAAATTATGTATCACCAAACTGGTGGTAAGTTGGTATCAGATAACCTGACTAAATAAAATAAAAATAAGAATCGATAAGAGGAATATTTTCCTGAGTATCGAATTCAGACTAAAATAATGTCTGTGTATGCTTAAAACATACTAATGTTCAAGAAAAACTTTATGTGTACTACGTACAAAAATACAAGTAATTTTAATGATGCTCTCATAACATTAAATTACTGTGTTAGTAGTAAATTACTACTTTACAAGGATTTTGGCCCAAAATGTTGTACAGGCAAAATGGAATGAATAACATACAGAACACATATTAGTGTTAACTGACTGAATTATACCAAGAACTATAATTAACAATGTTTAAAGTTTCGGTTTTCAGTATTTATAATGATTATTGAATTTTTATTTATTTACATATATATATTTATTTGTTTATTATTTAAATTTGTTTTTGTAAGAAAAGTTTTATACGCACAATGTTGTCTAGTTGAATTTGTTGTCTTTTGACTATAAACAGTCGTATTTAGGTATACATATATTAAAATGTGATAATTTTTATAACGTTTATTGTTATTCGATTTATTTTTTAAGGTCTTTAATATGCCAACTGCCAATAATCTTTCCCGTTCTTAAGTCCTCTAATTCGTAGACTATAGGAGAGATTTTTCTGATTATGCGGCATTTATCAAATTTCGGCGCAAATTTCGCCGTAAAGAATTTACTTGCATCCGATAGTGGATACGTTTTCTTCCATACTATATCACCTATGTTATATTCTAAATATCGTCGGCTTTGATTATAGTGTTTTGTACTTTTCGCGTGAGCTTTTAGTAGAGCTTCACGGACTTTAGGGAACGTTTCCTCTAGGGAATTTAAATTATTAGCATAAGTGCTACGCGATGCGCAATTTAATGATATAAGATCTGTATTAGTGTCTGTGTTACCGTATGTAGTACCACAAAGCACTGCTTCTCTTCCATGGAGAAGAAAGAAGGGTGTGAAGCGTGTTACCTCGTTTACTACTGTGTTCATGCTAAATTGTATTTTGGGTATCGACAGATCCCATTTTCTGTGATCATCCTTTACTAATATTGATAAGGCAGTTACTATTGTACGATTATATCGTTCTACTGTGTTCACCTGAGGACAGTATTTAGGTGTTAAGTGTACTTCTGGTATATTGTATTTTTTTAAAAAGTTTTGCATCTCATTGCTGGTGAATTGCGAACCATTATCTGCAATCACTGTTTTTGGAATACCATGAACTAAAAATACGCCTTGTTCAAGGCATTGAATTATATTTTTGCCGATTGCGCGGCGTAATGGAAACAAAAGGCAGTATTTGCTAAAACAACATACAACGACTAACAAATATATAAAACCCGCACGAGAGCGTGGTAAGGGACCTACCAGGTCTATGCTTATGCATTCAAATGGTCTGTTAATGACCTTAGGTGCACCTAATAGACCAGGTGTCTTTTTCTGACTATGTTTGTATGCTGCGCAAGTCTCACAGTCTCGAACCCACTTGACCACGTCTTGATAGAGTCCGGGCCAATGGTATCGAAGTGCGATACGTCGGTACGTCTTTAAGACGCCGAAATGTGGATTTAAATCTCCACTGTGATGGCACTCGAGGATATTAGAGCGCTCATTTTGGGGAACTACTAATTTCCAATCGAATTCTGGACTATTCGAAAATTTACACTTAGAATATCTGTACAATTTATTGTCTTTTATCTGAAAATTTGGACAAGAGCTTGGACGTCTTTTACATTTTTCTAATAATGAGTTGTACCAAGTGTCATCATCGACTGGTTTCAACTCGAGTACTGGGACAGCGCGGGAAAGTGCGTCTGGAACTACATGATCTTTACCCTTGCGGTGAAAGATCTCGAAATTGTAGGGTGATAATCTAACACCCCACCTGGCAAGTCTACCAGTTGGATTGGTTAGGTCAAAAAACCACTTTAAACTCGAATGGTCAGTAATTACCTTAAATGTTGGTAAGCCTTCGACGTAAGGTCGGAAGCTTTCAACGGAAAATACGACGGCCAACGCCTCTCGTTCCGTCGCGCTGAAATTACGTTCTGCCTTGTTAAGGGATCTACTTGTGTAGGCGATAGGGTGTTCTTTCCCATCGTCATCCAGTTGAGTAAGGGTTCCAGCTATCCCGAAGCCTGAAGCGTCGCTGTGTATTGTGAAGGGTTTGGAAAAATCAGGGCACGCTAGTACCGGTGCAGAAATTAAAGATGATTTTAAGTCGTTAAAAGATTTCTCCGCGTCTTCCGTCCATAAAAATGGTGGAGCGGTTTTGCTAGTGCTTGTCAAAGCATTAAGAGGTGCTGCTAATGTACTGAAGTTTTTAATAAATCGACGATAATACGATGCTGTTCCTAAAAACATTTTTACTTCCTTTCTGCTTTTTGGAGTAGGAAATTCTACAATGGATTTTATTTTAGAAGGGTCTGTACGTAGCCCATTTTCATTCACTATATATCCTAGGTATTTTAATTCCTGTCTGAAGAAGTTACATTTATTTAAATTAATAGTTAAATTCGCGAATTTTAAACGATCTAATACTTTATTTAATAATTTTAAGTGTTCTTTAAAAGTTGACGAAACTATTATAATATCGTCCAAATATGCGAATACTTTTCCGTCTAATTCGGGTCCAAACAGCTTATCCATTAAACGCTGTTGTGTGGCCGGTGCGGAAGTAAGGCCGAAGCACATAACTTTATATTGGAAAAGACCACGTCCTGGGACTGTAAAAGCTGTCTTTTCCTTTGAATTCGCTTCTAGGGGAATTTGCCAAAAACTGGACTTCAAGTCAATGGATGAAAGGTATCTAGCATCTCGTAACTGGTCGAGTATATTAGATACATACGGTAGAGGATATGCGTCCTTTTTGCTGACCGCATTAAGTTTGCGACTGTCCAAACAAAAACGCATTTCGCCATTAGATTTAGGAGTTAAAAGAGTTGGATTATTCCAACCGGAAGAGCTTGGCTCGACGACACCCAATTTAAGCATTTCGTCTAACTGACGATTCATTTCTTTTAGCCGTTCGGGAGAGAGACGGTAATATCGTTGTTTTATTGGTGTGTGGTCGCCTGTGTCTATTACATGAGTTATTAAGGAAGTTCTTCCTAGACCATTTTTTTCTGAGCTGATATTTTCAAACTGTTTTATGATGGTCTGCGCCTGAACTTGTTCTTCTGGTGACAGATCATCATAAGGATGGATGTATTTTACTTCATTAACTGAAATGGGAATATCTATTTTATTAACTAAAGGTAAGGTATCGAACAACTCGGGAGCTATATTGAATGACTTCCAAAAGTCTACACCTAAAATAAATTGAGTTGAGATGGATGGTATAACATAAAATTTTATTACTCTAGATTCATTCTTTAAAGTTACAGGTAGTAAAAAATAGCCTTTTACCGTTGCACGGGAATTATTAGCCGTTGCAATAGTTTTAATGTCGTCGCAGCATTGAAGTGTTATACCTTGCTTTATAAATTTATTTTCTACCTCTTTATTTAGAATTGAAATTGAGGATCCGGAATCTAATAATCCGTAATAGGTTTTTCCGTAAACTGAAAAATTTAAATAAGGTCTTTCATCATTGGTTTTAGATTTAATCGTCGATATTTTATTTGTATTTCTTATTTTGGAACTATCTTCCTTGTTCCTGGTATACCTTGTATTTGTATGTTTATTTCTGTTATTTAAATTACGTTTATTTTTAAATGTAGTAAAGTATTTTTGACTCTCTTGATGTGACTGGCAATTGGGACAGTTTGGTCTGATTGTATTTGGTAATCCACAATTGTAGCAAAAAATATTTGGACATTGTTTATTAAAATGACCAAATTGACCACAACGTCTGCAATAAACATTGCATTGTATGTTGCGTGATTTATTATTTTTATAGTTAGTATAATGTTTACGAACCGAAGCGTGGGTATTAGAAGAATTATAAAAATATCGGTGCATCCGGTTCGAGCTTGCTAGTTTTTTGAATTAGTTCTAGGAATTTTTGGTTTAGTACAAATTGGACAATCAGGTTTCTTCGTATTTATACGGCCACAACCATAACAAAATATTTTGTTACAACTTTGGTAGTTATGACCAATATCGTTGCAGCGTTCGCAACGTACAAAATTATTATTATTAGTTTGGTAATTATTTCTTGATGTGACGTTTTGTTTAGGAAAGTATACATAATTTGAATTAAAGTTTCTATGATTTGGATAGTTATTTTGTGGAATATTGCCTTCGTTATTTTTAAAATTGCTATTATGTCTATTTGTTGACGGAAAGTTTTTATAATTCTGGTTTTGAAAATTTCGATTTAAATTATTGTTTTGATTTTGGGATTTATTGTGTGATACTTCTGTTGAGTTACACGAGTTTTGAGAAAAACCTTTAGGTTTTTGTTTAATGTTTGTTATAGTATTAACTTGGTTTTGTTTGTTTGTACAACCTTTGTATCCTAAGTCAGGAGCTACAAGTTGTGAAGACATTTTAGGTGGTTCGATAAAATTTGCCGTACGATCGCGTGTATGGTCTAATAGTTTACATTTACTTCGCAATTCATTGATTGTTGTGAAGTCATAAAGAGATAGTGGCATTTGTATTTCCGGTCGTAAATTTTTTCTTATAATATTTATTTGACTTTGTTCGTTTAATGGTTGCGTGAGGCGCGAAAAATAGTTTATCATTATCGATATGAATGCTGTAGAAGATTCACTAGAACCCTGAGTTCTACGTTGGATTTCTGCTAATAATTTATCATTATAGTCGATAGGCGAAAATTCGGAAATAAGGCCTAATTTTAACGATTCCCAATTGGATAATGTAGGTCTTATGCTACGAAACCATATCAGAGCTTTGTCTGTAAAAAGTTCTATTGAAGAGTTAAAAAGTTGAGAGTTGGAGATCCCCCTGGATTCACACAACTCTTCAAGGCGTTGTAAAAAAGAATGGATACAGATATTTCCATCGAATTTAAGATTTAATTTCACCACTGATAGGTTATGATTTTCTTGACATAAGTTAATTTTTTGAAATGAAGATTTTGGTTCCGGTGCTTCTTGTATATTTTCAAAGGATTCTTTAAAAGAATAATATAAGTTATCTATTTTATTTAAATAAGAGTTTAACTCTGAGTGTAATGTTGAATATAAATTTTGGTTGACACTCCCATCTATTCGGCTAAGTCTATGGAAAAGATGGTGTGATATTGCACGAATACGGTTTAAGGATTTATACTGTGGTTGATGATCTTTGAAAAAATCTTTTATTTCTATTAATTTGGTTTGTATAGTATTTAGTTCTTCCACGGAATCTAAGTCTGTTTCAAGGATTTCATCCGCCGGGATGTCCTTAACAAGTTGTCTAACTTGTACACGAAGTTCAGTCACGGTAGGTAATGGTTTTGCCTCGCGAACTAGGACTTCGTAAATCAATTCATCTTTTCTTAGTAAATTGTAAATAATTGGTCGTTCCATAATTAACGTTTGAGTATGTGACTATAACAAAGACAACAACGCGTAAAAACTAATTGAAGAATAAGAAAAAGTTGTAAAAAAAAAATTTTGAAAAAAAAATATTTTTTTTTTTCAAAAAAATTAAATTCAGTCTGAACACGCCCTTATTTATGTACAGATAAAAGTAGAGATTTAAGCTCTATAAAGAAAGTTATAAAATTAACTTTTAAAAATTTTCAAGCAAAGCTATATTTATCGCTATGCCTGCTACAATAGGACATTTGCCTTATTTTTTGTTAAAAAAAACAATCAAAATTTAATGTAATATAAGCCTCCTTAAATGATAAAATTGTATTATAAAAATGTTATAAAATGGCTACCTGCTTGTGTAGCTGATATTAATTTTTAGCACTATCATTAAAATATAAATCTTAAGATATGTAGGTATCTATGAATACAGAAACACAATTGAATATTACAATTTCATAGCAAATCCTATGAATTTATTTCAGAAACAAGAGATTTTAAGTTGATACTTTAAAGTAAAACAAATTGCTTTTTATGAAATGTTAGAAGTCATTAAAATATTGAATTTACTGGTATAATTGCTTGAGAATTGCTCGAGTATTACAAAGAATTTATTACTATTTAATTATATGAAGGTATTTTGGTATGAAATTGCAATTGTATATTAAATGCTTTTGCTTAACTGTGAAGTATTACACAATACAAAGTAATATTTTATCTCCTAACCTTTCTTAAAAACAGTCTTTATGTTTTTGCCTCCTATTGTAAGGGGTGCAAAAATGCCTTTACAAATTATCTATTTTAAACCACGAATTTGGGCGCCATTGTTACCTGGTGATTCGGTGCTTATAAATGAAACAAAGGAATCACTGGTAATCATTTATTTATATGGTTAAAATGGTTATTAAAAAAGAGACCGTGGCACATAAGTCACGACGGACTACAATAGATTAAATATGAAGAGTATTTATAACAGAGCAGTTTGAGACTTTAAAAACATAGTTCACAAGTAGTGGGGTTGTAGAGGCGTCAGACTGTATTTAATAAAGGTTGGTTACGAAAAGTTGATAATATATTTGATAGATCTGAAGTAAATTAATCAAAGATGGTACGACGGTTCCGTTAACATGAATTTAGTTATTAAAAGTATTTGCTTAGCTGTAACGCCTGGTAACGGCGTGGGCAGCTAGCCTGAAGACGGCAGGCGCGTCGGCAGCCTGGCTTCACGTGCTTTTCTTATATCAGCTTACAGCGGTAGTAGTGAGCGGGTTGGAGGGCTCAACTGCCAACTCCAAACACCAGCTCCCGTAATAAAAAAAAAACCCCGAAGACCTGGAACGCGTCATAAGGCACGCTATTAGTCTTCGGTATATGAAATTGTCGTTAGCTTGCGCGGTTGTTTAAGACAACTGAGACATGAGGGTATGTGAAACTTTTAATAATGAAAAATTAAATAAAAGGGTTAAGAAAAAGAGATTTGCAACAGTCGAGGTTTACTTACGGGGTTCTTTTAGTGAAACAGGAGACCGTAGAAGGGGTACTTAATATTCAGAAGGTTCCTGGCCAAACTCAGGTGGCCGAACGAAATGTCCCCACGGTCCTGACGAGAGGCGATTTGGATGTCGGTGACCTAGTTCGAAGTGTTCAACTTATCAACGACCAGTGTCGACCAAGGTTCGCAGCCAAAAGGGAATGCATTCAGTCCGTTGGTTATCAGCGGCTGTATTCACCTTCGAAGTCGTAACCAATAAGGTGGCTCTTTTGCTATTTCTCCAATCACATTACGACAGCTCAAACAATAAAAAGGCTCCACGTAATGTATAATTAAGGACGGCTGACAGTTGTCGGTGTCGTTCAGAAACGAGAAGACTAAGGCACTCAGCCGATACTGTCGGGTTCTTAATTGCCGTTTTGAAAAAGTTGAAATTAAATTTAGTTTATTTTATTTAAATTAATGTTGGTATTTTTAAATGTATTTTGATTATTTTATTTAGTTTATTTAAGAAAGATGTTTTGTTTGTGAACGATTTTGTTGTTGTTGTGTTGGCGGCGACGATTCCATAGATAAGTGTTGGCAACCTGACATTGATATGTTTATTTGGCGGTAATTTTAAATGTGTTAAATTATTATTTTACGTAGGGTTTTTACTACGTAACAAGGTAACAAAATAAATAATTATATTGTTTATTTATGTAGGTAATTACATATTAACATTTACAAATTAAATAGCTTTTAGATTCACAAAATACTAGGATCGTTTGAGCATCACACCAAAAGGAAGGTTTGCACTGAAAATCAGCGCTGTGTCGGAGATTATCACAGCAATAAGTAGAGCGCAAATCTTGTTTGCTGGAAATAATATCAGCCCATACATGTCCCACTGCTGGGCTCGGGCCTCCCATTATAGGGGGAACGGACAGTATACCCGCCACGCTTGTCCAAGGCGGCTTGGCCGGTTTGATACATCGGTTATCTCGATGTGCAGGTTGCATCACGATATTTTCCTTCACCGTTGTTATCACGTGGAAATTGTAACAATATGCACATTAGATCAGAAAACTGACTAAGAGGTGCATGCGTTCCGGTCAGGATCGAACCCGCGCCCTTCGATCTAGGGGCGCGTGCGCTAACCATTACGCTACCACGACTCCACTTTCCTGCTGGAAATGCGGTGTACAAATTTTCAAAATTTTGTTACATACCGACAAAGAAACGCGCACCTGCTTTATTGGCACTCCCGCATGCGGAGTTCTTTTGTTTACTTCGTATTTAAAATTTACAATTAGACAATAGCCTATTGTTGTTTTCGACTTTGTTGGCCGTTCGCAGGAATAATTAGCCAGGTGTGCAAATTACTGTTTCTCGGAAACCCCAGTGCATGCGGTCGACTTGTTACTGTATAGTTAGTATATAACAATGCCTAAACGGAGGAGTGGGGCAGTCAAGCGAGAATTACGATATGAGCAAGACGTAGATTCGATACGCGATATAGTGACGGACTTTGCGCGTGTTATAGTATCGTGCAGTGTGAACTGATTGTATCCAGTTATATTTGTACACTTGTTTTATAAGTGTTTGTACAGTTCTAATAAACTCTATAGTAATTCCAACGGCATTTTAATTCGAGTCCTGTGTAACTCGTAACAATATGCTTTTATTTTTAAGATACGTGTAAGCAATGTAAGTATAAAATAAACGTTTTCTTTCTTTTAAAAAACAAAGCCGAGACCACCTCTGCATTTTTTAACGTCTATATGATGGAGTGTTCTGAAGAACTGTTTGATCTGGTGCCAACGCCACATTTCCACCAACATGCCGCTCGCCATCGTCGGGTGTTCATTTCCTTTATCTACCATGCTCTTACGCAATACATTTCATAGGAGGCCAGCAACGCGTCCATAAGCGGTGGTGACCACTTTCCATCACGGTAAGCCATTTACCAGCTCATGGCAATTAAAAATATACTTTCGATTAAGTTTTTACCGAGTCGTTTCATCCTTACAACGAGAACCAGAGAGCCCCAAGCGTTCGTCTTCGGAGTACCGCTTAGTAAAATTGAAGTGTCTAGATATACTGGTATTTGTAGAAAAGCATAAATTCCACTTTAGGCCCTCTTCTCTCATGTTCTAATAGGAATTTTAAAGAGACTTACCATCAAAACCAAAATTATTTGCTCCATCCTGTTAGTTGGCACCTTATAGAGCGACTGATAGTTAAAAATACCAGACCAAATTAGTTAACCAAGCTTGTTATTTCTTTTATGGCATATAGTATTGTATACATTAATTGGTTTGTTAGTGTAAAACAATCTATATCTATAATTTGTATATACATATGCTATATAGCATAGGTCCCCAAAGTAGGCGATATAGACCCCTAGGGTCCATAACGAACCTCAAGGGCTCCGCAAGCTGCAAACATAAGTCCACAATAGTGAATTCCATTTAAGCATTTAAGAACAATTATTAATTATAAAGCTGAAGAGTTTGATTGAAGGCGCTAATCTGAGGAGCTACTGGCCTGATTTGAAAAATTCTTTCAGTGTTATATAGCCAATTTATCGAGGAAGGCTATATATCATCACGCTAAGACGAATAGCAGCGAAGCACAAAGAATGTTAAAATCGGGTTTTAAAAACAAATCCCACGCGGATGACGTCGCGGGCACAGCTAGTAGAATATTATATTATTGTGTGCGTTTATTTTTATAAGCTGTATGGGACCAACAAGAAACTATACTGAATTCAACGCAAAAGAATTGTCAAAATCAGTACAGAAACAAAAAAGTTGTAGAACATATTTAAAAAAAAATATATTTACACAAAGAATTGAGAACGTCGTCCTTTTTTAAAGTAGATTAAAAAGCTCTAGGGGTCCACTAAATGCAATAAAAATTGGTAACGGGTCTACGAGACAAAAAGTTTGGGGACCATTGCAGTAGAGATTTCGATTTTATAAAACATATTAAGACATATATAATTTTTTACTAAAAACCGGTAAAAAAAACTTGATCTTTATAAAAATTACAGCAGCTATTTGTGTATCTACCATGTTTTCATGTAATAAATTATTCGTCTTGATTTGAGAAGTCAGAATTCGAAAATACAAATTTGTCTGTCTGTCTGTTACACACATCACCGTAAAATTGAGCAGGTTAAAGTAAATAAAACAACAAATTATCATCGAATTATTATAATCACTATTCTAACAACTAAAATACATACAACTCACCGCAGCGTCGCCCGCCGTCACACAAACACGCACACAACATACAGACAAACAAAACAAACATGGCGGACAAGATGCGATTCCTCAAAACATTGTTTCTCATACACAACTTTCAAGCTTTAACCATCTTGCGCAGTTCAAAAAGGATTGTAACGTGTTAATTATTTTGAACTACCTTACTAAATGAGAAATGTACAGAAAACACAAGTATAAGTAACAACCAGACATAACTACCCTACATATCGAATATAATATGTAAGAAAAATTAATTAAAATAATAATAATAGTAACAAAAAAAAAAAAAAACCATACATGGCCCACATCATTCTTCTAGCGGCTTTAATGAACGCATTTTTTTTTAAATAAATGCACTGTTTTCTTATGGCAATTTTTTTTGTCAAAATTGTTACATAATTGTAATATGTAATGATTTAGAAGAAAAAAAATTAAACCAAAAAATGTATTAACAAGATCGTGCACTGACATAGATGATTTCGAGGGCTTCATAATATATAGGCGTATACGCAAAAATGCATTTTTTTTATTGTTTACTAAAATCTATGTGTGTTACAATTATTACCAGTATGCAAGTGTACCTAAATAGAAGGGTAATCCAAATTTCAGCCTTAAACAATCAACTAGTTTTGTTTTATTCACAATTTTGTCCCTTGTGTAAAACTGAACTTTTGTCTGTGCGCCCATTTGTTATGAAGCCCTCGATATGTACAGTTATTCCCCAGTATTTACGAAGGTGTATATATATAAATTATCTTTTTGTGATCAATGATGAATCTACAATCACATAATATGTATAATTTTTCACTAGTATATTTACAAATGTGTATATTTGTCACTTTTTGTGACACATTTGTACTGACATATACAACATGAGAAGTTCTTTTACTTGGTGTGTTTATACATTACATGGTTTTTTAAATTACCTTTTCGTAAAGTTCTATATTCAAATCACATGTACGGTTTTTCCCCAGTGTGTTTACGAAGGTGTATATTTATGTCACTTTTGTGACACATTTGTACTGACATATACAACATGAGAAGTTCTTTTACTTTGTGTGTTTATACATTACATGGTTTTTTAAATTACCTTTTCGTAAAGTTCTATATTCAAATCACATGTACGGTTTTTCCCCAGTGTGTTTACGAAGGTGTATATATTTATGTCACTTTTGTGACACATTTGTACTGACATATACAACATGAGAAGTTCTTTTACTTTGTGTGTTTATACATTACATGGTTTTTTAAATTACCTTTTCGTAAAGTTCTATATTCAAATCACATGTACGGTTTTTCCCCAGTGTGTTTACGAAGGTGTATATTTATGTCACTTTTGTGACACATTTGTACTGACATATACAACATGAGAAGTTCTTTTACTTTGTGTGTTTATACATTACATGGTTTTTTAAATTACCTTTTCGTAAAGTTCTATATTCAAATCACATGTACGGTTTTTCCCCAGTGTGTTTACGAAGGTGTATATATTTATGTCACTTTTGTAACACATTTGTACTGACATATACAACATGAGAAGTTCTTTTACTTTGTGTGTTTATACATTACATGGTTTTTAAATTACCTTTTTGTGAAGGTCTATATTCAAATCACATGTACGGTTTTTCCCCAGTGTGTTTACGAAGGTGTATATTTATGTCACTTTTGTGACACATTTGTACTGACATATACAACATGAGAAGTTCTTTTACTTTGTGTGTTTATACATTACATGGTTTTTAAATTACCTTTTTGTGAAGGTCTATATTCAAATCACATGTACGGTTTTTCCCCAGTGTGTTTACGAAGGTGTATATTTATGTCACTTTTGTGACACATTTGTACTGACATATACAACATGAGAAGTTCTTTTACTTTGTGTGTTTATACATTACATGGTTTTTAAATTACCTTTTTGTGAAGGTCTATATTCAAATCACATGTACGGTTTTTCCCCAGTGTGTTTACGAAGGTGTATATTTATGTCACTTTTGTGACACATTTGTACTGACATATACAACATGAGAAGTTCTTTTACTTTGTGTGTTTATACATTACATGGTTGTTTAAATTACCTTTTCGTAAAGTTCTATATTCAAATCACATGTACGGGTTTTCCCCATTGTGTTTACGAAGGTGTATATATTTATGTCACTTTTGTGACACATTTGTACTGACATATACAACATGAGAAGTTCTTTTACTTTGTGTGTTTATACATTACATGGTTTTTTAAATTACCTTTTTGTAAAGTTCTATATTCAAATCACATGTACGGGTTTTCCCCAGTGTGTTTACGAAGGTGTATATATAATTTGTCGTTGTTATTAAGATTCTGGAGTTTTTAGAAGGCGATAATATTTTCTGGTGTAACTCCCTCATACTTTATTTATACGTTCAAAAAAGCCGCTCATACACTTCTATCAAACATACCTATCGAAACATATTAATATAGGATATAATATACATGTCACATCATACATAGACAATAGACAAAGAATGGACTGAGCTTTCCCCAGAAAGTTGTTAGGTTAAAAATGGGAAGAAAAGTGTAAGAGAGATAAAGCTATTTTGCGGGCATTAGCTGTCTTTTTCTAAATTATTTCTCGAATTTACAACAGAAAGAGACATATTATATACAGATACATCACTAGCACTATTCTTTTCTATAGTACTTAATTTTGTTAGGGTTATTACTCAGTCCATTTTCTGTCTATTCTATATATAGAATAGAATAGACAGTGACTTCGCTGCTGGCGCCTTATTTTTCTATTACCTAAATAGGTTTGTTATATGCGTCTTAGCAAAACGCCGTTACATTTTTTAGTGAAGTCTACTTCATTGTTTAATGAAATCTAGTTCCATTTATAATTAAATTTTGGTTGTTTTTTAAAAGAAATTGTGTTCTTTTTTCAATGACATCTAGTTCCCTTATTTAATGAAATTTTGTTCTTTTATCAAATGAAATCTAGTTTCTATCATCATTAGTACAAGTGTTGAAATACTGTCATTTTGTTAGCACCATCAGCGAAATCACCGTTCTAAAACGTCAACAGCCAAACTGCTAAGGCGCCGTACACACGACAATCCAAACTTTATCACCGAAAAATACAAATAGTGTGTACGGAGCTTAAAATGCGATATCACTACTTTCCGGTTCCCGTAATCGACATGACTTTTATAATAAGTTTATTTTTGACACCATAGTACACATGGCATCAAAGACACGTATCGCGTAAATTACGGTAATATTGAACTAAAATTGAAGTGTTTTTATTTCATTTAATAATTACCAGTCCTTGTACACTAAATAACAATAATTTCACATCACCAACACTACTGTGTTTATATAACATACCCGAATCCGTGACTAATGTATCGATTGTGATAACAACGCTCTGTCAAATACAGTAAAATTTAAAAAGATTTTTTCTTCTTTCTATATCACTCTACACGATTTGTGTATCTAGCCAGTGACAACTATTCTTGAATATTCAACTTTTACAGTTATTTTCAAAAAGGCGTCACGCAATTTGTGACCAATGACAAATAGAAAAGTTATTGTGGCAGCTCGATAATGCACGTTTCACTAAACAGTTTAGATTTTCAAGACAAACGCACAAATCTTAGTTAAAAACCGCGGATATCTTACAGCTTTTGTCCATTTTTAACTAGAATGATATACATTTTGAAAGAGAAAGAAAGTTGCACAGCAAAATCTAGCCATCAACTCCCACCGAAAACTCCATTAGTGTTCTTTAGAATGCAAACAAACATACAATAACATTGACATTATTTTTTGACAATAATATTGTTGGATCGTAATGATTACTGAACTAATGTATTGAAGTCAATATCAATTACTGAAAATTATTGTCTGTTTTTGGATTCAACTACATTGTATGCGTCTACATCGTATCATGAAGGAAATACTATAACAATATTGTTTGAGCAATATTATTTTCATTTGTGATTCGATTGTACTCATTACAGTTTTCTTGAAGACAATTTTATATCTGCAACCTATAAATCGATATATTTGGTTTATACTGACAACTCTTTTTAACTCTTCTCCACTCCTGTCAACTTAATTCTTCTCTTCCTTCTTCTTCTCCTCGTCTTGTGTTGGTTCTTGTTGCGTTTGCTGCTGACCACCTTCGCGCTCTGCTGCCATCTGATGGTAAAGTGAAAATTTTCTTTTTTATAAGATAATTTTTGGTGCAAACTTCAAGGATGGTGTTTTAGTTGTTTCCAAAAACACTTGCATTCCGTTAAACTTAGATTATAAATTCAGCATACATATTGTTTACATAGAAATCAATTGTTGTTCGTTAGTCTGGCTACAACTCAAAATCAGCTAGACCGATTTTGATGAACGTTAGTGTTTGAGTGGGTGTCGGGATGGTTTAGAATCACAATTGGACCCTGTAGATGGGCGCTTCATTCGGGTTCTAGATTTTTATTTTTTTCATAGCAGAACAACATCCAAAATATAGCACTAGTAAAAAGTGTGGAATTTACAGGCTTTTTAGCGTTATAGTCTTTTGCTTGAGTGCAAACCTTTTTGTTCCTAGTACTTTCTTGATGTTATCAAGTTTGTCGCAGCCAATAATCGTCCGACACAGCACTAAACTAAGTTTATATCGGATGATAACTCGACTGCTTTAATTTAGCACATTTGCTTGACCACTGCATATAAAAGACAAACAACACAATGGCTCAAATATGTGCATTTTAAATTTGTTCCAATGTACACATAGTAACTTCTCGATCGCAGTTGAAACTCAACTAACCTGGCCACAACAAGCCGACCTTATACATTAGCAAAATAGCCCCAGCAAACTATTCTTTGGAATTCTAGAAGCCGTAAGCCTAAGAATGTGCAGCAAAATTGGAACAATAAAAAGGTTATTACGTATTCGACTCGACGGCTGACCGGCAAAGACAAAGAGATTAGGGACTAAAAACTATTAGACGATTCTTTTCAATACCAGCAGATTCTGAAACCGTATTTTTTAATGGTAATGTTTGTCAGTTTTTTCGAGCAATTCTCTCTGTTCCTTCTCCCAACTACTTGATTTGGGAACAGTATATATTTTCGTTCCATACTCCTCTATTCTGACATATCAAACAACAAATCATCATGTCATCCTTCAGACAATCCATCCATCTCTTTCTTGGCCCATCTTTACATTTTTACCTGACAATCTTCCACTTCCACTTAAGATATGATGAAATATATATATATCTATACTATTATAAAAGGGTAGTTTATCAGTTTGTGACGTTGTAGTGAGTAATCTCTGGGTCTACTAAAACGATTTTAGAAATTCTTTTACTGTTAGACAGCTACATTAATATATATAATATATATATATATATATATATATACATAAGGAAGACGTACCTTCTTGTATGCCTGTTCAAAGAGTTTCAAGCTGGCCTGCTGCAGCTGACCGGTGGCCGTGCGTATCTCCTCGGGGTCCACGGTGTCCTTCTTCGCCAACAGTTCGCGAACTTTCACGATCTCACCGCGGAGTTTCTCGCACTGTAAGTTTCACGTAAAAATTATATATGAACAAAATATGTATGAATACTGGAATCCACTAAATTATTATTACTAAATATTCTATATTGATAATGACTAGTTTCTTGCTCGATAATTTAGATATGTTTAGTTTATAATGCTCCTTTTAGCCATTCATCAATTTATCTTAAACATTCATTTCAATATTTTTCTGCCATCTGTGGAGGCTTATTAATGGCTTCGCCTTGTTAATATATAATTATGTACCCTAGTTCTTAAGTTTACAGCCGTTAGCCTCCCAAATACAATAAAATAAAAATAAATAGGGCTGATGATCTAAGTGATACAAATAGGAACATTGTCGATCAAAGAGAGATGTAGTGACAAGAATCGAAACAGGAATGCTAATGAAAGCAGGATCACAAATCAATATATATGACAGCAATGTGCCTGTGTATATAATAATATTAATATGTATTTTTTAAATTTACTTTTAGGATATGTGCAACAAAACTCAGCCACAGCTTTTGTGGCGTTTCCTCTCTCAATGCCAAGGTTGTCTGGAAGAGATCGCTGCCAGCGACAAGGCCGCCATTTGTGCCTAATTCTAAGCTGTTTTTGTGTTTTATTTCATAAACTTTATTATACAATAAAGTATACTCTATTCTATGTGACTGGTAGAGCCGATGCTGCTAGGCTTTGATATACCATAATCAAATTAAAGGGTATTTCAAAGAAGTGCTTTAAACAAGCGTGCAAACGTCTTTTGGCGCTTCATGCTATCGCAGGACTACCCTTGTGTACCCTTGTGTCCCACGGCGCAAGTGACGCCGCGGGTCGCGCGTGAGTATATTAATATTGCATCGTATTCTACTACTCACATACAATATATATGTGAATAAATTTCAAACGATGCACTAATGCTCCATACTATATAATAGTTCTTAGGTCGAGTTATAAGCTGAAGAGTTTGTTTGTTTGTTTGCTTGAACGAACTAATCTCAGGAAGTACATGTCTGATTTGAAATATTCTTTCAGTGTTAGATAGCCCATTTATCGAGGAAGGCTTATAGGCTATATATATATATATATATATATATATATATATATATATATATATATATATATATATATATATATATATATCGAGGGCTTCATAACAAATGGGCGTACAGACAAAAGTGCAGTTTTACACAAGGGACAAAATTGTGAATAAAACAAAACTAGTTGATTGTATAAGGCTGAAACTCGGATTACATTTTTAGGTACAACTTGCATACTGGTTAGACTTTTTGAGAATTGTAACATGAATTGGATTTAGTAAACAACAAAGAAAAAATGCATTTTTGCGTATACGTCTATATGTTATGAAGCCCTCGATATCATCACGCTAAGACCAATAGGAGCGGAGCACCAATGACGAATGTTTCAAAATCGGGGGTTTTTAAAAATTATTCTTTTAATTGTATTTCTTCTTTTTCTTTTTTGTAATTAACTTTTAGAACCAATTTTTATTTTTTATATATAAATTATTTCATAGTGGAAACTGGATTGATATATGTATTCATTTTGTGTTTTATATTTAAGAATATAAATTGGACGTAGTTACGCAAAAAGGATCCAACCCACAAAATGTTACTTTTGAATTATTAAAGTTTTTCGCATTGATGTAGGTACCTGTTTGTGTCTATGGGTTCTTGGGAAAATATAAGCATAAATGTATCATTTTTCATACAAATAAGTTTAACTGCATCAATGCGGAAATACAGCTAAAACTTTAATAATTCAAAAATAACATTTTGTGGACTGGATTCTTTTTGCGTAACTACCTTCAATTATTGTATGTTTCCCAAACAAATTATAAATAAGGTAAAGGAGGGGGTCATACCTCGTCCTGGGGCAGCTGGCTCTTGTACTCGTCCATCTTGGTCTCGGTGTCGTGGAGCACCCCCTCGGCCTGGTTGGCGGCCTCCACCCTGTCCCTGCGCTGCTTGTCCGTGGCCGCGAACTGCTCGGCCGCCTTCACCATGTTCTCGATCTCGTCCTTGGACAGACCGCCGGACGACTGGATCACGACTGCCGAGCGAAAGCATAAAATAGATTATTTCTTATTGGGTCCATCGGGATCCGTGTGGTATCAGGATTTGGAGTACACAGAGGAAAATTTCGCAGGAGAGTGGAACGACATAGGATAGCTAGGGTTTCGAGTGAAGCGGTCCATAGGATAGGGTCCTGTCGTTAAGCCCCGTTAGGTGAGAGTTGATTAGAGAAACGGGACGGAAAGGAATTTGTTTATGCTATATGCTCACTGCCCCATTGAAAGTGTGTACTGTATAGTAGGGTCGAACTCAAAGAAGTTTCTTGTTGACCACCAAAAATCACAGGCAGGCCAAAGATACCACACAATATAATAGTTAATAAAATTGACAAATATTTATAATCATTGATTTATCGATAGTTCATCAACTATATATGGCGCGTTTTCGACCGGAGGCACCGGTTGACTTGAAGTGATTGTGCGCGCTCTCCGCCCTCTACCTCGAAAACGGTTCAACGTATAAATTTTTTTTTAAACAAAATTTGTAGACAATTTTGTATTCTACAATATTGATAATAAATACAAATAGCAAAAAACCCATAGGAAATGAGATATTTAATAAAACTACGTTTTAACGGTTTTAAGCGCGGTAATTTATTTGATTTAGGTTTATCCGACGTTTCGGCCGCTTTTCAGTGGCCGTGGTCACGGAAGACAAAGATGACATTTGTCAAACGTGTATTGTCAAAGTTTTTATTCAGCCTACCGCCAACTTGTTCATTTTAATTATTTAGTTTTAAATTTTGTTTATGGATATTATTTACTCTATGGGAGCCTAATCTAATTTACCACCGCTTCACAACATGTTGTGGCTTGAAGAGAAGAAGCGGCGCAAGAAACTCTTCAGCAAACATGCCTAGTTCAAATTTTTTTTTATATAATATTAAAATGAGTGGAAGGAAAAAATAAAATAAATTATCAGTCAAGTTGGTTTGTTTCGTTCAACGAAATCCGCGCTTAAAACCGTTAAAACGTAGTTTTATTATGTGTACAAGTCGCGAAAACTTAAGGAAATATTAAATGAGATATTTATTGATTTTTGTGACCTTTGACCTTGAAATTTAGTAGTTGCGTACACCCTACCATATGTAGGTTTTGAGACAACTTTTAGGGTGTCAATATACAAGTATTTACAGACTTACAGCTGGGTATCTCGAATTCCGACATTCTTACCTAATTTAAGCTTAAATGACTGGACTATTTAGAGTTGAGTTCAGTTCAAGACAGTGAAGCGACAAGTGCGATACGAAAGAGTTGGAAGAAGAGTTTAGTTAGTAGACAGACACTGGCGAGTTTAGTGACAATTTGAGTGGACAGTTAAGTGAAGGAGGAGTGTAGCGTGGTTCGAGAGACGAACCGGAAGCGAGCTAAACGCGGCAATAACGGAGGTGAGCACTGCAGTAGCAGGAGGTGGTCTAAACAATATCGGCGACGGTATTGTAAGCGAAGACACCTTGTCGTCGGGACTGTGCATTAGTCGAGCGTATAGGGCAACCCTGCAGAGAGGTATTGCGTGCGGCTGTGTAAGTCAATAAAAGCGTTTAGTTAAAAACTGATGTTTTCTTCCACTCCATAAGTGTGTACCCCCCGCTCGCACGTAACAATATGTATATGTGTTGTATATGAATTTTATGTTATAAATATTTGTAAATTTATTAAACTCAGTATAATTATTATACAGAGTTCACACACACAGTTATAACTCAGTATTAATATTTGTCTTTATTACAACAATAATATAATTATTTATTAATAATATAGTGTGTAATTTGCCGTGACGTCGCTCTAGGATCAAGCGGAACATCAGCGTAGGTCTAAAAAAATCGACATTTTTACTGAGTTTGATCCAAGTTTTAGGAATTAATATATATATCTTCAGACACTGTGTGGTTGTTTTCTATATTTTTTTATTACTTTTGATGTGTTCGTTTCACTTGTATATGTCCTGAAAATAAACCTGTTTTCTTTCTTTCTAGTGCAATGTACTCACTCTGCTGCTCTTTCCCGGTGCCCTTGTCCCTGGCGGAAACGTGCACGATGCCGTTCGCGTCGATGTCGAACGTGACCTCGATCTGAGGCACCCCCCTGGGTGCCGGGGGGATCCCCACCAAGGAGAACTGCCCGAGCAGCTTGTTGTCTGTGGCCATCTCACGCTCGCCTTGATGCACCTTGATCTCCACTTGGGTCTGGCCGTCGGCAGCTGGTAAGAGAAAACATTTTTTTTATTTTCAATAGTTGAAGCAAAAGTAAATAGACTTCTTTGGCATCTTCATATGTAAAACTTTGCCAGGTGGCAGGGCATTTGCCCACAACAACCTTGATTTGTGTTCCGGCATTAGTAATCGGGTTCTAGTCTCCCTTAAGAGAGCAGCAGCGCATTTGTAGCACCTTTGATGTTGCAAATGTCCATAGGCGATGGTAACAGCTTTCCATCAAGTGGGCCGTCTGCCTATCTACTGAACTCAAGCAATAATAAAAAAAACTAGGATATACCACCGACTTCGTCCACACTTGAAATTCTCGAGACACAAAGTACCCGCAGCATTTAAACAATAACGTAAGCGCTACCGTTTTAGTGAAAACTGTTGCGGAATAAACTAATTATTATGCATCCGGACAACTTTCCAGATTTGCAGGATAAAAAGCAGTGCAGATGTTAAGTCTAAAAATTATCGATCAGCGAAAACCACATCGAAACCGACCCAATAGTTTTTAGGTCAATCCCGATCAAAAACGCATGATAACTAACTTCAGCAGCGACATACTTTTGATAGGATCCCCCTTAACAATGTTTTTTCAGTACCGGATGAATAAATTTGAAAAAAAATACATGTTCGATTTAAAATGGTTTTATGCGAAATTATGGTGATAACAAGTGAAAGTTTAAACGGACATAACTCTAAAATTAAATTATTAAGATTTGTTTATCTTTTTGTAACTGTACGCTGGTATTATGCCCTTTCACCCATTTTAGTAGGTGTTCGCTGAAACATCCCGTATAGTCTAATCCAGTTGTTATATCTATAATAGCTTGTTTGTTTGATTCTCGTCAATTCTTTAAAAAAACATCCGTGCAGGAACGGAGAAAGAATACAATTTCCTGCGGCCGGGCAGTCTGTCGTAAGAGGCGACAAAGCAACTCACAGCCAGGTGGTAGGGCATTTGCCCGACTGGATGGCTACCACCCCTGGTCTAAAGTATGTCGCCATAGCAACCTCGAGTTGTGTTCCGGCATTCGTGACCAGGTTCCAGACTCCCTTAAGAGAGCAGCAGCACATTTATAGCACCATTGGTGTTGCAAATGTCCATAGGCGATGATATGATGATGATAACCACTTTCTATCAAGTGGGCCGTCTGCCTGTCTGCTGAACTTCTGCAATAAAAAAAAATAAAAAAAACATGTAGGTATATTTATTAAAACTATTTAATATTTGAAATGTAGTGGTCGCGTTCGTCCCACCGCGCAATTAAACGCGGCGGGTCGCGCGTGACCACGCCTCTATAGCATCGCTTTATGCCGCGCGTGTATTTTACACGCACAGTTCAAGTAACGATGCAAAATCACTAATAGGGCCCATCCATAAATTAAGTCACACGCATTTCCTTATTCCTCGCCTACACTTGTCACAGCTGGTCATATTTTGCAATTCTAAATCAAGAAATTATACAATTAAAACAGCAGTTCTGTAATTAATTTTGTATCCATTTAATTTTTTTAAAATAATTTAAACCTTTAAGGGAGCCAATTTTAGTATCATTTCTGTCCATAATCTGCCAGCTGCCATCAAAATTGCCGCGCCAAAACCAAGAGAATTATATCGTCTCTTTTATTCTCATACAAATTCTATGTAGTTAGAGGGAGAAATCATCAGTTTCAACGTTCATTTCAATTATCTGTATTTGAGCACAAGTTGTGGTAGGTCGCAACGTTCGATCCTGGCCGAAACGCATGCACCACTTAGACTCTTTTCCGAGCTAATGTGATGTTACAATTACCATATGCTAACAACGGTGAAGAAAAACATCGTGATACAACCTACACATCGAGATAACCGATGTGTCAAACCTGCCAAGCCGCCTTGGACAAGCGTGGCGGGTATACGGTCCATTCCCCTACAGTGGGAGGCCCGAGCCCAGCAGTGGGACAGTTATGGGCTGTTGTTATAGAGCACAAGGACTTCCCAATTAGCCGTGTGTGACAGTTCGGCAACAAATTTGTGGTGGTCCCGTCTTACAAATTAAAAAACATTAAACAACAAATTGAGAACATCCTCCTCTTTTAAAGTCGGTTAAGAATGGCGTTAATACGCCGTCCCAGTACTGACCTGTCGAAAACACTTGACTCTTCTTAGTCGGTATCGTGGTGTTCCGCGTGATCAGTTTCGTGAACACCCCGCCGAGGGTCTCGATGCCGAGGGAGAGCGGCGTCACATCCAGGAGCAGGATGTCCGTCACGTCGCCGGCCAGGACGCCTCCCTGGACAGCCGCGCCCACGGCCACGGCCTCGTCGGGGTTCACGGAGCGTGACGGCGCGCGCCCGAAGATCTCTTGCACCGTCGACTGGACCTGGAATCATCATCTTTGTTACAGGGTTTCAACCTGATTTATACAAGGGTTCAGAGTTAGGGCGCGTTCCCACTATGTAGTAACGATTAATTTATCGTTGAACGACTGTCGTCTCTAGCTGTTCCCATTACAACGATTGTTTGTTGGCAACATTTTTTATTGTTTAGCGACTATCGTATCTGGCTGTTCCCGTTGGATCGCGACGACATTTTATCGTTTCACGGCAGTCGCTTTGTCGTTTACACATCATCAGCGTGGGGGTGTAAACACGAGTAAACGACGAGACGATATTTTTAACGTGGCTACGATAGACTCGCCGTCACGACTTAGTCGTAGCGATTTTTTATCGTCTTACGACTGCCGTGCTAGCGGTTCCCTTTGTCATGACAATCTGTCGTCACTGCAAAAAATGTCGTAGACGACAGTAAATCGTGTCGTTCTATGTATGAACACCTCCATTTAAATATATAAGCCATGACAAACTAAACGATTATCTGTCGTCACGACAAAGTGGGAACGCGCCCTTACTCGAGATAGTAAGCAACTGCCTAATGCAGCAAAAATAATATTATTATATTTATTTATATATATAAAAGAAAGTCGTGTTAGTTACACTATTTATAATTCAAGAACGGCTGCACCGATTTGGGTGAAAATTGGTGGGGAGGTAGCTTACAACCAGGAGACAGACATACGATACTTTTTATCCCGTTGGAACAGGTAGGTGGCGCTGAGATCGAGTTCTGAAATCCTCCTAATCAACTGGACCGATTTTGGTGATTTTGTTTTTGTGGGTTTGAACACACTCAAAACCCCCGGATGGTTTAAATCCACAATTGGAATTAGGTGGCGCTGGGATCGGGGTCCTAGATTTTTATTTTTTCAGAGCAGGACAACGTCTGCCGGGGTCGCTAGTATTACATAAAATTTACTATTGATCAGTGAAAAAATTACATTGGAATTGGTTTTTTTTTTGCATCTGGCCATTTCACATAAGAAAAAGAAAGAAAATGTCCGGCAAGATTTCCAGGATACAAATTAGCGCAGATTTTAAGTCAAACAATTTGCTGTCAATCAGCGAAAACCGTATCGAAATCCGCCCAGTAGTTTTCACGTGAATACCAAACTAACAGACAAGGAAACTGCATCACATTCTCAACCTATAATATAATAATATAAAGGGGTAAACTTTGTGACGTTGTAGGGGGGTAATCTCTGGATCTACTAAACCGATTTTGAAAATTCTTTCACCAGTGGAAAACTACATTATTCCTGAGTGACATAGGGTATATTCGATCGTGATTAATAATAAGTATTTGTTAATTTTTTTCTCATGCCCAGCGAAGTGGGCATGGGTCAGCTAGTCGATTATATAGTGCATTCCAATTGTACAATATTATAGAATACAACTATCATGTACTCTCTAACTCTGTCTTATTGAATATGCACTGTTTGCTACAACTCCATTAACTCCATTTTTTAGCTAGACGTGTTGATGGGGAGTTTGTTGCCGCTTCTTCTCCTTAACAGCAATAACACGATGCGAAGCGGTGTAAATAGACTAGGAAGTGAAATTAAATTTTAACCTATACATATGACCTTCAAAAAATTGTTCTCCAGTGGAACTTATTATGAATAAAAACTTTTGAATTTGAACATGTTGAAAATATAATTGCAAAGTATAATCCTCAAATAAAGTTAGTAAACAGCTCTATCTTTGTGCAATGTGTGAATGATTATAACCCGCAAGATCATTGCCAAATCGACCGGGGAATATATCAACATTTAATATAGCACCTGTCTCAAGAGACCGCCTAGAGGGCCAAATGGGGGCCGACATCGGCGCGTGCTGTGAGGTGCATGTTTCATCATCCGGGCGTTAAATCCCGGTTGCGTTCTCTTGTACCGGTTAAAATACTAGTCTTTTTATATTTTGCACGAAGGAGTACAACTTATTTAATTAGAAAATGTTGGATTATAAATGTTCAACTCTAAAGGTGGCCCGAACCCAATTGCCTCGAACTGAGTGGCGCAGTCGAATGAGGAGTGCGCGATGTTGGGGAAGCTTCCCGCCAGCATTTTAGGTTACAGTTTAGGGATGTATTATCCCCGCAAATTGCTAATGCGCTGGAACCTTGTCAAATTAACATTCACGTGACGTCATCAGGAACTCGATATGTACGCGTACTCGCCGGCCAGTGATGCTAACGGTATTGAATGTTCGGCTACGGTTACGTCACCAAAATGGCGGCCAGGCGCAATAGAAATTTGCGGGGATAATAACAGTTCGCTCCGACGCCCCGGGTCCACTTTCTTACTTTAACTTGTCCACTTCACGCGGTTTCCGGCCTCTGTTCGAGACCATTGGGAACGCATGTTGTCCAAACCTCATTGGACATATTCTTTTTAAATTATTCGATTCTTTAAGTACTTATTTTTGTTCGATTTTCTTTTATATTATGTTATGGCGAAAACGATGTAGGAAAATATAGCATGTATTAATATCATGTTTTCTTTTAATACATTATATCTTAAAATACAGTTTACACACATGTCATCTTTCAACGTCAAACCAGCATTTCTTAGGCCTTCCCATTTTCATTTTCCTTCCTCAGTTATACATTTGTGCCCGAAATAATTAGCCGGATTGCGTAAAACCTGGCCGTAGCAGTATTTAAGCGACTCTCTTGTAATTGTGCCATGTCACGGACATGACGACTCTTTCCGCCGACATCCAAAGCAGCAAATTCATCTCCGTCACACGCAGTTCATGCTTGTGTCACAAGTTGAAGGCACACATCACTGCCATAAGTGTCATACAAAAGAGAAAGTCTAATGACGCCGTACGCGCAAATGTTCAATGCGCGTCTGAAGTTAGCTCCAGTAGTGTTTACGTCTATTACACTCGAGTGTGTGGTGCGAAAGAGACGGCATGCGAATTCGGCTAGTGGCCGAGCGAGAAAGAAACACTATAGCCACGCATGAGATACATCATGATTCCGTTCCTATTTGTTGTGGACAAGAAGGGCCCCCGGACTACTTGACGGCTATGCTGTCTGTTCCCTAAAAAAATGGGTAGACTCAAGCCCAACAGTGAGACATATTTATTATTTATTGCATGGGTTCAGCAGACAGGCAGATGGTCCACCTGATGGAAAACGGCATTGCCTATGGACATTTTAAACACCAAAGGCTTCGCAATGCTTTCTTAAGGGGGACTAATGCATGCCGGAACACAACTCAAGTTTGTTATGGTGGCATACTCTAGACAAGAAGTGTTAGCTTAGGTTGTTTTGTCACCTCTTGCAACAGGCTTTCTGGTCGCAGGATCGGCTGCAAGGATAAAATTATGGGCAGTTATTATTATAATTGTGACTCACCTTTGGCATTCTGGTCATGCCACCAACGAGCAAGACCTCCCCGATATCGGACCTCTGCACTTCGGCGTCCTGGAGCGCCTTCTGGCAGGGCGCCACCGTGCGCTTGATCAGCTCACCGACCAACGACTCCAGCTTCGAACGAGTCATCTGCGAAATGGAGACATATTTTAACATCGATAGGGAGAACACGACCATACTATGTGACCCTTCGTTTTATATCTCTTACTAATGTTACGAGTTGCGGGACTCGAATTAAAATGCCTTTGGAATTTATTATAGTTTATTAGAACTATACAAACACGTATAACACAGGTACAAATATAACCGAACACAACAAGTCCAAACGTAATTCAATAAAACGCGCAAAGTCCGTCACTATGGTTCCCGATTGTACACACGTCTCGCCTTGATCGTGGTTCTCGCTCGACTGCCCCCCTCCCTCAATCAGGCCATCGTCTTATACTGCACAAATGCAACGGGCTAGCCCGGCAACGTGGACCGAATTTCCTAGAATCAGCGTGTGCTTGAAAATCCGTAACACCTAGCTAATTATTACAATACAACAATAGGCTGCTCTCTAGAAACGTATGCCAATAAATAAGTAAACAAAAGAAGACGATCATAAAAGAATTACAATCGTTTTAATGTTATTAGTTCAAATGCCGACGGGTAATACATGTGCTTCTACAAATCTATACGTGGAATTTTGTCTTTGTCGGCGCCTAGGTTGTAACAATAAGAAGCAGTTTTAAAAAGCGCTCAACCCCACGCACCTTATTTGAATATAGCTCGAAAAAGCGCGAGATTTCCCTAGAGCATTATTATGTGTATATTTATATAAGTAATTATTATTATTTACACTAGCTTCTGCCAGCGACTACGTCCACATGGAATAGTAAAGAAAAAGTAAGTTAAAAAAAACCCCGTGATTTTGGAGCATTCTTCATTGGTGGTCCGCTCCTATTGGTCTGAGCGTGATGATATATAGCCTATAGCCTTCATCGATAAATGGGCTATGTAACACTGAAAGAATTTTTTAAATTAGACCAGTAGTTCCTGAGATTAGCGTGTTCAAACAAACAAACTCGTTATATCGTTTATATATTAGTATATATGTAACAAATAATTTTTGACTCACCAGACTATTATATAGTCTGATCAGTGGTTTTAATTTGTTGTGATATCGCAATAATGCAGAACATGCATAAAAACTGAAAAGATTTAGGCACCATATTCTACAATATGCTGTCTATATTCACGACGTATTTGATAGATATCGAGTGTTGGTATAAAAAGTAGGCTAAGTCAATTAGAACATTAGACCAGAGTAGATCAATTTTGAAACAAACAAAAAAAATAATGTGAAAATATAAACATTTTAAATCAAGCATTAAAAAAAAATGATTATGAAATGATAAAGACATGACTAATGATTTTTGTTACATATAATTTTGTATAATTGTAAAATTTTATATATATTATTTAATGTAAAATGTAAATTAGTATGACATGTATTTGGACATTGCATGCCTAATAAGGCAAAATGTATTGAAACAACGCATATTCTAACATCTTGTGTACATACATTTTGGCAATAAATCATTCATTCATTCAAAAAAATTAGGGTGTGTTAAAAGGGCAAGTTTTCACCAAATTTCGTGAAAAAAATAAACTATTTTCATAAAAGATAAACATAAAAAACCAAAAACTTGGTTATTTGAATTTTTCACATAAATTTTGAGGTACTGTGAAAAAAGTGTTAATTAATAAAGCCATTTAACTTTTTTCCATAGGACTTGTAGTTTTGCCGGAAATCGAGATAAACCGTTCTTTAACCTTAAAACTCACCACCCTTCCACTTCCTGACCTCAGATCGCCCATAAATTATTTGTCCTTTCATTTTTGTTATGTTCTCTTCCTTTTCCAATGGGTGTCATCCTATTATATATTTTTTTGTTTCAAAATTGATCTACTCTGGTCTATTAATAATAATATTTACGTGATTTCTCTCACACTGTTTACTTGAACTATAGTCTATCTATAGTGTTTATTTTACCTTCAAATTCATATGCTTAGGTCCGGACGAGTCCATAGTGAGGTATGGCAGGTTGATGTCAGTTTGAAGCGAGCCTGACAGTTCGATCTTGGCCTTCTCGGCCGCCTCCTTTAGCCGCTGCATGGCCATCGCGTCTTTACGGATGTCCAGCCCTTGCTGTGATTGAAAAAAAAAAAGTCAATATAGAACTTAGTCACCTGGGATAACATTAGTGACCAAGAAACCAGCTGATAGCTATTTGATTATTAGTTGAATAACACGCCATCCGACTGTCGGCTATACTGTAAACTTATCAGTTGTCGGTTTTATTCAATAACCATTAGCCAGCTGACAAGTTGGTGGACATCTCAGCTGTGGCTATTTTATGAATAACTACTATTTAGCTGGTGTTTACAACAGTTACCCATCTATAGTGTTACACGATGTCCACCAACCACAGTAGTAATTTTATAAGCCCACTAAATTATCGTCTGGGTAATTTAGTGCATCAGTAACTAATTTTTATAATTGTATTTATGATCCTGGGGAGTTTTTGGCGGGAACTGAAAGGAGATGTTGTACTGTGCAGTTTTATTTTATAAAAATGTGTATAATTACTCTAAAATTAACAATAGTTGTAGGCTATTGATAGTTTTTGAGTAGTGATTATGTGTTTTGTGAGAAACGTGAACTGTATAGTCCAATGTAGTCTTTTGAGTTGTCACAAGAACTCCGTTGAATGGCACCAGCTGATTACCTACAGTTCAGCTGTGCTACACATAGGCTTAAGAAAATGAAGAAACTATTTTGTAAACTAAGATCTGGCTTAAAGGCCTAGCTGCCAAGCCATAAACCTAAATTTAAAAAAATTATGATCCTGGCAACACTATTATGTAATTGCTATTTTTAGCAATGATGCAATGTTATTGTTTTGTAGGGTGGTATTTTCGTATAAAAGGCGTGGTGGCGTGTAGACGGTGTTCATTGCTTATTGTGCAGTGTGAATAGATACATCGGAGGCTGAACAATAAAGAGGAAACCCTGCCCAAATAGTTAATATTTGGTACTTTCTTACCCAAACCTCTGCAAGGCTGTTACACTAGTTATAATATTGTTGTTGCAGATGTCCATGAGCGATGGTAAGGTGGTGGTAAGTGGCAGGTGGACCTTCGCCAATTTGTTTAATTGCAAACATTACAAGAGATAATTCATTATTTGAGAAACAAAAATAGTGTATCACGGTTTCTAGGAAAGCCAAGTGCATATTGGCACTGGACTAGCTGGTACCGCGAATCAATCTAGCATCGCTGCAAAAGCGCACCGCGTATAAGAAACATGGGCGCTGATCGGCGATGCATATTTCAGTATATGGAGGGTAGAGGTAAGGAGGACCATCTAGTATGGGGGATCAGTTGAAAAAGTGTCCACCTGTAAACAGCTAATTATGGTTCGAAAACTCGTCAAAATAGCGCCAGTGTAGGAAAAGGAAATTATATGAATTTAGCAGTTATAAACGAAGTGAAGTGTGCTTGGTTGAAAAATTTAAAAATTATAATTTGGAAAAGTATCGAGACTTTCTCGTATTGAGATGTACATATATAAATTTCTCACCAATTGAATTTTTGAAACCTATTTCACTAATTAAGATAACTAACTGAATTATCTGAAAATTCCAATTTGTGGCGCTATTTTTAAATACTTTCCACTTGCTATTGTGGCGCCATGTTAATTTACTGCCCTTCAGTGGACACTTTTTAATATACTGAGATGGTTCTCAGTATATTAAAAAGTGGTTAGAGGTAAGCCTCTAGCCTCCATGTTTCAGTAGAATAATTGTCTGAAGTGGGAACATAGTGAAATCTGTGAAGAACTTGAGGAAGAATCATTGTAAACATTGTGATAAGTGTTGTATGGTTCAATATACAGCGTTTGGACGTGTAGAGAGAATGAATGTGAAAGTATTGGTAGGGCTGTTGCCGGTTGACCGAGACAAACATACCATGAACAAATATCAGAATTCGGTAGTTGACAGTATGAAAAATATAGGCTGATTTTAATATATATCGTAGATTACGATCTAAATATGACAAAAATAAATTGTCTTAACTAAAATATTAATTGATATTTTTGAGAAATAAAATTGTTATATTGCAGCCATTAGCCACGTGACAATGAACGCCGATCAGAGCGCGTGACGTCATAGCGTGCAAAACACAACAAACTATCAATGACTTCTCAGATAACACTTCAACGAAACAGATGTTTGTTTTGCACGCTGTGACGTCATGCGAGACGCCATGACAGCTTGACGCGTTTTTGTGCGAAATGTCAAAATATTTATAAAATTGTTAAATTAAATATGTTAATGTTGTTTTTTGCTGAGATATTAATATTTTGGCTAAAATAGACCATAAGGCTCAAAATAAACCTGTTTCTCAAAAATTGACAACTACCACCAAATTGTTAAAGAAAGGTCAGGTAAAAAGCAATTCAAATAAACGCGCATGTATGAAGAGGTTAATGAAAGTAGGTGAAGCGAAAGTTGTTTGTCAGATCGTCGCAAGTGGAGATCCATAGTCTCTGCCTACCCCCATGGGAAACAGGCGTGATTTTATGTATGTAAGTCGACCTCTACACTTTTATCATACATATATCTAGATAGTCAAGGCGGGGAAGTCCGAACATCTGTCGTTATTTCCGTGTTTAAATAACTAGGCCGATAACAAATCGGCGGTAAAGCTAAAAAACCGTTAAACTCTATGTTCGAATTGCAGTTGGCGTTAAAATTCGTTTAAAGAAAGTAAAAAATGAGAAGTGTACATACTTAACCCACTGACTGGATTTACCCACCTTGACTTTTTTTATTTAGGTTTATCGCTTGGCAGCTCGGCCTTTAGGCCAGATCATAAATTTACAATATAGTTTTTCATTTTCTTATGCTCAGCTGAACTGTAGATTATCAACTGACGCCATTCAACGGAGTTCTCGTGACAACTCGAAAGGCCACATTTGACAGTACGGTCAAGGACTTTGGAATTGTAAATGACGTTCCACTCACATCTCTCTTGAACTCGTCGACCAGGAAGTTGACGATGACGTTGTCGAAGTCCTCCCCGCCCAGCAGCGTGTCGCCGTTCGTCGACTTCACCTCAAACACGCCCTTCTGGATCTCGAGCACCGATATGTCGAAGGTGCCGCCGCCCAGGTCGTAAACCGCGATACTGCATGGACAATGGGAAAACAAAAGCGACATTATAATAATAATAATAAAGCCCTTTATTTGCTTAAAAGATAACATATTCTACAAATAACTTTCTAAACTATTATTCTTATTTATCCTTTAAAGCCCCACTTTGGTTATAGGCCTCCTTCAGCTTTTTCCATTCTTAATCTTGTCCTGTTCATCCAGTTTTCTCTATTTCGTTGACCCAGCGTTCACTGGGTCGCCCACTCTTTCTTTACCCCAATGGTCCAGCCCATGTGGTGGTTATCTTCGTCCATCTGTTGTCCCAAGATGGACGAAGAAAAGCGACTTTAGGGGACCATTAATTAATAATAATAATTATAACGTTAACCAGCCGGCACTGAGTGGAGATCGCTAGAGCTAAGCCTCAAGGTCCAGGGGTGGAAGTCATAAATGGCATCATGTCAGAAGTAGCCTCGGTAACCTGCAGCCCACCTCTCTCTACACCCCTTAGCCACTCACACCCATGATGCCCCTGTCTTCTATGGCATTTTTTGGAGAAAAGCTATTCATTTCAAATATAGGTAGGTAAGTCAAAAATCGTCAAAATCATCCTTACTAATTACGTAATGGTCCTTTAATGAATGGTCCTTTAAAACTGAGAGGGGGGAGAGGGGAGGGTGAGGCAGTCAAGCGAGGATTACGATACGAGCAAGATTCGACGACATTCGATAAGCGATATAGAGACAGACTTTGCGCGTGCTATTGAATCGTGCTGTTTGTACTTGTTGTCTCCAGTTATATTTGTACCTGTTTTATATGTGTTTTTGGGCATTTTTATTTCGAGTCCCGCACTCGTAAGAATAGTTACCGTCCTTTTAGATGTGTATTCTACAAAGGTCAATTGTATTTTATGGGTATCTAAAGGTAGTTTTATTAAAGAAATACTTACATTTTGTCATCCGTCTTGTCCATTCCGTAAGCGAGAGCCGCCGCTGTCGGTTCGTTGATCACACGCAACACGTTCAAGCCGGCGATTTGACCTAATAAAAAGAAATCAAAGTTAATCGCCAAAAGCTTTGGAACCGGTTATACCCGGTATTCAGACACAATAGGTGTACTATTACGGTTCTGGCTCCAACACCTTGGCCTTTTGGATAGTTGCCATCGACAACAACAACGACATTCGCAACATACGTGAACGTCACATGAACAGTGACAGATAAAAAGTCACTTTTATGAACTTCAAGTCGCTACATGTCTTCATTCTATACATTCAAAATTTACTAGTGTAACGAATTATTGTAAAAACTAATTATACAAATTTATACGAGAAAAACCACTTCATTTCAGATATCCTCCATCTACAACCGGGTTAAAAAAAATCGGTTATAACCGGCTTAAAATTAACCTGCAATAGCTGTTTTAAAATTAACCGGCTATAACCAGTTCTCAAAATAAATTATTGTATAAAAACATGGTTTTACAATAGGTCTTGTTGTTATACACTGAGCACATGTTCTTTGCCGGTTGAGCGTACATTTTTTTAAAATGTTATATTATATAACTACATACTATTTGGATAATGTTATAATTATTATCACTATAAAGGTTTATTAATTTACATAGTCTAGATATACGAGAGTTGGAACCAAGAACGGTGCGACGTAAAAGCGGACAAAGAAAGGGGTGTGATAGGACATCTAAAACTAAAGCTATGAAGAAAATCGCAAAAATTATTATAGAAAAAGAAAGAAAGAAAAGAAAAGAAAAAAAAACATTTATTTGCTAAATGCGACACAGACAAAATAAAAAATAGACGTAACAAAATAATTTTTACAGTTATATGTATGCCGCAATTCGGCAAATGAGGTTGGCACTCAGTATATTGCTGTGTCGGAAGATATTCCGCCCACCCCGGAGTCTACACATAATATAATCTAGAGACCCGTAAAAAAAAAAAAAATTAATTAATTTAGTCACAGCAATAAGTACTATTGACGCTCGCGGACCGCGTTCGTAATACCGAAGTAAGAAAGAGAGTTGGTCTGAAAGAGAGTGTCGGGGTGAAGGTAAGGAAAGGAATGCTCCGGTGGTTCGGGCATGTGGAAAGAATGTATGATGAAAGAATGACTAAACAGATATACAATGCAAAAGTGGATGGATGCAGAAGTCGCGGAAGGCCACGACACACCTTCCATGATCAAATTGATCGTGTATTAGCAGAAGGTGATGTCAGGAGCCTTAAGAACAGACGAGCGTGCATGAAAAGAGCTATGAATGTCAAAGAAGCAAGTGAGGTGTGTAAGAATAAGCCTATATGGCGCTCTGTTGTTCGTGCCTACCCCGCAAGAGACCTGGCGTGAAGTTATGTATGTAATAAGTACTAGAAAAAATTTTAAATATAGGCAACCTAACAAAAATGTATACCCCTATATATAACTATATATAAAAACTAGATTTTACTTAAATAACACATGAACGTAATAATCTTGCAGCCGGATCTCGGTCTATAAGCCTGCTACGTTCAAATTGCACATATCTTACGTCGAATATTCGTTATTAGGCCCAAACCACTATTCGTGGTGCTAAGTCGGTGCTTAGTAATTTTCAAAATATAGCAATTTTTATGTTTAACTTTGCACCGCCTTCAAGATGTTTTAGATAATATATATTAAAAATAAGATATTATAATTAATAGTAGCTTTAGAAATAAGCTATTTTATACTTTTTGGTTTTTGAAGTCGGTTTTTTAAACGAAGTTTATTTATTTGTTACTGTTTAGTGTCTAGCTATGGTTACGTCTACGAAAGGTGCCGCGCGGAATGGAATATTTTTTCATAAAAAATGATCATATAATGAAAACTACTGGGCCAAACTATGTCAAATTTTGTAGGGGACCAAATGGCAGCAATTCCGCATCGAACAAAAAAAGAATCACGTAAACCGGATCATAAATCCCGGAGTAATCGGTGAACATACATTAAAAAAAAAAAGATTCCGACGAATTGAGAACCTGCTCCTTTTTTTGAAGTCGGTTAAAAAGCTTTTAAGCAAGGTTTGGAACCGGTTTAAAATTGACGGTTCTGATTAATTAAACTATTTGTGGCGTCTTAGTTCATTGAAATGTTACATGAGTTTTGCATTTGTTAGAGAACGCAATTTTATTTTAGGGACATGTGTGCGGGTCAATAGAAGCTTAACCTCAAGTTTGTGGGGTCGCCACCCTTGTCCCCCGGCCGCCATCTTGGAAAAAGGGGTGAAAACACTTTTTTCGCTATATCTCAGAAACTATGCGTCTTACAAATTGTTGTGCCTACAAATATGGTTATATAATTTTTTGCCCTAAATTAAAAATTAAAGAAGTTATAAGCAAAAAAGTGATAATTTTTTTATTAATTCCCAACTCTTTTCTTTACCATACAACTTAACAAATTTAACTTATCGAATGTTAAGCAGGTAGAAAAGGTCCCCCGTTTTCCCCGCCGCCTATGAGGTAGAGTCTCTCTAGTAATAACCGAACTGACGTTACCTGCGTCCTTAGTGGCTTGTCTCTGGGAGTCGTTAAAGTAAGCGGGCACTGTGACGACGGCGTTCTTCACAGAAGTGTTCAAGTATGCCTCGGCCGTTTCCTTCATCTTCATCAGGACGAAGGCACCGATCTGGCTGGGCGAGTACACCTTACCATCACTGCCTGTTAAAAAATGAAATTAATGTCCCAGTGGAGTAGTGATGAGTAGTATTGTATTGTGATTAGTCCCTTCGTACACAAGGCTATGCAAATCTTCGATACTCAACGATTTTAGTTTCCAAGCGATCACCGCCATTGAGGTTCGTACACGAGTCGCGCGCTACCTGCCGGCGAGATCGCCGCTACAAAAGTCTAGATTGCGGAGCAATTTTTGGTGTATATGTGGAACAAGTAAGTCCAGTAAATGCCTATAACTCTCTTTGGACATTCTATACATTGATAAGAATTTCGCATCTGTTTGTTGTAATTCATTTGCAGCTCTACAAACAGTCTGCACTTTATATTTATCTCTATATACGGATGAACCCAGTATCTTCTGTTACGACGATTTCTTTGTTTTCGATAAAGATACAAAATTATAGTTTCATCATCACTTGTGTGAGGCATTTTGGAAAGTGTGATCCGTTTAGCCGTTTATGGTGACTGAATAGGCAACTCGCATCTTGCGATTCAATGTCGTGTGTACGGACCGTGCGCTACTCTATACTCGCAACTTGATACTAATGTCGTATACAACATCAGTATCGAAGATTTGCGTAGCCTTGTGTAGGAAGGGCCTTTTGTACTTGGATTGCAGGTCCTCTGGGAGATCGTTAATAATAATTGGTACCATAAATTCCTCGCGCCTTGTGCCATACACTTTATTATATTTAGGAACAGATATCGGTCGCATGTAGTTAGTTAGGTCTAGTCTAATTAACTAATAGTTATCTTAAATGTTAATAGAGATTATGGAATACTGTATCGCGGTTTCTAGGAAAGCCGAGCGCATATCGGCACTGGACTAGCTGGTATCGCGAATCAATCTAGCACCGCTGCAAAAGCGCATCACGTATAATAAACAAGGGCGCTGATCGGCAATGCAATCTTAACAATATATGAAAATTCATAAACTATAATAGTCAGCCTGTAAGTTAAATTTCCTACTACAGGGTGCAGGCATCCTCATAAGAGACGACAAAATCCCCAGCAAGGTGGTAGGGTATTCGCCCGTATATATATATATATATATATATATATATATATATTAGGGTGGTCGTTAAAAATTAAATTCTTTCAGACGCCCAAAAAAATCCTTCCTTTTGACGAAAAACTACGGGAAAAATTTTGCTTTTTGATTTTTAACAAAAATAACACGTGCCGGCGGCCAATTTAAGTTCATTTTTCGATAAAATTATAGTTTTTTGGAATATTTGTTAATATCGAATATAACTTGGTAGTCATTAACTTAATCTCTATAAATGAATAATTGTATATAAAATTTACTAAATTGTTCATATTTCAAGAAAAATAAAGTTTTGAGTGCTAAAATAAATGATTTAATAAAGTTAATAAGTTTACCAATGAGATTATCTCGATGGATATGAACTTCATCAGTTATTAAAACAAAAGAAACCCTTTTGTAGAGAATTTGATTTCCTATAAGCATATTTTCATGATTTTTTATCAAAATTTAAATAATGTAACAAATATTCCAATAAACTATAATTTTATCGAAAAATGAACTTAAATTGGCCGCCGGCACGTGTTATTTTTGTTAAAAATCAAAAAGCAAAATTTTTCCAGTAGTTTTTCGTCAAAAGGAAGGATTTTTTTGGGCGTCTGAAAGAATTTAATTTTTAACGACCACCCTAATATATATATAGAGGTGTAGATTCTAGAGTATACCATCATAACATCGAGTTGTGTTCCGGCTGGCATTAGCGGCCAGATTCCAGCCTCCTTTTAAAGAGTGGCAGCACCTTTGGTGTTGTCAATGTCTTTAGGCGCTACCACTTTCCAACACGTGAGCATAAAAAAAATAGACGCAAACACGAGGTT
This sequence comes from Dendrolimus pini, assembly GCA_949752895.1. Classification (NCBI taxonomy): domain Eukaryota; kingdom Metazoa; phylum Arthropoda; class Insecta; order Lepidoptera; family Lasiocampidae; genus Dendrolimus; species Dendrolimus pini. The sequence goes on from OX457153.1 coordinate 5,840,550, forward strand.
ATTTTTATTGCACGAGTTCAGCAGACAGCCCACTTGATAGAAAGCGGTTATCATTGGCTATGGACATTTGCAACACCAAAGGTGCTACAAATGCGCCGCTGCTCTCTCTTGAAGGAGACTGGAACTTAGTCACTAATGCCGGCACACAACACAAGGTTGTTATGGCGACATACTTTAGACCAGGGGTGGTAGCCATCCAGTCGGGCAAACACCCTACCACCTGGCTGTGGGTTGTTTTGTCGCCTCTTACGACAGGCCGCCCCAACGCAGGAAATTGTCTTCATTCTCCATTCCCGCATGGATAATAACAGCATGACAAATGGACCTACTTATGCAAAATGGAAACAACCCACATACTGACAGTTTTTAGAAAAAGCCGTTTTTATTAAAGTTTTGCAAAAAAAATTGTCTTAATATTGTGTGTTGATATTTTATCCTATATATTCAAGTAAACCTTTTAGGTTTTTGGATTACCATGGGTCATGGATCTTGTTAGTTTATTATACTCTTGGTGTTTTGTGGGTTAGCTACTTTGCGATAAAAATGTTTTATTCTGTAAATGTTGTCAGAACATTATGATTCTTATTAAGTCGATAGAAGGTGCATTTTGAAAGCCTTCTGCATCCTTAAACCAATTTTGGCATATTCGTGGATTGATTCTGTTTCGCATAAGTAGGTCCAAACGTTCCGCTTTTGCCAAAAAGGCTCTAGAATCTTAACCCCAGCTCACTTTTAGTACATGTGTCCGCGAGTCCGCGATGAGAGTGCAGGTCGCGTTTGTGCACGTGATCGTTAATTGTGTTGTTGTCTCACTCTGTTTATACAGGAGTTGTGAGATAGTATATATATATATATACGAGATAGTGTTAGTCTTGCGGCTTTTTGGTATATCGATAATTGTCTCAAAGGAGCGAGCGTGTTAAAGAGAACATTCTATTAGAGTGAAACCACTCACCCTGCACCCAAGCGTCGCCGTTCGAGGCCCTCACGACTTTATACGAGAGGTTCTTCATGTCCTTCTGGACCTCCGGGTCGTCGAACCGCCTGCCGATCAGACGCTTGGTCGCGTAGAACGTGTTCACGCTGTTGGTGACGGCCTGCCGCTTGGCCGGCATGCCCACCAAGCGTTCGCCTTCTTTACTGAACGCCACGTGGGAGGGAGTCGTGCGGGAGCCTTCGCTGTTCTCCACGACCTAAAAGAAAGAAAGAGATATAATGCTGGAGAAAGAAAAAGACGGAGAGATAAGGCCAGACCCCTGTCAGGAACAAAGTTCCTCACATTAAATAGGGGATATAATGCTTGAATGAGAACACTTTATTGTTCACTGTCAACAAATGTTCATAGGCGATGGTAACCGCTTCCCATCAAGTAGGCCATCTGCCTGTCTGCTGAACTCCTGCAATAAATAATAAAATTCACTAAAATTAAAACTACGTTCTTAAAAACGGCGCTTAAAGCGATCTCTTTCAGGTAACCCCCTAAACTAAGGAAAATATTAAAACATGACAATGGCGGTGTAGACAATAAATAATATAAAATATTCAAAATATATGAAATAAGTAAATACAAATCTTTATTATATACTATACTAGCGGATACCCGTCCGCTTCGCGTGACGTAAAATCCGTTCTTAGCTGACCTGTAGTTGGCGAAAGGAAGGTTCATGTCAAATTTAAAGTCTATAGGTATTAAGTTCCTGAGATATCATGATGAGTCACTATATACGTGGATCTCAATTATATATATATATATATATATATATATTAACACAGTATATATCATAATATATCTTATACTAATATATAAAGCTAAGGATTTGTTTGAACGCGCTAATCTCAGGAGCTACTGGTCTGATTTGAAAAATTATTTCAGTGTTAGATAGCCCATTTATTGAGGAAGGCTATAGGCTATATATCATCACGCTAAGACCAAGTAGCGGAGCACCAATGAAGAATGTTTCAAAATCGGAAGGTTTTTTTAACTATTCCACGCAGACTAAGTCGCGGGCAGAAGCTAGTACAGAATAACCAGCACAATTATACCTGCTTTTACCTTATGTGAAGGTTTCTGCCGGTTCACTATTTTTTTCATGTAAGCAAACTGACAATTACAAAACAGGCATAGGCTTGCAGCTTTAGATTATAAGGATGGTTGTATGAAAATAGTGTATCACGGTTTCTAGGAAAGCCAAGCGCATATTGGCACTGGACTAGCTGGTACCGCGAATCGATCTAGCACCACTGCAAAAGCGCACCTCGTATATAACATGGGCGCTGATCGGCGATGCAGGAAAAAGAAGCTTTTTTCGATCTTAAAAAAAAATAATTTTTACTGCAGGAGTATATCAGGCAGGCAGACGGTCCACTTGATTGAAAGCGGTTACTATCGCCTATGGACATTTGCAACACCCAAAGTGCTACAAATGCGCTGCTGCTCTCTTAAAGGGGACTGGAACTTGGCCACTAATGCCGGAACACAACTCAAGGTTCTTATGGCGACATACTTCAGACAAGGGGTGGTAGCCATCCAGTCGGGCAAATGCCCTACCACCTAGCTGTGGGTTGTTTTGTCGCCTCTTACGACAGGCCGCCCCAACGCAGGAAATTGTATTCTTTCTCCGTTCCTGCACCGATAAAACTTTTCACAATTAACAAACAATTTTTTAAAAATGTTTATTTCAAAGAGTATATTTCTGAGGTGGTCTAATTGTTACCAAGTCAGGGTCTGATAGGTAGACCACAGAGAAATAAAGAGCAATATTCAAATATTATAGTCAGATATAACATGTTTTACATATTTTTTCAAAAGCTATAAGTGTTTGCGAACTAAATAGAATAGAATATATTTTATTGTGCAAAGATGCTACATAAAATCAAGCCATTAATATACAAAAACAATCAGCGGTCTCCTTCCAGTCAACGTTTGATGGAGTTTAAAAAGGACAACAGAAGTTGGTAGTTGATAAACCAGCACTAGTACAATAATTTAGTATATTAATCAATAAATAGTAATATAGAAGATAATTTAATAAATAAATGATGGATGGGTACAGATGTAAAGGTAGACCAAAAAAAGATGGATGGATTGCGTGAAGAATGATGTGATGATTTGTGGTGTGACAGAAGATGTATGTCAGAATAGAGGAGTGTGAAAGGAAAAGACATATTGTGCCGACCCCAATTAATTGGGATATGGTGAAAGAAAACAGAGAAATAATAATACATAATTATGTACCTACTATGATACAAATTATATACATACATACAAAATTAATTAATCTGTTAAAAGAAAATAATGCTCATGTTTGCTTGATGTTAAAGTGGAATTAAATTTTTTTTTTTTAACATCTTTATGTGTGTGCCAAGTAGACCACAAAGTTTTATTCCTACTGCTTCCAAGCCATGGGGAAAACCCTGGTAAGCAACCACGGCCATATGATTGGTTTATTATGCCCATCAGGATGGCTGCTACCCTTGGTATAAAGTATGCCGCCATAACCACCTTGGGGCTATGTTCCGGCATTACTGGCCAGGTTCCAGTCTCCCTTTAGAGATTGGCATCTCATTGGTAGCACCTTTGATATTGCACATGTCCATAGTCAATGGTAACCACTTTCTATGAGCTAGAAAAAGAAAGCAAATATGATACTCCAAGATAAGTTATATGTTCTCACTAACCTTGGGTGTTTTCCCCTCCATGACAGCAACGCAAGAGTTGGTCGTGCCCAAATCGATGCCGATGACCGCGCCACGGACGCCCTCGGACCTACAAGCACACATACAATGCATCGTGACACAAACACAGACTACGCATTCTCAACAATGTTGGTCATCTGTGACCGTACCATGACCGTGTGATTATAAAACTCCACCAAAAACAAATACGCACTGCAGTTGGAATGTTACAAATAGTATTGAATGATATTATAACTAATATTAGTACTACTAAAAATCAGCGAAAAAAGTTGAAACATTGAAATGTTGGTATGGGATGTTACTAATACCAACATTACAATGTCTCGCTCGACTTTCCGACTTTTTCAACGATCTCATTAGTAGTACTAATATCAGTAACATCATTCGATTATGAAAACAACTAATTCATACATACATTCATAATCAATTATCAAAATTAGTAATTCAATGTAATTCGATTATATAAATAAGTATGACCGCCCACCTCTACAATATATTACTTTAATTTTGTGAATTTCTTCTTCTTACATACAAAGGTCAACCTACTTAACGAAGTTAGGTTATGACGAAATATACTGAAATAACAATTAACACTTACTTATTTCTATACTGAAGTCCATTGCGCGAGTAAATAGGTACTGTCGGTGCTGCAGTCTGAAAAATGCAGAAACAATAAGTAAAATTAGTAGAAAAATTTGTTAAAAAGCGCCGTCCATGTGATCAAAGGACCGGTCTGATTTATTGAAGAATTAATCAAGAATATGAATCGGAATTACTATTGAGGAGGTTAAATCAACAATTAGGGGTGATAAGCTCATGTGACATACGATTTTCATTCGTTTTTGGTAAAGAAAAATTGTCACTTACGTTCTTTAAAATTGTGGAGAAATTTCTCTGTGTATAAACGTCCGAGCTTATTCCCGAACATTCCAAAGCCTTTCGGCCAATCACCCGCGTGGCGGACAACATTTTATATGGTTTTTCAACAATAATCTGATTTAATCTCTCGCTATTTTTCACTTTAAACAGAACATGTGGGTGACGCAACTTCACGAAAGAACGAATTCAAGTCAACTTTTTTATTTTTTATGCAACTGAGAATATTATTGCCAGTCGAAAAACAATTGCGTTTTTTGGAATGTTCTCGTCTTTCGTTTTTATATGAACTTTCATTGCGTTAAATGGCAATAATAATTTAATAATTTCTATTGGTGCATTTTATTAAAGGGTTTTAAATAGACCAATCCCAAACAAGAATTTTATTAGGGAGTACAGACTTCTTATATAATGTTTTAGAAAGCAGTTTTCAAATGTCTTTGTGTAATATTGAAAAGAACTTGGAATAATAAATTACATAGAACAATTTAATACTTTTTAAAAATAACATTAAGGAGAAAATAATTGAAATAAGTTGAACACCTTTAATAGTTTAGTACAAAACGGTTTCTAGCAAGTGCCATCTATTGTCAAATAGTTAAAACTATTATTGAATGAGGCCAACTGCCAAGCCATAAATAAAAAAAGATCTTGATAGACCATTTGATAATGGTCCGTTTTTTTTTTTTTGAGGCGAGGGAAAATGCTGACCGATTTACGCACTCTCTGGGCCGTCACTAGGAAACGGCACGCATCCATCGGGGGCGATAACGCTAGCAATAGTATGCTTTGTTTGCGCTCCGTCCGCGATGGCGTGACAGAGGAGTGTGGAAGACTCAGAGCGATGCCGCACGGGCGAGCAACCTCAATACCCACTAAAAACCCCCTCCTCCCTGTCGACCCTGCGCTTTTGTTGTGATGGAAAGACTGAGATATAGAACATAGTTAGGCAACAGTCGATCCAGCGCAATAAAGTGCCTGGAGTGTGCCCTGGGAGAACACACCCCACTTCGAAACGGGGGCAGATGAATCCCTTGCGTTGCCTAGTAGCAAGGGCCCCCCGTACCGGAACCTAACTCAGGGAGGGAAGTAATGCGCGTACCTGCCTCTCCGGGTGCCAGCTGAAGGCCGGCGACCTCGGGTAGAGACATTAGCACGCCCTGCAGGACTTCGTTCCCTGTCCCTTTCTGCGGCCTCTTTGAGAGACATTACTGCCTCACAGAAAGTAACCGCAGACTCCCAGCGGTCGTCGCTGTGCAACATGGCCGTTACCAAGTCGCCAGGCGATCCGACGGCTCCTACGTGCGTCTCGAGCTCGAAACGCTGAGGCTTTCATGCAGCGCACTCGACAAGCGTGTGAAACGCCGTATCGGGTGCGCCGCACTGGCGGCAGTCCGGAGAAGGCAAGCAGCCCACAATGCGAAACAGATACTGATCGAAACAACCGTGTCCGGTCAGTATCTGCGTCGTCCTGAAGGTCAGGGTTCCGCTGGTGCGGGTGACCCATCTCTCCAGCTGCGGCCTGATTGCATCCATCGTATCGCCGCCGGCCACAGGGTGTTCGAGGTCACGAGACCATTCGACGAGGCAGCAAGCGGTTTCCCGCTTCCTGACCGTCTCTAATCAAATGGTCCGTGCTTTGTATGCAAGCAAGCATGGAGGATTGAGGTAAGGAGAACCATCTCAGTACCTACCTTGGTACAATACTAGTCTGTGTCAGTACCTATATAAAAAGTGTCCACCCACTGAAGTGCAGCAAATTAAGATGCCGCCATAGTAGCAAGTATTTAAAAATAGCGCCACAAATAATTAGAGTAGGATACTAGATTAAAGAAGGTAGGAAAGAAAGACTTCCTCTTTGTCACGGCATATGCGTTTTTCAACCCAGCACACTTCACTTCGTTTATAACTGCTAAATTCATATCATTGCCTTTTCTCTTAGACCATTTAATGGTCTAAGCCTTTTCTACACTAGCGCTATTTTGACGAGTTTTCGAACCATAATATGCTGTTTACAGGTGGACACTTTTTCAACTGGTCCCCCATACTAGATGGTCCTCCTTACCTCTATCCTCCATGTATGCAAGATGCAAGCAGTTAAGTTTATTATAATTATGCTTTAAATACAACAATGGTTTAGCAACTGCCAACTTTTGTATTCCTTCTTTATTCCATTCAAAGGTTGTCCGGAAGAAATCGCCATTACTTGTACATATTTTAAATTATATTATATTAATGTTCTTAATTTTATTTAGCACTTTTGTACAAGATAGTATAGTCTATTCTAAATTTTAGTTAAATTCCAAAGCAATAATACTATTATCATGTGTTCTAAGGAATAGAATATTAGGAGTGAAAATCACTCAGTAAACTAACTTTTAACGTCTAATTCTTGCAGAAATAAATGGTGACTTAAGTTTGAAACTTAAAACATTATCAGTTTTTGATTGGATTGGTTTTAAAATAAGTTTAGTTTTGAAATATAACAAAAGCTTAAATGTGAGAAAAGTGAAATGATCGTTTCAGGACTTTTCCCGAATTATTTTGTTTACTGGCTTATTGCCATTTCTTTTATGACTTGCTATTATCGCTGAAAACAATTTCTGAAGAAAACACAATGTATAAATAAATCATTTGTATTTAATTTACATAAGTATTTTATATATTACTATTTTATTTTAAACATTTTGTGAGATCAATATTAATTTATATTCTATATAAGGCTGCTTTTCCACTGGTAACTTATACAACTGAAAAAAAATACATACAATACCATATATACTGGTAACTTAGTTGTATGTAATTCGACAGTGGTTTTGTGAAAGCAAATAATCATATTTAAATGCTTTTATTTTAAGATATCAGAGACAAGACAGTTTATTAGAAACCCAAAATATGATAAGTATATGTGATCAAACATACATTTAAATGAACATAATTCGGTAGTTGTCAATTTTTGAGAAACAGGTTTATTTTGAGCCTTATGGTCTATTTTAGACAAAATATTAATATTTCAGCAAAAAAACAACATTAACATATTTAATTTAGCAATTTTATAAATATTTTGACATTTCGTCACAAAAACGCGTCAAGCTGTCATGGCGTCTCGCATGACGTCACAGTGTGCAAAATAAACATCTGTTTCGTTGAAGTGTTATCTGAGAAGTCATTGATAATTTCTTGTGTTTTGCATACTATGACGTCACGCGCTCTGATCGGCGTTTATTGTCACGTGGCTAATGGCTGCAATATAACAATTTTATTTCTCAAAAATATCAATTAATATTTAATATTTTAGTTAAAACAATTTATTTTTGTCATATTTAGATCGTAATCTACGATATATATTAAAATCAGCCTATATTTTTCATACTGTCAACTACTGAATTATAGCGCCATGCTGTAATCACTATCCTTAGGGCCAGCTCGGTCGGTGTTCACGTACATGTCACGTTCTTACAGAGTATCGCTGTGAAATGATTAGCCTTGAGCTAATAGTAGTTCGTGCGATGAATAAGAGTTTCGAGGGCCAACTCCCCCTCCCTCTATTCAATCCTCCGTATTCCAATCTTATCGCTTCTATCCCAATCCTCCTGTCTGATTCCTCTATCTATCCTATCCCATCCTATTGGTTAGCAACGCGTTGGCTTTGCCATAGGTGTTATATCGTCGTCGTGACGGTAACCATTTTCCATGAGCTGGACACGATGCCTATCGTCGTACATCGTAGTGCTAAATTTTGAAATCCGGAGTTTTCTTAAGTAACAGTAAAGCCCATTAGCTACCGGCACTCGCCATACTCAGTTTCTCCAGCCTGTTAGAGGTAATTTTATATAGCTGTCCCGGCAGACGTCGTCCTGCCAGGAAAAGCTTCAATCGATATGCTGAGAGCAGCGCCAACTACCGGGTCCAATTGTGAACCAACTCAGAAACTTCTTTGGCTCATGCGCAACAACTTTGCTAAAGATCATCACATGATCAAATGTATAGTTTACGATTCTACAAGGACATACAGACGAACATTAATTTTTATATACGAGAAGAAGTAACCTATAACTTCAAGGTACTGAAATGAATTTAAACAGTTTTATAGACACCTTATATTATCCTCGTAAATTGCTATTGCGCCTGGCTGCCATTTTGGTGACGTAACCGTAGTCGAACACTTAAGGCCATGTCCGCACAGCGATATTTCACCGCGAGATTTTTATTCTCGCGTATTAAATTCCGCGACCGGAATTACACCTAGTACGAATGCGAAAAAAAATTCGTACTATTTTTGACAGTTTAATTCAGTTCTCGGCTGAGACGCACGTGTAAAATGGACAACCGATTTTAATTTATCTAATGCTAAGGCGGCGTAACCGACGTATCAAAAGATGTCATGAACATTGGATTCACCCACTTGCGGCATTGAGACCCATGAAAGGATTTTTTTACATAAAATATCAAGAGGTACGAAAATACAGCAAAAAGTTTGTTGGCTATTACAGAATGACAAAAAAACCATTCGATAATTTACTACAACTTTCAATAGCAACGTTGCACGAATGAGCGAATCGTGCTAATTTTATTCCACTGTGCGAACATAGCCATACTTACTTTATACGGTACAAAATATTCGCGCGGAAATAAATCGCACCGCTTCGCGTTCAATTTGCATCAAGTCACATATTTTTTTACCCGCGCGATTTTTTTATCGCCATTGCGGCTACTCCTATAATATTCAATGTGTTACAGAATTACGGGAAAAAAATCGTGCTGTGAAATATCGCTGTGCGGACAGGCCCTTACAGTACATCACTGGCCGGCGAGTACCGGTACATATCGAGTTGCGGATGACGTCACGTGAATGTTAATTGACAAGGTTCCAGCGCATTACCAATTTGCGGGGATAATACACTTTGAACTCATTGATCCATATAAAGGTATGAAATATGAAATGCTTTTGCTTTAAAAGAAAAATCAACGTAAATTAGTTTTATAATATTCATTCGGTAGTTTTTGAAATTTAAAAATATTTTATATTTATTTGTCGCGTATTAATCAGGTGTGGTAGAAGATGGCGCTGGCGTCTCGTCCCTAACTGCAAGCAACCCGCGCAGCGCGAGCGCCTCCTGACGTAGAGCAGCGACGTGCGCGCGAAGGGATGCATTCTCTTGCTCTAAAAGGCATGCACGCCAGGCTATCTGAAAATAAGTTTTACTTTTATTTGAGAGATTACTCTGTGGAGATAGACTGACAGAAGAGTAGGCACTGGCTTAAAATCCTAGTTGCCAAGCCATAAATTTAAAAAAAAATAAAAAATAAAGAAGAGTAGGTATTTGGTGGCCATTTGAGGGAGTGTGAATTTGGCCCCACTTTTTTCGATTTTCGTTTTTTTTTTTTTAAAATTGTTTGTTCGTCGTTTGTTCGTTAATGTTCGAATGTAAAAATTGTTTGTTCGTCTTTTATTTATTTATAATTAATTAAACAAATGATCACCCTTAAGTTGGCCCCCCTTATTAGATATCTTTATTTTTATCGCTCAGATTAATTAATTTTGATCAATTATCGTTTGTTCGACGACTATTTGTGATTGTTCGATCACAAAAATAATTAAATTCCCAATTATTAATTATTTTATATCTAATAAGCAAACCATCAAATGGCGACTGAGCGATGCATAGTGCATATAATCGATGAAGTGGAGTTATATGCCGGTATAGTAAAATTTGACTTTATCGTGGAAAAATTTGACAAATTTGTTATTTTATAACTAAAAATAACAAATAACAAATGAATTAAAAGTGTGATGAGTTACAGCTTAAAAAAAAATTTTTTTTTTGAAAATAAACCTTTAATTGATCGTCAGTTATAATTATACTTGTAGTGCTGACAGCTTTAACAAATGACAACTACGTCCGTTATATTATTGTATAGATATATTGTTGCTTCTATTGTAAGAAAATTTACCAACTAAGTTAGGTGTAAAAGGTTAATATTAATAAAAAAAATTATCTGATTATTTTATTAATTTTTTTGTTTTTTTTTCTCTTACAGGCAGCTTTCGAGTAACTTATTATGCCACCTGTAGCAGCTGTGCCGGTCGATTTAGCTGTGAAAGTATTAAAAAAATACATGCTCATTTCGCCAATGATGAATTGCCACTATGGAAGTCAGAAATTTGGAAAAAAATTACAAACGATCCTGAGCTAGAGGGTAAATGGTCTATTGGTAGCGTGAGAACGAATGTTAGAGAAGATAGAAGAGGAATTTTGAGTGAAGCCAGAAGACAGTGTGGTATCACTGTAAATATTATATCTGATAAAAAATCAAACGTAAATGAAAATTGTGAGATCTCAGAAGAGTCAGATGAAGATTGTGACGAGGATGATTTGAATGAAGAATCAGATTCTGAGAATGATGATATTTATAAGCATGAATGTTTTACAGTAGAAATTTCCCGGGATCTGTGGAATGAAATACACAACCTTGAGCCTCTGGTTTACAAAGGTCGCAAATATATTGGGTTTAAACCCAAGGTGTGGACCAATGCAGTATCTAATGCTTTTTGGAAGCAGCACCATTTAAAGTGTGCTTTCGTGTTTATAAAGAGGCAGAATTACTGAAAATGGAAGAAATTATGCGACTATAACCGGACGCTGTAGAGCTAAAAATTGTCACAATCCAGTGAGAGGAATAATTAAAGACTGTCCTGGAGAGGTCGGGCCCGTATATATTAAAATGTTTTGCCGTGATACTCGTTTCGTAAAACACGAAGATGTCAAAAGACCACTTAACGGAACAGAACGTGTGAAAGTGCAAGCAGAACTTTTGAAAACTCGTGCTTCTGCTTGGAGGAAGGATAAGGCCAAAGATTATATAGATCCGGGAGATACTGGTTCGCCGTTTGTGTATGATTCGAATACTCTGCATCAAGCGAAGAAAGAAGCTAGCAACAAGAAACTTGGTATTAAAACTGATGACACGCGAGACATGATTTTAGCGATTAGAAACATGAATGTTGATCCGTCTTATGTTAATTCTATTTTGGCGATTGGTGATACACCATTTTATGTATCTTATGCAACTCCAACGCAGTTTCAAGCATACAGTGAATATCAACGCACACATCGGCAATATTCATGTGTATGTATAGATGCAACCGGTGGTGTTGCAAAAAAACTCATCGATTCAAGAGGCGACAAGACAGGTTATATTTTTTTGTACGAAATTGTGATAAATTTTAATGGAACCTCAGTAGCCGTGTATCAAATGTTGTCGGAGGTACATGACACTTCTTTCATCGCTTTTTGGCTCTCGCGATGGGTACAGAAAGTTAAATTACCCAGCCAAGCAATTTCTGATAGCTCAAAAGCCCTCTTAAATGCGATGTCGATTGCTTTTAATAATAAAACATTAAAAGAATGTATTAATTTTTGTTTTGAAGCATTAATTACTGAAACTAATAAACGTCCCAACACGTTTATTAGACTAGATACTGCACATTTCATCCATGCTGTGTCTAAGTGGAAGTGTTTTGAATCAGCATTAAGTAAAATAGTTAAGAATTTTTTTATCCGTTGCATGGCGCTAATTGTTGACTATCGAGATTTAAAACAACTGGAAGAAATTTTTATTTTAATGCTAATTGTTGCGAACACAGAGTTTGAAGATTCAATAATTGCTGTTGATAATAACTGTATGGCCCCTTTAGACGCCAGAAAACGCTTGGAGGTATTTATTTCTGATAGAAACATTAAAGTCGCAGAAAGTGATTTAGATGAACCTGATTCGGACGACAAAATTCTTCTGGATAAGCTTTCTAATTTTGATACAGATCACCTCGGTTGGTCTGTCTCCATTTTAACGTGGGTTGATAATTTAAGTCGAAAAGCTAATACAATTATTTTTACTGGGTCGAATCTAAATAGCTTTCGTGTACGTGGTTTATACGACAGACTACTAGAAAAAATTAAAGTTTCCGATTTTTACAAATATTTGCACTCCAGAGACGATGTCTAGAGGAACATCTTGTTTCGTAGAAGGTGACTTTAAAGATTTAAAATTGGATTGTGGATTTAAACCATCCCGGGACCCACTCAAACACACACACAATATTATTTTATTTTATTATATTTATGGCTTGGCAACTAGGCCTTTAAGCCAGATCTTAGTTTATAATATACATTTAGTTTCTTCATTTTCTTAAGCCTATGTGTAGCACAGCTGAACTGTAGGTAATCAGCTAGTGCCATTCAACGGAGTTCTTGTGACAACTCAAAAGGCCACATTTGACTATACAGTTCACATTTCTCACAAAACACAATAATCACTACTCAAAAACTATCAATATCCTACAACTATTGTTCATTTTAGAGTAATTTTACACATTTTTAGAAAATAAAACTGCACAGCACAACATCACCTTTCAGTTCCCGCCAAAAACTCCACACACACAATATTTCATCAAAATCGGTAAAGTCGTTCTCAAGTTATGCGCTTACCAACACATTATGCGATTCGTTTTTATATATAAGATTAGCTTCTGCCCGTGACTTCGTACACGTGGAAAGGAAGTTAAAAAACACCCGCGATTTTGAAACATTCTTCATTGGTGCTCCGCTCCTATTGCTCTTAGCGTGATGGTTTATAGCCTGTAACCTTCATCAATAAATGAGCTATCTAACACTGAAAAAAAATTTCAATTCTGACCAGTAGTTCCTGAGATTAGCGCGTTCAAGGAAACAAACTTATCTGCTTTATATATTATATATATAAGACAAAACTCTCACTGACACCACACCCTATCAAATTATCCGCTTCTATTATGTTACGTTGCAGAGAAATTACTTTTAGTCTGTTATAAGCTGTTTAAGTAATTAAAGCTTTCTAACTATCCCACGGTAACTCTTTAATTTTTCGGGATCAAAAGTATCCTATATGTTGACCAGGGATATAAGCTATCACCATACAAAATTTCATTTCAATCGGTCTAGTCGTTTCGAAGATTAGCCGTTACAAACAGACAGACAAACAGAGAAACAAAAAATTCAAAAAAAAAACGAATTAGTTCTATTTCACTTCTTACATCCCCCTGACTCGGTTTTTAGCATTTTTTTTAATTGTACAGAAATTTGACCTCTACAATTTTATTATATATATAGAATATAGATAATATAGATTATTTTTACATGTATGTATTTACAACTAAAAATTATTATTTTATGTAAATTTTCAGATTGTCTGGAGTAGCAGCTTATGGTGTCGGTCATTATTTTGCATACTGTAGGAAAATATCAGGTAGCTGGAAAAAATTCAATGACCTCAAAGTGAAACCTGAGTATGTGTCACCTAGCACTCAATTGCAGCCTCACGGAGTTTTTTATGTTTTAGAACCACAATGAGTCATTTAATTGTGATTTTTTAGCGAGTAAAAGAATGTTATGTTCTTTTGATTTTATTTTTATACTTTTTAGAAAAATGACCAATGATAAATAGTAATAATGATAAGCAATTATAGTTAACATTAAAATATAGTATTTCTAGATTAAATATGCAATATTAAGTTTCACCCATATGCTTGTTAATATTCAATATCATTAAAAATGACTGAATTTATTAAAACCACGCTAATCGTACTCTAACGACTAATTGGCTGTCTTCACCTACATTTTTTTGTTGAAGTATTGTTGAAGGTTTCAATATTTTTTTGATCTACATAAGAAATAATTAGACAGTATAAACGCACTCGTTAACAAAACGCTAGTAAATACGGCCATTGCCAGCTGACGGACAAAATCAGCGCATGCGCAATGTAGGCGTGAGGTGATGGTCTGCTTATTAGATATAAAATAATTAATAATTGGGAATTTAATTGTTTTTATGATCGAACAATCACAAATAGTCGTCGAACAAACGATAATTGATCAAAATTAATTAATGAATGAATGAATGAATGAATGAAAACTCTTTATTGTTCACCATAAACTTAAATCTAGACAATTGATACGGATACATTTGTATTAGAACAATGGGCGGCCTTATCGCTTATAGCGATCTCTTCCAGGCAACCCGGTGTCAGGAGATTTTAAACGAAATTTAAATATAAGAATTTTGGTGGTGTATTATAAAAAAAAATAAAGTACTATATATACTTATACTACTTATATATATATATATATATATATATATATATATATATACATATAGATAATCATATATACATATATAATTAGATATATGATGATATTATAAATATATATACATTCAAACAATAGATACATTAATTTAATGCAACAATTTTTATTTAATGGACCAATAATGGTCAGTGACCATACTTTTAAATGTAGAAATTGATTTAGCTTGTCTGATTGGTAAAGGGAGGGAGTTCCACAGGCGAACAGCCTGTACGGCAAAAGCATTTCCTATGAAGGAAGAAGTGTGTGCAGGTATTTTTAATAAAAGATTTTCATTTGAGCGCAAATTGCAGGAATGAGATTGGTAGAGAAAACTAAAAAGTTCCTTTAAATATTGGGGAGAACAGGGATTGTAAAGGATATTGTGTAAAAGTGAGAGTAGGTGAACATTCCGGCGAAAGCGAATTGGTAACCATTTAAGCTTATCACGAAATTCGGAGACATGGTCATATTTACGCAAACCAAATATGAACCGGATACAAACATTTTGAAGGCGTTCTAGCTTATCTAGTTGTTCCTGGGTTATGTCGAGATAGCAGGCATCTGCATAATCAAGTATGGGAAGAAGCAAGGAATGTGCAAGCATAACCTTAGTAGCAGTAGGTAGGAAATTCTTCAACCTTCTGAGCGAAGCGGATGACGCGAAAAGTTTCCTACTGATTTCAGTTACGTGAGGCCGCCAAGACAGTTCTCTGTCAATGACAACTCTTAATCTGAGCGATAAAAATAAAGATATCTAATAAGGGGGGCCAACTTAAGGGTGATCATTTGTTTAATTAATTATAAATAAATAAAAGACGAACAAACAATTTTTACATTCGAACATTAACGAACAAAAATTAAAAATAAAAAAAATCCGAAAATCGAACAAAGTGGGGCTAAGTTCATAGTTCCGCAATTTGAAGCAGATAATCATAGAGTAAATTAATAATAATAATATGATAGGAGAATTTTGCTGTGTAGATTAATGCGGTGCAGTGCACTATTTATTCCTTTTTACCTTTAAAATCATCGCGATTTACCATTATCATTTAACATTTTAGCAGAACCCTAAATATCAGGATCGTAAAACACGTAATCTTTAATTATGGAATTATTCTAGATAAACAAAATAATTTTATTGCCAAGATGTTCTTGTGTAGGTACTAATAAAATTCAATTGAAAGAAAAATAAAGCTATGCGTATAACGTACGCACACAGGATTCTTTATCTTTAGTGATGAAAAATATTGCTTCTATGGCAATATTTTTAAATTTACTATTTACGATAGATACTCGATGCTTCTTCTTCTTTTGCTTTTTCTACAGACATCTTTGGAATTAATTAAAACAACAGAACTTATTGTTATATAATTATATAAGTTGTATTCGTTTAACTTCATTTAGCATCATGTATGTATTATGCTATAAAGGTTCCCCTTTATTATTATATTTTATTTCATTTATTATATTGTGACAGCCGAGGGTAGAACTTTCCGGCAGCCTAAACCAGTCGCAAGACTTTTGGAAAAAAGTAGAAGATTCTGGAAGGAAAAGACAAGGACGGATATATTTCGGAAAGGGATAGACGTTGAACGAATTTTCTAGAATAGAGAGTTTGGGAAAGAAAATAAAGAGATGTTAGAAAGGGATAGGATGATAAACGAAAGTTCTCGAATAGAAGGTTCGGGAAGGAAAAGACGGAGATAGATAGATGTTTAGAAAGGGCCAGATAGTAAATAAAAGAATAACGGAATTACGGGTTCTATAAAATTCTTCCGGGTATATAAGCAGTGTATGGCGCGTCTACCGGGCAGTTTAAAGTTGAGTTGAGTTCAAGACAGCGAAGCGACAAGTGCGATACTAAAGAGTTGGAAGAGAAGGTTAATAGAAGACAGTGACGAGTTAAGAGGTCAATTTATTGACGAGTTTAGTGGACAGTTAAGGGAAGGAGGTGTGTAGCGTAGTTCAAGGGAAGAACTAGAAGCGAGCTAGACGCGGTAATATCGGAGGTGAGCACTGCAGTAGCAGGAGGTGGTCTACGCAATATCGGCGAAGGTATTGTTAGCGAGACACCTTATCGTCGGGACTGTGCATCTTTGGTCGTGGGTATAGCGGCAACCCTGCAGGAAGGTATTACTTGCGGCTGTGTAAGTCAATAAAAGCTTTTAGACAAAAACTGCTGTTTTCTTCCAATCCATAAGTGCGTTCCCCCGCACGCACGTAACAATATTAAACAAAACGTAATTCCATAATGTCATCTTAAAAATGGTATTTGTCAAGTTATCTACGAAGATAGTACCTGATCTTCTCTGATTCGTCTGGCGTCTCTGGATTTCTTGGCAGCTTGATTGTTTCTTCGCCGCCGTTCGAAGTACTTCTCGTCTTTGAGTTCAGGTGGAATGGGTCGCTTCTCGCCACGACGGCGAATTTCGCAGTCGCTGGGTGGCGGGCTCAGCACTGTTGATGATACCGTACATTAATAATGTTGCTTTTTATGCTTTGCTTGTTGCTTTGCATGTTTAAAAAAAACTTCGTTGAAAAAAAACCCACTTCAAAAACTAAAAAGTATAAAATAACTTATTTCTATAGCTATGGTTGCGGACAGAGAGCACCCCCCTGACCCGCCCGCCGGAGCACACCTACTCTCCGCGCCCCGCATACCGCCGGCGCCCTCAGAGGGCACGATTAGCACTTAGGCGTCGGGCGGGATGCGGGACTTAAGGAGCGACCCTGGCAGGCGAAAACTCTCTGCTACTCTACTCTTCACCTCTCAGCATCGCTCTAATGTATCTTGTAAATAATTACGCTCTGTACTTATTTGATGTATTCTTTTAATTCAACAATAATTATACAGTCCAATAAAATCGAGTTTGATTTCCAAAATAAAGAAGCAACTGCCACCAATAGTTTTTTGGTACTTCGCCGCCGGATAGAAGAATCGCAAAGAAGAAACGAGCAGTGTCTTTTGCTCCATCGAAACCTCAAGAAAGAAGAAAGACCAACTCTATACGGTCTCGTAGCGGTACCCTAAAGAAGAAAGAAGATCATTATAGAAGATCATCGTGGGCAGCCCGGACTACGTACCAGGAGACCAAGGGTTCCTGCCGGACTACGTACCAGGAGACCAAGAGTTCCTGCCGGACTACGTACCAGGAGACCAAGAGTTCCTGCCGGACTACGTGCCAGGAGACCAAGAGTTCCTGCCCCGGACGCCGAGGCTACGCGTCTGCAGGATTAAGACCGGAAGAAAGAATAACGTTACTTCGTACCGTGACCAAGTGTCTGTCCACCTAACGGTGCCAAATGGTCAGTTCACAAGGTCGTAGACGGTGCGCTGTTTCCAGTTAGGTCGGTCTAAGGTCTCAGTGTTTAGTGTAGTGAATTAGGATCGGTAATACACACACATATACACACACACAGGTCAGGGTAATCGGTCATACGTGTTAGGCTAAGGCAAGGACCGAAGATGCCGAATATTAGGAGCAAGACCGCCGAAGACAGAGTGCAGAGAGCGTATCAAGAGCCCCCCGCGTCGCCGTCCGTGCATATATCTGCGTCCGCATCCGCGCCGAACGTATCGCGACCCGCGTCGCCCGGAGTGCAACAGACTACGACCGCGCAAATACACGCCGCGACTCGTACAGGATGCCGATCGCGATCAGCTTCCGTCCGATCACACCGCTCGCAGCTAAGCGCCGCCACTTTGGTGAGGCAAGTGGAACTGGAAGCAGAAGAACAAATCGCCGCTATCCGACGAGAAGAGCTCCAGTTACAAGTGACACTGATCAAGAAGAGGGTCGCTGCGAATATAGCCGCCCTCAAGGAGCAGACAGAGGGAAACAGCGTGTGCGAAGACGATGGGGTGGAAACAGATAGAAATATCACAGAGTGGTTGAAGAACACCCGCATACGGGGAGAGTCGCCGAGCGCAGGCGACGGGGCCGAGCTTGGAACGAGAGAAGCCGGACCGCGACCACCGTTAAACGTTGCGGGAAGAGCGAGGGAAGTGTATCCAATGGGGCGCGACCGGTCTGCGGAAACGAACGACCAGACCGCTCGCGTGACGTTCAGAACGCCGCGCAACGCAAGATCACCGACGCCGACCAGATCCAGGGATCGTGGAATCGACCGCCTAGCCGACGTGCTGGAACGCATGACTCGCAACAGGCCGACACCGCGACAGTGCCAGGAGTTGCCTACCTTTAGCGGGGCCCCGGGAGAGTGGCTGCCGTTCAAAGCTGCCATGCGGGAGTCGACGAGCGTACACGGATTCTCACCTGCGGAGAACTTAGGACGTCTACGCACTTGCCTTAAAGGCGAAGCAAGAGAGTGCGTGACAGCCCTGCTGTATACCGCCGTGGATCCTGCGATCATCATGAAGACACTGGAGCGCTGCTACGGACGTCCAGAGATCATAATCAGTCGTGCATTGGAAGATATCAAGAAGTTGCCACGATCGGGTTCGTCTGCCAGCGAACTCAACAGCCTAGCCACCAAGCTGCAGAATATAGTGACGGTTATCTCGTGCGTCGACAACAAGGGGTATCTACTTAACCCTATGTTGACACGACAGGTCGTCGAGAAGCTCAGCCCGCATCTACGAACGAAATGGTGCGACTTTGCAGATGAATTCTCGAGCCGAGACGAGCCGGAGATTATGACACTATCGAAGTTTCTAACGGGCGAAACAGACAGAGCAATGAAGTATTCTTTCATGACGTCATCACTGCCTACGACGAGTGTAAACGTCACGAAAGAAAATAAAGTGAAGCCGCCGAGGATGAACGAGCGTCGTCGCGTGTACACTACAACGGAAGCCAAGATCGTGTGCTACTGTTGTGGAGCTGACCACCAGACAACGCAGTGCGCCAAGCTGGCTTCGATGTCGTTGCCAGCCAGATGGGAGTGGGCCAAGGAAACGAGAATATGTTTTTTGTGCCTACTAAGTAAACACAGACCCGACAGAAAGGTTCCGTTGCAAGGCGAGAAAGTGCGGTGTGAACGAATGCCGCGAGCCGCATCACGCACTTCTACACCAGCGGAGGGAAACCGAAGCCGTCAGTGGACCGATCGACCGAGTGGAGTCGGTAAATCAACCGGCCGACAGACAGGAGTCGGTCATGACGGCGTCGGCGCACAATTCTAACACCGAGAGCAGAGTGTTATTGAAAGTGTGTCCGATTACCGTCAAGGGGCTTAACGGAGAGGAAGTGAGTACATACGCGCTGCTGGATGAGGGGTCCACGATCACGCTCGTCGACGAGGAGATAGCCGGGATGCTGGGGGCAGATGGCCCGAGGCGGCCACTGAACATCCACGGTATCACGTCGAGCCAGCGGGTAGCAGAGAGTAGGGTGGTGAGCGTCGCGGTGCGCGGAAGAGTGCAACCGCACTACCATCCTATCAAGGCGCGCACTGTGAAGAAACTCGCACTGGGAACTCACTCCGTTAAGTCTGAAGTGGTACGACAGTTACGTCATTTGAAGACGCTCCATACAGACGACGTGTGTTTTATGAACGCTAAACCGCGCGTATTGATTGGAGCTGACAACTGGCATCTGATCGAGACTAGAAAACTGTTGGCAGGAAAGAAGAGCCAACCAGCCGCTTCTCTGACACTCATGGGTTGAGCCATACACGGCATCACACCCGGGAAAGGAGTGAAGACGGGAAACGACACAGTGTTACACGTCCGAACGTGGCAAGGCAAAGAGCCGCGGGAAAAGGACAGACTATACGAAATGATGAAGTCTCATTTCGATATCGACGCACTCGGCATATCGAACAGAGTGAAACCTGTAGCTGAAGAACAACGGGCGCTGAAGATATTTTTGGAAACCGTTAAGAAAATCAACGGCCGTTTCGAAGTCGGACTGCCCTGGCGAAACGATGACGTCACCATGCCACCGAGCTATGACATGGCGGTGCGTCGCCTGCGCGGGATCGAGCGCAAAATGGAAAAATCGCCGCAGTTTAAACAAGCTTACACAGCCCAGGTCGACAGGCTATTAGCAAAAGGATACGCCGAGCCTTGCGAACGAAGCCACGAAGGAAACCAACGCATGTGGTACATGCCTCACTTCGCCGTTACGAACCCGAATAAGCCTGACAAAGTGAGACTGGTATTCGACGCCGCCGCCCGTTCAAACGGGGTGTGCATGAACGATGCGTTACTGGATGGGCCAGACTTGCTACGGGCTTTATACGGAATCCTGTTCAGATTCCGGGAGGGGAAGATCGCCGTGACAGCCGACATACGTGACATGTTCCTACAAGTGAAGATAAGGAAAGAAGACAGAGCGGCGCAGCACTTTTTATGGCGCGGTGACGACCGTCATAACCCACCTCGGCGCTACGTTATGACGTCTATGATATTCGGAGCACGAAGCTCGCCATTCCTCGCACATAGCATAAGAGACAGGAATGCGAGTGATCATAAGGAAACCCACCCACGGGCGTATCACTCGATCACGGAAAACCACTATATGGACGACTGGGTACAAAGCTTCGAAACGGAAACGGAAGCGGCCGAGGCGATAGCGGAAGTGCACAGGCAGGCCGGCTTCGAGCTCGCGGGATGGGATACGAATCGCGAGCGCCTTATGGAAGACATTCCGGATGAAGAGAGAGCCAGACAGCCCAAAGAGCTGGGTGCTAGCGCGCATCCCTACGGGAAGACACTGGCTGTGTTATGGATGCCGGAAGCGGATGAACTCGCGTTTAACACCGCCATGCCAAGAGTTCCAGAAAGCATAAAACAAGGCACGCAAACACCCACGAAAAGGGAGGCCCTGGGCATGGTCATATCACTTTTCGACCCACTCGGCCTGCTCAGCCCGTACACTATAAGGGCGAAAATCGTGCTACAAAGGCTCTGGAGGCTCAAGCTGGGCTGGGATGACCCCTTGCCAACGGAAGAGGCAAGGGAATTTGAAGAATGGATCCGTGACTTGAACTCTATAAAAGAGTTAAGATTACCACGGTGCTATGGATGGGATAAAGACGTCGTAAACATACAATTACACGTCTTCACGGACGCCAGCGAGCAGGCGTACGCAGCAGCGGCTTACTGGCGCTTTGAGTGGCGTAACGGGAGCGTCGGCTTAATTTTAATCGCAGGAAAAGCGAAAGTGACCCCGATGAAGGCGCAGAGCATCCCACGAATGGAGCTACAGGCCGCGCTAATAGGAGCCAGGTTAGCGGCGGAAATAAAAAAGGAACATAGTTTCAAGCCTTATGACGTCATCTTTTGGAGCGACTCGAAGACCGTTCTCCACTGGATAAGAAACGACTCGGCGCGATATACCCCATACGTTGCGCACAGACTGAGCGAAATCGGCGAAATAACCGAGTCTGAGCAATGGCGGTGGGTGCCGACAAGTTACAACGTCGCCGACGATGCAACCAGGATTAACGTCTCGAGTGTGAAAACGGACGACCGCTGGTTTAAGGGCCCGGAATTTCTTCGTGGGCCCCCGAAGAAATGGCCGAAGGAAGAGCCGACGGAAACCGAAGATGACGAAGTCGTGGTGAACTACACGACAAATAAAAAGCCACTTGTTGACGTCACAAGATTTTCGTCATATGGAAAATTATTACGAGCGACCGCCTACGCACTCGCCTTTATCGACAAGTGCCGACAGAGGACTCGCACTATGGAAACGCGACACACAGATCAAGCTGAACGTTTACTCATTCGTCAAGCGCAACAGGAAAGCTTCCCGAAGGATTACGAGCGTTTGAAGAAAGGGGAACGCGTGTCACGTGACAGCCGGCTTTATAAGCTCGACCCCGAATACGGGGGGGACGGGGTAATAAGGTTGAACGGCAGGATCAATGCGGCCACCCTGCGTGAGCTTACTGGAAACCCACCGATCTTAGACGGGTCGTATCACCTCACCCGGCTGATCATAAGGGGTGAACATGAACAGAATCATCATATAGGAAGAGAATACGTCGTAAACAACGTGCGGCAAAAGTACTGGGTGTTACGAGTGCGGCCTACTGTGCGAAACATCTTGCGGCAGTGTACAGTCTGTCGGTCGAACAAAACCGCGCCAACCGTACCAGTGAAAGGAAACCTGCCAAAGGATCGTCTAGCTGCCTACGCACGGCCCTTTACAAATTGCGGAATCGACTGTTTTGGCCCGATGTGGGTGACGATTGGACGCCGGAGAGAAAACGATGGGGAATGCTGTTTACATGTATGGTGACTCGTGCCATCCATATGGAACTTATAGCGAGCCTTAGCACAGACTCGGCTATCATGGCCCTAAGAAGGATGGGAGCACGACGCGGCTGGCCACAAGTGATATGGTCTGACAATGCAACGAATTTCCATGGAGCGGATGCAGAATTACTAACGGCGTACGCGAAGTGGAAGAAAGAGATGCCAGATCACGTGAGAGGGAGACAACTAGCGTGGCGTTTCATCGATCCTGGCGCACCAAACCAGGGGGGAGCTTGGGAGCGGTTAATTCGGTCGGTGAAGACGGCACTCCACGCAACGTTGGCGGAACAAGCTCCCAGGGAAGAAACACTTACGACTGTCATCACGGAAATAGAACACACAGTAAACTCGCGCCCGCTGACTCACGTGTCGGTGAGCCCTGAAGACGACGACGCGCTTACCCCGAACCACTTCCTAATCGGGTCGGCGGTAGGCTTCCCAATCACGGGAACGAACGAGCTAGCAAACAAGAAGACATGGATCGCAACTCAAGCTTTAGCGGACATGTTCTGGACTCGGTGGCTACGCGAGTATTTACCGACATTGACACCGAGGGACGACGTACGACGATGTGATGAAGAAAACATACGCGTTGGAGACGTCGTTATCAGCGCGGACGGTCTGTTGCCACGTAACGTATGGCCCCGGGGTCAAATCGAGCGCACTTATCGCGGACAGGACAACGTAATACGGAGCGCGGACGTGCGAACGTGGGGAGGCATTTTCAGGAGACCAGTAAGGAGGCTCATCGTCCTGACGAGAAGAGATGGCTCCGAGGATCTGCGCCGGGGGGAGGATGTTGCGGACAGAGAGCACCCCCCTGACCCGCCCGCCGGAGCACACCTACTCTCCGCGCCCCGCATACCGCCGGCGCCCTCAGAGGGCACGATTAGAACTTAGGCGTCGGGCGGGATGCGGGACTTAAGGAGCGACCCTGGCAGGCGAAAACTCTCTGCTACTCTACACTTCACCTCTCAGCATCGCTCTAATGTATCTTGTAAATAATTACGCTCTGTACTTATTTGATGTATTCTTTTAATTCAACAATAATTATACAGTCCAATAAAATCGAGTTTGATTTCCAAAATAAAGAAGCAACTGCCACCAATAGCTATTATTATTTACAATATCTTATTTTTAATATATCAAAAACATCTTAAAGTCGGTGCTTAGTAATTTTCAAAATATAGTAATTAATTTTATTATGTTTTACTTTGCACGGACTTCAAGATGTTGTAGACAATGCTTATTTTTTGCGTTTTAGTTCGAAGTCGTTTGTTTGTTAATAATAATTCTTCACGATTATAGGTACTTACTGGTAGTACTTGTGACTGGTAGATGAGTGCAGTACTGCAAGCACTGAGGTTGGGGGATTGGAGGCAATGATGCCAAGAGAGGCCCCACCATATTGGGAACATCTGGAACAAAGAAAATACCCTAATAAAATGTATTAGTTATATGTTATGTTATAATTATTATTATTCTAATTATAATAAATAATAATACAAAAATAAAAATATATTTTTTATTGTCACCAAAAATATAGCAAAATTAACTCGATAGTAGTTAATTTGTCTAAAGCTTGATTAATATATAACTGATGCTTAATTTGGCGCAGTGCTAGATGAATAAAAGATGATTTTCAACATATTTGCGCAAAAAGTGCATTTACGAAGCTTGTATATATTTTTCGAAAGTATTAAATCACACAGCGGAAAGTTTGGTAAAATAGGTATTCAGGTAAAAAAATGTATAAAGAATACCATCAAGGAGTTTTACATTACGAGAATAAATGACATAAATAATCGAACCTCCTTGGAAGTGGTTTTGATCAATACATTTTTCTCACTTTAATACTGTAGAGAAAATCAGACGACAGATGTAAGTTCTAATTCTCACCACGTGCACGTAACGCCATTTGCAAATGCACGCTATTTTCATAATAAAAACGTCAGAGACTTTCATCATTTATTTAATTTGTTTGGGAAACATACAATAATTAATATTCTTAAATATAAAACACAAAACGAATACATATATCAATTAAGTTTCCACTAAAAATAATTAAAAATGAAAATTGGCTCCAAAAATCAATTTCAAAAAATATATTACAATTATTATACGAAAATTAGATAAAATCTCTATTGAATTTAAATAGACAATAATCAAGTATGTGCGTGCTCCGTCTTCCCACTACCCTTCTAAATTGACCCTTTTTTTTCGTTTTGAAACATTTTTCTTGTCACTAAATCCAGCGCCACCGCAACACATACTGTAAATCTACCTATAATAATCCCTTTTAAGTAGTTTACTGAGCCTAGGTCATCTATGTCTGTAGTCTTGATTTTCATAATAAAACCAGACGAAGTCCCGAGCGGATGTGAGTATAGCAGCAAAAACAATTACTGGGATTGCCCAACCGTTTAGTGGGGTCGTCGAGCACGTGTCCCCGATCAAACATCACTGCATAATACATTTATTACACTACATCAGCCACGCACTCCAACCCCACTTGCGACTCTGCACACCTGTTTGTTATTTTACCATGATTTTTGTTTGACAGTTTTTATTGGAACGTAGTTCCTTATCGCGCGGTACGAATGAGGGCTAGACGGAAAAAATTCTTACGAAAAAAGTTGTCACGACAGTTTTTGAACTTGTCAAGATAAAATGCAGTTGCATAACCCTTTATGCCCACGCAGTTAGAGTTTAATTTGGAGTACATTATTATTTAAATGTCATGGGTTGCTGACGTACAGATAGCATTTGCGGACATATAGAGTCTTAATGTCATTAAAATAAAGAGAAAGAAAGAAAGAAAGAAAATAAAGAGCAATATCGCGAATCTGGTTTAAAGTTAAATTTGTTTCAAGAGTCGAATTGCAGGATGTGATTCGATTTTTAAATTTTAAATTTTTAAATTTAAATTGTTTCTTATATTGAAGTAAATAGGATTCAAACTTACTCATTTACTATTTTGTTGAGTGTATACAGGTTTTTTGTAAATAATAAATATGGAACTTCGTTCCATCCGGGTGTCCCTTGACACCTCTCAAGTTTTTTTTTTATTGCTCGTCATCATCCGAGCGTTGCATCCTGGTTGCGTTCGGGGCATTCTTCAGCACACGATCTTCAGTATCCCACGTTTGGAGACCATTGTAAATGAAAATGTATTACAGATAACTTATTTGAATGTCATTATTCTACCACCGCTTAGTTAATGTTCAAGGAGAAGAAGCGGCGCAACAAACTCCCTGGCAATATATTGTTACGAGCTACAGGACTCGAATTAAAATACCGTTGGAATTACTATAGAGTTTATTAGAACTGTACAAACACGTATAAAACAGGTACAAATAAAACTGGATGCAACAAGTTCAAACTATAAACTGCACGATTTAATTACACGCGAAAACTCCATCACTATATCGCTAATCGAAAGTACTACACACGTCTTACTCGTATCGTAGTCGTCGCTTGACTGTCCCACCCCTCCGTTCGGGCACTGTCTTATACTAAACTGTATAATACCGAACAAAGGGGCCGCGTTATGAGTTAACCCGCCATCTGGCAAGCTTCGACGCAATGCAATAAAAAAAGGATTAGTTCAACTCTAATTACAGCCATAAAATAAGTACGATAACATACGATAAATAAACAAAATAACTCCTAATGCAGGAAAGGCAATAAACGGCGTTTTACGCCATCAGGTGTGCGCATTTCTTTGTCGGTATGTAACAATATCTTTACTTCACAATAATAATTATTTATTCATCTTTAAAAAAAAAGTAATTTATACTAATACAAGTTTTAGCAAAATGTGTTTTTTTACTGCAGGAGTTCAGCAGTCAGGCAGACGGCGCAATTTCAGAAGATGTAAATTGCCAGAATTTTCACGACAAATCTATATTAGAATAGAATAGAAAACAATTTATTGTTCAGAAAGTAAACAATCACAAAATGAATAATTACAACAATTATACGGCAAAACAGAAAGCGGTCTTAGCGCTTAAAGCGATCTCTTCCAGACAGCCTGACTTAATAGATGATGTTTTAAACAACCTTATGTCTAGATATAATTAAATTAAAATGAAGTATAATACAAAAATAAGAACAGTACAAAGTGCACAGTAAACAGCAAAGTTAAGAAGAATGGAAAAACATATTTTACTAATAGCTTTTCTGATATGCATGGGTAGAGTTCCACATGCAGCCTGCTCAGCGCAGTATTCTATATTCTACGAATCTTTATACTAATATTCTTCGCATCCGATTGCAGCACCATCTACCGGGTCCAATTGTCAATCTATACCATCCTGGAACTCACTCAAACACACCCAAAAATTTATCAACAACGGTTCAGTGGTTTAGTAGTCCGTTATACACACTATAAATATATAGAATTATTTATATACATCGCCAGGTGGTAGGTAATTTGCTTGTCCGGATGCTACCACCCCTGGTCTAGAGTATGCCGCCATATTGTGTTCCGGCATTAGTGACCAGGTTCCAGCCTCCCTATAGAGAGCAGCAGCACATTGGTGTTACAAATGTCTACTGTATGTCATCAGTGAACTCATGGAATAAAAAAAAGTAGACGTGTATACTACGTACGGAAAAATGGTATTCAAATTCAAAAGTTTTTATTCAAAATAAGTTCCACTGGAGAACACTTATTGAAGGTCATACATATAGGTTAAAATGTAATTGTACTGCCTAGTCTATGTACACCGCTTCGCAACGTGCTATTGCTGTTAAGGAGAAGAAGCGGCAAGAAACTCCCCAGGAACAAGTCTAGCTAAAAAATGTTTTTCTTTATATTTGTTGTTCTATTTATATTCAAGTTCTTTTTTTTAAAGTTTTATACAGAATTATGTTACAGAATGACTTTTGAAGAATTAATGGAGTTGTAGCAAACAGTGCATATTCAATAAGACAAGGTATATAGAATACTAGCGGCCCCGGCAGACGTCCTGCTCTGAAAAAAATCTAGGACCCGATCCCAGCGCCACCTACCGGTTCCAATTGTGAATTTAAACCATCCGGAGATCCACTCAAATACACAAAAACAAAATCACCAAAATCGGTCCAGGTTATTAGGAGGATTCTAGAACCCGAACTCAATGCCACCTACCGGTTCCAACGGGATAAAAAGTATCCTATATTCTAATATCCTGTCTGTCTCCTGATTCTAAGCTACCTCCACCACCGATTTTCAGCCAAATCGGTATAGCAGTTCTTGAGTTATAAATAGTGTAATTAACACGACTTTCTTTTATATATATAGATTATTTTAAAAACTAGCGGATTCGATTACTAAGGTGCTTGATTTTTTTATAAATCTAACGTTCCACTTTTCATCGAAATGCGTCCCGTCCGAAATTTACATCTTATAGTATCAAATTTACCCATAGAAGCCCACTTGGATAGTTTACGTGTATCTATGTAAATAAAGTTAATTTTTTGTTATTTCTATACGGAAATCCAAAAAAGGGTAAAGCAGCGAGGAGGTCTCGTAAAGGGCCAAACAGTAAGCAATCATAATTATCCAGGTGTTAAATTTCGCGTAAGGGTTGCTTAAATAACTTCAACGGTGCTATTTAAAAAAATGAAGTTTTATTGAAATATACATATATGAAATAATTATAGCAACAGACACAACAAAACAAATAACATATATCTATAAATTAACCAAATTATAATAAATTAATATAAATAAATTCCTAAAGTCACATAGCACTTGTGTCATGCCTAAGATCGCATTGTGCGTTTTGATGAGCATTAAGAAATTGCTAAAGTTTGATCCTAAACAATGAAATTGAAGATACATTGAATGTGTGAATAGTTTGAATAGATACCTTCTCGGTGAGCGTGCTCCACCTTAGACCATATCCCTTGCTTTACATTGGGCGAGATAATGGTTAAAAGTGAACCTATATTACTATAAAAACACCTTGAATGTACTGTATCCACTCCTTTCTGTTTAGCGCTGTTTCCTGCCAGTCATAGGCATGAAGCTCGCGCAGACCAGCCTCCACTACGTCACTCCAGCGATATCTGGTCGCCGTCCCGTTGTTCTGCCCAGATGGGTTCTTTTCACCGCGCGATCCTGCCCCATTCTATGCAGGTGGCCAAGCCAGCGCAAGCGGTGTGCCTTGCTGTCGCCTATTATATTGAGCTCATTCACCAGTACTTTGATTTCGGCATTTTTCGGATCAGCCATTTACCATCGCTTACCCTTGTCGGACCCAGGATCTTACTGAGGACCTTTCTTTCAGCCACCAACAGCTTGTTCTCCTTAAGTGTTAGGATCCAAGCCTCACATCCGTACAGGTACAGGGGCTACGGAGCCCCAAAAACAGACAATCCAAATTGTTCGTGCTTGTTTAAAAAGCGCTAATGTCGCTAATCACCGCGCTCCGCTGGGGTGGCTTCACAAATTGCACTTAATTATTTCAACGACATCACTGCCACCCTCCGTTATAATGAACCGTGAATTGATGACCAATATTTGGTTTGGTATTAGCTAAGCAAATGTATATATTTTTCCATGGAAGAAGGGGGGAGCAAACTCTCAATTCAACTGAGATTTTATCAACGTCACAGCCTCAAAAATTTTGCAAGATACAGGCTCCCAGTAGCACAGCCAAGAGCAAGCAGAACGCAACGATGCTCAGCAGGCTATAACTCGTTTGTAGATGTTCCGCTACAGATCAGGCATGGTTTACTCCGCCAATATTTTATCTTAATTTTCTATTAATATATTAATATTTAACACCAACATAAAATATTGTTTTTTTTTTAATTTGCAACATTGTAGTTGCATTTTGTTCTTGCGTTTGGATTGTAGCCGAAGGCAGACGCTTTCGTATTTAAAGTGATTTTATTACAAGTTTTCACCAACTAACAGTGTTTTAACTTCCACCACTACATCGATCTGGATATCCTACGCCCACTACATCAGCGTGCAAACAATATTCATTATATGTGCGCCGAGCTGCGCACAATATTCTTCTAATTATATTTTCTTCTTTATATTTATTTTAGTTCAAATTGTTACAATATCCATTGGTTACATAATGCTTGATTTTCTCCTATGCACTCTCATAGGTCATCATGCAATTAGGAGTATTATTTTGTGAATAAATAGTACCGTGTTTACGCCATAACGGCTAGATTTAGTTTCGCTTCAAATTAATACAATTTTATTAACCGAATTTAAAAAGGAGGTGGTTCTCAATTTGTTTTTATGTTCGTTACTCGATTTCTCCGTCAATTGTGAATCAATAAAAAAAACTTTTAATTGATAGAGTATACTCCCGAATTGGTTGCATAATCACCATGTCAGGATCTGGCGAGTGGATTCCAGGGAAATCAAGAGTAATTAACCCTTATTAAGGAAAGCCGAGCACCTAAATTCTTAGAAAAAAAGCTTGTATACGCGTGCCAGTATTACATTTTTTATTATTATATTATTATTTTTTCATTTTTTACGGCCCGCTTAATTTTTTGTATGCATGTTACGCGATTTCTTCGTCAATTGTGGGTGTATTTAGCCGAACTTTCACAGCCATATTTTCGACAAGCTAGCAAACAAATACGCCTTCCGTCAACCTGGCAGTACCCTTAATGGATCTTCGATGACACTGCACACCTGCCCCTTTCGTTACTTAAACCCACATTGTAACCAGTGTAATGTATGGCCATGTGGACCGTTTCTCACGACCGCAGCTATCAGCTAATTATAGAGGTCATGTGAAGCACAGGCTATAGAGGGCTTGGCTTGGCTTTGACATGGCTACATGCTTTTTACAGCTCCGTATGTTGGAATTAACTTTTTGTCTCATATAATGTTAACAAATATATTTATCTAGATTTTGAACTATAAAATAAGTGGAGTTTCAATGTGGAGTTATGGTAGATCGATTTGGACACCACGGGCTGTCATGTTTAAAAAGCGCAGGAAGAAGATCTCGTCATGCTAGCCTCAAGACATCATCCGCCGAGCTCTTGTCAGCGTCGGCGTACCGGCCATTCTAGAACCGAATGGCCTGATGCGTGACGATGGCAAGAGACCGGACGGAATGTCACTCGTCCCTTGGAAGATGGGGTGGCCGCTAGTGTGGGATGCGACCTGCGTTGACACACTGGGCCCGTCACATCTTTCAATGACCGAGTCAGGGGCTAGCAACGCCGCCGCTTCAGCTGAAGACGTCAAACGGCGCAAATATGGAGCCTTAGGAAGGGGTTACATATTTGTGCCGTTTGGGGTTGAAACATTAGGCCCGTGGGGTCCGTCGGCAAAGAGTTTGTTTAAAGACATATGTAAGAAACTCTTTGACACCACCCGTGATCAGAAGGCTGGCTCATATTTTGCACAACAAATAAGTATTGCCATACAGCGTGGTAATGCCTTCTGGGCACGCTCCCCGTTGGCAGTGATCTGCTACATAATATATTTTAGTTTCAATGTCTTTGTTTACTTTTCCATTTTATGAACTTTTTTAATAAAAACAAAACCGACTTCAAGTTAAAAAGCAAAAAATTACTATTTAACAGACTTCTTTCTACAGCTTCTTGAAGTCAATGCGAAGTAAAACATAATAACTTGTTTAAAAAAATGTTTTTAAACACAAGCTTTTGAGATCGTGGATATCATGTAGCAGCAGAGTGCTAGCCAAGACAAGTAAAACGAGCCCAAACACGACAGGTCTATCTTGTTTAGTACAGGAGTTCCTATGGCCACCTTCAGACACCAGCATCCGATCAGCTCCATGGTACCATATTCTTGCATTGTCACGCGATATACATATGTGTGCAAAATTTCATCTCAATCGGAAACCGGGAAGTTGGGCAAATTTTACTAGCAGCGACCGAACTTGCTTTAGTTTTAATTGTCTTAGCAAGCACTCTGCTGCTACATGATATCCAGGATCTCAAAAGCTTGTATTTAAAAATCCTTTTAAAAACAATTTTTCATTATACGTTCCTTTAAAAAATGTAATTAAAATAAAACAATAAATACTTTTCGCGACTAGTACACATAGTTAAAACTATTACGGCGTAACGGTTTTAAGCGCTGCATTTTATATGATTTTTATTTCAACTATTATTGACTAACTATAAATTTCTGTTCATGTAAGACAAATTTTTTTTTTTTTTGAGGCGAGGGAAAATGCTAACCGATTTACGCACTCTTAGGGCCGTCACTAGGAAACGGCGCGCATCCACCGGGGGCGATAACGCTAGCAATAGTATGCTTTGTTTGCGCTTCGTCCGCGATGGCTTGACACTGAGGAGTGTGGAAGACTCAGAGCGATGCCGCACGGGCGAGCAACCTCAATACCCACTAAAAACCCCCTCCTCCCGTCGACCCTGCGCTTTTGTTGTGAAGGAAAGACTGAGATATAGAACATAGTTACGCAACAGTCGATCCAGCGCAAAAAAATGCCTGGAGTGTGCCCTGGGAGAACACACCCCACTTCGAAACGGGGGCAGATGGTATCCCTTGCGTTGCCTAGTAGCAAGGGGCCCCTCGTACCGGAACCTAACTCAGGGAGGGAAGTAATGCGCGTACCTGCCTCTCCGGGTGCCAGCTGAAGCATGTAAGACAAATACGTCAAGTGTCAATGACTTTAAACCGGTTTTTTTCGTATATTGTCACCAGGACAGAACAAACATGCAAAACTGTAAACAGCGTGTTCCTTGAGTATTAGTAGCTCACAACGCCCCAAATGTTCCGTAAGCCGTTCCACCTGGCGACCGCGGTCGTTATGCTCGAGAAGAAAACTGACCTAATGAGGATAAACCTAAATCAAATAAATTACCGCGCTTAAAACCGTTAAAACGTAGTTTTATTATGACCTAATGACGTCATAATTTTTGATCACGCAACGCTCACAACGACTCATATAGGGGTTGGTGGAATAACCGTTCCATTTGAGTTTACGATTGAAACGCTCGCAAGCAAAAAAGCACGGGAAAAATCACGCTCATGAATGTGGTCGTTGTGAGCTACTAATGGAACACGCTGATAGTCGAAGTGTAAATAAATTCTGTGACATCAAAAATAATTCTGTCAAAGAGGCTAAAAAACTGATTTAGGCATGGATAAGCAGTCTAACTTACGACGATAGTGACGATAGTCACTGGCTGAATAGTGTGATACGAAAATGCGTAAACACACACACACACACACACACGTCTACCCGCTGCGTCTAAAAAAAGCTTCATTTTAAAAAACCGAGTTCAAAAACTAAAAAACTAAAAAGTATAAAATATACCTAGTAATTTAAAATTACTAGGTGTATTTTGAAAATTACTAAGCACCAACTTTAAGATGTTTTAGATAATATATATTAATAATAATAGCTTTAGAAATAAGTTATTTTATACTTTTTAGTTTTTTAGTGTTTTAGTTTTTGAAGACTGTTTTTTTGAACGAAGTTTTTTTTTATTTGTTACTTTACTATTGTCTAGCTATGTATGACCGATGAAAGATGCCGCGCTCCTTAAAAAATATAGGTCCAAGAAATGGGAACATTTTTTTTTCTTAAAATGAAAACTACTGGGCCAGACTATGTTAAATTTTTAGGGGACCAAATGGCAACTATTCCGCATAAAACTAAACAAGAATCACGTAAATCGGATCATAAATCTCAGCGTAATCGGTGTACATATGGAACGGAGTGAAATTTTTTTACATGAAAAATGTTCATAAATGAAAACTACTAAGCCAAAGTATGTTAATTTTTTAGGGGACCAAATGACAACTATTTCGCATCGAACTAAAAAAAAAACATGTAAATCGGATCATAAATCTCAGAGTAATCGATGTACATATGGAACGGAATGAAAAAAAATCATAAAATTTTTTCATAAAATGAAAACTACTGGGCCAAAGTATATTAAATTTATAGGGGACCAAAGGGCAGCCAATCTGCGTCGATCAAAAAAAGAATGACGTAAATCGGATCATAAATCTCAGAGTAATCGGCCAAATTGAGAAACTCCTTTTGGGAAGTCGGTTAATAAACATCGGCTTTGGTCCTCAAAATACAGGCTTCGCCTTGTTTGGGACCAATAAATAGGTAATATATTTATATTACATTATTTAATGTAATCCTGACTTTCTGACAAAATAAAGATTATTGTTATTATTATAATCCATATTCATATAAGCCATTTGCATTGAAGCCATCAAACAAACAAAAAAGTCTAAATGAATTGATTGTAATTCATCTTGCAAGACTGTTGCTAGAAAGAAGCTGTTTGCTATATTTTAAAAAACATAAAATACTGACTTTACCCTGTGTGTATATACTTGAAATAGAACTGTTTGTTAAAGCGAACCCGCATTCGTTTAGTAAGTTTTCCGACATGGCAAGTCGCAATAGACGTGAAAATAATAAACATAGTATGCCTGCCCATAGAACCGCTTTAATTTAGTGTATTCTGCATGACGCCAGAGATATTTAATAAAGTACTCAGATCTATTAGGGATGATAAATTTAAAAAGAGACTATAAAAGATATTAGTCGAAAAATGCTATTACGACATTAAGGTATTTCTTTTTCTATTCTATTTCACGGTATTGCACGTGATGATGGCCCTGACGGAATGACTCTAATTCCCTGGCAGCGTGGCAAGCCTTTGGTGTGGGATGCGACTTGCGTAGACACGTTGGCCGCATCCCATTTACCAGACACTTCTAGATCGGCCGGTTCGGCGGCGGAAACAGCGGAATCGCTCAAGCGGCGGAAATATGCAACCCTCAGTGAGAGTTATATGTTTGTGCCGTTTGCTGTCGAGACGCTTGGACCGTGGGGTCCTGAGGCCATGAGCCTCTACCAAAATTTATCAAAACGACTCATCGACTCTTCAGGTGATCAGAGGGCTGGTGCCTACCTCGGCCAACGGATCAGTATGGCGATCCAGCGAGGAAACGTAGCCAGCCTTCTGGGCACCTTACCCATAGAAGACGGTGATCTGGGCTCAGTATTCTACTTATAGTCTTGAGGGACTATGGGTAGAATACAATACAAATAAGTTAAGTTTTCTTACATTGTATTCAATAGTATTGTTGGCGACGGAGAAACTCCTTAAAAATTATACTTTTTTGTTGTTTCCTTTTTGAATTGTGACATTGTCTGAAAAATATTGAAAATTCTAATATACGTTTTGCTATCGAAAACTGTTTCAAGTTCATTTCCGCCTCGTCCGCTATATTTTTGGTCTTCGGCCGGATCCCTCATGAACCAGTTATCGCCGAAAAGTATGGTGCTCACAAGGAGCGCGCACAAAAAGATGATTGAGGCGACAACCGAAGTCACAACTGAAGAAGTATCAAGGACGACAGCCGTTGAAACAAATGACGAATCCGGGAACTTAAGGACACGTTCTCCTGGAACTAATGGGCATTCATCGGCACATACTGTAAAGTCTAAAGGTAACAAATCAGTAAGGTCGACTTCATCTTCGATTGCTGCAAGAAGAAAAAGGCTGCAGCTGGAAGCTGCAGAAGCAAAAGCTCGTATTCAAATGGAACTCATTGATTTAAGACTTGCAGTAAACCTTAAAGAATTGGACGAGGCAGACAACTGTTCACTGCATTCTGACGCTGCTATCGAACATGAACCAGAACACTGTATAGTAGAAAATTGGTTGGCAGACAACGCCCAGAATCAAAAGATGCAGACTGACCTGCAACCCAAGGGAACTATGGGCCCTCAAGTATCTGCTGCACCGCACGTGTCAACAGCCACTCAAGACGGCATGGACGGAACCGTGCACGCGTTGGCGAGTGCACTCAAGGATCTAGCTGCTGCTACTTCCGCTACCAGTAGTAGCGGAGTGAACAACCGGATGCTCAATCGACTATGTACAGTTAAAGAATTACCTTTATTTTCAGGTGATCCTCTTGATTGGCTTCATTTTAAAAAGGCCTTTGAAGAATCTTCACGTATCTGCAACTTCAGTGAGGATGAAAATCTTTGGCGTTTGAGGAAGAGTCTTCATGGGGCAGCAAAAGATGCTGTAACTGCCCTACTAATCTGCGCTACCTCCGTTGAAACAATAATGTCAACTTTGGAACTTCAGTTTGGTAATCCCGATATTATTATTAACAGGATTTTACAAGATATTTACAAACTACGACCTATTTCACAAGAATATCAAAAGGATATAATTCCATTCTCTATAAAGGTGAGAAATTACGTAGCTGCAGTAACCACTATTGGCTGTGAAGACTATTTGAATGGTATGAATATCCTGTCATTAATTCTTTCCAAATTGCCTACTGTACTGATTTCCAAATGGACTGACTACAGTTATCCTCTTTTCAATAAAATATTGAAACCGAAGCTTGTAATTCTCTCTGAATTTCTCACTGAAGAAGCAGAAAAGATAACAAAAACGGCTGTTAACCTATCAAGTCTTGTTTATGGTGAAAACTTAAGACATCGTGGTCAAGCAGTACTGTTAAATTCAAAGCACAATCATGAAGATGGAGGACTGATATGCAGTTACTGTCATATCTCGAAACATTTGTTAACAGACTGTAAGAAATTTAAAAGATCTCTTTGCAAAGACCGTTGGGCTTATGCTAAACGACACGGTATTTGTTTTAAATGTTTAATTTCCAAACATAAGCAAATTGATTGCTCTGAGCCTGTTTGTGAGGTAGAAGCTTGTGGAAGATCACACCATCGTTTGCTCCATTATGCTGAAAATAAAAACTCTCTACAAAACAGAGTGAACATAACCGACGTGACTGAAGGCGAAACGCAAACGGGAATTATCGCACATGTGACCGCAAACGATAATAAGGTTTTATTAAAAACAGTTTCCGTTTACATACATGGACCTAGCGGCATAGAGCGTACTAGGGCTTTACTTGATGACGGATCAACTGTCACTTTGATAAGTGATAACTTAGCAATGAAGCTAGGGCTGCGAGGACATAAACATTCGATGCGAGTTTGCGGAGCGTGGAATAATGGAGAGGTCACGTGCGAAAGTGAAACTGTTAATTTTAGTCTTTCTAACGAAGAAGGAAGCATGTTTGATATACGTGCATACAGCGTAAAGGATTTGAATTTACCGGTACAAGACTACAGCACACTCAAATTGAATTCTTGTGGGATAATGAAACCTGAATTGACCAATATACTTTTGGACGGAGATTGTAAGCCCGAAATTTTATTAGGACAAGATAATTACAATCTGATAATGCCTTTGGAGATAATAAAATGTAAACCATCTGAACCCTATTCAACTCGTACACTGTTGGGATGGTGTGTTCATGGTTGTACTCGGACGCCATTTAAAAAGGGAAAGTCTGCGTTACAATCTGCTCTCACATTGTTAGAAGAAAGTCATCCATCCAGCCATGAATCAGATCGCATTCTACAAGAGATGCAGGAAGAGATGCGACATTCCTTTGCCATTGATGCGTTGGGTATTTCTTCTAAGCCCAGGCAGAACAGAGAAGAAAGGCAAGCCATTGAACAACTAGAGAGCACTGCTAAGCTGATGGATGGAAGATGGTTGGTAGGATTACCATGGAAGAACACCAATATTATGATGCCTGATTCTTATGATAATGCACTGATAAGGCTGAGAGGCATAGAAAAGAAGATGAAAAATAATGTAGGTTTTGCCACCCGGTATAAAGAAAGAGTCGATCATCTTTTCCAGAATGATTACGCTTCAGAACTTGAATGCATACCCAACCCTAAGCATGTTTGGTATCTCCCACATTTTGGCGTAGACAACCCTAATAAACAAAAATTGCGCTTAGTATTTGATGCGGCGGCAAAATGTAAAGGAATGAGTTTGAATGACTTTTTATTACAAGGTCCCGACCTACTTATTTCTTTATATGGCATAATGCTAAGATTCAGAGAAAGAAAAGTAGCCGTCACAGGTGACATTAAAGACATGTTTTTGAGAGTTAAAATACACACGGAAGACAGGGATGCATTTCGATTTTTATGGAAAGAAACTGCAGATAAACCAGTAAAAGTTTTTACTATGAGTTCACTAATATTCGGAGCGAACTGTTCGCCGTTTATAGCTCAATTTGTAAAGAATAAAAATGCTACTAGGTTTGCATCGATGTTTCCGGATGCAGTCAATGCTATATGCAAACAGCATTACATGGACGATTACATAGATAGTTTTGATAACGAAGAAATTGCCACTTCACTTGTAAAGGACGTTACGTACGTACACCAACAAGGTGGGTTTGAGATAAGGAACTTTACTTCCAATTGCAAATCTGTTTTATGTCATTTACCTGATGAAAGTCTTAAACCTACAGCTGTCACCTTCAAGAATGGTCAACAATTTTGCACTGGAGAACGCACCTTGGGTTTGATTTGGTTTCCCTCAGAAGATACTCTAGGATTCGACGTTTCTTTTAAGAAGATCCCCGCACCTTTGATGGTAGGAGAAAAAAGGCCTACAAAAAGGGAAATGCTACGTGTGATTATGTCCATATTCGACATTTATGGGTTCCTTTCGCCCAAAAGGCAAAATCATGTTACAAGACACATGGCGCTCTGGGATAACCTGGGACTTGGAAGTGACAGATGATATATTTACAAGATGGAAAGGATGGTTAGACCTGTTAAGAAAAGTAAGTACATTACGTGTACCTCGATATTACGCATTAGCAACTAAAGACTCTAGACAGACTGAGAGCGTAACAAAAAATAAACCCGTACAGAACGAATGTTTGGAAAACTTTTCGTATAGAAATCTGCAGTTGCATATATTTTGTGACGCTTCAACGAGGGCTATGTGTGCTGCAGCATACTGGCGGTGGTATAATTCAAACAACGAAGTTCAAGTTTCTTTAATTTCCAGTAAAAGCCGAGTGGCACCAGTCAAGTGCGTTTCTGTACCACGGCTAGAACTACAAGCTGCGTTATTAGCTAGCAGACTTGCTAACAGCATATGTAATGAACATAGAATGATACCGACGAATACATATTTTTGGTGCGACTCTGTTACAGTATTACACTGGATACGCAATGACATGAGGAATTACAAGGCTTACGTCGCACATCGTCTTGGTGAAATTGACGAGTTAACCAAGATCAAGGACTGGAGGTACATTCCAACCAAATTAAATGTTGCAGACATCGCAACACGGGAATCATGTGATATGCAAATTTTGCAAAATGAATGGTTATATGGACCTTCATTTCTATATCAAGAAGAAGTTTCATGGCCTGAAGATTGCATTATGCAGAAAAACTTAACGTCGGATATATTGGAATATGTAAATACATGTACCGTAGAACCGGAATGCCTACCTGCGGTGCCTGAACCTGAAAGATTTTCTTCTTGGCTTCGGCTAGTAAGAACGACTTGCGTGATGATAACTTTTATTGCTAAATGTAGAAAAATCCCCTGCGATTTGGCTGGAAAGATGATGGAACGCGCTGAAATCTTGTTGATTAAATATTCTCAAATGAAACATTTTCCTGATGATCTGAGCAACCTGAAACAGAATAAATTATTGTCCAAAAAGAGTAAGTTACTTACGTTGACGCCGATCCTGGATGCCCAGGGAGTTTTACGAGTAGGTGGCCGTATCAACGCCGCTTCGGATGTACGCATAGATGTCAAGCAGCCAATGATACTCGATGGTCACTGTCATATCGCGCACCTAATTGTAAAATATTATCACGTGAAAGCCTGTCATGGCAATCAAGAGCTGGTTGTAAATAATAAAATCAGCACTCTATGTTATTTTAAGAGAACAAGCGCCTAGAGATGAAACTCTTCACACCTTGATGACTGAAGTGGAACAAATGGTAAATAGTCGCCCATTAACTCATGTTACTGTAGAACCCAACTGCGAAGAGACACTGACTCCTAACCACTTTATGTTGGGCTCCTCTTCCAACATGCCAACGCTTGGTGTTTTCGATAACTCTGACTCCTACCTTCGAAAACAGTGGCGAATATCGCAAACACTAGCAGATATGTTTTGGAGACGTTGGTTGCGAGAAGTATTGCCGGAAATGCGCCCAAGAACAAAGTGGCATCAGGAACAGAGGCCATTACAAGTGGGAGATTTGGTATTGATAGTAGACCCTAGCACCCCCAGAAATGTTTGGCCAAAGGGTCTTGTTGTGACAGCACTACCTGGGAAAGATGGCCGCACAAGAGTCGTCGATGTTAAAACACAGAACGGAATATTACGGAGACCAGCAGCGCGTGTGGCTCGGATTGACTTGAGGAGTGAGTGCTGCTCCAGCACTGGGGTGGGGAGTGTTGGCGACGGAGAAACTCCTTAAAAATTATACTTTTTTGTTGTTTCCTTTTTGAATTGTGACATTGTTTGAAAAATATTGAAAATTCTAATATACGTTTTGCTATCGAAAACTGTTTTAAGTTCATTTCCGCCTCGTCCGCTATAAGTATGTAATTTATATTATAGGTATTTCTAATGAACATTTGTAAATTCAAATTGACTATATACTTTACTATTCTAATATTACATATTTATATGGAATTAGCACCAGTCTTTTCTAATTTTGAAATTGGCAAAATTAATGCCGAAGGCGTTGGAGCCATAGTTAAAAAAAACTCTTCACTTGAGTTAGGCAATCGCTTGGCACGCGCTTGCCTACAAACTTGCTGACCACGCAACGCCCAGTCATCACTTCAGAATAATAAGTGCTAATTTAAGTTTTAGAGCTAATTAATTTAATTGTAATTTAATTTAATATTCTAAGAACCCTCGTTGAATAAACTTGTGTTAGAAAATTGTTTTTTTTTTAAACTTCTCCGCGCCACACTACTTATCTCTTGACACATTAATTTCTGTCTAATTCTAGAAAAAAAGCAAAATTAATGTCTGTGGATTAAGTGGATTACACTATGTTTTTTATTAATTAGTTGATTTTCAACTTGATTACTATTTATTAATGATTTGATTTGAAAGACTTGACCTAAACAAACAAACAGGTTAAATTAAAGCATGTATAAGAAGAAGAGCGACTGACCTGGTGGTACCAAGAAGTGATTGTAACTTCTAAGCAGACGAAGCGCTGCGATGGCGCCACTGTGCTGTGCTGAACACGCTATCGGCTCCAGATCGTATATCGGCGGGGTTTGATCCATATCTTATATACGTGTTTCTCAATTCACTTCAAAATGATTTAAATATTGTCTTCTTCAGATTAAAGTCTTCGTTTCTTCAGATTAAATGCTTCGTTTTATTAGAATGTTTAAATTGTGTAAATTTTCCTAATAAAAAAAGTATAAAATGAATCGCAACAAAATTATACCTTGAAGTTTTACGGGCAGGTTTTCAAATTGGACAAGTACACAAACAATCTGACCGTAACACTTCACGTTAAAATTTTGTTGCGATTCATTTTGTCACTTGTCAGTTGAAGATTTTCCACTTGACCGTTGCGATTCGTTTTTCCACTTGTTTCACTTCTAATCTGTGTCCCAGTACACATTTCGATTTTTTTTATTGCGTGAGACAGGCAGACATTTGCAGATAAAGGGAGACTGGAGCCTGGTCAGTAGTCACTTGTGCCGGAACACAACTCAAGGTTGTTACGGCGGCATACTCTAGAACAAGGGTAGTAGGCAAATACCCTACCATCAGGCTGTGGGTTGTTTTGTCGCCTCATACGACAGGCCGCCCGGCCACTAGGAGAAATAAACGTTAACTACTTGCTTGAAATCTATCATTTTGTTACATTATACATTTTTTTTATATTTCACAATGTCTCTGTAGCAGAGGTAGTCGATCCAGGATACCACGGTCTTTCCTGCCACCGTAGTGCCGGCAGATGGTCACACCATGCCGCCTTAAATAGCATATCACGGAGGTCGCTTGCCACCGATTACGTGCCAGCTGTTTAATAGGCACATGACAATGGTAGGTGTCCTGACGGTATGACTCTACTTCCCTCACAAACCTCACGTGACAAGCCTGTGCTGTGGGATGGGACCTGCATTGGAACTTTTGCCACATTACATTCTATCTAAGGCCTAGGCCGCACTACGGTGAAACCACAGCGGTTATTAACCGGGTGAGTTTATGAAACACGAAAACGAATACAAGCGGCCGCACTTGCGGTTTTTAACCGCGACTGATTTTAAAACCGTGAAATGTTACAAAATTGTCGCGGTAAGAAACCGTAGCGAAATTTGTAATCCGTAGAACTAAGTGGGCGCGCACGCACTATGAGTTAACCGCGGGCGATTTTTTGGTTAGTATTCGGCCGACCGCCGAAATATAAAATACATTTGCGAAATTTTGTATCCATGAGGGTGATGTATGGACGCACACGGCTAGATCAACCGGTCTGGTGGCAGAAACAGCTGAATCACGCAAGTGGCCCAAATATGCAAACCTCTGAGAGTTGTATGTTTGTGCCGCTTGCTGTTGAAACGCTTAGATCGTGGGGTCACAGTGACCAGTACAGTACACAGAGCTTTTAAAACACCTAGTCAACTTTTCAGGTGACCAGAGACCAGTGTACCTTGGACTCGGACAGCGGCTCTGTACGGCGATCAAACGAGTTAAAGTAACCAACCTTCTAGGAGCCTTACACATTCACTTCGATGACCTAGCCTATTATTTTGCTTATAATCTTAAAGGATATTGGTAGAAAACGAGTTAAGTATTCTTAAAACTATTCTTTTTTTTTAACTTAAACTCTTATTAGCTCATTTTTACTTTTGTATATTTCATAAATTGCATAGATAGGTGATCGCTATCGAAGTTTTTCACAATGTTTTTAATTAAATCTCATGACAATGAGATGAAAGAAGAAACCACAAATCCATCGCTTTTTTAGCTCTACCTTGACAAGGAGAACAATCAACTTGCCCAATTTAAGTTTTATTTGAAAAATTTAATTGAAATAGTACTAAAAACCGTTAAAATAATTGTAAAATCACAATAGCATAAGAATTGAGACTTCTGGATTAAGGGCCTAGTTGTCGAGCCATAAACACATAAAGAAGTATCAATGTATTAAAATTTACAAAATCTTATTTCTTTTTTTAAACCTCTTCACTCGCCATTCAAATATGGAACCGTTTAAAAAAACAAACACCACCGGAAAAGCCAAGTTTAAACTAACAAAATTACGCTGCTGTGAAAAGTGGCTAACACTTATATAATAACTCGCGCTTTGATTGGCTGAATGTTTAATTATCGAATGCTTTCCTTTCACGCCATTGGTCGATTGAGTAATTATTACACCGTTAGCTTCTCACCCGGGTTTTGAATTAAGAATATTTTCTTATTTTTTTTCAGATTTCTAGAGCGTCCATATTCTCGCGTGGTCATCGTTAGAGCGAGAGAAAAGAAAAAAAGAACTGGTTTATAATTCTGGTTTCTGGCGAGAATGTTGAGATCCCTTTAAGAAAGAGAAAGAAAGGAAAAGTATTTTAAAATTTTTTTAAACCATGATGATCAAGTTTCAAAATGTACTTGTCCAATTTGAAAACCTGCCCGTAAAATTTGAAGTTCAAATTTTGTTGCGATTCATTTTGCCACTTATCCGTTGAAGTTTCACTTCTACTATGTGTCCCAGCACACATTTCGATTTCTCGCAGGTTTACTGCAAATTATGATTTGGTTAGGTTAGGTACATTTTAATGAATGCATTTTTTATTAAAACATATTTTGTTTTATCAAACAAAAAAACTGCATTCGATCCGGAACCAAAAAACGCATGCATTATGTAGTCTAAAATTATACCGCTCCTCCACGGTGCCGTAACACTTTTTCGTGGCAGACCTGATGGTATGACAGATCCTAAGACCCCCCCCGTTCATCTAGAAGTTTCACTTCAAAAAGTGTTTGAGTGGGTCCGGGGATGGTTTAGATACACGATTAGAACCGATGGGGTGCTGGAATCCGGTTCTAAATTTTTATATCTTCAGGGCAGGATGACATCTGTCCGAACCGCTAGTTTTTTATATATGGATTGGTGGTCTCGCGCCATTGGCGGTGAATTCGCCCCGCCCAACGGCCCCGTCACCTTACGGCACGCGAGTAACAATCACGGTTCAATATTTAATGTGGGTATCATTAGCGTCTAAGGAAAAGCCATTTACACCCAGAGATTTGTAATAAAGATTGAATCTTGTCCACCCAAAGGTTGCCTGAAAGAGATTGCTTCAAGCAATAAGGCCACCCATTATAATCTTATAGTGTTAAAATAAATATAAATAAATAAATAATCGGCAGACAAACACACATATTGTATATCCCCAAATTAAGCAAGTTACGCTTGTGTTATGGGTAATATACAACGGAATACTCTGGGGCCGATCCCAGACACCCAGACCATAGTAAATAACGGAGAAAATACGTTTCCGAAATTTACTATACCAGGAATCGAACCAGGAGCTTTTGCGTTGCAGTGAGGTAGGCCGGCAACGGCTTAGCCCGCTCAACCACAGAGGCCGGCAAAATGTATGTCTTTAAAGACCACGGGCCATATAAATGCCTCGGA
The DNA here is from genome assembly GCA_949752895.1 of Dendrolimus pini. Lineage (NCBI taxonomy): Eukaryota > Metazoa > Arthropoda > Insecta > Lepidoptera > Lasiocampidae > Dendrolimus > Dendrolimus pini. The sequence goes on from OX457153.1 coordinate 5,885,027, forward strand.
CTTTTGGAGGACTTGCGTTGGGCCATAGGGAGGCCAACACGTACAGGCCCCTTGACAAATTTAATCTAAATGTGGCGTGACACTGACCGGCGATTAACCCTGTCTACACCATATAATACAAGCCCCGGCCAGTGTAGGACTATTGACGCGAAGCGGGCGGGTATCAGTTACTATAATAAATTAAAAAACAATTCGGGGTGATGACGCATCGAACGAAACGTCCGAGTATTCCTTCGAGTTCGCTCGTTTATAAACCAATGTGCTTTAAAACCGGACAATACTTTATTATCCGGCTTACCAAGATTTTCTTGACCGAATATACACAAAAAACCAGACTCGCCGGTCGAAAACCTTGCAACTCTTCTTACATCCCAAATCAACATTTAGAAAGAAAGAAAGAAAGAAAAAGTATTTATTTAGGACAAGATACAGAAAGTCTTACACGATAATATATATTACAATTAATTGTGATGTCCTAAAAAGGCTCTTGCTCAGCATAATGCTAGTTTTACAACTAGCGCTGATCTTCCGCAAGTACCTCCCAGTGATGCCACGGCTTAGCTCCACAAAGCAAATTAAAACTATAAACATTCGTTATTGAATTATGCAAAATATAAATTGTACTAACAAATAAAAGAAAACAAACAAAAAAATAAAATAATAAAAACAACGGACAGCAGTGACGAACAAGACAGGAATGAAAAATTGGTAATGGTTTGATATAGCGTACTAATTAACATACGAGTAAACTTCCTCGTATTTTATAGTATTATAATACTTTATAATACTATAAAATACTTGTGTCGTATTTAAGGTCTCTCTGGCGAAATTGATGGTCAAATAAGAATTTTTTTAAGTTGGTTCGGAACCCAAAGACAGACTGCAGGTTTCTTATCGGCGGCGGTATGTTATTCCAGCACTTCGATGCAGCGTAACGAAAACTCCCCCTGAAGGCAGCCGAACAATGCCGCTGAGTAGCGAGCTGCACCGAGCCTTGCCTATAACCGAGTGACCTTCTTGTTGACATCCACGAAAGCTTTTCGTAAAGATATAAAGGTGTCTTATTATTTATAACACCAAAAAGCAAGCAAGCTAAATGTAACTTTTGACGATGTCTCATTTTTAAAATAGAATGTTTGTTTAGGAATGGTGTAACGTGACCTCTTAGGGGAACTTTGAAACAAAACCGTACACAGCATTCTGTACTCTTTGAATGAGACGCTTAGTTTTAGCAAGAAGCCGAGGACCAAAAATTACATCTGCGTAATTTAGATGCGATAAAACAAGAGATTCCACTAGTTGAATGCGTAATGCTTCATTTATAAAAGGTCTTATACTGTATAAAATTTTTAACTTATAGAAGCAAGTTCTAACTGACTTAGCAATGTGTTTCTCAAACTTTAAATCGCAATCTACATACAACCCTAAGTTTCGAGCTACGTAAACTCGTTCTACTGGTTTACCCATGAGCATTACTTTTGCTGATGGGTGAAGAGTATTGAGTTGATGTTTGGAACCAAACAGAAGATATTTAGTTTTAACAGGGTTAAGAAGTAAGGAATTAGATTCAGACCATTGAGTTATTCTATAGAGATCTTCGTTTATTTTGTTTATCGCATCATTTATGTCAGATGGTTTAAATGAAATATATATCTGTGTGTCATCGGCGTAAAAATGCACTTTACAATGTCTGATTTGTGTTGCTAAGTCTGCGGTATACAGGATAAAGAGAATTGGCCCTAATATTGATCCTTGCGGAACGCCTCTCTTGATTGGCAAATTTTCAGAGAGCTGTGAGCTACCATCAATATTATTGAGCTTAACTTGCTGGTATCGACTGGTAAGAAAACTTTGAAACCATTTAACAGTTTTTGCTTTAGGACACTTTTATCCCAATAAATGACGTCGTTTCTGTGGGACAGATGAATACAGCCAAAACTCACGTTGTCATATGACAACGCAAATGCAACAAAAATGCAAGTCATCGTTTTAGTTAAAACTGTGTCAGATAAGTTAAATTTTTAATATTATAAGAAATAATACAATTTCCTGCGGCCGTATTGCCTGTCGTAAGAGGCGACAAACCACCCATAGCCAGGTAGAGCATTTGCCCGACTGAATGGCTACCACCCCTGTTCTAAAGTATGTCGCCATAACAACCTTGAGTTGTGTTCCGGCATTAGTGGCCAGGTTCCAGTCTCCCTTAAGAGAGCATCAGCGCATTTGTAGCACCTTTGGTGTCGCAAATGTCCATACGCGATGGTAACCGCTTTTCATCAGTAGGCCGTCTGCGTGTCTGCTGAGCTCCTGCAATTAAAAAAAGAATGCGCGTTTCGGGAAACCCGTCAGAAGTGATAACTTAAACTAATCTAAGTCTAACTATTTAATATTGAAATTGTTTAACTTGAGAGAGCTTAGCTTATTACTTAAATTTTATGTTTAAAGGAAAGGTTATTTATTAATAAAATCTTTTATTGATTATAAAACATATTTTATTCTTAGTTACAATTCTTGAATATGTACATTAGAATTTTGTGTATGAACATTATTAATATCATTGTTTAATCAAATTACCGAAATACGGCTACGGCTGTGAGTTATAGTGACAGAGAAGGAGCCTGTCTACCGCTGCCGTATGCATGAGAGAAAAGGAAGCCAGTCAGACTGGCACCGTAACGCGTTACGTAACGAAGCGATTTACCCTCCCATACCACTTCAAAAATGTTTTTGTCTTCTTTGTAGTAAATATCGTATATTGTAAATGTAATTTGAGAATAAAACATGGCCGCTGTATGGCGTTATAATTGTCGCTTACACGTACGACGACGGAACGCGTTATGACTGTACCAAGTAACTGGAACTGCGGAAAGCGTGGAGCCGATTAATGTTTTTTTTTTGGTGATAAAGTCTTATGTTAGGGTAAACCGCTTCGTCACGTAACGCATTACGGCGCCAGTTTGTCTGGCTTCTCTTTCTGTCACGCATACGGCAACGGTAGGCAGGCTCCTTCTCTCTCTCTCTAACACACAGCGCTAGACGTATTTCGATAATTAGATTAAATAATGATATTAATAATGTATATACATAAAATTCTAATGTACAAATTCAAGATTTTTAACTAAGAATAAAATATATTTTATAATCAATAAAAGATTTTATTAATATATAACCTTTCCTTTCATTATCATATTAATATACATAAAATTTAAGTAATGCCTAAGCTTTTGCTCAAGTTAGTAGTTGAACTTAGATTAGTTTAAGTTATCACTTTTTTAATCGCCTTCTCGTCCATCATGTGTTAATATAGAGGTTTTTAATTTTCTTTTCTTTTTTACTTCTTTATTAACACGCTTTTATTAGCTTCACCTGTATGTATGTATGTATGTTTGTAACCGACCCCTTTGAGCTCCATTTTGTCCTACTTTGAACGATCTGATCGTTCAAAGTAGGCTTTGAACGATCAGATTTAATTCAAACTTTGCACACCTGTCAAAGGTCGATGACAATGCAATAATATAGTACCATGGAGCTGATCTGATGATGGAGTGGGAAGGTGGCCATAGGAACTCCTGTACTAAACAAGATAGACCCGTCGTGTTAGGGCTCGTATGTTTATATCGCTTGACAGCGCGATAATATGGTACCATGGAGCTGATCTGATGATGGAGTGGGAAGGTGGCCATAGGAACTCCTGTACTAAACAAGATAGACCCGTCGTGTTAGGGCTCGTATGTTTATATCGCTTGACAGCGCGATAATATGGTACCATGGAGCTGATCTGATGATGGAGTGGGAAGGTGGCCATAGGAACTCCTGTACTAAACAAGATAGACCCTTCGTGTTTGGGCTCGTATGTTTATATCGCGTGACAATGCAATAATATGGTACCATGGAGCTGATCTGATGATGGAGTGGGAAGGTGGCCATAGGAACTCCTGTACTAAACAAGATAGACCCTTCCTGTTTGGGCTCGTATGTTTATATCGCGTGACAATGCAATAATATGGTACCATGGAGCTGATCTGATGATGGAGTCGGAAGGTGGCCATAGGAACTCCTGTACTAAACAAGATAGGCCCGTCGTGTTTGGGCTCGTTTTACTTGTCTTGGCTTGTATTTAAAAACATTTTAAAAAAATCAACTAAAAGATGAAAAATAAATAATAGTTTAAAAAAAACTAAAAAAACACGCTTTCATAAAAATCCAACTAAAAAACAGAAAATAAAATTTAATAAATTTGGAGATAAGCTATACGCTTTTTAAGATATTATAAAGAAGAAGAAAAAGCGCTTTGAATACACCCCACGCTTTTTTACAATAATGTACATTCATTTTTTTTTACACTGTACTTAATCAAATTGATTAATTATTTCTTTTTTGCACTCCGCGGTAAGACCCCATTCATCAGAAACCAAATTTATTAAATTTTATTTTCTGTTTTTTAGTTGGATTTTTTATGAAAGCGTGTTTTTTTATTTTTTTATTTATTTTTGTAATACAAAGAAAGGGTTCTTTTTATTATATTTTTTATTTTTCTTTCTTATTTTCTTTTCTTTTCTAAAAAACTTGTGTACTATTACATTATTGCCTAATGTAATTTTACATTTTTTCTTATTTTAATACTTTCAGACGATTTCTGTGTTGTTGATGTACTGTAACCCGTACGGTTATATTAAATAAATAAAAACTACTCTTTGGTTTTATTAGGCTAACAAAGCATTATATTTCAAATTTCAACCTAATAACTGAGCCGCCGCGTTAGTTATAAGTTGACAAGTTCAATTTTAGTACACAAAACAAAATTTTGAAACTTTAAATAGAAAATATGCAAGTACAGCTAGAAGGACTGTTCTAAGAGGTAAAAAAGCAACCCACGGTTAGGTGGTAGGGGATTTACCCATCTGTATTACCACCACTTTAAGTTTGGAGTAAAACCATAGATCACATCATGATAACCTTTTTGGAGGCCAAGTTCCAGTCTCCTCTACGAAGCCAGCAGTGCATTTGTATCACCATTGCAAATATTCATTGGCGACGGAAATTACATTCCATCAGATATTTTTTTATACGTGTAGGAACGGAGAAAAATAAGAATTCCTGCGGGCGGGTGGCCTGTCGTGAGAGGCGACAAAACAACCCACAGCCAGGTAGGGTGTTTCACCGACTAGATGGCCACTACCCCTGGTCTAAAGTATGCCGCCATGACAACCTTGAGTTGTGTTCCTGCATTAGTGGCCAGCCTCCAGTCTAACTTTAGAGAGCAGAGTCCATTGGCGATGGTAATCGCTTTCCATCAGATGGGCCGTCTGCCTGTCTGCTTAACTTGTGCAGTAAAAAAAAGATGGGCCGTCTACTTGTCTTGTTCCTTGCATACACGTTATAATTTTCTAGTTATTATATGTATTTACTTTTTCCCAGTTTCTTCATTCCTAGATGTAGGACTCCTCCATCTTTTACATCATTTAAATGATTTTTTCCAAAAAACAATTTCAAAAAAATCAGTTTGGCTCATTAGTTGTTTATTAAGCGCAAAACGCTGTGTGCCATATTTGAATGTAACTCGAAAAAGCACGAGATTTCCCTAGAGCAGTGTTTTTCAACGTGTGGGTCGCGACCCCCTGGGGGGTCGTGAAGCTTCTTTAAGGGGGTCGCAAAGCTTCTATAGCGGAGTTGCAAAAGGTTGGGCAAGTATTTATCCGAACCCTAATTAAGAAAATAAATAAATATGTTGGATTGAATATTTGACACAAAATAAAATACATGAAGAAAAAGCAACGGGTAGGGGGTCGCGAAATATTTCTTCATACTAAAGGGGCCGTGTCATGAAAAAGGTTGAAAAACACTGCCCTAGAGGATATTGACTATGTGACGAAAATCTAAGCGCTCCCCCCGCTCCTCTTATCAAGCGTTGTATTTTGAAGACTTCCCTCCCCCCCCCCTGAACGGGTCACGTAGTATACGTATACCCTACCAGTGGCGTGGCCTTCATACAACTCGATTTCCCATAGTCTACCTTTAAGAAACTTGCTACTAGCGACTAAAAGGTCGAAAGCGCCATGAATTTATTGGCGCTTACGTTTTTATTTCGTGCATTGTTACCGTATTACTATCTCTTACCCTAGGCGGCTTTCGACACGTATTGGATGAAATAGCAACTCATAATCCGATCGGGCATCGGCTTTTGTTTCAAAATATGCGGTGAGAATGCAAGAATAAAAAACTACAAACATTAACAAGAAAAAACATCGCGAGATAGACTTTTTTCAATTGTGATGAATCACGCGGTATATTTTTCAATAGACTTATCCTACCCGAATTTCCACCCCGCGCCACTGATAGGTAGGCTCCCTAACAGAGTCAGTATTTACTATATCTATTAGCTGTACTAATGCAGTAAAAGTGCATTGTTTCTTAGATTGAGTTGTGACGTGGGGGGAATCGTCAGGTCTTCCTTCTTAGCCACAGAATAGGTTTAGGTGGGTCAATGAATTATATAATTATTATTCTGGATTTTCCTGCACAAAAGGGTACACTGGCCTGTCGAAGCCTTGAATGCTCTTCTAGACCAGATGTTCCACAGCTCTTATATTAGCTCGACCACGTCTGGTATATGTTGGTTTGGTTGTTTCGGTTTTCCTAGATAAGTAAGGGTAGCTTTGGTCCCCAGTGGGAACACGTAGTTATTTTATTAACGTTAAAAGAAGTTTTTAATAGCGTGGAGTAATATTTATAAAAGATTTGTAGCAGCTGATATATTTGAAATTCGAGTGAGTCTCAAATTATATAATAACCGCCATCACAGCTTTTTTATTTTTAAAACTCTCTTGACAGTGACATACTTTGACATTAGTACTGTCATTGGCTATGTCTGTTTTTTTAAAATGGTGCAAGTGCAACGTTACAGTGTTCGCAAATACGCATCCAAAGTAAAAGCGCCCTATCCAAAGGTGTCTTCTTATAAACGATTAATGAAAGTATGGGAACGCACCCATGGCGTCCGCAATTAACCCTTTGCCCTACGTTTTACATAAACTAAACGTCATAGGCTGATATTGATGGTTTTTGTCATCAGTCTATAGTCGGGGAAAAAGAATACTACGGAATGTGTTGGCAAACTAAATTTATCGCAGCTTATATATATTTATAGGAGATGTTATGAAGCTCCAGTTGTAGTAATTACTAGTATAATATTGTCATACTGTAATAGATTATATTAGATATAACGAAACATTAGCTATTCCATAACAATATTATTGTATTCGTATAGATGATTCGACACAAGTTGTTACATGGGTATTTATTTTAATTTCAGAGTAACAAAGTTATTGGTGGTAGTTGCTTCTTTATTTTGGAAATCAAACTCGATTTTATTGGACTGTATAATTATTGTTAAAAGAATACATCAAATAAGTACAGAGCGTAATTATTTACAAGATACATAAGAGCGATGCTGAGAGGTGAAGTGTAGAGTAGCAGAGAGAGCTTCGCCTGCCAGGGTCGCTCCTTAAGTCCCGCATCCCGCCCGACGCCTATGTGCTAATCGTGCCCTCTGAGGGCGCCGGCGGTATGCGGGGCGCGGAGAGTAGGTGTGCTCCGGCGGGCGGGTCAGGGGGGTGCTCTCTGTCCGCAACATCCTCCCCCCGGCGCAGATCCTCGGAGCCATCTCTTCTCGTCAGGACGATGAGCCTCCTTACTGGTCTCCTGAAGATGCCTCCCCGCGTTCGCACGTCCGCGCTCCGTATTACGTTGTCCTGTCCGCGATAAGTGCGCTCGATTTGACCCCGGGGCCATACGTTACGTGGCAACAGACCGTCCGCGATGATAACGACGTCTCCAACGCGTATGTTTTCTTCATCACATCGTCGTACGTCGTCCCTCGGTGTCAATGTCGGTAAATACTCGCGTAGCCAACGAGTTCAGAACATGTCCGCTAAAGCTTGGGTTGCGATCCATGTCTTCTTGTTTGCTAGCTCGTTCGTTCCCGTGATTGGCAAGCCTACCGCTGACCCGATTAGGAAGTGGTTCGGGGTAAGCGCGTCGTCGTCTTCAGGGCTCACCGACACGTGAGTCAGCGGGCGCGAGTTTACTGTGTGTTCTATCTCCGTGATGACAGTCGTAAGTGTTTCTTCCCGGGGAGCTTGTTCCGCCAACGTTGCGTGGAGTGCCGTCTTCACCGACCGAATTAACCGCTCCCAAGCTCCCCCCTGGTTTGGTGCGCCGGGATCGATGAAACGCCACGCTAGTTGTCTCCCTCTCACGTGATCTGGCATCTCTTTCTTCCACTTTGCGTACGCCGTTAGTAATTCTGCATCCGCTCCATGGAAATTCGTTGCATTATCAGACCATATCACTTGTGGCCAGCCGCGTCGTGCTCCCATCCTTCTTAGGGCCATGATAGCCGAGTCCGTGCTAAGGCTCGCTATAAGTTCCATATGGATGGCACGAGTCACCATACATGTAAACAGCATTCCCCATCGTTTTTCTCTCCGGCGTCCAATGGTCACCCACATCGGGCCAAAACAGTCGATTCCGCAATTTGTAAAGGGCCGTGCGTAGGCAGCTAGACGATCCTTTGGCAGGTTTCCTTTCACCGGTACGGTCGGCGCGGTTTTCTTCAACCGACAGATTGTACACTGCCGCAAGATGTTTCGCACAGTAGGCCGCACTCGTAATAATTTTCCGTATGACGAAAATCTTGTGACGTCAACAAGTGGCTTTTCATTTGTCGTGTAATTCACCACGACTTCGTCATCTTCGGTTTCCGTCGGCTCTTCCTTCGGCCATTTCGTCGGGGGCCCACGAAGAAATTCCGGGCCTTTAAACCAGCGGTCGTCCGTTTTCATACTCGAGACGTTAATCCTGGTTGCGTCGTCGGCGACGTTGTAACTTGTCGGCACCCACCGCCATTGCTCAGACTCGGTTATTTCGCCGATTTCGCTCAGTCTGTGCGCAACGTATGGGGTATATCGCGCCGAGTCGTTTCTTATCCAGTGGAGAACGGTCTTCGAGTCGCTCCAAAAGATGACGTCATACGGCTTGAAACTATGTTCCTTTTTTATTTCCGCCGCTAACCTGGCTCCTATTAGCGCGGCCTGTAGCTCCATTCGTGGGATGCTCTGCGCCTTCATAGGGGCCACTTTCGCTTTTCCTGCGATTAAAATGACGCCGACGCTTCCGTTACGCCACTCAAAGCGCCAGTAAGCCGCTGCTGCGTAGGCCTGCTCGCTGGCGTCCGTGAAGACGTGTAGTTGTATGTTTACGACGTCTTTATCCCATCCATAGCACCGTGGTAATCTTAACTCTTTTATAGAGTTCAAGTCACGGATCCATTCTTCAAATTCCCTTGCCTCTTCCGTTGGCAAGGGGTCATCCCAGCCCAGCTTGAGCCTCCAGAGCTTTTGTAGTACGATTTTCGCCCTTATAGTGTACGGACTGAGCAGGCCGAGTGGGTCGAAAAGTGACATGACCATGCCCAGGGCCTCCCTTTTCGTGGGTGTTTGCGTGCCTTGTTTTATGCTTTCTGGAACTCTTGGCATAGCGGTGTTAAACGCGAGTTCATCCGCTTCCGGCATCCATAACACACCCAATGTCTTCCCGTAGGGATGCGCGCTAGCACCCAGCTCTTTGGGCTGTCTGGCTCTCTCTTCATCCGGGATGTCTTCCATAAGGCGCTCGCGATTCGTATCCCATCCCGCGAGCTCGAAGCCGGCCTTCCTGTGCACTTCTCGCACTTCCGCTATCGCCTCGGCCGCTTCCGTTTCCGTTTCGAAGCTTTGTACCCAGTCGTCCATGTAGTGGTTTTCCGTGATCGAGTGATACGCCCGTGGGTGGGTTTCCTTATGATCACTCGCATTCCTGTCTCTTACGCTATGTGCGAGGAATGGCGAGCTTCGTGCTCCGAATATCATAGACGTCATAACGTAGCGCCGAGGCGGGTTATGGCGGTCGTCACCGCGCCATAAAAAGTGCTGCGCCGCTCTGTCTTCTTTCCTTATCTTCACTTGTAGAAACATGTCACGTATGTCAGCTGTCACGGCGATCTTCCCCTCTCGGAATCTGAACAGGATTCCGTATAAGGCCCGTAGCAAGTCTGGCCCATCCAGTAACGCATCGTTCATGCACACCCCGTTTGAACGGGCGGCGGCGTCGAATACCAGTCTCACTTTGTCAGGCTTATTCGTGTTCGTAACGGCGAAGTGAGGCATGTACCACATGCGTTGGTTTCCTTCGTGGCTTCGTTCGCAAGGCTCGGCGTATCCTTTTGCTAATAGCCTGTCGACCTGGGCTGTGTAAGCTTGTTTAAACTGCGGCGATTTGTCCATTTTGCGCTCGATCCCGCGCAGGCGACGCACCGCCATGTCATAGCTCGGTGGCATGGTGACGTCATCGTTTCGCCAGGGCAGTCCGACTTCGAAACGGCCGTTGATTTTCTTAACGGTTTCTGAAAATATCTTCAGCGCCCGTTGTTCTTCAGCTACAGGTTTCACTCTGTTTGATATGCCGAGTGCGTCGATATCGAAATGAGACTTCACTATTTCGAACAATTCGTCCTTTGCCCGCGGCTCTTTATCTTGCCACGTTCGAACGTGTAAAACGGTGTCGTTCCCCTGCGTTACTAGGCCTCGGGGTGCGCTCCCGTGTATGGTCCACCCCAAGAGGGTCAGGGAAGCGGCTGGTTGGCTCTTCTTTCCTGCCAACAGTTTTCTAGTGACGATCAGATGCCAGTTGTCAGCTCCAATTAGTACGCGTGGCTTGGCGTTCGTAAAACACACGTCGTCTACATGGAGCGTCTTCAAATGACGTAACTGTCATTAGTGGGTAGGTGTCAAAAAAGTTAGACGTTTTTGAAAGAGCTCTTATAAAATTAAATTAAATTATATTGTTTAATTATCATATTAATATAAAATAGTACATGCATAAACTCAGTGTTTAGTGAACTCACCTGCCCTAGTGTTTTTCCCACAACAACACAAGCATTCATAAATATCAAGCTCACATTACTATGGATTCTATACAGGAGACTATTTCTCAACTTGCTGTATCATTTAAGGAGCGCATGGACAATTTTGAAGGTGAATTACAGAAAGGTAATCCTTCATCATCTAATATATCCTCTCTGTCAGCAGAATTTGCAACTTTCAAAGTGTTTACTCTTAATACTTTGAAAGTACTGCAACATCAAATAGAACTACTTCAGCAATCCACTGATAACATAGAAATGCATAGTAGAAGGAAAATTTTGCTGGTACATGGAATTCTTGAAAATAAACAGGAGGATATTGCAGCTGTTATCACTAAATTGGTTGTGTCTAAGTTGAAGGTAGATGACTTTACTCCTGAGAATATTCGCCGTTGCCATAGAATGGGTAAGCCCCCAACTTCATCAAAAAAACCTAGACCTATTCTTGTTAAATTATGTGATATGACCGTCCGCAACAATATCTGGTCAGCTAAATCCAAACTGAAAGGCTCTGGCGTCACTGTGTCTGAATTCCTGACAAAGATGAGGCACAATACGTTCATGCAGGCTCGAAAGCGTTTCGGAATATCAAAATGCTGGACACAAAATGGTACAATTTTTGTGGTGGGCTCTGATGACACCCGACATCGTGTTAATCTCCTATCTGACTTGAATAATATTCCACTTCAGCCAAGAGATGAACCACATTCAAATAAAGATGTTTCTGTTGCCACAAAAACACGCAAAGCTGCGACATCGTCTAGGAAGTAGTATCAAAACGTTTCTAGTTGTTTTATTGTACAATTAGGCTTGATTATTAAACATTCTTCCTTTTTCTCTCTTTTTCATCATGATAAGCATTATATGGCACTACAAGCTTTGATTGAAATTAGTTGTCAACAATATATTTTCCGGGTGAATTTGTAATAAATAAACACCTTGATAGTTTTTTCATTCACGCTTTGTTCCGTTTAATACATTTTTATTACTTTTAGTTTCAAGAGGTTATGTTTATGTTATGTTATTATTTTTTGTTTAATTTTCCGTTCAGAAATACGATTAGTGTTGATGTTGATGCGTTCAGAAACGTAACAAAATTATAGTGCTATAATTAATGTGTTTCACTGCTACATTATTATTATTTGTAATTATATTTGTTAATTTTATTCCCTTTTCTTTAAGATAAAATGTTTGTGTTGTTTACAATTGTTAATTTACTTGTTTCTTTTTTTTGTAACTGGCAGGTGTAATGATATTGTATTTTTACTGTTATTTTATATTTATTCTTTTACATATATATATTTTCTTTTTTCTTCCCTTTAATAAATATTATAGTTTATATTAGTTTATTACATAATATATAGATATTTTTTTTTTTTTCATATTTTTTTTTTTTTTTAATGGCAAGTTTTATATGTGATTCTGAAAGTGAGTCTGAGTATGTGTCTTGCTCCTCTGAGAGCGTTTGTAGTGACAGTAAACCTTTGGTTGAGCTGCTTGAGGCGCGTTTTTCCAACTGTACTTCTCTTTTTAATGTTGTTCATATAAATGCGCAGAGTATTCCAGCTCACTTTACAGATATGTTGGCGTCATTTAATCAAAATAACATCCATGCAATACTAGTTTCAGAATCCTGGCTGAAACCTTGTCTCCCATCGACATCTTACACCTTACCTGGATATCAACTAATAAGAAATGACCGTATAGGCAGTGGTGGTGGAGGCGTTGCCATTTATCTTCGGTCACATATCCCCTTTTCCATCATCAGCTTGTCTCCACAACCACCTGCATCGGATGCTGGTGAACACTTATTTATCGAGGTGGAACTTTCGTTGAATAAAATATTGCTTGGAGTATTTTACAGTCCGTCTCTTAGAGTTAATTACTTCTCATCGTTAGAAAAACTTTTAGAAAATGTTATCCCTGCTTATAATCATTCCATAATAATGGGTGATTTTAATACCTGTCTTCTTAAACGAGATTATCGTACTACACTCCTTGAGTCCTTAGTTGCTGCTTCTGGCTTGTCCATTCTTCCATTGAAGGCTACTCACTCTTTTCCCAATTCTACTCCGTCTCTTTTAGATTTAATTCTCGTATCTTCACTGTCTCATGTTGTTACACATGGTCAGTTCCCAGCGGATGCTTTCTCTTATCATGACCTGATCTTTCTCTCGTATAACATTCGTCCGCCAAAAGCCAAGCCCAAAATTATCCTGCAGCGTAATTTTGGAGGTATAAATTCGGAGGCTCTACTCAAGGATTGCCGCGAGTTGGATTGGTCGGGGGTTTACAATGCAGCCACTATCGATGATAAAGTGCATATATTTAATACAATATTATTAAAGCTATATGATTTACATGCACCCATGCGTCGTATTAAAATCAAGCACTTACCTGCACCGTGGCTTACCGATAACGTTAAGACGCTCATACACAAAAAATCTCTTGCCAAGACCAAATGCAAGCTTAGTCCGTGTAGTGAGACCAAACAGGCTTACATAACTATCCGTAATCGCTGTAATAGAGTGTGTAGGGACGCGCAACGCCGGTATATTCATCAATCAGTTGACATAGATAATCCTTCCAAAGTTTGGAAATTTCTGAGATCCTTGGGAGTTGGTAAATCAGAGCAAAACTCTGTTCCAAAAAACTTCAATATTGATAACCTCAATCAACATTTCACGACTGTTATAAATTTTGACAATAATATAAAGTCTAACACATTAAAAAATCTTTCAACCGCTCCAACTCCTTCTCATTCCCCTTTTTTTCTCAGACCATTATCTGATTGTGATGTTACGAGTGCCATAAAATCCATCACTTCAAACTCTGTCGGCAGTGATGGTATTAGTCGCAATATGATTATCCCTATTCTTGATGTCATCAACCCGATTATTACTCATATCCTCAACTCATCCATGGCTAGTGGTACTTTTCCAGCAGCCTGGAAAGAGGCACAAGTTATTCCTCTCCCTAAAAAGTCTAATCCTACGTCCTTTTCTGAATTCCGACCGATATCCATTCTTCCCTTCCTATCCAAAGTCCTAGAACGTCTAATCCATAAACAATTAAGTAGTTTCCTAAATTATAATTTATTAATGAATCCTTTTCAATCTGGTTTTCGCCCAGGCCATAGTACAACAACAGCTTTAGTAAAAATCACCGATGACATCCGTCAGGGGATGGAGAGTGGTCTACTGACAATACTATCACTGCTAGACTTTAGTAGTGCTTTTAATAATGTTGACCATGACATATTACTTAGCATTCTCCGCACTCTTAACATATCTCCAACAGTAATTGGTTGGTTTCACAGTTACCTGTATGGACGCCGGCAGCGAATACGTGTTGATGACAATTACTCATCATGGTCTGACCTTACTGCTGGTGTTCCACAGGGCGGCGTTTTATCTCCTCTCTTATTTGCGATTTTCATTAATTCAATCTCCGATAAATTAACTTCATCCTATCACCTCTATGCGGACGATTTACAGATATATACTCAAGCTGCTCCAGATGATTTAAGTACTGCCGTGAGACAAATCAATCTAGACTTAAACCACATACTTCATTGGAGTACAATGTTTGGTCTTGCAGTGAACCCTCGTAAGACTCAAGTGATAGTCATCGGTAGCCCCAGAATACGTGCAAAAGTTGATTTCGCAACCTTACCGAACATTGTTTTTGACGGCACTTGTATCCCATTGAGTGACACTGTCAAAAATCTAGGTGTAGTCATCGATAGTGACCTGTCTTGGAAGTCTCACCTCTCCGAATTAAGTCGGAGAGTTTTTCTGTCTTCTAGATCCCTGAGAAGGCTGAGAAATTTTCTGCCTACTGCCACCAAAATTATGCTACAGTCTCTTTTGTTACCCATTTTAGATTACGCTGACGCCTGCTATCTGGACTTAACCGTAGAACAGCTAAGTAAACTTGAGCGACTTCAGAATTTTTGTATTAGGTTCATATTTGGCTTGCGAAAATATGACCATGTTTCTGAATTTCGTGAAAAACTCAAGTGGCTCCCTATTCGCTTTCGCCGGAATACTCACATTCTCACATTACTTTATAACATTTTATTTACCCCTAGTAGTCCTCCCTACCTTAAGGAACGTTTTGAATTCCTTCGCCTTTCTACTTCCCACAATTTGCGCACTCATACGTATCGTAAACTCACTACACCTGCACACACTTCATCCTTTTATGATAACTCTTTCACAGTGCAGGCTGTCAAACTTTGGAATGCGCTGCCTCTTACTGTCAGAGAGGCCAAAACATCGCCTACATTTAAGAACGCACTCAGAAAACACTACTTTTCCTTAAATAATTATGCCTAATTCTTATATTATAGACTATTTAATATATATGTATGTGTGTATTTAATTTATAAAGTAGTTTAAGTATGTGTATTTTTTATTTATTTATAAATTATTTAGTTTAAGTATGTTTATTTATGATATTTGATATTTAATGATCTGCACCACCTACATCGCCAGATTAGATTAAATTATTCCTTAAGTTAGGTTGCCTGGAAGAGATTGCTTTCAGCGATAAGGCCGCCTTTTGTTTCTACCATAACAATATTGTAATTGTATATTTTGAAATTGTGTATTTGGTGAGCAATAAAGTGTTATCTATCTATCTATCTATCTAACTGTCGTACCACTTCAGACTTAACGGAGTGAGTTCCCAGTGCGAGTTTCTTCACAGTGCGCGCCTTGATAGGATGGTAGTGCGGTTGCGCTCTTCCGCGCACCGCGACGCTCACCACCCTACTCTCTGCTTCCCGCTGGCTCGACGTGATACCGTGGATGTTCAGTGGCCGCCTCGGGCCATCTGCCCCAGCATCCCGGCTATCTCCTCGTCGATGAGCGTGATCGTGGACCCCTCATCCAGCAGCGCGTATGTACTCACTTCCTCTCCGTTAAGCCCCTTGACGGTAATCGGACACACTTTCAATAACACTCTGTTCTCGGTGTTAGAATTGTGCGCCGACGCCGTCATGACCGACTCCTCTCTGTCGGCCGGTTGATTGACCGACTCCACTCGGTCGATCGGTCCACTGACGGCTTCGGTTTCCCTCCGCTGGTGTAGAAGTGCGTGATGCGGCTCGCGGCATTCGTTCACACCGCACTTTCTCGCCTTGCAACGGAACCGTCTGTGTTTACTCAGTAGGCACAAAAAACATATTCTCGTTTCCTTGGCCCACTCCCATCTGGCTGGCAACGACATCGAAGCCAGCTTGCCGCACTGCGTTGTCTGGTGGTCAGCTCCACAACAGTAGCACACGATCTTGGCTTCCGTTGTAGTATACACGCGACGACGCTCGTTCATCCGCGGCGGCTTCACTTTATTTTCTTTCGTGACGTTTACACTCGTCGTAGGCAGTGATGACGTCATGAAAGAATACTTCATTGCTCTGTCTGCTTCGCCCGTTAGAAACTTCGATAGTGTCATAATCTCCGGCTCGTCTCGGCTCGAGAATACATCTGCAAAGTCGCACCATTTCGTTCGTAGATGCGGGCTGAGCTTCTCGACGACCTGTCGTGTCAACATAGGGTTAAGTAGATACCCCTTGTTGTCGACGCACGAGATAACCGTCACTATATTCTGCAACTTGGTGGCTAGGCTGTTGAGTTCGCTGGCAGACGAACCCGATCGTGGCAACTTCTTGATATCTTCCAATGCACGACTGATTATGATCTCTGGACGTCCGTAGCAGCGCTCCAGTGTCTTCATGATGATCGCAGGATCCACGGCGGTATACAGCAGGGCTGTCACGCACTCTCTTGCTTCGCCTTTAAGGCAAGTGCGTAGGCGGCCTAAGTTCTCCGCAGGTGAGAATCCGTGTACGCTCGTCGACTCCCGCATGGCAGCTTTAAACGGCAGCCACTCTCCCGGGGCCCCGCTAAAGGTAGGCAGCTCCTGGCACTGTCGCGGTGTCGGCCTGTTGCGAGTCATGCGTTCCAACACGTCGGCTAGGCGGTCGATTCCACGATCCCTGGATCTGGTCGGCGTCGGTGATCTTGCGTTGCGCGGCGTTCTGAACGTCACGCGAGCGGTCTGGTCGTTCGTTTCCGCAGACCGGTCGCGCCCCATTGGATACACTTCCCTCGCTCTTCCCGCAACGTTTAACGGTGGTCGCGGTCCGGCTTCTCTCGTTCCAAGCTCGGCCCCGTCACCTGCGCTCGGCGACTCCCCCCGTATGCGGGTGTTCTTCAACCACTCTGTGATATTTCTATCTGTTTCCACCCCATCGTCTTCGCACACGCTGTTTCCCTCTGTCTGCTCCTTGAGGGCGGCTATATTCGCAGCGACCCTCTTCTTGATCAATGCCACTTGTAACTGGAGCTCTTCTCGTCGGATAGCGGCGATTTGTTCTTCTGCTTCCAGTTCCACTTGCCTCACCAAAGTGGCGGCGCTTAGCTGCGAGCGGTGTGATCGGACGGACGGCGATCGCGATCGGCGTCCTGTACGAGTCGCGGCGTGTATTTGCGCGGTCGTAGTCTGTTGCACTCCGGGCGACGCGGGTCGCGATACGTTCGGCGCGGACGCGGACGCGGATATATGCACGGACGGCGACGCGGGGGTCTCTTGATACGCTCTCTGCATTCTGTCTTCGGCGGTCTTGCTCCTAGTATTCGGCATCTTCGGTCCTTGCCTTAGCCTAACACGTATGACCGATTACCCTGACCTGTGTGTGTATATGTGTGTGTATAACCGATCCTAATTCACTACACTAAACACTGAGACCTTAGACCGACCTAACTGGAAACAGCGCACCGTCTACGACCTTGTGAACTGACCATTTGGCACCGTTAGGTGGACAGTCACTTGGTCACGGTACGAAGTAACGTTATTCTTTCTTCCGGTCTTGATCCTGCAGACGCGTAGCCTCGGCGTCCGGGGCAGGAACTCTTGGTCTCCTGGCACGTGGTCCGGCAGGAACTCTTGGTCTCCTGGTACGTAGTCCGGCAGGAACTCTTGGTCTCCTGGTACGTAGTCCGGGCTGCCCACGATGATCTTCTATAATGATCTTCTTTCTTCTTTAGGGTACCGCTACGAGACCGTATAGAGTTGGTCTTTCTTCTTTCTTGAGGTTTCGATGGAGCAAAAGACACTGCTCGTTTCTTCTTCGCGATTCTTCTATCCGGCGGCGAAGTACCAAAAAAAACTATTGGTGGTAGTTGCTTCTTTATTTTGGAAATCAAACTCGATTTTATTGGACTGTATAATTATTGTTAAAAGAATACATCAAATAAGTACAGAGCGTAATTATTTACAAGATACATAAGAGCGATGCTGAGAGGTGAAGTGTAGAGTAGCAGAGAGAGCTTCGCCTGCCAGGGTCGCTCCTTAAGTCCCGCATCCCGCCCGACGCCTATGTGCTAATCGTGCCCTCTGAGGGCGCCGGCGGTATGCGGGGCGCGGAGAGTAGGTGTGCTCCGGCGGGCGGGTCAGGGGGGTGCTCTCTGTCCGCAACAAAAGTATTGTTACGAGTTGCGAGACTCGAATTAAAATGCCGTTGGAATTATTATAGACTTTATTAGAACTATACAAACACGTATAACACAGGTACAAACATAACCGAACACAACAATTCCAAACGTAATGCAGAAGGTCGTAATACAATAAAACGCCCAAAGTCCGTCACGAGATTCACGATTGTACATACGTCACGCCTTGATCGTACTTGTCGCTGAACTGCCCCCTCCCTAAATCAGGCGATCGTTCTATACTACACAAATACAATGCCGAGATCAATTTCGGTGCGGTTTGCGCTAAGTGATGGCAAATTCTCGGACTTAGTATCTGCGGTAGTTTATATCCCGGGAATCCAAGAAATTTCTTTAGAGCAGTTCAAAGTGGCCATTTTGAAATATAATCTAATTCCGATTCAATATCTACCCGTCTACCCTGGACGAAGTCGTCCTAGTAAATAAAAATCCTAGTAAATAATTAAATAATTATTGCTGCTGTTCAACAAACAGGCAGACGACCCACTTGATGGAAAGCGGTTACCATAGCCTATGGACATTTGGAACACCAAAGGTGCTACAAATGCGCTGCTGCTCTTAACGGAGACTGAAACCTGGTCACTAATGCGGAACACAACTCATGGTTGTTATGGCGACATACTTTAGACCAGGGGTGGTAGTCATCCAGTTGCGTAAATGCCCTACCACCTGGCTGCGGGTTGTTTTGTCGCCTCTTACGGCAGGCCGCCCCAACGCAGGAAATTGTATTCTTTCTCCGTTCCTGCACGGATAAAATAAATAATACAATTTAAATAATAAACCAATTAAAAATTATATGTTTTATTGAAGAGACATAGACATAGACAATAATTCACCAAAACAAAAATTACAAAAATGCACAAGGCAATAGTTAGGTACTTGATAAAACAAAAGGCGGCCTTATCGCTAAAAGCGATCTCTTCCAGGCAACCTGACTCAAAGGAAAAAAATAAAAATAAAAATGACATACATGGACAGCAGATTATATAGTTCCTGGCACGTAACTTGGCAAGAGTCGTTAGATGCGCACAAGTCATTATTTAGGTCTCTTTGGTTGTCAAGCGGGACGCGGGGAATGAGTCTACTCAACTGTCTCCTTCATACTCATAAGCTTGACCGCGCGCGAGAGAGACGGACAGACTTTTCATGTTGCGAATGCAGTGCGACGCCAAACCACGCGGTTATTCACAGACACTACACAAGCACAACGTGTGTATATGTGTTGAATGTGCCATGCGCGACCTTACCCCCACTACGCCAAAACCTTGCCAACTTACGTGCCGGCGAGTGTGCAGTTCCAAGTATTGTAAACTATTACATACATTATTGCGTAAGACTAACATAATGATTCCTGAGTGAGTTTTTAAATATGGCAAAAAAATAGCTTTTCTGATGTCACTGGGCAAAGAGTCCTAAAGTACGACAGCCTATACGGCAAAAGGAGTTGGGATAAGATGTCGAAGAGTGTGCAGGTACCATGAGCAGGAGATTATTAGTGGAGCGCAAAGGTGTGTGACGTATAAAGGAAATTTAAAAGGAGATTTTCAAGGAGTGGCAACAACGTCTTTAAATCGTATAGACGCTGGTGTCGTAGCCTTTTTCTCGGACCTTGTCGTCGATCCATTTCCGGAACTTTGCTACATCTGTATACACGCCGGGGATTCCGTCTTTGCCGCACCTAATGCCCCAAGATACGATGCCCGATTCCATATAGTGTCCCGGTTTAGTCTAAAGAAAAAAATAGCTTTTAATAAGTATAATCGTATTGATGTGGTAGAGCTATCCCGTAATCACTATTGTTGCGGGCAGAGAGCACCCCCTGACCCCGCTTGCCCGAGCAAACCTACTCTCCGCGCCCCTCATACCACCGACGCCCATAGCTCGCACAATTAGCAGCTAGGCGTCGGACGGAACGCGGGATATAGAAGCGGCCTTGGAGGCCGGAAGGACTCATTGATCACTCTTACACAACTCTCACTCGACTCTCTCTCGATACTCTCGCGCACTTGCTCATAGCACCAATGCGTACTTTCTGTGTTTATCTTCTATGTATATTTTAATTGTAAATAACATTAATAATAATCTTACAGTCCAGTCTATATCAAGTTTCATTTTATTAACCAGCTTCAAAAAAAGGAGGAGGTTCTCAATTCGTCGGGATCTTTTTTTGTTTGTTTTTTACGTCATTTTTTTTCGATTTTGTTCTACGCGAAATAGCTTAATTGGTCCCTTAAAAATTTGACATAGTTTGGCCCAGTTTTTATTTTATGAACATTTTTATGAAAAAAAATCCATTCCGTTCCATATGTACACCAATTACTCTGAGATTTATGATCCTATTGAGCTAGACACTAAAAAATAACAAATAAAATAAAAAACTTCGTTTAAAAAACCGTCTTCAAAAACTAAAAAGTATAAAATAACTTATTTCTAAAGCTATTATTATTAATATATAATATCTAAAACATCTTGAAGGCGGTGCAAAGTAAAACATAAAATTACTATATTTTGAAAATTGCTAAGCACCGACTTTAAGATGTTTAAGATATTATATATTAATCATAATAGCTTTAGAAATAAGTTATTTTATACTTTTTAGTTTTTGAAGACGGTTTTTTTGAACGATTTTTTTTAATATAAAACAAATGCCTTCTCTAAAATTTGGTAACCAGGACAAAAGGCATGACAACCCCGGATTTTAGAGCCTAAAGCCCGGACATGTCAAGAGGTTTTTTAAAACTTAGTATAAAAAAAAGCAGTGAGGCGTGCCTGTTGCGATACCGTCGTGTCGCCCGGCGGCGGCCCTCGACTTGAAATTTTTAAACCTGGACTACAAATGAAACTCCGCCCTTACACCCTCTAAACTAGGACAAATCTGGGGAAACCCTACTTCTATCCCATTGCTCCTCTCTGATCCTTCTATCTATCTTATCCCATCCTAATTCTGGCAACGCGTTGGCTTCGCCATTGTTGTGACATATACCTATAGGCGATAATCAATTTCCATGAGCTGGGCCGTCTGCCTGTGTGCCAGCTTCGTAATGAATAAAAAAATAATCCTCACTGTTATCAGTAAATCAAGATCCGCTACAACATCATCTTTTTATTGCACGAGTTAAGCAGACAGGCAGACAGCCTTCCTGATGGATGACAGGTACCGTCATATATGGACATTTATTTTGTAACACCAAAGGTGATGTTAATGCGTTGCTGCTCTCTAAAGGGAGATTGGAATCTGGCCACTAATCCGGATACACAAGTCCAAATTTTTATGGCGGCATACTCTAGACCAGGGGTGGTTGCCATCCAGACGGGCAAATACCTTACCACCTGGCTGTGGGTAGTTTTATCACTTCTTACAACAGGCAGGAAATTGTATTCAATATCTGTTCAGGGCCTCAATAGCCTAAGAAGCGTATTTGGGGCAGGGAGAGGAGACCAAAAGTGCATTAACTTACTGGAAGTTCTTAGGCTGCTTCCTCAGACTATATTATTGTTGCGGACAGAGAGCACCCCCCTGACCCGCCCGCCGGAGCACATCTACTCTCCGCGCCCCCCATACCGCCGGCGCCCTGAGAGGGCACGATTAGCACTTAGGCGTCGGGCGGGATGCGGGACTTAAGGAGCGATCCTGGCAGGCGAAACTAGTCCATCTATCCGTCTCGTTCGCACCTTGCGAAAACGTATAGCGTGGTCTCGTTCTCGCACTCCAATTCGCGGAATCGTTCCCCGGTCGAGGGCTCCGTTCGCGTTGAGACTCCCGGGGGACCTCTTTTTCGCGTTTCGGGAGTGATCCTGTCGTTGGCTGTGCGGACCTCCGCCGCCAACGACCAGTCTGTGTGTGTTCGCCCACCACCCCTTCATAGAGAAGGGTCCTGGTGGGCAACTGAACTATAGAGACAGGACTCAGTTATCGTGTTTGTGTTATGTTAGTGTAACCTTGACTTAGTGCTCCTATGGCGGAACAGCCTAGGAAACCTACGCCCTCGAGCCGCGATCCGCGGCTCGCTTTCAGGGCTATAGTGACCACCACCTCCCCGACCACCTCAACCACCACTCCCCCCACCCCAGGCGGGATTTCGCTCGCACCCCCCGGATACTATTATCCGACCGGGGGCGAAAGGGGCCCGCGCCAGGCTGGGGAGAAAGCCAGAAGGGCATCGTCCTCTGAAGAAGACAACGAGCCCAGGAAACGCCGCGATACGGCAAAATCACCATCCCCCATCGTACCAGAAGAGGGAGGCGGGGAAGAGATGGCATCCTCCTCCACCGCCACCTCGTCCACTTCAAGCGAACAAGCCTCGGCGGACTCCACGCCACCTTCGCGCTCCACATCATATGTGGAGCTGGAGAGCCTGCGAGACACTGCCACCGCCGAAAAAGCTGACGCCGCGTATGGCGTCACGGACGCCGCGTACGGCGTCACGACCGCCGCCGAACATCACGACGCCACCACAACAGCTACCCAAGGTAGGACTTTTCCTACCAATGTCACATTCGCCCAAATTGCCTCATCGCCACGTACGAGTCCGACCCCGCGGCCTCGTACGAGTCGGACCTCTCCTGTACCGACGGCTACTTCAACGCCTGGCCACGACGTGCAACAACCCCCCACCGCCCCCCCCAGGGCGAAAGGCTACCCTCCACTTATAGTGGATAAACTACCAAACTGGACCAAGCATTTCGAAAAATTACACGAATGCTTGGGTTTCGCCCCGAACGGCCGTCCATTTGGCCAAGGGGTAAGGTTCATACCCCAGAGCCCTGAAGAGTACCGCATTATTCAGAGGTACCTTATAGAAGCCACACAAGCAGATGCCACGGTACAATGGTACTGCTACAGCGCGCCCGCCGAAAAGCCCACAAAAGTGGCCGTCAGAGGCCTCCCACCGGACACTGATCCGGAAGAGATCGGGAGAGCCCTGGAAGCCCTCAACTTTCACGTACAAAATGTGCGACATATTCCTGGGACTAGAGGCAGACCTGGCTGCCTCTTTCATGTCACACTTGGCCACCTCGACCAAGAAGAACTCGCCCGGCTATACGCAACCAATCAGTTGCTATACATGCCGGGCGTAGTCATAGAAGCCTGGAGAGGACAACACATAGTGGCGCAATGCCACAGATGCCTGAAGTTTGGACACGCATCCAAAAACTGCTTCAGGCCGGCGAGATGCCTCAGGTGCGCGGGGGAGCACCTGGTCGCCGACTGCCCCCACCCACGCGAACATCAAAAATGCGCCAATTGTGGAAGAGCGCACGCGGCTAGTTTCCGACGATGCCCTGTTCTACTAAAAGAACAAAGGAAGAAGAGGGCACTGCACCCTCCTCCCCCACCAACTGCCAGAAGCGGTCAACCGGCCGGAAACCGCCCGCAACGGCCAACCAGGGCCGAAAGAAGGCGAGCACAGGCCCCGCTCCCCCCAGAACCAAGTCCTGCCCCGTTGGGCAGTGATACCCAAACCACCCCAAGACCTCAAGGGGTGGCACCACATGTGAGGGCACAGACAACGCTTGCGCCCCCTGCCAATGACCCAATACCCAGAAAAGCCCCCCCTAGGAAGCGGAAATCGCACAGAGGGGGGCGTAAACATCGAAAGGGAGCCAAACCGGACCATAGAGAAGCAGAACAGGTCGGTCACTCTACCATTCCTCGGAAACCGGCTACACTCCCACTAGAAACGGTTGCCCCAACGCAACCAATCCTAACAACTAAGGGATGTCCCCACTGTGGCAACCAGGAGCCGGAAAAAGGGACACAACCCGGAAGTAGTGTAACCACCCAGCCACCAAGAGCACCAAGAAGCAGGACAAGGCGTACACCCGCCCCCCCTGCCCCTACCAACGCAGAGGAGACCAGCGCCAGGGACCCACTGCAGATAATCCTCCAACGTCTGGACCGGATGGAGGTATTCTGTGGGGCCCTGAGGGACCTGATCTCCACCATCGCGACCGGGGGAGATCTCAAGATGGTCGCGATGCGTAACTTGGCCCGCCTAGAATCTGTCTGACATGGATAGTCAACAAGCGGGCCAGTTACGAATTCTCTACTGGAATCCTGGGGGGGCGGCCGACAAAACGCAGCCCCTACGTCTGCTCGCCCAGTCGCAGGATGTGCATATCATCCTCCTGGGCGAGACCAAGCTACGGCCAACTACCATCTTCCGCATACCGAACTTCGTCGTGTACAGGCGTGACGAAATCTCTCCCCGGGGCGTGCCGTATAGGGGAACGGCAGTCCTGGTGAGGAGGGATATCGTGCACGACGAAGTTCCTCTGCTAAATTTTGAAGAGCTCCGCACCATCGGGGTGCTGGTCAAGGCGGCCAGCAAAGAGGTGAAAATATTCGCCGGATACCGGCCGCCGGGCCCCCGACTCGTCCGCACCGACTTCGACCTTATCTTCGACGGGACCACCCCCACCCTGCTGGCGGCAGACCTTAACGCCAAGCACCAATCGTGGGGGTCAAGGGTCGTCAATCCGGCCGGCAGGGGACTGCTGGAGATCGCCGAGGACAGCGGTCTCACCGTGCTCGGCCCGGACTCGCCGACACATATCCCGACAAACCCTCGCCTCAGTGCGGACGTCCTGGACATCGTAGTTCACCAACGCATCAGCTGCCCAGTCAACATGGAGGTGCTGTATGACCTCGACACGCAGCACCTCCCCATCCTCGTAACGCTCGCCCTCGCGGCTGTTGCCGTGCCGCGAAGGTCGCTGAGCGCGAGGACAAACTGGGCAGCGTACGCCGATCAAATGGAAAACATTCCCCTGGGCAGGCTCTCCGCTCCTGAAGAGGTGGAAGTCGCCACCAGGCTCATCATGGAGCGGATTGAGACCGCCCGGGCCTCAGTAACTACGATGTTCACACCGCGGAGCAGGCGTCCAGAGCTCCCAGCCCGGATCAGCCAGGACATCAGCCGCAAGCGCGCACTCAGGCGCTTGTGGGCCAGAACCAGATGTCCGGTGCTTAAGTCTAGGCTGAATGCCTTAACAGCCCAGGTTTCGGATGCAGTGAAGACCTGGCGAGGGGAGACCTGGGAGAGTGCAATAGACCGGGCCTCCGAACACGCCACGGATCTCTTTGCCCTAAACCGAGCTCTACAGAGGACGTCCATCCCCACTTACCCCCTGCTGGATGCACAGGGGAGGCGGTGCTTTGCTCCCGGGGAGCGCGCGGAGTTGTTCGCAGCGCACCTGGAGGAGCAATTCACACCGCACCCGATCCCAGCAGGAGTCTCGCAGGAGATAAGGGAACACCACCAGAGCGTCGTGTCGACGGTCACCGAGTTCCTGTCGCGCCCACACGAGCCTCTGGGCGGGGAGGACTTCATCTCCCCTGCCGAGGTTCGCAAGGCGGTGCTCTGTCTCCCCAGACGGAAGGCACCGGGCTGCGACGGGATACCTACGGAAGCCCTGAGGCACCTCCCGAGAAGGGGCTGCGCGGCACTCGCGCGCCTTTTCAATGGGATCCTCAGGACCAGCCACTTCCCCGACGCCTGGAAGACAGGTAAGGTCGTCATGCTCCCGAAACCGGGCAAGGATCGGCGCCTGCCCGCAAGTTACCGGCCAATCACTCTGCTGTCCCACTTAGCGAAGCTGTTTGAGCGTCTGCTGCTGCGACGATTAGCTCCGCGCATCGAGCCACGCGCGGAGCAGTTCGGATTCCGCAGCAGCCACTCCACCACGCTCCAGCTGACGCGAGTGCTGCATCACCTGGCCCACGAGTCAAACCAGGACAGGTGCACTATCGCAGTGTTCCTGGACGTTGAAAAGGCTTTCGATAGGGTTTGGCACGAAGGCCTCATTGCCAAACTCCTTTCCACCGAGACGCCGCCTGCGATAGTGCAGCTCGTGGCGTCATTCCTCCGTGGCCGGGACTTCTACGTTTCGGTCGAGCAGACGACCTCGCAAAAGCGTACCATATCTGCTGGTGTTCCCCAAGGCAGCTGTCTGTCGCCAGCGTTGTACGGGTTGTACACAGATGACGTCCCAACGCTCGAGGGTTCCCTAGCCCCCGGAGAGAGGGGCGTCACGCTGGCGTTGTACGCAGACGACAGCGCCTTTTTCGCGTCCTCTCGCAGCCCAGATATAGCAGCTCGCCGAATGCAGCGCATGATGGACATCTTACCGGCGTGGCTTGACAAGTGGCGCATGGCGGTCAACGTGGGGAAGACTGCCGCGCTACTAGTCGCCCGCCGGCGCATCATGCCTGAGCCACTTCAGCTTCGGGGTCAGGAGATCGAGTGGAAGACCTCGGTCAAGTACCTCGGAGTGCACATAGACAGGTCGTTGAGTATGGGCCCCCAGGTGGACCAGGCGGTCAACCAGACTCGCACAGCCAGGGCCCTACTCCGACCTGTGCTCTCTTCCAACTTGCCTCTGAGGACGAAGATCGGGGTCTATAAGACCTATCTCCGCTCGAGGCTGACCTACGCAGCTCCGGCGTGGTATGCGCTGTGTTCGGCTTCCAGAAAGAAGCTGCTGCAGGCGCAGCAGAACATCGCCTTGCGGGTGTGCACGGGCGCGGGTCGGTTCGTAAGGAACGACGTGATCGCCCGCGATCTGAGCATTCCCAGTGTTGAGGAATTCGTGGCGATGTCGGCGCGTCGGCTATTCGACCGCGCCGACAATGGCCGCCACACGCACCTCCACGGGATTGCTCCCCTCCACGCGCGACCTCCCGATCACGAGACCACAAGATGGCTACCGACCCCCCGTGACCTCATCCGCCCGGATTAGGGCGATGCTGAGGACGCGAAAATCTCCAATGCCGCTGATAGGCCACCAGACGCCGCAGATGGCCACCTAAAGCCCGAGATGGCCATCGAAAGCCGAAGACTGGCCAACCATGCCGCAGACGGAGCCAACGCGAAGCCCGTGATGGCCACCGAAAGCCGCTGATTGGCCAACGCGAGCCAGCCGACACACCCCTATGTGTCTGGCGGCTCCCGAACCCCGTTACCAGGGGGTAGTTGCCCCCTGCGAAAATTATTCCGGGGCAAAGAGCATTAGCTCGAGGCCCCTACCAGCTCTGCCCCCACATAGGTAGAGTTGATGACCAACTGAAGAAGGCGAAACTACGACTACTACTACTCTACACTTCACTTCTCAACATCGCTCTAATGTGTCTTGTAAATAATTACGCTCTGTACTTATTTTATGTATTCTTTTACCTCATTAATAATTATACAGTCCAATAAAATCGAGTTTGATTTCCAAAATAAAGAAGCAACTGCCACCAATAATTATTATTTCTTAAGGTGGCTATATTATTATTTCTTAAGTGAATAACAGAACCTCGTTATTCACTAAATATGTAAAAAAATCCAGAGTTGGAACCTCTTAGTCTGTAAATTGCGACGGGTAGTTTAATGTTGCCTTAAAAGAAACCTTTGCCCGAAATATACTACGTAATAGAGCCATACTAAAATTATTATTTTGGACACAGCTCTTTCAATCATTGTGATGCCACTTCTTCATAGAATATCGGCGAGAAACGGCCAATAATTGTGGTTGGGCTAATAATTGTGTTACGAGCGATGAGTAAGATTTTCGATGTCCCACTGCTCCCCTTCCTATCCCAACTTTTCCATCTCATCCCTAGAATAGGGGTCCCCATATTCTTATACAAATCCTCCAGTCTTGATGCTCTATCTTATTATAAAGGCTGGGAACGCGTTGGCTTCGCCCCGGCTGTTGCAAGCGTTTGTAGGCGATAACCGTTTTCCATGTGCTGTGCCATTTGGTCAAAAAATATTTAAGAATCTTTGCCGTACCTGGATGGGGCATACCAAGGGTGACCCTCCGTCCCCCTTACAGGTGTCCTGGTTAAGCTCCCCCCCGGCGCACATGAATGAGCTGTGCAATTGGAAGAATCTCCCGAGCAACGTACCCTGCAGTCTTTTTACGCAGGTTGAGTCATCCACTACTGGCACTTCAATCTGAGGAGGAAAATAAGTTACCATGAGCAATTCAAATTCACGCATGGAGAATTTCTTTACGAAATACAATATACATAATATATAATATATATAATAATAACAACCCATAACCATCCGAATGCTGGACTCGGGCCTTCTATTTATAGGGAACGGATGTATACCCGCCACGCTTGTCCAAGGTGGATTGGCGGCTTTGAACATTTTTTTGTGAGGGGAAATCCGTATCGGGAGGAATTTCGGGAGAACCGAGGAAGGGAAGTGTGGCAACCGTCACGTTAGAGTGGTAATTATGTAGTGGAACACTCACAAGCCAATAGATGGCGCTGTACCGTAATTGAAGCCGCAAGATATTTCCGACATGTATAAAGAATATATACAAATTTCCAACTATAATAGTCGGGTCTAGACCTGCGAGGCACAGTAATAGCCTCGGCGGAAGATCTTCCATTTGAGACAGAAAAGTATTCCATCTTGCTTCTCCATCTATTAGGGTTATTCCTAAAATAGCATTTTAAGCATTCCTGCTATGCCCAGACGACTCAGGGATACCAACTAATGTTCCTTCTCAACCCCCCGATGTTCCTTCCTTTGCCTTACGCTGCCAGTACCACAGTGTATTTGGCACAGGGCCTAGCGGAGTGGCTAGGTCATCAATTTGTGGCCTTGGCATATAGCTGAAAGACGGAATGCTTTTAGTTGATATCCCCAACTCGGTTGGCAATAGTACTTCGTCGGCGGTGCTACTGCCACTGCAACGTGGCAAATCCCACATGTGCCCTCCGCGTTTACTTAGCAGTGGTTTGTCCTCAATCGGAGTTAAAAGAAAGGACCATAGTGTAGCCAACTCGGTTTAATATACCAGCCATTATATCTTATAAGGGTGCCTACTAGTGGGCAGAGACCTTAAGGATCAATTTTTGCGAAGGAGTGTCAAACGGCACTTCAAGGGAACAGTTTTTGAACAACATGTTCTATTTCGCTAATTGCGCTGGCCATTTGACGGCACTTATTTGTACACAATCAAAGTTTACCTTTTGACTGATTTGATTGATTGGGTTAAAATAACTTGCGTTTCGAATATAACTCATGCCTATAAAAAAATAACATAATTTGCATCCCTATTAATATCATAAATGCGATATCTTTTTATGGAAAGACTATTGGACCGATTTGGCTGATGCTCAATTCATATGTAATTTTAATACCGAGGGTGGCCAAGGGGTACTGTTCATCCTGGATGATGGGATAGATTTTGGGATCGATTTATGTAAAAGTTATCCTGGAGACTAGGATAGGCTTTTATTATTTATTTATTTGTGGTTTGCTATTTTCGTCATTTTGTTTATTTTGGTCGTTTTGGTAGTTTTGGAAGTTGTGGTAATTTTGGTTGGTAGTTGTGGTAGTTTTGGTTCGTAGTTTCAGTAATTTCAGTAGTTTTGGCTGGTAGTTTTGGTAGTTGTGGTAGTTTCAGTAGTTTTGGTAGTTGTGGTAGTTTTAGTAGTTGTGGTAGTTTTAGTAGTTGTGGTAGTTTTCGTAGTTCTGGTAGTTGTGGTAGTTTTGGTATTTCTGGTAGTTGTGGTAGTTTTGGTAGTTCTGGTAGTTGTGGTAGTTTAGGTTCGTAGTTTCAGTAGTTTTGGCTGGTAGTTTTGGTAGTTGTGGTAGTTTTGGTAGTTGTGGTAGTTTCAGTAGTTGTGGTAGTTTCAGTAGTTTTGGTAGTTGTGGTAGTTTCGGTAGTTGTGGTAGTTTTAGTAGTTGTGGTAGTTTTGGTAGTTTTGGTAGTTCTGGTAGTTGTGGTAGTTTTGGTAGGTGTGGTAGTTTCGGTAGTTGTGGCATTTTGGTAGTTTGGGTAGTTATTTTAGTTTTGGTAGTTGTGGTAGTTTTGGTAGTTGTGGTAGTTTTGGTAGTCTTGGTAGTTGTGGTAGTTTCGGTAGTTGTGATAGTTGTGTTAGTTTTGGTAGTTTTAGTAGCTGCGGTAGTATCGGTAGTTTTGGCAGTTTCGGTTGTTCTGTTAGTTGTAGTAGTTTTGGTAGTTGTGGTAGTGTCAGTAGTTGTGGTAGTTTTGGGAGTTGTGGTGGTTTCGGTAGTTTTGGTAGTTGTGGTAGTTACGTTAGTTGTGGCAGTTCCGGTAGTTTTGGTAGTTTCGATAGTTTCGTTACTTTCGGTAGTTTGGGTAGTTTTTGTAGTTTTGGTCGTTTGTGTAGTTTACATAGAGATAGACGGGGATATATAAATATAACTCGAACGGGTTGAAATAGGGTATTAAAGTTTCTATAGGAGATCAATCACTTCTCAACTTTATAGATATAAAAATCATAATCTGTACAAAAAATGCGATAGTAACTAAGTATCTGTCTGTCTAAATACCAAAAGTGGACATAGATACTTTTTATCCTGGGAGATGGGATAGTTTGCGATGTAAAATAAAGTAAATCTTCCCAGGGCAAATAGCACCCTCATAAAAATATAATAGTACAATGTAACCTGTATTTTCAATGTATCCGTGCAGGACACGGATAAAATCTAAATAAATTTTTTTACATTAAAACATTTCGTGTTAATAATGATAAATAATCAATCGTATATTTTTAAACGAGCTAAGGGACTTAAATTTGTTTATTTTCATGACATCAAACAAGTTTAGGGAATATCCCACTTAATTACCTTCTTCATTATGTTACTATAACGACCTCTAAGCCCGTATTGGTCTTTGCCCCAACCGGTGGCGATACAGCGGGTCCCGCGAGGAGTCTCCATGCGAGGAGGTGGAAGGCACACTACTCCAACATTCGGAGCCATATCCACTGGCTCGGCAAGGAACAGGACCGCAATGTCGTTATGAAGATTGCCTAGAAGATAAAATATAATCGAATATCCTTCCTAGCATAGAAACTGCCGTTTTTATTAAATAAGTTAACGTATTTTTTTTCTATTTTTTTTTCTATTAATCAAATTAATCACCCATGCAATTGATGCATCTTTGCCAACTGTGTCGGCAAAGATCAAGAAGGGCAACAATAAACTCCGAATGGGCAGTTTAATGATGCCCTTCTTGAAGAAATCAACTGGATGGGAGCCAACAAATCCTTCATAGGCATTTTGTACTACCTCAGGTATTGATTTTTTTCCCGACAAGAAGCTATTCAAAATCAGGAAATAGTAGAAGTGTGTGCGCAAGGTATTGTGACTACGGCGGATGACGCAGAGCTTCCAACCTCAGCTCTTATAACTTGGAGACCGTCTGCTGTTTAGTATGAGGTCGCGCGTTATTGTGCAGGAGCAGCGGAGACGAGTAATTGACCAAAGCTGATTGGAGATGTGCGAGCTTCTCCATCATTGTATTCAGTCCTTCACAGTACACATCTGCAGTAATACTCGTCTCGTTTGGTAAGAAGCTGTGATCAATCAAACCGGCGCTAGACCACTAAACAGTGACCATCACTTTCCTAGGCGTAAGTTTTTGTTTAGGTGCTGAACCAGGATCCAACCAACTTGTTGAGCGCTTGTGATTGTCAAATAGAATCAATTTTACTTCGTAGCTATGCGGTTTAAAGTTCCTTCTTCTGTGTTCCTGTTGAGCAGTGTAAGTCACGTCTCGACGCGTTTTTCGCGCTGGCAATCTTGCCTTGCCAATTTGACGCAAATGGATCAATATTGTTTTGATGCTAACGTTGAAAGCTGCTGCTAATTCAGCCGTAGATTAAGTATCATCAGCTTGCACAACCGCTTTTAAATATTAGGGCGAAGCTGTGAGGTCGCAAACATCCACAATGCTGCGGAAAGGCCACCAGACGCCCCAGATGGCCCCCCAAAGCCCGCCATGGCAATCGGAAGCCGCTGAAAGGCCATACGAGCTGCCGACCCCTACGGCGGCTCCAAAAACTTCGTTACCGCAGGACAGTTACCCTGTGAGCGAATGCTGGGATAAAGAGCCTAGGCTCGACACCCCCTACCGCTTGCCACCCCAATCTTACAGGGGTCGGCGAAGTCGAAGAACTCGACAGGCTTTTAATTGTCACTGTCAACCAAAGTTTCGGACGACCATCAGGTTCACTTCTCAGGTCGAAATTTTGAGGACAAACTAATAACAGGTGGTGCATTCGTTTGTGATGTTCGCTCCGTGAACGTCGTTGATGTTGCAAGCCGGTTGTGCCGCGTTGATGCCACGACGGTACTCATATTCAATAATTACTCTAATTTTTAACGTATTCATGATGCCGTTAAAAGTTCAAATGCGACGACAACATAACGCTATTTAATAAACAAAAACAAATGTTGAAAACAGAATTCCATGTTCTTAAATTAAAATTAATTTTAAATTAGAATTCTATGGACGCGTTCCTTTAGTATCTCACAACGCCAAATATGCTCCGTTTGTCGTTCCACAAGGCGACCGCGATGGTCGTGCCGAAAACCTCACTAATGAAGTCATCATTTTCGATCACACAGCGCTCACAACGACCCATGTCGAGAGGTGGGTCGAATTGAGCGTTGACCACAGAGCATTAATTCTCTCTATCTCTTGACATTGAAAAAGGCGCGTTTTTCAAATCAACCAATGACATTTGTTTATTTAGTCGTAATATGACATCAACGCCCTATAATCCGTTCCACTAGAGTTTATGACTGTAACGTCCGCAAGCAAGTCGAACGGAAAAAATCGCAGTCGTGAATGTGGTGTTGTGAGTGCCGTCTGGAACGTAGCCTTAGTCAAACAAAAAATATTCTGATTTGAAATGGCCAGTACTGCAGAACGGCAATGTCATACGTAGACTTGTTATAAAAAGAACATGTTCAAAAACAAACTTTTAGCTTCCGCCCTCGGGGTCCTTTCGCCCGGGTTCCACTTATGGTCTAAGAGCCAGTGAACGGCTACCTGTATGTATTTGACTAGACCTGAGGTTTTGTACATTGAAGCCCCTATACCTACCATGATGCATGATATGGGTACTCACTAAGCTCAAAGTGGTGGACGCGACGAGCGCTGGGGTAAGACAGGTATCTAACTAATGAAGTCTAGTATATAGAATATAAAAATATTAATTTCTGTAAATACAGTGATAAAATAAATCGCAAGTAAATTATATTGATGTAAAACGGCGAACGGATACATTTGACGGGGTAGTAGCTAAGATTTCATTATTTATTGATGTGTGTACGCAACGTAGACGTCTGCCGTGAACAATATCAGTTTTTAAGACTATAATAAATAAAATATATCAATGGCAGACATGGTCAAATGGATTTAAAATTCGTCAAAAATCGATACCTGTCTTACCCCAGCGCTCATCGCGTCCACCACTTTGAGCTTAGTGAGTGCCCGTATCATGCATGGTAGGTATAGGGGCCTCAAATGTACAAAACCTCAGGTGTGGTCAAATACATACAGGTAGCCGTTCACTGGCTCTTAAACCATTAACTCTTGAATCCTGGGTAGACTGTTCTGAAGATACACACCTGAATTGAAGTCTTCATGCACAACCACGCTTGCCACATCTCTATCCTGGTAGGGATAAGACTCCTTTGTGCTTTGAGAGTCCCAAACTCCTGCTCTGACCTTCAGGGTATTCGAGTTGGCCACCAAATAGGCAGTTGCCAAAACAACACTTGGGTGGATCAAAGAACCTCCGCCACGGTAAACATTTCTCTTCGGACTATCGGGATGGTCGTACAATGTTTCGAGTCTGGAATCATAATTAAATTTATTACTTTGAGCTCGTGAATGGGATAAATCGCTATTTTTAATGTGACATAGAAATGAAACTATACGAAAATCACATTTTCAACACATTCTGTATATAGAAAGAAAGAAAAATATTAATATAAATAGAGAAAGAAACAAAATAAGTCCTAAATTGGACCCAGTCTCAGCACAATGCTAGCCAACAAGGACTAGCGCTGTTCTTCCGTCTGGGACCATAAAGTGAAGTTACGGTGGACAATACAACACATAACAACAACAAAATATATAGTATAATGCAGTTTGATATAATTTAATGAAATGCAGACTAAAATTTATTATTATTTATTTATTTAAACTATTCTTTTTTTTCCCTATATTTTATTTTCTGTGCGCGCGTTTGTCATATCTGTTTTATGGAAGTTTTTGGCGGGAACTGAAACGAGATGTTGTGCTGTGCAGTTTTATTTTCTAAAAATGTGTAAAATTACTCTAAAATGAACAATAGTTCTTA
The DNA here is from genome assembly GCA_949752895.1 of Dendrolimus pini. NCBI lineage: Eukaryota > Metazoa > Arthropoda > Insecta > Lepidoptera > Lasiocampidae > Dendrolimus > Dendrolimus pini. Next base: position 5,919,642 of record OX457153.1, read on the forward strand.
TACTCAATACTCAAAAACTATCAATATCCTATGATAGTTTTTGAGTAGTAATTATATGTTTTGTGAGAAATGTGAACTGTATAGTTGAATGTGGCCTTTTGAGTTCAGTTACTCCGTTGAATAGCACCAGCTGATTACCTACAGTTCAGCTGTGCTACACATAGGCTAAAGAAAATGAAGAAACTACATTGTAATCTAAGATCTGGCTTAAAGGCCTAGCTGCCATAAGCCGGCATAAACCTAAATAAATAAATAACACCTATTGTTACTTAGTCACTTGTTACATTTAATGTGGTGATGGGTCTATTATAAATCAATGAGGCGGGGTCGGCACTGGAAATCAGCGCTGTGCTGGAAGAAACTCCAACACAGCATAAAGCTGAGTTGCCGACCTCATTTGTAGGAAATGCGGTGTACAACATATTTAATCTTATTATTAAAAATGTATGTATAAATATTTCAGTATTCTTGTATTGTCGCTTTCCTAGCAAATACATTCTTTCTTTCTCTTCTTTCTGATATTTCAATGTATTTACGAAGCCGAATAGTTTAAAAATTAATTTAATAAATATAATTGCATTTATATATTTATAAATTAACACAATTATAAAATTACATACTATTGAATACAATGTAATAAAACTTAACTTATTTGTATTAAAAATTTAATTTTTATTAATTATTTTATTTTTATTTTTTCTCGGCTCTAAAGGAGGCTGTGAAGCAGCCGTGCATTCTTTGCGGTCATTCATAAATAATAAATGCGGAGAAGTTATTTTAAAAGTAGATGTAAAGAATGCCTTTAACTCTGTCGACAGGTCCGTCATGTTACACGAAGTAACATCTAATATTCCAGAAATATCAAATTACCTTCATGAAAGCTATTCAAAACCCACAAATCTTATGTATAAAAACAACATTATTCTATGTTCGGTTTGATATCTTACATAACTTGTAGGAAGTGCATTTCCGACCCGCACCACTCTCGGGTGCATTCAACATAAACATTTAAAATCGTATAAGAACCAAATAAACATTAATACGAAATAAACATTTTTTACTTAAACTGCAACCTCGGTACCGCTACATTTTGGTCCTTCGAAAAGGGACTCGCGCGCCGCGTTTGTGCAGTTCTTCGGATAAGGACTTTCACGATTCGGCAGTGGGGTCAAAAAACCAGTGGAAAAACATTTTTGTGTAGTGCGAGGATTGCAGTTTATGCAGCTGCATATTGGAAGACACCAGGCGAAAGGCAACAACATCAGCTTTCAAGTAATATTTTACCTTTTTATTTTATTTTCTACTTTTCTAATAAACATTGAAAATGGAAGATCTTATCGACAACCAACATTTAATTTACGAAAACATCATCAAGTTAGGCACTAACTTTAAAAAGGATAGTGCGGATAGAAAAACATTAGACTATTTTAAAAGAAGATTAAGTATTCTAGATGAGTACTGGAAGGAATATCAGTCAAATCATAATCAAATAGCATCTGAGGTTACCAAAAAACATCCTTATTTTACGGAACAACATTATTCTAAAGCAACGGATGCGTACGAGTCGGTAAAGCAGTTAATGTTACAACAATACCAGCAAATGCTGCGCCAAGAGGAAAATCCGTCATTAGGAGAACGAGAACAGGCCACGTCGAAAATTGGCAAGAAACTGGCTCAACCTCCAGTAGAAGAACGTTACGAGGAAGCCAATATGGAAGGTGAGGTGGAGCAGTTCATGTCCCCTCGTCAAAAATGTCATCAAGGGACAAACAGCAAATTGGATGAACAGTTACGGAGGCAATATGCGAATTTTAAGGCATTTGAAAGAACCAGTTCCAACATCAATTTAAATTCCATTACGGAAAAATGGGAGTTGGAAGACGTGTTAAAAAGATTAGATAAAAGATGGTCGGCAATAGATTCCCTTCACTGGGAAATTGACATGGAATTAAACGGGGAGAATATTTCATACGAAAACACGTATAACAAGTATGAAATACAATATGAAAACCTTAATAAGGCAATAAATACACAAATTTGGTCTGTAGCGCATAGAGATAAGTCAACACCTCAACTTGAAATCCCTATATTTAGTGGTAATTATCACCACTGGGTTACATTTAAAGATCTATTTACAGAAGCTATACATCAGAACAAAAATTTATCAAACGGCCAAAAAATACAATTTTTAAAAAGCAAGGTACGCGGTGAGGCCGAAAAACTGATACAACATTTACCTGTAAGTTCCGATAATTATGTAATAGGCTGGAAAATTTTGAATGATCGTTTTAACAATAAGAAACTTATTTTTTCATCCCATATGAACATTTTACTGAATCTGCCAACAATGCAACATGCTTCGATTCCTTTGTTCAAGAAAATTCATGATACAACACTAGAGTGCTTAAACGCAATTAAAAATCTGGGCGTGGATATAACATCCTGGGATCCTATGGTAGTTCATATATTGGGCCAAAAATTGGATCAAGAAACATATACGGATTACGTCGAGTCCTTAAAAAACTCGAAAGAATTACCAGTCCTCAAAGAATTTTTATCATTTTTAGAAAATAAGTTTACAGCAATGGAAAATTCCCGAAGAAAACAAGAAACAACTTCGCCGAAGCCTACACAGCGATTTCAACATTACAACAAAAACAACTCGAATTTCAGAAAACCACATTCCAATCAATTCAATTATAATAAATTTAATTATGCCGACAAACAAAACAATATAACATACGGTAACGGGAAACTTGCAAAGACAATGCACGTATCACATTTTAAGTGCCCACTTTGCAATAATAAACATGGAATTTATAATTGTAAAACTTATTTACAAATGCCCGACGAACAGAGGTTGAAAACTGCTTACGAGTTAAATTTATGTACTAACTGTTTATTTACCCATCATGGTAATGAATGCTCTTCAAACAAATTATGTCACAAATGCCCGGAACGGCATAACACTATTTTACACGATGCTTTTATGAAAACGAAGCCATCAACATGGGAAGGACGGAGCAAAGGGGTGAAAACAACGGAAACACGTAACGATATCGTAGCCGGCACGTCACACGCGTCTCAAGAGGATAATTCGGAAATATTACTGGCAACCGCTGTGTTAAAAGTAAAGTGTGCTGATGGTAACTACCTGATGCTGCGGGCCTTGATAGATCAGGGTTCCCAAATTTCTTTAATTACTGAAAAGGCATCACATATGTTAGGTTTGAAGAGAAATAGATGCCAAGGCGTAATTTTCGGCGTGGGACAAACACCAAATAATTGTAAAGGCGTATTCACAATAGAATGTGCTTCGATGTACAGTGATTTTAAATTCGAATCAGAAGTTTTTATTATGAACAATTTAGTAAAACATCTGCCAAACAAAACATTTCCCAAACCGTCATGGTCTTTTATACAAAACATTAACTTAGCGGATCCCGAGTTTTACAAAAGTCAGTCAGTGGATTTACTATTTGGAGCGGACGTGTATGCCAACAACATGTTAGGAGGAATAATAAAGGGAGATTCTAATCAACCGATAGCACAGCAAACCCAATTGGGCTGGTTGCTGTGTGGTAGCGTAAAAACTTTTCATTGTAACGTTATCATAAACAATTTAGATGAGATACACAAATTTTGGGAAATAGAAGAGATTAATGAAGGTTCAAATCTTCTTTCTAAAGAAGAACAAGAATGCATTAATTTTTTCAATGAAACGATAGAAAGGAAACAGGATGGGCGATATGAAGTACGATTACCCCTAAAAAACGATTTGATACATAAATTAGGAAATTCAAAACCAATGGCATTAGCACAATTTAGAAATCTTGAAAGAAAATTTACTAAACACGATGAGTTATCCAAACAGTACAAGGATTTTATGAAGGAGTATTTAACATTGCAACACATGAAAATCGCTATAGGTAACATGACACCCGAGTGTTATTTGCCACACCATGGTGTACTACGTGAAGAGTCGACGACAACAAAATACAGAGTAGTTTTCAATGCTTCTTCTAAAACATCAACGGGCTACAGTTTAAATGACATTATGTACAAGGGCCCTAATTTGCAAAAGGATTTGCAGAATCTACTCTTACGTTGGAGACAGTACCCATTAGTTTTCACTGCTGACATAGAAAAAATGTACCGGAAAATTATGATTGCAGAAGAAGATCAAACCTTACAAAGGATCGTTTGGAGAGACTCACTTAAACAACAACTGCAAACATTTCAGTTAAGAACAGTAACATATGGTACAAAGGCGGCTCCTTTCTTGGCCATGATGACTTTAAAAAGGTTAGCACAGGAAGAACGGGAATACTTCCCAGAAGCATGCTCAGTCTTAGAAGAATCATTTTTTATGGATGATTTATTGCACGGCAGTTATGACGTGGAGTCGGGAAAGAAATTAATAGAAGATTTAATTCAGTTATTAAAATCAGGAGGTTTTAATTTACGAAAATGGTCTTCAAACAACCGGGATTTATTAACAAATGTTCAAAAAGATAATCAAAGTGAAACATTATTTAATTTTAAATCGGAAAGTACATCGAAAACATTAGGTCTTTGTTGGAACAAGGCTGAGGATCATTTTACATTTAAATGCAATTTCACTGAAACAATCCCTAAAATAACAAAACGTATATTATTATCTGAAATATCTAAGTTATATGACCCGTTGGGTTGGCTAACCCCTTTATCTACAAAACTAAAGTTATTGTTTCAGAAACTATGGAAAAATAATATGAATTGGGACGACCAAGTGCCAAATGACATTAATATTGAGTGGTACAAGATAAAGACGGATGTACATAATATAGAAAAATGCAAAATTCCAAGATGGATATTTAGCTACAAGAATGATAAAATAGAACTTCACGGCTTCTGTGACGCTTCCATGGAAGCATATGCGTGTGTCGTGTACGCACGTTGTAAAAATAACAATAACATTACACTTATCGCGGGTAAATCGAAACTTACTCCACACAAAAAGATAGTAACATTACCACGACTGGAACTTTGTGGGGCGTATTTATTATCTAAACTTATAAATAAAATCAAACAAAGTATGAACATTAATTTTGAAACATATGGATGGTGCGATTCTATGGTGGTATTAGGGTGGTTGCAGAGTGATACGAACCGTTGGAGGCCATTTGTGGCCAATAGGGTCGCCAGTATATTAAACATTATGCCGGCAAGTTGTTGACATTATATAAAGTCAGGTGACAACCCTGCAGATTGCGCCAGTCGAGGCATTACGACTACTCAGTTGGTGGATCATTCCTTGTGGTGGCAAGGGCCATTATGGTTACCAGACTACTCGCCAGAAAAAGAAACAAGGCCAAAAATATATTTAACGGAAGAAGAAGCAAAGAACATTAAACAAGTTACAACTATACAAAAACATAACGACAACAACATTATAGATTTCTTATTAGAGAAACATAATTCATTTATTAAAATAACACGTATATTAGCATGGATATTTAGAACATTAACACCTATTTCAAAACGTAAACATTTGCCGAGTTATATTACATTGGGTGAAATAAGGAATGCGAAGTTAGCTATTATGAAATACATTCAAAGTACGGAATTTGCACTTGATATTAATATATTACGCAAAAACGGAAGAGTGAATTTAAAAAGCCAGTTAGTACATTTGAATCCATTTATTGACAAAGAAGGTATACTTCGTGTCGGAGGTCGTTTAAAAAACGCAAATATTAGTTACAACATAAAACATCCCGCAATTATTTCGCATAAAGGACGTTTAGCGGAGTTATTGATCGATGAGGCACATCGTTTAACATTCCATGGCGGGCCAAAACTGACACTGGCTACACTACGACAACAGTATTGGATAACAAGTGGAACTAATGCAACTAAAAAACAGCTAAGAAAGTGCGTTATTTGCCGAAAAAACAGCGAGAATAAGGAAAAACAAATAATGGCTGACCTACCAACATTTAGAAGCAACCCTGCTCCTCCATTCTATCATACGGGGGTGGATTATACTGGATTTATAGATATCAAGATAAACAAAGGACGTGGGGTGAAAACTATGAAGGGGTATGTAGCAGTTTTCGTGTGCATGGTCACGAAAGCTGTTCACTTTGAACTTGTGTCTGATCTTACGAGTTCAGCATTTTTGGCTGCATTAAAGAGGATGACAGCCCGAAGAGGAGCGCCAAGACATTTATATAGTGACCAGGGCACTAACTTTATCGGTGCCAACCGGCTGATGATGGAAGAATACGAAAAACTTCAGGAACTTTTTAGTGACAATTTTTTGACTGAAGTAACAGAATTAAACATTGAGTGGCATTTCAACGCGCCGTCATGGCCAAGTGCAGGTGGGCTATGGGAAAGATCCGTAGGTAGTTTGAAGTTTCATTTGAAAAGAGTGATTGGACAACAAAAGCTAACTTTTGAGGAGTTAGCCACAATACTTGCCCAGCTAGAAGCGTGCCTTAATTCGAGACCACTGTGTTCCCTAACAGAAAATATTGAAGACTTGGAGTATTTGTCACCAGCACATTTTTTAACAGGCAGAGCCGGTTTAACAGTTATAGAAACAAAAGAAGACGGCAGAACAAGATGGCATTTAACAAACGAAATTTTTAAAGAAATATGGAAGAAATGGAAACTGGAGTATCTGACGCAGTTATCAGCGAGAGCAAAATGGTTCAGATCAAGGAAGAATATGAGAGTGGGAGATTTGGTCATAATTCACGACGAAAACATACCGGCCGGGAAGTGGCCAATGGGGCGAGTGATCGAGTTACATCCGGGTAGCGATGGCAATGTTAGAGTCGTGTCATTGAAAACAAAAAATGGTATAATTAAAAGACCTATAAGCAAATTGTCTTTATTGCCTATCGACACATCAGAGTCAAAAGAAAATAGTAACGAACAAACCCGGAATACACAACAAGGCTTTCACAATAAACGAACAAAACAATCGATTACGTTTAAACATAATTTCATTTCTTTGGCAATAACCATGTTAACATTTTTTATGACAATTATTTCCACGAGTGTAGGTTCATATTATGTAACTAATTTGGAGAACAATCATTTTTTGTACTTTGATAAAATAAACAACATGCAAGTAATACGAGATGACTGGCGCCTCGTCGTCTATTATGATTTACAACCGTATTGGGAAGGATCAACTGTTTGTATGAAATACTTGAAATATCTCAACAACATCTGTTTAAAAATAAAAGAACAATCAAACTGTGAAGGAATCATGTTGCAATTGAACCATGGCTTATCGGATATAGAATATTATAACAAATTACTATTGAATCAACATTTTAGTGAACATTTGCGCCGAAGACGAGGCCTCATTAACGGCATAGGCAGCATCGCTAACAGCTTATTTGGAGTATTAGATGATGAATTTGCCAAAAAATATGAACGCGATATAAGCTTAATTAAGGAAAACGAAGATCACTTGGCACAACTTTGGAAAAATCAGACATCTGTAGTAGAAGCAGAGTTTAATTTTATAAAAAGAATAGAAGAAATAATGAAAAAACAACATAAATCGATAAGTAAACAGTTATCGTCATTAGAAAATTCCATGCAGTTATTTAAAACAGAAATTCTAAATATAACATTTGTCAATGACTTTACAATGACCGCTTTAATAACAAACAATATTATTTTTCACTTAAAATCTATCCAAGATACGATACTGGATACGATTACAAACATTTACAATGACAAATTAAATTTACATCTCTTAACTCCCGCACAACTACAAACTGAATTGCAGACTATTGCCACACAATTGCCACGGGATCTGGCTTTACCCGTCAACGAGTGGAATTCACCAACAATTTACCACTTATTAAAAGTAAAAACGCGTATAACAAAAACATATATTATCTTTGAAATAAGAATACCTCTAATAACTAGAGACGCTTATGAGATTTTCAAGCTGATACCGATACCCCGTCAAATAAAACATGACATGATATTTATCAAACCCATAACAGAATTAATCGCTATTAGTGTACAAAAAGATTCATTTTTAAAATTAACAGAAACAGAATTTAACTCGTGTCTTAAAGATACAGAGACATTGTTGTGTAATACAAAGAGTGTCCAATATCATTTAAAGAACGATGAAGACTTATGCCAAACAGAGCCAAACAATACAAAGTGTATAGTTTTCAAACAACCTTGCCAATCAAGCTGGATCAAAACCAGCCACTATAATACATATTTATATTTTTGCTGTGATGAATGCCACATAAAACTTATCTGCACAGACCAAATTTCTACTTTAAAATTAACTAAAGCTGGTTTACTGTTCTTAAACCAATCTTGTGTTATAAAAGCGAAAGAATATTCAATATATACAAATAAGCAAAAAGAAAGTACGCTAAAGGTTCGACCAAATTTAAGTATGGAGTATATGGCTCCAATTAACCATATATTTAAACCGTCCATCCCCAAAACAACGAAAGGTGGAAACTTTACCTACCCAGAACACCAGCAGGAACTCCTAAGCATTCAAAAGGATTTAGAAAAATTAAAAAAGGAACCTATACTGAATAAAAGCGTATCATATCACGATGTGCATCATTACGTACTTATTTACGTAATATTTGTGTTGCTCTGTATAGCAACAACGACATACATTGTTCGGCGAGTGCGTCGCAGGTGGGCTGTTGTGGCGGGCTCGGCGGTTGCCCATCAGCAGCCTGCCGCCCGCTGCATTACAACAAACACCGAGCTACCACCCACATCAAGGGCACGGGAACTACCGAGTGCTAGTGATAGTGAAGTTAAACTACAATTCAAAGTCGATAAAGCCTGTACACCGATACAGACTAAACAATCTAGAGCTTAAGTATACTAACATTAGATATAATAAATATTGTTTTCACCACTTGTTAGCTTTAGATTCATTACTAACAACATTCATATCACATTTTGGGCCCCGGGAGTATGTTCGGTTTGATATCTTACATAACTTGTAGGAAGTGCATTTCCGACCCGCACCACTCTCGGGTGCATTCAACATAAACATTTAAAATCGTATAAGAACCAAATAAACATTAATACGAAATAAACATTTTTTACTTAAACTGCAACCTCGGTACCGCTACATTCTATCATCTGTGGGCTGTCAACAGGGCGACCCGCTAGGTCCGGCCATCTTCAGCTTGGCGATCCATCCGGTCATCGAATCCCTCAAATCTAAATTCAATGTGTGGTATCTAGACGATGGGACTCTAGGCGGCGACGCAGAAACTGTACTCCAAGACCTACTTATCCTGATATCAAAATTTAATTCAATAGGATTAGAGTTAAATTTCTCAAAATGCGAAATTTTCTTGTCCGATAGCCTGTCTAAAAACGAAAGCGACAATATTAGCAATATGTTCAATGTCGTCGCACCCGGTATTAAGGTCCTGGAGAAGGATTCTCTGCGCTTGCTTGGAGCCCCTATTCTAGATGAGGCCATTCCAAATTATCTGTCTGAGCAATCAGCCGCGTTTGATCTGTCATACTCTAAACTTTTCGATATTCACTCTCAAATTGCATATCACATTATACGACATTGTCTGTTTGTACCAAAATTAACATATGTTTTACGATGCGCCCCGCTTTGGAAATTTTCTAATTTTATAAAACCACTAGATAATCGCATTAAAGATGTGCTTAGTAAAATTTTAAATTCAGAACTCTCAGACAACAACTGGATCCAAACTTCCCTACCCATTAGGTTTGGAGGTTTAGGCATCCGCAAAATCTCTAGCGTTGCTCTACCGGCTTTTCTTTCATCCGCCTACAGCACTGGCTCATTATTTAAAAAAATTATGCAACACTGGGATAATGTCAATACATCCTTTTTAAATGAAGCACTAAACGCCTGGAAAATGGTCTGCCCTAGTGAAGACATTCCCACGATCATGAATTCGCAACGATGCTGGGATGAACCTATATGTAGAGGATTAAACACAGAACTTCTAAATTCAACTAACTCTACAGGACGTGCCCGCATCCTTGCCGTTTCTCGCAAAGAGTCTGGTTTTTGGCTCCAAGCTATCCCCTCCCCAAACATAGGTACATTATTGGATAATACTTCCTTTTCTTTGGCTATAAACCTGCGCTTAGGTTCTCGCATATGTGCACCACACACATGTGTCTATGGTATAGAGGTAATCGACCCGGGATACCACGGTCTTTCTTGCCGCCGCAGTGCCGGCAGATGGTCACGCCACGCCGCCCTGAATGATGTCTTACGGAGGGCGCTTGCCACCGCTAACGTGCCGGCTCTATTGGAGCCGAACGGTATTGCATGTGATGATGGCAGGCGCCCTGACGGAATGACTCTAATTCCCTGGCAGCGTGGCAAGCCTTTGGTGTGGGATGCGACTTGCGTAGACACGTTGGCCGCATCCCATTTACCAAACACTTCTAGATCGGCCGGTTCTGTATGTACTCCAGGATTTAAAAAAATGTTCATTACTTCAATATGGAAACTGTCCACGGGAACTCCCCGAACTGTGCTTGGTTTAGTGTAACGTAGGTAGTAACGAGGCCAACACCATTTGGATTGCGTCTGCCGCAGTCAAGGCTCTGAAAAAAAATATTCTTCAATGAATCTCGTATCAGTATCAGATCAATCGTCTCGGTGGTGAAAACAGCAGAGGAATAACATAATAGGTAGTAAAGTAACGTCTTATATATTCCCCCCTCCAGTGGTCCAGCCTCACTCTCGCAGCGCAACGATTGAGCAATAAGTTTTCGCCCTGCAGTGAACTACCATCCACCACTAGATGATGTATCTACATCACGGTCACAATACTCAATTGAATTCAAAACGGCGTCAACACAAAATAATAATTGTCCCCCTAAATGCCTCATATCCCTGCAGAAACGGAGAAAGAATACAATTTCCTGCTTTGGGGCGGCCTGTCGTAAGAGGCGACAAAACAATCGACAGCCAGGCTGCGACCCCTGGTCTAGAGCATGCCGCCATAACAACCTTGTGTTGTGTTCTGGCATTAGTGACCAAGTTTCATGCTTTTATGCACCAAATTTCGCACACTTATAGTTTATACAGAGAAGAAAGGACGAATGCTAATATTGTTTTAAAATTATGCATATAAAAATACATTAAATACATAAAGTAGAGAAAATGCGGTCGAGATGCGAGCACTGCGCAAAATCTGCGGAGTGACGCTCGCGGACCGCGTTCGCAATACCGAAGTAAGAGAGTTGGTCTGAAAGAGAGTGTCGGGTTGAAGGTAAGGAAAGGAATGCTCCGGTGTTTCGGGCATGTGGAAAGAATGAATGATGGAAGAATGACTAAACTGATATACAATGCAAAAGTGGATGGATGCAGAAGTCGCGTAAGGCCACGACACACCTTCCATGATCAAATCGATCGTGTACTAGCTCAAGGTGATGTCAGGAGCCTTAAGAACAGACGAGCGTGCATGACAAGAGCTATGAATGTCAAAGAAGCAAGTGAGTTGTGTAAGGATAAGCCTGTATGGTGCTCTGTTGCTCGTGCCTACCCCGCAAGGGAGCTGGCGTGAAGTTATGTATGTATGTATGTGGTGTTGCAAATGTCCATAGGCGATGGTAAAAGCTTTCCATCGAGTGGGCCGTCTGCCTGTCTGCTGAGCTCCTGAAATAAAAAAAGAGATATTTCACCTGATAGATTGTGGAGAAGCGAGTAGAAAAATTACATATAAAATATTTTAACAAAAATCAAAACCGACCTAAAGAAAAAATTTGTGATACTAGTGCGGTTCCATATGTGTGTGATACGGATTTTTCAATAAATTTGCGAGAAAACAGTTCCATAGGTAATGTAACAAACTTTTTCATTAAACAATCTTAGATGTTTCTAATATGAAAATGGCGCGCATTTGCAATTAGCGTGACGTGTGCGCAGTAAAATTTATATGGAGGGTAGAGGTAAGGAGGACCATCTAGTATGGGGGATCAGTTGAAAATGTGCCCACCTGTAAAGAGCAAATTATGGTTCGAAAACTCGTCAAAATAGCGCCAGTGTAGGAAAAGGAAATTATATGAATTTAGCAGTTATAAACCAAGTCAAGTGTGCTGGGTTGAAAAATTTAAAAATTATAATTTGGAAATGTATTGAGACTTTCTCGTATTGAGATGTATGTATATAAATTTTTGACCAATTGAATTTTTGAAACCTATTTCACTAATTAAGATAACTTACTAAATTATCTGAAAATTCCACCATAAGGAGACATGCAATAGTTACATTTTCGTAAAATGCGCGGTGACAAAGAGGAAGTCTTTCTTTCCTTCTTTAATCTAGTATCCTACTCTAATTTATTATTTCTGGCGCTATTTTTAATTACGTTCCACTTGCTATTATGGCGCCGTCTTAATTTGCTGCCCTTCAGGCATTGATGTATAAAAAATACCTTCAGTGGACACTTTTTAATATACTGAGATGGTTCTCCTTACCTCTATCCTCCATGGAAATTAAGAAATATATTGTTACAACTTAGCCTAAATTCCACGAAGCACGTCAACAATGTGAATGCACATTACCGGTTATAAAGCGCAGTTTATTACCTGCCTGTATTTGGACTTCTTTTGTTCATTTTGTGTTTAATATTTGTAATTAGAAAAGCCGCCTATTGTGTATTGTAATCCCTTTATGGTAGTCAGTGGCCAGGTGTGATTCTTGGAAACCATTGTTTACACGGTCGTGACATATTGTAAACTGAGTATAAAGGGATGCCCGAATGGAGAGATGGGCAGTCAAGCGACGATTACGCGATTACGAGCACTTATCAAATACTAACTTAGGCACAATGGGACCATCGCAGGAGGGTATTTTTTTGAATATTTTTGTAACAAAGTTCCTTATCGCGCGTTGCGAAAGGGGGCTAGACGATTAAGACCAAAAGTTGTAACGACACTTTTTGCTATAGTTGTAAGCCGTGCGGCGTGCGTGTAGTTTACTAAAATTGAGCCTACTGATTAAGTTTATATTACATTATTTTTGTTAATTTTTTTTTTTTATTATAACTTAAAAAACAAAAAAGAATATTACAATTCCTTCACTAACTAATCGAAAAGAACTTCGTTCCATCCGGGTGTCCCTTGACACTTCTCAAGTTTTTTTTTTGAAAATCGGTTCACAATTCATGATGTAATCGCGTAGCAAACACAAATTAAACGTATGGCCGGATTGAGAACCTCCTTCTTTTGGAAGTCGGATAAAATACCTTTGATTCATTGGCGTTTGGCTTCGGAATTTCAGGAATATCCAGCTTATGACCTTCTGAGCTGGACGCTACATTCGGCGTCTCGGAAGCGTCCACCGGACCGACTAAGCAGCACGTGTCCATGTAACTGGCGCATTCATTATCCGGACTGTAAACAATAAATAAAAAAAAATAACATAAATAAAATATAATGAACAAAGAATTTTTCAAAGAAAACTAGTTTTTCCAAATTGTTTAATATTATGTATTCGACTTCAAATCCAAATTCTCTTTTCAATATTTTAATTTCAGAATTCATTTCACACACATACACACGCACGCACGCACGCACGCACGCACTGAATCGACTGGAACCTGGTCACTAATGCCGGAACACAACTCAAGGTTGTTATGGTTGCGTACTGTAGACCAGAGGCGGTAGCCATCCAGTCGGGAAAATACCCTACCACCCGGCTGTGGGTTGCACGAGCCATTATGTTGTTTTCATTATAGTATATGGAAAAAAATTAAGACTTTTAATGTAGTTAATGAGAGTAGGGACTGGCCACAATATATTCTTTTTAGATAATCGGCAGACAAACTCACACACTGTATATCCTTAAGATAAGCAAGTTATGCTTGTTATGGGTAATATACAACGGACTACTCTGAGGCCAATCCCAGATACCCAGACCATAGGAAATAACAGAAAATTCGTTTCCGAAATTTACCATGCCAGGAATCGAACCCGGAGCCTCTGCGTTCCAGCGAGTTCGGTCCGCTAAGACTTAGCCCTCTAAACCACAAAAGCCGTCCAAATTAACTTATATCAGTAAAAATAATTGAATCTTTAATAGCTCTTAATTTTTCAAGAGCCATGTTTGTTATTATAGAAAAAGTTATAAAGTTCATAACTAGTTTATAAATAATTATTTTGTATTTTCTACATCTCCAAGTCGATGCTAAGTTAAAGATAAAACAGCAACAAATTTGCAAAGTATAGTAATTTATATGTTTACTTTGCACCAATTTGAAGATTTAAGTAATGTATTTATTGTTGTTTTTATTAAAAGTTATTTATTTCTTTTACGTATTAAAATATTATTATTACGTACCTATTACATAAGTAGAATTAGTTTTATTAATAATTTTTATTATTAATTATACAAAGACAAATTCCACGTACAGATCTGTAAAAGCACATTTTATTACGTGTCGGCATTTGAACTAATTGTAATCTTTTTGTGATCGTCTTCTTTTGTTTACTCATTTATTGGCATACATTTCTAGTTATTGTGCAGAACAGCCTATTGTTCTATTGTACTCGTCTACGGCCGCTTGCAGGCTGCATCATTAGCCAGGTGTTGCGGATTATAAGTACAAGCTAATTCTAGGAAATTATGTCGACGTTGTCGGGCGGGCACATTTGCATTTGTGCAGTATAAAACGATGGCTTGATTGAGAGAGGAGGTCAGTTGAGCTACACCTACGATCTAGACGTGACGTGTACCTTATTGGGAATCTAATATTGACGGACTTTGCGCGTTTTATTGAATTACGACTTTCTGCATTATATCTGGATTTGTCGTGTTGGGTTATATTTGTACTTGTGTTATACGTATTTGTATAGTTCTAATAAACTCTATAATAACTCTAACGGCATTTTAATTCGAGTCCCGCAAACTCGTAACAATATCATCAGCCTATCGACCTCAAAAAACCGTGGTAGTGTGACGTCAAAAGTTTATTAAGGGCATGCCCAACGTGCCTACAGCGGTAGATCCACGCTTGCACTGGCGCCGTTAGAAGTAAAAACAGCGTATAAGTTAGAACACTCACGGCTTGCTAAATACATACGCATTGATAACGCAGCACGGCTTACAACTATAGCAAAAAGTGTCGTTACAACTTTTGGTCTTATTTTTTTCCGTCTAGCCCCCTTTCGCAACGCGCGATAAGGAACTTCGTTCCGAAAGTAACTGGATTAATTTTAATTAGGCTTAACTGCGGAGGTACGCGAACCGACCCATACGCCCCCTCTCACCTCATGGTGAGACCCGAGGTAGTCGTAGAAACCCAGTTCTCCAGCTTACAATTGAGGGGCCAGCCCGCGATCGGGCCGGCCATCGTCCGTCCGGGCTCGAGGTGAATGCGTGAGCAAGCCCACAGCCCGGACATGGGACGCAACGAGGATCTGCCAGGGGTTTTAGTGGGTATCCCCAACCGTGTTGTGGCAATAACATTCCTGCGGGAATACTAGTACCACCCCGATGAGGCGAATCCTACACGCCCCACGGCGCTTCCCCCGCGGCGGTCCTACGTCATGTCACACACTGTCATTGGGCAACGTACCTAAAAGATAATACCGAAGGCGAGGTACGCTTCGACCATCCTGACTCCTGTTGTCCGAACGAGCTCTCTCCTAATGACCTAAAAAAATGAAAAATGTAAATAGTTATTTTCTTAAGAAACACATGTACAATTTAAAGTCGGTTGTTGGAATCCTTTTTTTAAGGAAATTTTACTTGTCTTAGAAGACCCCGCTCTTCCATACTTTAAATATTACATTGTATTGTATCTAAAAGTACTTAGTTCCTAAATATTTTCATGCATAAGTGACTTAACAATGATATTAAAATATTGCATTAGACATATGTATTGTAATTAAAATTAGTTAATATACTTTATTTTCATTAAGTACAAAACATAATAATTATCATATTTTTTTTTACTGTCATTTAATATTTTCTTTAAGTACAGAACAGATAATAATAAAAATCGCGTGCGCTGCAAAAACTATTGATGATAGAATAAAATAATGTACTACGACTTTGTAGAACACATCATTATTTACAAAAAGTGTCGCGACAGCATATGTCTAACTATTATAGTTATGCCACAATAAGTGTTCTTTTATTTTAAAATTTAATTAAAATGCCGCCACTAGAAAGGCTCTATATTTGTATCTTGGTATTCATCCTTTTCAAAATAAATTACTTCATATTCAAGACTGCTTCATTACCTTCATATAACTTTTTGAATTATTGAATTCGGACATTCCAGTCGAAAGATATCACGAGTTTAAAAATGTAAGTAAGTAATTAGACTACGCGGCCGTGACGCTTTTTCGTGAGCAAAAAATCGTAAGAATCCGTCTATATAGAAGTTCCACTTCAAAACGGATTAATAAGTTTAATATGGGCTCTCGAACAGCTTTCGGATGACGTCATTGGCGACACGATTCCGCCTTATATGCTATCTCTATGTCATAGTTCCTCTTAAGATAAAAAAAACGTCGTTTAAAAAACCCGACTTCAAAAACTAAAAAGTATAAAATAAGTTATTTCTAAAGCTATTATTATTAATATATATTATCTAAAACATCTTAAAGTTGGTGAAGTAATTTTCAAAATATAGTAAGTTTTATGTTTTACTTTGCACCGACTTCAAGATGTTTTAGATAATATATATATATTAATAATAATAGCTTTTATATAAGTTATTTTATACTTTTTAGTTTTTGAAGTCGATTTTTATAAACGAAGATTTTTTTTATTTTACTTTTTAGTGTCTGTCTAGCTATGGATATGCCTACGAAAGGTGCCGCGCGGAATGGAATTTTTGTCGTTTTATCTCAGTGTAATCAGTGTACATATGGAACGGAATGTAAAATTTTTCATAAAAAATGTTCATAAAATGAAAACTACTGGGCCAAACTATGTCAAATTTTTATGGGACCAAATGGCAGCCATTCCGCGTCGAACAAAAAGGAATCACGTAAATCGAATCATAAATCTCGGAGTAATCGGCGAACATACAAAAAAAATTCCGACGAATTGAGAACCTCCTTCTTTTTTAAGGTCGGTTAAATAGTAAATTGCAGTACTTACCTTATATCAATCACGCTGACGCCATCAGTGATGATAGTACTATTCTCTGGATCGCAGAGGTAATAACTGACGCATTCCCCAACCTTATTGTCAGGAGTGATGCATGTAAGATTATTCTCCGCTAAAAACAACAACAAAAATACTCTATAGAACAAACTTTTCTCAACCTGGGGTTGCCCGGTGGGGGTCGAGTTTGTTGTTAAAGGGGGTCGCAGTCTATTAAAAAATAGATCTATGTACAAATCAAAAGTAAAAAAATATAAAAATATAAAAGTAAAAGAATAGAATATTCTATTTTTATTGTACAATTGATGAAACAATACACAAAAACAGCTTAGAATTAGGTACAAATGGCGGTCTTATCGCTGACAGCGAACTCTTCCAGACATTCTTGAGATGGGGAGACAAATATGGCACAAAAGCTAGTGCAGGGTTTTGTTACACATTATTATAAAAAATAAATAATTTAAAAAATCTAAATCCTAATAAAACTACATTTTAACGGTTTTAAGCGCGGAAATTTATTTGATTTTTATTATTCCGACGTTTCAGCCACTTTTTAGTGGCCATGTCACGGAAGGCAAAGATGTCAAATGTTAAGTAATATTGTCAAAGTTTTATTTAGCCAACCGTCAACTTGTTCGTTTTAATAAAATAAATTAGATTAGGCTCCCATAGAGTAAATAATAACCATAAAAAAAATTAAAACTAAATAATTAAAACGAAAAAGTTGGCGGTAGACTAAATAAAACTTTAACAATACTCGTTGACACTTGACATCTTTGTCTTCCGTGATCACGTCCACTGAAAAGTGGCCGTAACGTCGGAATAACAAAAATAAAATAAACTACCGCGCTTAAAAACGTTAAAACGTAGTTGTATTATGTATACAAGTCGCTAAAACTTAAGAAAACATTATTGTTCGTTCAGCCACAGCTTCGCAACATGTTATGGCTTGAAGAGAAGAAGCAGCGCAAGAAACTCTTCAGCAAACATGCCTAGCTCTAATAATTTTATATAATATTAAAATAAAATAAATTACCGCGCTTAAAACCGTTAAAACGTAGTTTTGTTATGTATTCAAGTCGCAAAACTTAAGAAAATATTAAATGTAAATCCTCCTAATCTCCGGGACGGATTTTGTTGGTTTTCTTTGTTTGAGTGGGTCCCTGGGTTTCAAATTCAAATTCAAGTTCTTAATCAAAATAAGCGCCACTAGTTTATACAATTATTTATACATTATCTCAGGCTCTTTTTTTTTTAAATACATATAGAAGTTGTATTACAATGACTTTTCAAAGCATGAAGTGAAGTTTAGATTCACAATTGAAACCGGTAGGAGGCACTAGAATCGGGTCCTAGATTCTTATTTTTCAGGCCAGGAAAACGTCTGCCGGGCCCCTAGTTATATAATAACACACTTTTTTTTTTGCAGACAAACACACATATTGTATATCCCCAAATTAAGCAAGTTACGCTTGTGTTATGGGTAATATACAACGGACTAACACTGGGGCCGATCCCAGATACCCAGACCATAGTAAATAACGGAGGAAATAAGTTTCCAAAATTTACTATAATCGAACCCGGAGCCTCTGCATTGCAGTAAGGTAGGGCCCGCAACCATACAGGCCGTCATAAATATAAACTTACGTACAAAAGCAACAATTACCAATAAGTTTAATGAAGAGTAGACTAATTCGGCTTCTCTCATTTCTAGCAGAAGCATGATTCATTGTTGGACAGCTTGAACGTTGAATGAGTGATTATAAAACTTGGTTGTATTGAGCAATGTTTCAGGTGTCATGTTCACTGATGAACATTTACAATATAAATAAACTAAAATATCAACTTTATCGAGACCTTTCAAGGCGATTGAAAGAAGTGTCGCGTGACCAAAGGGCTGGCCTATATTTAGGGCAACGAATTTTTTTTTTTTTTTGGAGCTGACTCAGCTGAATAGCCGCAGATGGCTGTTTCAGCGATACCGGGCTTTGGGGGCTTCCCGCCTCCGTGGGAGCGGAGGCGTTCAGCCCGGAAGCAGCACGCTCGAGGAGGCACCTCCTGTGAGGTTCGACCTCGGCTCGACCGCTGCGGGGGATTGACTCTATATTGGGAACAAGCCGTAAAAGGCTGAAAGAGCTAAGCCAACAGGCTGAAGTGATTATTTGGGGACTCTTCATCGACTCCGCCGGCGGAGCCGATCCTAGTCTATCATTACTACCGCTTCGCAACGTGTTATAGCTGGAGGAGAAGAAGCGGCGGAAGAAACTCTCCAGCAACACGCCTAGGCTAATCTTGTATGGCTACTTGTGTCTGTAATGAGTATGGATTGGTGGGTCTTACGATTGTGTAAGAGGATTCGAGCCGGGGGCTCTCCGGCGTCTGTTGTGTCTGCGTCTGTTATGCCAGGCTGATGTTCTGAGCCTCGGGGGGTTCATGATCGCGATTTGACGTGCGATTTTGTCAGGCTCGTCAATGAGTACATTGCGAGGTCTGCGTTTACTCGTGGGAGCGTTTGGAGTGGGTTTGTAGTTGACCGTTTCCGTCACCAGAGGGTTCGGGTGATGGGGGGCGAGGTCAAAGAATCTGCGCGATAGTGAGGTTATATAGTCCTTGATGGAGGGAAGCTCCAGGTCGCGATGCAAGTCGGCCAGCCGCATATAGCGCGGGCCGTCGACTGCAGCACGTAGAAAGTGATTCTGGATTCTTTGCAGTCTCCAGATGTTAACGTCGCTGGCGTGGCCGAAGACCACACTCGCATAGGTCAAGATGGGGCGGATGCAAGTTTTGTAAAGAGTCACCTTATTTCTAAGGCTCATCTTACTCCTCTTGCCTATCATCGGATAGAGTCGGCCGAGGATCAGGTATGCTCTGTTCCCGACCGCTCTGGTATGCTTGTGGAAGTACAAGCCTCTGTCTAGGGTTACCCCAAGATATTTGACTTCGTTAGCCCAAGGGATAACTTGGTCGAATAGCTTGATGGGCATAAGTTGGTTGGAGGGGCGGGTATTGGGTGAGAGGCATTTGCGGGAGAACATGATGGCTGCACTCTTCTCGGGGTTCACCTCAATCCGCCATCTACGGAACCAGTCACCTAGTTCTTTGATGGCGGTGTTGAGCTGCTTGCAGATTCTGTATCTGCTGGGGTCGCTACTGAATATGGCGGTGTCATCCGCATATAGGGCTAGCTGGGTATGGGGGTGCCGTGGCATGTCGCTGGTGAACAGCGTGAAAAGTAGGGGGGAGAGCGCGGAGCCCTGGGGGACTCCCGCTGAGATGGTATGAGGGGAGGAGCGGGTGCCCTCCACTCGGAATCTGAATTTACGGTCTTTGAGGAAGTCCCGTAGAATGAGTACGAGTCGGTCTGGCACACCGAGCTGATACAGCTTGTATATAAGCCCGTTGTGCCAAACTTTATCGAAGGCTTTCGCGACGTCGAAGAATACTGCGCCTGTCGGCCAGGGTCTTCGTCCGACGCGTTGAAAATGGGAGAGGACGTGCTCCGTGATGCGGAGCACTTGTTGTGGGCAAGAGTGTCTAGCTCTAAAGCCGAACTGCTCGTGGGGGATGAGATTATTGCTGAAGGCAAAATCACTCAGTCTAGTGAGGAGGACTCGCTCATACAGTTTACCCAGTGAGCTGAGTAGACTGATGGGGCGGTAGCTGGAGGGCTTTGAGGCCGGTTTGCCTGGTTTGCGGATGCCAATGACCTCCGCTTCTTTCCAGGCCTTGGGAAATTGGCAGTTATTTATGGCAGCATTGAAGATGCTTACCATAATTAAGATAAGATGGGCGGGGAGGATTTTCAAAAGCTTATGGCTGATTCCGTCATTGCCTGGGGCCTTGCGGGGCTTTAGGGCTTTGATGAAATCCTGTACTTCTTCAACCGTGACCGGTTCGAGTGTGGTTTCCGCCGGGAGGGAGGACCTATGTTCGACCTCGGCGTCCACCTCCGATAGGTGAGACGGGTCGTTGTCGGCAGTATTGGGGGAGCATTGGAGCTCGAGACTTTCGGCGAGGCATTCCGCCTTTTCATCGTCATCAAACGCTTTGGTATTATCGGGTCTCTCGAGAGGTGGCATACTCGAGAGGGTTTCTGCTTTCAGAGATCTCGCCAGCTGCCAGTAAGCCTGGTGAGTTGGGGAGATCTCCTCTAGCAGTCGGTCCCAACGTTGGTTCCTGACCTCCTGGACACGGAGTCTGACTTGGCGTTGGAGTGCCCTGTAGTGGGCTTTATTCTCCAAGGAGGGGAAGCTACCGCAGGCCCTGAATGCTGCCCTCTTTTCCCTCAACAGGTCTCTGACGTCGTCCGGGAGTGGCAGTCGGTGGTCCTCGAGAGGTACCTGCCGAGTGGACTCCCGTACCACGCTTTGGAGGTGGCTGGTGAGGGCTTCGATGGCAACATCGTTGTCCTGGTCGCAAGCAATCGGGTCCGGAATTCGGTCCAAGTCCGGGGAACTTGTTGTTGCCAGCAAGTCCCGGACTTTGGCCCAGTCTATGACGGGTTTCGTCGGTGGTGTCGAGTCAGTCGGGGGGCCTAACTGGAGTACGACCGGCAAGTGGTCGGAGTCGATGTCGTCCCGTGTTTCGATTGAGCGAAACTGAAGAGAGACTCCCTTCAGTAGCACTATATCGAGAACGCTCGGGCTATGTAAGTCTGGTCTGTCCGGGTATCTAGTCGGGGTCAAGGGGGCGAGAATGCCAAAGAGGAGCCTGTCCGAGAGGCGGAGAAGCTCCTTGCCATTGGTGTTTTCGTTGGTGCAATTCCAACAGGGATGTTTGCAGTTTAGGTCCCCGGCTATTATAACCGCTGAACCTAGATTGAATAGGGCGTTTAGGTCGTCCTCTAAGATGGGCTTTTGACATTTTAAGTATGTTGAAACTATGACGATGGGCTGATGGCCTGTCATCGATAGTTTGCAGGCGGAGACTTCTAGTTCCTCTAGAGGGGGGGTATCGATGGGGATGCAGTGCAAGGACCGCTTGTAGTAGATAAGTGTCCCTCCGCCGTGGGAGGTTAACCTATCGTGCCTGATCAGGTTGTAGTTAGCGATACGGGGATCTCTAATACTCGGCTTTAAGAAAGTCTCTTGCACTAAGAGAATGTCTATATTATCGGTGACCAGGAAGTCGTGAACCAAGTCGCATTGATTTCTAAGTCCGTTGGCGTTATATGTAGCCAAAGTCAATGAGCGGGGTTTTTCCCTACTTGTGGTAGCCATTGAAAATGTTATTTAGGGCATGTTGAGCAGGATTTTCACCAGCGGGCCATGGTCCATGGCGATCCGCAGATGGTCCTGCAGGGTGGTGGCGGTTTTATATTTTTCCGCGAGGACAGATACCTCATTCAAGTCGAAGGGAAACGACTTGGCAAACTGTGTTGCCAAGGCGAGATCCTCCGACAAGGAAGAGGGAGCGCCCGAGCGGGGTGGGGCGGCGGCGGGTTGCGGCTGGGGTCTTGGTTGGGGCATCGTCGCTCTAGCCTGAGTAGGCAGAGCGGGGAAGCCTGTCCAAGCGTTGAACGCCGGGAGAGGTGCAGGCACGAATGCCGGACGTTTAGGGGCGGCCTTAGAGGCTGGGGGAGAACGCTTAGCGTTCTTTTTGAATTTGGGGGCGGCCGGGCACCCGCGGTAGTTAGCGGGGTGTCCGGTTTTCCCGCAGAGAATGCAGGCTGGAGGGTCGGGGGAGTCCCGAGTCCGCGTGCAGTCGCTGGTCCCGTGGTCCCCGAGGCATTTGACGCATCTCGGGCGGGAGTGGCAGTGGTTGGCAGAGTGCCCATAAAGTTGGCAGCGGTGGCATTGCCGGGGGGTCTGATTATTATAGGGTCGCTCGAAGCGGAGATTGGTAAGGCCGCAGACGCTTTTCAAATTGAAAATTGCCTTGCCTTGTTCTGAGCGGTCAAGGATGACGAGCACCATGTTATATGGTGTTCTATCGGAATTACCTTTGTGCATGCGGTGTACCTCATGCACAGGGAGGTTTTGAGATTGGAGATCTTCAAGGATGTAGGAGGTCTCAAGCTCCTGTGAAAGGCCGCGTATGACGACGCGGAGGCGCTTCTCTTCTTCGAGAGCGTAGGTGTAATAATTGACATTTCTGTCAATCAGAATACGGGTTAGGGCCCGATGGTCGGCCGGAGTTTGCACGGTAACTTTGATACCGTGTTGGATATCACGTGCCTCTTTCAGCACGATGTTGTGGGCGGGAAGGGAGGTCAAGATATCTCTCCAGAGATGCTTGTCTCTAATAATAAGAGGGGGCGGAAGTCGCTCGCGGCGGGGCTGGCTAGCTGCCTTAGTTTTGGCCTGTTTGGCCTCCTTATCTGTGTGTCCTTGAGGCGAGCTGTTAAGCAGCCGCTTCTTGGACTTGCGGTTGGTGACGACTTTGAAGCCATCGTCGTCACCAGTTTGGGCAGTGAGGTCAATCTCCATGTCGCTTTCAGACGTGGCTGAAGCGACAGCGGGAGATTCGGTAATGGCGGGGGCTGGGGCGGGTGCGGGCGCGGCCGCGGTAGGGGTGGCCGAAGTGGCCGATGGGGTGGTAGCCTTAGTGGCTACTGGGGTCGCGGGGGCCTTAGGGGCCACGGGGGCAGCGGCTTTAGGAGCCTTCGGTGCGGCCTTAGGGGCCTTCGGGGGGGGCGCGGAAGACGCGGCTTTCGCGGGGGTCGCGGTGGCAGCCGGAGATGGGGGGATTATTTCCATCATGGGGAGTAATCCCCTCATCTCCTGGCAGTACCATGACTTGAGAGCCGGGTCGCGACTCTCAAGGAGACGGAGGGTTTGAACCCACCAATCCTGAGGTGTGGCCATCCCTCAGGCGGGAGCAGCCCGAGGGATATGTGTGTGTATGTTTGTAACCTAGTCCCCCTGCCGGGTGTAGGCAGGGGGGTGCGCCCTAGGGTGAGCCCTAAGCTTGTAGCCCCTTTGCCGATCTTATTGTGCAAAGGGGTCCCTAACTGCTTTGTGGGTAGACAGAACCACAAAGGATGGGAAAAAAGGAGGAGGTAACCTAGGACGGAATTGGAGATGCCTGGGGTCGGCAAGGGTACTCCCCCTGTGCCGGTGGTTCCACGCCACGTCCGGGTTCACCGTTTCCCTGAAGGGGAACCGGCGGGCGCCCGGGTCACGCCCCAACTAGGTTCGTTAACACCGTTAGGTATCCCCTAGCTGACCTAGTGACAATTAAAATTGAGTAAACAATTAAAATTGCCACGAGGGTTCGCGCAAACGAACTACGCGGGTGTGGGGTGGAAACGTCCCCGCGTCAGAGCGCAATGAAAATTGCGATGACGCAACCTGGTGTGTGTACACTAGACCGACCTACGTGTGTGTGCAACACTCGACCGACCAAAGTGTGTGTATACTTCGACCGTATCTAAATGCCGAATATCGGGTGGGCGAGCCAGAGTGACGTCACGAGGTGCGGACACGTCCGCACTGTGCGAGCGCCGAGACCGAACTGACTTTTTTGACGCACCGGTCGACGCGAAGGAGACGAATAAAAAAGGGCAACGAATAAGCGTAAATATTTAATTTTATAGTTTTGTTGCGGACAGAGAGCACCCCCCTGACCCGCCCGCCGGAGCACACCTACTCTCCGCGCCCCGCATACCGCCGGCGCCCTCAGAGGGTACGATTAGCACTTAGGCGTCGGGCGGGATGCGGGACTTAAGGAGCGACCCTGGCAGGCGAAAATCTCTCTGCTACTCTACACTTCACCTCTCAGCATAGCTCTAATGTATCTTGTAAATAATTACGCTCTGTACTTATTTGATGTATTCTTTTAATTCAACAATAATTATACAGTCCAATAAAATCGAGTTTGATTTCCAAATTAATAAAGAAGCAACTGCCACCAATAGTTTTTTGGTACTTCGCCGCCGGATAGAAGAATCGCAAAGAAGAAACGAGCAGTGTCTTTTGCTCCATCGAAACCTAAAGAAAGAAGAAAGACCAACTCTATACGGTCTCGTAGCGGTACCCTAAAGAAGAAAGAAGATTATTATAGAAGATCATCATGGGCAGCCCGGACTACGTACCAGGAGACCAAGAGTTCCTGCCGGACTACGTACCAGGAGACCAAGAGTTCCTGCCGGACTACGTGCCAGGAGACCAAGAGTTCCTGCCCCGGACGCCAAGGCTACGCGTCTGCAGGATCAAGACCGGAAGAAAGAATAACGTTACTTCGTACCGTGACCAAGTGACTGTCCACCTAACGGTGCCAAATGGTCAGTTCACAAGGTCGTAGACGGTGCGCTGTTTCCCGTTAGGTCGGTCTAAGGTCCGTCCGTGCATATATCCGCGTCCGCATCCGCGCCGAACGTATCGCGACCCGCGTCGCCCGGAGTGCAACAGACTACGACCGCGCAAATACACGCCGCGACTCGTACAGGACGCCGATCGCGATCACCGTCCGTCCGATCACACCGTTCGCAGCTAAGCGCCGCCACTTTGGTGAGGCAAGTGGAACTGGAAGCAGAAGAACAAATCGCCGCTATCCGACGAGAAGAGCTCCAGTTACAAGTGGCACTGATCAAGAAGAGGGTCGCTGCGAATATAGCCGCCCTCAAGGAGCAGACAGAGGGAAACAGCGTGTGCGAAGACGATGGGGTGGAAACAGATAGAAATATCACAGAGTGGTTGAAGAACACCCACCCGCATACGGGGGGAGTCGCCGAGCGCAGGTGACGGGGCCGAGCTTGGAACGAGAGAAGCCGGACCGCGACCACCGTTAAACGTTGCGAGAAGAGCGAGGGAAGTGTATCCAATGGGGCGCGACCGGTCTGCGGAAACGAACGACCAGACCGCTCGCGTGACGTTCAGAACGCCGCGCAACGCAAGATCACCGACGCCGACCAGATCCAGGGTTCGTGAAATCGACCGCCTAGCCGACGTGTTGGAACGCATGACTCGCAACAGGCCGACACCGCGACAGTGCCAGGAGCTGCCTACCTTTAGCGGGGCCCCGGGAGAGTGGCTGCCGTTCAAAGCTGACATGCGGGAGTCGACGAGCGTACACGGATTCTCACCTGCGGAGAACTTAGGCCGCCTACGCACTTGCCTTAAAGGCGAAGCAAGAGAGTGCGTGACAGCCCTGCTGTATACCACCGTGGATCCTGCGATCATCATGAAGACACTGGAGCGCTGCTACGGACGTCCAGAGATCATAATCAGTCGTGCATTGGAAGATATCAAGAAGTTGCCACGATCGGGTTCGTCTGCCAGCGAACTCAACAGCCTAGCCACCAAGTTGCAGAATATAGTGACGGTTATCTCGTGCGTCGACAACAAGGGGTATCTACTTAACCCTATGTTGACACGACAGGTCGTCGAGAAGCTCAGCCCGCATCTACGAACGAAATGGTGCGATTTTGCAGATGAATTCTCGAGCCGAGACGAGCCGGAGATTATGACACTATCTAAGTTTCTAACGGGCGAAGCAGACAGAGCAATGAAGTATTCTTTCATGACGTCATCACTGCCTACGACGAGTGTAAACGTCTCGAAAGAAAATAAAGTGAAGCCGCCGAGGATGAACGAGCGTCGTCGCGTGTACACTACAACGGAAGCCAAGATCGTGTGCTACTGTTGTGGAGCTGACCACCAGACAACGCAGTGCGGCAAGCTGGCTTCGATGTCGTTGCCAGCCAGATGGGAGTGGGCCAAGGAAACGAGAATATGTTTTTTGTGCCTACTAAGTAAACACAGACGGTTCCGTTGCAAGGCGAGAAAGTGCGGTGTGAACGAATGCCGCGAGCCGCATCACGCACTTCTACACCAGCGGAGGCAAAACCGAAGCCGTCAGTGGACCGATCGACCGAGTGGAGTCGGTCAATCAACCGACCGACAGAGAGGAGTCGGTCATGACGGCGTCGGCGCACAATTCTAACACCGAGAGCAGAGTGTTATTGAAAGTGTGTCCGATTACCGTCAAGGGGCTTAACGGAGAGGAAGTGAGTACATACGCGCTGCTGGATGAGGGGTTCACGATCACGCTCGTCGACGAGGAGATAGCCGGGATGCTGGGGGCAGATGGCCCGAGGCGGCCACTGAACATCCACGGTATCACGTCGAGCCAGCGGGAAGCAGAGAGTAGGGTGGTGAGCGTCGCGGTGCGCGGAAGAGCGCAACCGCACTACCATCCTATCAAGGCGCGCACTGTGAAGAAACTCGCACTGGGAACTCACTCCGTTAAGTCTGAAGTGGTACGACAGTTACGTCATTTGAAGACGCTCCATGTAGACGACGTGTGTTTTACGAACACCAAGCCACGCGTACTAATTGGAGCTGACAACTGGCATTTGATCGTCACTAGAAAACTGTTGGCAGGAAAGAAGAACCAACCAGCCGCTTCTCTGACACGGGTTGGGCCATACACGGCATCACACCCGGGAAAGGAGTGAAGACGGGAAACGACACAGTATTACACGTCCGAACGTGGCAAGGCAAAGAGCCGCGGGAAAAGGACAGACTATACGAAATTATGAAGTCTCATTTCGATATCGACGCACTCGGCATATCGAACAGAGTGAAACCTGTAGCTGAAGAACAACGTGCGCTGAAGATATTTTCAGAAACCGTTAAGAAAATCAACGGCCGCTTCGGAGTTAGACGGCACTGGCGAAACGATGACGTCACCATGCCACCGAGCTATGACATGGCAGTTCGTCGTGTATGCGGGATCGAGCGCAAAATGGACAAATCGCCGCAGTTCAAACAAGCATATGCAGCCTAGATCAGCAGGCTATTAGAAGGAAAAAGATATACCGAGCCGTGCGAAAGAGACAACGAAGGAAGCAACCGCATATGGTACATGTCTCATGTCGCGGTTGCAAATCCGAATAGACAGTTACTAGATGGGCTAGACTTACTAGGCGCCGTACACGGTATCCCGTTCAGATTCCGGGAAGGAAAGAGTACCGTGACGGACACTACGGCGTATGTAATATGGGCACAGAACGAGTTTGCCCAGGTTACTATAAAAGTGAGCGGTCTCATTGAAAGCAGACTGCAACAAGACGGAGCCGTTACACCGCCAAGTTACGGCGCGGCGTCACGCCGTCTGCGCAGGAATGAGCACAAGGTGAAAAGAAGGTGCTATGGATGGGATAAAGACGTCGTAAACAAACAATTATACGTCTTCACGGACGCCAGCGAGCATGCCTACGCAGCAGCGGCTTACTGGCGCTTTGAGTGGCGTAACGGGAGCGTCAGCGTCATTTTAATCGCAGGAAAAGCGATAGTGGCCCCGATGAAGGCGCAGAGCATCCCACGAATGGAGCTACAGGCCGCGCTAATAGGAGCCACGTTAGCGGCGGAAATAAAAAAGGAACATAGTTTCAAGCCATATGACGTCATCTTTTGGAGCGACTCGAAGACCGTTCTCCACTGAATAAGAAACGACTCGGCGCGATATACCCCATACGTTGCGCACAGACTGAGCGAAATCGGCGAAATAACCGAGTCTGAGCAATGGCGGTGGGTGCCGACAAGTTACAACGTCGCTGACGACGCAACCAGGATTAACGTCTCGAGTATGAAAACGGACGACCGCTGGTTTAAAAGCCCGGAATTTCTTCGTGGGCCCCCGGCGAAATGGCCGAAGGAAGAGCCGACGGAAACCGAAGATGACGAAGTCCTGGTAAATTACATGACTAATGAAAAGCCACTTGTTGACGTCACAAGATTTTCGTCATACGGAAAATTATTACGAGCGACCGCCTACGCACTTGCCTTTATCGACAAGTGCCGACGGAGGACTCGCACTATGGAAACGCGACACATAGATCAAGCTAAACGTTTAATCATTCGTCAAGCGCAACAGGAAAGCTTCCCGAAGGATTACGAGCGTTTGAAGAAAGGGGAACGCGTGTCACGTGACAGCCGGCTTTATAAGCTCGACCCCGAATACGGGGGGGGGGGACGGGGTAATAAGGTTAAACGGCAGGATCAATGCAGCCACTCTGCGCGAGCTTACTGGAAACCCACCGATCTTAGACGGGTCGCATCACCTCACCCGGCTGATCATAAGGGGTGAACATGAACAGCATCATCATATAGGAAGAGAACACGTCGTAAACAACGTGCGGCAAAAGTACTGGGTGTTACGAGTGCGGCCTACTGTGCGAAACATCTTGCGGCAGTGTACAGTCTGTCGGCTGAAGAAAACCACGCCGACCGTACCGGTGAAAGGAAACCTGCCAAAGGATTGTCTAGCTGCCTACGCACGGCGCTTTACAAATTGCGGAATCGACTGTTTTGGCCCGATGTGGGTGACCATTGGACGCCGGAGAGAAAAACGATGGGGAATGCTGTTTACATGTATGGTGACTCGTGCCATCCATATGGAACTTATAGCGAGCCTTAGCACAGACTCGGCTATCATGGCCCTAAGAAGGATGGGAGCACGACGCGGCTGGCCACAAGTGATATGGTCTGATAGTGCAACGAATTTCCATGGAGCGGCCGCAGAATAACTAACGGCGTACGCAAAGTGGAAGAAAGAGATGCCAGATCACGTGAGAGGCAGACAACTAGCGTGGCGTTTCATCGATCCCGGCGCACCAAACCAGGGGGGAGCTCAGGAGCGGTTAATTCGGTCGGTGAAGACGGCACTCCACGCAACGTTGGAGGAACAAGCTCCCCGGGAAGAAACACTTACGACTGTCATCACGGAAATAGAACACACTAAAAACTCGCGCCCGTTGACTCACGTGTCGGTGAGCCCTGAAGACGACGACGCGCTTACCCCGAACCACTTCCTAATCGGGTCGGCGGTAGGCTTACCAATCACGGGAACGAACGAGCTAGCAAACAAGAAGACATGGATCGCAACCCAAGCTTTAGCGGACATGTTCTGGACTCGTTGGCTACGCGAGTATTTACCGACATTGACACCGAGGGACGACGTACGACGATGTGATGAAGAAAACATACGCGTTGGAGACGTCGTTATCATCGCGGACGGTCTGTTGCCACGTAACGTATGGCCCCGGGGTCAAATCGAGCGCACTTATCGCGGACAGGACAACGTAATACGGAGCGCGGACGTGCGAACGCGGGGAGGCATTTTCAGGAGACCAGTAAGGAGGCTCATCGTCCTGACGAGAAGAGATGGCTCCAAGGATCTGCGCCGGGGGGAGGATGTTGCGGACAGAGAGCACCAACCTGACCCGCCCGCCGGAGCACACCTACTCTCCGCGCCCCGCATACCGCCGGCGCCCTCAGAGGGCACGATTAGCAATTAGGCGTCGGGCGGGATGCGGGACTTAAGGAGCGACCCTGGCAGGCGAAAATCTCTCTGCTACTCTACACTTCACCTCTCAGCATCGCTCTAATGTATCTTGTAAATAATTACGCTCTGTACTTATTTGATGTATTCTTTTAATTCAACAATAATTATACAGTCCAATAAAATCGAGTTTGATTTCCAAATTAATAAAGAAGCAACTGCCACCAATAAGTTTAGTTTAAATTCTTGACATAATATGAAATAATTTTATTTTTAACCAATATAAAAAGATATGAGTAAAATCGACAATAGGAATAAACTATAATTAAACTATAATCATTATAACAGTGCTGGGGTGGCAACACATTTTACTTAGCTTTTTGATCTTTTCGTG
This sequence comes from Dendrolimus pini, assembly GCA_949752895.1. Lineage (NCBI taxonomy): Eukaryota > Metazoa > Arthropoda > Insecta > Lepidoptera > Lasiocampidae > Dendrolimus > Dendrolimus pini. The sequence goes on from OX457153.1 coordinate 5,950,403, forward strand.
GGTTGCGACAACAAAATCTTTGAGAAACAATATTATACAAAATAATTTTTGTTCCGAAGGGAATGTTGCTTGATGACAACCCACTGCGGGGGAAGTGCTTATGATACGCGTAAAATGGGCGAATGTCGGAGATATTGCCTTAGTTAAGACGTAACAAACAAACAAATTCACGTCGCGTTTGTAATGTTAAAAGTGTGGTCGAAGATTGCATTAGAATAAGTGCAAAAAAATGTATTAGTGTTATTAAGAATGTAATTATTTAAATGTTTTGATAAAATAGAGGAAAGAAAAGAAAAGAAAAAAAGAAAAGAAAAGAAAAAAAGAAAAGAAAAGAAAAAAAGAAAATAAATAAAGATACCCCCTGTTCCCTGTTGTTATGGTCAAAATAAAATAAATAAAAAAAGAGAAAAGAAAACCCTCTTTCTTTCCATACGAAAGAAGAGATGAAAAAAATAATAGTATGGATCATAGCTGGGGTTGTCTGGAAGAGATCGCTTTTTAGCGATAAGACCGCCCTTTGTACATAACTAGATATAATTTTAGTCTTAAGTTCATGTTTGTATTGGTGTACAATAAAGAGTTATCTATCTATCTATCTATCTATCTATCTATCTTACCATCACGCGTCGCAATGCTCAAACCGACAGTAGGAGTTCCCTCGTTATCCTTCGGCGTGGTGCTTTTTCTGATCATAGTCGCCAAGAGGGCGTCAAGGTCACTTATCTCCTGGCATCTAACTACTCCCAGGAGAAGAAGGATCAGATACGGATAGTACATCTAGAAAAGATTGTTTCAAAATTAATATATTAAAGTAAAATGAAATAAAATACTGCATATTCAAGACTGCTTCAATATCTTTATATAACTTTTTGAATTATTCAATTCGGACATTCCAGTCGAAAGATATCACGAGTTTAAAAATGTAAGAATTAGAACTCGCGGCCGTGACGCTTTTTCGTGAGCGAAAACTCGTAAGACCCCGTCTATATAGAAGTTTCACTTCAAAAACAATGTATGTCGCAAAAATTAAACAAAATCGACTTCAAAATTAAAAACAAAAAAATATTTTAATTTTAATATGATATATCAACATTATAATAAATATAAAGCCTAAAAACTAATCTAAAACTACTATTTTTGCTATAAATAAAGTCATTAAAATAGTAAATGTTCCTAAGGGCGCGTTCGCACTGACGACAGATAATCGTGAAGTTTTAAGTGTCGTGGCTTATATGTCTAAATGGACGTGTTCACATATAGAACGACACGATTTACTGTCTTCTACGGCATTTTTTGCAGTGACGACAGATTGTCATGACAGTGGGAATGGCTAGCCCGACAGTCTTAAGACGATAAAAAATCGTTACGTCTAAATCGTGACGGCAAATCTATTGTAGCCACGATAAATATATCATCTCGTCGTTTACACATGTTTTCCCTTCCCCCTCGCTAATGATTTGTAAACGACAAAGCGACTGCCGTGAAACGACAAAATGTCGTCGCGATCCAATGGGAACAGCTAGATACGATAGTCGCTAAACGAAAAAATTTTTTTACTGTAAAACAATCGTTATAATGGGAACAGATATAGACGACAGTCGTCCAACGATAAATTAATCGTTACGACATAGTGGGATCGCGCCCTAAGTCAGTAAGTATTTATCCGTCGGGGTTAAAAATATACACAACGAATTGAGTACCTACCTCCTCCTTTTACGAAGTCGGTTAAAATATACACAACGAATTGAGAGCTTCCTCCTTTGACGAAGTCGGTTAAAGTATAAACAACAAACCTTGGAATTTTGAATGTTTCGAGACTTCAATACTGGAACTGATAATAACTTGTTGGGGTTATTATTCTGTTATTACTGTACAATATTTTTTATCTCATTTTCCTCTTGTTCTTGTATAAAGTTATACACTGGTCACAGTCCCTCGAACGCAATCTGTACCTCTATGAATTCCTTTACCACGTGCGATTCATTTTAAATACTTTCATGGACCAATGTTGCTATTTTCTGGTGTAAAAAAATCGGGACAATGTCTTTAACATCATCTTTGCATTCAGTATTGTGTAGCCATGAGAGAATCATCTTGATTAGGTACAGTCGATCAAAAATGACAAAATTCATTTATTTGTATAAACTTATTTTTAGACCTTCACTATAACTTATGTTACAACCTAGGCTCTGACAAAGGCATATTCCTCGTACATATTTACAGATTTGTAGAAGCACATTTATTACCCGTCGGCATTTGAACTAATAACATTGAAACTATTGTAATTATTTTATGATCGTCTTCTTTTGTTTACTTATTTATTGGCATAAATTTCTAGAGAACAGCCTATTGTTGTGTGGTAATCATTAGCCACGTGTTACGGATTTTAAAGTACAAGCTGATTCTAGGAAATTCGGTCGACGTTGCCGGGCGGACACATTGCATTTGTGCAGTATAAAACGATGGCCTGATATAGGGAGGGGACAACAATCAAAGCAAGACGTGTGTACTACAATCGGGAATCAAATATTGACGGTCTTTGCGCGTTTTAATTAATTACGACCTTCTGCGGTATGTTTGGACTTGTTGTGTTCGGTTATATTTGTACCTGTGTAATAAGTGTGTTTGGTTTAATTATTTGATCGCTAATTTATGCGATTAAATATATATTTGTGGATTAGGTTGTGCTTTGAAAATGTCTACACGGATGCGCACTCAAGAAGACTTTATTGGTATTGCCACACATAGATTACGATTTCCACGACCTGTTAGTGGTACCAGGTTCACAAACCATATTTGCGCAACTTCTAGTGTTGCCACTTACATATTAGTATAATGCCAGCACACCTTGTCGTAGACAACGTGTTTGTATAGTTCTAATAAATTCTATAGTAATTCCAACGGCAATTAAATTCGAGTTCTGTAGCTCGTAATAATATTATAATGAGATAAAAATGACCAATATGTAATAACCTTTGTCTAAATAGAACAACAATCGATACTTCACGTCGTATCCAACAGTAAAATGTAATTCTCACACTTCTAGTAAATGGATTTGTAACTGGCAACACTCCGGTCTCCTCTTGATTAATATTATTGTGCTTATAAGTTAAGGTCATAGGTTATCTTAAAAAAAATCTCAAACAGTTGTTTTCAGATTATGGAATTCCCAATTAGCTTAAATTAGATGATTGGGGAATACGTTAATATTACGTAGTTCTTGATATGACATGAAATTTTCAAAAACTTTCTTAAATCAACCAAGTGCACGAAGAACGAGATAAATTTTTAAATACAATTTTAACTAATGAGCGATGTTGCGTCACGTTTTATTTAGCAATTTATTGGTGTAGTTCACACTTCAGTTTAGACAAGAGGTACGCACTCTAGAGGTTATTACAATTTTTGGTAGTACTCATGCATGCGAACAATCACAGATGAGCATTTAAGAGCCATTTTATGAATTGCAACTACTAACATGAAAGTTAATATATACAAAAAGCTGCTCAAATACAGCCCAGTCATCACACTGAAGTTTGTAGTAAACAATACGATACTTTATTGTACACTAACATTACATGGAAAAAATACAAATACACAAAAAACTTACTTACTAAGAAAAATAAAAACTTCGTTTAAAAAAACCGACTTCAAAAACTAAAAAACTAAAATGTATAAAATAACTTATTTCTAAAGCTATTATTATTAATATATATTACCTAAAACATCTTAAACTCGGTGCTTAGTAATTTTCAAAATATAGTAATTTTTATTATGTTTTACTTTGCACCGACTTCAAGATGTTTTAGATAATATACACTGACGGACTCATAAACTGCATCAAAGTAATAGACGACTTTGAAATAAATATATTAACCAAGTATGCAAACTTTCTATACAGATTTAAATTGAAACCTCTAGATTGGTTCGTGAACTTTAAAACAGCGTAGGGTCATATCCTTAAGTTTAAGTTTGTGTACTGGAAACTTAGACCATTTAACCGAAGGACGAGGCTCGCGTCTAATTTTGCAAACAAATAATTCAGCCATTTGCTGCGGGGGGAAGAGTAAAGCACACATTGATACAATCGCATACACCCAAATATTATTTGTGTTGTCATAAACGCAAACATGTACAAATCTTCAAAACTAGTTCAGAAACAGCGTATATTTACACTCGTTACGCACACAAAGACGACTCACACATTTCAAAATACAAGAAATTGCCATATCATTATTCAATTTGCCTCGTAATTTAATCATAATTGACTAAATATTCATTATTATTTTTTATTATAATATTGGATTATGAAATAAACTTTAATATTGTAATAATTAAACAGTACCACATTGATGATTTATTAAACTAGCACTAGTTGAAAAAAGATCTTAGTTATTGTGTGATGAAAATTGTGATGTGTGATATTAACACTTTCACAATTTTATGTAAATCTTAATCGCTAAAAACATCCATGAACATAATATATAATTATGTACATATAATTCAAATATTTACTTGCAACGTAATTTAAATGCCCTATATTTTGAGGAAAAAAATTCTGGTATTACTACTGTACAAACCGGTGAATTTCATAGGGATAGTAAATATCGATACTTTAATGTCGATATTTTTACTAGGAATAATAATTTTGAATACTACAGATATGATGACAGTGGAATAAAACTAAAGTATAGGTTTAATTTATAGTATTTTTTCTTAGATATTCGCGACTGTTACACATAAATAAAACTACGTTATTTACGGTTTTAAGCACGATATTTATTTATTTTGCCAACGTTTCGGCTACTTTACAGCAGCTATGATCACGGTTTGACTCGAGGTTACATGTCAATTAGTAATGGTTAAAAAAATATTAATCCGAGCGTGGGGCGGTTTGTAACGCGCCTCGCGGGAGGAGAGGTGAGTGCGCACGGAACACGCCGCGCCCCCATCTCGACGGCATAACCGCCGCGAGAACCCTTTTCCCGGGTAACCATGGCTGGAAGCTGTGTGTCTAGGAATGACAGACATACTCAAGCCGAAGTATTGATATGAAATAAAAGAATTGATATAGTGAAAAATTATAAAATTTATTAAATGAATAAAACATAATATTTCCCTTCTTTATATTTTACCCTTCGCTGCAATACCGTTAACCCTATGTTCACAAGGTAGATTATATAGGAGCGCTGATCAAGAAACAGGTAGACTCTCAAAATCGGTAACGATACCCGATTCGATAGGGTAAAAGCAGTACTCTTTACCATCGTAACTTTTCATGTTGTGGGAGTAATAATTAAAAAAACTCTCACATTTAAATATTTTTCCTAGTATAGGTTACAGTTAAATGTACCAAATTTCAGCAGTGTAAACCTAATCTCGGAAAATAGACGGACAGACGGACACGACGAAATCATAAGGGTTCCTTATTTTACAATAGAACCCTAAAAGTGGCTCGTTATTAGTATAACATATTTTCGACTAAAAGTATCAAAGGTAGTTTTATCGATATCGACACGAGTTATATGTACAGATTATACGTCACTATAGGTAGTTTCGTGTAGCCAAAAAAACAAACTTCGATATTCAAATTTCAAATTAGTCTCCAACGCAATAAGGACTATAATTTCTTGAAGAATTTCGCATTAGTCTCGTGTGTGTGTGTGTGAAGTGGGGAAGACTTTCAATATTTTGTTATTTGGGCATTGTTATACAAATATAGACTCAATTTCTTCGCAGTAACAGTTCAAAGTAAAACAGAGATTCGTGGGAAGTCGATGCGAGATGTTTCATTAATTCGATTATAGAATCGATGTTTTAAACATCAAGTTTAATAAACAACTATAAGTTATTTTATTAAAAATAAGCAATAATTAGACAAGAAAATACTTACATATGAAGTGTTACACCATCTTTTTCTAGATTTGAGGTATTTGACTTTTTATCGCACACGTTAACAGCACAGGTTGGCATTTTTGAGGAGCTCCTCACACAGCGATAACGATACTAAGACTGTTAGAAATCGATTATTCAACTAGTTTTTATAAACGCGTTAGATTTTATAATCTAGTACCTTGGCGGAGGGGTATGCTCATACGAGGCTAGTCCTTTGGTTGAATGGTCTAAGACTGGAAAGGACCTTAAGAATTTTTTTGAAGAAAAAACAGAAATTTAAGGAAAATTGGTTTAATAAAAAAATTGGTTTTAACAATAGACACAAACTTTATGCAAGGGTTTATTTATGTTTTAATAAGGTGTATTACCTCCACGTGCCCTTATTTCGGATTCTAGTCGGTTCCGCATAGATTTTATTAGGGTTGTTAAAAGATCTTGCGGAATATTGTCCCATTCTTCTGAAAGTGCTGTTCTTAGTGCTGTCACTGTCGTGGGCAAAGGGTTTCTCGCATATACAGCTCTTTTTAAATTGTCCCAAAGATGCTCAATGGGATTAAGATCCGTGCTGTGTGCTGGCCAATTCATTTTACGTATCTCAACCTCTTCGCAATATTGTCGAACTTGTGCAGCAGCGTGCGGCCGGGCATTATCCTGCATTAAAGTAAAATTTTCGCCTATGAATCCCATGTAAGGCACCACGTGATCTTCTAAGATCTCTGTTATGTAGCGATGTGCAGTCAAACCCCCTCTATTACCGTTTTGACGGACCATGTCTATGAACACAAGTTCTGTTCGCCCGTTCATCGATATGCCACCCCAAACCATACACGAACCGCCTCCAAAAGGAACACGCTTCTCAATGCAACTTTGAGCATATCGCTCCCCACGTCGACGATTGACTCTTCTGCGACCATCTGCACCATATAAACATGTCCTACACTCGTCCGTGAACAATACGGAGGTCCATTGCTCTTCTGTCCAATTCAGGTGATCACGCGCAAATCTTAAGCGAGCTTGTCTGTGAGCTACAGACAACTTTGGACCATTTGCTGGTCTAAAAGGGGTGATATCCGCTTCCTTTAACCTTCTTCTTACTGTTCGTGCACTTACGTTTACTCCACGCACTTCATTAAGCTCTAGTTTGATGTTAACAGACGCGAGGAAACGATTTCGCAGGGAAGTTGTAACAATAAATCGGTCATCACGACCGGTGGTTGCTCGAGTCCATAATAATTCAATTGACAAAAGAATAAAAAATCAATGAGAATCAATTTAAAAATTTGCTATAAATAACACGCAAATCTGATACTACGAGTAAATTTTCTTTTCCCGGCTATATTCATTTGTTTTACTGCAGTTCTATTTTTAAATTTTCCTTTTTTTTTAGATTAAGAGCCAGTCTCTCCATCCATATCCATATTAATATTATAAATACGAAAGTAACTCTGTCTGTCTGTCTGTTCCGTTTTCACGGAAAAACTACTGGACCGATTTGGCTGAAACTCAGTATATATATATTTTCGATACCGAGGATGAACATAGGATACTTTTTATCCCGAAAAATGGGATAGTTTCCGTAATAAAAAGATATTTGTCTGTTTGTTTGTTATGCTTTTACGGAAAAAACTACTGGACCGATTTGTTTGAAAATCGGTATATATGTAATTTTCATACCGAGGGTGGACAAGGGATATTTTTCATTCCGGATAATGGGATAGATTTTGGGATAGATTTATGTAAAGGTTATCCCAAAAGTGGGATAGGTTTTGGTTGGTTTTGTGATTTTCCATTTTCATCATTTTGCTCTTTTGGTCTTTTGCTCTTTTGCTCTTTATGCTGTTGTTGGTCTTTTGTCCTTTTTGTCTATTTTGCTCTTTTTTGTTCTTTTTGTCCTTTTGCTGTTTTTGTCCTTTTTGTCATTTTTGTAGTTTTCGTAGATATAAAAATTCATCGTCTATAAAAATGCGATAGTAGCTCGATATGTCTTTCTGTTAAGTTTTCGAAAAAACACTGGGAACACTGGATCGTTTTTATTGTAATTTTGTTTAAATGTAGTGTTACGCGATGTCCATCACAGCAGTTATGAGAACCATAGATTATATTAATATCACATAGATAATAATATTATTATGTAGGGTAGTTTTCGTAGTATTTTCGTATAAAAGGCGGTGTGGCGTGTAGACGGTGTTCATTGCTTACTGAGTGGTAAAGGGGAATCTCTGCCCAAATAGTTAATATTAGGTATATTTGGTACTTTCTTGCCCAAATCTCTGCAAGGCTTTTTACATTCAGAAGTGGGATTACCCAGGAATAGCAGGCCGTTATGCTGCTGGGTTGGGTATAAGTTGACCTAAACTCTGCGTGACCTAAACTCTGCGTGACCTAAACTCTGCGTGACCGAGTCTGCGTGACCGAGTCTGCGTGACCGAGTCTGCGTGACCGAGTCTGCGTGACCGAGTCTGCGTGACCGAGTCTGCGTGACCGAGTCTGCGTGACCGAGTCTGCGTGACCGAGTCTGCGTGACCGAGTCTGCGTGACCGAGTCTGCGTGACCGAGTCTGCGTGACCGAGTCTGCGTGACCGAGTCTGCGTGACCGAGTCTGCGTGACCGAGTCTGCGTGACCGAGTCTGCGTGACCGAGTCTGCGTGACCGAGTCTGCGTGACCGAGTCTGCGTGACCGAGTCTGCGTGACCGAGTCTGCGTGACCGAGTCTGCGTGACCGAGTCTGCGTGACCGAGTCTGCGTGACCGAGTCTGCGTGACCGAGTCTGCGTGACCACGTATGTGTCACCACGTATGTGTGACCACGCTCTAGGATCGACATATCGGGGCCGTCAACGGGACTCGGCCATCGGCGGAACTAGAGGCTGCATTGTGGTGGTGCCCTGAAGGCGCCTATGGAGCGATGGCGTGTCGGCCTATGCGTGGACGGGACACTGTTGGGAACTTTGGCCACGGTGTCTACTTTACCTGGCACAGAAGGTATGGTTATTTTTATTATTATTTTTGTGTGAATTATTATTATGCAAAGTAAAGTGATTTAATTTTATAAGTGATAGTAATGGTTCATCGGTCGTGGTAGGCAATTGTACTACCCTCATATTTTTTCGTGTACGAAAATATTATGGTATGTTTCGAACATGGAAAATTACGAAAAATCGCATAGTTAGTATTTTTCAATGTTATTTTGAGTTACATATCTATCGAGAAATGTGTTTGTATAGATGATGTAAATAGATCTCATGAACGACAAGTCGTGGTTTCTTTCATTAGATTTTACATGACAATCGAGTCTACCGTTCGACTGATATTACTTTGATATGTATAGTGTAAAGTTGGTTTTGAAATATCGTTCGTGTGCGAAGTTTACCGTTGGTATTTTTCTTTTGCTATGTAACGATGATGATGTAAATTAATATCTTTTGTTTTAAGTTAGAATAATGTAAGTTTCACCCGGTTTTTATTTAAGGTTAAAATAACGCAAATTTCGCCCGGTTTATGTGTTTGAAGTTAAATTCAGGTATTATTAAACGTAGTAGGAATGCAGTTAATTTTTGTAACACGTTTTTTTATAAGTTCAAAGGTCCATAATGCTAAAGGTTTACAATAGTCGTAATTCCAGTCTCTCAGTTTTTATCTGAGGTTAATTATTGTTGCATTTTTTGTAGCCGTGAACAATCAGTTTTCATATTCTTGGTTGTTTGACAAGTTTTTGGTACTTAAATGAGTTGGTATATAGAGATCATGAAATTGTGACCATTATTCTTAAAATAATAATAGTAAAAAAAAAATATTTAAAGTTTATTGTTACTTTGATGGAAAGTAGAATCATTATTGGTCAGGAGTAGCCGAGTGGTTGTGTGAACAAGTACTGTGTTTTGTTTTTTGTTCGCAGACTGGCGAAGAGAACTAATTCTCTGGTGACAGAAGGCAAACTCACTCAATAGTTGGTACGCCGCGGGGGACCACGGCTGCGGTAGGATGGCCGAATGTTACGCGATGTCCATCACAGCAGTTATGAGAACCATAGATTATATTAATATCACATACATAATCTTCATAGATAATAATATTATTATGTAGGGTAGTTTTCGTAGTATTTTCGTATAAAAGGCGGTGTGGCGTGTAGACGGTGTTCATTGCTTACTGAGTGGTAAAGGGGAATCTCTGCCCAAATAGTTAATATTAGGTATATTTGGTACTTTCTTGCCCACCAAATCTCTGCAAGGCTTTTTACAGTAGTCTTAATGCCGAAAATGGACTGATGGATTATATCGACGGGTGCAAAGTAAATAAAGTTATCTACAAAATGATGATTTTTAATTTATTGTACAATCGTTTTAATAATATAATTCTTTACAATATGACATTATTTGTTTTGCATATATCACATTATTTCAATAAGTTTTCGTACGTAAAAAAGCCAGCTACGTATGTTCTTTCAAATACTACGAAGCTAATTCGACCATCTGTTCGCTCTCCTGTAAAGTAGCTATTTTGCAGATATCTCTTTTTACTTTGCACCCGTCGATATACTCATGCCAGGAGATCGGATAGTTTGCGATATAAAATTAAGTGATTTTTCGGGTGCAAATGGCACTAACATAAAAATGTTGTACAATATAATCTGTATTTAATTCCTGCTCTTTAAACAAGAAGCAGGAACTAGAGGTTAACCCGCGGCCCAGCCGCGGGGTAAACTCTAGTATTTATATAATTTAATCTAAAAAGTTTGCATACTTATTTAAAAAATCATTTCAAAGTAATCCTGAACTTTGATGCAGTTTATGAGTCCGTCAGTTTATATTAATAATAATAGCTTTAGAAATAAGTTATTTTATACATTTTAGTTTTTTAGTTTTTGAAGTCGGTTTTTTTAAACGAAGTTTTTATTTTTTATTTGTTACTTTTTAGTGTCTAGCTATGTATGGGTGAACCTACGAATGGTGCCGCGCTTCTTAAAAAATATAGGTCCCAAGAAACGGGAACAAAAGATGTCAATTTTTTAGGGGACCACATGGCAGCTTCTCCGCGTCGAACAAAAAAGAATCACGTAAATCGGATCATAAATAACGGAACAATCGGCGACATACATAAAAAAAGATCCCGACGAATTGAGAACCTCCTCCTTTTTTCGAACTCGGTCGGTTAAAGAGAAGCGCCGTGACGCGCTCCTGTTTAACATTCTCCACAAACAAAACTTAGGAGTTTGAGTGAGTGACTAGTGAGTGTGAACTCATACGTCACATCGACTCAGTTGCATTATATTTTATTTCCTATTTTTCTTAAATAATATTTATTTTCTTGTATATAAATATAAAAACTCAACTTCATATTGTGGATGTTTCAATTTTTGTGCATATCTACTTAGTATCATTGTACCCTATTTCAATTAGCTAGGGCGCCAAGACAAAGTACTAAACCTGTGACTGGGCCGCGAACTGAAAAAGTTTGGGAACCCCTGGCCTGTGTGTCATGCTGATGTGTAAGCTATATTTTATTTATTTATTTGGCACACAAAATAAGATACAGCTAAAGTTACATATATCATATTATATAAATTATCAGGTCTAAGCTGTAACTAAGAAGACTAAGAAAATAAAGAAACTATATTGTAAACTAAGATCTGGCTTAAAGGCCTAGCTGCCAAGTCATAAACCTAAATAAATAAAATTCTTTCTTCTTCCTTTTTGGTTGTAGCACACGTAATTGTTATAAAAAAGTGATTTGTTATAAGTTTTCGACAACTAACAGTTTTTTACTTCTTTACCTACAACGATCAGGGTATCGCCCACACCATCAGCGTAGAACAAAATATATTATATGGGCGACGAGCTGCGCACAGGATCTGTCTATATTAAATAAGTGCTATTTATTATTAATGTTACCTACATCTGTACAATTATGTCAAATATTGATAATATAACTTTTACAATATGATATGTGATGTCAGGAGCCTTAAGAACATACATGACAACAAGAAAGTGCATGACAAGAGCTATGAATATCAAAGAAGCAAGAGAGGTGTGTAAGAATAAGCCTGTATGGCGCTCTGTTGTTCGTGCCTACCTCGCAAGGGACCTGGCGTGAAGTTATAGAATAGAATAGAACAATATGATATGGTTTTTGTTATTAATATTGTAACAAGCTACAAGACTCGAATTAAAAGCCGTTGGAACTACTATAGAGTTTATTAGAATTCTACAAATACGTATAAAACAGGCACAAATAAAATTGGATGCAACCAGTTCACACTGCACGATTCAATGCAATTCAACACGCGCAAAGTCCGTCACTACAACGCTAATCGAAAGTAATACACACATCTTGCTTGTATCGTAATTGTCGCTTGACTGCCCCCACCCCTCCGTTCGGGCATTGTCTTATACTAAAATGTATAATACCGACAAAGGGGCCGCGTTCACCGAGTTGATCCGCACATCTGGCAAGCTTCCACGCAATGCAATAAAAAAAGGATTAGTTTGACACTAATGACGGCCATAAAATAAGTACGATAACAATAGTATGTTTTGAAATTTTAAACACAAAGTAAACAAAAGAACACCGTTTGCAGGAAAGGCAATAAACTGCGTTTTACGGCAGCCAGGTGTGCGTTCTTTGTCGGTATGTATCAATATTTAGCAATGTATTCAAAGTGAACTTGATGTTGTTAAACATATTTATTTGTTTGGGTCAAATTTAACTTGACGAAGGCTGTAACTGAAAACCAACACTTTGTCAGCTTTTTAACTGACTTCATACAGGAATAGATTCTCAATTCATCTGGATGATTTTTTAAAGAAAGAAAGAAAAAGATTTATTTAGAATAAAAATAAAAATCACAAACTATTTAGAATAAGAATAGAATATACTTTATTGTACAATAAAATTTATAAAATAATACACAAAAAAGCTTAGAACTAGGTACAAATGGCGGTATTATCTCCTATTTGAATTATTAGAATAGTTTTCTATTTTATAGTTTAGTTTTAATTTTTAAAATAACTTTAACAATAAAAAAATTACAAATAAACTCAAATAAAAATAATAAGTAAATGTAGTCCCAAATTGGTGTTAGCTCGGCAAAATTTCCAGTTAAGATAACCAGTGCTTTCGCTAGGGCTATTAGTGACATACACAAACATAGGCAAATGAGAAAAAGATATAAGTTTTGTATGTTCGTTACTCGATTTCTCCGTAAATCGTGAACCGATTTTCAAAATTTTTCTTTTAATCGAAATGGTATATACTCCCGAATTGGTCTCATTATCACCATGCCAAGTCAATATCTTTAACATTTTCGCAGGATTTAAATAAAACATTTCAAGATTAAACATTTTAAGTTATATTATATATAGAATAATGGCAGCAGCTTCTTTAAATTGTATAGACGCTGGTGTCGTAGTCTTTTTCTCGGACCTGGTCGTCGATCCAATTCCGGAACTTGGCTACATCTGTATACACGCCGGGGATTCCGTCTTGGCCGCACCCAATACCCCATGATACGATGCCTGTTTCCATATAGTGCCCCGGTTTATTCTGAAAAAAAATAGCTTTTAACCATGTAATCTCCGATATGATTCTTGGCAATAATTTATCGTCTAAGAGCTGGCAATGTTTTCGAGAGAGAATTTCAGGTAAGCAAGTTTTTAGATATGGTATCTCTCTCACTCTCCCTACAACATTATACGGGCTATCTAGATGGCGGTAGTGGTTGCGTACACCAGTGCGCATCGTATCTGTATATGTAAATTATAAATCTTTCAAATAATTTTAAGAAGTTTTTTTTCTTATTAATTGAACTTTTGACACATAAATCTATTATTGCCAGTTATTTATATTGTCGTTTAAACTGTGCCAGACGCCAATTCTGAATTGCCATTTTTTATTTTCAATAAATTTAGTATGATTGAAATGTTTATATGATGTTATTTAACTGTCTAAAAACCCAAACTTAATTTGCCAAACAGTGATTCAATTGTTAACCTTCAGCCAGACCGATCTTGCGTTCCGTTAGTAGCTCACAACGCTCAAAAAGCTCCATTAGCCGTTCCACGAAGCGACCGCGATCGTTGTGATCGTGGCGAAAACGTCGCTGATGTCGTCATCATTTTCGATCACACAACGCTGACAACCACCCATGTCAAGAAGTGGGATGAATAGCCGTTCCACTGGGTTTTTTTATTTTTTTTATTCCAGGAGTTCAGCAGACAGGCAGACGGCCCATTCGATGGAAAGCGGTTACCATCGCCTATGGACATTTGCAACACCAAAGGTGCTGAAAAAATGCGCTGCTGCTCTTAAGGGAGACTGGAACCTGGTCACTAATGCCGGAACACAACTCGAGGTTGTTATGGCGACATACTTTAGACCAGGGGTGGTAGCCATCCGGTTCATCCATCAGGTTTACGATTGTAACGCCGGCAAGCAAGTGGAACGGGCTAAATCGTGGTCGTTGTGAGTCCCTGATGGAACGTAGCCATAGTCTATTCCAGTTGTTTATTAAATAGCTTCAGTGTTTAAAATGAATAAACAAGGCATGTTTAGAATTTAATAATATGATAGATTTACGCCATACCTGGATGGGGCATGCCAAGGGTGACCCTCCGTCCCCTAGGCAGGCGTCCTGTCCAGGGACTCCCCCAGCGCACATGAACGAGTTGTGCAGTTTGAAGAATCTCTCGAGCCTCGTTTCCTGTAGCTTTTTTACACAGGTTCCGACATCCACTACTGGTACTTCAATCTGAGGAGAAAACAAAATTACCACGTGCGATTCAAACTTACTACAACAGATGAAGCTCTCTTACGGAGCAAATATGGAACCTTATGAAGGGGTTACATCCACGTCTACGCAGTTAGATTGTGGAACGCCCTGCCACATACGATCCGAGATAGCTCATCGGAGAGCAGTATAAAAAAAACAGTTGTTTGTAAGTCGGTTTACTGACGATAGTTGAACGTGACAACGTTCAACACTCAAGTAGGAGAAAGACAGATGTCGAACGCGGAGGCCGATTGTTTGTCGCTCGTTCCGCGCTCTCACTTGCACTTCAAGCCTTAAATGGAACGCCTCAGAGCGAGATAACGCCGCATGAGTCATGTTTTTTCATGCGTGCAGCCGGCTCCATCGAATTATAAGACGTTGTCACGTCAAAAAAGTCAAAGAACACTATCTGTGCTAAATTATCCTTATATGTCTGTATTTTACATTATATATGTATGTATATATGTATATACCTTATGAGTATCTTGTATATAATTTATTTTTGTTAATTTATTTATATTATACGTTATAACATAAAATATCTTTAGCGTACACAACCCTGCCTTTTGCTTCACCCCTTCTCGCTAGACTCATAGGTTTGCTGGAAGAAAACTCTTTTAGGGTTAAGCTCGCCTTTGTACATTACCACCGTTTTATAAATGTGTATGTAACTTTTTGTGTACAATAACGAAGATTTGTGCCGTTTGGAGTTGAATCGGTAAGACCGTGGAGTCAATGGGCAAAGGGCTTCTTCGTACCGCTGAAGAGTGACACTCTTTATTGTCGTCTGTTTTTCCTGAAGAATAGAATCTAGGTGTCTTCAAGTCTCGCGTGAACAGGTATCTTCTAGGTAAGCGTGTTCCACCTTAGACTGCATTACCACCTGACATCAGGCGCAATGTCAGTCAAACGCGAACCTATTCAATATAAAAAAAATATACAAAAAATAGAATAATATTTCCTTAAGTTTTCGCGACTTGTATACACAATAAAACTACGTTTTAACGGTTTTAAGCGCTGTAGTCTATTTGGTTTTGGTTTGTCCGACGTTTCGGCCGCTTTTCAGTGGCCGTGATCACGGAAGACAAAGATGTCAAGTATCAATGACCGGTTTTTTTATTCTCGTGTGAATAAATGATAGTTTTTGATGTTTTAAGAAATCCCTCCAATGGACAGCTCAAAAAAAAATTTACGAGGTCGCTCCAAATTTTTTTGATTTTGAACTGAAACTTTCAGAAATATATTATTTTTTGATCTATAAAATTATACCGTAACGAGAAAAAACATTGGAATACAAAAAAAACAGTTTTGGCGATTTTTAAAAGCTTAAACAATTTGGAGCGACCTCTTAAATTTTTTTTGAGCTTTCCTTTGGAGATATTTCTAAAAACATCAAAAACTAAAAATTTTCACTCAATACTCAAAGAAAACGTTGGTTCTTTTGCGCCACCCTAAGAGATATATATATATATATATATATATATATGTCGGAGGGAAAATATAAATCGGATAATTGTTGATTGGATTTATAATGCACAATATTATTTGTTTACATTTTAACTACTTTTATAATTCTTAATTCTATTTTATTTGATTTGTTAAATGTTTCTATAATTTAAAGATCGTTCTAACCTAATAAAAGTTATGAATATTGTAATTTAATAAAAGACCAATCAGAGCAGAGCATATGGCTCAGAGCGGGGTCAGACGCCCTCTACTTTAGGAGTATCTACTTCGGTAGACTGAGGAGTTTTTGTGACACATTTGGTTGATGGCAATAGGTCGAGTTGGACCATGGAGTATTTTAAAGAAAGTATTGAAGTTGGAAGTATGAGCGGTGCCCTGAACCCGCTGCTCGGTCTAAACTATATCATAATGTTGATCAAATCTAAATTAAAAGTGTATAAACCGTGGCTATTGTGTTTTATGCTCGCATTTTATCCTGATGACGCTCACTAAACCTGCAATAACTAAAGATGATGTCGTGAGAACGAGGCCGTTCTGCGACATATATATATATATATATATATATATATATATATATATATATATATATATATTAGTAGTAATTTTAGTCCGCTCCCGCCAAAGGAGGACGCGCCGACGCTGGAGGGTGGATTTCGACCTTCGGCCACCGTGGGGCCCCTTGGGGTATAGGGGTGCTCACTCACCCGCATATGCCGTCGAGATGAGAGCGCGAGTGTTCCGCGCGCGCTCACCTCTCCTCCCGTGGGACGAGTTATATACCGCCCCACGCTAAAGAGAGCATGACGATGCCGAGGGATGAGTCCCCCGACAATGGAGGAGGCCTCGTGAGGGGGGCCCACGCCTGCCAGGGCTGCGAAGAGGCTAGGTCATATACCCGTAGCCCTGGCATAAGGCGAAGGACGTAACACGCAGGGGTTTTAGTGGGTATCCCTAACCGGGGGTGGCAACAGCATGGCACCGGTTCTGACTGGGCATGCTGGTGCCACCACCGATCTGGCGAATCCCACACACGGGTCGCGAATCATCGCCCCAAGGTTTTGCCCTTGTCGTGGCTTTATGGTCGTAAAGCGGATTTCCTCTGGCTAAAAAAAGGTAACACAATATACCTACGTTGTTCCTAAAAGTTTATGAAGTCATTGATACTTTTAGTAATTAATCGTATTTCATGTTACTCAGAATAATAAGCAATCGTAGGTTTAAAAACACCAAACAAGTTTAGGAATACTCCACTGGCCTTCTTCAATATGGTCGAATAACGACCATCCTTCCCAAACTTGTCTTTGCCCCAACCAGTGGCGAAGCAACGGGTCCCGCGAGGAGTCTCCATGCGAGGAGGTGGAAGGCACACTACTCCAACATTCGCAGCCGTATCCACTGGCTTGGCAAGGAACAGCACCGCAATGTCGTTATGAAGGTTGTCTAGAAGATAAAATGGGATAGAGTATCCTTCCTAGCATAGCAGCTAGGTCAGCAGATAGGCAGACGGCCCACTTGATTTAAAGCGGTTACCATCGCCTATGGACATTTGCAACACCAAAGGTGCTACAAATGCTCTGCTGCCCTCTTAAGGGAGACTGGAAAATTGTCACTAATGCCTGAACACAACTCAAGGTTGTTATGGTGACATGCTTTAGACCAGGGGTAAATGCCCTACCACCTGGCTGTGTGTTGTTTTGTCGCCTCTTACGGCAAGTCGCCCAGCCGCAGGAAATTGTATTCTTTCACCGCTCCTGCACGGATGAAAACTTGTTTAAAACCAAGCTTATAGTTTTTGTCCCCTAGGTCCTTGCACTCGGGTGCTGCTTACCTCTTGAACCTTAAATAAAGATGGGTCTGAAAATACACACCTGAGTTGAAGTCTTTATGCGTAACCACGCTCGCCACATCTCTATCCTGGTGGGGGTAAATCTCCTTTGTGCTCTGAGAATCCCATTCGCCCGCTCTGACCTTCAGGTCGTTCGTGTGGGCCACCAAAGAGGCAGCTGTCAGAACAACACTTGGGTGGATCAAAGAACCTCCCCCAATATATATAGCAACCTTCCGACTATTGGGATCATTGACGGTCTCAGGTTCCACCCTGGAAAATTGATTAGGTATATTAAGTTATGACGGGTCGTTGCAGGAATAACTAACCCGTTCATTTGAAATATATTGTTACGAATTAAAATGCCGTTGGAATGACTATGGAGTTTATTAGAATTATACAAACACTTATAAAACAGGCACAAATATAATTGGAAACAGCCAGTACTAACTGCACGATTCAATAACACGCGCAAAGTCTGTCACTATATCGCTCATCAAATGTACGTCTTAATCGTATCGTAGTCGTCGCTTGACTGCCCCACCCCTCCGTTCAGCCATTCTTTTATACTAAACTGTATAATACCGACAAAGGGCCGCGTTCACTGAGTTCATCCGCACATCTGGCAAATTTCGACGCAATGCAATAATAACAAGGATTAGTTCGACACTGATGACACCTATGAAACAAGTATGATAACAAAAGAATGTTTTCTGAATTGCCAATTTTAAACACGAAGTAAACAAAACCACTATGTATGCAGGAACGGTAATAAACTGCGTTTTACGACAGCTAGGTGTGCGCATTTCTTTGTCGGTATGTAACAGAACTATACGAACACATATAACACAGGTACAAATATAACCGAACACAACAAATCCAAGTGTAATGCAGAACGTTTAATAATCATACAGTTTAGACCAGTGTTTTTCTACGCGTGGGTCGCGAAGCCTCTTTAGGGGGGTCGCGAAGCTTCTATAGCAGTAAAGTCTGCAATTTCCGTAGATTCATCAAATTGCAAGGACACAGAAGTACTTTTTAATTTTTAAACGAGTTCAAAAAAAGGAGGAGGTTCTCAATTCGTCGGGATCTTTTTTTGTTTTTGTTTTTTTTATGTATGTTCACCGATTACTCCGTGGTTTATGATCCGATTTACGTGATTCTTTTTTTGTTCGAGGCGCAATAGCTTCCAATTGGTCCCCTAAAAATTTTACATAATTTGGCTTTTATTTTATGAACATTTCTTATGAAAAAAAAATCTTTTTCGTTCCATATGTACACTGATTACTGTGAGATTTATGATTCGATTTCCGTGATTCTTTTTTTGTTCGACGCGGAATAGCTGCCATTTGGACTTTAAGACATTTAAGATAATATATATTAATAATAATAGCTTTAGAAATAAGTTATTTTATACTTTTTAGTTTTTAAGTCGGTTTTTTCAAACGAAGTTTTTATTTTTATTTCTATGACTTGATCACGAATATCAGTCGCCATATCGCTTATCCTGCGTTGGATGGTACTGCCAGACAGAGGTATACTTTTGAGTTTCTCGACCTATTGTTTGCCAAACATAATCTCTGCTATATCTAAAGCCGCTGGTAAAATCAAATTTTCGGCAATAGTATTAGCTTTTTCTGCTTTAGATACACGAAGAGCTACTCGATAGCAACGCTATCTCATCTATACGGGGCGGGAGTGGGGCGGCCGGCATCGGACGCGGTCGTACGTATGCGCTAGTGGTGGCAAATATAACCATTAACCAATAAATTTACCGGTAAAAAAATTAACACTTCTATTCGATAAATAAAATTAAGAAAAACTGTTAAAAATACCATTTAACAAATACACTGCGTGTAGTCGCGTAGGTAATTATTGGAAATTATATACATGCAAGTTTCAACTTTATAGTCCTCAACACAAGATTTATTTTCGCATTGCAGATGTTTTCAACTTATCATGTAAATATTGAATTTTGAGTATTTGATTGTATGCTCTATGCCCCTCAAAATACAGCACAATATTTAACTTGGTGTTTTTTACACTTAATGGTATTTTTATTTGTTAGAAAATTAAAATGAAACGATATTTTTACCGATCGGGAAGATGACGGGATTGGTTGATTTTTTAAACGTAACATAATATTGTTTGGTAATTGATATTACGGCGGGTCAGTGCATGTTTTCTATTATTTTGGTAAAGTTGTGTTTTTGTATTTCAAGAGATTTGTACTTTGTGTTTTGACTTTTTTTTGTGTGTTTGAGCCTTTGTTTACTTTGTTGTTGTTAATTTTTAAATTTTATATCTAACTTATAATGGAGAAGTATGAAGGAAAGTTCATTGAATCAAAAATAATATAGGACACTCAACCATTCGAGTTAACATTAGCAGAATTAATTTTTCAACGGAAAGATTTACGGGTATTTTCAACCAATAAAAATATCGGTAAAAAAATTTATCAATTACCAATTAACAGATAAATAAATTCAACCATTAAGGCCATCTTTAGTATGCGCGTAAATTACGTTATATACTGGCGACGCATTCGATGTAAAAAAATGTGTTTTATGTACTTAATTATTTACTGTACTTACTTAATTATGTATTTACTCGAACCCTAATTATAAAAATGAATAAATATGTGATTGAATATTCGTCACGAAATAAAATACATTAAAAAAACCGACGGGTAGGGAGGTCGCAAAATATTTCTTCATACTAAAGGGGTCGTGTCATGAGAAAGGTTGAAAAACACTGGTTTAGACTATATCGAGTTTCAATTTAAAAAAAAGCAACTGCCATCAACAATAAAAATTCGAAAACTGATTAATGCAGATGTAGATAACATTCTTTTAAGGTTTACACCACGAACGAAACAGTGGATTAGAACAGTTTATAATCAATTAAAAGTGGTTAACTTAAGCCGCTTCCAAGCAGCTGTTTAAACCTGTATCAGGATTAAAAATAATGTTCTTTACCTTATTATAGCAACTGTCCATGGGAACTCTCCGAACTGTGCTACGTTTTGTATAGCAGAGGTAGTAACGACACCAACACCACTTGGATTGTGTTTACCACATTCAATGCTCTGAAAATGTAAAAGAATACTTCAATAAAATTTGTATCAGTATCGTCTCGATGGTGGAAAATGCAGAGGAAAAACATAAGTTTTTTTTTAGCAGGATTCAGTTGAATAGCCGCAGACGGCTGTTTCAGCGATACTGGACTTTGGGGGCTTCCCGATTCCGTGGGAGCGGAGGCGTTCAGCCCGGAAGCAGCACGCTCGAGGAGGCACCTCCTGCGAGGTTCGACTTCGACTCGACCTCTGCGGTGGATTTACGGAGAAATCGCGTAATACAGTCGAATTGAGAAACTCCTTTTTCATATATTTTTTTAATTGCTTGAAGCAGGGAAACAGGCAGACGGCCCACTTAATGGAAGGTAGTTTCCGTCCCCTATGGACGTGTGCAATACCATGGGCGTTGCCAACGCGTTGCCGAAATCTATAAGAAATTGTATAACGCCGTCCTTAAACGACCCCATGTCGTAGCAGAGGGAAAACCTCGCCAGGAAGCTCCCTCCAGATCAGTGTTGTACGCGGAATAAACTCTAGAGAACCGCTGCGTGCTTGAGCGTGGGAACTCCAGGAAATGGGGGTGAACATTCCGTCGATGGCGAACGGTGCGGTTGTAAAAATAAGGCGTTGGCACCAGATCAAACAGTTCCTCGGAACACTCTCCGAGACACCAAGTCTCTCCGAAGGCTAAACATTCGCCTGTTAATACGGGATCATCGAATATACGAACAGCGCGACGCTGGATGGAGACAAGAGGGTCAGTCTAGTAAGCGGGTGCTTCAGCCCATAATTGAGCAGTATTCCATATGCGGCCTAATTTGTGCTTTATAAAGCAGAAGTCTGCCGCGGGGTGAAATACTGCTTAGACCGTTTAGCACATCAAGCTTTTTGAGGCAAGTTTAGCCTTGGCTTCCAGATGACGCCGAAACTGAACGTCTTTCGTTATATCAACGCTAAGGATCCCCATAATGTTGAAGATGGTAAGGGGTGTTCCTTGGAACTGTGATGCTGGGACAATGGTGTCATTCATATTAGTTAAAATACCTTTGGTTCACTGAGGTTTGGTTTCAGAGTCTCAGGAGTATGCTGACCTTCTAAGGTGGACGGTACATTTGCTGTCGAGATCTCGGAATCGTCCACCGTGTCACCAATTGAGCAGCAAGTGTCCAAGTAACTATCGCAAGAAGAATCCGGGCTGCAAAGAAATTTGTACTTTTAAATCTGAGACACCTGGCAATGATAACAACACAACAATAGGCCGGAATAGTTTACAATACTCATTGGGCTGTTTTTCTAATCACAAAGTAAATAAAAGAGATCCAAATGGACGACGAGCTGCTCCGACATCGGACGAATACGTAAGCAGCTGTTTGTGAGAAAGTATATAGGTGTATAGGTATCTATCATATCTTTATAATGCCACACTCACCGCATGTGCGCCCCGTAAGTATACATGTAGGTATATATGTATACATAGGTGATTTGTTTTTGTTAAAACCTATGTTTTCTTATAATTAAAGCACTGGCGACTTTTGGAAAAGTATTCAAATATTGACTTGACTTAATTATTATTCCTTCTGTCACTGTATTATAAAATACATATAAAATTGCATCTGGCTCAAACAAATGTATTATTTTCGCCTAAAATAGTTACAGCTTAATAAATTGCAACTCTGTGTGGGACTCAAGTCCCACAGTTTTCTTATTGGTTCACCACGCTCAAAAATTTAACTTGAATTAATATCAAAGAAAAAACTTTTTTATTGTCATAGGCTGGCAGACAAGTAAACGGCCCACGTGATGGAAAGTGATCACCGCCACCGTCGGAAAATCGCCAAATACGCCTTACGTAATTAATTGCCTTACGCCCTTAGTAAACATCCCTGACCAGCTACCACTACCAAACTTGCTAACGAGATATTTTTGGGAAAATAAATATAAATTAAAAGAATAATGTTATCAATATTGTTACATGCCGGCAAAGGTGAAGGCACAGCTGCGTGTAACAAAACGCAGTTTATTACCTTTGTCGCATTTGGAATTCTTTTGTTTACTTTGTGTTTAAAATTTGCAATCAGACAATAACCAGGCTCCCTTATGAGGGCAGCAGCGCATTTGTAGCACCTTTGGTGTTGCAAATGTCCATAGGCGATGGTAACCGGTTTCCATCAAGTTAGCCGTCTGCCAGTCTGCTGAACTCCTGCAATAAAAAAAGCCTATTGGTTATTATTTTCGAGTTTGTTGGCCGTTCGCAGGAATAATTAACCAGGTGTGCAGATTTCGTTTAATCTCAGGAAAACTCAGTACACGCAGTCGATTGTTGTATGTAGTTTACTATAAAACAATGCCCAAACGAAGGGGTGAGGCAGTCGAGCGAGGATTACGATACGAGCAAGACATACTTTCGATGAGCGATATAGTGACGGACTTTGCGCGTGTTATTGAATCGTGCAGTTTGTACTATAGTAGAATTATTTTCTTCGCGCAGTTTGGGTCATAAATATTCGGAGCGGTGAAGCGAGTATTTCGCTCTCTCTTCCACTCACGGGCCTTATGGGCAGGCATAGTGATGCGCATTATTGTTGTCGATAATGTATTTAGTTTTGTCATTTTGTGGGTAAGTGATAAAAATGAAAGAAATAAATAGATAAAAGAACGTATTTATTAAAATAGATTAATGATGATTTAAAATAAATCATTAATTAGGTATCTATGCATTAAAAAACATAGTTTAGAATGTAACAAGTTATATTAAAAATAAATACTTATATCTCAAATTTAAAATTATCAGCAAAAAAGATATTAATGATTTTTATAAGAATGATAATCTTTCTTTGATAAGAATGAGTTTTTAACGATAATGGCGTTGCGCCCGCGTAACATGCTCACCGCCTTCGCCGGGCTGAGGCCGAGCTATGATTTATGGCCCAAACTGCACGGACAAAATAATTCTACTATAGCAGTGTCTAGTTATAGTTGTACCTGTATACGTGTTTTTGTTGTTGTAATAAATTCTATATTAATTCCAACGGCATTTTAAGTCGAGTCCTGCGTAACTAGCAACAATACATTGCGAAATTACTTCATACTACATACTGTCATTATACAACATACCTAGAAGATGTGTCTGGAAGGGCGTTACGCTTCGACCTTCCTGACTCCTTAGGTCTGGACCCGCTGCCTCCTGATGATCTTAAAAATATGAATTCAATACAAATACGACAATAATATAATTTTAGTTAACAGAATACTGAATCTAGGTAATCTCTGTTATTGGTATGATTTCCAGAAATAATTGATGTTAAGAACATTGAAGTGCCTTGTAGAGGTAGGGTTGCCAACCATACTTTATAATAAAGTATTTTTAACTTTATTTTTGGGAAATAGACTTTATACTTTTTAACCAATTTCAAAAAAAGGAGGGGGTTCTCAATTCGTCGGAATCCTTTTTTTATGTATTTTCACCGATTTCTCCGAGATTTATGATCCGATTTGCGTGATTCTTCTTCTAAAAATTTGACATAGTTCGGCCCAGTAGTTTTCATTTTATGAACATTTTTTATGAAAAAATTCCATTCCACGCGGCACCTTTCGTAGGTATATCCATAGCTAGACACTAAAAAGCGAAGTAAAAGACAGTTGTACTTCCATCTCAACTACCAGTGTCTAAGAATAGGTTTAGCTATTCTGATATCTGTGATACTGATTAAAATATAAATGTACACTGTATAAAACGCTTCTTTAGTAGTTACCTCATGTCAATCAGATTAACGCCGTCATTAATGATAGTATTATCCTTTGTATTGCAGAGGTAAAAATGTACGCATTGCCCAACCTTATTGTTAATAGTGATGCACGTTTGATTACTCTCCGCTAAAAACAACAAAGAAAATTATATTGTAGAAAATACTTTTTATTCTTAGGGGAAATTCGCCTCCACGAGTCAAGATCTCCAGAGAAAGAGTTCCCTACCCACCGTTATACCGTCGAGATGACCACTCCTCCCGCGGGGCAAGATTCAGACCGCCCCACGCAATGAGAGTATGAATATGCCGGGCGATAAAAGTAGTTCCCCGGCAATGGATGAAGACGTGGCGAACACGTCACTAATGACGTCATCATTTCGATCAAACAGCGCTCACAAAGACCTATGTTCAAGAGGTGGGTCTATCTATCTATATTTTTCTAAGTGGCGCCAACGCATAGGCATTGATTTTGCCAATGACACATAGAGTAAAGTGACATAAAATAAACAAATTCACATTTGTACACAGTTGCCAGGTCCCTTGCGGGGTAGGCACGAACAACAGAGCGCCATTTAGGCTTATTCTTACACACCTCATGTGCTTCTTTGATATTCATAGCTCTTGTCATACAAATTCACATTTGTAATACTAATAATATGGATAATAGTTTACCATCACGCTTCGCAACTCTCGAACCCACGGCAGAAGGACTGCCCTCGTTGTCAATCAGCGTAGTGCTTGTGGCAAGGACACTTATCTCCCGGTATCTAACTACTCCCAGGAGAAGAAGGATCAGATACTGGTAATACATCTGGAAAAGATTATGTAAAGCTTTTAGAATTGATCACTTCATGATGTGGTCAAACATTAGTGATTATATCGTAAAATAGTTACATTACCCACCGTTAGCGGCGCTGGTGTCGTTTTGTTTTTGCTGAATTGAACAAAGAAGAAGAACTCTTCTTCTTTGTTCAATAATGGCTTAGCAAGGTTTGTGCATTCAGCCAGAGTCATGTGTAAATGACTTTTCAGATTAGTTTTATAAAACGAGGGAAACGTAACATTGAAACATGTGTCACAATACAGCACTCGACTTTTTGTTCTTACAAGTAAATTAATATAAGTTTCTTCCTTATTTGGAATTTTTATTGAACCTTTCAAATTCAGATATCATGGAAACCCTAATTAACTCTAATAAATTATAATAGTGGAACGTTGACGTTTAACCGATACGGTCAGTTTTAGCTGGCATCATGACATACAACTTTTACCGCAATAGTTAGCGAATATCTGAATAGCATAAGGATATTTTTGAAATAAAAGTACTTGTGTTGCTTTGATTTGCGTAGTGGCGAAGCGCGAAGAGAATGAAAAGATAATCCTATTCTCTGTCTACGTACTACGAAATATTTTGAGATCATTTGAATAGCCCCTGACATAAAGTATGGAGCAATAAATGTTGTTCTCAAGAATTTTTAATGTAATTTTTGTAGGCGGTAATCACAAAATGATCGGCCACACAACATCAACATATAATGGTTGAGTTTAAGGATAACTTACAACTTATTTATAGTCACCAAACCTGTTATTGCGGTTCGTAAACAAGTTTTGAATTAATTACAGGAAAATCTGAATTCACGACTTTAATATCATTTATTAACTCTAAAAAATACGAACAGTGTTGGTTATGATGGTATATATACTAAAATCTTAAAGTCAGTTGCACATATAATATGTGAACCTCTTTACCATATAATTAATCTGAGCATAAGCACAGGTATATATCCTGAAGCTCTAAAGACTTCAATAGTCAAACCAGTCCACAAAAAGCTTAATAAAGAAGTCATGGTAAACTACAGACCCATATCTCTTATTCCTGTAATATCAAAAGTATTTGAAAAATATATCTATAGGCAACTCTCTGATTATTTTGAAGCAAAGAATTTATTAGGTAGAGAACAAAAAGGATTTCGTGAACATATAACTATCAACATGGCCATATATGACTTTCTATATAATGTAATTACTAAAGTAGATAAAACAATCCCCGTATGCTCTATATTTTGTGATATGACCCAAGCTTTCGATTATGTCTGTCACAAAATACTTTTAACAAAGCTTGAATGTTTCGGGGTTAGAGGGAATACTTTACTTTACTTAACTGGAAAGATCACATATGTGTTCTATGTAAAAAACTTAATAGTATGATATATATACTCTACAAAATTTGATCAATTGTAAATGTTGACGCTCTCCTAGCTGCATACCATGGTCTCATATCGTCTAATATTAGGTATGGCATAATATTCTGGGGAAATTCCACTGAAGCTGGTACAGTATTTAAACACCAAAAGCGTTGCTTAAGAACTATGTTCAAACTCAAACAGATAGATAGTTGCGAACCTTATTTTAAAAAATATAAAATTTTGACTGTACCCTGTCTATATATATTTGAAATTTCAATATTTGTCAAAACAAATCCACACCTATTTAGTCAGCGTTCGGAGGTCTTTCCTCGTAACAGACGCGATGAATTTAAAGTTTGCACCATCAAATCATTTACGACATTAATGCGCAAAAGTGTCTATTGCATGGGGCCCTTTGTTTACAATAAGCTTCCGAAGTCTCTTAGAGAACTGCCACTTACACTATTTAAAAAAAATAAATTTTTGTTACTGACTAATAAATGTTATTATAACATAAACACCTTTATGGAGGATAAATCATTATGAAGTGACATAAATTTATTTGACATGCTGTAATAGTAGACATTTTATTATTTAGGTTATTATTATACCTGATAATTATTATTAATGTTTAATTTTAATTGTTATCATTCATTGACTGTATTTTTTTGTACATAATTTAATATTGTAATCATTGATATTGATTGATACATAAAATCCTGTAATATTAATTTTGCACGCCCAATGATGGGCCGAATGCATTGATACCATAAAAACTGTAACAACTTTGTACATGCATTACGCAATAAATATATATTCTATTCTATTCCACGATAGTCAAACAGTTCTGTCACATTTAATATAGACAGATCGTATTCCATAGAAACATTTATGAATAATAAAATATGTTATATTCTAGCAGTGTCCTCGTTGAATATCCCAAAATGCTTAAAGACGAAAGTATAGTGTTTAGATGTACTTTTTGGTAGGTCTGTACCTTACTGTAGCTTACTGTCAGGTATTTTATACGTGCAGTTTGTGGTCCAATTGCATATTACATTATTAAAGTTTTAGTAGGGATCCCTAATCATTTCTAGTAATAAATATTGCCTATATTAATGTGGGATAATGTGGCTTTCTAATGGTGAAAGATTTTTTGAAGAAAGTCCAGTAGCTTTTGAGTTTAGTCGTTACACATGAATAATTCGAAAAGTTATATTAATGTATTAAAGCAGTTTTGAATATGAAGTAATTTATTTTGATACGGATTAATACCAAGATACAAATAAGTAGCTTTTTTAGCGGCGGCGTTTTAATTAATTTTATAAAATAAAAGAACACTTATTGTGGCATAACTATAATAGTTAGATATATAGTGTCGCGACATTTTTTGTAAATAATGATGTGTTTTGCAAAGTCGTAGTACATTATTTTATTCTATCATCAATAGTTTTTGCAGCGTACGCGATTTTAGATATTTTTTTTTACACCTTGGGTTACATTATTGGAGTTTTAGTAAGGATCCCAAATTTTTTTGAAAATATAATTTAGCCTGTGTTACCCGGGGATAGTGTAGCTTGCCAACAGTCCCCCCAGGGGGGGGCCGCCCTGGACTCGTCTCCGTCCAGGAAGCGAGAAAAGGGGATGCATCCCCGGGGCCCCGAGCGGCCACTGTCACATTCCCCCCGTGACAGTGGTGTCCCACGTATCCACTCCGAATCCTTGTATTCCTTCCCCTTCCTCCCAAACCTCCTCTCCAAACACCCCTCCCTTTCGACACGACCGCCAGCGTCGAGCCCTGCTCCGCCTTGCGCGGTTCTGCTAATCCCGGTCGGCAGAGTTGGAAAATATGTGGCCGGCGTACGGTGGGAGCGACTCGACCGCAGCTGTTGCTATGGCTCTCGCGGAAACGTGGGACTCTGACCTTCAGATTGCGGGCTGTCAGCCTTCACCCCAATGCCACCAGTGTGCCACGCTTGACACGGCGTTTCATACGCTAGTCGAGTACGCAGCCTGGGCATCGCAGAGGTTTGAACTCGAGACAATACTAGGTCCGGTTGATTCGCTCGGCAGCCTGGTGCAAGCCATGCTGCATAGCGATGATCATTGGGTGGGTGCGGCCAAGGAGCTGTGGCTCCTGGCACAAGGAGGTGAAAGCTTGCCAACAGTGACAGAATGTTTCAAATCGGTTCAGCAGTTTCGGAGTCTATTCAATGCAAACAAACAATCAAATCTTTCCTCTTTGTAATATTAGTATAGATACAATACATTAAAACAACGAATTAAAAACCTCCTACTATGACAAAATGGGAAAAATATGATAAACAAACCTTGGAATTTTGAATACCTGCTTCGACACTTCAACACTGGTGCATAATTCCATAAAAAAACTAGTGCCGAGATTCCTGTTTTAATAGCACAATAATTTTTATCTCATTTTCCTCGTATTATAAATAAAGTTATATTCTAGTCGCAGTGTTTTGAATGCAATCTACACCACTATTGATGGCTTTGCGATGTGTGATTCATTATAAATACTTTTATAAACCAATGTTGCTCTTTTTTAGAAGTTAAATATCAGGAAATCTAATATTTTCTTAAGTTTTCGCGACTTGTACACATAATAAAACTACGTTTTAACGGTTTTAAGCGCGGTAATTTATTTGATTTAGGTTTATCCGACGTTTCGGCCGCTTTTCAGTGGCCATGGTCACGGAAGACAAAGATAACATTTGTCAAACGTGTATTGTCAAAGTTTTTATTCAGCCTACCGCTAACGTCGGATAAACCTAAATCAAATAAATTACCGCGCTTAAAACCGTTAAAACGTAGTTTTATTATCAGAAAATCTATTTCGGCATTTGAACTAATTATATAATCCTTTTATGATCGTCTTTTGTTCACCTATTTATTGTAATACGTTTCTAGTTATTGTGGAGAACAACCTATTGTTCTATTGTACTCGTTTATGGCTGTTCAGGAGCATCGTTAGCCATGTGTTGCGGGCTATAAATACAAGCTAATTCTAGGAAATTATGTCGACGTTGCCGGGTGGTCACATTTGCATTTGTAAAGTGTAAAACGATGGCCTGATTGAGGGAGGGGCAGTCAAGCGAGAACCACGATCAACGCGAGACGTGTGTACTACAATCGGGAATCTAATAGTGACGGACTTTGCGCGTTTTATTGAATTACGACCTGCTGCATTACGTTTGGATTTGTTGTGTTCGGTTATATTTGTACCTGTGTTATACGTGTTTGTATAGTTCTAATAAACTCTATAATAACTCCAAGGGCATTTTAGTTCGAGTCCCGCTAAACTCGTAACAATATAATGACTTTGAAGTAATGAGTTAATAACTGCGAGGAACGGGGTGACTGTAAGGGAAGTTGGAGGTCACCGGGCCCGGTTGCGCTCATTCTTTATGTCGCCTTGCTAATATATCTAAATATATTGCTTACAAAAGATTGAATAGAGTTATTCTTTCCTCATATTTCTGTGATTACGATACGTGCATTTATTGATTTATTATGTGAAGTTTCTATGACGCTTACCATTGATAGATTTTTGTATTTAAGAGTGGAATATGATTTTTCGTGATTGCACAAAATTTCCATTCTTTGGCGTTATCAAAGACCTAAACTGTGTTTGTGATGATATTCAAATAATCTAACAAAGCGTGTAAGTACAACACTTTATTTCTTTGTCTACCGTTATGGCAAAGAGCAACAATCGATACTACATATTTTAGCCGAGAGTAAAATGTAAATTCCACACCTCTCGTAATTGGATTTGTGACTGGCAACACTTCGGTCTCTTGTCAAGATTAATATTATTTATTTTATATACTAAGTTAATAAGTTAAAGATTATCATTTATGAATTTAAATTAGCTGTTATCATTGGGGAAATACGCGGTTAATAATGAAATGGTTTTTTATATTGTTACGAGTTACGAGACTCGAATTAAAATGCCGTTACAATTACTATAGAGTTTATTAGAATTTTACAAACACGTATAACACAGGTACAAATATAACCGAACACAACAAATCCAAACGTAATGCAGGTGATCGTAGCTCAATAAAACGTGAAAAGTCCGTCACTAATAGATTACCGATTGCAGTACACACGTCTCGCTCGACTCGTGGTTCTCGCTCGACTGCCCCCCCTCCATCCGGTCATTGTTTTATACTGCACAAATGCAATATGTCCGCCCGGCAACGCGGACCGAATTACCTAGAATCAGCTTTTACTACAAAATCCGTAAGTCCGGGCTAATGATTACTATACAACAATAGGCCGTATGCCAATAAGTAAACAAAAGAAGACGTTCATAAAATAATTTTAATGTTATACTTCAAATGCCATCGCCATTTTACCACCGTACTGCTCGCCGGCGACTGGGAGTTCTTCCATTGTACGTGGCGCTCGCTTCTTTATGCCATACGTGAGCAACCTGTGGAATGAACTCCCTCCCGCGGGTTTCCCAGGGCTCTACAATATGGGGCTCTTCAGAAAGGGCGTAAACAGATTCTGAAAGTCTCAACGAGGTAGGCAACGTATCGGCTCCCTTGGTGTTGCAGATGTCCATGGGCGACGGTAGCCACTTGCCATCAAGTAGACCCGTCTGCCAGTTTGCCTACAGGCAAACACAAAAAAGAGATGCCGACAGGTCATAAATGTGCTTTGTTTCAAATATGCAGGTGGATTTTGTTTTTATCGGGACCCGAGCTGCAACAATGTTATGAAATTTTCAAAAACTTCCTTAAATCAGCCAAATGTACAAAGTACGCAAGCTACTCAAAAACCTCTGAGTAATATTAAAGCATAATGTATAAAGCATATCTTGTCTTTTAAACATTTCGTATTTAATCATAAAAAATGGGTATTTTTAAGATGATATCTCCATAACACGCACACATTGATAGTTTCTGCAGAATGAATATAGCAACGCTACGTGTTTTTGATGCCGTTCGCGATGGTATTTGATAGTAATGCTCTCTTTAGCAGCACTGGATTTTGAAAAATGCCGGACAAGCTCTCATATGTGTATGTTTTTATCTTAATCATCATCATTATAATTTCAGTCATCAGACGCTCCCTGCTGCACACTGCATAAAATACCGGACATCTCAGTTGTCAAAGTTGCGTTAATGATGAGTTGGGTATTTGTCTTCGAAATTTGAATTTGCCGCCCTCTGAATTAGCTTGACCCCCCCCCCCGCCTAGGTCCCGCCCTGCTCCTTAGACATACCTTTATGCGGTGTACATAGTATAGGACATGTCCTAAGCCTGTATGTTATGCCTTTGGATGGATGAGAACAGCGGAAGACTGAGATAGGTAGCGCAAACTTGAGAAGGCGTACATAAGTCTAGCACGCAGTGAATTTAGTAGTTTGAATTAAGAGACCCATTCACTATCCTGCAATGCAGTCTTGCCGTGGGCGGAGTTTGCAGGTCTCAAGAGACATTTTGTAGGGGCGTCATGGTACAGTAACTCTGTGTTAGATACCGTGACGACCCGTAAAAGCGCGATAATTGGACGCAGGTTTAGGTTTAGTGGGTAGTGTGGCGGCCGCTTTTCGTAACAGATTTGTGTTAGAAGCGAGCGTGGTAGAACCGGTCGCTGAGTCCCACACACCCTCGATGCAGGCCTTATGCATTTCGGTCCTTCCCACGAAGGGCCCGAAGATGATTTCCAAAGACATTCTCCTCTGCGTTTAAAAAAAAAACTGCAACAACATTTACAGTCTTGAATTATGCGGCGGATTTATTTGATTTATAGGCAAACAATCATGCAGGATAGTGACTGGGCCCCTTTGGACATTTGCGCAGCGTCGCCTCAATTTGCGCGCGGTAAACCGTGGTAACAATTAACGAATTTTTAGCACGCTTCAGAACAGATGAATGATGGTCTGAAAAAGATAGACGTAGTGTTCACATCTTTGAAGTCTGACTATTTATTCCCCGTTTGCAGTTCACAAATTTAGGTGCCCGGTTCAGTTTGTGACAATTTTTCGAAGCAAACAGATGGATTCGATTTAAATAATTAGTAACTTATATAAGCATTAAACAATCAGCGTTAAAACACATAAAATGGTATTAGTGTAAGTAGCTAAGCTAATAGTTAGAAAAAAGAATAGTTAGAAAAAGAAAAGTCGAGTCAGGGGGATGTAAGAAGTGAAATAGAACTAATTTAGATTTATTTTCAAATTTTTTATTTCTTTGTTTTTCTATCTGTTTATACCGGCTAATCTCCGAAATGACTGGAGCGATTTAAATGAAATTTTGTATGGTGGTAGTTTATATCTCTGGTCAATACATAGGATACTTTTGGTCCCGAAAGAGTTTCCGTGGGATAGTTAAAAAACTTTCCACGCGGACTAAATCGCGGGCAGAAGCTAGTATGAAAATATGTAAGTAGAAATAAGTATAACTAAATAAGAAAGAACAAGAAATATAATAGAATAAGTTGGGCTGTAAAAAGAATAAGAGAAAGAAAACAAAGCATAAAAAAAAAGATAATAAACAAAAAATTCCCCTGGCAAGCGTGTGCGTCAGGAGAAGAATATTACAAGAATAAAGAAACTTAAGAAAGTCTGAAATCGTCACCCCGCGAGCGTGCCACCCAACAAATGTATTTTGTGACTGAAAACCTCCAGCGCTTTGCTGTCGCTGTTTTGCAACGCACGCCACCTTCTAGTCTAGTTTAAATAAAAGAAATTAAATTTGAATAAAAGCTTTAATTCCAGCAAATATTAAATTTCTAGTATAAGTAGTGCGCAGAAGGTTAGCCAATGATATCCCCTCCCACCTCCTGCAACCGCGGGGTACGTCTAGTTCTTAGCCCTACTTATACAAGCCCCGGTCTCAGTCGTAGAGGCAGGAGGAGTGATCATCGGAAACCTTGTAAATTTTTTTGCCTATATATTTTTGGCGAGCTCTTGTGCTTTGGCGATCACGTCCTCAATAGTACCAACCATATAAAACGCCGCCTCCGGGATGTGATCCAGTTCGCCGCCCAAAATCTGTACAGAGGAAAATCATCTCGTCACAACAGCGTTATCGCCTACATTATTAGTATCGTCATATAAAAATTCGAACACGACAAACCAACTTGAAGAGTTCGAAATTGAGAAATGCGTGGCCAATTCTAACATAATAGGAGGAATAAAGGCTCACTGCCTCCGCTGGCTCGGTCACGTAGAACGGATGGGAGAAGATCGCAGCGTGAGGAAAGCATATTTGGGTCGGCCGGTAGGTCGGCGTCCGGTCGGCCTTCCTAAATATCGCTGGAAGGACAGAGTAGAAGCTGACCTGTCGGAGCTAGGAGCCTTACAGGACAGAGAAAAGTGGCATGCTCTCGTTTCGGAGGCCAAGACCCATTTTGGGTCGCTGAGCCAACGGAGTATGTAAGTAAGAAAATAAACCAACTTCAAGACTATTTCAAAAGCAGAAAACTAAATATTTTCTACATCTTAAGTTGGATTTTTTTTATTGCATGAGTTCCGCAGACAGGCAGACGGCTCACCTGATGGAAAGCGGTTGCCATCGCCTACGGACATTTGCAACTACAAAGATGTTACCAACTTGTACCGCTCTCTTAAAGGAGACTTGAACATGGTTACAAATGCCGAACACAACTCAAAGTTGTTATGGCGGTATACTCTAGACCAGGGGTAGTAGCCATCCACGGGAAAATACCATACCACCTGGCTTTGGGTTGTTTTATTTATATACATTTTTTAGGCCAGGGACCCTCGCGGGCATCCTCAGAAGAACCTACCAAAATTTAAACACAATCTGATCAATAGTTTAGGAACGCATAAAGGATAAAAACATTTATTTTAATTTATATAGATAAAAACTTTTGAATTTGCATACTTTGACGATTATCATTCCCATAAATGAAAACTATTGTTCACCATAACTTAAATCTAGACAATTTAATATGTATACATTTCCATTATAACAAAGGGTGGCCTTATCGCTTATAGCGACCTCTTCAAGGCAACCCGGTGTCAAAAGAGAATTTAAAAGAAAAATTCAATAATATTTGGTGGTTTAATAAAATTAAAACTATTTCAATCGTAATGA
This sequence comes from Dendrolimus pini, assembly GCA_949752895.1. Taxonomy (NCBI): domain Eukaryota; kingdom Metazoa; phylum Arthropoda; class Insecta; order Lepidoptera; family Lasiocampidae; genus Dendrolimus; species Dendrolimus pini. The sequence continues at coordinate 5,985,461 of OX457153.1, forward strand.
AGTATATAGAAGATGCTTTTACCCTTTGGAATCCTTTAATAGTCTCCTCCAGCTTCACCAATTTACCAGCGTGTCCAGTGAACACTTCTGCCACCTAAAATATATAAACACTCTCATTATTGCTGGGTTCCTATATCTTACAATCAGGGTAGTCTTCATCCCGACATGCAAGGGGTGCGTGACACCTGGAAGCAGGGATCTAGGAGGCGCAAACATATTGATCCTTCCGATCCACATAGGTCGTTTGTTTAATCCCGCTCAAAGGACCAAATTGTATAGGGGGTTTCCTACATAGGAAGTTAATGATAGAGTTGCTAGATGTAACTTGTTTATTGCAAGTTATGCTAAGGAAATGATCAATTAAAGTTGCGTGCGGTAATCAATGCGGGAAAGCAAATTAAAGTTCCACGGGAACGCTTTAATTTTTCGGGATCAAAAGTATCCTATATTTACCAGGGATATAAGCTACCACCATACAGAATTTTATTTAAATCGGTCCAGTTGTTTCGGAGATTAGCCCGTACAAACAGAGATATAAAAAAAAGGAAAATTAGTTATTTCACTTCTTACATGTTCCTGAGTCGGTTTTTAGCATTTTTTTTCCATTGTACAGAAATTCGAACTCTGCAGTTGTATTATATGTATAGATAAATAGTAATATACAAGATAATTTAATAATTAGAATAATACATAATTATGTACCTACTACAACACACATTATATTATTATACAAACAAAAGTTAACATTACAGCATGTGGGATAGTCATCTATGTTAGAAGAAGGTAATGATCGTGTCTGCTTGATGTTTAGTGGTAGTGCACTCTAGTTGAATGGCCTGGATATTCGTGCTATTCGAGTTATGGATATTCGTAACACCAAAGGTGCTACTAATGTTCTGCCGCTCTCTTAAGAAGACTGGAGATGGGAGACGGCTTAGCTAAACTAGGGGTGGTAGCCATCCAGACGAGCAAATACCCTATCAAGTTAGAGATAAAAAACAACAACTAGTCATTTTTATTATAATGTTACAATTTGAGCCATCTGCAATCAAAGCACATTTATTACCCGCCGGTGTCGTTTGTGCTAATAACATTGAAGCGCTTTTATGTCCGTCTTCTTTGATTTACTTTGTGTTTAAAATTTGTAATTAGAATTACATCCCATTGTGTATTGTGGTTTTTGTGTATTCATTAGCCAGGTGTGATTCTTAGAAATTATTGTCACGCGGTCGAGTATTGTGTCGAGACATATTGTATAGCCTAGTATACAAGAATGTCCGAACGGAGGGGTGAGGCAGTCTGGCGATAGTCACAAGCGAGGCAAGACGTTAGTGACGGACTTTGCGCGTGTTATTGAATCGTAAATTACGTTTGTAATGGTTGTGTTGAAGTTATATGTGTACCTGTGTTATACGTCTTATTATAGTTCTAATAAATTCTATAGTAATTGTAACGGCATTTTTAATGCGAGTCCTGCAACTCGTAACCATATGTAGAATTTTAAAAGATATACTTTTTTTAAAGCACATGAAAGCAATGTAAGTACGTCTCTATATCTTCAAATAAACATTTTCTTTCTTTCCATCTATTGACATGTCTTCTATGATAACACTTTACCTGAAAAGGTTGAGACAGGAACCGCTGTATCTTCCGCGCCCTCGCCACAGTCAGCTTGTCGTCTTCCGATAGCTCGTCCATGCCTAAGATTGCGATGATATCTTGCAGAGATTTATAGTCCTGGGATATAAGACAGAGGGATATACTTTTATTTTTTTTATTGCAAGAGTTCAGCAGACAGGCAAACGGCCCACTATGGACATTTGCAACACCAAAGGTGCTACAAATGCGCTGCTGCTCTCTTAAGGGAGACTGGAACCTGGTCACTAATGCCGGAACACAACTCAAGGTTGACAGGCGACATGCTTTACGCTTAGCGTCTAGAAGGTATCACGAAATTTAATTTATTGTTCCCAAAGTTCTTACTAACCAGTCTGGATGGCCACCACCACTGGTTTAAATTCTCACGCCATAACAACCCCAATTATGTTCCGGCATCAAATACCAAGTTAGCAAATATTCATAGATGACGATAATAGCTTTCCACCAGGTATGCCGTTTGCCTGTCTGCTGTATTCATCAAATAAGCAAAGCTTTGCTCGTATTATACCTGCAATATCTTCTGTACTCCTCTAGCCACTCCATAATGTTCTGCACCGATGATGTTAGGATCCATGACCCTGGAGGTGGAATCCAGGGGATCCACTGCAGGATATACTCCCAACTCGGCGATGGCACGCGACAGCACCGTGGTCGCGTCTAAATGGGCGAAGGTCGTGGCTGGAGCAGGGTCTGTTAGGTCGTCTGCTGGTACGTATACAGCCTGGAAAGTGGCAATATTATACTATTTCCATTTATTTATTTTCTCAATGACAGTTCTAATTTGATAGTTGTAGTGTTGTGACCAAATAAGTAATGATATCGATCGCATATATTTATTATGTTTTGAACAAAGACAAATACAACAAAAACATTCAAATATGTTTATATAGAAGTACGGGAACGATAATATAGAAGTACAGGAACTTATAATAAATGTTGGGGACAGCTCATCGAGTGACAGTGACGATTCATCAGATTTATAATAAAAAATAAATAAATAAAGAATCATAATATAATTACATCTTGTAATATTAGTTAATAAATTTGTACAAAATTATCCGACAATAGTTTAGTTTCTTACACTTTGTAAAAAAATATCAGGTCTGTTATCGTGTTACGTTTATCGATAGCTCCATCCCTATCAGTTTCTCCGACTCTGCTATGACCTTGTACGTGCGTAAGCGTCATATTTTTATTAAATAATGTATACATAATGTAAAAAAGACGCTAGTTCAAGTTTCCACAGGAGCTGTCATCGAGAAAATAAAGAAATGGAAATAGTATAATTTCCACCATCTGTGTAATATCCAGTAGCGATTTACGGGATTTTTTTTAACGGAGAAAGCATACGATTCCGTACGACGGGGCGGCCTGTCGTAAGAGGTGACAAAACAACCGACAGCCAAGTGGTAGTGTATTTGCCCGACTGGACGGCTACCACCCCTGCTCTAGAGTATGCCGCTGTAACAATCTTGATTTGTGATTCGGAATTAGTGGCCAGGTTCCACTCTCCCTCAAGAGAGTAGTAGCTCACTCGTAGTACTTTTGGTGTTGCAAAGGTCCATAGGCGATGGTAGCCGCTTTCCGTCAGGTGGGCCGTCTGCCTGTCTGCTGAACTCGTGTAATTTTTTTAAATAATAATGTTTATTTGTAAAAATAGCAACTTTTTGAATACTAACAAATGTCTAAGTAAATATAACTTCATATTTCAGTTTGCAGTAATATAGACTTCTAAATCTTATATATAAAAATCAATTGCTGTTCGTTAGTGTCGCTAAAATTCGTGAACGGCTGGACTGATTTGGTTAATTTTGGTTTTGAATTATTTGTGGAAATCCTGGGAAGGTTTAAACGGTAAGTAAATATGAAATATTTGATTCTGAGGCGGTACGAAGTTTGCCGAGTCAGCTAGTAAAAGCTAAAATATTTGCGCGAAAAACAAGTTCAGAAAATTTTGACATTATAAACGTTTGAAATCTTCTTTTGAGCTACAATTATGCCAGCTATCAGTGCCTTTTCATGATTCCTAATTGTGTCTTCTAATTGTAAGACATGCGCGGCCTTGAACAGTTTTTGACTTTGACATATTCTGGCCACGATGACGTTCAGTATATCAATATGCCGGAACCAATATATCCCAGCGACAGTAGTCTGGTGGGGCTGGACGGGCTTCAATATAGGTTTGTATTTTAACTTCAGTTTTCCTACTATTGTATATATATTTTTAAGTTAGGTTTATTTTTAGGATATTTTAGTTTTTGTTAATAGTTCTTAGATTTAGATAATTATTTAATAAAAATAAATCCATTGTGAAAAAATATTTTATCATCTCACTCTTAATAAAAACGATATAAATATAATGGAAACATTTTTAACCGCACTGTGGCTCTCCTGTCGATTTATGCTGCCACCTATAGTTCGTGCAATTCCCTATATTTTTAAAGGATAATCAGACACACATAAGGCACACACTGCACATGCAATTTCTAACAACACCATCATGTAACAAATACACCCTACATTAGTATAAGTTTAGTATTAAAATTATAGTAAATTAATATAAGTTATTCGTAAGGTACACCACAACACAAAAATCACTAAATTAATGTAACACTACAGATCCCACATCCGTGCGCATAGGCGAAGATACGGTCGAGCGCACGGATCAGTTTAAGTACTTGGGATCTGTCCTTAGTGCGTCCGGGGATATCGATCTCGACGTCAAGGCCCGTATCACAGCAGCTTGGGCCAAGTGGCGTGAGGTGACAGGTGTCATTTGTGACCCCAAAATGCCGGTCAAATTAAAAGGACAGGTCTATAAATCCATCATTAGACCTGTCCTTTTGTATGGCAGTGAAGCGTGGTCAGTACTTGAGCGACACAAGCAAGAGCTGCGTGTCACGGAGATGAATATGCTGCGATGGATGTGTGGAGTGACGCGGAAAGACCGGGTCAGGAACTCCCGCATCCGCGGCAGTCTTCATGTCCGTGACATAGCAGACAAACTGCAAGAGTGTCGCTTACGCTGGTACGGCCACGTTTTACGCAGACCGGCTAATTACGTGGGGAACAAATGTCTAGCCATGCCGCCTCCGCCAGGTCCCGGTCGAAGGGGAAGGCCCAAGAAATGCTGGCTTGACGTCGTGAAGGATGACATGCGTGCCAATGGTCTCAAAACGGGGGATGCTGAAGACCGCGCGAAGTGGAGTAGGAAAAGTAGGAAAGCGGACCCTGGGCGTCGGAGTGAACGCTCCGAACGCAACCGGGATTTAACGCTCGGATGATGATGATGACAAGAGCCAAAATAACCCATAAGCGTGTTTAAACTCTTTAAAATCTAGAAATTAAGTTGTAAAAAAGTGTACGGAACTCGAGTCCATAGAGTTGTTAAAAAAAAGGACAATATGAAAAAATGATCACCTGTACACTGGTAATGGAGCCAGTCTTGGTGGTAGTAATCCTCTCCTGCATGGTACCCATGTCCGTAGCTAAGGTGGGTTGGTATCCCACAGCTGATGGGATACGGCCCAACAAGGCTGACACCTGTAATATAAAGCAATCCATTTGGTTTAAACCAACTTTTTGGAAGGGTATACCGGTATGCGTAAAAGTTAGATGTACTTCATGAGTACTCCCAGCCCATGACACGTTTTCATGTCCGTGACAGCTGGCATAGCATTCCTGTCTGATCCCTCTGTCATGCTCCTAAACATCACCTTTTTTATTTTTAATGCAGGAGTTCAGCAGACAGGCAAAGGCACTCGATGGAAAGCGGTTACCATCTATCATCATATGGACATTTGCAACAATAAAGGTGCTACAAATGCGCTGCTGCTCTCTTAAGGGAGACTGGAGCCTGGTCACTAATGCCGGAACACAACTCAAAGTTGTTATGGTGACATACTTTAGACCTGGGGTGGTAGCCAGTCGGGCGAATGCCCTACCGCCGGGCTGTGGGTTGTTTTGTCGCCTCTTACGACAGGCCGCCCGGCCGCAGGAAATTGTATTCTTGCTTCGTTTCTGCACGGAAGATTTTTCCTCTTTATCCCGTCACTCCTATTATTTTTTGTTAACTCCACTAATGTCTTTTCTTGTGACACACACGGGTCTTGGATACAGGGGAAGTCCAAAAGCGCCCCCTAGTGACACGTGCTTCGTGAGCGCGTGTTACTCTTGCACCCAACGGCAAACGTGATCTCCTCCATTAAAGGAGGAGTCCGAGCAAACTACCAACTAACTAAACATACTTGGGTCCCTTTGAGATTATATATCTAGAATACCAGGGATGGATAACATAGTTAAACTCTTCTGGCATCCTAGCATGCTGATTTGGCACTGAACCTCGGAAAGCAGGGCCGTATCACTTTGTACAGTAGAGGTGATTCCACCGATACCCCCGTAAACAGTGGCCCTCTACCACAGAATCACTCCTATCCTATTGTAATGGCTGGCAACGCGCTGGCTTTTTCTAGTTTTATGTGAAGTTCCGTGCGTAAATTACTTAAAGCAAATTAATCAACATTTGTATCGTTGGTCTATCTTTTAGAATGTCTTTGTCTATATATACCTCAGATCCGGCCTGAGTGAATCTGAAGATATTGTCCACGAAGAGCAAAACGTCCTGGCCCTCCTTGTCTCTGAAGTGCTCGGCCAGGGTCAGTCCGGTGAGAGCGACACGCGCCCTAGCTCCGGGTGGCTCGTTCATTTGACCGTATACCAAGGACACCTGAAGACATAATCTTCCATGGTTTATTTTTTTTATTACTCAGTAGTTTTTGTTCTTATTTCCTGTGATAATTTCCACCTTAGCCAGGATTTTGCCTTAGGTTCATTTCTAGTAATGGCACATTTAAAGCAAGTAGTCCAAAAAGACCTCCTTTCCAAAGCTTCACGCACGCTTTACACAAGCTCGAGCCATTATCATGGACTGTCTAAAACAGGGAAAACTAAACCAAACTATTTTGCGCAAGAGACCCCTTTTCCAAAATGAACTGATATCTCAGACCGCCATTGCCAAATTACTTTAAAAATCCTATCTCTTAGTTTTTCATATTGATACAAAATACTTATCAATTTAAAAACTTTGCGGTTGGTTAAGTGAGCAAACTAGACATAATTTTCTCGTTAAAGTTTCGAAACTAGGAGGTCGATATCGACCACTTCCCTAGTCTAAAACTACATACACTATAATAAAAGAACAAACCTTGGAAGTTTTGTAATCATCGGTGATGACGCCTCCGACCTTCATCTCGTGGTACAGATCATTGCCCTCCCTTGTACGTTCACCCACGCCAGCAAACACCTGATGGTAGAAACATACATACATACATACATAACTTCACACCAGGTCCCTTGCGGGGTAGGCACGAACAACAGAGCGCCATACAGGCTTATTCTTACATACGTAGAAACATAGTTTCCCAAAATATAAAGCAAACCGGATAGGCACGTCGTTTATATTATAATCTAGCACAGGATGATGCTAACATTATCATATTATAATATATATATATATATATATTCTCCCTACTCCCTGCTTGTATTTGTTTAGAAATATTTCCTCTTCAATCAAGTTTTTTAGATTTCGAAATTCTATAAATAATATTCCTGCACTACTAACAGAGAAACCTCCATGTGCCTTCGCGACGTTATTAATCAGCTCCATAATGAGAACAGTCTTGCCGACACCAGCTCCGCCAAACAATCCGATTTTGCCTCCTGAATAAATCATTACATAACTTATTAATTTTTTGAAAGAAGCAAACAGACACACGTTCCACGTCATGGAACGTGCGCATCCATTCACTGGTCAATGCTGGCACATGCAACTTCATCTGGTTGTTCAATGGTTGAATGAAGATAGTAGGGTTAAAAAAAGTGTGTGTGTACTTATGTACACGCGTTAGAAGTTATACTTCTTTAAATTGGTTAAATAAATAAAGCCGGTAAAGCACGGTCGGGCCATATCAACCACCATCCTACACTCGGCCATCCTGAAAAACTAAAATGTTGACTATGCTAACTTCAGGGTGTCGGTTGACTATAGCTAACTTCATGCTGTAGCTTTTTCGTGTGACGGTGTGCGCGCGCATCGTAAAAATTTACTCTCATCGCGCCTAAAGAAGTATAACTTCATAGCAAACTCTCCAAAGTGTATCCAATTGAAAATTTCGAAACTAGATTTTATGATTGAATAGCTGTAATCATTGCCTGCAATCTGATTCTCCTACACTCACAGAATATCACCATATCGAATGCTTAGTTAGCCTTGAGGTATTTTTTTTGCGTACAGAGTCAGAGTTCTGATAGCCTCATCCGATAATCTCATCGCCTTATTCTATCCTCCCTAACCCGTTCCTCTTATTTCATCACTTCTAAGGGCGCGTTCCCACTTTGTCGCGACGACAGATAATCGTGTAGTTGTTTAAACATATAAGTGTTGTGGCTTATATGTTTAAATGGAGTTTATATGTACACATATAGAACGATATGACTTACTTATTTTTTTTTTTATTTTTTTTTTGGAGCTGACTCAGCTGAATAGCCGCAGATGGCTGTTTCAGCGATACCGGGCTTTGGGGGCTTCCCGCCTCCGTGGGAGCGGAGGCGTTCAGCCCGGAAGCAGCACGCTCGAGGAGGCACCTCCTGTGAGGTTCGACCTCGGCTCGACCGCTGCGGGGGATTGACTCTATATTGGGACCAAGCCGTAAAAGGCTGAATGAGCTAAGCCAACAGGCTGAAGTGATTATTTGGGGACTCTTCATCGACTCCGCCGGCGGAGCCGATCCTAGTCTATCATTACTACCGCTTCGCAACGTGTTATAGCTGGAGGAGAAGAAGCGGCGGAAGAAACTCTCCAGCAACATGCCTAGGCTAATCTTGTATGGCTACTTGTGTCTGTAATGAGTATGGATTGGTGGGTCTTACGATTGTGTAAGAGGATTCGAGCCGGGGGCTCTCCGGCGTCTGTTGTGTCTGCGTCTGTTATGCCAGGCTGATGTTCTGAGCCTCGGGGGGTTCATGATCGCGATTAGACGTGTGATTTTGTCAGGCTCGTCAATGAGTACATTGCGAGGTCTGCGTTTACTCGTGGGAGCGTTTGGAGTGGGTTTGTAGTTGACCGTTTCCGTCATCAGAGGGTTCGGGTGATGGGGGGCGAGGTCAAAGAATCTGCGCGATAGTGAAGTTATATAGTCTTTGATGGAGGGAAGCTCCAGGTCGCGATGCAAGTCGGCGAGCCGCATGTAGCGCGGGCCGTCGACTGCAGCACGTAGAAAGTGATTCTGGATTCTTTGCAGTCTCCAGATGTTAGCGTCGCTGGCGTGGCCGAAGACCACACTCGCGTAGGTCAAGATGGGGCGGATGCAAGTTTTGTAAAGAGTCACCTTATTTCTAAGGCTCATCTTACTCCTCTTGCCTATCATCGGATAGAGTCGGCCGAGGATCGAGTATGCTCTGTTCCCGACCGCTCTGGTATGCTTGTGGAAGTACAAGCCTCTGTCTAGGGTTACCCCAAGATATTTGACTTCGTTAGCCCAAGGGATAACTTGGTCGAACAGCTTGATGGGCATAAGTTGGTTGGAGGGGCGGGTATTAGGTGAGAGGCATTTGCGGGAGAACATGATGGCTGCACTCTTCTCGGGGTTCACCTCAATCCGCCATCTACGGAACCAGTCGCCTAGTTCTTTGATGGCGGTGTTGAGCTGATTGCAGATTCTGTATCTGCTGGGGTCGCTACTGAATATGGCGGTGTCATCCGCATATAGGGCTAGCTGGGTATGGGGGTGCCGTGGCATGTCGCTGGTGAACAGCGTGAAAAGTAGGGGGAAGAGCGCGGAGCCCTGGGGGACTCCCGCTGAGATGGTATGAGAGGAGGAGCGGGTGCCCTCCACTCGGAATCTGAATTTACGGTCTTTGAGGAAGTCCCGTAGAATGAGTACGAGTCGGTCTGGCACACCGAGCTGATACAGCTTGTATATAAGCCCGTTGTGCCAAACTTTATCGAAGGCTTTCGCGACGTCGAAGAATACTGCGCCTGTCGGCCAGGGTCTTCGTCCGTCGCGTTGAAAATAGGAGAGGACGTGCTCCGTGATGCGGAGCACTTGTTGCGGGCAAGAGTGTCTAGCTCTAAAGCCGAACTGCTCGTGGGGGATGAGATTATTGCTGAAGGCAAAATCACTCAATCTAGTGAGGAGGACTCGCTCATACAGTTTACCCAGTGAGCTGAGTAGACTGATGGGGCGGTAGCTGGAGGGCTTTGAGGCCGGTTTGCCTGGTTTGCGGATGCCAATGACCTCCGCTTCTTTCCAGGCCTTGGGAAATTGGCAGTTATTTATGGCAGCATTGAAGATGCTTACCATAATTAAGATAAGATGGGCGGGGAGGATTTTCAGAAGCTTATGGCTGATTCCGTCATTGCCTGGGGCCTTGCGGGGCTTTAGGGCTTTGATGAAATCCTGTACTTCTTCAACCGTGACCGGTTCGAGTGTGGTTTCCGCCGGGAGGGAGGACCTATATTCGACCTCGGCGTCTACCTCCGATAGGTGAGACGGGTCGTTGTCGGCAGTATTGGGGGAGCATTGGAGCTCGAGACTTTCGGCGAGGCATTCCGCCTTTTCATCGTCATCAAACGCTTTGGTATTATCGGGTCTCTCGAGAGGTGGCATACTCGAGAGGGTTTCTGCTTTCAGAGATCTCGCCAGCTGCCAGTAAGCCTGGTGAGTTGGGGAGATCTCCTCTAGCAGTCGGTCCCAGCGTTGGTTCCTGACCTCCTGGACACGGAGTCTAACTTGGCGTTGGAGTGCCCTGTAGTGGGCTTTATTCTCCAAGGAGGGGAAGCTACCGTAGGCTCTGAATGCTGCCCTCTTTTCCCTCAACAGGTCTCTGACGTCGTCCGGGAGTAGCAGTCGGTGGTCCTCGAGAGGTACCTGCCGAGTGGACTCCCGTACCACGCTTTGGAGGTGGCTGGTGAGGGCTTCGATGGCAACATCGTTGTCCTGGGCGCAAGCAATCGGGTCCGGGATTCGGTCCAAGTCCGGGGAGCTTGTTGTTGCCAGCAAGTCCCGGACTTTGGCCCAGTCTATGACGGGTTTCGTCGGTGGTGTCGAGTCAGTCGGGGGGCCTAACTGGAGTACGACCGGCAAGTGGTCGGAGTCGATGTCGTCCCGTGTTTCGATTGAGCGAAACTGAAGAGAGACTCCCTTCAGTAGTTACGACATTTTTTCAGTGACGATAGATTTTCATGACAGTGGGAACGGCTAGCACGACAGTCGTAAAACGATAAAAAATCGTTACGACTAAATCGTGACGGTAAATCTATCGTAGCCACGATTGCTTGCTTTTCATCTTCCTTCTTTTCAAAAAGTAATACATTATTAAAATTTCGTCTTCATCCATTGAACTCAGTAGCATAAACGCACTACTGATTTCCAAGAGAGCGTAGAAGCGACTATAGTAGAATTATTTTGTCCGTGCAGTTTGAGTCATAAATAATCGGAGTATTTCGCTCTCTCTTCCACGCACGGGCCTTATGGGCGGTCATAGTGATTGCGCATTATTGTTGTCGATAAGCGTTATCGATAGTGTATTTGGTTTTGTCATTTTGTGGGTTAGTGATAAAAATGAAAGAAAAAAATAGATAAAACAATGTATGTATTAAAATAAGAATAATAATGATTTAAAATAAATTATTAATTAGGTATCTATGTATTAAAAAACTATAAGTACAAAAGTTAAGAATGTAACAAGTTATATTAAAAATAAATATAAATATTTATATCTAAGTTTAAAATTAACAGCAAAAAATATAATAATGATTTTTATAAGAATGATAATCTTTCTTTGATAAGAATGAGTTTTGCATGCTCACCGCCCTAGCCGGGCTGAGGCCGAGTTTGATTTATGACCCAAACTGCACGCACAAAATAATTCTACTATAGTAGATTTGCTAATAAACGAGAAAGCGACTGCCTTGAAACGATAAAATGTCGTCGCGTTCCAATGGGATGGTCGCTTAACGATAAAAAAATTTGACGACAAACAATTGTTATAATGGGAACAGACGACAGTCGTCCAACGATAAATTAATCGTTACGACATAGTGGGAACGTGCCCTAACCCGTTTAATAGCTGGCACTGCATTGGCACTTCCGTGTGTGTTGAAAACGGTCTTGTCTAACCTTTGACATATGGTGCTAGTAGATCCACGACCTTGATCCCAGTAACTAGAATCTCCTGGTCTACCGACATCTCAACGAAGGGCGGCGCGTCCGCGTGTATTGGAGCAAACTGGTCCGTTTGTATAGGTCCACGTTCGTCTTGAAAGAAGATGAATAGCACTAAGTTATTCACCAAATTAAACAATTACAATATCGCCCAAGTGCTTGTCGGACCACGTCAAAGGGAATGTCTCACCACCTAATGATTAAGTCATTAATTTTTATTTTTATTTCATGAATTTAGCAGACGGGCAGACGATGCGCACCTGATGAATAACTGTTACCATTACCTACAGACATTTGCAACATCCAAGGTTCTACAAATGCACTGTTGTTCTTTAAAGTCAGACTGGAGCCTGGCCACTAATGCCGGAACAAAACTCAAGGTTGTTATGGAGGCATACTCTAGACTAGGGGCGGTAGCCATCAAAACGGAAATATCTTACCACCTGAGCTGTGAGATGTTTTGTCGCTTCTTACGCGAGACCGCCCGGCCGTAGGAAATTGTATTCTTTCTCCGTTCCCGCACGGAGAAAGCGAAAAATGAATGAAAAAGTCATTAAAGAAATAGCCATAATTTTCAAGGCTTCTTGTTCTGCCAACCATTGTCCACTACTGGATGTAGGCCTCCCCAAGTCTACACCAAATATACCGGTCTCAGAGGTTTCAGTCCGTTTTTAGAGAGCGGCAGCACATTATTGGTATTACAAACGTCCATAGGGGATGGTGACCGCTTTCCATCAGGTGAGCCATCTGCGTGTCTGCTGAACTCATGCATTATTTTTTTTATTAAGAGGTGAAAGTGTAACAAACAAACAGTCGCATCTTTACCAATAGGCTCCCCAATCACGTTGATGATCCGGCCCAAGGTGGGTTCTCCCACTGGTATGGTGATGGGTGCACCAGTGTCGACAATCGGTTGACCTCTCACCAGACCCTCCGTGCCGTCCATCGCGATCGTACGGCAGGTGTTCTCCCCAAGATGCTGAGCTACTTCCAGGATCAGACGTGGTGCTGAAAAGACCACAACATAAATTTGCATGAAAGTGTGTAAGATCTCGGTCAAGTAACAGTAGATTGAGATTGATTACATGAGAGGTGAAAAAATTATTTAGACACGAGATGGTTAAGCGCATGAGCGTAGCGTAGGCGCTAATAATTCTAATGCCTAAATAGGTCACTTTGATTATGACAACTGATTACTTAAACAGACAGCTACTTCTCTAATAACTGGCCTTAAATCCGTATCTATGAAACGTCATTATATGACATATGAAACGTCAAGTAGTATTTTTTCTGTGGCATTCTACCAGCCAGTATTTTTTTTGGTCAAACAATCAATCAATGTTTATTTGGAAAAACATAGGTACTTGGTATTACATAATAAAAAGTTTCCACTAAGTTTTGTCATTTACATGACGTGCAAATCCTGACATTCACTAAATGTCTTGAAGCTATAACCCTTAACTTATGTTTGCAAATTAATTTAATTAAATATACATGTAAAATAAATGTTTTTTTTTTTTTAAACAAGTTAAATACCCTGTTACAGGTATAACCCGTGTTATACCTCTATGTATAGTTCTAATAAACTCTATAGTAATTCTAGCGGCATTTTAATTCGAGTCTCACGACTTGTAACAATACGAATGTGGTGACTAAACGAAATGGGTATGCGATCGGCCTAATGATCTTTGACAAATAACAGATTTTTTTGAATTTAATTTGGGTATAAAGCTAGTCAGTTCTTTATGGTAAAAGAGAGACTTACTCCTCCCAGGAACTTCAAGAGCATTCAAAATAGGCGGTAGGCTTTTGTCGAACTGACAATCTACAACGGCCCCGATCACTGCAACAAAAGTATTTTCTTTTAGTTTATATCAGAGGTCGTCAAACTTTTCATGCTTAGGATCATACTTGTTACTCTAGTAAGTTAGTTTTAAGGGCCAAAACCGTTTTTAATTGATTTCAAAAAAAGGAGGAGGTTCTCAATTCGTCGGAATCTTTTTTATTAATTTATGTTCACTGATTACTCCGAGATTTATGATCCGATTTACGTGATTCTTGTTTAGTTTGATGCGGAATAGTTGCCATTTGGTCCCCTAAAAATTTAACATAGTTTGGCCCAGTAGTGTTCATTTTACGAATATTTTTTTGTTCCCGTTTCTTGAGACCTATATTTTTTAAGGAGCGCGGCACCTTTCGTAGGTCCATCCATACATAGCTAGAAACTAAAAAGTAACAAATAAAATAAAAATAAAACGTTTAAAAAAACCGACTTCAAAAACTAAAAAGTATAAAATAACTTATTTCTAAAGCTATTATTATTAATATATATTATCTAAAACATCTTGAAGTCGGTGCAAAGTAAAACATAAAAATTACTATATTTTGAAAATTACTAAGCACCGACTTTAAGATGTTTATGATAATATATATTAATAATAATAGCTTTAGAAATAAGTTATTTTATACTTTTTAGTTATTTTAAACGAAGTTTTTTTTTACATAAATCTCATTATTAATTTTACAGTGTTAATGATATTAATTAATTTTAACTACTTGTTAGTTATTATACTGTATTAAGACAAGACATACCCAGCTTTCAATTTGAATGGCGTGCCACCGACATCTGACATATCTACGATTGAGATGACAATATCCGGCGATTTTAACGAGATAGTAACAGCAGAATTGGGTCCCTAGAGCAGAGTATGCCGCCATAACAACCTCGAGTTGTGTTCCGGCATCAGTAGCCAGGCTCCAGTCTCCTTTTAGAGTGCGGCAGAGCATTAGCGGCAACTTTAGTATTGCTAATGTCCACAGGTAAGCACTTTCCACCAGGTGGGCCGTCAGCTACATGATGCACTACAGTAATCACAGACAGACAACACTTCATTGTTCACCAAAACAAAAATTACAAAAATGCACAGCAATACAATATGAATGAAAGAATGAAAATATTTTGTTGTTCACCGAAATTAAAACCACTTTCTGAAAAACTAAGCACAATAAATGTTGAACAAAGGGCGACCTTATCGGTTAAAGCGACCTCTTCCAGGCAAACTCTGTATAGACAATGTTACTTTGTAAAAAAAAACGGTAGAATCATATCTACCGTCAATTATTTTTCTTTGTTTATTTCTTTCAATGATCATGTGCTGTTGATATTCTATCACTCACCAGCAATGATTTGGCCTTCAGCGCCGGCTGCAGCCGATTTTGGGGGGGCGCTGGCTCCTCCCTCACTGCCTCCACTATTTTCATTCTCCAAAATAGCAGATGTTGAGAACTGATAAAGGGAGGCATGTATTGACATAGAGAAACATTGGTAATGACATTCACTTGAATTAGTAATTAGTACAGTAGTTACTTAAGTTGCGAATTTGGTGAGTTATGTTCTTATCATTTCTCGGACCTTTTTTGCCGTCATTATATTCGTTGAACTAATTACACTGGTCGGCGAAAAAATATGAAAATTCACTCCTTGTAACTATTGTATTTTTTTTTTATAATTTCGACACATGAATATAAATATAGTATTAAAAGCTTTCTTTGTACCACGTCATTTTTTTTTGTAATTGATGTTTTAAATTAACCGCTATTTTTGCTTTACATACAAAATGCACATTGAATTATTATGACAATAGCTCATTTAATTCCTTCGGAAACATTTAAAATTATCAAAATTATATTTATTATAATTAATTAATAAACTCATTCCAGTTAGTAGTTTTCACCATTTTTATGTATTTTATTGTAATTTTGTGGCGAATGAAGTAACATATAAATCTGAGCATTTACCATTCGTATCGTTTCTCTATATATATGCCAAAAGGGTAATAAAATGTGTTTCTACAGACGCAGGTGTGAATTTGTCTTTTGTCGGCATTCAGGTCGTAACAACATTATATTGCTTAAAGATTTGTGGAAAAGAAAATTAAATCTACTGAAATTATAAGAAAAAAGTAATGCACAAAAAATATTCAGTTAGGAGCAAAATATACGTGATAGCATGAAACTAAAACCAGATCTAAATTCAGCACGTTAAATACTATATATTTATCGAATTTTTATTTAAAGGAGGATTTGGTTGCCGACCAGTGTTATTATTGTTTGGAATATTTTTAATTGAAGTCTATAAATTAGTTTCATGAAAGTACTGTAAGTGCGACAGTAGCTTTATAAATGATTCATTTAAAACACAAGTTCTCAAAGTAGTCCGTACGAACCCCCAGGGGGTCCATATCGAAGTTCAATGGGTCCGCAAACTCCAAACAGGGGTCCAAAATAGGGAATTCCGTTTAAGCAAGTCGTCATGAAATTTGTAATTTTGTATAAAAAAAACTTGTAGGTATTAAGGGATACCCAGATGGAACGAAGTTCCTTTTTTATTGTTTATTATGTACAAAAAACCTACTACACTCCGCAAAATAATTGTCGCGATAGACGAAACGAAAATAACTGGCTTGCTTTCTATGAGAGAGAGAGAGAAACACGCGCACGCCGCACCGCTTACTACTATAGCAAAAACTGTCGTTACAACTTTTGGTCTTAATTTTTTCCGTCCAGCACCCTTTCGCAACGCGCGATAAGGAACTTCGTTCCAATAATAGTGGGCAAATGTATTTACAAGCCATAAAATTATGCAGGAGTAACTAAAAACTATACTGATATCAACGCTAAAAGAATTGTCTGCGACGGCCTCTGTGGTTAAGCGGGCTAAACCTTCACCGGCCTATCTCACTGCAACGCAGAGGCTCCGGGTTCGATTCTCGGTATAGTAAATTTCAGAAACGTATTTTATCCTTTATTTAATATGGTCTGGGTAGCTGGGATCGGCCCCAGAGTGGTCCGTTGTATATTACCCATAACACAAGCGTCACTTGCTCACTTTGGGGATATACAATGTGTGTTTGTCTGCCTATTATTATTACTTATTATTATCAAAATGAGTTCCGAAACAATAAAAATATATGTAAAAAGGTTAGGAGAAATTAATTATTGCAAATACGTCGCACATTCGTCGAAGTTTATATATCGATATTGGTGCGGCGGCAATGGATTGTAACTGGGCGGCAAACGTCTTTGGGAAATGAAAATCTAGGTTACCTGGACTCGACAGCTGCTGTAGGCTTCCTGGCCGGCCGGCTGTGGTCTGAGCACCCTTAGTTTTGCAATAACTATCACTTCACACGCGTGCGTTCGTAGCGGGATCGATTTACACTCGTAGATGCCAGTGAGGGTGGCAAGCGGCGTATGCGCGCGGGGGTGAGGGAAGGATTGGGGGAGGTTTACGTTTTACCGCCAGGTGGCGTTACCAGATTTACTAGCGACACGGTGTCAATGATCTAGACTGACTGTTTATCTAAAATCCCAAAGTTTACCTTGGCTGATGGTATTTCCAAATGTACGCAAGCACCAAGCTTCATCTTCGGTCTTATCCCATCATTCTTCATCACAAAGTCTACAGGCTTTTCGTCGTCGGGTAGACGTTCCACTTGCACCACCTTTAACACTGGTGGTGACTTTAAAGACGATTGGGAGCGAGGTGACCTATGAGGTGGTAGTATATGGTAGTTAAAAATAAGCCTCGGATACACAGGCAAATATTTCAAGGTCTTTAGGGCAAAATCCTAAATTATGGTAAATAGCGAAAAACAATCAATGTATGGAAATTAGGATATTTAGTTCAAAAACAACCCTTTCACTTTGTATATATATGTATATACATATAGGAATATATGTAAACAAAGGGTCGAAATAATGTATTAAGTATTAACAAGAATACAGTAGCTATGTGTAATTTTTGTGCCCAACATATATGTATATGCCATATATATACATATAACATATACATATAACAGAAGTAGTCAAATGTAGTAAACGGAAGTCGTATAACTGGATGTCAACGTAGAAGCATTTATTATCAAGCTAAAGTGGCGCCACAGCATTACCGGATATTGTCACTGCAGCGCGCTACGAGGACCTTATAAATACACGGTGTTCGGGCAGAGGAGGGGCAGTCTTAAACCGACAGTCTACGAGTCTACAACCGTGATTCTACGTTCATCGGTTTAACAGAGCGGAAGCTCTGTTGGACAAAAGGCCCATAGTGTATTGTGGTCGATAATTACTGTTCGATATTGGCAGGGCCGGATTTAAATTTGTGCCGCCCTGGGGCACTGAAGAAAATGCCGCCCTATGACTTAAATTTTATTTTAATAGTTTTGAAATCTTATTTTTTAAGAATTAGAATAACTAATTGATTGCAGGAAGTTTATATGTATAATATATTATATATAATACATAATAAATAAATATATATTATTAATATATATTATATTTATAATAATATATTATATATTATTGGATAATTCTCCAATTTTAGGAAAATTCATTAATCAATGAAAGTTTCTGTTATCAAAAAGACGTACATAATTTGAAAATATTTTTAATTCTTCAAAAAAACTACATACATTTATCAATTCCAAAAAATAAAAATATCAACTTTCAGTTTTTCAAACCCAAATTAATTAAACTATTTGAACAGTTTTTACTTAAATTTCCTATATTATAATATACAACATTTTAATTTGATACATAATACTTAAATTATATTTCTTGAAAGATAAAATGTTTATTTAAAAGAATTAGTTAATTATATATTGTATAGAATTTTTTTTTCACTTTCCAAATTTTGCCGCCCTGGGCACTAGCCCCGACTGCCCCTAATGTAAATCCACCACTGGATATTGGCAGTATTCTTTAAGGGCAAATTGCTGCTCGACATCTGACAAGCGTGGAGACGACTCTTGGAGTTGTCTTAATATTTCTGTGTATTACTGTACTGTCTTTAACATTGTAATTGTAATAATTCTAGTGTAATAAACTTTGATTATAACATTTTAGATTATTATTATATTATACTCCGAGTGGGACCCGCTCCCGGCGGGAGTAAATCCGACATATTATATATATTATTTGCACACACAGCTTCCTGGGTCGACATCGGCTCCATGAACTTATAGGCCGAGTTGAATGAGTGGTGTGGGCCTTGAGGGGAGAGCAGCAATTTGCGGCTTTATAGGCGTAATTTTTATACATTATATATCTGTATGATTACACCAACACTTCCCGATCATAGCCAACCACGTTACACGTAGGCGTAACGTGTAAATTAAGCAGTAGTTTATATTTATTTTATTTATAATTTTATTTCAGGAAAACATGTCCCATAATATTAATACATATTAAATTACATTATTCAGATTAAAATTAATATACAATTTAAAAAGTTACACATACACACATATTCACATTCACACTTATACACATATATATACCACAAGTTATACTTCGGCTATACTATTATGCATAGCGCAGCAGTGCCTTTATATTTTTTTTGAGGCGAGGGAAAATGCTACCGGTTTACGCACTACTGGGTCGTTGCTAGGAAAACGACACCGTCAGATCGGGGGAGGTATCACTGCAGCAATAGTACGCTCTTGGCAGTGACCGCCCGCGATCGACTTCAGCTAGTGTGGTGACTCCGAGCGATGCCGCACGGGCGAGCAACCCCAATACCCACTAAAAACCCCCTCCTCCCTGTCGACCCTGCGCTTTGGTTTGTGATGGAAAGGCTGAGATTTGGAACATAAAATGCGCAGCAGTGCCTAACGTAGGTACAGTCTACCCTATATGCGGCCTCACCAGGGCTTTATAAAGCACAACGCGTTGTCGCGGAGTAAGATTATGAATTAATGGTTTTTCTTTCTTTCTATAAGTCAAATCCAGATAGACAGAAGCCCTACCATCTGGCTGTGGGTCGTTTCGTCGCCTCTTATGACAAGGGCGGCTTGCCGTACGAGGCGACAAAACAAGAGTAATAGCCGCAGCAATTAAAGCTACATGAATCTGGCTATTGACTTTAAAGCTGAAGGAAGTGCTCATATTGGCATCGTGCAAATTGATTTGAAATCAATACAGCGTTATGAAATCTGACTGACTTCATTCAATATTCAAGTCAGTAGCTGGAACAATGTAAGTTGGCTTTTAGTATATTTTCCCAGTAGCTGCACGGAACGAACTTACTGTTCCAATGGTGTGACTTTCGCATAATATCTTTCTTTCTTGCATCCTTCAATATCGCTCGAAGACTGTGATGCTTCGGATATGAGGCCCGGTGCAAAATCTTGCTGTCCAACATTAGAAACCAGACGAATTTGATTGACTGCATACAAAATGATACAATTATTTTTATATTTTACTAGTTTAGTTTACTACGTCCACGTGGAATTTTTTCACGAAACCCTAATTTCAAAGTAGCTTAAGTTACCCTTTATAACAACTTATAACTGTCAACTATCAAAATCGGTCCAGCCGTTTCAGAGATTAGCCGGAACATCTAGACAGACAGATAGAAATTCGAAAAAGTTCATTTTCGTAATCTCCTGGTCCGAATTATCTCCCCTGATTTTATAAACTTTTTTCTATTTTAATTATCTGTATAGATAGGTTCGAGTTTGACCGACATTGCACCAAATGTCAGATCGAAATGTCTAAGATGGGGCACTCTTACCTAGAAGACACCTATTCACGTCAGACTTGAAGATAGATACCTATTATCCCTGCAAATTGCTAATGCGCTGGAACCTTGTCAAATTAACATTCACGTGACGTCATCCGCAACTCAATATGTACTCGCCGGCTAATGATGCTATCAGTACTGAGTGTTCGGATACGGTTACGTCACCAAAATGGCGGCCAGGCGCAACAACAATGTGCGGTGATAATAAATTGTATGATTTTGGAAAAACAGACGACTGTAAAAAGTTTTATCTTCAGCGTTACGTATGATAAAAGTGGAAATATAGCTTTTTGTCCGCTTTGTTGATATTTCCAACATTCATACATTGGTGGCGTGAGCTCGTGCGTCTGTTTGTCCGATGATAAAAAACTTCAACGGATAAGTGGAAAAACGAATCGCAACGGACAAGTGGAAAAACGAATAGCAACGGATAAGTGGCAAAACGAATCGCAACGGACAAGTGGAAAAACGAATGGCAACGGATAAGTGGAAAAACGAATCGCAACGGACAAGTGGAAAAACGAATCGCAACGTACAAGTGGAAAACGAAGCGCAACGCACAAGTGGAAAATCTTCAACTGACAAGTGATAAAATGAATCGCAACAAAATTTTGACTTGAAGTTTTACGGGCAGGTTTTCAAATTGGACAAGTACATTAACAATCTGCCCGTAAAACTTCAAGTTAAAATTTTGTTGCGATTCATTTTATCACTTGTCAGTTGAAGATTTTCCACTTGTCCGTTGCGCTTCGTTTTCCACTTGTACGTTGCGATTCGTTTTTCCACTTGTCCGTTGCGATTCGTTTTTCCACTTATCCGTTGCC
Source organism: Dendrolimus pini (assembly GCA_949752895.1). Lineage (NCBI taxonomy): Eukaryota > Metazoa > Arthropoda > Insecta > Lepidoptera > Lasiocampidae > Dendrolimus > Dendrolimus pini. The sequence continues at coordinate 6,006,751 of OX457153.1, forward strand.
ATTCGTTTTTCCACTTGTCCGTTGCGATTCGTTTTGCCACTTATCCGTTGCTATTCGTTTTTCCACTTGTCCGTTGCGATTCGTTTTTCCACTTATCCGTTGAAGTTTCACTTCTAATATGTGTCCCAGCACACATTTCGATTTTTCGCAGGTTTACTGCAAATTATGATTTGGTTAGGTTAAGTACATTTTAATGGTGTATGTAATACGCTACCCACGCACCGACCATTTTTTACGTCAACACTTTTGTTGTTCGTTGTCGTTCACTTTTGTTGTGACTTTCGAAAAACTGAACAGTTGGCAAAGTTTTCTTGTTGTTATTTTTGTTTACTCAACAAACTCTATTTATTTATTTATATTTTTTTACACATACCACAAATAGAGGCAGTGATGCCTTGTCACGTGGAGAGCAGAGCTATAGTTCGATGCAAACTTAAGTTTGCCTCCATTAATAGCGGCTCGGAACAACGCACTTTCCGATGCGCAGAATGCGATTTTAGGTATTAGAGGGACGAGGTCGTCGGAGAACGAGGTATATCCTCGCTCGCTCTCTCGCTCGCTTTCTCGTTTGCGGGACTTCCCCGGCGCTCGGCTCGGCTCACCAAGTCTGCCACTTTAGCGCTTTCGAAGCTAGATATAGCGCTTTTTAGGGCAACCCAGCTCCCAATTTTATTAAGCAACTTCCAGCGCAAAATCTTGCGCTTTTTATAATATGCAAATATCTAATTAATTTTATAATAAATATATTTATGAATATCTAGACTAATATTATAAAGAGGAAAGATAAGATTGGTTTTTGCTTGCATGAAGAGGCTCCGAAATTACTGAACCGATTTGAAAAATTCTTTCACTGTTGGCAAGCTACGCTATCCCCGGGTGACATAGGGTATATTATATTTACAAAAAAAATAGGGATCATTACTAAAACTCCAATAATGTAGTCCAAGGTATAAAAAAATACCTAAAATCGCGTGCGCTGCGAAAACTATTGATGATAAAATAACAAATAAAATAAATTACTGAACCGATTTGAAAAATTCTTTCACTGTTGGCAAGCTACGCTATCCCCGGGTGACATAGGCTATATTATATTTACAAAAAAATTAGGGATCATTACTAAAACTCCAAAAATTTAATCCAAGGCATAAAAAAAATACCTAAAATCGCGTGCGCTGCGAAAACTATTGATGATAAAATAAAATAATGTACTACGACTTTGTAGAACACATCATTATTTACAAAAAGTATCGCGACAACATATATCTAACTATTATAGTTATGCCACAATAAGCGTTTTTTTATTATAATAAATTAATTAAAATGCCGCCGCTAGAAAAGGCTTTTTATTTGTATCTTGATATTAATCCTTATCAAAATAAATTACTTCATATTCAAGACTGCTTCAATAGCTTTATATAACTTTTTGAATTATTCAATTCGGACATTCCATTCGAAAGATATCACGAGTTTAAAAATGTAAGAATTGGTGACGGTGATCACGTGACTGTGACATCTTTTCGTGAGTCAAAACTCCATAAGACCCCCTCTATATAGAAGTTTCACTTCAAAAAAGGCGAAGGAGAAAAATAATTCGTGCAACTCCGCGGCACACTCGCCTATAAAATAGCGACTACGACTCTGCGTCGATGATCTACGCTCTGAAACCTCCTATCGAGTATCCGGTTATCGCCTATCAGCTCCTTTTCTTCTTCTTATTGCATGAGTTCAGCAGACAGGCAGACGTCTCGATGGAAAGCGGTTACCATCACCTATGAACATATGTAACACTCAAAGTGCTGCAGCTCTCTTAAGGGAGACTGGCACCTGGCCACTAATGCCGGAACACAACTCAAGTTTGTTATGGCGGCATACTCTAGATCAGGATACACATCCAGACGGGCAAATACACTACCACCTGGCTGAGGGTAGTTTTGTAGCCCCTTACGACATATCGCCTGGCCGCAGAAAATTGTATTCTTTTTCCGTTCCTGTACGTATAGCTTCGTAGCTCTTTTCTAAATTAACTCAAAGGCTGCTACTTGAGAATCTAATACACAAATTTTAAGTTGTGGGTGGGCGTAGAGCATAGGGGGGAGGTATACTTACCCCTACGACAACCCCTAAGGTCCGGAGGTCTTAATTTTTAATTTTTTTTATAGAAAGAAAGAAAGTTATAAACGTAACCTCACTAATTTTTGTTGTAAAATTGTGCCACTTTTGATAATAACAAACCGTGATTTGTGTTTATGAATGTACTCATGAATTACATATAACCGCCAGAACTTTTTGTAACACTAAAACTGTTTTCAATGTAGAAATTGTTTTTGAACTTTGAAAAGATTTTTCAATTTTGTACCTATGACCGAAGTGCAACATTAGCGAACAAATCAGTGAAAATACGTGAGGTAATGTTTGTTAAAAAAAGTATATTTCAAGATCTCCGGACGTTAGGGGTTGTAGTAAAGGTAAGTGTCTCCCCACTCCCCACTCCCCACTTCACCACCCCACTACTTAAAATTCCTGTATAAAGAAGCTATATATTTACCTACTCGAATAACTTGACCCTGGTATGTCCCAGAGATTACAGCAGACTCCATGCAAGATCGTGTTTGTACTTGGTAGGTAAAGGTTCAGCAACTAAAGTAGGTACTGCCTCACCTTTGATAGTATTCAAATTTTTTTGCCAGCTAGTTGTGCAACAGACTCCATTTAGGAGCCAAAATTAAGAGTTAAGTAAGCTCAAGGGAATTGGGATGAACATCCCGTCGATGGCAACCGAGATAGATCTTGTCATCTGTAGAAAAATATATAGTAAATATACTTACGCGAATAACCTTTTAAAAGATCCCATCGTGTTTTCAATCGCCTCATTATATTACTTTTTGGTTCATTTGAAACTGTTGTTATGTTTTAAATATAATTTTTGACATTGACAAGCTGTACACGTTTTTGACTATCAATGTCAGAACCATAGGAGCATTTCTAATTTTGAATGTATATTCAAATTATAAATAATGTGAATAAAAACTTAATCAAATAGTATATTGAATATATGGAGAAACTTAATTAAATAGTTAAAAATAAACTAAATTATTAATAAATTAATATAAAGTATGTAAGAAATCGCTCCCAGAGGAAAGCTTGGCCAGAAGGCTGGCTGCATTGCCTCGCTTTATGGCGGTGCTGAATCAGCCTTCTGATCACGGGTGGTATCAAAAAGTTTCTTACAAATTTCTTTGAAGAATGGCCCCACAGACCTAAAGTTTAAACTCCAAACGCCACAACTATGTAACCCCTTCCTAGGGTTCTATATTTGCCTCGTTTGAGATCTTCAGCTGTTGAAGCAGCGTTACCAGCCCCTGACTTAGTCAGTGAAAGATGTGATACCGCCAGAGTGACAACACATCTTGTGTCCCACACAAGCGGCCTTCCCATCTTCCAAGGAATAACAATTTTTGAATGTTTAGAGGTGTAGAGACTGAACCAAGTGTTTCTATGGACGGAACTCTACGATAATTAATTACCACTGATATTTTCCAGTGCTTATTTGTATCAGCAATTGATTTCCTATAGATTCTTAGTATGGTTGCATTTTGTAAAATTCAAATCCCTTCTTTTATTAACAACGTTGCAGGCAATAAATAAATAACTTTGAATATTTTTGGGACTGGATCAGTATTGTGAATTAATAAATACATTACATGACCTCTCGAAGTGTACTAGGGATGCATAGTCTAGACGGATTTGCTCTCCCTAATATGTAAGTCTTATTTCAGTGAATGTTTGAAGAGTGAATGATTTGCTGTTAAGACTGTAACCCCTCACATATAATGTTTTTTGGTTGCGGTATAAAAAAATCAAAACATTAATCACATTTATTAAGTAATTGCGCCACTTAGTTATTACTGTATTTAAATAAGAAAACGTATAATGTGACCTCTTAAATTGTATTAGGATCGCATAATCTACGTGAAAGTGCCTTCCCTAATGAAGAATTCGTGTTTCAGTACTTCAGTGAATGTCGTAACAGAGAACGCATTGCAGGCGGCTCGGTCCTTAGGTGCTGTCGAAACTATTCCCCGGAGGTAGTATCTGGTGACTCCGGTATGTTCTGTTGCTGGGAATACCAGCCCTCCACCACTGTCACCGCTGCAGAGTGCCGTGCCTAAATTTACAATAAAATAATAGTACTGATATTGTATACATCAAAGTATAGACAAAGAGAAAGTGGTGTATTTTTAACCAACTTCGAAAAAAGGAGGAGGTTCTCAATTCGTCGGGATCTTCTTTTTTGTTGCTTTTTTATGTATGTTCGCCGATTACTCCGTGATTTATGATCCGATTTACGTGATTCTTTTTTGTTCGACGCGGAATAGCTTCCAATTGGTTCCCTAAAAATTTTACATAGTTTGGCCTAGTAGTTTTCATTTTACGAACATTTTTTTGTTCTCGTTTCTTGGGACCTATATTTTTTAAGAAGCGCGGCACCATTCGTAAGTCCACCCATACATAGCTAGACACTAAAAAGTAACAAATAAAAAAAAATCGTTTAAAAAAATCGACTTCAAAAACTAAAAAACTAAAATGTATAAAATAACTTATTTCTAAAGCTATTATTATTAATATATATTATCTAAAACATCTTGAAGTCGGTGCAAAGTAAAACATAAAAATTATTATATTTTGAAAATTACTAAGCACCGACTTTAAGATGTTTTAGATAATATATATTAATAACAATAGCTTTAGAAATAAGTTATTTCATACATTTTAGTTTTATAGTTTTTGAAGTCGGTTTTTTAAACGAAGTTTTTATTTTTTATTGGATTTAAAGAGGCTATGTCTTGTTGACCAGTTTTATTATTAAAATTAACTACGGTATAATTTGATAGAATATTAAAGGATGTCTTACCGTTGCCATATCCAGCGCATATCTTATCGCTAGTTATGTATTCTAGGAAGTTTCCTGGGATTTGCTCTTGGCATTTGATAGTGTCCACGTAAGGAAGATCGACCACCTTTAGAATTGGGGAAGCATCGCCATCTTCTGACGTCAGACCCCAACCAGCCACCTAAAATTTAAAAAACGCATTTCAAGAAATTTTACACCACTGCACAAAAAATGAAAATAAATATATAGAGAAAGAGATAACTCTTTATTGCACACCAAAACATACAATAACAAAAACAGAGCATATTTACAATATTTTCAAGGCGATACAATAGGCGGCCTTATCGCTGAAAGCGATCTCTTCCAGGCAACCTAAATCAAAAACAAATTTGAATCAGGCGATGTAGGTGGTGCAGGAAAAAGGCAATGGACACATAAATACTCAAACTAATTTAAAAAATAAATATACAAATACATACATGTCGGAATAGTATTTGTTATTATAAAGTAACCATATGATGGCGCTAGTGGAATGTGCACCGGATGCACCATTTGAAAATTATAATTTAGTCATTCGATTAACCAGTGAAATATTCTGACGTCTCCCTTCTCTAGCAATCGCCTATAAAACGAGCTGCGCAGTTGAGACGACACGCACATAGAGTATATTGAATATATGGAGGACACGCATTTCAAACGACTGCGTCGTGGTGCAAGGACCACTGTCTCTCGACAGTCAATACTGCCCGATAATTGCATGTGGAACATTGTCTTTGACAATTAGTACTATTCTTATTACAATTTTATTATTCTATTTATTTATTTTCAAAAAAATTTCATCAAATAAAAAATATATATAACGAATTTTTTTTATAAAAAAATAAATAACTTTATTCTTTTATAAAAATACATCAGAAATAAAATACATATTTAATAAAAAAAATAGAAAATCTTGCGGATCACCGCCAGCGGGGCCTCAGGTCCAAACTACCGGTGGTTAGGGCTCCAGAGATAGGAACCTCCTCACAATTCGTGCCGTGTCCAAGAGTGCTGCCTTCTGTATCTGGCCCTTCACCCAGCCTCCCAGCGAAAGCCTCTCTAGATGACGGTCGAGGCTTTTCTCTATAAGACCATTGACGGTTACAATTATCGGCACAATGCTCGTTGACTCCAGCCGCCACATAGCGGTAACCTCGTGAGCAAGATTTAAGTATTTACTTAGTTTTTCTTTTTCTTTCTTCACGAGGTTATCGTCATGCGGGATACTGATGTCAACGAGTATTGCTCGTCGCGCAGATCGATCTATTATCACGATATCAGGCTTATTGGCTACAATAGTCCTGTCCGTGATAATTGATCGATCCCAGTAGAGCGTAATACAACTGTTTTCAAGAACTGGCTCCGGCAAGTACTGGTAATAAGGCACCTCCGTTTCCACAAGATCGTATCGAAGGGCAAGTTGCTGGTGGATAATCCTGGCTACGAGGTTATGTCTGTGCAAGTATTCGCCGTTAGAAAGATGTGAACAGCCGGAAACAATATGCCTGAGGGATTCACTTGGGCGATGACATGCCCGACAGATGTCCAAGATGCCATCCTTCAGGATATATTTCCGGTAGTTATTAGTCTTAATAACTTCGTCCATAATTGCAAAGGCAAACCCTTCGGTTTCTCCGAAGAGGTTACCGAACCGTAGCCAGTTTACCGACGCTGACAGGTCTACATCGGGCCCTGTTAAGGCCCGATAAAACCTGCCATGCAGCGCCTTGCTCTTCCATACGTTGATGCGGTCGGAGGCGCTCAGTACTGCCAGATTGCACCAATTCTCGTTAGCCAACGAGAGCGAGGTAAGACCTTTATCTTTATGCAGGCCCACGTCCATCTTAAGGAAATACGCCCTGAGATTGTTCACCTCGCGATTATGCAGATCCTTGGCATTTAGAAAGCCTCGGCCTCCACATCTTCGCGAGATGTACAATCTCATTACTGATGAACGTGGGTGATGCATACGATGTTTTGTCAGCAGGCAACGGACTCTTCGATCTAGGGCGTCCAGCTCCGTTTGAGTCCACCTAAGTATGCCAAAGGAGTATGCTAACACGGGCATAACCCAGCTGTTGAAGGCTCTGACCTTATTTCCACCTGAGATAAGGCTGGTTAGAACCTTCCTCAAGCGGCAAAAGAATCGGTCCTTCACCGTCTGTTTTACGTCCGCGTCGGCTATACCTAAGGACTCTGACATACCCAGGTACTTGTATGTTTCGGTTTCGGAGAGGGATTTAAGAGACATGTTCTCTGAAAGTTGTAAATTCACGAATTCACAACTTTCCCTCGCCGCACATGCATGACCGCACACTTTTCTATCCCGAATTCCATACTAATTGACTTACTGAAGCGTTCTGTTGTCTTCAGTAATTCAATCAAGTCTGGTTCGTTGGATGCGAAAAGTTTGAGGTCATACATATACAGCAAGTGTGACATGATCTCACCCCCTCTTCGAAACCGATAGCCTAGCTTTGAGGACTCTAGCAAAGTGCTAAGAGGGTTCAATGCTAGGCAAAACCACAAGGGACTCAGACTTATTACAATTATTATTGCATTATACTCCGAGTGTCATCCGCTCCCGGCGGGAGTGAATCCGACATACATATATACATAGTCATAAATATAATATTTACTAATAAAATTGGTTGTTTTTAAATTATTATTATTATTGGTGTTTTAATAAGCATCATGCATCAATACTATATATTATAATTCGTAAAGCATAAACTTGGGGTACAAAAATTGCGGAGATGTATGAAATTTCGCACACTTATGATTATATATAGAGAAGAAGCGACGAATGCTAATATTTTGTTTAATTAAGCATATAAAAATACATAAAAAAACATTACACACACTACCATGTATTTGACACCCACGCATATAATTATAGGTATACTCTTTTGGTTTATTGTTCAAGTCAAATTAACAGTATAGCCTTGGCGAAATCTGTGATTGTAGTAGATATATATAGTCCTTGAAATTTCGACCACGGGCGACCACTAGTAAATACATAAGGCTTCTCGCCCAGGGCAACTTTTTGTAGCGATGTTGTCGCGCGTTTAGTGCGTGCGACAGCATCGCTACTAATGCGTATTTGTCGCATTTGCAACGCGCTACAGTAGCGATGCCAGTGCGCTACTGCATTGCGACTGTATTGTATGGGCGATGCAAACGCGCGACCGTGTCCGACGACATCGGGGAGAGAACGGAGGAAGGGTGGCGCGTGAATGGGTAACCGAGCATCAGTGCAACACAGACAGGTCAAGAGCTGTTATGCTTGCGCGTGACAGAAGCGCGACAGCATCGCGACCCCGTGGTAGGCGAGGGCATACAGCTAGCGACCGCTTCGCGACTGTATCGATCCCGACACGCGATGGCATCGCTACTGCATCGTTACAAAAAGTCGCCGTGGGCGAGGGGCTTTAGACAGTCAAAGTACAAACGTTCATTTGAAAACAATGCTAGTTGTTAGGCTTAAAAATTGCACAGCTGAACTATGCTCGTACAAAATTGACAAGGCTTTGAATTTTTACAAGATGATAAGAAGTATCTCAACTGATTTAACTTTGAAGTATTTAATGCCTTTTGGAAGGTTTTTATTTTTTTATTGCAGGAGTTCAGCAGACAGGGAGACGGCCCATGTGATGGCATACGGTTAACATCACCTATGAACATTTGCAACATCAAAAGTGCTACAAATGCGCTGCTGCTCTCTTAAGGGAGACTGGAACCTGGTCACTAATGCCGGAACCCAACTGAAGGTTGTTATGGCGGCATACTTGAGACCAGGGGTGGTAGCCATCCAGTCGGGCAAATACCCTACCACCTGGCTTTGGGATATTTTAGGAAATTGTATTTTTCCTTCGTTCCTGCACGGATATTGTTTCAAATGTAAATTGTTCTCCTTTAGACTCCGACACTCCCTAATACATCCAAAAGCGACAGTAGAATGACGAGATAGCCAAATAAAACATGATACCTTGCCCAAATTTTGGTGTTGCAGTTGCCTTTGATTGAAATAAGGATCGAAGCTTAAGCAGACGGGTCTTATGTGGGTCTGTAATTCCACCTCCGCCGACAGAGTTACCAGGGCTATATCTTCCTGGAAATTTGCTGCGTTTCCTCTAAATTTTGTTGGTAACTTGATATCTTTAACCTGAAACAGAAGAAAGTCGCTTTGAGGTCTTCTTGGCATGATTTAGCCAGGTTTTCGTTGTGGTAGCACTATTCTGGAAGCATTATCTAGATTATAGCTCCTAAGACCGGCTCGAAAGGCCATAATACCATGCCCTCCAGAATATCGGTGTGAAATAGCTTTGAGCTAATTGTATTTAGTACGGTGAATGAGTGCTGCAGTTTCCCAATTTCCCCCTATCCCATGCCCCTATCCTGACCTCTGTATTATTTTCCAATTTCATCCTCGCTATCCTATTACAAAGTCTGGCAACGCGTTAGCATCGTCTCTGATGTTGCAAACGTCCATAGGCGACAGTAACGATTTTGTGTCAGGTCCATCTGTGTGTTTGCCTGCTCCCAGAGTAAAAAAAAGGTTTCTAATATTACTATCAGGTCCATTATCTTACGGATGGTACAAATTTGGATAGGCACAGGAATTATAGGTATCCGTATTGAGTGAAACTGACCGCAAACGAATGAAACTCCTTTCCCGATCAAACGAATTATCTTGTTGTATCCATAATGAAAATGAATGGAGTGCTTTGTTCGTATAAGTAGTATATGGACCATATACCGCTGCCGCAGACCAAGGCGTCTGATTGTCTGATGTTGAAAGGGAAACGGTGAGATCAGATTGAAAAGCTCAACTGTACTGTGTAGATAGGCGATATTACAGACACTGGATTTCGTCATCATTGTCTAACAGCCTCCTGACTGTTCTTTGAATCTACTCTAGTATTTTTTGCCGAGCCACCCCGAAGATGAACGGCATTTCGTATTTACATTTAGATGTGTGATGATGAATAATTATGATGAAATTTAATTTAATTATGATTTAATTAAATTTTGAAACTCCATACATTGTACTTTATACAGCGTCAGAAGCTATTCTGGATTAAACGTATCTATGCAGGAATGGAGAAAACACTCTAAATCCTGCACCCGTACTGCATGTCGTAAGAGGTGATAAAACAACCCACAGTCAGGTGGTAGGGCGTTTGCACGTATGGATTACTATTACTTTTACTTTAAAATAACTTAGAGTGTTATGCCGCCATGACACTCTTAAGTTATTTTCTGGCAAAAGTGGCAAAGATCCGGTACAGTCACCCTCCCCTTCGAGGCCGAGAGCACAGGATCTTTAGTGTTGCTATTGTCCGTAGGCGACGGCAAACACCTGCTATCTGGTAGACCGTCAGTCCACCTACTGTAGGTACTCCAAGGAGGTTCCTAGCGAAGGTAGAACTTACGTCAAATTTTTGTGCACCTATATCCACCGGATCATTCCAAGGTCTGTATATTTTTCCTAAAGCCACCGCGAATTGGCTCTCCGGGAGTTGTCCCATTTCTCCGTCATCCGCCCAGAAGCAATGCGCAGCTGAAATTAAAAATTAAGCATTCTTTTATATGCGATATTTAAATAAAATAATTACGTTCCACAGTACGCATATTTGGCAGATAGGACGCTACCACAGTATCCACGCAAGTAACTTCCCACACTATGCGTGTGACCCATCTTCTAGGGCACGAACTTTTTCTACATACCTGATATTACGACTGTTGTCGACACCAATGTTCCTCCGCATATCTGCCCATAAGGATCGGTGGTTTTTGTGTATATGCCGGCATGCCACGGCATCTCACCTCGTTTAGCCAGTTTCCCACCGATCACTAGTTTCGTCGCCCCTGGTGTTATCCTGCCACACTCTAAAAAAATACATACACTGTTTAAGTTGCCTATATCGCTGTCAGTGTGAAATAATGTGGAGAGGATAGGTCTTCATGATTTCGCGCATGGCAAAGGATTGAAAGTCGTTGCCGGAGTCTGTTTTTCTTGATACAGCCTGGTGGTATGAACTGAGAAGTCGGATTTGTTTGTTTGTTTTAGGAAATTAATTCGGGTACTTTCCCAAATTATATAACATAAAAACCCTATCGCGGGCCTACACGGGGATATACATTATTTTTAGCAAAGTATCCGTAGTTGTGTGGTCTCCTGGACAGACGAATTTACCCGCAGCGAGTGTTATTGGATATTCGCAGTCGTCAACATATATTATTTATATTTATCTAGAACAATCATTCTCCAATCGATTTAATTAATTTTCGATTCTGTTGTTGTTTTAAAACTTAAAGTAGATTCTACATTAATTCTATTGTTATAAATCTCAACTGTGCCTTTAACAAGTATACGTTAAACCGATGTTTGACCAAACCTGCTTCACACGTAGCCACGTAATTCCAGCTGCCTTCAATGCATCTCATCTGTGGTAAATAATTGTGTGAATAATAATTGGGTTTCTTGCACTCTGGTAAAACTTGTGTGTTTGATGGTTCGTACTGGTTGCAGATTCTCGTTCCTGTCACAACACCTGTCACCAAGCAATAGTATTCCACACTAGCATGTTTGTTCAGTTTGCAGATTGCTGCAACAAATAAATATGATAATTTTAATTTAAATCGGTCTGTACTTGCTAAAGCAAGTGTCGCGACGATAGCAAGAGACCGGACGGTATGTCTTTGGTGCCATGGAAGATGGGAAGACCATTAGTTTGGGACGCAACGTGCGTTGACACTTTGGCAGCGTCCCATCTTTCCGATACAGCTGTGGTAGCTGGTGCTGCCGCCCGACAAGAGGACCTAAAACGCCGCAAATATGCATCCATTGGTAGTGGATATATATTTGCGGCTTTTGGTGTCGAAACTCTCGGGCCATGGGATCCAGAAGCCCATCGCCTTTATCGAGACCTGTCAAAACGGTTGATAGATGTCTCACGAAACCAAAACGCAGGTCTATATTTTGGGCAACGCATAAGCGTTGCCATACAACGTGGTAATGCGGCCAGCGTTTTGGGCACGTTCCCGACTGATGGTGATTTGGGACCTATTTATTATTTGTAGTTTTTATCTTTTATAAATTAAGTTGTATATATATTTTTAGAATAGGTAAATATGACATGTAAAATTTAATAATTTTGTAAAAACAATAAATGATTAACTAAAGCAATGACTTTGATTTGCTCCAGGTTTAGATTTATAATATTGATTTACTTTACACAGATACACGACCTATGTTTCTTTATAATTGCACTTAATATGTTTATATTGTATAATTATATTAGGCAAAACCCTGTCACTGAAATAAAAAATTTGATGTGCACTTCTTTGCATAGCTCAAAACGTGTTTATTCTAACCTCGAGATGGATTCTTGATGTACTGAAGTATCCTTTTAGATCCATAATCCAAATAAGAATGTTAGGAGAGGTGTGTGATATTACAAGAATGGATGGATGAGGATGTACCTACGTATGACCCCAAAAATTGTGCCCGAAATTGATTTGAAAAGTAGATTAAGGTATGGACATGTAATTACATTAACCTGGAACAAAGTACAACATGTAAATTGTTTTACTCCATCATGGTGCAAACATTTACAAGTGGGTATATAACAAATACTTGTCACAATCACATTAAATTACACAAATCTAACAAAATTAAATATAGTGTTATTAAAAGGTGTGACGTGAGCAATGTCGACGTCACGATTGTTGGCTACTTGTTGACGACCCATATTCGAGTTCTCAAAATAGAATTTCAAGAGTCGGTGTCGTATATTCCAAGAGCCGGTGTCGTATATTCCAAGAGCGTTGCGAATTCCCAAAAAGGTCCGTCCCGTTCGGCGGCTCAAGCAATAATGGTGGTTTTTTTTTATATGACTTGACTTTATGTTGTTGGTCCGAAGACCTCACAACTTTACCGGGGATGTTGGGGCGAGCGCCATCGCGAAGCGAAGGCGCTCGAGCCCGGGAAGCAACTTGCTCGAGGGAGCTCCCTAGGGAGTTTTACCTCGGCTGGACTGTTGCCATGAGAGTGGGATGGATCTAACGATGCCCACCATAGGGCGGCACAATGAAGTAATTGGAAACGGGCGACGGGTAATATTATAATAAAGCCCGAGGGGAAGGATCCCGGCAGACCGGGATCGGCGGATCGCCGCGGCCTACGCTATCTTACTGCCGTTTCGCAACGTGTTATGGCTGGGAGAGAAGAAACGGTGAAAGAAACTTCCCAGCAACACGCCTAGTCTATCCTGTGGGGGGGCTATGTCTCCTAGCGTCCCTCATGAGGACGTGGAGAGATCGTGATTGGCGGCGTCTGAGACGCCGCCGTCTGTGTCTGTCTGTCGGTGCCTGCCAGCCTGACGTCCTAACCGTGGGCGGGCTGATCCGGGTCAGCCGTTTTGTAATAGCGTCGACCTTGTCCGTGAGGACGTTACGCGATCGTCGCACGAGAGCCTTTCGCCGAGGCTTGTAATCGGACGCGGACACGACGAGTGGATTTCGATGGTGCGGCGCGAGATCGAAATACATACGCGAGATGGACGTAATGTAGTTTTTGATGGAGGGAAGCTCTAGATCGCGATGGAGGTCGACGTTTCGCATATAGAGGGGAGCACCGACGGCTCTGCGCATGAATTTATTCTGCACGATTTGCAGTTTATTTAAAAGGGTAGGCTTGGCATGGCCGAATACCACACTCGCGTATGTCATGATCGGGCGGATGCATGTTTTATATAGAGTAAGCTTGTGTCTGAGGGACATTTTGCTTCGGTTATCTATCATGGGTGCTAGACGACCCATCACAAATCGCGCTCTATTTCGGACTATAGTGATATGCTCATTGAAGCGCAAGTTCTGATCTAGGGTGACACCCAGGTATTTGGTGTGCTTTGCCCAGGGGATTTCTTGGTCATAGAGCGAAATGGCTTTTAGGCGAAGGGAAGCGCGTTTGGGGGAGCGAAGCGTGCCCGGGCAAAAGAACATTGCTGCGCTCTTCTCCGGATTCACCTCTATCCTCCATTTGCGAAACCATTTGCCTAACTCTGTGTCAGCTATCTGCAGCCGGACACAGGCCATTTGTCTGTTCTTATCTGATGTATAGAGGGCGGTGTCATCCGCGTAGAGGGCTAACTCCACATCTGGAGTTTTTGGGATGTCGCTGGTATACAACGTGAAGAGTAGTGGGGACAGGGCCGAGCCTTGTGGAACACCTGCTGTGAGTGGGTGAGGAGACGAGCGCGTTCCCTCCACTCGAAAACGGAAGCTACGACCTAGGAGGAAGTCTCGCAAGATGAGCACGAGTCTGTCTGGCACACCGAACTGGTATAGCTTGTAAATCAAGCCGGTGTGCCAAACCTTGTCGAATGCCTTAGCTACGTCTAGGAACAATGCGGCTGTTCCTATAGGGCGGGGGCGATGGGCAAAGTGAGATAGTATGTGCTCCGTGATGCGGTGCACCTGTTGGACGCATGAGTGTCTGGCACGGAAGCCAAACTGCTCGTCGGGTAGTAGATGTTTGCTGATGGCAAAATCTCTAAGTCTGGAGAGGATAACCCTCTCGTAAAGCTTGCTGAGTGCGCTTAGTAGGCTGATTGGACGGTAGCTGGACGGTTTATTAGCCGGTTTTCCAGGCTTGTGAATACCGATGACATCTGCCTCCTTCCAGATCGCGGGGAAGTAGCAGTCTGTTATGGCGGCATTGAAGATGCTCACCAGTATTATAATTAGGTGGCCGGGGAGGAGTTTTAAGACGCGATTGTTAAAGCCATCGGTACCTGGGGCTTTTCGCGGTTTAATGGTCACAATCACGAGTTGTAATGGTGGAATGTCGACAGTGCGGCCGTATTTATAGGGCTCGGTGCACGTGTCGGCGCACGTGCACGTGATCACAAATTTTTAGGTTAAGTATTGAAATTACAATAAAATCTTGTTCTTTTACTTTAATTTCTATCCGTGCAGGAACGGAGAAAGAATACAATTTTCTGCGGCCGGGCGGCCTGTCGTAAGAGGCGACAAAACAACCCACGGCCAGGTGGTAGGGCATTTGCCCGACTGGATGGCTACCACCCCTGGTCTAAAGTATGTCACCATAAGAACCTTGATTTGTGTTCCGGCATTTTTGATCAGGTTCCAGTCTTTCTAAAGAGAGCAGCAGCGCATTTGTAGCACCTTTGGTGTTGCAAATGTCCAAAGGCGATGGTAACCGCTTTCCATCAAGTAGGCCGTCTGCCTGTCTGCTGACTTCCTGCAATAAAAATTAAAAAATTACAATAAACTTTTAGTAGGTAATTAAATAAATATTATTGTTTTTGTAATACGTTAATTGTTGTATTTGCGCCGAGATAAACAATATGTAATCGATTTGAAATAGTGCATTAAATGATAAGAAATGTAATGGATTTAGAAATAATGGTAGACCAAAAAAGAGATAAATGGATTCACATCAAGATTTATGGTGTGATAGACGACTTTTTCCAGAATAGAGAAGTAGGGGGAAAAGGCATACCTACTGCATCGATCTCAAATTATTGGAAAAAGAAAATGCATGATTCTACTTACGAACACATTCAGGCATCTTGGTGATCGACCCGCCCACGAAACAGATCATAGAAGAATCTCCCACGACTCCGTATCCTCTGTTGCAGGTGACGTTGATCTGGAAGGAGTCGTATTTCTGTCCAGGCTTGGCGTTGCGTATATTCGTAACGTAGCTGCCATGTTCAGGGTACGGTGGAAGGATACATTCGCTGTTTGGCGCGCTGTGGATTACAAAAGTTTGGTTAATAACAATATAAATAATGAGAGAGGAATTCTGGCGAGGTCACTAGGTAAAGAAGCAAATACAAAAGGCGGCACTTTTTTACATGAAGCGAATTGTGAGGCTCCTCTCGCTGCAGACCTAACCATCGACAGCTGGGGCCCGACGCCCGCTTTCAGTATGTCTGAAGATTTTATATTTTTTACTCGTATGTAGTAATGGGTGGGGTTTAGTGGAATCGTGTTCGGTACTGCAAAGCCCAAGAATAGTAACTGCTGCTGGAGTAGAGGAAGCTAGAGTTACTTGGGGTCTAGGGGTGAATGTGTGAAAGGCATATAAAGCTGGAAGTAATTTAGGTAAAACTGCAACAGTTCATCCCTCAAGTAGTAAGTTAGTTTGTTTTAGGTACTTGCCAGTCACCATCCTCAAATTTGTATTTGGTGTTTGATTTAATTTAGTACAATAAAAATAAAAATTGACATACCTAGGCACCGGTGAGTCAGAATGGTTTTTTGGGTCGCAAACACCACCCGTATCATCGGACCCGTCATCACATTTCTTAATCTATACACAAACATTGAGCTTTTTAATAATTTAATATTACCAGTTGATTAATACAGTTCCACTGCGAAATAGGATTGTGGACACATGTTGTACACAATTGTAACAATATTTACATATTTGAAGGCCTCTTTGGTTGAGCACGCTAAGCCTTTGTCGGCTTATCTCGCTGCAAAGAAGAGGCTCCGGGTTCGATTCCTGGTATGGTAAATTCCACGAAGGAATTTTATTCGTTATTTACTATGTTCAAGTGTCTGGGATCGGCCTCAGAGTACTCCGTTGTATATTACAAGCGCAACTTGCTTAATTTGGTGACACACAATATATGACTGTGTTTGTTTGCTGATTATTTATTTATGTATACTGCTGAGATTCTTGACCACTTTGTTCGGTGTCATCAAAAAATACACACGTACGCACGCACATGCTCACACACGCAAATCAAGGTTTAATTAAGCTTTGTTGCCTTTAATTAATTCACAAACGGATGTTAGAGGACAACAGACGTTAACTGATTTAGTTATTAAAAAGCACTCGTGTCAGATTACGTCAGTACTAGCAATATGTTTTAATAAAGTAAATAAAAATATTTCTGAATCCCTAAAATATAGTAAACTAGCTGACCCTTGCCCACTTCTCCATCACCTTACTGATCCCTTGTCCGAAGTAGGAACTAGCCCGCTCACCTCACAAAGAATCAATAAGTCGTTTTGAAACATCTACATTTCAACAGCAAACGGCACAATCCTATAACTCTCACCGAGGGTTGCATATTTGCGCCGCTTGAGTTATTCAACTGTTTCCGCTGCCGAACCGGCCAATCTAGGCGTGTTTGGTACATGGGATGCGGCCAACGTGTCCAGGCAGGTTGCGTCCCATGCCAAAAGTTTGCCACATCGCCAGGGAACTAGAGTCATTCCGTCAAGACACCTACCATCGTCACGTGCAATACCGTTCGGCTCTAAAAGAGCCGATCCACTTTAGTCGTGGCAAGCGCCTTCCCATCAGGCGTTGTGGCGTATAATATAAAAAACTTGAGAGGTGTCAAGGGACACCCGGATGGAACGAAGTTCCTTACTTACCTAACTCCATCAGCAATATCTTGTGGAACTTGTGCAGAAACACTGACAGAATTCATTATTGTTATTATTTTTTATTATTTATTATCTACAAAAACCTGTATACACTCAACAAAACATGCAGTTTGGCATGCTATAGTAATCCATTATCTTGCCAAATTCTAAACACACTTATAAACAATACATTCAACCTTAACACATGGTTCTTAAGATCTAACACAATAGCAAAACTAATTTGCAATCTGCAAGTTTAAGTGTAATAGTAAATGAGTAAGTTTGAATCCTATTTACTTCAATATAAGAAACAATCTAAAAATCGAATCATTCGACTCTTGAAACAAATTTAACTTTAAACCAGATTCGCGATATTGCTCCTTATTTTAATGACATTAAGACTCTATATGTCCGCAAATGCTATCTGTACGTCAGCAACCCATGACATTTAAATAATGTACTCCAAATTAAACTCTAACTGCGTGGGCATAAAGGGTTATGCAAGTGCATTTTATCTTGGCAAGTTCAAAAAGTGTCGGTGACAAACTTTTTCGTAAGAATTTTTTCCGTCTAGCCCCCATTCGTACCGCGCGATAAGGAACTACGTTCCAATAATGATAATGATAATACGTGGGACCCTCAGAAAGTTTTGCGAAAGTGAAAAGAAAATTCTTCAATTTTTTATTAAATCTTTTCAAAATACTCTCCGCCAGCTTCTATACAAAGTTTTATGCGTCCGAGCCAGTTTTTGAAACACTTTTTCCAGTCCGCCGCAGACACCTCGTTTACAACATTGCACCCCTTTGAGCTGATTTATTATTTTCGGGAGTAAGAAGAAGTCACATGGTTCTAGGTCAGGACTGTAAGGAAGGTGACCCAGTATTTTGACCGGCACGCTGTCAAGGAAGCCCCTCGTTTTAAGCGCAATATAGGCGGGCGCGTTATGGTGGTGGAGCAGTAGCCCGCAGAGTACTGTGTTTGATCGCTTGTTGCTTACACCAGAAAAAAATTCTGCCAAGCATTTGGTAGTATATCATTCGCCGGTTATGCCTCTTTGGTACCGTAAAGGAATTGATACCGAGTAACTAGTCAAACTGAAAAAACTAGCAATCAGAATATTACCCCCACTTCTCGATCGCCTTACTTTCATGTCGTTTTGAAACACTCAAAACGTCGACTGGCGTATGGTTTTGGGTCGTTTTGATAAATCTAGGACTCATCACCTGTAGTGATGTCGTAAATACGCCGAGATGAGACTGCTTCAAATTTGTTTATCATACATATCACGGCGCCATTCCACCCGAGACTGCTTCTGAACATTGATTAGGTTGAGGGAGGATCGTCACGCGAAGATGCATGTGTAGAATCACATGAAGACTTCCCGACCCAATCCGCAGTACGTGCTTAATCTCTTGACATGTAACTCGCCTATAGTCTTGGATTAAATTTTTCACTGGTGGCACGTATTCTTCCGTAACAGTCGTCAAAGGGCGACCACTTTCTTCATCCCCCAAAGTTAGTCTACCGCGCTTGAATTCGTTGTACCGACGATACACGGTTGCCTTAAAAGAACTTTCATCCATATTTGAAGTCTATCATAGGACTCGTCCGGTTTCAGGCGACACTTGAACCCGTAAAAATCATAGCGCGAAAATGTTCCCGGCGCAGATCCATTTTTTAATGAGACACGATAATTTAAATTAGCTCGCAAACAATGTAGAGGGAAATGTTGAAATTCGAATTTATATTTTTGTTATAAATAATCTTATTATAAAAATTGATTTAAAAAAAATTTTCGGAATACTTTCTGAGTGGCCTGGTATTTCCTTGAAAGCAAATAATGAATTGAAAAGTAAAATAATATAGCAATAATACCTCTGTCTGGTTGATGTTTGGTTTTACAGTCGTGGACATATACTGAGTTTGATTCATCAAGCAGCACGTTTCCAAGTAACTGGGACATTTCTCATTGATGGTTTCCCTGTACCAAAATAAACCAGTATTGTACGTTTTAACCGACTTCGAAAAAGGAGGAGGTTCTCAATTCATCGGGATCTTTTTTTTTTGTTTTTTTTATGCATGTTCACCGAATACTCCGTGAGTTATGATCCGATTTACGTGAATCTTTTTTTGTTCGACAAAGTGCAAAGTAAAACATAGAAATTAGTGTATTTTGAAAATTACTAAGCACCGAATTTAAGATGTTTTAGATAATATATATTAATAATAATAGCTTTACAAATAAGTTATTTTATACATTTTAGTTTTTGAAGTCGGTTTTTTTAAACGTAGTTTTATTTCAAGTAGAACTTCATGCCTGAATCTGAAGCTATAAGCTATAGCGGAAAGCAAAACCGACTTCAAACTAAAAAATGAATAAATAAGTTAAATAATTTTTTTTATTGATAATTTCGTTGTTCTTTTATTTACTATCTGTTCCTTTCTAAACATCTATCGACCTCTGTCTTTTCCTTCCCAAACCTTCTATTCCAGAACTTTCGTTTATCATCCTATCCCGTTCTAACATTTATCTATCTCCTTATTTTCCTTCCCGAGGTCTCTATTCTAGAACATTCGTTCATCGTCTATCCTTTTCTGAAATATATCCGTCTTTGTCTTTTCCTTCCAGAATCCTCTACCTTTTTCTAAAAGTCTTGCGACTGGTTTACGCTGCGGGAAAGTTCTACTACTACTGACAGGCGAATAGAAGGTACTCACTGTTCGGTGTTGACGTTCGTGAACAAGGGTAGTTCTCAATTTCCCTGTGATCCACTCATCAGATCTTGGTAATCATGGGAACACCTCGGGTGTATACTCTTACGAATAAAGAACAAAAAAAATCGATCCACACTAGACGGAGAATATACAAGCTTTTATTCCAATAATTTAAGCGCACTGCTTTCTTTAATAAGTAATGGATACTCTCGATTTCCCAGGAATCCACTAATTAGATCCTGACCATGGCACCACCTCGGGAGTATAAACGTAAAAAAGAAAAAAAAATGATGATCGGTTTAGAATTGACGGAGAAATCGAGTAACGAACATACAAAAAAACAACAGAGAGACGAATTGGGAACCTCATTCTTTTTGAAGTCAGTTAACTAAAAATCAAAAAATATATTTTTTCTGCATCTTCTTCATTCTACATCTACACAAGATGTTGAAGTAATTATTATTTTATAACCTAACTCAAAAGAAGGACGAGAATATTAATTCGTTGAGTAAATGTTTTTTTTAAATAAAAGAAATTCCAGGTTTAATTGTTTCAGGGCAGCATAACGTCTACCAAGAACACTAGTTAGTTAAAAGCTGATATCCAAAATCCCTACAATCTTGTTGGAAAAGAAACAATATAAAATATTAGAAACTAGTACCAAGCTCTTACGAACTAAAAAGTCGGAGGGAGTAGAGAGGTGAAGAAAAAGAACCATTATACTGACTTTATGTCTATCAAGCCTTCGCCGTCAGTGATAACAGTATTCTGTGAAGCGCAGAGGTAGTAGGGTATGCATTCCCCAACCTGTTTGTCTTCAGTCAGGCAAAGAGTACGATTCTGCTGCTCTAAAGACCACAAAGAAAATCAATTTAAATAATAAATTAATTAAATCACAAAACGGACAAGTGGAAAATCTTCAACTGACAAGTGACAAAATGAATCGCAACAAAATTTCAACTTGAAGTGTTACGGGCAGATTGTTAATGTACTTGTCCAATTTGAAAATCTACCCGTACGCTTCAAGTTAAAATTTTGTTGCGATTCATTTTGTCACTTGTCAGTTGAAGATTTTCCACTTGTCCGTTGCGATTCGTTTTTCCACTTGTCGGTTGAAGTTTCACTTCTAATATGTGTCCCAGCACACATTTCGATTTTTCGCAGGTTTACTGCAAATTATGATTTAATGCAGTTTTAATTTAAACATATTTTATTTTATCAAACAAAAAACTTTATTCGATCCGGAACCAAAAATAATTTGCGCATCTTTCATCATCAATCTTCATTCGAACCTCAAATTATGTTAACACAAATATTTCCCAAAAAAATAATTAAATAATATTTCGTTTGCTCAGTTACGTAAATACTGCCAGTACACATAGGGACTAATCGTGTATGTTTCGGAAAATTATTTTTGGGTGGTTATAAAAAAATAACCACGAAGGCTAAGGCGGGTGCGAAGCGAAGCGGAGCTAACTATTTTAAAATATTTTTATACCCTATTTTAAACTAACTATTTTTCTAACCTATTTTAAAAATGAAAACATGTCACTACAGACCAACAGACTCCATGTAGGATTGGCTACATCTAGTTGTAGCCAGCATAAAGAAGGCTATACCTAGTTTTAACCAAATGAACTCGGCTACACCTAATATTAGCCGTGAACAAATCTTTGACACCTAGGTTTAAAAACCGAAGTGCGGCTACACCTAGTTTTAGCCGGCTAGAACTAGGTGTAGCCGCACTTCGGGTATTAGCCGTGACATATAATCGATACCTCGGGGCTCAAAGGGCGTAACCGCCATTTCGGCGAAATTTACTTTTTAATGCAGTCCTACTTAACTTTTTCTCCTCTATCGATCAGTATATGTAAAGTCTTCCAATTCGCCAAAAAATGGCGTTTACGACCCCATTTTTTGTAGAAAATAAAACACATATTTTTAGCTTTTGTGTCGTAACAGCAACCAATGTTAATGATCATAAACGCGAGGGTAGTAAGCGACACCGTACATAATACAAATGTTTTTACGCCTAATATTTTACGTCGAAATAGTTTTAGTTTTGGGTCGTATGAGCAACCACTCATATTGATCAATAAATGTGAGGGTAGTAAACGACATACCTAGTACCATAATGGTGCTTACGCCCGAATATATTCATTTTTAAAGAATCAACTTGCCCGATACGCCCTTAATTATTTCTGTACTTTAAAATAAAATGACACATACGTTGTGAAGTTTTAGCGGAAACTGAAAGGAGATGTTGTGCTGTTCAGTTTTATTTACTAAAAATGTGTAAAATTACTCTAAAATGAACAATATTTGTAGGATATTGATAGTGTTTCAGTAGTAATTATGTGTTTTTGTGAGAAAAGTGAACTGTATAGTCAAATGTGACCTTTTGAGTTGTCACAAGAACTCTGTTGAATAGCTTTAGTTGATAACCTACAGTTTAGCTGAGCTATGCATAGTCTTAAGAAAAGCAGAAACTATATAGTAATCTAAGATCTGGCTTAAAGGTCTAGATGCCAAGCCATAAACCTAAATAATAATAATGACACATACGTCCAACAATTAACTCTAGTTTCTATGCGCCCTTTTAGTATTCAACATACGTATAGCTCGATGCGAATGTTATGACGGCTACGATATTAGCTGCTAGCAAAGGCGTGCGCAGGTACAGTCAAGTTGAGACTTCAAGATGTTTTAGATATTATATGTTAATAATAATAGCTTTACAAATAAGTTATTTTATACTTTTTAGTTTTTTAGTGTTTTAGTTTTTGAAGTCGGTTTTTTAAACGTAGTTTTTTTTTATTTGTTACTTTTTAGTGTTTAGCTATGTATAGGTAGACCTACGCTCTTTAAAAAATATAGGTCCAAGAAATGGGATCAAAAAAATGATCGTAAAATGAAAATTACTGGGCCAAACTATGTTAAATTTTTAGGGGACCGAATGGCAACTATTTCACATCAAACTAAAAAAGTAATCATGTAAATCGGATGATAAATCTCAGAGTAATTGGTGTACATATGGATCAGAATGAATTTTTTTTTCATAAAAATGTACATAAAATAAAAACTACTAGGTCAAAGTATATTATATTTTTAGGGGACTAACTAGAAACTATTCCGCATCAAACTAAAAAAGAATCACGTAAAACAGATCATAAATCTCAGCGTAATCGGTGTACATATGGAACGGAGTGAAAAATTTTTACATGAAAAAAGTTCATAAAATGAAAACTACTGAGCCAAAGTATACTAAATTTTTAGGGGACCAAATGGCAGCTATTCTGCTTCGAACAAAAAAAGAATCACGGAAATCGGATCATAAATCTCGGAGTAATCGGTGTCCATACATTAAAAAAAACATACCGATGAAATTGAGAACCTCCTCCTTTTTGGAAGTCGGTTAAAATTGAAATTAAGTAGGCAAATAAAGAAAGAGTTTGTTATTTTCTCTCTTTACTTGATATTTAATTAATTGAAGAAAACAAAGCAACAGTCTACAAACTGGTAGAATTAGTAGGCAAATTGTCAGTTACGACCATCTCTGATCACACATCCATAGAATTTTAGGATGTAAACGCCCCAAACATTCAATTTTCCGAGGCGTATAGGAAAGCTTTTTTTGTTATTTTTAAATATATTTGAAATATAATTTAACAGTGTTTTGCATCATAGAATTTTAAGACTTTTGGTTTTAGAATGGTTTATTTAGGCCAAGAATCAAAAAAGTTATATCCGAAATAATATTTTATATTTTGTTTTTCGGCTCTCCTGAAAAGTCGAGTTTTGGTGCTTACGCCCTTTGAGCCCCGAGGTATCGATTATAGTATGCGTATATAAAGAAAAATGTAAAAAAAATTGAAACTAAATAAATATGTGAAATAACAATTACATAAGCATAAAATGATAGTCATTTTACATGCGTGAAAATGCAAAATCACTATTATTTAATGCTTTTAACAATAAAGTGTAAAACTAATTTTGAAAATTTTTACAAACAGGTCGGCTAAAAAAAGAATGAAAAATTCCAAAGTCCAGCAAGTATAAGCATAAGTCTCTCCTTAGTCGCCGGCTCTTTAAAATAATATCATATAAACATATATACATATCATATATACGGGATATAAACTTCTCATGATTATAGGTGTGCTCGACTAACCATTTCCTGAGCCGTGTTTTAAAAGAGCCGACGGATGGTGACTCCGTTATCTTATCCTATATTTTGTAATTTTTTCTTGCTGTTTTATATTTAACTTGGCACTGACTTCAAGACGTTGTTGAAAGAAATCGATTAAATATTAATTTCTTGGTTTTTAATTCGAAGTCGGTTTTGTTTTTGTTAAAAAAAAATACTTTTTAAATGCGCATTGTTTGGGCCACTTCGTAATTTTCCCTGATCAAAGAAAGGTGGACAAACGTGCTCCGGTTTGTTCTCACCCGCGCCCCACACCGCACTTTACCCCGGTCTTTTGCACGTGCTGTTTCAACGCATAATTGCAACCCGCAACACACTCAGTGGCTATTCTCATTTAGCACAAAAAACCAGTGTCGTACGCGCAGCCTAATTTAGACAAAAAAACTTGAGAGGTGTCAAGGGACACCTGGATGGAACGAAGTTCTTACAATAGCTTACTATAGCAAAAAGTGTCGTGACAACTTTTCGTAAGAATTTTTTCCGTCTAGCCCCCTTTCACAACGCGCGAAACGTATTAGCAAGTTTATATTTAATACATATATCATCATGAGGTTTTCTTTGAAGTTTAACATGCAGTTTGGCATGCTATAGTAATCCATTATCTTGCCAAATTCTAAACACACTTATAAACAATACATTCAACCTTAACACATGGTTCTTAAGATCTAACACAATAGCAAAACTAATTTGCAATCTGCAAGTTTAAGTGTAATAGTAAATGAGTAAGTTTGAATCCTATTTACTTCAATATAAGAAACAATTTAAAAATCGAATCACATCATGCAATTCGACTCTTGAAACAAATTTAACTTTAAACCAGATTCGCGATACTGCTCCTTATTTTAATGACATTAAGACTCTATATGTCCGCAAATGCTATCTGTACGTCAGCAACCCATGACATTTAAATAATGTACTCCAAATTAAACTCTAACTGCGTGGGCATAAAGGGTTATGCAACTGCATTTTATCTTGGCAAGTTCAAAAAGTGTCGTGACAACTTTTTCGTAAGAATTTTTTCCGTCTAGCCCCCATTCGTACCGCGCGATAAGGAACTACGTTCCAAAACTTCCTTCGCGAGTGGTGTCCTGCTCCTTCGAAGCATTATACCTGGTAAAGGCAACTTGGCGATGGGACAACCGTGAGCGTTTTTTTATATAAGGGTTGCTATCGATTTCCTTAGAATCCACTCCTCAGATCCTGACTTGGTGACTGGGACCGCATCGTGAGAATACACTTAAGAGTAAAGATTTTTTTTAAATTCATCTACATATTTTTTTTGCGCCTGTAGTAAATATATAAAGCAATATATAAAGCAGTAATATATAAAGCTTTTTTCCAAGACATTAGGCGCACAGCATTCTTTAAGGGTCATCGAAATCAGAAATCAGAAGATATCGTCTTACGAAGAAGTTTTGAAAATTTTCGTGAGTAGTCTTAATTCTTTGGAATCCCCGCATCAGATCCTGACATGGTAACATGGGACTATAGGAATCTATTCGCACCGAATAGCCTGTCACACAAAGCGAGTTCTCACTGCGAGTGCTGATCGCCATAATAACCTTGTTGTGCTTGGGTATTAGTGGCCAAATTCCAGTCCCCTTTCGAGGTCGGCAAAACATTGCTAATACTTGTGTCGCCACATATATAGACGACGATAAACACTTTCCATAAGGTTGGTCTGCTGTCTGCTGTTCTCCACAAAAAAAAATGCGACTGTTGATTTATGGGCTTGCGAGCAAGCCACAGGTCCCACAAAAAAGGTTATTACATGTGCTAAGAATCATAGCTTACCAATAGGTGTAGTTAGTTCTGGCACCTTCGGCGTGGTGGGGAATACCTGTTGTATGATGGTGTCAATGTCGCCTCCTTGCTGGCATCTGGCTGCTGCCAGGAAAAGGAGGATCAGATACCGGGTGTACATCTGTAGGATATCATTTTATTACTGTAGTAATAGTAAGAGAAATCTATATAGCCATTTTTAAACGTACCTATGCACACATGGAAGAGGGTACATTGAGCATAGTTAAAATTTATACGGAGAAAAAGTGCTTACATACATTTTTAACCGACTTCAAAAAAGGGGGTTCTCAATTCTTCTTGTAATTTTCTATATATATTTAATTCAGCCATAACATTTTTGGTTTTTAACGGACTTATATCATATTTTTTGCGTTTTACCTTTTAACAGGTTCCATATACTTTTTATCACTATTGGACCTTAAACTCCGAAAATTACATAGAAAATTTGTAGAGAGAGAGAGAGAGAGAGAGAACACTTTATTTCACACCAAAATATACAATTACAAAAAAGCCCATATTTACAATATTTTCTAGGCAATACAATAGGCCGCCTTATCGCTCAAAGCAATCTCTTCTAGACAATCTAAATGAAAGAAATTTGAATCAGGCTATATAGGTGGTGCAGAAAATAGGCAATAGATCCATAAATACTCAAACTAAATTAAGAAATAAATTATAAATATACAAATAAATACATACATACATAGTCATATATACATACACTACACAATACACTTCAAATATATATAATAAATGTATTATAGGTTATTATAATAAATGTATTAGCATGATTATACAGATGTATAGCGTTTTGTGGACAAATAGTGTTTTCTGAGCAAATTTGTAGTTATTAAGGTATTTTTTTTTGTTTCTGAACCAATTGCGATAATTCTTTTTCTGTCGTATTCAACATATCTTTTAGATCTTCTAATATAATTAGTTTAATTTCTATTGGACTACGGGTTCTAAAAATGTAGCGCAAAGTTCCTTAAAATTGAATAGAATTTTTTTAGTGATTGAGGTTTATTACTTTTTGAAGTGAAACTTGTATATAGAGGGGGTCTTACGATATTTCGCTCACGAAAAAGCGTCACAGCCGCGTGTTCTAATGACCTAAATGACTACAATGACCAAAATGGCAAATCGAAAAAAATATCCTATATACTATACTTTTTGAGATAACCTCTACACAAATCTATCCCATTGTCCGAGATAAAAGGTATCCCTTGTCCAACCCCACCATTAAAATTTCATATATACGGAATTTAAGCCAAATCAGTCCCGTAGTCTTTCCGTAAAAGCATAAAAAAATATCCGTGCAGGAACGCAGAAAGAATAAAATTTCCTGCGGCTAGGCGGCCTGCCATAAGAGCCGACAAAACAACCCACAGCCAGGTGGTAGGGCATTTGCCCGACTGGATGGCTACCACCCCTGGTCTAAAGCATGTCGCCATAACAATCTTGAGTTGTGTTCCGGCATTAGAGACCAGGTTAGTCTCCCTTAAGAGAGCAGCAGCGCATTTGTAGCACTTTTGGTGTTTCAAACGTCCATAGGCGATGGTAACTGCTTTCCATCAAGCGGGCCGTCTACCTGTCTGCTGAACTCCTGCAATAAAAAAAAACAAAGAAAA
The DNA here is from genome assembly GCA_949752895.1 of Dendrolimus pini. Classification (NCBI taxonomy): domain Eukaryota; kingdom Metazoa; phylum Arthropoda; class Insecta; order Lepidoptera; family Lasiocampidae; genus Dendrolimus; species Dendrolimus pini. The sequence continues at coordinate 6,034,454 of OX457153.1, forward strand.
ACGGAGAGACAAATATATTTTAATCCCGGAATCTATCCCAGTTTTCGGGATAAAAAATATCCTATGTTCATTCTCGGCATCGAAAATATATTCATAATAAGCCCTATGTTGACTCTGAGCGCGTTCCCTTAGCATCTAGTATATTCGTATTTAGTATATATAAAATTTAAAAACTTCGTTTAAAAAAACCGAATTTAAAAAACTAAAAAACTAAAATGTATAAAATAACTTATTTCTAAAGCTATTATTATTAATATATATTATCTAAAACATCTTAAAGTCGGTGCTTAGTAATTTTCAAAATATAGTAATTTTTATGTTTTGCTTTGCACCGACTTCAAGATGTTTTAGATAATATATATTAATAATAATAGCTTTAGAAATAAGTTATTTTATACATTTTAGTTTTTTAGTTTTTGAAGTCGGTTTTTTTAAACGAAGTTTTTAAATTTTATTTGTTACTTTTTAGTGTCTAGCTATGTATGGGTGGACCTACGAATGGTGCCGCGCTTCTTAAAAAATATAGGTCCCAAGAACCGGAAACAAATTTTTTTTCGTAAAATGAAAACTACTGGGCCAAACTATGTCAAATTTTTAGGGGACCACATGGCAGCTATTCCGCGTCGAACAAAAAAAGAATCACGTAAATCGAATCATAAATCTCAGAGTAATCGGTGTACATATGGAACGGAGTGAAAATTATTTTCATGAAAAATGTTCATAAAATGAAAACTACTGGGCCAAGCTAATAACTTATTTCTAAAGCTATTATTATTAATATATATTATCTAAAACATCTTAAAGTCGGTGCTTAGTAATTTTCAAAATATAGTAATTTTTATGTTTTGCTTTGCACCGACTTCAAGATGTTTTAGATAATATATATTAATAATAATAGCTTTAGAAATAAGTTATTTTATACATTTTAGTTTTTTAGTTTTTGAAGTCGGTTTTTTTAAACGAAGTTTTTAAATTTTATTTGTTACTTTTTAGTGTCTAGCTATGTATGGGTGGACCTACGAATGGTGCCGCGCTTCTTAAAAAATATAGGTCCCAAGAACCGGAAACAAAAATTTTTTCGTAAAATGAAAACTACTGGGCCAAACTATGTCAAATTTTTAGGGGACCACATGGCAGCTATTCCGCGTCGAACAAAAAAAGAATCACGTAAATCGAATCATAAATCTCAGAGTAATCGGTGTACATATGGAACGGAGTGAAAATTATTTTCATGAAAAATGTCCATAAAATTAAAACTACTGGGCCAAGTAAAATTTTTAGGGGACCAATTGGAAGCTATTCCGCGTCGAACAAAAAAAGAATCACGTAAATCGGATCATAACATGACGGAGTAATCGGCGAACATACATAAAAAAAAGCAAAAAAAAAAAAAAAAAGATCCCGACGAATTGAGAACCTCCTCCTTTTTTCGAAGTCGGTTAAAAAGAGAACTTACAGATCATTATTCTCTAACTTTTATTTATTTATATAAATATAATTTCTTTTAGACTAAAACAGTGAAAAATGTGAATGTAGGCTACATTCACATTTTTCACTGTTTTAGTCTAAAAGAAATTATTACCAGTTTTATTTAGGTCCAAGTTGGACCTATTCTTAATCAGCGGTCTTATTGACTCTCTAATCTGTGCTGCACATGTAAAACTCGTACCTCATTCTCTCACAGGCTTAGTCCTATAAATGTATATGTTTATCTCCTTTAAGTGTCGCTTTTTCGTTTCATCGAGTTTCAAATCACAACGATTCTATGAAATAAATGAAAAATCTCATGACTTCAATTGTATAGATTATAAAAAACCCATACAAAATGCCTCATGAAATATTAAAATTTGTATAATGTATGTAATGACTACGAAATCATAAAAGCTTTCGAAACCCCAACAAATCTCTTGACATTAAAGGTCTTCGTTCTGAGAATATTAATACATCATTCCACAAAGACACTACTTGCATATTTCCTTGTATAACAGGTTTTGAACCAATATTTTGAACATCATTTTCCTTGTATTTTTTTAAAATGTTATTAACTAGTTATGTCTTTGATTCGGTCATCCAAGAGAGCGGCTTCTTTATAATAATATTCGAACTTTTTGATCTTTCATCATTTTTCTGTTTTCCATCTGATTTTAAAGAATGTTCTGCTATATCTTCGTAACCCAAACATGATAAAAACACAACAAGAAAAAGAGAGATCAGATATATCTATACTTCTCTTTTTTTGAGGCGGGGGAAATGCATTTCGCACACCACCGAGTCCTTTACTAGGGATTAGACCAAAGCGACGAGAGGTGACTCCACGAATGGAGCAACAGAGTCAAATCGCCGGCTTGTGTGGAGACTCGAAAACTCAATACTCCACTAAAACCACCCTCCTCCCAGGTGCCCCTCGCTTATTGCAGGAAGAGCGTGAGACTTAGAACTTAGTTACGCCCACGCTGATCCTAGCGCATCAGTGCTTGAGAATGCCCCGGGAGAGGCAAACTCACTTCTTCAACTGGGGCCATTCGAATGCTACATTATCCCTGATTAATACTAGGTTATATGAAAATTAGGTATCCCTACCAAAACTTCAATAATGTAACCCATCAATCAAAACAAAATACTTGATGTTGAAATGGGGCCATAAATTTTTAAGTTTTCGGAACAGGACAACGTCTGCCGAAACCGCTAATTATACATATTGTTGCGAGCTACAGGACTCGAATTAAAATAAATGCCGTTGGAATTACTATAGAGCTTATTAGAATTGCAAAAACACAAATAAAACAAGTACAAAATAAACCTGGATGAAACCAGTTCACACTGCACGATTCAATGCAATTCAACACGCGCAAAGTCCGTCACTATGTCGCTAATCGAAAGTACTACACGTCTTAATTGTTGTTTGACTGCCCCACCACTCCGTCCGGGCACTGTTTTATACTAAACTATATAAAAGGGGCCGCGTTAACCCGCACATCTGGAAAGCTTCGACGCAATGCAATAAAAACAAGGATTGAATCGATTGACACTAATTATAGCCATAAAATAAGTACGATAACAATAGATGTTTTTAAATTTTAAGCACGAAGTAAATAAAAGAATTAGTTTTTTACAACATGCCGATTTTGCTGGTAACAATATTTATAACTCTTGTTCGTACTACGATCTTAGCATCTTCCCGGTCAGTGTCACTAAACATCAGACTATTCAATATAATCTAATTCAAATTCAAATTAAGGAAAAAAAACACCATCAGACATTAGATCATCACCTTTCAACAAATCCGTTGCAATGCCTTCGTAATTCAAGTAACGATACATGCTAATGTTAGTACCTACAAACAATATGAAAAAGATATCAAGAGTGCAAGAATATTTCTCAAAATCAACAATTACAACGTGCCATGCACGGTGAGGTGAGAAACGTGCCAACCCCACTTTAAACCCCTGTGGAAACGACAGTTGGGCTCGTAGGCCTAATCGGGTGCAATTCTTTGTCAAATAACCGCTTTTACCGCTATTTTTGTTTTTAACCGACTTTAAAAAAAGGAGGAGGTTCTCAATTCGTCTGTTTTTTTTAATGTATTGTGGCGAACGATGGTGAAACCATCTAGTTAGTTTTAGAACTTTTGGAACAATCTAGAAAAATCTAAAACAAAAAGACAAGGACGGATATATTTAAAAAAAGATAGACGATAAACGAAAGAAAGAGATAGATAGATGTTAGAAAGAGATAGACGACAAAAGAGAGAAAGAGATAGATAGATGTTAGAAAGGGATAGACGTATAAACGAAAGTTCCCGAACAGGTTCGGGAAAGAAAAGACAGAGATAGATAGACGGGTTCTAGAAAATTCTTCCAGGTATATAAACAGCGTAAGGCGCGCCTACCGGGCAGTTTAAAGTTGAGTTCAGTCCAAGACGGTGAAACGACAAGTGCGATATTAGAGAAGGTTAATAGAGGACAGAGACGAACTAAGTGGTGAATTTAGTGAGAAGATTGGTGGACAGATACGCGAAGGAGGGAAACCAGAAGCGAGCTACGCGCGATAATATTGGAGGTGGTCCGCGCAATATCGGCGACGGTATTGAGGGTGTGACAACTTATCGTCGGGACTGTGCATCGTTGGTCGTGCGTATAGGGGCAACCCTGCAGAGAGGTACTACGTGCGGCTGTGTAAGTCAATAAAAGCTTTTAAATTTACAACTGGTGTTTTCTTCCAATCCATAAGTGCGTACCCCCGCTCGTACGTAACAATAGTTTGGCCCAGTAGTATTCATTTTACGAACTTTTTTGGTTCCTGTATCTTGGGACCTATATTTTTTAAGGCGCGCGACACCTTTCGTAGGCGTACCTATAGTTAGACACTAAAAAGCAACAAATACATAAAAAAAACTTAGTTTAAAAAAACCGACTTCAAAAACTAAGAAGTATAAAATAACTTATTTCTAAAGCTATTATTAATTATAAAATCTTATTTTTATATTATCTAAAACATCTTGAAGTCGGTGCAAAGTAAAACATAATAAAATTACTAAATTTTGAAAATTACTACGACTTTAAGATGTTTTAGATAATGTATGTTAAAAATAAGATATTATAATTAATATCTAATTCTTAATAATGGTCTAAAGTATGTCGCCATAACAACCTAACTCAAGGTGTTCCGGCATTAGTGACCAGGTTCCAATCTCTCTTAAGAGAGCAGCTGCGCATTTGTAGCACCTTTGGTGTTACAAATGTCCATAGGCGATGGTAACCGCTTTCCATCAAGTGGGCCGTCTGCCTGTCTGCTGACCTCCTGCAAAAAAAATAGCTTTAGAAATAAGTTATTTTATACTTTTTAGTTTTTGGAGTCGGTTTTTTTTAAACGAAGTTTTTTGATTGACACAATTCATAATGTACTCTCTCTTGACTCACCGTGATTTTTAAACTTCGTTTCCTCTATAACTATTTACTATTCTGGATAAATATTAAACACTATTATAGTTAAGTATATGGAAATATAAATGAACTACTAAATCTTTAATAACATTATTAAACTTTTAGCCACACTGTAGGGAAACCAGTTCTTAATAGTACCTATATTGTTAATGAACTACACAAGATTACAAATATATACACCATCTGAACCGACCGGTATTTCAAGGAACACTATAATAATTATGTTTATTTCTGTACAGTGTTGCCAACCCCAATAAACTAAAAAACAGCGGTTCGCCAATAAAAAAAACAGGAGAAAACAGTAGGTAAAGTCAAAAAGGCAGATTTCATACTTTCGTCATATAAAATTAAAGAAATATCCAATATTACTAACAATAACCGCCTTCTTAGTTACTAGGACTCACATACATTGTTACATTAATAATCACAACATAATAATATATGTAATAAAAAAAACATAAATCAAATTTTCTCAATTGCCTCATCTTCAGTATTTTCATACTCGTTTTCTTTTTTGCATAGTGTTATAGGTGGAACTGAACGCTAATTGAAAAACGGTAAAAATTAAGAATGAAACAGAAAACAGGGACATCAATGTGAAAACAGCAAATCTACTGTAAAAACAGTAGGGTTGGTAACACTCTGTACGATGTCTGTATGATTTTTTATTTATTTATTTATGTTTATGGCTTGGCAGCTAGGCCTTTAAGCTAGGTCTTTGATTTAAAAATAAATTGTTTCTTCATTTTCTTAAGCCTATATATTGCTCAGCTTAACTGTAGGTTATCAACTGAAGCCATTCGACGGAGTTCTTGTGACAGCTCAAAAGGCCACATTTGACTATACAGTTCACATTTCTCACAAAAATCCTACAAGCAGTAGTGTTCATTTAAGAGTAATTTTACACATTTTTAGAGAATAAAACTGCACAGTATATCTTTTAGTTCCCGCCAAAAACTCAGTCTGTATGAGTCTATACAATGTTGTTATTTAATGGAGATAAAAAATCGGAAAACGAAGAAAGAAACAAATATATAAAAGACTTGTAGAAAGAGCCACGTAGGTAGATACTTACATTCATAATAAGCCGAAAAACACACCCATTATATACCCAAGGTTTGTTATTACATACATTTTTTTATTTAACTTGTAATGTTTGTATTTCTATCTTTTCGTCAAATTTTACAATTCAATTTAAAGCAGTTGTCCTCAACCGATTTGGATGACAATGCATGGTTAGCTAAGCGGTGTCCAATGCGTGTTGGGCCACGTATTAAAAGTGAAACTTCAACGGACAAGAAACGAATCGCAACGGACAAATGGAAAAACGAATCGCAACGGACAAGTGGAATAAGGAATGGCAACGGACAAGTAGCAAAACAAATCGCAACAAAATTTTAATTTGAAGTTTTGCAGGCAGATTTTCAAATTGGACAAGTACATTAACAATCTGCCCGTAAAACTTTAAGTTAAAATTTTGTTGCAATTCGTTTTGCCACTTGTCCGTTGCCATTGGTTTTTCTACATATCCGTTGAAGTTTCACTTCTTTGTGCCCCAGCAATTTTTTTTTTTTTTTCTAAGATTTACTTATCCCAAGATCAAGTTACGTAGGTAGTGTTGGGCAGTACGTGATTTTAAAATCAGTTTGTAAGAGTAATATGATATCTTGTACTTAACCAACACAATGTACCGCTGCAAATGAGGCGAAGACATTTGTAGGGTTTGTACCGTGTCAGTATATCTGAAGCGATGAGGCCGGTAAGGTGGTGAACGTAATTTCCTCATTAAAATTTGTCCCGTTAGAAACTAGTTCGGAAATGTTCGTTAAGAATCGCTAGCGACGCGGCACAGACGACAAAGTGGCGTGCCTGCACCGCGCCGGTCGAGTGTAATTCACACATGTCGCCTTCTTACAATTTGTATGACGTTTTGAAGAGGTACACGCCTGCGTCGCGTCTTCACCTTACGCCGTTTCTGTATAATTCACGCCTTACACCATTTTCGACACTAAACCATTCAGCTCAGGTGCCGTTGATCGTAATACAAGCACTGAAATCATCATTGAGAGACATTATTAATTGTATCAGAATAGAATAAGAAACACTATTATTCACCACATACATATAAAATAAACAATTCACAAAAGTCGCATTAAACAGTAAAAGTGGGAGCAATGGGCGACCTTATCACTTTAGAGCGATCTCCTCCAGTCAACCAGGGCTATGGATTTTGTGAACGGGAGATCCGTATATGACGGTGGTGTGCAAATTAAATATAAATAAGATATATAAATATCACACAATACATATACCTAAAATGAATAAAAAATAGAGAATAAACAATAACACATATTAATATTACATATTTTATATAATAACTATTGGTGATAGTTGCTTCTTTATTTTGGAAATCAAACTCGATTTTATTGGACTGTATAATTATTGTTAAATTAAAAGAATACATAAAGTAGTACAGAGCGTAATTATTTACAAGATACATAAGAGCGATGCTGAGAGGTGAAGTGTAGAGTAGCAGAGAGAATTTCGCCTGCCAGGGTCGCTCCTTAAGTCCCGCATCCCGCCCGACGCCTATGTGCTAATCGTGCCCTCTGAGGGCGCCGGCGGTATGCGGGGCGCGGAGAGTAGGTGTGCTCCGGCGGGCGGGTCAGGGGGGTGCTCTCTGTCCGCAACATCCTCCCCCCGGCGCAGATCCTCGGAGCCATCTCTTCTCGTCAGGACGATGAGCCTCCTTACTGGTCTCCTGAAGATGCCTCCCCGCGTTCGCACGTCCGCGCTCCGTTTGACCCCGGGGCCATACGTTACGTGGCAACAGACCGTCCGCGATGATAACGACGTCTCCAACGCGTATGTTTTCTTCATCACATCGTCGTACGTCGTCCCTCGGTGTCAACGTCGGTAAATACTCGCGTAGCCAACGAGTCCAGAACATGTCCGCTAAAGCTTGGGTTGCGATCCATGTCTTCTTGTTTGCTAGCTCGTTCGTTCCCGTGATTGGCAAGCCTACCGCTGACCCGATTAGGAAGTGGTTCGGGGTAAGCGCGTCGTCGTCTTCAGGGCTCACCGACACGTCAGTCAGCGGGCGCGAGTTTACTGTGTGTTCTATCTCCGTGATGACAGTCGTAAGTGTTTCTTCCCGGGGAGCTTGTTCCGCCAACGTTGCGTGGAGTGCCGTCTTCACCGACCGAATTAACCGCTCCCAAGCTCCCCCCTGGTTTGGTGCGCCGGGATCGATGAAACGCCACGCTAGTTGTCTCCCTCTCACGTGATCTGGCATCTCTTTCCTCCACTTTGCGTACGCCGTTAGTAATTCTGCATCCGCTCCATGGAAATTCGTTGCATTATCAGACCATATCACTTGTGGCCAGCCGCGTCGTGCTCCCATCCTTCTTAGGGCCATGATAGCCGAGTCTGTGCTAAGGCTCGCTATAAGTTCCATATGGATGGCACGAGTCACCATACATGTAAACAGCATTCCCCATCGTTTTTCTCTCCGGCGTCCAATGGTCACCCACATCGGGCCAAAACAGTCGATTCCGCAATTTGTAAAGGGCCGTGCGTAGGCAGCTAGGCGATCCTTTGGCAGGTTTCCTTTCACCGGTACGGTCGGCGCGGTTTTCTTCAACCGACAGATTGTACACTGCCGCAAGATGTTTCGCACAGTAGGCCGCACTCGTAACACCCAGTACTTTTGCCGCACGTTGTTTACGACGTGTTCTCTTCCTATATGATGATGCTGTTCATGTTCGCCCCTGATGATCAGCCGGGTGAGGTGATGCGACCCGTCTAAGATCGGTGGGTTTCCAGTAAGCTCGCGCAGGGTGGCCGCATTGATCCTGCCGTTTAACCTTATTACCCCGTCCCCCCCGTATTCGGGGTCGAGCTTATAAAGCCGGCTGTCACGTGACACGCGTTCTCCTTTCTTCAAGCGCTCGTAATCCTTCGGGAAGCTTTCCTGTTGCGCTTGACGAATGAGTAAACGTTCAGCTTGCTCTATGTGTCGCGTTTCCATAGTGCGAGTCCTCTGTCGGCACTTGTCGATAAAGGCGAGTGCGTAGGCGGTCGCTCGTAATAATTTTCCGTATGACGAAAATCTTGTGACGTCAACAAGTGGCTTTTCATTTGTCGTGTAATTCACCACGACTTCGTCATCTTCGGTTTCCGTCGGCTCTTCCTTCGGCCATTTCGTCGGGGGCCCACGAAGAAATTCCGGTCCTTTAAACCAGCGGTCGTCCGTTGTCATACTCGAGACGTTAATCCTGGTTGCGTCGTCGGCGACGTTGTAACTTGTCGGCACCCACCGCCATTGCTCAGACTCGGTTATTTCGCCGATTTCGCTCAGTCTGTGCGCAACGTATGGGGTATATCGCGCCGAGTCGTTTCTTATCCAGTGGAGAACGGTCTTCGAGTCGCTCCAAAAGATGACGTCATACGGCTTGAAACTATGTTCCTTTTTTATTTCCGCCGCTAACCTGGCTCCTATTAGCGCGGCCTGTAGCTCCATTCGTGGGATGCTCTGCGCCTTCATAGGGGCCACTTTCGCTTTTCCTGCGATTAAAATGACGCCGACGCTCCCGTTACGCCACTCAAAGCGCCAGTAAGCCGCTGCTGCGTAGGCCTGCTCGCTGGCGTCCGTGAAGACGTGTAATTGTATGTTTACGACGTCTTTATCCCATCCATAGCACCTTCTTCTCACCTTGTGCGCAGGAATGATCCTGCGCAGACGGCGTGACGCCGCGCCGTAACTCGGCGGCGTAACGATTCTGTCTTGTTGCAGTGGCAGTCCGCTTTCAATGAGACTGTTCACTTTTGTAGTAACCTGGGCAAACTCGTTCTGTGCCCATATTACACGCGCCGTAGTGTCCGTCACGGTAATCTTTCCTTCCCGGAATCTGAACGGGATACCGTGTACGGCGTCTAGTAAGTCTGGCCCATCCAGTAACTGTCTATTCGGATTAGCAACCGCGAAATGAGACATGTACCATATGCGGTTGCTTCCTTCGTTGTCTCTTTCGCACGGCTCGGTATATCTCTTTCCTACTAATAGCCTGTTGATCTGGGCTGTATATGCTTGCTTAAACTGCGGCGATTGGTCTATTTTGCGCTCGATCCTGCATACACAACGCACTGCCATGTCATAGTTTGGTGGCATGGTGACGTCATCGTTTCGCCAGTGCAGTCTAACTCTGAAGCGGCCGTTGATTTTCTTAACGGTTTTTGAAAACATCTTCAGCGCCCGTTGTTCTTCAGCTACAGGTTTCACCTTATTCGATATTCCGAGTGTGTTGATATCGAAACGAGATTTGATCATTTCGTATAGTCTGTCCTTTTCCCGCGGCTCTTTGACTTGCCACGTTCGGACGTGTAATACTGTGTCGTTTCCCGTCTTCACTCCTTTCCCGGGTGTGATGCCGTGTATGGCCCAACCCATGAGTGTCAGAGAAGCGGCTGGTTGGCTCTTCTTTCCTGCCAACAGTTTTCTAGTCACGATCAGATGCCAGTTGTCAGCTCCAATCAATACGCGCGGTTTAGCGTTCATAAAACACACGTCGTCTGTATGGAGCGTCTTCAAATGACGTAACTGTCGTACGACTTCAGACTTAACGGAGTGAGTTCCCAGTCCGAGTTTCTTCACAGTGCGCGCCTTGATAGGATGGTAGTGCGGTTGCGCTCTTCCGCGCACCGCGACGCTCACCACCCTACTCTCTGCTTCCCGCTGGCTCGACGTGATACCGTGGATGTTCAGTGGCCGCCTCGGGCCATCTGCCCCCAGCATCCCGGCTATCTCCTCGTCGATGAGCGTGATCGTGGACCCCTCATCCAGCAGCGCGTATGTACTCACTTCCTCTCCGTTAAGCCCCTTGACGGTAATCGGACACACTTTCAATAACACTCTGCTCTCGGTGTTAGAATTGTGCGCCGACGCCGTCATGACCGACTCCTCTCTGTCGGTCGGTTGATTGACCGACTCCACTCGGTCGATCGGTCCACTGACGGCTTCGGTTTCCCTCCGCTGGTGTAGAAGTGCGTGATGCGGCTCGCGGCATTCGTTCACACCGCACTTTCTCGCCTTGCAACGGAACCGTCTGTGTTTACTTAGTAGGCACAAAAAACATATTCTCGTTTCCTTGGCCCACTCCCATCTGGCTGGCAACGACATCGAAGCCAGCTTACCGCACTGCGTTGTCTGGTGGTCAGCTCCACAACAGTAGCACACGATCTTGGCTTCCGTTGTAGTGTACACGCGACGACGCTCGTTTATCCTCGGCGGCTTCACTTTATTTTCTTTCGTGACGTTTACACTCGTCGTAGGCAGTGGTGACGTCATGAAAGAATACTTCATTGCTCTGTCTGCTTCGCCCGTTAGAAACTTCGATAGTGTCATAATCTCCGGCTCGTCTCGGCTCGAGAATTCATCTGCAAAGTCGCACCATTTCGTTCGTAGATGCGGGCTGAGCTTCTCGACGACCTGTCGTGTCAACATAGGGTTAAGTAGATACCCCTTGTTGTCGACGCACGAGATAACCGTCACTATATTCTGCAACTTGGTGGCTAGGCTGTTGAGTTCGCTGGCAGACGAACCCGATCGTGGCAACTTCTTGATATCTTCCAATGCACGACTGATTATGATCTCTGGACGTCCGTAGCAGCGCTCCAGTGTCTTCATGATGATCGCAGGATCCACGGCGGTATACAGCAGGGCTGTCACGCACTCTCTTGCTTCGCCTTTAAGGCAAGTGCGTAGGCGGCCTAAGTTCTCCGCAGGTGAGAATCCGTGTACGCTCGTCGACTCCCGCATGGCAGCTTTAAACGGCAGCCACTCTCCCGGGGCCCCGCTAAAGGTAGGCAGCTCCTGGCACTGTCGCGGTGTCGGCCTGTTGCGAGTCATGCGTTCCAACACGTCGGCTAGGCGGTCGATTCCACGATCCCTGGATCTGGTCGGCGTCGGTGATCTTGCGTTGCGCGGCGTTCTGAACGTCACGCGAGTGGTCTGGTCGTTCGTTTCCGCAGACCGGTCGCGCCCCATTGGATACACTTCCCTCGCTCTTCCCGCAACGTTTAACGGTGGTCGCGGTCCGGCTTCTCTCGTTCCAAGCTCGGCCCCGTCACCTGCGCTCGGCGACTCCCCCCGTATGCGGGTGTTCTTCAACCACTCTGTGATATTTCTATCTGTTTCCACCCCATCGTCTTCGCACACGCTGTTTCCTTCTGTCTGCTCCTTGAGGGCGGCTATATTCGCAGCGACCCTCTTCTTGATCAGTGCCACTTGTAACTGGAGCTCTTCTCGTCGGATAGCGGCGATTTGTTCTTCTGCTTCCAGTTCCACTTGCCTCACCAAAGTGGCGGCGCTTAGCTGCGAGCGGTGTGATCGGACGGACGGCGATCGCGATCGGCGTCCTGTACGAGTCGCGGCGTGTATTTGCGCGGTCGTAGTCTGTTGCACTCCGGGCGACGCGGGTCGCGATACGTTCGGCGCGGACGCGGACGCGGATATATGCACGGACGGCGACGCGGGGGTCTCTTGATACGCTCTCTGCATTCTATCTTCGGCGGTCTTGCTCCTAGTATTCGGCATCTTCGGTCCTTGCCTTAGCCTAACACGTATGACCGATTACCCTGACCTGTGTGTGTATATGTGTGTGTATAACCGATCCTAATTCACTACACTAAACACTGAGACCTTAGACCGACCTAACTGGAAACAGCGCACCGTCTACGACCTTGTTAACTGACCATTTGGCACCGTTAGGTGGACAGTCACTTGGTCACGGTACGAAGTAACGTTATTCTTTCTTCCGGTCTTGATCCTGCAGACGCGTAGCCTCGGCGTCCGGGGCAGGAACTCTTGGTCTCCTGGCACGTGGTCCGGCAGGAACTCTTGGTCTCCTGGTACGTAGTCCGGCAGGAACTCTTGGTCTCCTGGTACGTAGTCCGGCAGGAACTCTTGGTCTCCTGGTACGTAGTCCGGGCTGCCCACGATGATCTTCTATAATGATCTTCTTTCTTCTTTAGGGTACCGCTACGAGACCGTATAGAGTTGGTCTTTCTTCTTTCTTGAGGTTTCGATGGAGCAAAAGACACTGCTCGTTTCTTCTTTGCGATTCTTCTATCCGGCGGCGAAGTACCAAAAAACTATTGGTGATAGTTGCTTCTTTATTTTGGAAATCAAACTCGATTTTATTGGACTGTATAATTATTGTTAAATTAAAAGAATACATAAAGTAGTACAGAGCGTAATTATTTACAAGATACATAAGAGCGATGCTGAGAGGTGAAGTGTAGAGTAGCAGAGAGAATTTCGCCTGCCAGGGTCGCTCCTTAAGTCCCGCATCCCGCCCGACGCCTATGTGCTAATCGTGCCCTCTGAGGGCGCCGGCGGTATGCGGGGCGCGGAGAGTAGGTGTGCTCCGGCGGGCGGGTCAGGGGGGTGCTCTCTGTCCGCAACAATAACAATATGTGTATAGCAACAGGAATAGCTATATAATGTTACGAGTTACGCAAGACTCGAATTAAAATGCCGCTGGAATTACTATAGAATTTATTGGAACTATACAAATACGTATAACATAGGTACAAATATAACTAGATACTACTAGTACAAACTGCACGATTCAATAACACTCGCAAAGTCCATCACAATATCGCTAGTCGAATCTACGTCTTGCTCGTATCGTAATCGTCGCTTGACTGCCCTTCCCTTGCGTTCGGGCACTGTTTTATAATAAACTGTACAATACACAATCGATTGCGTAGAGTGGGTTCTTCCAAGAAAATGTAATTTGCACACCTGCGAACGACCAACAAAGTCGAAAACAATAACAATAAGGATTAGTTCGACACTAATGACGACCATAAAACAAGTAGAAAAACAATAGCATGTTTTACTTAATTACATATTCTAAAAACAAAGTAACCAAAAGAATTCCTATATCCGGGAAGGCAATAAACTGTGCTTTACGACAGGCAGCTGTGCTTTTATCTTCGACGGCATGTAACAATAAGATTAATAATAAATATAGTATCGGGTTATTAATTATACCATACCTAGCCAGCGCTGACGACAGTTCAGTTCTTATAACATTATTGTAAGCTTCATATTTTCTTAAGTTTTCGCGACTTTTAGACATAATAAAACTACGTTTTACGGTTTTAATTTGATTTTGGTTTATCCGACGTTTCGGCCGCCTTTCAGTGGCCGTGGTCACGGACGACAATGGTGACATTTGTCCAACTAGTATTGTTAAAGTTTTATGTAGCCTACCGCCAACTTGTTCATTTTAATTATTTAGTTTTAATTTTGTTTATGGTTATTATTTACTCTATGGGAGCCACCACCACCGCTTCACAACATGTTGTAGCTTGAAGAGAAGAAGCGGTGCAAGAAATTCTTCATCAAACATGCCTAGTTCTAATATATATATATATATATATATATATATATATTAGTTGGACAAATGTCATCTTTGTCCGTGTCCGTGACCACGGCCACTGAAAAGCGGCCGAAACGTTGGATAAACCATAATCAAATAAATTACCGCGCTTAAAACCGTTAAAACGTAGTTTTATTATTATCGTAAGCTTTTTCCAAATCTATAAATGCACAATAGCAACTTAACAATAACAGGGTAATTCCTCAATTCAGCTACAAACTCATATGCTGGCCAAGGCAGATAAAGAATAACCTTTTGATCTCCGTATATAATATTAAGAGACCTTAGTGTTACCAGTTGTAAATAGATGTACAACAAATCTAAGATTCAGATTTTACTTTCGATTAAAAAATCTATAATATCAGATGGAATGTGGGTGTTGCGGACAGAATCACCCCCCTGACCTCTCCCCCGTAAATCCCGTACCCCCACGCCCCGTTCGCCGCGGAAACGTAGCTCGCTCCGTTAGCTGTTAACAAGGTGATAACAGACAGAATGCGTTTTTAGATCATTTTCTCAACCATTTTTACAGTAGTTATACACACTTTATTGCGGTGAAAAAAATATATGTCAATCTTGATCATATTTCTGACGTAAACTTTGTACTCAGAACGCATTTACGATAAATTTTCTCGATAGAAAATAATTGCAAAGTAACCTCTAAACGAGTTATTCAATCTTGGTTATTGTTATTACTGTTAATCGTACATCGCTAAAATAAATAACAGTAACATATTATATTATAACAAATTCAATTATAGATCTTTTATTGGGTTACTTAACTTAATTTGGAAGTAATTAATTATTTTATTAAAAATGACTGCAAAAATCCCGCCTGCCGGTCCCAATGTATGGAATTTATTAGATCGCTTTAGACACTTTAGAGCGTCGGCTAATACGGACGCGCTGCTCTTCTCCACGACCGCCATTGAAAAATAATTTTAAATAAACGAAGGAGCAATAATAACAAGAATTTTGAAGCGGTCGCGCTATACTTATTTGGCGTATACGGTAGAGGTCTGGTCTAAATCACTAGCTGTGTGGGTTCGAACCCTACTAGTTTCACTTGATCTAGAAGATTTTTTTTTATAAGAAAGTTGATAAAATGCTCTTTTTCTCTTCCTAAATAATTTTATAAAATGCAATAAAAATACTTTTCAAAATTTTTATATTTCATTTCATCTGGACTTTTATACTATTGACAATAAAACGTATTTAAATCAATCTTACCGGTAACATTAAAATTCGAAAGCGCCATCTATGATTCTTCATAGAAAATTACGTTGACACGTGGATAAGTAGAATTATAAATATTACAAAACTTTCAATACTTTCTTCAATGTTATTGTGGTAGAGTGAGTTGATACTAGTACACGTACGATTATAGTTCATGGTTCGAGTGCTCATTTCATTTTTCTCTCTAATTTTTTTATGTTTTATCTATTATAATTTATTTTAAAGTTCTTATCTATACAGATAAACAAATGGTTTGTTTGTAATGTCAAAATATAAACTAAAAAATTGGATCAGGAGATTCCAAAAATGCAAAGTGAAGTGCCTGTTTGAAATCTCAAAATAAATTAAAAAGAAATCGGACCAGGAGATTCCGAAAATGCTATTTATAGAATTTTTATCTGTCTGTCTGTGTGTCTGGATGTTCCGGCTAATCTCGGACACAGCTAGATCGATTTTGACGTAATTTTAAATGGCAGATAGCTGATGTTATAAGAAGTACCTTAGGCTACGTTTTTAGGGTTCCGCGAAAAAAAATCCAAAGCATATTTGTCTTTCTGTTTGTTATCCTTTTATGGACAGACTATTGAACCGATTTGGATGAAACTGGGTACATATGTTATTTTAATATCGAGGGTGGCCAAGAACTACTTTTAATCCCGAAAAATGAGATAGGTTCCAATATGAAAATATATTTGGCCGAACGGGCCTAAATGATCAAACGGCCGAATGACACAAATGGTCGAATTGACCGAAACGACTGAAATGGCTGAAATGTCCCTAATGACAGAAATGGCTGAAATGAATGAAATGGCTGAAATTGTCCAAATGGCCGAAATAGCTGAATTGACTGAAATGGCTGAAATGACTAAAATGGCCGAAATGGCCTAAAAGGCCCAAATGGCCGAAATGACCGAAATGGCCAAAATGACTGAAATGGCCCAAATGGCTGAAATAGCTGAAATGGCTGAAATAGCCGAAATGACCAAAATGGCCGAAATGACCAAAATGGCCGAAATGGCCTAAATGGCTGAAATGGCCCAAATGGTTGAAATGACTGAAATGGCTGAAATGGCCGAAATTACCGAAATGGCCTAAATGGCCAAAATGACTGAAATGGCCCAAATGGCTGAAATTACCGAAATGGCCTAAATGGCCTAAAAGGCCCAAATGGCCGAAATGACCGAAATGGCCTAAATGGCCAAAATGACTGAAATGGCCCAAATGGCTGAAATGACCGAAATGGCTGAAATGGCCCAAATGGCCGAAATGACCAAAATGGCCAAAATGGCTGAAATGACTGAAATGGCTGAAATGGCCTAAATGGCCAAAATTACTGAAATGGCCTAAATGGCCAAAATGACTAAAATGGCCCAAATGGCTGAAATGACCGAAATGGCTGAAATGGCCCAAATGGCCGAAATGACCAAAATGGCCCAAATGACCGAAATGGCTGAAATGGCCGAAATGTCCAAAATGACTGAAATGGCTGAAATGACCGAAATGGCTGAAATGGCCCAAATGGCCGAAATGACCAAAATGGCCGAAATGGCCCAAATGGCTGAAATGGCCCAAATGGTTGAAATGGCCAAATGGCTGGAATGACCGAAATGGCCGAAATAGCCCAAATGGCTGAACTGACCGAAATGGCTGAAATGGCCCAAATGGCCGAAATGGCCGAAATGGCCGAAATTACTGAAATGACTGAAATGGCCCTAATGACCGAAATGGCTGAAATGAATGAAATGGCTGAAACTGCCCAAATGGCCGATATAGCTGAATTGACTGAAATGGCTAAAATGGCCGAAATGGTTCAAATGGCCGAAATGGTTCAAATGGCCCAAATGACCGAAATGGCTGAACTGACCGAAATGGCTGAAATGGCCCAAATGGCCGAAATGGCCGAAATGGCCGAAATTACTGAAATGACTGAAATGGCCCTAATGACCGAAATGGCTGAAATGAATGAAATGGCTGAAACTGCCCAAATGGCCGATATAGCTGAATTGACTGAAATGGCTAAAATGGCCGAAATGGTTCAAATGGCCGAAATGGTTCAAATGGCCCAAATGACCGAAATGGCCGAAATAGGTGAAATTACTGAAATGGCCCAAATGGCCAAAATGACTGAAATGCCCCAAATGGACGAAATGGCTGAAATGGCCCAAATGGCCGAAATGGCCGAAATGGCCGAAATTACTGAAATGACTGAAATGGCCCTAATGACCGAAATGGCTGAAATGAATGAAATGGCTGAAACTGCCCAAATGGCCGATATAGCTGAATTGACTGAAATGGCTAAAATGGCCGAAATGGTTCAAATGGCCGAAATGGTTCAAATGGCCCAAATGACCGAAATGGCCGAAATAGGTGAAATTACTGAAATGGCCCAAATGGCCAAAATGACTGTGTCTGCGATGAACAGAACCTCCTCATTCATTACAACCTCATTTCATTATTTCATAATATTGTTAAAAATCACTCATGTCACTCGCCTTACATACGTCTAACCATCAACAACAAATATTAATTGTATAAAATCTAAAACCAAATAAAACTTTGAAATCCATAAAATATATTATTAAGATCGCAACAGACATTTCAATTCATATAACCACAAAACATTTGGCCCTAATCGACCCGGATTAAACCAGTGACTACCGATTCATTTATTTTTGACGAATCAACACGCTACAATGTCGATTGCGCAACTTAAAACAAAACGAACAACAATAAAAGGAAAACTAACTCGACTCCAAAACTACATACTACAAGACAGCTACGATACATCACAAATTCAAAACAGATACTACGATTTGGAGAAAATATTCGATCAATATGACAAAATTCAAACATCAATAGAAGAACTAGAAGACGACGAACAAGCACATCAGCAGGACCGACAATCAATAGAAGACATGTACTACGCCAGCAGGGCAGCCTATAGCCGTATCTTAGACTCCCAGACGGCATCACAACCGCGCATTACCCACTACAACAAGGAAAGTACACCTAACATTAAACTACCACAACTTGAATTACCATCATTTGACGGCAAGCTGAAGGAGTGGCCTAACTTCAAAAATATATTTTTATCTACCATCGATGATGCCAATATCCCTTTAATCCAGAAGCTAATTTACCTCAAATCATCATTAAAGGGTGAAGCAGCAGCACTGGTAAGTTCCCTTCTTATCACCGAAGAAAACTATATCAAAGCATTGGATATATTGTCTAACAGGTACGAAAACAAAGTAATTATAGTAAACCATCATTTAAAAACCTTTCTAAATTATCAGCAAATAACTCGCAACAACCTCAAGGATTTTCTTATGACCATACAACAGAGTTTAGATTCACTCAACGCACTAGATATCAACACAGACAACTGGGATGTTCTCTTGGTTTACCTTATCAGTCAAAAACTGGACAATTCACTCAGAGCTGCATGGGAACTAGGCCGCAAGGAAACTTCTCTGCCGACATTTAAAGAATTGATGCAGTTTCTTAACATGAGAATGACAGCCTTTGATTTAATCAATGATAGAAACTACGATAACAAGATTTCAGCTTCCTACAAACCAAAGGTAACAAATACAGCAACCGTAATTCAAAGGGATAACATATGTTCATTATGCAAAGAAAATCATGTAATACACAAATGTCCGGAATTTTTAAAGATGTCTCCTGAAGAACGCAATTCATACGTAAAACTTAATCATCTTTGTTTTAACTGTCTTAAGGTATATAGAGCCGATCACATATGTTCTAAATATAAATGTTATATATGTCGCCTTCGTCACCATTCTGTACTACATATGGATCGTCCAGCAAAGAGAGCCAATGCCTTCCACTCAACTGTCCTAGCCAATACTTCTAGTAATAATAATGATATTATAACTCAACCATTACCATCCACTAGTGCTGCACCTCTAACATCTACAGCCTTATTGCCGCCCCTACAATCAATCTGCCCTCAGCAGCAACACAAAAGTGATGGTACGTCACCTGTTGTTCATACAGCGACTGAACAAACATTTAAAAAACACGTCTTACTATCCACAGCCTTAATATGGATTCAAGATGCAACTAATCAGTGGCATACCGCTCGAGCGCTCTTGGATTCCGGCAGCGAAGTCAACCTTATGACAAATAGATTAGCGCTTAAACTTGGACATAAATTGAACAGTAGCCATTGTTCAATTAAAGGTATAGGACATTCCAAACTTCAGTCAAATAAAACTATTTCTACATTCATAGCATCACGAACAAACTCCTTCAAATCCAACATCACGTGTTTAGTCATGGATAACATAACTGTTAAATTACCACATACATATATCCCCACCTACAACTGGAATATACCTGCGAACATAGCTCAGTCACTCGCGGATCCTTCCTTTAATGTCCCCAGTGAGATTGAAATATTGATAGGCACAGAGCTATTCTATCATATTCTTACACAAGGCCACATTAGCCTAGGTCATAATTTACCACACTTAATTAAATCAGTTTTTGGTTGGATTGTCTCCGGCAGTGTAGCCGTAGATCATCAGGCAGTCAGTCACACGGAACATGATCTAACTTCATTACATATCAGCGCGGATAGCGATTGTAATCAATTGCTTACTAAGTTTTGGGAACAAGAAGAACTTACTCATAAGGAAGTGCTCACACCTGATCAACTGTATTGTGAGCAATTGTTTAAAGATACTACTACTATAGATAATAACGGTCGATACACAGTAAATTTGCCGATAAACACAAACATTATTGGAGAACTAGGCAATTCGTTTAACACTGCCTATCGTTGTCTTTTACAATTAGAAAATAGGTTTTATAAAGATCATCATTTTTTCCTTCAATATAAACAATTTATTGATGAGTATCTGCAATTAGATCACGCTGAAATAATAAACATCAACTTTAAATCCCAAAACGATTTCTCTTACTTCATACCTCATCACGCTATCATAAAACCTGATAGCATAACTACTAAATTGAGAACTGTTTTTAATGCAAGTGCCAAAACTTCCACAGGCCTCTCTCTTAATGATGCCTTATTTGAAGGTCCCAATATATATAACAATGTATTAGACATTATTACAAGATTCAGACTTCACAAATACATTTTCTCAACTGATATAGTAAAAATGTTTAGAAAAATTTTAGTCAACCCTGATCAGCGTTATTTACTTCGCATACTTTGGAGAGAAAACAAAAGTGACCCTCTCCAATGCATTCAGCTTAAAACTGTAACATATGGTACTAAGTGTGCGCCATACCTTGCATGTCGCACTCTCAAACATTTAGCACAGAGGTTTAAACATACACATCCTAATGCCGCCTACTGTTTAGAGGAACAATGTTATATGGATGACATATTGGCAGGAGCGGATGACATTCAATCCGTCATACGACTTTGTGATGAATTAATTGATTTATTGCACAAAGGTGGTTTTGAGCTACATAAATGGTCATCCAATAACCAAGAAATACTAAACCATGTAGCACCATCAATGACTAATGACTCAGGTACAGTTTCATATGATCTTTCTCCCGATGTCATTGTTAAAACATTAGGAATTAAATGGTTTCCGTTAAAGGACAACTTTCACTTTTCGATAGCTCTCAAAGATTATTCCTCTCATACTAAACGCACAGTACTATCATGTATAGCTAAGGTTTTCGACCCTCTAGGGTTACTATCGCCGGTCACAATTAGCGCTAAAATTCTAATGCAAACTATATGGAAATTAAATATAGACTGGGATAGTAATCTACCCTTGGATATAGAAAAACAACGGATACAGTTTTATAAAAGCCTACTAATATTAACTGAATTAGAAATACCGCGTTATTATTTTTCCGACATCCCTATTGATGTAACTTTAATTGGTTTTAGTGACGCATCTTCTCAAGCTTATGGCGCTTGTCTTTATTTACGAGCTACATATCATAACAATAACCCGACTTGTACATTGGTCATGGCAAAAACCAAAGTCGCTCCTATCAAGGTAATCTCAATCCCTAGATTAGAACTCTGTTCAGCCCTATTGCTAGCGCGATTAGTCAACAAAGTTCATATAATATTATCCAAAGTTAAGATAAAAAATATTCACTTATTTTCGGATTCAGCTGTTGTACTCTATTGGCTGAATTCACCATACAAGAAATATAATATCTTTGTCTCAAATCGATTAATGGAAATTATAGAAATTACCTTTGTTAAAAACTGGCATTACATAAATACGAAAGAGAACCCAGCGCATCCCATTATATTACCTAGTCAGACTCACATTACTACTCTTATCATAAAACAATATCACTACAGATTACTTCATTCAGGTATACAAAACACACTCGCAAACATACGACTCAAATACTGGCCTATTAAGGGTCGGATTGAAGTTAAAAGGGTGATACATCGATGCGTAAGATGTATAAGATTCAGAGCACTTACTTGTAAACAGCAGATGGCTGCACTGCCAAGTCCAAGAGTGTCTTTAGTGCGCGCCTTTATGCAGGTTGGCATAGATTTTAGTGGTGCAATCGATATTAGGAATCGAATGCAGCGAAATTGTAAATATACGAAGCAGGCATCAAGTCTGTCAAAACTTTACTAAAAAGACAATTATGTAATAGTAAATTGACATACGAATTATTGAACACTGTTCTGATTCAAATCGAGGGAATACTTAACAGCCGTCCATTAACTGCAATATCGGACGAGCTTAATGATATAGCATGTTTAACACCAGCTCACTTTATCATAGGAGCGCCTATTACAGACTTGCCCGAACCTAGTGTTTGTCATATAAATGAAACTAGACTGTCAACATATCAACGAATTTCCAGATTTAAGCAAATGTTTTGGAAACAGTTTTATAAACAATATTTGTCAGAATTGCAAGCTAGATCCAAGTGGCTAGGCAAATCATGTAACTTAGATGTAGGCAATGTTGTTATTATTAAGGATGAGAATACTCCTCCATCGTGCTGGCCACTAGGTAAAATTATACAGACTTACAAAAATTCAAACGATAAACTTGTTCGATCAGCTTTAGTAAAAACAGCGACGGGGGAATATCATCGCCCTATACACAAATTAATTTTACTACCTGTAGTATAAACATTCACATTTTATTTTTTATATGGTCCTTTGAGTTGATTTATTTATTTTCTTCTGCCACTAAGTGCACTTTAAGTTTTGATTAAATTTGATTAAATAATGCTTTGTCGCTACATAATATGTGGATGTACCAAACTACTTTACTAACTACTTTAATATTCTGCTAGTGTTAAGTTATATCTATACATATTTCTTTGGTTCTGGGAATATGTCTGCGATGAACAGAACCTCCTCATTCATTACAACCTCATTTCATTATTTCATAATATTGTTAAAAATCACTCATGTCACTCGCCTTACATACGTCTAACCATCAACAACAAATATTAATTGTATAAAATCTAAAACCAAATAAAACTTTGAAATCCATAAAATATATTATTAAGATCGCAACAGACATTTCAATTCATATAACCACAAAACAGACTGAAATGCCCCAAATGGACGAAATGGCTGAAATGACCAAAATGGCCGAAATGGCTGAAATGGCCGAAATGACCAAAATGGCCGAAATGGCCAAAATGACTGAAATGGCTGAAATGACCGAAATGGCTGAAATGGCCCAAATGGCCGAAATGACCAAAATGGCTGAAATGGCCCAAATGGCCAAAATAACTGAAATGGCCCAAATGGCTGAAATGACCGAAATGGCTGAAATGGCCCTAATGGCCGAAATGACCAAAATGGCCCAAATGACCGAAATGGCTGAAATGGCCCAAATGGTTGAAATGACTGAAATGGCCGAAATGGCCGAAATTACCGAAATGGCCTAAATGGCCAAAATGACTGAAATGGCCTAAATGGCCAAAATGGCCCAAATGACCGAAATGACTGAAATGGCCCAAATCGCTCAAATGACCGAAATGGCTAAATGACTGAAATGGCCCAAATGGCCCAAATGGTTGAAATGACTGAAATGGCTGCAATGACCAAAATGGAAAATCACAAAAAACCTACCCCATTTTTTGGGATAACCTATAATATTGATTACATAAATCCATTATACCGAATTTTAACTAAATCGGTTCGATAGTTTTTCCGTAAAAGGATAACAAACAAAAAGACAAATATATTTTTATCCCGGAAACTATTCCATATTTCGGGATAAAAGCATCCTATGTTCATTCTCAGCATCGAAAATATATATCAAATGAATTTCAGCCAAATCGGTCCAGTAGTTTTTCCGTGAAAACGGAACAAACAGACAGACAGTTACTTTCGCATTTAAAATATCAATAAGGATAATATGAATTCATTGTTGTTCCATAATACAATGAAATGATTTTTATAACATTTACATCTAAAAACTAATATCATTAGAATAAAGTTTAACTGTGTCAAAATTAGTTACAAAAAGAGAAAAAAAATACCACCTGTGTGCAGGATCGATTCTTCAACCTCCTCACTACCTTAGTATTAGAAAACCACTAAGCCAAACATGTTCAGTACCTCGTGTCGAATTTTCAATACGTATTATGCACGTGAACTTCTCTCACTTTATCATGTTTTGTCTCGCTTCCTCTTGTTCTCAGCCGCATGAATAGTGTGATATCGGTGCCGTGCAATGTTCGTTAGCTACGTATACACCTATTTATGTTACGTAGCGTATATTCGGTGATATACAATATTTTACCACACGCACGCACGCCTTAAATTGGCGCTGTCCCATCGAAGTAAACATTGGTTGCGCGGGGGTAAACTATGTGAAACGCCGATTTGAATTAGTAGTATACAGGCTCTTAAGCGTCTGCATTTTTGTAGTACTTTAGTAAGCGCGGAGCGAGCCTACGGCAACCTTGTTTCCTTCGGTTTAATATACACACACAAGGAAAACTAAGAAGACCAGGAAGATCAAGGAGCATTCGGAAGACTCTACAGTCAACGGACTCTCAGCGTGACTACGTGGATCTTGAGGACCACCAGTGCATTGTGATTAGTGTCGCTCGTATTGATCGGCGTAATCGATATAATTAGTGCTATCAACGTTCAGTGTAACGTCCGGGGCTAGTGCTAAGTTGTGTCTCGTCAAAATAGCGCCAGTGTAGGAAAAGGAAATAATATGAATTTAGCAGTTACAAACGAAGTGAAGTGTGCTGGATGGAAAAATTTAAAAATTATAATTTGGAAAAGTATTAAGACACTCTCGTATTGAGATATATGTATATAAATTTTTGACCAATAGAATTTTTGAAACCTATTTCACTAATTAAGATAACTAACTAAATTATCTGAAAATCCAATTTGTGGCGCTATTTTTAAATACTTTCCACTTGCTATTATGGCGCCATCTTAATTTGCTGCCCTTCAGTGGACACTTTTTAATATACTGAGATGGTTCTCCTTACCTCTACCCTCCATAATCGTTTATTATATAAAAATACCACTTTGCAGTAAATATTTTTATTGTGCAACAATGTCACAATGACGTACAGTTTTATTTTTAGACAGACTTCTCATATTAAATCTATTTTACGAATAATCAATACAACACATTGTATAGGTATACTATAACTTCGAATACACCAGCAGTTTAATCCGTGCAGGAATGGAGAAAGAATACAATTTCCTGTTTTGGGGCGGCCTGTCGTAAGAGGCGACAAAACAACCCACAGCCAGGTGGTAGGGCATATGCCCATATGCATGAATGGATGGCTACCACCTCTGGTCTAAAGTATGTCGCCATAACAACCTTGAGTTATGTTCCGGCATTAGTGTGCAGGTTCCAGTCCCCTTAAAGGAACTTTTTAGTTTCCTCTACCAATGTCATTCCCGTAATATGCGCTTGTCAGCTCAAACTGACGAATAGCAAAATAATAATATTCTGAAATATTATAATCAAAGTTTGTTACCCTAGAATTATTACAATTACAATATTTAAAACAGCACAATAATACACAGAAATATTAGGGCAACTCAAAGAGTTGTCTCCACGCTTGTCAGGTGTCGAGCAGATATTTGCCCTCCAAGAATATTGCGATTCTCAGGCAGCTATTAGCGACCAATTTTTTTTGAGGCGAGGGAAAATGCTTAACCGATTTACGCACAATCTGGGCCGTTGCTAGGGAACGACACGCGTCGGTCGGGGGCGATAACACTTCAGCAATAGTATGCTCTTGTCAGTGCTCCGTCCGCGATCGACGTCACAGAATAGTGTGGAGCCTCCGAGCGTTGCTACACGAGCGAGCAACCCCAATACCCACTAAAAAACCCCTCCTCCCGTGACGACCCTGCGCTTTAGTTTGTGAAGGAAAGGCTGAGATTTAGAGCATAGTTACACCCAGCCGATCCAGCGCAACAAAGTGCCTAGAGTGTGCCCTGGGAGAACACACCCCACTTCGTTGACGGGGGTCGATGAGTCCCTTGCTTTCCTAGTTAGCTAAGGGCTCCCCGTAACGGAACCTAACTCAGGGAGGGAAGTAATGCGCGTACCTACCTCTCCGGGTGCCAGCTGAAGGCCGGCGACCTCGAGTAGAGACGTTAGCACGCGCTGCAGGACTTCGCTCCCTGTCCCGCTCTGCGGCCTCCTTGAGAGACATTACTGCCTCACAAAAAGTAACCGCAGCTCCCCAGCAGTCGTCGCTCTGCAACATGGCCGTTACCAAGTCACCGAGCGAGTCGACCGCTAGCGACCACAATATGCGATCCCTGTCCAAGACTGTCGTCGGTTGAAGACTGTCGGTTGTAGACTATCGGTAATAGACTTGGTTGTAGACTGGTCCCCTCTGTCCGAACATCGAGTAATTATAAGATCCTCGTAGTGCGTCTGCAGTGACACCATCCTGTAATACTTTGGCGCCACTTAATTTTTACTTCCGTCATAACACCAACTTCTGCCATTCGTATAACTACCAACTTCCGGTTACTCCATTTTCGATATCCGTTGGCTCGATAATAAATGCGTCTACGTTGATATCCGGCCATACGACTTCTGATTACTACATCAATGAACACTCTATCCGGTTATTGACAATAACAAATACGATTCTAACACTCTCAAATTAAAATCTTTTGTTAATGATACTAAAACACACATCATCCTTCGTAAGAAATTCTTTTTGCCAAACAGGCTGTTCGCATGTGGAACTCCCTTCCATTGAAAATCAGACAAGCTACATCCTATATACATCCTATATACTATACATATTTCTACATTCAAACATTTGATCACTAACCATTATTTGTCCATTAAATAAAATTAGTTTCAGTAATTTGTGGCTTTCGTGGTGAAGACCCTGGGGCTGTCAATTCACCAAAAGAGATAAAAGATAACTTACGACCCCACATTGTAAACATTATAATATTGACCTGAGTCCGGAGTGTTACCAGATGCAAATCAATTTACTAAAAGTGTGAAATTAAACATATCAATAATTTGTGGTTGTATTAGATTAATTTACTTATATACGACATAATCCGGTCAATAGTATGTATATATTACTATCGTAATTATGTATGAGCAGTCATGGAGTCACATGTTTTGATTACTACAATTTAAGTTTAAACTGCTTTGTTAAGAATATGTAATGAAAAACACTATATGAATGACATTCCCACATGTATAGGATATAAATAAGAATTTGTGGATCGTAGGGTATTGAGTTATATTTGCCAAATGGTCACAAATTGTATTGTAAAGAGTCCAGGAATATATTATTGAACCGATTATATGATGATATTTTAATGATCTACAGATTGTAAGGATATTTTGTAATATTGTAATGCTTACAATATTTTGAGTCTTCTGCAATGTTTATATATCACAGAACTCCTGTATAACTAATATGTTTTATAGAAACCGGCTAGTGATATTGGGAATAAGTTTCAACCAATGCTTTCAATAGTAGGTGGTAAGGTAAGATGTAGAAACACATGTTATTACCTTTCGGCATTTGGACTTCTTTTGTTTACTTTGTGATTAGAAAACAGCCCATTGTGTATTGTAATCTTTTATGGCAGTCATTAGCCAGGTGTATCGGATTTAAAGTACAAACTAATTCTAGGAAATTCAGTCCACGTGGCCGGGCAGATATATTGCATCTGTGCAGTACAAAGCAATACCTCGATTGAGGGACGAGGCAGTCGAGCGATAACCACGAGCGAAGCAAGACTTGTGTACATTCGGTAATCTAATTAGTGACGGACTTTACGCGTGTTATTGAATTACGACCTTCTGCATTACGTTTGGACTTGTTGTGTCCGGTTATATTTGTACTTGTGTTAGACGTGTTTGTATAGTTCTAATAAACTCTATAATAATTCCAACGGCATTTTAATTCGAGAAAAAGTAGAGAAACGAACTTTAGGCTTCGGGGCAGATGCTTAGAATGGAGTCAGAATTTAATGCGAAGGTGATGACCGAAATATATTCCTGATATTTTAATTTCCAAAACATAGCAACATTTATCTGTAAAAGTATGTGTAATGAATCATTACTTAAAGAAAACAATAAAAACACAAGCAATAAAGACATTATACGCAATATCTGTTCAGACACCAATTATTGCGGACAAGATTATTTTGTACCTTGACCATATAAGACAAATATCCAGAAAAGGCAAGAAGTGACCTGTGATCAGTGCTGAAGTCTTGAAAGAGGCAGTCGAAACTACAAGGTTTGTTGTTCATTATTTTTTAAATTTATGCAAAGCTGGATCACGCATCCATACAGATGGTCCCTGGTACGAAATTGTGATCATGAACGGACTGCGAATTTTTGCCTGGAGTACACCGGTAGACGGTCTACCTGATCGAAAGCAGCTACCGAAGCCTATGGACTTTTGCAACACCGAAGTTATCACTAAGAGAGTTGCCGATTTTTTCGCTGGCGAGCGGTTTGTTGGCACATCGATTACAGAAACATCACGTAAACGATGAGGTTTCTGTATATATTAGTCTAAGATAAAATAGGAATGTGAAGAAAGCAATATTCTACAAGAGTACAACAAGTGGTCGTCTTATTTTGTCTCCTTATTTTGTTGTTGTTTTTTGATAAAGACATTTAAATAAATTAAAAATCTGTTATACTTAGATGTGCACTCGGTGGCTGATCCTACTGTTTGTGGCAGTAGCCAAGTGCCAACAGCAGCAAGTTGACCCAAGTGTGATTCGCTCGATATGGAAGACAACCACCACACCGAACTTCAACGATGTAAGAGTTCATTGTCTTTTATTTATAACTAGCTGTCCCGGCAGACATCGTCCTGCCCTGAAAAGCTTCAATCGATATGCCGACAACAGCGCCACCTGCCGGGTCCAATTTTGTACTACAGTTACATATTTTTTAGCAACTATTAGTCGGATACGGTTAAAACTCGACACAATGCTGGCTGCTATTCCGGGTCAGTGCCTAGGATGCCTTTATCCTTTCCGTGAAATAGACGTCTTCTTTTTCTTCTTCATCCAGCCCCTGTCCACTGCTGAAAGTAGACCTCCCCAAGCTTGCGCCACATATCTGTCTTCTGTTTTCCTCATCTACATCCCGTTGGCGATTGTGAAGGTCGTCAGACCACCAAGCTGGTGTTCTACGCTACGTTTTATTTTTATTGCATGAGTTCAGCAGACAGGCAGAAGGCTCAGTTGATGGAAAGCGGTTACCATCGCCTATGGACATTTGCAAGACCAAAGGTCATACAAATGCGCTGCTGTTCTCTTAAAGGAGACTGGAACCTGGTCACTAATGCCGAAACACAACACAAGGTTGCCGAGACGCGATTTCTTCTCTAGAACACGTTTGCTCCATCGGCCGTCGGTCGGTCCAGCGACCGACGTGACCAGCCCACTGCCACTTCAACTTGCTAATTTTGCAAGCTATGTCGGTAACCTTGGTTCTCTTATGGATATCCTCATTTTTGATTCGATCCATAAGGTAAATACCTAACACAGCTCGCTCCATAGCCCGTCTTCCTCATGCTGCCCCTGCCGACAACCTTGCGCAGGTCGTCATTCCACCGGACTGGAGGCCGTCCTACGTTACGTTTGCCGAAACGTGGTCTCCACTGACTGTAGTTAAATAGACGGACAATCGCGTTCTCTTACTAATTAACACTTATTTGGCATGTTTGCTGAAGAGTTTCTTGCGCCGCATCTTCTCTACGAGCCACAACATGTTACGAAACGATGAATATTTTTTATTTTTTTTAGGTTTATGGCTTGGCAGCTAGGCCTTTAAGCCAGATCTTAGTTTTTAATATACATTTAGTTTCTTCATTTTCTTAAGCCTATTTGTAGCATAGCTGAACTGTAGGTAATCAGCTAGTGCCATTCAACGGAGTTCTTGTGACAACTCAAAAGGCCACATTTGACTATACAGTTCACATTTCTCACAAAACACATAATCACTACTCAAAAACTATCAATATCCTACAACTATTGCTCATTTTAGAGTAATTTTACAAATTTCTAGAAAATAAAACTGCACAGCACAACGTCTCCTTTCAGTTCCCGCCAAAAACTCCCGATGATTAATTAGATTAGGCTCCTATATAGAGTAAATAATAACCATAAACAAAATTAAAACGAAATAAAACTTTAACAATACTCATTGAGACTTGACAATTTTGACATCTTTGTGATCGCGATGTCGAAATAATAAAAATCAGATAAATAACCGCGCTTAAAACCGTTAAAACTTAGTGTTAATTATGTATACTGGTAGCTAAAATTTAAGAAAATATTATTAGTAATCATGTGTTTTTGTGAGAAATGTGAACTGTATAGTTAAGTGTGGCCTTTCGAGATATCACAAGAACTCTGTTGTGTAGCGTCTGTTGATAACCTACAGTTCAGATGAGCTATACATAGACTTAAGAAAATGAAGAAACTATATTGTAATCCATGACGGCTTAGAGGCCCTAGCTGCCAAGCCATAAACCAAAAAAAAAACAAATCAGGTTGGCTTCGATTGTTCTTTATATGGAAAATATACTAAACACTAGATAAACACTAGTCAAATGTATGTTTCGAGGTTTCGCAAGAATATTTACCAAGCATTGTATACTGTCTCCATATATTCAATGTACTCTTTGGTTTACTGTTAGTTAACCTATAATTCGGTTGAGTTCATTATGACATCTAATCAAATTAGTCAGCACATTGTTTCATATTTTTTATTTGTTATAACTTACGGAACACGTTGTAATCGCCAAATTACCTGCCTAATTATATAAACTAACTTATAAAGAAAAGAAAAAAATAAACTAAATACTAAAAAATAAAGTAAATTATAATATCTAATTGTCTAGAGTCTAGACTGCCCATATGGACAAAGTTTCTTTGTTATTGTAATAAATTGAACAAGAAATAATGGTTTAAGTTTAAGAAAATATAATAACCTGTTTCAAAGAATTAAGTAATATTTGCTGTTGAAACCCTTAGAAATAATTATCAAAACGATTCATTGACTCTTCGGGTGATCAGAGGGCTATTGCCTACCTAGGGCAACGGATCAGTATGGCGATCCAGCGAGGAAACATAGTCAGCCTTCTGGGCACCTTACCCATAGAAGACTGTGACCTAAGCTTAGTGTTGATACATAGACACATAGACTATTGTTACAACTCAGGTCTCGACAAAAACAAAATCCACCTACATATCTGAAACAAAACACATTTATTACCCGTCGGGATTTGAACTAATAACATTTAAATTCTTTTATGGTCGTCTTTTTTTGTTTACTTTGTGTTTAAATTTTGTGATTAGAAAACAGCCCATTGTTTTATTGTACTCTTTTATGATAATCATTAGCCAGGTGTGGCGGATTAAGTCGACTTAGATACAGGGACATTGCATTTGTGCAGTATAAAACGATGACCTGATGCAGGGGGAGGCAGTCAACCGACAACCACAAGCGAGACGTGTGTACTACAATCGGGAATCTAATAAGTGACGGACTTCGCGCGTTTTAATGAATTCCGATTGGTTGTGTTCGGTTATATTTGTACATGTGTTATACGTGTTTGTATAATTCTAATAAACTCTAAAGTAATTCTAACGGCATTTTTATTCGAGTCTCGCAACTCGTAACAATGCGTTGAAAAATCGAATAATCTCGATATATTTGATGCCGGTACTCATAAATTCTTCCAAAAAAATATCTACGATAGATTACGTATGTTGAATGACTGCTTTTTCATTATTATTTTTTTGTAGAATTGATATGCAAATATGCAACCTTCAGCGAGAGTTATATATTTGTGCCGTTTGCTGTCGTGACGTTTGGACCGTGGGGTCCTGAGGCTAGGAGCCTTTACCAAAATACCATAAAAGAGTACAATAAATCAATGGGCTGTTTTCTAATCACAAATTTTTAACACAATGTAAACAAAAGAAGAGGATCATAAAAGAGTTACAATTAGTTTAAATGCCGGTAGGTAATAAAATGTGTTTTGTTTCAGATATGCAGGTGGATTTTGTTTTTGGCGGGACCACAGTTGTAACAGTATGAATTGTAAAAACGTGATATTCCAGTTGAATATTTTCCAAGATTATTTTTAAATCATGTTTGTCTTTATATTTCATTGCAGACAAATATACCATGCATCACGGAAGACAAAAAGAACGGCCAATGCGTTTCCTATTACCTCTGCGAAAATAATAGAATAAACAAAGACGGTACGGCGCTGATTGATATAAGGTTAGTACAATTCTATGGTGAATTTTTCAAGTAGGCCTTCAGCGTAGGGTCGCCAACCATACTATAATCAGGGCGAGTGAAGCGAGCCCTATTACTATCTCACAATCTATACATTTTGTGGTACCCTTTATAGAGTGAGATCCCAGTCACCCCAGACTGACGTGATTTTAGGAAATATGAAGTTTTTAGGATCGGTAGTTATAATAATAATAATCTATAGTATTTTATTTTTAATGTATTTTTGTAAAAGAATAACGTTATTTATTTTTTATAAAAAAATGTCTTTAATAAATAAATACAAATAAGAATAATAATAATCGGCAGACAAACGCACACATTGTATATCCCCAAATTAAGCAAGTTACGCTTGTGTTATGGGTAATATACAACTGACCACTCTGGGACCGATCCCAGACACTCCGACCATGGTAAATAACGGCGAAAATACGTTTACGAAATTTACTATACCGGGAATCGAACCCGGAACCTCTGGGTTGCAGTGAGGTCGCCCGTCAAAGGCTTAACCCGCTCAGCCACAGAGGCCGTCAGTCAAGTCAGTCAGCCGACGGTAGTTTAACATTAACTTCTTCGTATAGCGGAACTCTTAACGAGTCTGGGAGGATGTTTGGCCCGTCAGTCCCGTTGTCTGGCTCATTGAAAAATATTTTTAAATATTATACTTGATTATATATATCAAATTCAGCATTCCTAAAATGACGTAAGTCCCCACTTTTTTTAAAAGTGTCTGTCAAAAGTTATGGCTCACAGGAATAATCTGGCAGTTGTATATTTTTCTTTACGACAATATCGTATATGACATATATAAAAGTGTCCCCTTTTAAGCTCATGTGATAAATCCACTATCTATCATATCTATTCTCAGTACCACTTATAATAACAAACTACTAAAAACACGTTTTTATACCGCACTTGTTAGCAATACAATGCACTATTTACAAGTATTGATCCTTTCATAGTAACCTATATCAATTTAAAACCCAAATTAAAAATTTTTTGTAATTTAGAATGATCCAATGACTTACAATTTTTAGAATAAACACAAACTTTTTTTTATATAGGTATTTTCCTTTTTTATCTGTATTTTATCAGTAATTATTGTGGTGACATTTACTTTTTATTATATTCAATATTGACCTAATGTAAATTAAATAGACATTTTATGTAATTTTCGTATAATTATTGTAAATTTTTTTTTGTAATTAACTGCTTGAGCCAAATTTTATTTATATATAAATTATTTTATAGTGGAAACTTGATTGATATATGTAATCATTTAGTGTTTTATATTTAAGAATATTAATTATTGTATATTTACCACACAAAAAAACTAGCCTTGCCTCTCACCATGTCTAGTCTAAATTTATGCCGCTGCTCCACGCGGCCGTAACGATTTTTCGTTACAGAAAAATCCTAAGACATAGGCGGGGCCTATATAGAAGTTTCACTTCCAAAATAATTTTGATTTTACAGACTGAACGATGGCCCCTGCCCCAGTTACATGGACACGTGCTGCTTAGATGGTGACACCTCGGAACCTCCGACCACCCAGGAACCAACTATCAGCGAACCAGAGGTACTTATTAAGTATATGTATGTGTATGTGTGTGTGTATCTGTGTGTGTGTGTGTGTGTATGTGTGTCTGTGTGTGTCTGTGTATGTCTGTGTGTCTGTGTGTGTCTGTGTATGTCTGTGTGTCTGTGTGTGTGTCTGTGTGTGTGTGTGTGTGTGTGTGTGTGTGTGTGTGTCTGTGTGTGTGTGTGTGTGTGTGTGTGTGTGTGTTTGTGTGTGTGTGTGTGTGTGTGTGTGTGTTTGTGTGTGTGTGTGTGTGTGTTTGTGTGTGTGTGTGTGTTTGTGTGAAATGTCACATATTTTGCGTTGCCACAGGTAACCAGTAAGGCTCTGCTAGTATATCACTCACAGATAATAACTCATCTTGTCTCCAATTGACACTATTCACTGTAAAGATAAAGAGTCAAAGATATAAAAGAGTGATATATATCTTTGTATCAAAAATATATATCACTCTTTTCTTCTTGGTGAGTGATTTTTCCCATGACTACTACCCATCAACTTTCCCAGTTTAATTTATTTTTTTTGTTTTGTTCCAGCGCGTCGGCTGCGGTTGGCGGAATCCCAACGGCGTTGGCTTCGTCGCTGTTGGAGTTACACAAGGTGAAACCCAGTTCGGAGAGTTCCCATGGATGGTTGCTGTAATTAGGTAAAAACCATCAACTGCGGACTTGTTAGAGCATGCTACCTATGTGTATGAACTTTTTTTTTAACCACCAGTTTTTATTATTTATTGTTTACTGTACTGACATGTTCCTTTTTTACACGCTTTTTATTACACGCTTTACAGTATGTCAGTATGTCAGTATGTCAGTAACCGACCCCTTTGAGCTCGATTTTGTCCTACTTTGAACGATCAGATTTAATTCATACTTTGCACACCTGTCAAAGGTCGATGACAATGCAATAATATAGTATCATGGAGCTGATCTGATGATGGAGTGGGAAGGTGGCCATAGGAACTCCTGTACTAAACAAGATAGACCCTTCGTTTTTGGGCCCGTATGTTTATATCGCGTGACAATGCAATAATATGGTACCATGGAGCTGATCTGATGATGGAGACGGAAGGTGGCCATAGGAACTCCTGTACTAAACAAGATAGACCCTTCGTGTTTGGGCCCGTATGTTTATATCGCGTGACAATGCAATAATATGGTACCATGGAGCTGATCTGATGATGGAGTCGGAAGGTGGCCATAGGAACTCCTGTACTAAACAAGATAGACCCTTCGTGTTTGGGCCCGTATGTTTATATCGCGTGACAATGTAATAATATGGTACCATGGAGCTGATCTGATGATGGAGTCGGAAGGTGGCCATAGGAACTCCTGTACTAAACAAGATAGACCCTTCGTGTTTGGGCCCGTATGTTTATATCGCGTGACAATGCAATAATATGGTACCATGGAGCTGATCTGATGATGGAGTCGGAAGGTGGCCATAGGAACTCCTGTACTAAACAAGATAGACCCTTCGTGTTTGGGCCCGTATGTTTATATCGCGTGACAATGCAATAATATGGTACCATGGACCTGATCTGATGATGGAGTCGGAAGGTGGCCATAGGAACTCCTGTACTAAACAAGATAGACCCGTCGTGTTTGGGCTCGTATGTTTTTATATATATTTGCTTCTATCATATTTTTACGAGTTACGCAGGGCTCGAATTAAAATGCCGTTGGAATTACTATAGATATTATTAGTACTATACAAACACATATAACATAAGTACAAATATAACTAGACATTACGAGTAAAAACTGAACGATTCAATAACACGCGCATAGTCCGTCACTATATCTTTTATCAATGTAAACGTCTTGCTTGTATCGTAATCGTTGCTTGACTGCCCCACCCCTCCGTTCGGGCATTGTTTTGTACTAAACTGTATAATACCCACAAAGGGGCCCCGTTCACGCACATCTGGCAAGCTTCAACGCAATACAATAAAAACAAGAATTAATTCGTTCGACACTAATTACAGTCATAAAATAAGTACGATAGCAATACATGTATTTAAAGTTTAAACACGAAGTATATAAAAGAATTTGTTTTTACAACAAGCAGGTGTTCGGTCTTTGACGGTATGTAACATTATTACATGCAACTTTTTAAGAAACCCAACTTTCTTAACAAACGGGGCAATTCCAGAAAAAATGCAGGCGAAATCACGTGCTTCCACTATGAAAAGCTAATTATCTTGGGGTTGTCTGGAAGAGATCGCTTTTTAGCGATAAGACCGCCCTTTGTACATAACTAGATATAATTTAGTCTTAAGTTCATGTTTGTATTGGTGTACAATAAAGAGTTATCTATCTATCTATCTTTGCAGTATTGTACCAGTTATCGAAGATGAACCCAATGGTGAGTTGGCGCCAATATACAAAGGCGGAGGATCATTGATTCATCCAAGCGTGGTCCTCACTGCTGCCCACGTCGTGGCCGGTGTTAAGACTCTGCAGGTCAAAGCAGGCGAATGGGACACCCAGAACACCAAGGAGCCTCATCCCTTCCAACAGAGAAATGTTAAGAGCCACATTGTGCACGAAGACTACTTGCCAGGTACATAAAATCTCTATCTATACCTATATAATGTGAAGAGCTACAGGACTCGTATTAAAATGAATGCCGTTGGGATTACTATAGAGTTTATTAGAGCTGTACAACCACGTATAAAACAGTACAAAATAAAACTGGATGCAACCAGTTCACACTGCAAGATTCGATGCAATTCAACAAGCGCAAAGTCCGTCACTATATCCCTAATCGAAAGTACTTCACACATCTTAACCGTGTCGTAGTCGTCGATTGACTGCCGATCTCTCCGCTCGGGCATCCCTTTATACTCAGCTTACAATGGGTCACGACCGGGTAAACAATAATTTCAACGAATCACACCTGGGCCTCTGTCGACGCTATTCCCAGAAAACATAATTCTGCACACCTGCAGGATTATGTCTGTGAACGGCCTAAAACAAGTACAATAGCAATAGGCTATTGTCTAATTGCAAATTTTAAACACAAAAGAACTCCAAATGCGGAGGGTAATTAAACCCTACTTTATGGCAGGCCGGTGTGCTTCGTGGAATTTTGGCTAAGTTGTAACAATAATTACTAAACCACATTGAAGATACAGTATACCCGCCACGCTTGTCATAGACTGCTTGGGAGGTTTGACTCATCGGTTATCTCGGATAGGTTGCATCACGATGTTTTCTTCACCGTTGCTAGCACTTGGTAATTGTGATGTTACGAGCTATAGAACTCGAATTAAAATACTGTTGGAATTACTATAGAATTTATTATAATTATACAAACACGTATGACACAGGTATAAATATAACTGGATACAACCAGTACAAACTGCACGATTCAATAACACGCGCAAAGTCCGTCAGTATATAGCTTATCGAATGTACACGTCTTGCTATGATCGTGGTTCTCGCTAGACTGCCTCACCCCTCCGTTCGGTCATTCCTTTTGTTCTGTCCAAATACAATATGCCTCGACGCAAAACAATCATTTCTAAGAATCAGTTCGACACAGTTGCCTAATGACTGCCATAAAACAAGTATAATAACAATATAATGATTTTCTTAATTTCAAATTGTAAACACAAAGTGAGCAAAAGAAATCCAAATGCGGGAAAGGTAACAAACCAGGTTTATGGCAGGCAGATGTGCATTCATCTTTTGTCGGCATGTAACAGTAAAAATGTGCACACTAGATAAGAAAACTGCCTAAGTGGTGCATGCGTTCCGGCCAGGATCGAACCCGCGCCCTTTGAGTTTGGGACACGTGCGCTAACCATTTCGCTACCATGACTTCCGTTTCTATCCATTAGGAGGCCCAAGCCTAGCAGTGGGACATTTATGGGCTGACATTATATATTTTATACTGAAGATACAACTAGAAGATTGACTGCTACAAAAGTGACCGTAAAAGAGTAGGATGGATTGTGTGAAGAATGACATGATAGTTTGTGGTGTGACAGAGGACGTT
The DNA here is from genome assembly GCA_949752895.1 of Dendrolimus pini. Lineage (NCBI taxonomy): Eukaryota > Metazoa > Arthropoda > Insecta > Lepidoptera > Lasiocampidae > Dendrolimus > Dendrolimus pini. The sequence goes on from OX457153.1 coordinate 6,072,438, forward strand.
TATCAGAATAGAGGAGTATGGAAGGAAAAGACATATTGTGTCAAACACAAATAATTAATGTCGTTACGTACGAGCAGTTAGGATTGGCAGAAAACACCAGCTTCTAACTAAACGCTTTTATTGACTTACACAGCCGCGCGTAATACCTCTCCCCAGGGTCGCCCCTAGACGCACGACTAACGATGCACAGTCCCGACGATAAGGTGTCTCGCTCACAATACCGTCGCCGATATTGTGTAGACCACTTCCTGCTACAGCAGTGCTCACCTCCGATATTATCACGTGTAGCTCGCTTCTGGTTCGTGTCTCGAACTATGCTACACTCCTCCTTCACTTAACTGTTCACTAAACTTGTCACTAAATTCACCACTTAACTCGTCACTGTGTCCTATTAAACTTCTCTTCCAACTCTTTCGCATAGCGCAATTGTCGTTTCGCTGCCTTGAACTGAACTCAACTCTAAACTGCCCAGTAGGCGCGCCTTACGCTGCTTATATACCCATAAGAAGCTTCTGGAACCCATCATTTCGATCTTCTTTTCGTTATTATTTTATTTACTAGCTGTCCCTTTCTAAACATCTATCTGTCTCTGTATTTTCCTTTCCGAACCTTCCATTCTAGAACTTTCGTTCATCGTCTATCCCTTTCTAAACTATACCCGTCCTTGTCTTTTCCTTCCAAAATCTTGTACCTTTTTCTAATCTTGAGACTGGCTTTAGCTGCCAGAAAGTTCTACCCTCGGTCGCCACAACATCTTTAAGCACACAATAAAGCATATTCATTTATTAATTAATTCCATCAATCTTCTTCCATGATAAGAACTAGCAAGAATATTCCATTCAATTTTACCTTCTAGGCATTCTCTACTACGACGTTGCGCTCCTGTTCCTTGACCAGCCAATGAATATGGCTCCGAATGTCGGAGTGGTGTGCCTTCCTCCAGCCAAAAAGATCACTCCTTCTGGAACCAGCTGCTTCGCCTCCGGCTGGGGTAAGGACAAGTTCGGGAGGGAAGGTCAATACCAGGTCATATTGAAGAAGGTCAGTACATAATATGTTTGTTTTTTTCTCGAGTAGCACAAACAAACAAAGAGTCCAGCTCACCGACAGTGGTTCCCGTCACCTATAGCGTCTGCAACACCAGGGATGAAGCTAACGCGTTGCCAGCCTTTAGGATGGGGTAGGATAGATATAAGGATCAGACAGGAGGGATGTGATATGGGGAGATTGGACAGGGAGAGAATGTGCCCCCTTGGAGCTTTCACTCGTCGCACGAAACACGATTAGCGTAAGACTGGTTTCACTGAGATATCTGTGAGTTGACAAAATGGTACGACATCCGTCACATTAACGGAAAACATCCCTTCCCGGCAACATTTCCTCTTCCACCTTCACTTAGCCGAAGCAAACACTCATTCTCTATTAGACCTGATACCGCCTCGGAAATCCCATTGAACCAAGCAGAAAAAAGATCGCTTACCGTCACTGGAACAGTGTAAGAAATTATTCAGGATTTCGGCCTGATTTGCGCGTCCTGGTGTTACACAAACACTAGACTGGATGTCCGGGACATAGTTGGTACTTTAGAGAGGTTTTATGGCACAACGATATTTAGGCAGCCATTGACGATTTAACTCGGTCAATGAGATGCATTTATTTTTACTTATTTTATTGCAGGAGTTCAGCAGACAGGCAGACGGCACTTGATGGATAGCGGTTACCATCTCTTATGGACATTTGCAACAACAAAGGTACTACCAATGCGGTGCTGCTCTCTTAAGAGAGACTGGAACCCGGTCACTAATCCTGGAACACAACTCAAGGCTGATATGGCGACATACTCTAGACCAGGGGTGGTATCCATCCAGTCGGGCAAATGCCCTACCACCTGGCTGTGGGTTATTTTGTCGCCTCTTACGACAGGCCGCCCCAACGCAGGACATTGTATTCTTTCTCCGTTCCTGCACGGATGCATGTGTGTGCGCAGCGCCCTCTGGTTAGAATCGGTCGAATTAAGGTGGAATGTATGCATGTTTATGTTAGGGCCTGCTTAAAGTTAGATAATTTTTGACTTTTATTGAACTACTCATGTATGTTTTTATAATTTAAATAACTCTAACTCATCCTTTCCCAAAGTGGGCGATAACGCCCCCTTGTGGGCGCTGCAGGCCTAAAGGGGGCGATAAGAGATCCAAAAAAAATGGGGCGTCGTGTAGAGACTTGGGGTGATTTGTAATTTCATCTAGCTAGGAGGACTCTAAGACACCGACTGAACTCTCCACTCTCGACTACAACTTAAGAACATCAACTAATATTAATTAAGAGATTGCTCAAACTTGGTTCGAAATTTCTCTTCGCGTAGTTCATATATCTGTCCTGTTTTGACGAATAAATGAAATAAAAATCACGTCAATCGGTCGCTCCGTTTCGAAATGAAAGTAGATAAAAACAAACAAATAAAAAAGTAAAAGACAGACCTTCGCATTTTAATTGTTGTTAGTATTTCTAGATAGGTAATGTTCACAATAATCCATTAATTTAATTTGACGTTATAGTGGTTTTTAAGTAGGTGAAAGAATGGGTTAAACAATAATTTATTCTCAAAGTGGGCAGTATACAAAATAAGTTTGGGAACCACTGCTCTAAATAAACATTATTTTCTTTCTTTCTATTTGATTTTTCCTTCAGGTTGAATTACCGGTAATGGATGACTGGACGTGTCTGCAAAGGCTGCGGCAGACGACGCTTGGGAAGCTATTCGAACTGCACAGCTCGTTCATGTGCGCCGGGGGAGTGGCCGGCCAGGACACCTGTAAAGGAGACGGCGGTTCGCCTTTAGTATGCCCCATTGAGGTATGCCACGGATCATCTTCATCAATTCATCTTTACACAGTATAAAATAAAGACTCACCTCTGTGTGCACAACATATAGGCGTATATGCAAAAATGCATATTTTTTTTTGTTGTTTACTAATAAGTATACATGTTACAATTTGGAAAGTCTTACCAGTATGCGAGTGTACCTAAAAAGAAGGGTATTCCAAGCCTTATACATTCAAGTAGTTTTGTTTAATTCTGTCCCTTGTGTAAAACTGCACTTTTGTCTGTTCGCCTGTTCGTCTGATGTTTTCAAAGCCCCCCGATTTTGAAACATTCTTTATTCGTGCTCCGCTCCTTGGTCTTAGCGTGATTATATAACCTATAACCTTCCTCTATAAATGGGCTATCCAACACTGGAAGAACTTTTCACCTGACCAGTAGTTTCAGATAGCGCGTGCAAGCAAACAAACAAACTCTTCAGGTTTATTTTTTTTTTATTGCAGGAGTTCAGCAGACAGGCAGACGGTCCCCTTGATGGAAAGCGCTTACCATCGCGTATGGACATTTGCAACACCAAAGGTGCTACAAACGCGCTGCTGCTCTCTGAAGGGAAAATTGGAACCTGGTCGGAACACAACTCAAGGTTCTCAAGGTCCTCCCAGGATGTCCCTCTTTATTGCATGAGTTCAGCAAACAGGCAGACGGCCTACCTGGTGGAAAGTGGTTACCATCGCCTATGGACATTTTATTTATTTATTTATTAGTTTATTTGGACAACACAACAGATAACAATCAGTAATTCATTTATATAATACAGTTTGTAAATTATTACATCTAGATTGAGATCCAAGCGTGCTGACATATCCATGTTAAAATTATATTTTCGCAAACAAAATTATGTGAATAATGTCAGTAATAGTGATTTAATAAATAATTAAAGCTAGGACATTACTTTTAGTCATACATTATAATTTTAGTCATATATTATAGATTAGGAAAAAGAAAGCATTAAACAAATTACCAAACAAGTGAAGAGGTGTGATCTTGCAGCGTAGAGATTATAGTTTTTTTAAAAGCTAAAGGTTTTGCATTAAATATATCTAACTTTTTGTTTTTCAAAGAGAGTTCGTTGTAGACACGACACATTTCAAACACTAAAGTTGCTACTAATGCGCTGGTCTCTAAAGAGAGACTGGATCCTGGTCACCAATGCCGGAACACAACTCAAGGTTGATATGGCAACATACTTTAGACCAGGGGTGGTAGCGATCCAGTCGGCGAATGCCCTACCACCTGGCTGTGGGTTGTTTTGTCGCCTCTTACGACAGGCCGCAGGAAATTGTATTCTTTCTCCGTTCTGCACGGATAAAATAATGTACGTTAGTATAAGATTATATATACCTATTCGTGGTCTTTTTGCAGTATGAAGCGGGACGCTACATGCAGACAGGCATTGTGGCCTGGGGCATTGGGTGCGGTCAAAACGGCATCCCCGGAGTCTACGTAGACGTTGCCCACGTACGGGCCTGGATAGATGGAAAAATCCAGGCTCAAAACTACCAAACCAGCGTTTATACGATTTAAGCAAAATAATCCTTCTAACCCACTACCATCAAAATTAAGCCAGCAGAATCCTTATTACTTCCTATCCCTGATAATGTTGACGCCGGCTATCTAAATTAACCCAAGAACAACTTACGGCCGTTTTCAATACCTTACAGATAGATAGATCGCTATCCCCGACCATCAGTAACAGTAAACCTATCCCTTGTTTGTTCATAATAGCGGTTTGTAAGTCCTGAGTGATTAACTCAAAAGATATATATCCGACGCGGAGAGTGATTAGATCTGTATATCACTTGCGTTCAAAATGTGTCTTTATATATTTAACTCTGAATGAATGAACTAAATTCATTTCTATGCCACGCGATGAGAAAGAATGATTAGCTCGCGCACTGCGCATACGTAACGAACGTGAACGAGTAAACCGAATATAATAGCAATCCAAAAAATCGTTACACTAGTTTTATGGTGTAATTTTGCCATACGATAGTTTTTATTTCGAATTACGGACTAATTATTTTTAATTACAAAAATATTTACTAAAAGTCAAAGGGCATCTAAATGTCGTGTATGATATTTAAATGTCAGACATTTTGCGTTGCCACAGGTACGCGTGTCGGCTCTACTAGTATATCACTCACAGATAGAGGTGTGTAACTCCTGAGTGATTAACTCAAAAGATATATATCCGGCGCGAAGAGTGATTAGATATGTATATCACTTGCTTTCAAAATGTGTCTTTATATCTTCAAGTCTTTAGTTCATTCCTGTTCCACGCGAAAAAGAATGATTAGCCCGCCCACTGCGCATGCATAGTAAGTGAACGAGGAAACCGAATATAATAGCAAGCCAAGTTAAATCGTAACACTATAGTTTTATGGTGTAATTTTGTAATATTTACTAAAAGTCAAAGGTCATCTAAATGGCGTGTATGTTATTTAAATGTCAGATATTTTGCGTTGCCACAGGTACGCTTGCCGGCTTTGCTAGAATATCACTCACAGATAATAACTCATCTTGTCTGCAATTGACACTATACACTGTAAAGATAAAGAGTTAAAGATATAAAAGAGTGATATATATCTTTGTATCAAAAAGATATATATCACTCTTTTCTTCTTGGTGAGTGATTTTTCCCATGACTACTCACAGATATTATCTCATCTTGTCTGTTGAAGTGTTGATACTGACACTATACACTGTAAAGATAAAGAGTTAAAGATATAAAAGAGTGATATTGTAACGGAACGTTACAAATATTTCAAATTTTATTAATAATTATTACATTTACGAGTAAACTAATTAAATTTATTACATTATTTATCTTGATATTCTTATTTTCTTTATTACTATTTATTAATTTACACGTTTAATTTAAACGTATGGAGGTATAAAACAAATTCAATTGCTAATAGTGAATGCATCCAACTCATTTTGTTTCTGACGTGTGCGCCGATATCCAATATGGTCTAAGCCAATAAGCGATCGACGGCCATCTTGCGATTAACTGAGTCGGCTGTGTCACTTTTACAGCGCCCATAATAATATTTTAATATAAACCCAACTAGTATTGTTCTGATTATTCAGTCTAGCATTTATAAATGCAGTAAATATAACTTGCAATTTATTCTCCCAATTCGGGTAAGTTATGCACAAATTAATGTTATAGTTTACTTCTTATTGTTACGACTAAACCGTTGTATCAAACTATATTTTGTTATAAATGATTAATGTTGTTAATATATTAGTTAAACAGGAAGAAATGTTTTCATAATTATAATTAATAAGTGTTAAAAAATATCTTTTGATAGTAGTTTGTGTAATTTTGTTTTAATGATATCAGTTTCCAGTATTAGGTAATAAGATATCGATACCGAATAATTGGTATATGTATTAGTACTGTTATTTGATATCTTAGTAGCTTTATATTTGTAACCGTTTCTGCTCTTTTCTTTCGCCACCTTGATCTTGCCTGCCATGCTTCTGATTTGCCTCATGAACTTAGCCTTTTCCTTGTGCTCAGCTCATGCAGCGCTCTAATACGCCTCGCATTATTGCGTTTTAGGAACTACCCTTGGGATTTGTAATAAGCTTTGTCAGAAGACAAAAAAAGATACCTGAGAGGACTACCACCTTAAACCGGAACGCTTCCTTCTCTGCCTGGAGGAAATTGCCTAGGGGAGTGCGGTATATCAGACTGACTGAGAGCGCAGCCGAGCCTAGATGAACCTTTTGTTTTTTTATAAATATTACTCGTTATCAAATTATTCGTTTTTCTTCACAACACTTGTTAAATATATTATAGTAAATTAATTATAAACTATTTTCCCTTTCATTTCTTATTTTGTTCACATCTTTAGTGTGACAATATATATCTTTGTATCAAAAAGATATATATCACTCTTTTTTTCTTGGTGACTGATTTTCCCATGACTATTTCACATACATACATAACTTCGCCCCAGGTCCCTTGCGGGGTAGGCACGAACAACAGAGCGCCATTCAGGTTTATTCTTACACACCTCACTTGCTTCTTTGACATTCATAAGTGCTATCTATCCATAGCTAATGATAGATAGCTTCTTTCCCTCTCACTTATTCAAGCCTCTTGAAACGTTCCGTTCTACGATAACCATTTAACGACGTTACGCCTAAAGCTAAATTTATTTTTAGTTTTTTTTTATTTATTTATTGTATTATTTACAATAATAAATTAATTTTTTACAACATCAAATCGAAACATAAATAAGAAATTTTTTCATTTGATTTACCGTGCTTTTTAATAAAAACAAAAATGAAACGGAATGTGTATGGTTTGACAATCGGCAGCTGTCAAATGACATTTGTGCTTTTGTTTACTGTTTGTTTTGTTAAACTTGGGCGCCTCGAAAATTTTTGCGTAATGGTAGGTATTATGTCTCTGAATTCCGAAAAAAACTCAAATAGTTGCTAATTCGACTTCGCCGGAATACTCACATCTTTGCTTTTCTCTCTCTCTTTTCTTTCACCATATTCCAATTACTTGAGATCGGCACAATATGTCTTTTCCTTCCACACTCCTCTACTCTGACATCTTCTGTCACACCACACATATATCATATCATCCTTCACGCAATCCATCCATCTTCTTTTGGTCTACCTTTACATCTGTACCCATCCATCTTGTAGTTTAACTTTCTTTTTGTCACGTGACTTTCATCCCTCCTCATAATATACCAGCTTAATCTTCTTCCTCTCAATTTTTCAGTCACGGGTGCAACTTTCAAAGATCCCTTTTCTCTATAGTATTTTATTTGTCCCTAGTACTCCTGATTACCTTAAACAAAATTTTGAATTTCTGTCGTGCTCTCGTAATTTACGCCTTTCTACTAAAATTAAACTGAACACTCCTGCGCATAACTCAACTTTATATAGCAATTCTTTTACTGTTAAGGCTATACAGCTCTGGAAAGCGCTTCCTGTTACTATCAGACAAGCAAAATCGCTAGCGATATTTAGTAGTAGTTCGTAGGTAACTATATGTTACGTACACCAATAAGACCGCCCTTTGTATGTAATTAGATATACTTTTAGTCTTTATTTTTGTATTTTTTTATTGGACTTGACTTTATGTTGTTGGTCCGAAGACCTCACAACTTTACCGGGGTCTTCGGAGCGAAGGTGCTCTAGCCCGGGGTGCGACTTGCTCGAGGGAGCTCCCTAGGGAGTTTTACCTCGGCTGCACTTTTGCCATGAGAGGGGGATGAATCTAATTATGGCCACCATAGGGCGACACAATGAACTAATTGAGAACGGGCGACGGGTAATATAAAGCCCGATGGGAAGGATCCCGACGGACCGGGATCGGCGGTTCGCGGCGGCCTACGCTATCTTACTGCCGTTTCGCAACGTGTAATGGCTGGGAGAGAAGAAACGGCGAAAGAAACTTCCCAGCAACACGCCTAGTCTGTCCTGTGGGGGATATATGTCTTCTGGCGTCCCTCGCGGGGACGTGGAGAGATCCTGATTGGCGTCGCGTGAGACGCCGCCGCCTGCGTCTGTCTGTCGGTGCCTGCCAGCCTGCCGTCCTAACCGCGGATGGGCTGATCCGGATTCCGGATCAGCCGTTTTGTAATAACGTCGACCATTTTTGTATTGGTTTTAAATAAAGTTGTTATCTATCTATGTATCCTCAATAAAGTAATTATCAAATGACTTCAGACGCTTTTCATCATTTCACATATACATTTTAGCGAGCGGTAAATTTTCCGTGCAGGAACGATGGATAGAATACAATTTCCTGCGATTGAGCGGTTGTCGTAAGAGGCGACAAAACCACCTGGGTTGTTTTGTCGCCTCTTCCGACTTACGAAGCAAGGGGTATGTTTTTCCCGCGTATCTTTTATGTGTGTAAATTTATTTTTTAGCTCGTGTCTTCTAAACCGATTGATAGATTTCTACAGTACTGTATTCGTCTTAAAAACCCAATTGTTGGATGATAACTGGATATATAATGATGATAATTGGATGGACGCATGCTTTTTGGAGGTATCGCAAGCGGCACTGGACTTCCCCTAAGATCCTGCGCACGTATGCGCTGCACATAGGGTTCCCAACCATACTTTATAATAACGTATCGTACTTTATTTTTGATAAATATACTTTTATACTTTTGCATAAAAATAAAATATTTGAAAATACTCTATTTCCTGATGCGTAAAATTAAATACTTATAGTTCTGGATAATTAGCTTAGCCAGCTTTCACTGAAAAAAAATATTCAGTAATGTATCTAAAATGGCGAGAAGAAAGGAACATCTATAAATTTAGTAAAATATAATTGGTTGTTTACCTAAATTGTGAATGTAGCTTCCAAAAATTTGAAAATAGTGAAAAGTTGTTAGTGTGAAAAAATAGTGTCTCCGAGAAAAGAAATAAATATATTTTTTCTTACAAACACTTTATTTTTTTCTTACTTAAAAAATGTTATTTGTTATTTTTCTCAAAAATAGTTGGCAACCCTAGCTGCGGACCCTACACTGTGGAAGAACATACATTTCTATGAGAATTAAAAATATTGTTACGAGCTACATAGGGCTCGAATTAAAATTCTGTTTGAATGACTATAGAGTTTATTAGAACTGCACAAACACGCATAAAACAGGTATAAATATAACTGGATACAACTAGTAACACTGCACGATTCAATAACACGCGTAAAGTCCGTCACTATATCGCTCTTCGAATGTACTACACACGTCTTGCTAGTATCGTAATCGTCGCTTGACTGTCCCTCTCCGCCTTGGGCCATTCCTTTATAATGCACCGATCTACTTATATACCTGGCAAGCTTCGACGCAATACAATAACAACAAGGATTAGTTCGACACTAATGACAGCCATAAAACAAGTACGATAACAATACAATGTTTTCCTTAGTCACAAATTCTAAACACAAAATAAACAAAAGAATTCCTAAATGCGAGGAGGTAATAAACTGCTCTTTACGACAGGCATTTTTTTGTCGATATGTAACAATAGGTATGCAGGTGGCCCGACTTGTGACAATATGTATGCAACTCAAAAACTAGAGCCACTAGAAAAAATCTAGTGTTATTTTCGTATTCGGCACCATCGAGTTAACTTTACTAATTTAGTTCACCTAACATCGATTACATTTTTTATCCATGCAATAACAGAGAAAGAATACAATTTCCTGCGTCCGGGCGGCCTGTCGTAAGAGGCGACAAATCAACCCACAGCCATGTAACAGCGTATTTCCTCGACTAGATGGCTACCATTTCCTGGAGTTGTGTTCCGCCATTAGTGGCCAGGTTCCAGTCTTCTTTAAGAGAGCAGCAGCGCATTTGTAGCACCTTTGGTGTTGCAAATGTCCATAGGCTGATGGTAACCGCTTTCCATCGAGTGGGCCGCCTGCCTGTCTGCTGAACTCTTGCAATAAAAAAACAAAAACATCTAATAGAACTCTGAATACATATTCAGTGTGTTCTTAGCAATTAAACGTTCTACGTAACATATTGCCTGAAGGACAGAAGAGTCAATACACAACCTTTACATAGTGCTACAACGCAGGTCCCGATAAAAAACAAAATCCACCAGCATATCTGAAACAAAACACCTTTTATTACCAGTCGGCATTCATTTAGGATCATCCCCTTTTTTATTTATTGATTGGTATACGTTTCTAGAAAATAGCCCATTGTTTTATTGTACTCTTTTATGGCAGTTTACGTCTGAGTCATTAGCCAGGTGTGGCGGATAAGTCGACAACGATACGGGGATATTACATTTGTGCAGTATAAAACGATGGCCTGATTGAGGCAGGGGGCAGTCGAGCGAGAACCACGATCAAAGCGAGACGTATATACTACAACCGGGAACCTAATAGTGACGGACTTTGCGCGTTTTATTGAATTACGACCTTCTGCATTACGTTTGGATTTGTTGTGTTTGGTTATATTTGTACCTGTGTTATACGTGTTTGTATAATTCTAATAAACTCTATAGTAATTCTAACGGCATTTAAATTCGAGTCTCGCGACTCGTAACACTATTTTCCTCTTTATTGGGGGTTGCTATACGGTTCTTCGATAAGATTCCGAGTGAAATGTTATATCTGCCTTTCATTAAACTACAAATCAAATTAAGATGTATCTTGCTAAAAAGGGGATACTACACTATTAAAGAATTCTTAAATGGCAAACTTAATTCACATAGCAGCTCGATCCAACCTCTTATACTATATTTTACAAGCTTTTATTTACCTTGCAATGGATGTACCTATGTATGTAAGTTCGGGAATCTTGCAAGATAAATTTGACCAACTGCCCGGCTTTCGATTGAGCTGAAATTTTGCAAGCATGACATTGCAATAATATGGTACCATGGAACCATAACCGTAGGTACCGTTTAAAAAAATAATAGTTTAAAAAACTAAAAAATACGCTTTTATAGAAAATTCAACTAAAAAATTAAAAATAAACAATCGTTTTAAAAAAAACTAAAAAAATACGCTCATATAGAAAAACCAACTAAAAAATAGAAAATAAATTTTAATATCTGTTCATAAAATATTTATACCATGCACCCCACGCTTTTTAACACGCTTTTATTAGCTTCACCTGTATGTATGTATGTATGTATGTATGTATGTTTGTAACCGACCCCTTTGAGCTCGATTTTGTCCTACTTTGAACGATCAGATTTAATTCAAACTTTGCACACCTGTCAAAGGTCGATGACAATGCAATAATATGGTACCATGGAGCTGATCTGATGATGAAGTCGGAAGGTGGCCATAGGAACTCCTGTACTAAACAAGATAGACCCGTCGTGTTTGGGATCGTTTTACTTGTCTTGGCTAGCACTCTGCTGCTACATGATATGCAGGATCTCAAAAGCTTGTATTTAAAAACATTTTAAAAAAATCAACTAAAAAATGAAAAATAAATAATAGTTAAAAAAAAACTAAAAAAAACACGCTTTCATAAAACTCCAACTAAAAAACAGAAAATAAAATTTAATAAATTTGGATTCTGATGAATGGGTCTTACCGTGGAGTGCAAAAAAGAAATAATTAATCAATTTGATTAAGTACAGTGTAAAAAAATAATTAATGTACATTATTGTAAAAAAGCGTGGGGTGTATTCAATTAATAATATAATATAAAGCGCTTTGAATACACCCCACGCTTTTTTACAATAATGTATCAAATTTATTAAATTTTATTTTCTGTTTTTTAGTTGGATTTTTTATGAAAGCGTGTTTTTTTTATTTTTACAATAAAATCATTTTTTCTTACACTATTTTTAATTCAAATTTATTAAAAATTATTTTGTATTTTTTAGTTGGATTTTCTATAAAAGCATATTTTTTGTATTGTTTACGTATATAATTCATGTATTTAACTTGTGGAAAATATGGTTGTTTGAACATTTATAGTCTTATCTCTTATATCTCTTGGTGTAAATACGTTTTATAGATATGTAAAGTACCTACAGATTGTTTTTTCCCAATGAACAAAAAAAATATGTTTATATAAGTCTTATCGATTCATCAAATCAATAATGACTGTTGTTGGAATCTCCAACAAAAAGTATTTATTACTTTGGTCTGGCATAGTACTGGCCACCAATACGAAATATTTGAATTTAGAACAAAGATGTTTCTTTGTTTTTTATCTGTATATTTTTTCCCTCCATTGCTATTAAAATCGTCATATATTACGTACGTGCAGTTTTCATTAATAATTAAAATATCTACAGTCCACAACGAATTAATATTTAAAGAAGTGTTTAACAATAACAACACTACGGAAAGGCCACATCATTGTATTGGGCCACCTCTCCGCATTCAAGCACGACATGGGCGGCTCTTTCTTCTGCCTCCAGGCATGCTCTCCACAGGGGGCTGTCGGTGACACCTGTATTGGAAAGATGTCTGTTAAAATTGCCATGTCCAGTGGCTGCACTAATTACTAGTCTCAGCCGGGACCGAGCCTTAAGATATGCCTGGAGAAACGCAGGTTTGCTCGAGCCATTTCCAGCTTGGCTTGCCAGCTTGATGTAATGCCCTTTTCCTTTGTTTCATGACTAAGTTTCAAGTTTCTGAAAAGTTAATCTAACAGGAAGCACTGACTGTAACATGAACCGCGTAATTCAATAATGTTTTTACAAATACCAATTGGGATTTACCTGAATAAATAAACAGTAAATGTGACCTCACATTTTGTAAAATAACATTGACCAATTAGTGTTACCAGTAACTGCCAGTTGTAAATCTATTTACGGAAAATAGCAGGTTTATTAATTAGCTAGCTAACGACTCTTTCGGTGTTGCCTTGGAATTAAAATTAATTAAATAATTATCTTAGATTAAATAAAGCTTTATTCCTCACCAAAATAACAGATTACTTCAGTAAAAATCTTTTAAAGTATAATCGGCGGCCTTATCGTTTAGAGCGATCTCTTCGCAATTAGACTTGTAGAATATTCTATGCTAATCTGGCGATATAGGTGGTGCATAACGTCATATTTTTTTATAATATCAGCCCATAAATATCACACTGTTGGACTCGGGCCTCCCATTATAGGAGGAACGGAAAGTATACCCGCCATGCTTGTCCAAGGCGGCTTGGCAGGTTTGACACATCGGCTATCTCGATGTGCAGGTTGCATCATCATCATCATGTTTTCCTTCGCCGTTATTAGCACGTGGTAACTGTAATAATATGCACTTTAGATCAGAAAACTGACTAAGTGGTGCATGCATTCCGACCTGGATTCAACCCGCGCCCTTTAAGTTTGGGACGCGTGTGCTAGCCATAACGCTATAAACTTCACAGAAATTGAGATTAAGATAAATACTACTCATTTGTTCGAAGTCACCTTGAATACGCATATATATATACATAGGGTAAATGTGTCAAGTGGACCTTCAGGGCCAAATCCTTAACTATGCTAGATAGCAAAAACTACTCAAAGGAGTCTTGGGGCCGATTTTGACGAAAACCAGAATGATATCGTAAGATTTAAGAAAAATCAATAACCCTTGTTAGGAATCAAATCGGCTGATATTGAAAAAATAAACACACTGTATCATTATACCGAATCGTAGTATAGCTTGTAATGATCAATTACTCTAAAGTATATAATTATAAAGTAATATCAAACAACAAACCAAAGGAAAGAGTTGTTTTTCTATAGATCGATTAAACATCAAACTGCGCCGATCATTGTACCCCACCTTGCTGCGGGTGCTTGGTGCTGAGTTAGCTCAGCCCCTATATGCCATCACCTCATTCTCATCCTAAAAGATGAAAACGCGTTGACTTCATCTATTTTCTATTTATTTATTTTATACTTGTACATTAATCAGACAGTATTTTTTCTTTATTCTACTTGCCCTTAAACTAGTTTGTACTGTATTATAGGGGCTAGTATCCTCTCCCTTAATATAAGAACAATGACATAAAATACATTAACCACAACTTAAAACGAAATATCTAAAAGAGTGGGTGTATGTGTGTTTGTGTTATTTGCGACGGTCTAAAGGTGACGGAACCACTTTCCATCAGGTGGGTCGTCTGTCAGTTTATCAGTTTCACAATAAAAACTACTAAAATAAAGTATTTTTTGTTTTTTCCGATTTTTTATCTTTATTAACTAGCAACATTGGATTGTGAATGACCAATGACCATCGTAAAGAAATTAACAAAAGGACAGAAGCATTCAACGCAGTGTCTCTCGGAATACCGGTCTGTGCAGACCGTAGATAACCTTGTTCGACAATACAAGGAAAATTATTTTTAAAAAACATTGTGATATCAAAACCAGTTTAAGAGGAAACTTAACTCAAGTATCTTTGTGGAATTATGTATTAGTGTTCACTTCTCAAAAACCATTCTAAATTTCAAGGTTTGTTCATTTTTCTATAGTTTTTTAGGATTATTTTATATGTGTAGATGATTTAGAGGTATTTTTTATAAGCTGTAGAATTGAAAACGCAAATGGATGAAGGTTTCACGGTTTTTTTATTGCATGAGTTTAGAAGATAGGCAGATGGCCTATCTGATGCGAAGTTGTTACCATCACCTATGGACATTTGTAACATCAAAGCTACCAATGGTGTTGCCGCTCTAAAGGTAGACTGGAACCTGGCAACAATTATTTTTTTGGAGGCAGGGGACAAATATATTTCGTACACTACCGACTCCTTTACTGGGATTAGACCAAAGCAGAGTTTCCTGCTGCCGGGCGGCCTATCGTAGGAGGTGACAAAACATCCCTCAGCCAAGTGGTAGGGTATTTGCTGGATGGAGAGCACCCCTGGTGTAGAGTATGCGCTATAACACAACCTTGTGTTGTGTTCCGCCATTGGAGACCCTTAAGAGAGCAGCAACGCATTTGTAGCACCTTTGGTGTTGCAAATGTCCATAGGCGATGGTAACTGCTTTCCATCAAGTGGGCCGTCTCCCTGTCTGCTGAACTCCTGCCATAAAAAGAGTTGATTGCATGTATGTTGGGGGACTCAACAAGATACCTCCCTCTGTGTGGAGAGTTAACCCATGTGTCAAAACATCACTGCAACCACCTTCCTCCCATGTGCCCTGCGCTTATGGTAGGAAGTGCTAGAACACAACTCAAGGTTGTTATAACTCAATATGAATAAGACCGTAAAGCGGCATCATTAGATTTAATAAAAATAATTAGCTTAATCAGGAATCAAATCGGCTAAACGAAACATATGTTAGTAAATTGACCAACTATACTCATTTACTGAGTTTTGTACTGTTTTTTTCGCAAACCGTACTCTTTTCAAATCCTGTACTCTAAAAGTACACATTTGTATATTAATCAAATATTAAAAATTATAACAGAAATAATAGAAATTTCCTTATGTTGTCCAGGCACTAATGCTGCTGTTGAAAGGGTATTTTCACTAGGGAATGATTATTGGAGCAGTGAGAAGTCGCAACGTTCTGTAAAAACATTATCTGCCGTCTTAACAGTCAAATTCAATATGCAAAATGAAAGTTGTTCGGATGTGGCTACATACTTGACGAACATCATCATTTAACAAACAAAAAATCCACTCCGAGGAAAAGTATGTTTTTAAAAGAAAATAAAGTTTTTATCGTCTTTTCTTCTTTTTTTTAAACCTACGAAATACTTGCAAAGTGAAGTTTTTTTTAACAAAAAATAGTTGTTTACCTTAATATTAGTGATGTAAGTAACCACAACCTGAGTTATCGGTTAACGTTTAACGTCATTATTAATGTCACATCTCAAATAACGCATTAAAATCTCGCCTACACCTGCGTAATATCTTTGTTAGTGTTTTAGTTGCAGCATTAAGGTGCAGATGTAGAATAGGCATAGAAACGGGTTTTTACATTAATTAATTATATATATATTAAGTATCGTACAATATTTATTACGATACCGCGATAATTGAGGTCAAAACAGACATGACCGCAAAGGTCGATGTAGTGTCTGTACAGTTGACTCTCGATAATTTGACACTCAACACAAAAAACCAAATGCGGTACTAGATGTATATATTTTTTAATTGCACGAGTTCAGTACAGGGCAGACGGCCGGCCTGTTGGAAAGTGGTAACCAACGCCTGTGGACATTTGTAACTCTGGTGGAAACTGACCACTAATACCGGAACACAACTCGAGGTTTTTCGAGGTGCATATTTTAGACCAGGAGTGGTAGCCATCCAGACGAGCAAATACCCTACCACCTGATTTTAGTCTTTCTATAGCCTTTTACGACAGACCGCACCGCACAGGCCGCAGAAAGTTGTATTCTTTCTCCGTTCCTGCACGTATGAATTTCAAAGTGCACTGTTGTATAATGGTTTACCTTTAGACATAGAGTATCTCTATTATTAAATATTTATATATTGTATCATAATTCCCATAAATATAACTAAGTATCCCGGCAGACATTGTCCTGCCCTAAAGAAATAAAATGTAGAACCCGATTGCAGCGCCACCTACCGGGTCCAATTGTAAATTTAAACTATTCTCGAATCTACCTGAATACACACAAAAAAGTTAATCGAAATTGGTCCAGCTGTTTAGGAGGAGTTCAGCCACATACATAGGCGCACAAGAATTTTATATATAAAGACATATAGTTTTTAATTAAGTTAGCTTTTTTATATGAAGT
Organism: Dendrolimus pini; assembly: GCA_949752895.1. NCBI lineage: Eukaryota > Metazoa > Arthropoda > Insecta > Lepidoptera > Lasiocampidae > Dendrolimus > Dendrolimus pini. Next base: position 6,089,501 of record OX457153.1, read on the forward strand.
ATACGGTGTACTTGATGTATTTCACTAGACTCATAATAATGAAATTTCTCTTTAAGCGAACTGTTTATTGAGAAATTGTTTAAGTATTCTATGAGAAATAAATTATTCAAACCTAAACCTAATGAACTAGAGAAAATTTTGAAATTACCAAGAGTTCAAAATAACAAGAGCGTCTAACCATGAGAGAGGGCGTGGAAAAATCATGTATGTTATGTGTTTTCTAAACACTTGTACAATTACCCACAAATATTTATTTTAAAAATAAATACGCAATTTTCTGTTGAGCGACTTCAGTGATCAGTCTATCAACGACATTGAATTTTCGTCGATTCTGAAGGCATAAAAACGTAGGGTAGCGCATTATAGAAAGTAGCCTGGAGTTCAAATTATTGCATGTTGGCAGGCTATATGCTATTCCTTCAACTTCAAATTATCGAGATGACCAATTAATATTGTTTTTATTCAATTTATCGAGTATTTTTCAAGGGTCTGGAACAAAATTTCAAATGAACGAGTGTTAAATTATCGAGAGTCGACTGTATTTGTCATCATAATAATGTCAATATCTTACAATATTACGGTTATAAACATTTGACGCTGTTGTTTACATAGTCTGTCTATATATTTAAATCATCTTAAGCTACCCGCACTCATACAATATTATTGTCAATGCTATAGTATTGAGCAATTTCATCACGCCGAACGTTAAGAAATACCCGCCAACGAACAATATTATCAACAACTAGTATATGCCCGCGATTTCGTCTACGCTTGATTTGAAATTCCCGCGAGAAACCCGGAACACAAAATACAGCAGCATTTGAAAACAAATGCAAGTTATCGTTTTAGGGAAAACTGTGTCGGTATAAGCTAATTTTTACGCACTCGAACAGCTACAAACCGTTCTCGAGAAAATACCCGCGGGATTCCCAGAAAAAAAAGTAATGCCGTAGTCTAAATATTTACGATTCCAGATTGGAATACTACAAAGCATCACCACTGCAATTGCGACGCAAGACTGCTGATAATATATTTCTTTATAAACTCTTAAACAGCAAAATTGACAGCCCCGAACTTCTAAGACAAACTAAAATTCGCTGTACCACGAGCTGGATGCCGTTTGCACAATCGTAAAATATTCGCTCTAGCAGCATGACGCACTGTGTACTGTCAACACTTACCACTCTACCGAATTTGTACTGCCTACAATAGTATCTGCTTCGAGCTCGATATTTCCAATGCGTCGGTTAAGCACATCAAGAAATTTTACACTCCTTTTTAATTATTTATATATTTCTTCTTTTTTTCTAAATTAATATGTACTCAATGCCTTATGTATAATGCTTGATGTGTTCGCACCAAGAAGGCCAGTCAGCAAATATATTTCATCTGTATTCTAGTTTTGTTTAAAAGTAAGATGAGTTGGACAGTTTGCGAACCAAACTAAAAAAAATATGTACAACTTAAGTCTAAGAGTTAGCTGTAAATAAGCAAAAACCGCGTGGAAATCGGCCTAGTAGTTTTTACGTGAATCCCGAATAAACAGACTAACCGATAATCAGACAAAAATCTAAACAAAATCCATCATGTTCTCCGCCGTTTATATACCATTTGTATTTTTAGGCTTCAATGTACTGACATGGCATGTTGAGAATGTTATGATATTATAGATAAGTAAATTATTGCCAATGTTACAACTTAGGTTCCGACAAAAAATAAATTCCACTACTAATCACACATTAGTAAAAACACATTTTTGACCTGTCGGCATTTGAACTAAGTGTAATATCTTTTTATGATCGTCTTCTATTGTTCACTTATTTATTCGCATACGTTTCTAGAGAACAGCCTATTGTTCTATTGTACTTGTTTACGGCCACTTGCGGCTGAACCATTATCCAGGTGTTGCGTATTACGTCGACTACGATACGTATGACTACATACACATTTGTATTTATGAGGTATATAACGACGGCCTGATGGAGATATGCGGCCAGTTGGACTACGATACGGGTGTGACGTGTGTACATTCAGAAATCTAATAGTGACGGACTTTGTACGTTTTATTGAATTATGACCTTTGCATTACGTTTGGGTTTGTTCCGTTTCGTTATGTTTGTACCTGTTTTATACGTGTGTGTATAGTTCAAATAAACTCAATAATAATTCTTATGTCATTTTAATTGGAGTCTCGCAACTCGTAATAATACTGTGTGTGCGGGTAGCTAAAGGTTTTTATTTGTATAACCGTAGGGCTTCCACTTGCGATAATATTATTACATTGATACTGCTACTGACTTAAAGTCAAATTAAAAGGGCAGGTCTATAAATCTATCATTAGACCTGTCCTTTTGTATGGCAGTGAAGCGTGGCCTGTACTTGAGCAACACAAGCAAGAGCTGCGTGTCACGGAGATGAATATGCTGCGTTGGATGTGTGGAGTGACGCGAAAAGACCGTGTCAGGAACTCCCGCATCCGTGGCAGTCTTCATGTCCGTGACATAGCAGACAAACTGCAAGAGTGTCGCTTACGTTGGTACGGCCACGTTTTACGGAGACCGGCTAATTATGTGGGAAACAAATGTCTAGCCATGCCACCTCCGCCAGGTCCCGGTCGAAGGGGAAGGCCCAAGAAATGTTGGCTTGACGTCGTGAAGGATGACATGCGTGCCAATGGTCTCAAAACGGGGGATGCCGAAGACCGCGCGAAGTGGAGTAGAAAAAGTAGGAAAGCGGACCCTTGGCGTCAGAGTGAACGCTCCGAACGCAACCGGGATTTAACGCTCGGATGATGATGACTGCTACTGACTTAAAAGTCGAAGGAAACCACTGCTAACTTGATACTGGCATCGTATAAATTGTTTAGAAGTCAGTAAAGGCTTTACTAAAGCGTGCCGCTATTCTTGACGACGAAAGTCTTTGGTAGGGTAGGGTAAAGTACATAGTCAAAAACGAGACACTTTGAAAATATCAAATTGTAGCCCCAATTTGATATTTTCAAATTGGTTGTACGACCATTTTTAAGTTATAGCATGTTGAAAATCACCCAAAAATTTGGAAAATATTTTTGCTCCTTTAACCTTTTCAAAATATAGTTTTTGCACTTCTCCATACAAGCTTTTAATATTTTAAATTCAACAACCCTCCGTGCACGCAGAACCCTTAAAAATTGGTACAAATATTTCTCTTTAAGTATTAATAACTAGCAGTCTCGGCAGACACTGTCCTGCCCTGAAAAATAAAAACTTAGGACCCGATTCTAGTGCCTCCTACCGATTCCAACTGTGAATCTAAACTAAAATCATCAAAATCAGTCTGGAAGAATAAGAGGCTTCTAGAACCCGATTCCAGCACCACCTACTCATTCCAATTATGAATCTCAACAATCCAAGGACCATCCACTCAAACACACACAAAAATCATCAAAATCAGTCCAGAAGATAAGGAGGATTCTAGATCCCGATTCCAGCACCCCTACTCATTCCAATTATGTATCTCAACAATCCAAGGACCATCCACTCAAACACACACAAAAATCATCAAAATCAGTCCAGAAGATAAGGAGGATTCTAGAACCCGATTCCAGCACCACCTACTCATTCCAATTATGAATCTCAACAATCCAAGGACCATCCACTCAAACACACACAAAAATCATCAAAATCAGTCCAGAAGATAAGGAGGATTCTAGAACCCGATTCCAGCACCATTTTTCTAATTCTAAATCTAAATAATTCAAGGAATGAATTTTTTTATGTGTTTGAGTGGGTTCTCAAACATATAAAAATTTCATCAAAAAGGTTAAGTCATTCTCAAGTTATACACTTACATACATTTTTATTTATATAAATTTATAATCTCTTACAGATGTACACCCGGTATCTGATCCTCCTTTTCCTGGCAGCAGCCAGATGCCAGCAAGGAGGCGACATTGACTCTATCATAAAAGAGATATGGACCACCACAAGCACCACGCCGAAGGTGAATGAGAGAGGACCTTCAACCCTTGTACCAGGAGTAATAACAGCTAATAATAGTAAGCTATCATTTTTATCTGATGTAATAGTGTTATTTTTACGGCTCTGAAGACTAGAAAGAAAGAAAGAAAACAGGTTTAGAGTTAAGGACAACTGAAACAAACACATTAAAAGTAATAAATAAAACACTTAAAAAAAAAGACAAAACAACCACAAAGTATCAAAAGATATACATATCGAGGGCTTCACAACAAATGGGCGTACAGACAAAAGTGCAGTTTTACACAAGGGACAAAATTATGAACAATACAAAACTAGTTGATTATATAAGGCTGAAATTTGGAATACCCATCTATTTAGGCACATTTGAATACTGGCAAGACTTTCTAAATTATAACATGCATAGATTTTAGTAAACAACAACAAAATTGCTTTTTTTCCGCCCTCGATATTAAGTCCTAAAACTTGGATCAAACTCAGTAAAAATGACGATTTTTTTAGACCTACGCTGATCTTCCGCTTGACCCTAGAGCGACGTCACGGCATACCAGACATTATATTATTAATAAATAATTATATTATTGTGGTAACAAAGACAAATAGTTCAATAAATTTACAAATATTTATAACATAAATCATACACAATACATAATATAATAAATTTAATGATATTATACAGCACATATTATTTGATAACAAGGTAAATACATAACAAAAACAACAGACTTAAAACAATACCAGAATTATATTATGCTGGTGTCATGTCTTACGGACCATAAAAATGGCCATGAAAATGAATATAAATATGGCGTGACACTGACCGATGATTATCCCTGTCTGTACAATATAAAAAGGCACCCAAGAACAAACACCGATCAGTGTAGAACTTTTGTAGGAAATGAATACAAAAGGTACTGGGGTATTGAGGTGCTAATGGAACTAGCGTTTTGGGACTATTGGGACTTTGCCGTCCCGTCGCAATGTTCAGGAAAAGCAGAAGAGAAGTAAAGCAGAATTTCGAAATAATATAAAGCGCGCAATATCTATCAATGTCAGATTCCCCTTCAGAGTGTACACTTAATAACCACTCGATCGCAGTTGAAACTCAAAACACCGAGCCGACCTCATATGCTCGAAAAATAGACATGTACCTCCCATAGAGTCGTTTAACGTATGCTCTAAAGAACAAGCCACTACACTACACTAGTCTTGTTATTCACTACACAGTCTACTCTTATTCAGTAATCCAAAAGAGAGGTTCTTCCTTGTATAATTCAGACACTGAACTAGTTCACCTTAATATGTAGTATCTAATACAGTCGTTAGAACTTTTCGATATAATTGTTTGCAATCGAACCACAAATCGCAATAGTTCATCTAACATGAACTAGACCAGACTGTTGAGTCATTAACCGACGCACTGAGCACTGATCAAAAGAATTCGAAACGTTTGTTTTAATACAGTGTAGGGAACCGGTTCCTAATAGTACATCTTTTATGACCAACTCAAGACGTGCCTAGATCAGCATACGTGGCCGACGTGTGCCCAATGTTCTATCATAAGTATTCTTGCTCCGTTTCTAAATCGATAAGATACAAAACGCTACTGTACCCGATGTATTTGTTTATCTGGCGATTTGATTGATCTATTATGTAATTTGTTTTTTTTGCGCTTTTAGCGCAGCAGAATCGTACTTCATGCATGACTCCTGACAACAAGGAAGGGGTATGCGTCAACTACTACCTCTGCGATCCAGATTATAGCACCGTGATTACTGACGGTGTTGGTCTGATTGACATAAGGTCAGTATTAGTATTTGTTTGTTTTTCCGAAGTTAAACTCGATATAATGGACTGTATGATTATTATTATTAAACTATTACATAAATTAGAAATATACACAAAGAAGTACGAATGACAAAGTTGTCAAATGCTAATGTTAATATTAATTAATTTTCGGCCTCCAAAGCCGCTCCTGTATCCCGCATCCCGTCCGACGCCTAGCTGCTAACTGTGCGACCTATGGGCGTGGGCGGTACGCGGGGCGCGGAGAGTAGGTGTACTCCGGTGGGCGGATCAGGGGGGTGCTCTGTGTCCGCAACAGTCAGTATATTCACCAATAGTTCTTTTTTCCACCTGCCCGCCCTCCGACTTTTTATCTTTCACCTACACGAACAAAGCGCTTTGAGTACACCTTCATTGTCCGTACCGCAAAAGAGTGGAGCTCACTGCCGGAGTGTGTTTTTTCCGAGACCTACCTGGACGTACCAACCTGGGTGCCTTCAAGTCCCATGTGAATAATTACCTTCTAGGTAAACATGCTCGTTCTTAGACCATACATCCGCTCGCAATCGAGCGAGATCTTGACCTCCACTCCCTCTGACTTCTTATTTTGTTTGAATATTTACCAATGTCCACTTCCAATCCCTCCAGTTTTTATTTTGTCGGAACATTAACTTCAGAAACAGCGTCCAGCACCGATGGATACAATATGCCACTTTGACACGCCAAACCTTGATCCGCTGGTGAGCGGGTATGTTTGTATGTTTGCTCTTAGGCAAACCGACAAAAGTACACCAGTATTTGGGGGCAAGTGGCTGCCGCCGCCCATGGACATCTGCAATACTAAAGCAGCCGATGCACTGCCTACCTCATTGAGACGTTAAATATTTGTTAACGCCCTTTTTGAAAAGCCCCATATTGTAGCGCTCTGGGAAACACGCGGGAGGGAGTGCATAGCGAAGCGATGATGAGCGGAGCTTGATTCCATAGCATGCTCACGTATGGCATAACTACTTTATTGTAGCGAGCGCCACATAGAGTGGATGACTTACAGAGGAAATGTAGAAGTCAGTCGCCGTCGTAAGTTGTAAGCACGGGGTGAGCCTACGGCAACATAATCCACCTCGGTCGAATATATACACACAAGAAAGACAAGGAAGACCAGGAAGATCAAGGAAGACCAGGAAGATCAAGGAGCATTCGGAAGACTCTACAGCCAACGGACTCTCAGCGGGACTACGTGGATCTTGTGGACCACCAGTGATTGTGATTAGTGCCACTCGTATTGATCGGTGTAATCGATATAATTAGTGCTATCTACGTTCAGTGTAACGTCCGGGACTAGTGTTAAGTTGTGTCGATTAAACTCGAATGTGCGGTTTGATACAGTTGTGCCGATCGCACCTATTGCTGTTGTAGCGCCTATAAATAAATAAATACAGTCAACTTGCTAAGGGGTGTTTCATTTAGGGCGACCCTTGCCTCCAATCCCGACCAGCAGTGTGGTAGTAAAATGGAGAGATAGGCACCAAATCAAATAATGCTTAGAGCGCCAACGTCTCTTCTGAGGCTTAAAGGACCTCTAGGTCCAGAGGTCATACTTAATACATTAATATACTTGTTTGTTTTGGTGCAGGCTGAATGATGTGGAAGGTCCATGCCCCAGTTACATGGACACGTGCTGCTTACTAGGTCATACCCTGACCACTCCTGTGACTCCAAAACCGACCATCCAGGTATTTTGTTTTTTTTACCGCTTCGCTGCGCAACAGAAAAAATAATTATTAATCACAATCAGACATAGTCTGTCACTCAGGAATAATGTAGCTTTCCAATGGTGAAAGAATTTTCAAAATCGGTTAAGTAGATCCAGAGATTACCCCCTACAACGTCACCAATTCACAAACTTTTCATCATTAAAACACGATGTATTTTTTTAGCTTTTTTGTCTGGGATTCACGTAATAACTACTGGAGCGATTTTGGTACGGTTTTACCTGATCGACAGCTAATTCTGAGACTTAACTGCGCCGCTTTTTATCCCGGGAATCACGCGGATTTTTTTCCGGGAATTATTAAAATTTAAAATGACCAGATTGAAAAACAAATCGAATTTAATGTAATTCGTTTACTGATTGATAGGCAAATTTATGTTATAAAATGTGTGATTTTTATCCCGGTAATCCCGCAGAAATGTTTCCGGGAGCGGTTTGAAGTTGTTCGGGTGCATAGAAATTTGTTTTCACTAAGACAATAGTTTTCATGTTTTTATACTGCGATACTATGTGTCCCGGGAACACCGTGGAATTTCAAGCCAAGCGTATAGCGCGCGGGTAAAGAAAGAAAAACTTTATTTTCAGAAATGCGATGTAATTACATTCCTTACTCTTTATAACTCAAGAACGGCTGAACCTGAAAATTGGTAGCTTAGAACGGACGTAGGATACTTTTTATCCCGTTAGAACCGGTAGGTGGCGCTGAGATCGGGTTCTAGAATCCTCCTAATCACCTGGACCGATTTTGGTGATTTTGTTTTTGTGCGTTTGAGTGAGTCCCCGGATGGTTTAAATCCGCAATTGGAACCGGTTGGTGGCGACGTAGGACGACGTCTGCCGGGGCCGCTAGTATTGTTAATAAAATAATAAATAATAATAATAATAAATAAATAATAATAATAATAATAAATAAATAATAATAATAGAAACCTTAGGTGAGTGGCGACACCTCGTACCTGACTCCGGGGGCCAAGGCAAGGCCCCCGCCTCCGTGCTTGCCTTAGCCAGCCGGCACGGAGTGGAGATCGCTAGAGCTAAGACTCAAGCTCCAGGGGTGGAAGTGATAAATGGCCTAATGTCGGAAGTAGCTTCGGTGAACCTGCAGCCCACCTCTCTACACCCCTTAGCCACTCATACCCATGTTGCCCCTGCCTTTTATGGCATTTTTTGGGGCCCATGCAGGGAGTGGCGAGTCACCGTCGGCCCATTTTTCCATGTTCCCCGAACATTGCGACGGACAGACGCCATAGTCCCCATATTCCCAGATCGCTAGTACCACTAATAGTTCACCCCAATAGCCCGGTACTTTTTGTCTTGATTTCCCACAATAGTCCTACACTGGCCGGGGCTTGTCCTTGGGTGCATTATTATATGATGTAGACAGGGATAATCGCCGGTCAGTGTCACGCCACATATTTAGATAAAATTTGTCAAGGGGCCTCTACGTGTTGGCCTCCCCATGGCCCCACGCAAGCCCTCCAAAGGTCCGGGCCATTTTTATGGCCCGTGGTCTTGAAAGACATACATGTATAATAATTAATCAAACTAATTCTACTTATGTAATATTTAATACGTAAAAGAAATAAATAAATGTTAATAAACACAACAATAAAAAAAAATATTATTATCAATAAATAATTTACAATTGCTGGACGTGCATGAAAAATAAATAAAAAAACAGGAAAATCTTAAAGATAGCCTGGGTCAAGAACTGTTATTTAAATAATAACTTCCAAGAAATGAATAGTATGAAGCATAGAGATTAAACATGGCGTCATCATGAACTGGGGTCACCGGCAAAACCAGTCAAACTATAGACTTTTGCTAGTGTCATTAATTAAAGCTTTGCAATGACGTAAACCAGTTTCGCGGTTTTTCACCTTGTTTTTTTCTTTTTTTTTAAACGACGGGACGATTCGCATATTTCCAATTTAAATCGTTTGGTCACAGTCGATTATCTATTAGACAAGACGGGGTAACTTAATATAACTACGTTTCGACGGTTTAAAACGCGGATTATTCGATTTTCATTATCTTTAAATAGTAAAAATATTAAATGGAAATTAAAAAACTATTATTTAGAAAAAAAAAATGCAGTGAAAGTCTATTTGTATGAACGTTCGTGACTATACACATGGTATCTGCATATACGATGTCACTAAAATACTAGCTTCTGCCCGCGACTTCGTACGCGTAGTGCGGTTTTAACTATCCCATGGGAACTCTTTAATTTTTCGGGATCAAAAGTATCCTACATGTTGACCAGGGATATAAGCTATCACCATACAAAATTTCATGTAAATCGGTCCAGACGTTTCGGAGATTAGTGGGTACAAACAGACAGACAAACAGATAAACAGAGAAACAAAAAATTTGAAAAAATCGAAATTAGTTCTGTTTCACTTCTTACATCCCCCTGTCTGGGTTTTTAGCAATTTTTTTTATTGTACTGAGATTTGACCTCTACAATTTTATTATATGTATGTACATAGATGGATGTATAAGTTAAAATATTTTTTTTTTGTAATCTTATTTATTTATTTATTTTTTTACTGAAATTGCGAGCTTGTGTTACATCACACGCAAACCTCATAGGTTTAAGTGGTGCCTTATTTGTATTTAACATGGAATTTTTTAGTATAGATAAATAAATAATAAAATATTATTCCGACGTTTCGGCCACGTGTCTTCGTCTTCCGTGATCGCGGGTACTGAAAAGTGGCCGAAACGTTGGAATAATAAAAATCAATTAAAGTATTCTGTATACTAATCACGAAACCTTAGGGCGCGTTCCCACTATGTCGTGACGACAGATAATCGTGTAGTTTTAAGTGTCGTGGCTTATATGTTTAAATGGAGGTGTTCACATTTAGAACGACACGACTTACTGTCATGTACGACATTTTATGCAGTGAAGACAGTGTGACAATCTTGTCATGACAGTGGGAACGGCTAGCACGACAGTCGTAAAACGATAAAAGATCGTTACGACTAAATCGTGACGGCAAATCTATCGTAGCCACGTCGTCGCGATCCAATGGGAACGGCTAGAGACGACAGTCGTCCAACGATAAATTAATCGTTACGACATAGTGGGAACGCGCCCTTAACAATACCAAAGGTGCTACAAATGCGCTGCTGCTTTCTTAAGGGAGACTGGAACCTGGTCACTAAGGCTGGAACAACTCAAGGTACTCAATTTATTTTCATTTCCCAGCGCGACGGCTGCGGTTGGAGGAATCCAAACGGGGTTGGATTCGTCGCTGTTGGTGTTACCCAAAACGAAACTCAGTTCGGAGAGTTCCCATGGGTGGTTGCTATACTTAGGTAAGTTACTGTTAAAAAATTCCCTTATCAGTAGGCACTTGTTGTACTTTCAATTTCAAAGGAATTCGAATACTAGAATGTATTTTTTTTCTATGGCAGGAGTTCAGCAGACAGACAGACGGCCCACTTGATGGAAAGCGGTTACCACCGCCTATGGACATTTGCAACACCAAAGGTGCTACAAATGCGCTGCTCTTAAGGGAGACTGGAACCTATAGTAGAATTATTTTCTCTGTGCAGTTTGGGTCATAAATAATCGGAGCAGTGAAGCGAGTATTTCGCACTCTCTTCCACTCACGGGCTTTATGGGTAGGCAGGCATACGCATTATTGTTGTCGAAAGCGTTATCGATAGTGTATTTAGTTTTGTCATTTTGCGTGTTAGTGATATAAATGAAAGAAAAAATAGATGAAACAACGTATTTATTAAAATAAGAATAATAATTATTTAAAATAAATTATTAATTAGGAATCTATGTATTAAAAAACTATAAGTACAAAAGTTTAGAATGTAACAAGTTATATTAAACATTAAACAACAAAAAAGATAATAATAATTTTTATAAGAATGATAATCTTTCTTTGATAAGAATGAGTTTTTATCGTTAATGGCGTTGCGCCCGCGCAACATGCTCACCGCCCTAGCCGGGCTGAGGCCGAGTTTGATTTATGACCCAAACTGCACGGAGAAAATAATAATACTATAGTCAGTAATGCCGGAACACAAGTTAAGGTTGTTATGGCGACATACTTTAGACCATGTACCCGCGATTTCGTTCACGCTTTACTTGAAATTCTCGCGGTATTCCCGGGACACGAAGTACCGTAGCACTTAAAAATGAATGACACTTCAAGAATAATAATAACATCCCATAAATGTCCCACTGCTGGGGCTCGGGCCTCCTATTACAGGGGGGGAAACAGTATACCCGCCACGCTTGTCCAAGACGGCTTAGCAGTTTTGATACATCGGTTATCTCGATGTGCAAGTTGCATCACGATGTTTTCCTTCACCGTTGTTAGCACGTGGTAAATGTAACAATGTGCACATTAGATCAGAAAACTGAGTAAGACTTTAACTAACTAACTAACTTTTTGGACTTGGAGAAGAGCTGACCTTTGGCTGAAAAAGTGGAGAATTAGGTAAAGTGAGCTCTAATAAATCACCGCATATAATATTCACTCTGAGACATGCTTGTCCACCAGTCACTCTGGATGGCAACATGCTACCTGAAGAGATATCCGTTTTGATAAAGGTTGTATGTATGAGTTGAATAGAATAGAATATACTTTATTGCATAACATTAAGATACAATTCAAGAAGTTTAAGTACAGAAGACAATAGGCGGTCTTATCACTAAAAGCAATTTCTTCCAGTCCAGACAACCTTAGGATGGATAAGAAAAAAAATGTGTAACATGTGGGTTTTGCAATTTAAATAGAATGTAAAAAATTATGTAAGTTTTTTTTTGTATCCTGATTAATAGCTACTGTTTTATAACTAAGTTAGGATTTTATATAGAAGAGTGTCAATATTATCTTAAAAATAGTATATATTTATGGCCTTATTTATAATCGTTTGTTAAATTTTAAGAAACTGCTCAGCAACTGATTTACGAAAATATTACCCTTAAACTCCTCTTAAGGATAAGAGGTGGTGGTAAAGTAACTCATAAATAACCGTCAAAAATAACCAACATCGAGAGGTAGTTTAAGTGACTGCTAAGAGGTAAGACATAAGGTACGGGAAGTATGCTCACGTGGAGGAGGTGTTGGTTTTTACGTCAAACAGGATATTAACGTGCGCACTTGGCCTCACCCCGTGAACCCGCTGCACAAATCTGTTGAACAAATGTGGATAACCGTGACTCTTAATGGAAAGAAGCTGTTGATCGGCACAGCATATCGTCCTCCGTGGTTGGACGTTGATTTATTTCTCGATTATATTTCGGATTCAATCAATTATAATTCTAATTTTGATCATATAATTTTATTAGGGGATTTTAATATTAATCTACTTAATAATAAAGACGTAAAAACAGAAAAATTAACAACTTTTTTAACATGTAATAATCTTATGCAAATAATTTCCTCTTGTACTAATTTTACACTGACATCTCAAACCCTGATTGATGTCGTCTGTACAGATTTAAATGCAAAAGACATAAGTCTAGAGCCAGTAGAATCTCTCTACGGTCATTACCTCATAGTTTGTAATTTTATTTTCTTATATTTTCTTTTTTTAATATAAAGAAAGAAAAGCCTCCTCGCCCCTTAAAAAATATAACTCGGGAAAACTTGATAGTGATTTAGCGTCTCTAAGATGGGACCTTATAGATACACTTGGTGACATTAACGAGATGGTTAATGTTTTCAACCATAGTGTCTTAGCACTATTTGACTTCCATGCGCCAGTAAAGTCTACTGTAGTTAAAGCTCGTTCGTTTCCATGGCTCACAGACACTATTAAAATTATAATGAGGCTGCGTGATAAGGCCGCAGCAGAGTATCATCGAACTCAAGTGCCAAGTAAAAAGGAATACTACAAAAGTTTAAAATCATTGGTCAATCGTGCACTTTTCTTTGAAAAATCAGCTTATTTTAAACATAACATCTTAAATAAAATTCGTCATCCAAAAACATTGTGGAAAAAATCTTAGAAATACGCTTTTCCAAAAATAACATGGAATTGCTGCCGCATTTTAACAATCCCAATAGTATTAATAATAGTTTTTTAAATATACCGGGTACATCTGCTGTTAGTATGTCTTTGTTAACTCACTACGCGTACCACAAATTTGGCGACTCAACTTTTCATATTAAACAGATTAACCCAGAAGCAGTGAAAAAAATTATTAATAGCTTAAAATCTAATGCGGTAGGCTGTGATCTCATAAATTTGCATATGTTGTTAATGACTTTGCCTCACAGCCTCAATACAATTACTGCTATTATAAATTTGTCTATCAGAACTTCAACCTTCCCTGACTCTTGGAAAACCGCTATAGTTCGTCCGTTACCAAAAATCTCTAATCCATCAGATTTAAAAGACCTTAGGCCTATTAGCATATTACCATGCCTGTCGAAAATTTTAGAGACAGTTGTAAGTGCCCAGGTGACAAAATATCTTAAAGAAAATAACATACTTCCGGATCTACAGTCGGGATTTAGGAAGGGTCGTAGCACTGCAACCGCCTTATTAGATGTTACGGAGAATATACTCTGTGCCCAAGACAAAGGATTCTGTACAATCCTGGTACTACTTGATTTTTCTCGGGCACTTGACTCTATCGACATTAATCTACTCATTTCCAAACTAGACTACTATGGGTTTGACAGAAATGCAATTCAATGGTTCCATAGCTATCTTAATCGACGTTCGCAATATGTAAAATTAAATAGTAACAGTGAGTCATTCGTCTGAGAAATCTCCATTGAATAGAGGTGTGCCTCAAGGATCTATATTGGTCCCAATTCTTTTTATTTTATATTCAGCTGATATTCAAGACCATATAAAACATTGCAATCTGAAGTTGACATTGCAATGTCTAAACTGAATGAGGATCTTAGTCGGATAGCCACTTGGTCTAAAAATAATTCTTTATTACTAAATCCAACTAAAACTAAATATATATTATTTGGCACAAAATTTCAACTGTCGGCTCTTATGCCAACACTAAAAATCGCACTAATGGATAAGCGAATAGACCGAGTATATAGTGCACGAAATTTGGGCTTAGAAATATATAGTGAGCTGAGATTTTAAAAGCATGTGGCTAATTCAGTAAAGAACTGCTTTTACAAACTCAAAGTTTTGTACAAAATGAGGCCTTACTTATCTGAACAACTGCGTGTTCAATTAGTGGAATCCCTGGTTTTAGCTCGATTAAACTACGCTGACGTTGTTTTTGGCCCTCGCTTGTTAGCTAAAAGTCAGCGGCTCGTTCAGCGAATTCAGAATGCTTGTGCTCGATTCTGCTTCGATATTCCATTAAGAGGTCATGTAACACCATACTTGAATAAGCATTCAATCATGAAAATGGTGCACCGTCGCAAGCTACACCTGGCGTGTCTTCTCTTCGGGGTCATTAAGTACAAAACCCCACGTTACTTGTATGAGAAGCTCTCCTGGGTATCAAGTCGTAGAATGGTCAATTCTAGGACGTGTGCGTTACAACTCACTTCTGAGCGCCATTATACAGCCGGCTTCCGCGGGAGTTTTCGTTACGCAGCATCAAGGTGCTGGAATAATATTCCACCACCCATTCGAAATTTGCAACATCTAAATGGGTTCAGAGCTACATTAAAGATATTTTTAAAAGAGCACCAACTTTCACAGCGCGACCTAAAATATGATACAAGTGGTATTTAATTTAGTTTAATTGTATTTTAATTTTGTTTGTTATTTTATTTTATTTTTAAGAACGTATAGTTAACACTATTATATTTATTCCCGATAATGAGTTCCCCTATTTCTACCTTAAGTGTTATGTATGTAGGTATGTATATATATAGTTTAGTATTCTAGTTTTATGCATTACAATGATGTAATGTTTACCGTGACGACGCCCTTAAGGCAAAGCGGAAGATCAGCGCTGGTTTTAACCGACCGGCTTTATGCTGAGTCTGATGCCCCTTTTGAGACAAAATTATATTATTCACGTTTTAATTTTTAAGTAATTATACTGTGTGTGTTATAATTTGTCCTAAGTAAAATTATTTTCTTTCTTTCTATTTTGAAATGGCAAGTATCAATAGACATGGTAATAAGACAAAAATATACTACTATTGATATATATAAATAAATAATAATCATAGTAATAATGTATAGAATTACGTAAATATGGGAGAGATGAAGATGTTATTATGGACTTTAGAGACCGAGCCGAGTCGACGATGCAACATTGTGTGCAGTAAAGAGTATTGTATTCTATTGTAATTAATGTTTCAGGATTGAACCAGTAAACGACAACGAGCCCGATGGTCAGAAGTTGAATGTATACGTAGGAGGAGGATCATTGATCCACCCAAGCGTGGTCTTGACTGCTGCCCATTACGTGGCTGAAGCGAACGCACTACGGGTTAGAGCTGGAGAGTGGGACACCCAGAACACGAAGGAACCCTTTCCCTTCCAAGACAGAGATGTGGAAAACGTCGTCATTCACGAAGACTTCAACAAAGGTGGGTGTTTTGCTCGTGGTTTGTTACAGGTACTGAAAGCAGCGTTTAGTGTCAATCTGCAAAGTCTTAAGAGAACTTATCCATACACGTGACCCACTTTCTTAACAATTTTGATATTGCGTAAAGAATACGATTTCCTGCGTTGGGGCGGCCTGTCGTAAGAGGCGACAAAACAACCCACAGCCAGGTGGTAGGGTGTTTACCCGACTGGATGGCTACCAACCCTGGTCTAGAGTATGCCGGCATAACAACCTTGAATTGTGTTCTGACATTAATGACCAGTTTCCAGTTCCCCTTAAGAGAGCAGCGGCGCATTTGTAGCACTTTTGGTGTTGCAAATGTCTGCTCTGTCTCTGCTTGGCTGCTGAACGCACAGACTTCGAACTCAAAAGCAAATATTTTCTACTACTAAGTAGGTTTTTTTTCTTTCTAGGCAATCTCTTCTACGACATTGCGCTCCTGTTCCTTACCCAGCCAATGGATACTACGGCTGAAAATGTTGGATTGGTGTGCCTACCTCCACCCAAATATATAACTCCGCCCGGGACCCGCTGCTTCGCCGCCGGCTGGGGCAAAGACAAGTTCGGAAAGGAGGGTCGCTATCAGGTCATATTGAAGAAGGTCAGTGTAGTTTTCATAAACATTGTTGTTGTTAAATGAACCTTATTTCATACAGCTCTCTTTTGCCTTAAGCCGGGTTCTGATGAGTGTAACGCATAATGTAATCTGGAAGAAGTCGCTAAAAAGGATAAGACCGCCTATTGTATTGTAAAATTTTATTTCTGTTAACTTTGTCTTTTAAAACACAACAAAGCATATTCATTTATTCATTCATTCAAAACATTATCCCAGATAAAAAAAGTGGTAAAAGCTCATGAACGAAACTGTCAATTTTTACTTTTACTAGTGTATTTCCTTGGCCTAGTACAGCGCAGCACAAAACTAATTTCCATAAACTATTTTGTCCATAATCCAAAAAAGATTTGGGTTTATAACAATACGGGGCTCAATAGGCCCCGTGCCACAACAACAGTAGTATTCATACAAGGTCTAAAACGCCCCGTACTCCAGGTTTTTTTTTTGACTCGCATTAACTTGTATTTTTGCTCTTTCAGGTTGAAGTACCTGTAGTTGACCATGCTACGTGTCAATCCAGACTACGACAGACGAGACTCGGGAGGTTCTTCGAGCTGCACTCTTCGTTCATGTGCGCCGGAGGAGAGGCTGGCCAGGATACCTGCAAGGGGGATGGAGGGTCGCCCTTGGTTTGCCCTATTCAGGTATAGCACAAATACTCTTTATACGACTTATGGCGAAAATACTGCATATCCCGAATTTTCTCTAATATTCTTGTAGGCAGACAGTATCATAGATAGATAGATTGGTTGATTAATACTTTACTGTTCACCAAAACAGAAAATTAGTTACTATATATATATATATATATATATATATATATATATATATATAAAGTCGTGTTAGTTACACTATTTATAATTCAAGAACGGCTGTAGCCGGGAGGTAGCATAGAACCAGGAGACGGACATAGGATACTTTTTGTCCCGTTGGAACTGGTAGGTGGCGCTGATGTCGGGTTCTAGAATCCTCCTAATCACCTGGACCGATTTTGGTGATTTTGTTTTTGTGTTTGAGTGGGTCCCCAGATGGTTTAAATTCACAATTGGAACCGGTAGGTGGCGCTGGGATCGGGTCCTACATTTTATATATTTGCACTAAATACGATTACTAAGGCTTACCTTTTAACGCCGAAATTCTGTGACAGCGTGATAATGCTTCCAGCATGGCTCTATCTACCTCGTCGGAATGTGTTCGCATTTATATTAAAATGGTTGTTGCAGGATGAACCGGACCGCTACATGCAGTCGGGTATCGTGGCCTGGGGCATTGGGTGTGGTGGAGACGGAACCCCAGGCGTATATGTGAACGTCCCCAACCTTCGGGACTGGGTGGACAGTAAGGTCTCGCTCAAGTATGAGACCAGCTCCTACAAGAATAATTAAAATAATGAAGTTAATACCTATACTTTGAGCGCTGCAGCATGGTGTGGGTGACATTAGGCGATAAGTTTCTTTTCATTTTTTAAATTTACCGCTATTTCCACACTTTAGCTGCTACTTCAATATCACGGTTGCACAATACGGAATTAACCTTAGTAATTAAAAATTGTTTCATTGCTCGGACTCATGACTGAAGTATACTCCTTAAGTACGATTGTCTTTGAATATGCACTCATAGATATTATTTTGCATCTTATTTCATAGCATTAAAGTTCGAATTTGTATGATAATAAGGCCCATTACTAGACCTTCTAATTTCAAAACACAATATCTTACGTTACCTGACGTTTATTGTTTTAGATCTTATCTTATTGCATTAAAGTTCGAAATTATATAACAGGAAAACGTAACACTTGTATTATTTGCAGTGATTCATCTGTATTTTCGAGTCCTACGGTACGAGACGTTTTAGACCTTGTACTTAAACTATCATTGTAGCACGAGGCCTATTGAGCCCCGTAGTGATTGGTGTAAGAATTTTTGTTTGTGTTATGTAGTACTAGGTCAAGGTGACCCCGTATTAAGGTAGATATAACACGGAACTGTAGTTTAATAGTAAATCTTTAAAAAAAACTACATAGAAACAAATTAAAGTTATAAAAGGATTTTAATATTTGCTTTAACTGTTTTCTTGTTCAGCTTTCAATACAATGAAATTGAATATCAGTTTCTGTAGTAATACAATATATATATATATATATATATATATATATATATATATATATATATGTGTCATCCGCATTATGATACGATATGATATATCTTGCTTATGTTTACCAGATCCAATTTCGAATAAAACCTTAATTAACTTGAGTTTTTTTTATTTCTAAGTACCACCCAATAAATAGTAGTTACCGTCGCATATACCTAGTATTATCCCCGCAAATTACTATTGCGCCTGGCCGCCATTTTGGTTACGTAACCGTAGCCAAACACTCAATACTGTTAGCATCAGTGGCCGGCGTGTACGCGTACATATCGAGTTCCTGATGACGTCACGTGAATGTTAATTTGACAAGGTTCCAGCGCATTAGCAATTTGCGGGGATAATAGATATATTCAATACAAGATATGAAGGCAACGAACCTTCAACCTTTAGGATGGAATAGGGTAGAAGGATCAGAATGAATGCAATAGAAGAGATATCTCTCTCTCTCTCTCTCTCTTTTAGATTACGCCGATATATGTTTTCTGGACGCTTCTGTAGAACTTCTTAATAAACTCGACCGTCTTCAGTATTTGTGTAATTGTCGCGTTCGATTACAAGCCTCGGCGAAAGGTCCTCATGGACAGGGTCTGGTTGCGCCGAGGAACACCTTGTAAATTCTTCCTCCCCACCTCGCCATCAAGAATAAAATAAAACTTTAAATGAAGAATGCGTTAAACAAGAACATTTACAGAACTGTCATTGTTGTCACCGCAAGTGAATGTGTGAACCCCGGGGGACGAGTGCAGTGTGGCGGGGGACTGGTGGCGAGGTGAGTCCTTCCCTGCTTCTTCTTCCCGTCCCTTTGCCTTCTCTCGGCCATCACATCGCGCAGGGTCGATGTTATTACAAAACGGCTGGCATACACCGACAGACAGACACAGACGGCAGTGTCTCAGTCACCGCCTATCACGACCTCTCCACGTACCCGCGAGGGACGCCATGAGACATAGCCCCCCCATAGGATAGACTAGGCGTGTTGCTGGGAAGTCTCTTACGCCGTTTCATCTCTCCCATGCATAACACGTTGCGAAACGACAGTAAGATAGTGTAGGCCGCCTCGAACTCGAACCGCCGGGATCCTTCCCCGCAGGCTTCATATTACCCGTCGCCCGTTCTCAGTTAATGTATTGTGTCGCGCTATGGTGGGCATCATTAGATTCATCCCCCTCTCATGGCAACAGGCCAACCGAGGTCAAGCTCCCTCGAGCAAGTTGCCCCCGGGTGGACCTTCACTTCGTAAAAGCGCACGCCCGAAAACCGAGGTCTCCGGACCAACAACATAAAGTCAACTACAATAATATTGTGAAAGTTCGATCATGCTTCTGCATTTAGATCGCAAGTTAAATGCGACGTCCGCGTGGATTTATTTTCTCGGATCCCTAGAAAAGTAACAAGCCTAAGTTATTCCTTATAACTTCAGCTATCTACCAGTGACAGTCCCGTCAAAATCGTTCCAGCCGTTTCACATATTAGCCGGAACACCCAGACAGACAAAAATATTTAAATACATTTTTGAAGTGAAACTTCTTTAGGCGCATGATTTTTACGGATGAAACGCAATTTAGCGTCACAAAGATGTGCAGCGTTTTTGTCGAAGAGGATATAAATATAATAGGGAAAAATAGAATAGGGAGAGCGATTGAGACCGATTGAGAGAGTGAGAAAGGGCGAACGTAGTCATATCTGTTATCTTTTTGTTAATTTACATTTTTTTTAAACTCGTGATATCTTTCGAATGGGATGTCCGAATTGAATAATTCAAAAAGTTATATAAAGTTATTGAAGCAGTCTTGAATATGAAGTAATTTAGTACCGTATATACTCGCATAAATGCATTTAGTAAACAGCTGTTATTTTGACATTACAAGCAGGCACTTCAATTTCATTTATCTGTATAGATTTCATTTTTGTTGGTCGATTGGCAATTAAATAATATACTCGATATATTTTCATTAATATAATTTATTGTGAAGGTCACTTAATTAACGTACATATGTACTTAAAAATCTAATACATTTTTAAATATTTCCATTAAACAATAATTTCAGTTTATTAAATGACGCAAAAGGCGATTTATTATTATTATTATTTATTTATTTAGGTTTATGGCTTGGCAGCTAGGCTTTTAAGCCAGGTCTTAGTTTAATAGTTTCTTCATTTTCTTAAGCCTATGAGTAGCACAGCTGAACGGTAATCAGCTAGTGCCATTCAACGGAGTTCTTGTGACAACTCAAAAGGCCACATTTGACAATACAGTTCACATTTCTCACAAAACACATAATTACTACTCAAAAACTATCAATATCCTAGAACTATTGTTAATTTTAGAGTAATTTTACACGTTTTTAGAAAATAAAACTGCACAGCACAACATTTCCTTACAGTTCCCGCCAAAAACTCCAAAAGGCGATTTAAAAAAGAACGGTCATAGACTCGCAATCTTTTTTTTATTATGTTTATTTCTTTTTGCGACGATATCTTTTTAAACTGCGCACATTCCGTTTATGCCATCTCAACGGCGGGTAATTTCTCTGGGTCTTTTACTACCCCCCTGAAAGTCTCAGACACCACAATGGGACGCTATTGCCCACGTTGAGAACCTATGGGTTAAACAGTGTATATATAAGTAATTAAATAATATCTATAACATTGTAAAATCTTTAGGAACTGAACGAAATCGCCAAATGCGTCGTTTATTTATTACTTTTCTTTTTTAATTGAAATGACTAAACACCGAATTGGCACTAATATGGAGGGCACACATTTACTTTACTAACTGTTTTAAAACAAGGAATTGTGAGTTTGTTTTTTCAAGCAACAGAAAGAGAGTTATGGAAAAAACTAGAAAAGACAAAAAATAAGATGTAAGAAAGCCCATAAATCATGTCCAGAGAGTAATTAAAATTACGTTTAGAGACGGTTTTAGGCGCTTCATTTTATTTTATTCCGACATTTCAGTTACTTTTCAGTAGCCGTGATCACGGAAGACAACGATGTCAAGAGTCAATAAATAATGTTAAGGTTATTATTGAGCCTACCCCTAACTTGTCCATTTTAAACATTTAATTTTGTTTATGGTTATTATTTACTCTATGAGAGCCGAATCTATTTTACCACCACTTCGCAACATGTTCTTCCCTGAAGAGAAGTGGCGCATCGGAAAACAGTATACCACAACTCCCACCCCTATTAATATCATATAAAACTAGTTGTCCCCGCAACTTTGTCCACGAGGTGTTCTTTTCGTGGAACCCTAAAAAAATAAGAGAAAGTAGCCTAAGTTACTCCTTATGACATCAGCTATGACCAGTGAAGGTCCCGTCAAAATAGATCCAACCGTGTTAGAGATTAGCCGGAACATCCAGAGACAGACAAAAGAAAATTAAAATGATTTTCATTTTCATTTAGTAAAAAGCTATTATTTTGACATTACAAACAGATACTTCAATTTCATTTGCCTGTATAAATTATTAGAATTAGGCATGTTGTTACCACTGCGGCAACTAGAAAAGTCACATTTTACTCAACAAACGACCATCAAACACTTCCCCTATAATAGGCAAAAACAAACTCACAACTCGATGTAATTATGAACACTCTTTAAAGATCTAAGCGTAAATATGAAGCTCTGAATATATTATTGAATTCGTTGTAGCGGAATTCAGTTTTTTACAATTGAATATTGTAAGATAAAAGGGTACGCAGTACGCACCTTGCGCAACTCTGCAGTTTTTCCTTCGATAGGTTAATATGAGCCAGGCTCTAGTAGGACACTCTCACATTTAAGTCTTACACATGTAGCGGTACAGTGGTTTATTTAGACTCTTAAAGGTTTTTGAGTGGAATTTTGAGGAAAAACTTCGTAAGCTGCTGAGATTTTGGGTAAAGAACGGGATGGAATATAAAAATAATTAACTTAGGCTCCTCAACCTTCTTTATACAAACAGAGATTGTCACGTCTGTTTCCCATTGGGGTATGGGGGTTGAGCACAGCTGAGCAACAGAACAAAAAACTAATGAGGTCTCTTTAGAAGACCGGGTTGCAACGAAGTCACCAAGACCATCGAAGACCATCGGTCCGCTATCGGAGGCCATCGGAGATCATCGTAGAAATTGTATAATAATAAGGGCAATTACAAGACCTATCTTCAGAACAGCGTATGTTATTACACTAACGGATATTATCCCACAATCTACGCATTTTTGTGGTACACTTTACTTTGAAACTATCACACTTTCATATTTGGACTTTGACCTAATAAATACAATTTATTTTTATTATAGGTAACTTCACCTATCCTAGCAGAATGTGGTTCTTAATGGATAGTTACGTTACTAACTTCAGATCACTGGTCACTACAATTTGAATAATAGTTTTAAATTGTTTTTATTGCACTTTTCACACCATACGAATACGAGATTAGTTTTTCAATGACACTGCAGATATAACAATTTTTATTAATTATAATTTTATAGTATATCTAATGCGTATTTCGACAGATGTCGAAATTTATAAAAACACTAAGACATGTCATTGTGTAATATAATATCAACCGGACTGTTATTACAAAATGCCATCTATTCGAAGACAAAAGGACTAATATCGATGTAAACATGTAACAGAATGTTGTTTAGTTAAAAATAGGCCGATTTTTTTGATTAAAGACCAATAAATAATCAGTAATTAATTATTAATGATTATTAGGTAGAAAACTTCGCGAGCGCCCCCAAAGCACTGCTTTTTGCTAGTTTTAGGTCTTATTTCATTTCATTAAAACCCAAAATTGTATATCAATTTATACTGCGCAGCATCCTTTCTATCGCTAACATTTTTTCTCCTCTAACTCCCATCGGCCGAGTAACGTGCGATAATAGAATTCGTTCCAATATTCCACTTGATATTACATTCATTCAATTGTAAAAAACTGAAATATTTATTAATCTGTATTCATTCAGACTTATAACGAAGGCCTTTGAGAACATCCTACGAAGCGCTAAACATGCCAATAGAATAGATTTTATATGTGTATACCGCTTATAAATCATTTAAAAATAAATTAAATGAAATAAAAAAAAGCAGTTTCAAAAACTCTCTGTCACTGTGATTCTTTTTTTAAAATTACTCTACTGTATTTAAACATGGATATTAGTATCTTCAAAATTATAATTTACATAGACATAAAGATAAAAAACTTAAATTTAAAATATACTAATAATATCGCCTCTTTGCTTCAATAATGTGTTGCGGAAAAATGATACTTTAAATGTCTTTTTGACCTTAAAAAAATTATTGTATGGAAACAATTAACTTGGTATCTTTTAAAATACATTGTAGATTGACAAAAGGTATTCATTTTAATACAATTATTAAAGCAGAGGCAATAAATACTCATACGCCTTCTTTCTTCACAACTTCTTTCGTATTTCATATATTTTGCCAGGCGCCATTTTTCCAGGTGGTAGGGCATTTGCCCGACTGGATGGCTACCACCCCTGGTCTAGAGTATGCCGCCATAACAACCTTGATTTGTGTTCCGGCATCAGTGACCAGGTTCCAGTCTCCCTTAAGAGAGCAGCAGCGCATCTGCAGCACCTTCGGTGTTGCAAATGTCCATAGGCGATGGTAACCGCTTTCCATCAAGTGGGCCGGCTGCCTGCCTGCTAAATTCATGTAATAATTATTATTTTTTAAAGTTGTTGACACTGGTCTTCTATTTACGTTATGGCTACACACTATTTGTGTATATAACCAGTGTGAAGTATTCAAGCTTTAGGATAATTTTCAATCAAGTTTTAGCCAATTTATAGACTTTGACTTTGACAAATGATAATTTCTTGTGGCTTGATAAAGCACATTTCACTAAACTGTTGAGACTCAACACTAATGCACAACTCTTCGTGATAAATTGAAAGACCTACAAAGGAAACTCAATTCACACTAATTCACGATTATCCGGATTGGCAGTTATTTCACGACAAAGATTATAACATTTTAGTAATTTATTATTATTTATTTTTATTTATTCATGAGTACGAAATATTATCTCAAATCTCTTTGTTCGATAATTTTGAGAAATGCACTTGTTAATAGTTAGATTCGACTCACCGATAGCTCGTTGTACATTTTGATTTGAAAAGAGTGAAATGTGGTATCGCATAGACTGTGGCGCCACTCGTAGACGTTTTGAAATGTCGATTTAATTGACACTCACGAATTTTGAATGACGTTTAGAAGAGCATTATTGAATCGCGGGAATTTAAATACAAGCGCTTAATAGAAAACTCTTAATACATTTTCGTTGATAAGTTTTTTATTATTTTAAATAATCGCGTAGATGCAGGTGAGGTAAACTATTTTTGTAACATAAAAAATTCGAAATCCTACATAAATTCAACTATCCGAATGTAAACAGTCCCGTTAATGGAGTATCATCTACTGTTATTATTTTGGTTCAATCGTAAGTAGCAATCGAATTATACATAAACTTTTTACATGGCAATACTTATACAAATGTCAATGTCATCTGTATCAGTATTGCCGAAAAAAAATCAAAATTAAAAAAGGATAAGGTAAAAAAAACAAAACATAAACCAAAAAAATGGAACATTTTATTCTTAAATTATATTCAACAGTATACACATTCTAAAATCTCTAACATACTATACAACATACCTTTTTTATCAAATTGAAGACCTGAGGCACATTATTGGTAATGTCGATTTAATCTATACTACAATATACTGTAATTGGTTCGAGTTTATACGATCCGTTTAAAAACTTATATGAATGAAACTGACATAGTGCTCGCTTATAACCCGAATTAACACTTGGGATACATTTTACCATCCATGGAATAACGAATTAGCAATATAGATGGCACTGCAATCGCCTTTTGCAATTCGCTAATAAATACCTACGTTGTCATAGCGATGTACGAGTCGATCTATTTGACTCGAGTTGCTGGAATCGAACCACGAACGAGTCAACTCGAGTTCAGTTATTAGTAACTCGAATCACTACAATATAGTAAGAGAATTCTCTGTCTACGGAACGAGCGTGCAGCTCGCGTCGTCTTCGCATGAGGCATCCCACGGGGGACACCGATCTCCGTTCAACTTGCCGCTTGGGCCTTGGTACGACTCGGCGGCGGCGGGAATCACAGAGTCGAGTCAACTCGAGTCGTGATTTGAGTCAATGGCCATAATACCTCGAGTTACTCGAGTCAGAATAAATCCAATTCGTCACATCGCTACGTTGTCATAAACAACCTCTCATTCATTGCATTACTTCAAATCAGGTTGGTTGCGACTCGCCTCTACGTTTCGCTGCGAAGTTGTGTAGGTATGGACTTAGTTACTTTGTTATTGTAGTGAACTTAGTAACCAGAAACAAAGTTTAAGGTGAAACACCTAATTAAATTTGTATGTACGTTACCTAGGGTTTCTCACGCGGCGTACCCGCGGGCAAAACTCTAGTACTAAATATGATTTCAAAACTTATTAATTAGCCATAAAGCGAATTATCTGTAAGATACTTCAAGTTTCTTATTATTCACGCGAAAAAAACAATTTGAAGGAATGAATTCCTTGATGATTCGGACATTAGGTTTTTAGTCCTTCAAGCAGGATTTTCTAGTGAAATAAAGTTTCAGTTTATTCATTACGAATTCTGATTCGATCTTGTCACACTAGGTCGAAAAATTCATTTTTTTATAGTTCAATAAATACGTTTTCATGGACCGAAAAGACTCGTTTATGGTCCAATAAATCATATTAGTAGTGCTCCGACCGATTTGAATTTCGATCATAATCACTTATTTATAAGTAACTTTATGTGTAGTAAGTATATAATGTATTTTTTTTCAATCGAGATTATTGATCAAAAATGCGTTAACTGAAACTTATCGCTCAGAAATATGATCAATATTGGCATTTATTTTTCTCACTGCTATAGTGTTGTAATCTTGCCTGAGGAATCATTAAAAAAAACGTTTTTGTCTCTTGTAAGGGCTTTAACTGTAAAAATTTCACTGTATTCACGAATACTCAATCAGATAACATATTAAACATCAACATAAAACAGATTCTTTACTAATGTATCTGTGATATATTAATTAATAATTGTTTTATTTTTAAACCCAAATATAATTTTAGGTATAACCTCAAAAATTTTATTCATTACAATCGATCCGATTTGTAATCCAACCAAATCGGAGTAACAACATTGGAGGAAGTACTTCAGGTACAATACAGATAATTCTTCTTACGGCCCAACAGATTGCCATTTCTCAACTAAACGAGTCTAAAAATCTTTATATATTTACATCAGTATATAGGAAGCATTTTATTTATTTAATTTAAAGCGAATATTTATACTGTTTAATTCTTTTAACAAACATCCACTAGTTATATTCGTAGCATATCGTATTTTTCATAAAAGAGTATACATATACAATTCCTTTAGCACTCCATACACTACATTACCCTTAAAAAAGCGAGCTAGTTTTTTTTTTGAAAGAGCATTTATGCTTAAAATACATCATTATATTACAATGCGTTAACAAAACGCAAGAACGGTCGGATATAATACAAATATGGATGTTCCATTTACATCACAGTAAGAGCCAATTTTTCAATCGTCAAAAAATTATAACCTGAGGTAATTGATAAGTGACACCATTTAACTGTTTTACACACATTACTTTGACTTTGACACATGACACTGACATTTTTAATTCTTTAATGTTATACGTTATTCTACGAATAACTTTTATCAGGTGATTGAAAAATCACCCCAAGATCACATTTGCATCATTTGCTTATTCCGACCATAACTAATATGTATAATGTCAGTGCTCCATCTGGAATAATTTTAGTGTTAGTGACGGTGACAAAAAGCGTCTTGTTTCTAGCGTTAAAAATAATGGCTTTAATGACAATATCGCATCACAAGTAACGCATTAAACCCATCAATACATCCGCGTGAAACCGCCACTACCATTATCCCAGATGTAGCAGTAATATAAATTATTTACATTATCATAATCACAGAAATCAATGGACATAGACAACAATAAAGTGCATTTGACACGGATTGATCACACGAACGGGACTGCACAATTTCGTTAGCGACTTTCTGACTTTGCGCATTTCTCTTAAAGGCATAATTTAGTAATTATATCACATATAAACACATATATAGCTATTAGACTTGATTACATCGCGCATCAAACTGCTAAATCCAACAAGGCATAAATTCAAGACCTATATTTATAAAATGATTGCATTCTAAACTTGGCAACATTAGCATGGTCACGTTAACAAGATCACTCTGTGTCAATGATCCTAGAAATGAAAATCAATCAAAACTGTAAATATCATTAAAAAAATCAAAATACTTATCAAAGTACGCGCAAAACTTATATGCGCTTCGGAAGTTAGTTCTATAAATTTGCGAAGGTCTACTCGAACATTTATTACTTCTTACGGTGTGTTGTGCGAAAGGAATGTGATGAGTCTTGATAGCGACAGAGTGAGACAACACTCACATCTCAGCGTTTTCTGTGAACCTTATTATGTACTGCGCAACAACGCGTACTAACTTCAGGGGCGCACTTTAGTTTTGCTCGAACTATAACTCGATCGCTTTTTTCGAGGTTAATGTTAAAGAAATATATTGCAACTGTTTATTATAATCTTAAGCGTTCTTTCAGTTATTTAACATTTAATTATCCTATACATCGAACATTATTGTATTTGTGAGGCACCAGTTTTTTAAGTTATATATGTAATAGTAGCGACGCCAAATCGAATATTGTTTTCGTTTTTATATTCTAAATCGTACGCTAAAGGTGAAAACACCTCTATAATCCAGATTGGCAATCATTTCATGATTAAAATTGCAATACTGACTTCGGTTTAAAGATTTTTTATTATTATTTTGAAGAATTACATGTGGAGGTAAATTTTACCAGGGTTAATAATTTGCACACAAAAATGCTCTCCTTATATTCAATTCTCCTGATATAAGTCTCCGCTGTATTCAAATTTGACGTCCACTACACTTAATCGAACAATTTACTTTTGTACAATAAATGTCAATAAATTAAGTGTTTGGAATAACTTTGAGCTATTTAAGGTCTCAACACTGCACCGTTTGATTATTCCGATAAATACTTTTATCCATATTCCCCTGTGTGGTAATGCTACTTTTTGAAAAATTCCCTTGTGTGGTAATGATGCTTTGTGACAGATTCCCTTGTGTGGTAATGCTACTTTTTGACAGATACCCCTTTCGTGGTAATTCTAATACTAGACAGTTTAACCAAATCAATTTGGTTGAAAGGCACATAACGGAAAGTACAACAGTATTAAATGCTATTGAACAATTCAAGTTTACATTTATATAGATCACTCTAATTGATTCAACCAAATTGAAAAGCAGAAATGAACTGTCTAATACAGACTCAAATATTAAAACTGAACTCAAAGAATGTAGAATTTAATACTTTTCTCAAGAAAATTTTCTAAATACATTATTTTAGATATTTTTTATGTGACATTACCACACAGCAAAAACTTATTAACAATAAAAAAAAGTTTACTCAGAAGTGTTAATAGTGATAGTCTTACCCTTGGGATCATCGAAACGGTCCATGGTCCTGATGTCCATCATCATCATAATACCGTAGAAGGTGATGGCCAGAAGGATGAACACCACGAAGAGACCAGCCCAAATCGGGGCGGTAAAGAAACCGACGCAGTTGAAAGAGTCTCCGAACACAAGGGGCCCCGTCGTATTTTGAAAGAACGGTTGGATCTGGAGATATAATATCGTGTTATAGATAAGCCCTTGGCTATTTTTTTTCTCCTTCTGGTTCGAAGGAGAGCATCAGTAATAGAACACTTTATAAAATAGACAATAATAACTAAAAGTCACAGATCAAGTGCCGAAACTTTATTATTTTAACGTAGGTACTTAACAAAATAGATATATATATATACTCCTCGACACTCTTTCCGTCTTACGTCCCTTTTTTGCTTAGAAATCGGTTGACACGAATTATCGCCAGAATAGTTTCCTGTATCTTTTAGTGTGTAATGAATAAGTTTTCTTATTATGTTACATATTTCTTTCTTTTTTTACACGCTTTATATTAGCTTCACTTGTATGTCAGTCAGTATGTCTGTAACTTGAGCTCGATTTTGTCCTACTTTGAACGATCAGATTTAATTCATACTTTGCACACCTGTCAAAGGTCGATGACAATGCAATAATATAGTATCATGGAGCTGATCTGATGATGGAGTGGGAAGGTGGCCATAGGAACTCCTGTACTAAACAAGATAGACCCTTCGTGTTTGGGCCCGTATGTTTATATCGCGTGACAATGCAATAATATGGTACCATGGAGCTGATCTGATGATGGAGACGGAAGGTGGCCATAGGAACTCCTGTACTAAACAAGATAGACCCTTCGTGTTTGGGCCCGTATGTTTATATCGCGTGACAATGCAATAATATGGTACCATGGAGCTGATCTGATGATGGAGTCGGAAGGTGGCCATAGGAACTCCTGTACTAAACAAGATAGACCCTTCGTGTTTGGGCCCGTATGTTTATATCGCGTGACAATGCAATAATATGGTACCATGGAGCTGATCTGATGATGGAGTCGGAAGGTGGCCATAGGAACTCCTGTACTAAACAAGATAGACCCTTCGTGTTTGGGCCCGTATGTTTATATCGCGTGACAATGCAATAATATGGTACCATGGAGCTGATCTGATGATGGAGTCGGAAGGTGGCCATAGGAACTCCTGTACTAAACAAGATAGACCCTTCGTGTTTGGGCCCGTATGTTTATATCGCGTGACAATGCAATAATATGGTACCATGGACCTGATCTGATGATGGAGTCGGAAGGTGGCCATAGGAACTCCTGTACTAAACAAGATAGACCCGTCGTGTTTGGGCTCGTATGTTTATATCGCGTCAAAATGCAATAATATGGTACAATGGAGCTGATCTGATGATGGAGTCGGAAGGTGGCCATAGGAACTCCTGTACTAAACAAGATAGACCCTTCGTGTTTGGGCTCGTATGTTTATATCGCGTGACAATGCAATAATATGGTACCATGGAGCTGATCTGATGATGGAGTCGGAAGGTGGCCATAGGAACTCCTGTACTAAACAAGATAGACCCGTCGTGTTTGGGCTCGTTTTACTTGTCTTGGCTAGCACTCTGCTGCTACATGATATGCAGGATCTCAAAAGCTTGTATTTAAAAACATTTAAACAAAAATCAACTAAAAAATGAAAAATAAATAATAGTTTAAAAAAACTAAAAAAAACACGCTTTTATAAAAAATCCAACTAAAAAAACAAAAAATAAAATTTAATATAATATAAAAAAGCGTGGGGTGTATTCAAAGCGCTTTTTAAGATATTATATTATTAATTGAATACACCCCAGGCTTTTTTATATTATATTAAATTTTATTTTTTGTTTTTTTAGTTGGATTTTTTATAAAAGCGTGTTTTTTTTAGTTTTTTTAAACTATTTTTAATATTTAAATTATTACTTCTTTTTTCTTTGTTTTTGGTTCTCTGATCTCTGATTAGATATCTGAATTTGTTTCTATCTGTGGTGACTTGTTAATAGCTCACTATGACTAATGTGTTATTATTATAATTATGAATAGCTGATAGTCATCAAAAATTGTAAAGTAAAATAAAATAAAATAATAAAGTACTAAGGCCATCAAATTTTATATTGTAGTAACTAGCTGTAGCCGGGAGACGTTGTCTTGCCCTTAAAAAAGAAAAATCTAGAAACTGTTCTGTTTCGAAATACCTGCTCAGCTAGTATAGCTTTTTATAAAATTTTATAATTAATTATCAATCTTTGTATCTGAAAGAACTAAATTATTATTGTATTATCCAAATCTTTTATATTTTTCTTATAAATATCTTATAAAATATATATATACATTTATGTATAAAAAAAATATAAAAAACTGATCTGCGCCGGCAGCGGGGCCTGGGGTCCAAACTACCGGTGGTTAGGGCTCCAGAGACAGGAACCTACTCACAATTCGTGCCGTGTCCAAGAGTGCTGCCCTCTGTATCTGGCCCTTCACCTAGCTTCCCAGCGAAAGACTCTCTAGATGATGGTCGAGGCTTTTCGTTATAAGACCGTTGACGGTGACAACTATCGGCACAATGCTCGTTGACTCCAGAAGCCACATAGCGGTAACCTCGTGAGCAAGATCTAAGTATTTACTTAGGTTTTCTTTTTCATTTTTCATGAGGTTATCGTCATGCGGGATACTGATGTCAATGAATATTGCTCGTCACGCAGATCGATCTATTATCACGATATTAGGCTTATTGGCTACAATAGTCGTGTCCGTGATAACTTATTATTATTATAAAATGCATACCTTGAAGTCTTGGAAGGTGAGAGTGTACTGCTTTGTCTCGTTGATGCTGGTGTAAGAGACATTCTGTAGGCACCTGTAGGAGAAGTCCATCAGTGCAAACACCTCTGAGGTGGCATATAGTGTCTCTGTGACGGCTTCAGGGCTGGTCACTTGTAGTGTCACGGTGTCTAGAATGGAAATGCAAGTAAATATAATATCAGCAACTAAATATGCCATAGCTGGGATAAGATCTCAGTGTTTATCTTATACTAATATATAAAGTTGAAGAGTTTGTTTGTTTGAACAAGCTAATCTCAGTGTTAGATAGCCCGTTTATCGAGGAAGGCTATAGGCTATATATATCACCACGCTAAGACCAATAGGAGCAGAGCACCAATGCGCTGGAACGTTGCCAAATTAACATTCACATGATGTCATCCGCAACTCGATATGTACGCGTACTCACCGGCCAGAGATGCTAACAGTACTGAGTGTTTGGCTATGGTTACATCACCAAAATGGCGGCCAGGCGCAATAGCAAATTGCAGTGATAATATGTATCCATTGCCTTTTTCCTGCACCACCTACATCACCAGATTCAAATTTGTTTTTAATTTAGGTTGCCTGGAAGAGATCGCTTCGAGTGATAAGGCCGCCTATTGTATCGCCTAGAAAATATTGTAAATATGGTCTGTTTTTGTAATTGTATGTTTTGGTGTGCAATAAAGAGCTATCTCTCTCTCTCTCTCTCTCTCTCTCTCTATAATAAATATTATAGACGCAAATGTTTGTAAGAATATATATATAGATGTATGTTTGTTACACTTTCACGCAAAAACTAATCAATGGATTTTGATGAAACTTTACAGTAATATAGCTTACACATCATAATAAAACATGGCTATAATTTATAAAGATATAATGATTTTCCATCAATATGCAGGTAAAGCCGTAGGTGCAGCTAGTTATAATATATAATCAGATTTTATGTAAATGTACATTACACATTACTAAATGAATTATATAAATAATAATCTCGTACTCAGAATCATTGTCTATTTCTTCATTTACACTATTTCTCTCGTAGCCTTCTATTCCAAAGTCATAGTAGCATAAATGGCTACCACACACATCCCAAACTCAAGGGGCACAGTTTCAAAGCCTGACCAGATAGATACTCAGTTTTCTGACTTAATCTGCAAACTGTTTCATTTCAGTAGTTGACAATTTTTGAGAAACAGGTTTGTTTTGAGCCTTAGGGTCTATTTTAGCCAAAATATTAATATTTCAGCAAAAAAACAACATTAAATTCAAATTCAAATTCAAATTCAAAAGTTTTTATTCAAAATAAGTTCCACTGGAGAACACTTTTTGAAGGTCATACATATAGGTTAAAATTTAATTTTACATCCTAGTCTATGTACACCGCTTCGCAACGTGTTATTGCTGTTAAGGAGAAGAAGCGGCAAGAAACTCCCCAGCAACACGTCTAGCTAAAAAAATTTTTCTTTATATTTCTTGTTCTATTTTTTATATTTAAGTACTTTTTTTAAAAAAGATTTTATACAGAATTATGTTACAGAATAACTTTTAACTTTATTAACAAATTTAATTTACTAATTTTATAAATAATTTGACATTTCATCACAAAAATGTGTCAAGCTGACATGGCGTCTTGCATGACGTCACTGTGTGCAAAACAAACATCTGTTTCATTGAAGTGTTATCTGAGAAGTCATTGATAACTTCTTGTGTTTTGCACACTATGACGTCACACGCTCTGATCGGCGTTCATTGTCACGTGGCTAATGGCTGCAATATAACAATTTTATTTCTCAAAAATATCAATTAATATTTAAAATTTAGTTAATTTATTTTTGACATATTTAGATCGTAATCTACGATATATATTAAAATGAGCCTATATTTTTCACACTGTCAACTACCGAATTATCTCAAGCTAACAACAGTGAAGGAAAACATTGTGATGAAACCACACATTGTGGTATCTGACATCTCAAACCTGCCACCTTGGACAAGCATGGTGGGTGTACTGTCCATTCCCCTATAACAGTAGGGCCCCAGCCCAGCAGTGGGATTTTTATGGGCTGTTATTATATTATTATATATTAATTTATCTTTGAAATAGACTAATCTACCAAGTTCACACATGACATCGCACATGCCACCAAGTAATCCATGTCTGTTGGAATCTACAACAAATAGGTTTTATTCATTTGGTGCTGTATAATACTGGCCACCAATAATATACTAAATTGTTGTATTTAGAATGTTCTTTTGTTTTTATCTGTATACTTTTTCCTCCAATTAAAATCATCATACATTACACACATGCCCTTTTCTTCTATAATTATTAAATAAATTACAGACCACATTAATTTAACATTTAAAGTGTTTAACAATGTCCAAAAAATATTGTAAGAACTCACCGAAGAACCAGTATCCTCCTGCCTGGTGGAAATTGAGAGTCAGCTTAGTGGTTGGGAAGGTCAATGTTGTGTTCATAGTTGTTGAGTTGAATTCCGAGGTTGCAGTTGGGATACCGAGATTTGTGTCAGTTGTACCATCATTCAACAGAAAGTTTTTTACATACAATTTGAGACCATCAAATGAATAATCACCGGGAGTAACGTCTGCTGCTTGACGACGGCTCCTAGAATGAATTTCTGGAATGGTCCAAGATGGATTACGTGCAGTGTAGCATGCCAGGACTTTGTAATGTTTTCTTAAGTTCGACACCATTTCCTCCATAAAGTCGTTGTGGCGACGAAGGAGGTCCCATCTCGATTCACCTTCTCTCGCATCTTTAAGGTTAATGAACAGAACTCGACTGTCGTCTTTTACGATTTCAGCTGATAATCCATTCTCTGTCAGCTTCACATGCTCGGCCTTAGCCGGATCAGCGAGTTTGTTCAACGCATTTAATGCGTTTTGAACGTTAGGAAGATATAACGAATCTTTTAAGTTATCGTGGAGGTAAGGGAATGAAGTCTCACCATCTTGGTTTTTTCTTGAAAAATCTTCGACTGATAGTGTTTCTTCTACAAACACGACCAGGAATGGTTCGTCAACTAGCTCCTGCTCAACAATATTACTGAATTCCGACCTACTTATGGTAGACAAGGGATTGGACTTCTGCGATGTCCTTTCCAGGTCTCCCCACATAAACACTGGGATATTGCTTGCGTAACACGTAACACTTAGTATCAAAAGTAAGACTAAGCGGCTAAACGCCATTTTTAATAAAACTAGTGGACGTTTCTTGATTAAATTTAACAAGATAAAGGCCTGTTTTTATAAAACTGAAAAAGGGCGATGACGACTAACCATCGGTCATGTGAAAAAGTGATCATATGATAGCTTAACTCGTCTATGGTATTGCGATGTTGCCAAAAAATAATACACAAATTACGTAATATTTTTTGTAAACTAGTCATGAACATGATAAAACCCTCAGTTTAGATTGTTGAAATAAAACATGTACGATAAAATAAAATATATGGACCTATAAGAAAACGTTTGAGTGGAATACATATCGTTTGTTTGCAAAATATTAAAAATGAAAAATATGTAAACTATCAAAAATTCCCTGTATATACCGGATTTATTGAAAATTATCGATTTTATGCTCAATGTCAAATTGACACTGAAAAGACCTTGTCTATGGCACCGCTTTTTTTTCAATCAATTAGTTAAGCTAGGACGGCTACAAATATACTACTATGCTATTAAACAAAAAACTAATGAATACAAAATTTTAATATCTTTTAGTTTATACTGTAATGGAATAAATACTCATTTGTTTAAGTTTTATAATAAAAAAAGTAAGTTAAAAAATCCCGCGATTCTTCATTGGTGCTCCGCTTCTATTGCTCTTAGCGTGATAACCTATAACCTTCCTCGATAATGGAAAAAGAAATTCAAATCAGACCAGTAGTTCCTGAGATTAGCGCGTTCAAGCAAACAAAGAAAGAAACACATTTATCAGCTTTATATATTATATATTTAGGATAAAACTTTCTCATCGACACCACACCCTGTCAAAATCTCCTCTTCTACTGTCTGTTACGTTGCAGAGAAATTACATTCAGTATGTTACATTCAGTCTGGCTGTTTAAGTAATGACAGGTTTTTAACTATCTCGGGAACTCTTTAATTTTTCGGGATCAAAAGTATTCTATTTGTTGACCAGGGATATAAGCTATACAATATTTGATGTAAATTGGTCCAGTCGTGTCTGAGATTAGCCGGTACAAACAGACAAACAAACAGAGAAACAAAAAATTTGAAAAAAGTTCTAAATTAGTTCTATTTCACTTCTTACATCCCCCTGACTCGGTTTTTAGCATTTTTTTCACTGTACAGAAATTTGACCTCTATATATACATATATATATATATATATATATATATATATATATATATATATGTGTGTGTGTGTGTGTGTGTGTGTGTGTATAGTAATATCGATAATTAGATTAATGAAAATGAAATTATTTTAATTTATTGATATATAATTTTGCCTCGTTCGGGTCCATCACATATACAAACTTTTTACTAGCACCTAAACCACAAAGAACATTATAATATTAAAAACTGAACAAATTGATAGACATTACAGATTAAAAATAGGTCTGTTATATAAAGATGGTGCAATTAATTCTGTT
The DNA here is from genome assembly GCA_949752895.1 of Dendrolimus pini. Lineage (NCBI taxonomy): Eukaryota > Metazoa > Arthropoda > Insecta > Lepidoptera > Lasiocampidae > Dendrolimus > Dendrolimus pini. The sequence continues at coordinate 6,126,442 of OX457153.1, forward strand.
TTTAATTATTTCTATTCAAACAGTTACCGCTGATAAAGAAGTTGTGCCCGCATTCCTTATAGACAACGATCAGGTTATGAAAGATTTGAAATACGACGCCAATCCTTTCAGGAAAATGTCTTCAGCAGACTTCGGAGATATCGTTCACGAGACTATAAAAAGGAGTGAAGGAGTCATTATGTTTATCGAGGACATGTTCTGTACTGAAGATGTCTCTTCTAAAGACAAATTAGGAACCCCCTTCTTTCATTTGCGCCAAGGAGTATTGAATAAAAGCGTAAAATATTTCCCAGCAGTCACGGAGCCATATTCGATTTTAAATCAAATCTTCCAACCTCAGCCATTTAACGTGTTCTTATTAAATGTTGGCACAAAGCTAGAGTTGCGTGATAAATTTAAATACATTTACGTATTTTTCGAAGATGGGAAGAATGAGAGCAGAACTCAAGCTTTAAGAAGACACGATCTGATCATTAAACAAGTATATTTTGTTATAAGACAATTAAAAGCAGGGCCTATTGTGGCCTTTTATACGGGTAAATACAATCCGGTTGTTGTGGAAAAGCTTTCATTTGTAGCAATTGAGCCTATTGCTGAGCCTCTTGATCAAAGTGTCTTTATTCGATCTGCTGGAGCAATCTTCAAATTTCGTGGTAAGTTTTCATAAAATATGTTTTAATAAATAAATAAATAGAACTTGTGTGTTCAGCTACAACACACGACTGAAGTTTACTCTTTTCAGTTTATAAAAGTAGGATGTTGCACGTACGCGGTGACAGAGTGACAGCAGCCGAATAAGGGCAGTTACAAAAAAACAGAACCATACAAACTATTTAGCCAGCAGAAAATACACATGCTCACAAAACACACACAAACATATATAAATATGTTAATGATTAATTTTAATATTTAATAATAAAGATTAAAATTCATCTTGGAAACTAAACTTAATGTCAGAATATCTTACACTAATTAATGAAAACGGCTAGACCAATTCGATTCTTTTGCTTTTTTGCTAATGTTCTAATAAGTGATTTAAAAAAATAAAAAGCGTTATGTTATGTATCTTAACGTTATGCAATAAAGTATATTTTATTCAAAGGCTTCGCCAGAAAGCCCCCTGTGGGTTTTCAAAAAAACCAGAATTCTGGGGTGAGTTAGAACTGTTGAGGTTGGATAGGACGGCCAGAGGAAATTAAGAAGAGTGGAGTACTTTCAAAATGGGTTCATTTAATACAGATATCACTCACATTAAATGTTAGCAGGGAACCAATACGAGAACACATTATTCACGCAACGGGAAGCTTAACAATAGACAAACCTAAGTCTATTAGTAGGCAAGCTCTAGTGATGTGCCATTGTTTCTCCAACAAGAACCCGTGAGCAACATCAACGAGGAAGCTACGTAGGGGGCTACCTCATCTAAGCTGTTATTCTGAGAGATTGATGACGGGCGACGGTGATATGAAGCTCTAGTGGTGAGACCTCAACAGACCGAGGTTGAAGATCCAAGACAAGAAAAAAAGCCGATGCCTATCTTATTGACATTTTAAGAGTTTACTACCTTCAATCGATTTAACTGATCAATTAATTAATATGTATTTGACAGATGTGCAAACAGTATCAGTAAATCGTCGTTCAGCTTTTAAGCAAGTACCACTGGTTGCTGAAGAGATTTGGGAAGACAATAAGCTATCCACGCGAATGGCTTACTCCGAATTTGAACTGCAATTCAACTTTGAGTTCGGGCTTAATAAATGGATGCTTGGTAAGCTAATCCTTTTTTATAGGTTCTAATACCTTCTTCTTTTTAAATAATATGGCTCTGGCATAAAGTATTTATAAACTAACTGTACTCTATATGCGAAGTATAGTAGATTTTTACCCCAGCGGAATTACATGTGTGAAAGTCACCGCTAATATTCAGTTATTCCGCGATTTTCGGTTTTTATGCTGCGGCATATAGAATACACCCTCTTGCTAAATTTTATACTCACATATGCACATAGAAATGCAAGCACGTATGGACAAAACGATTAAATATCACGCTCCTGTTTAGACTCTGTGACACTCTACGAAGGCGGCGAAGAAGTTGGTAGGACCCAAATGGATGTTTGCATTCCTTGGGAATGGTCGTATATCTGTGGGGAGCCGCTTATCATCGCCAATACGAGAGATGGCAGCTCTGTCACTATAGCGCAGTATCAGGTGTGAATTTTTCACTTTTCTGTTCAAATGTGTTCGAAAAAATCAAAAACACATGAAGTCTGAATTATCTTTTTTATCAAATTATTCTCACGGCTATTAGAACGACCGAAACAAGCCATAGCATAGCACTTCTTAATTTCAATGGTATACAAAAAAAATATAATGTAATCCGTTCCCCTAAACTGTGAACTTGCTACTATTATTAGATGATATTACTGATATTATTAGATATACGTATTTCATTATTGAACAATTTGTTTTTTAGATCCAACCTCTAAAAGAAGGAAACACAAGTGACGAAACAGGTGCCTTCGGCAAGGCAGTAAATTGCGGTCCTTATTTCAGCTCTCACATTCTTTCGGGGCTTTTGGTTGGCTTCATATTTCTGGGAATACTCGCTTACGGTATAACAATTCTGGCCGATTGCGCAAGCAATGATCGACTCGATGATCCGAACGGAAAAATGTTTTCTTCTGCTGATGTGGGACATCGCTAGAACTGTCAACAGTTGACATCTAAATGATGACCTAAAAGCCTAGCTCTCAAGCCATAAATTTAAAAAAAAACGACTAGAGAGTTTTCGGCGGGAACTCGAAGTGTGATGTTTCGTTTTGCAGTTTTAGTTTCTATAATAGAGTAATTTTTGTTAAATATGAACAATATATTTTTTGGTTTTAAGCAAGAATTGTATAATGTATGTGAAATATTAGTGAATTTTGCATTTTATGGCTGATTAGAAGTCAGTGGTTAAGCATCAATTAAGACATGACAACTTGTCTGGGCTGATCATAATAAACTAATAATATGTCTGTATGTACTTACTTACTTAGTTCCTTTGCCTGCCATCGTAGAAAATTGAACAACAGAAATAAAATTAAACCCACGGAAAGAATATCTAGATATAGAACGGCGAAGTGGGCGTGGCACCCGTGCCAAAACCATGCACTATATTGCATACTTTTCTAAACTCGCTCTCATTACGCAACGTGAGTCCCGCTCGTGCGCTCGCAACGTAAAAAAATAGACAAATCGATACAAATATGCCTTATTAAGCTGTGGCAAACTGCAAAAACAAAAGTAATGAAGCGAATATGAAGAAAGGAGATATTTCATATCATCAGTAACTATTGAAATTCAGTAAAAAGCCTTTTTTTGAGAAACCAAATAGTGGTTCTACTTTTACTATGTTCGTTAAATACGATCATAAGTTGTATATTTCTTCGTTAAGATAAACATCCTTTGCTGTCCACATACAACGCTCGTATACAGAAGCGTAATGTATGCGCGCAATGTACGTCGAACCGAACGAAATACACAATACACCTGCTTATGTCAGATAATCGCTGTGATTGGTCATCGAATGCTAGAGATTGACGCTACCTGCATCGTTGAGTCTTATGACTTATCGATGAATTAATTAAATATTCATTTGAGTCTCAGTTCATGTCTTGTTTTATCCCTACTTTTTACTCTGACGATATTATTAAGCTTGTTGCGTAACTTAAAAGTTATTTTTTGACTAAAACTAAAACAAAATATATAAGTCAATTTGTTTAGGACGTTTTGTACCAAAATTAATCCCTATTATAATATTATAAATGCGAAAGTAACTCTGTCTGTCTGTCTGTTTGTTCCGTTTTCACGTAAAAACTACTGGACCGATTTGGCTGAAACTCAGTATATATATGTTTTCGATGCCGAGAATGAACATAGGATACTTTTTATCCCGAAAAAGGGATAGTTTCCGGGATAAAAATATATTTGTCTTTCTGTTTGTTTTGCTTTTACGGAAGAACTAATGGGCCGATTTGGCTGAAATTCGGTACGTATGTAAATTAGAGGGTGGACAAGGGATACTTTTCATTTTGGCCTTTTTGGTCATTTTGGCTATTTTAGCCTTTTTACTCATTTTGGCCATGTCGGTCACTTTTGCCTTTTTGGTCATTTTGGCCGTTTTGGTAATTTTGACTATTTTGGCCTTTTTGGTCATTTCGGTCATTGTTGCCTTTTTGGTTATTTTGGCTTTTTTGGTCATTTTGACCATGTCGGTCACTGTGGCCTTTTTGGTCATTTTGGCCATATCGGTCATTTTGGCCTTTTTGGTCGTTTTTGTCTATTCCGTCATTTTGGAGATGTCAGTCATTTTGGCCTTTTTGGTCATTTTGACCATTTTGATTATTTTGGCCTTTTTGGTCGTTTTTGCCTATTCCGTCATTTTGGCCACGTCGGTCTCTGTGGCCTTTTTGGTCATTTTGGCCATATCGGTCATTCCGGCCTTTTTGATCATTTTGACCTTTTTGGTCAAGTTTTGTAATTTATGTTGTTTACAGACGGGGGATGGTATAATTAGCGATATAAAATGAAGTGAATCTTCCGTGGGCAAATACATAAAACTTTTAATATAAAATAACCTGTAGCGCTTGCTCTATGAACAAGAGACATGCACCAGAGGTTAACCCGCGGCGCAGCCGCGGGGTAAACTCTAGTTACAGAATAAATTCTTTCGTGATATATGAACATTTGATATATGATAATTGTAGATAGATAGATAGATAGATAACACTTTATTGTACACCATTACAGAAAAACTTACGAACTAGTATTATTATAGTAGGGTACAACGGGCGGTCTTATCGCTAAAAAGCGATCTCTCCCAGACAACCCGTGGCAAGAATATTCCGATTAGAAGTGGCGATGGTGGTATACATAATTATTATACGATTACTTCAATTGTAATATGTGATATAATTATAATATGCTTTTATTAATATATCAAGAAGGAATTTCGTAAGCGCTGAAGTTATTAAAAGCTAACCGTTAAGTATATGAAAATTGCACTGGCACCTAGTGAAGAGTTCTTACTTATTCTTGTTATTTTTCTTCATCTAATATAGCCATAAAAGAATTAAACCCTATAAAGTAAGCGAATTGAACCCCGTTACGTAAAAGTTACTTTTTAAATGAACTCTCATCGGGCTTAAAGAAGTATAACTTGAAAAAGTTTAATAAAGCAATTGGCACATGCACAAAATATTATTACAAAAACTTGAGAGGTGTCAAAGGACACCCGGATGGAACGAAGTTCCTTTCGATTAATTAGTGAAGGAATTGTAATATTATTTTTTTAAGTTATACATTTTTTATTATTAACAAATATAATGTAATATGAACTTAATAAACACGCGCACGCCGCACGGCTTACAAATATAGCAAAAAGTTTCGTAACAACTTTTGGTCTTTATTTTTTCATCTAGCCCCCTTTCGCAACGCACGATAAGAAACTTCGTTCCAAAAAAAAAAAACGTTAAACGAAAAAAAAGAACTTAAAAAGAGAAAAACGAAGAAAATTCAGAATTTTCAGGAAATAAAAAAGCTTACTGATAATTCTTTATTAATAAAGTAATATATATACATAAGAATAAATTATCACACGCTGCAGATATGACTATCGATAATCTAATGAGTGTGTCTCCTCACTAGTTGCCGCTCACAAAAGATATTGACGTGGGAGTTTTTGGCGGGAACTGAAAGGATACGTTGTGCTGTGCAGTTTTATTTTCTAAAAATGTGTAAAATTACTCTAAAATGAACAATAGTTGTAGGATATTGTTTGTTTTTGAGTAGTAATTATGTGTTTTTTGTGAGAAATGTGAACTGTATAGTCAAATGTGGCCTTTTGAGTTGTCACAAGAACTCCGCTGAATGGCACCAGCTGATTACCTACAGTTCAGCTGTGCTACATATAGGCTTAAGAAAATGAAGAAACTATATTGAAAACTAAGATCTGGCTTAAAGGCCTAGCTGCCAAGCCATAAACCTTAATAAAAAAAAATAATAGATATTGACGTGGGAGTTTTTGGCGGGAACTGAAAGGATACGTTGTGCTGTGCAGTTTTATTTTCTAAAAATGTGTAAAATTACTCTAAAATGAACAATAGTTGTAGGAAATTGATAGTTTTTGAGTAGTGATTATGTGTTTTGTGAGAAATGTGAACTGTATAGTCAAATGTGGCCTTTTGAGTTGTCACAAGAACTCCGTTGAATGGCACTAGCTGATTACCTACATTTCAGCTGTGCTACACATAGGCTTAAGTAAATGAAGTGTATATTATAAACTAAGATCTGGCTTAAAGGCCTAGCTGCCAAGCCATAAACCTAAATAAATAATAATAAGATATTGAAGTCACGCTGTGGGCGTGGCTTGTTAAAAAATGACACGCGCGAAATGCAAGCGAATAAGACGTCGTAACCATTCTATCTAGATATTATTTCTGTGATTAAACGGAACTTTTGGCGGGAACTGAAAAGGGACGTTCAACGTTGTGCTGTACAGTTCTTTTTTCTAAAAATGTCATAACAATTCTTGCAGGATATTGATAGTTTTTAAGTAGTAATTATTTATTTTTGTGAGATATAAGAACTGTGTAGGCAATAATGTGTCCTTTCGAGTTTTCACAAGAACTCCGTTGAGAAGACTAAAACATCATCAACATTTATTGTTATTTTTGGTTAGAAATATAGAATACTTATTACATACTTGGAGTTTAATAATTTTAATCCAGAATTATGTCTGTTAAAAAATAAATGTCATTAAGTATATATTTTAGTAAAGTACATCCTCTTTAATTACTTTCACAGATTCGTAGTTTTAATATTAAAATTCATATAGACTGCAGTTGCACTTGCAGTCATCGACATTTTTGCAGAACAACTTAATCTAACATTACTAATCCCGAGTTTTTACGAGAATTTTCGGGATTCATGTATTTCTGTACTTAAAAAAAAACCATTACCCTGTTGCAGAAACCCTTTGATCGTTTATTTGGCAAAATAACTATAATCTTTGTTACCTGTCCAACGCGGGCAAAGTTGCGAGCTAGTTTAAAATGTAAATTGATATGTACTCTGTCCAGCGCTACAAAGTCTGACTGACTTCAACATTCTACAACAGTTTCTCGAATAATAAAAAACAAAGCAACTCAAATCTTTATTACATATATTTACAATGTACAGGGTGGCGCAATAGAACGTGCATATTGCATCATCTTTTTTCGCGGGGTAGAAAGTGCGCGGGCGGGGGGAGCCTGCATCGTTGGGTAGGCGGGCTCATGGAGTTTTAGTCACTATGAGTCACTTCGACGGGAAGCGTCGCGCATTTTGCGTGCGCACATTTTACGAGAACTCTCGTTCAGACATCGTTACTAGGCGTTTATATTGTTCTGAATATGGACTACGGCAAATTAGTGAAGCTCCGAGTGCTAATTTTATTAAAATACGGGTACAGCGTTTTGAAGAGACTGGTTCAACGTTTAAACCAAAAGCAAAAGGTCGTCCAAGAACATCTAGGACCGACGACAATCTGTCTGCTCGCAAGAGATCGTCTGTCTTACACTTATCGCGACGAAGTTTGCAACGAATTTTAAACTTGGATCTTAAACTGCATCCTTACAAGCTGCAGTTAACACAAGAATTGAAAGAGTCTGACTTCGGAGCAAGGCTCGCATTTGCTAATGAAATGCTTAATCGATTTTCCAATTTTAACAATATCCTTTTCTCAGATGAGGCCCACTTCCATATCAATGGGTTCGTAAACCATCAAAATTGTCGTTACTGGAACAGTGAGAATCCCAAACTCAAGCACCAGAAACCACTGCATAGTCCTAAAGTGACAGTATGGGCAGCAATCTCTGGTAGAGGAATAATTGGACCGATTTTCTTTGAAAATGCGCGGGGGCAAAACGTCACTGTTAATACCGAACGCTATGTTGCGATTTTGGAAGGTTTTTTGGCTCCAGAGCTTGAAAATTCAAGAATAGTGAATTCTAGGACTTGGTTTCAACAAGACGGAGCTACCTGTCACACATCAAATGACTCCATGGCGGTTGTGAAACAGATGTTCCCTGGCAGACTGATTTCGAAAAGAGGTGATATCCCATGGCCCCCACGTAGTCCAGACGTGACGCCTCCTGACTTTTTTTTGTGGGGATACCTCAAGGACAAAGTCTACAGCAATAATCCGAAATACATCGATCAGCTCAAGGAGAATATCCGTGGTGAAATGGCAGCAATTACACCAGCATTACTGAAGAAAGTTTTCAATAACTTCCGTTTGCGATTAGAGGAGGGTCGTCGTAGAGAGGGTCATCATTTAGACGATGTTATTTTTAAAAAATAAACTTCAGTTATTTCTTAATAATACCTCAGTTTTATTTTAACTATACCTTTTGTATTTATTTTTTAATCAATATTTTAAATATGCACGTTCTATTGCGCCACCCGATATAACACAGTATATTGCTTAAACAGGTTAAGCCATAAATAATATTACAAAAATGCTAGTTATTTTGAGGGTTACAATAAATAAATTTTAAAAATCCTTATGATCACACTGGAGTGTCTGTAAATTAATATTTCGCCGTGCGCGCCACAACTAGAGTTGCCAGCTATACTTAATAATAACGTATCCTACTTTATTTTTGGTAAATATAGGTACTCTATACTTAATAAAACTACGTTTTAACGGTTTTAAGCGCGGTAATTTATTTGATTTAGGTTTATCCGACGTTTCGGCCGCTTTTCAGTGGCCGTGGTCACGGAAGACAAAGATGACATTTGTCAAACGTGTATTGTCAAAGTTTTTATTCAGCCTACCGCCAACTTGTTCATTTTAATTATTTAGTTTTAAATTTTGTTTATGGATATTATTTACTCTATGGGAGCCTAATCTAATTTACCACCGCTTCACAACATGTTGTGGCTTGAAGAGAAGAAGCGGCGCAAGAAACTCTTCAGCAAACATGCCTAGTTCTAAATTTTTTTTTTATATAATATTAAAATGAGTGGAAGGAAAAAATAAAAGAAATTACAAAACTTAATATATTATTATTAAGTTTTTATGCTCCTTCCACGGGTAAAAGAACACATTGCTGACATGAAACACACAAGGTCTACGAAGTCTGCGATCAGTGAACACACGCTGGATAAACCCAACCATTACATCAGATTCGATAACCCACAAATCCTCGCGAAAGAGAATCGTTTCATACCAAGAATGATGCGTGAGGCTATTGAAATCAAAAAACACCCAAATTTCAATAGAGACGATGGTTGGCAGGTACCACCTGTTTGGGATCCAATCATCAAAACTATTAAAACCCAAACCCAGCAAAAACCAACTGCCAGACCTCAAAACACTGTGAGCTCTTTCTGCGTACAACGAAACAAACCAACTTGACTGATAATTTCTTTTATTTTTTCCTTCCACTCATTTTAATATTATATAAAAAAAAAAATTTTAGAACTAGGCATGTTTGCTGAAGAGTTTCTTGCGCCGCTTCTTCTCTTCAAGCCACAACATGTTGTGAAGCGGTGGTAAATTAGATTAGGCTCCCATAGAGTAAATAATATCCATAAACAAAATTTAAAACTAAATAATTAAAATGAACAAGTTGGCGGTAGGCTGAATAAAAACTTTGACAATACACGTTTGACAAATGTCATCTTTGTCTTCCGTGACCACGGCCACTGAAAAGCGGCCGAAACGTCGGATAAACCTAAATCAAATAAATTACCGCGCTTAAAACCGTTAAAACGTAGTTTTATTATGTGTACAAGTCGCGAAAACTTAAGGAAATATTACTCTATACTTTTGCATGAAAATAAAGTATGTGAAAATATTCTATTTCCAATATTTATCTGATCCGTAAAATGAAATACTTATATGGTTAATTACTGAACTAGTATCCAGCTTTCACTGACAGTGTTTATTTAGTGATGAATCCTAAAATGGCGAGAAGAAAGGAACAGGGCATCTTTAAATTTAATTTAAAAAAAATTGTTTGTTTATTTAAATTGGGAGTGTAAACAGAAGAAAGAAAAGACAGCTTCCAAAAATTTACGTAGTGAAAAGTTGTTAGTGCTATAAGCACAAAAACAGTATCTCGAAGAGAAAAAATAAATCATATTTGGAAAAAAACTTTTTTCTCCCAAATACTTTATTTTTTCTCTACTAGTAAAATGTAATACGTTATTTTTATCAAAAATAGTTGGTAGCCCTAGTCACAACACGACTTGCTCTAGCCCTTTCGACTCCATTGCGCTGGATCGACTGTTGCGTAACTATGTTCTATATCTCAGTCTTTCCATCACAACAAAAGCGCAGGGTCGACAGGGAGGAGGGGGTTTTTAGTGGGTATTGAGGTTGCTCGCTCGTGTAGCATCGCTCGGAGTCGCCACACTCCTCTGTGTCAAGCCATCGCGGACGGAGCGCAAACAAAGCATACTATTGCTAGCGTTATCGCCCCCGATGGATGCGTGCCGTTTCCTAGTGACGGCCCAGAGAGTGCGTAAATCGGTCAGCATTTTCCCTCGCCTCAAAAAAAAAAAAAAACCCCTTTCGACTCTTGAAAGAGCTAGAGCAAGATGCGTCGCGTCGCTCCGACTTTTACTGCGCGTCTCTATTGAGCTAAATGAGTTAAATATTCTCTTTTTCATATTTTGATATTTGCAAAGAGTTTCACCTCTTCCAACTTGAAAAACCGACAAGATATTGATTTTTTGCTTCTTAGAAAAATTATCTCTTCCGATATTGATTGTCTAGATCTAAATAAAGTCCATATTAATATTCCAGCGAAGTCTATACGATTTAATCAACCTATTAATGTACCTTTAAGATTTACCAATTACAGACAAAATTAATTTCTAATGTGAGCAAGTAATTATTTAATGTAAATAAATACGATGATATCGACCCGTTTGTGATCAGTATTTCAGAAGCGGTGTCTAAGCTGTTAATTTTTCAGCAGCCACTAAATATCTCGGTGCCTTTTTTACGTCTGTATGTTACTTATAATCAACAGTTTATTCATGAAAACTTGTTTCATTAGCTTTCTTTTGTTAATTGTAGTTATCTATTCATATGTATCTAGCTGTAGGTTTTCCATAAATAAAGAGCCAAAAGAATGATACAGCTCTTTCAAGCGAAAGAGGTATATCTCTCTTTTCTTTTCAGTGAACCGTTTTGCACAAGTCTATTATGAAGTAAAGAGTAAGTATTGAGTCATGCTATGAAATTAAAAAATATGGTATAATTTATTAACTCTCTATAATTATAAGGGTATGATACGTTTTACAACAAGTTTGTCTTTTATGTGACTAGACTTTTCGTGTTTATGGTATGGGTGGTAGGAGGTAATAGACTTATAGCGCGCTCTGGATAACTTTTCAAGATGCATTTTAATTACTCTCTAATATTGTCTAGCATATTGTCACCTCATATTTTTCATCTATATAATAAAAATAATAAACCTTATTTCCAGTAAAAACAGTTAAGTAATAAAACAAACCTTTTAGACATAGTACAGACTAAATATATTATACTGTTATTTTTAATTACCTGGACTAAAATGACAGCTGCGACCGATTTTTTTTTATGTTGCAAGCTTGGAGAATAGTGTTGTAGTATAGCTCGGTTATAAGTGAATTGTGAGAGTTGTTGATTCAACTCGCACCATTACAACATTATGCTCCAATGCATATAAAAAATTAAGCGCCTGTAGAAAATGTAATACCTACACGCGTATACAAGCTTTTTTCCAAGAATTTAGACACACGGCGTTCCTTAATAAAGGTTATGATCGATATCCCTTAGGATCCGATGTACTAATCAAATCCCGACTTGGTGACTTCATGAGTATACACTTACGAGTAAAGAAAACAATTTGAAAACCGGTTTACAATTGACGGAGACATCGTGTTACGAAGAAGTTGGTTAACAATTTTCGTGAGTTTCTCTAATTCCTTGGAATCCACTCATCAGTACCTGACATGGTGACAATGGGACCAATTCGAGAACTCAATTTAATTATCAATAACAGAGGTTTCTCACATATCGACCACTTATCCAGGTTTCATTGTATTTTAAAAATAATTATTTCATTAATTGTCTCGTAAGAATTAAACATACTTTATGAAAGAAATGCAGGTTTATTTATGCATGAGGGTCTACTTCACAACTTTACACCTAGTTTTTATATGAAAACTAGCATCTGTCTGCGAATAATCGAAACCCCTCGATTTTGAAACATTCTTCATTGGTGCTCCGCTCCTATTAGTCTTAGCGTGATGATATATAGCCTTCCTCGATAAATGGGCTATCTAACACTGAAAGAATTTTTCAAATCAGACCAGTAGTTCCTGAGATTAGCGCGTTCAAGCAAACAAACAATCAATCATTTAGTTACTTATTTTTGAATATCTGTTTATATCGTAAAATATCTTTAGTGTACACAACCCTGCCTTTAACTTCTCCCTTTCTCTCTAGACCCATAGGTATGCTGGAAGAAAACTTTTAGCTCGCATTTGTACCTCATCACTTTTCTATAATTTTGTATGGAACTTTTTGTATGCAACAAAGAATAATAAAATGGTTTTTAAATACAAGCTTTTGAGATCCTAGATATCATGTAGCAGAGTGCTAGCCAAGACATGTAAAACGAGCCCAAACACGACGGGTCTATCTTGTTTAGTACAGGAGTTCCTATGGCCACCTTCCGACTCCATTATCAGATCAGCTCCATGGTACCATATTATTGCATTGACACGCGATACACATATGCGTGCAAAATTTCAGCTCAATCGGAAACCGGAAAATTAGTCAAATTTAACTTGCAAGATTCCACCCGAACTTACATACATACATCCATTGGAAGTTAAATAACTTAATAAGAAAGAGAAGTTAAATAAGCTTATAAAAAAACAAACTCTTCAGATTTATGTATTAGTATAGTCGTTTTAATTTGCGTCACGTATTGCGAAAATGCAACATGTCGTAAGAGCGAGAACTGCGATATAATTTACTTTCCATAAGTTATTATAATTACTTATATATTTATTTTTTTATTTTAACCCCCCCCCCCCCCCCACCCCCCGATAACCAAACTGTTAAATGGAAATAACAGGGGAAAATATCTGTTATTACTTTGGTTTTTTTTTGTTTAGAAACTGATTATGCCGCCCTCTATCAGATTTTATGTTAACCCTTACAGGACGGACCATAAGATGTCCAAGACTAAATATGCCAATACAACACAATATTTTAGCTATTGTGGCTATAAAGTAAGAGATAATCACCAGAAAAACATAGCAGAGTGGTTTCCTATAATTTCATGGGAAATATTTTTCCCTATGGACCAAACCATAAAAGTAATTAAACGAAGAGTTAGGTTTATTATATCGGTTTTTTATTTATTGCTTTGTAATACAAAAAACATAATAAAAATTATCAGAAAAGTAAAATAAATAGTTATGGTATTCTACGAAACAATTTCGTTAACTTGTGCAGCACAAGTGGACATTGCAGACATAGCACAATTGACCTTAAATAACTCAGAAACCGTTAGAGTTAGCAAAAAATCATAAGAGACCTTTTTTGTAGAGCGTTAAATTTTCTACAAAAATTATTGTTTGTCGACATGAAAAAATTCCAAAATTTAAAAGTTTGGTTATGGGGGGGGGGGGTTAAAATTAAAATTATGAGCTATAACTTGGCATGAATTTTTTTAATAGATTTAGAACCGATTTAGACGTATCGTGAAAAAAAAGTCGGACAAACCCTAAATAAAGACCACCCTAATATATATATATATATTACACAATATAACACAACTGAAGGTTGTTATGGCGTCATAATTTAGACCAGGGGTGCTAGCCATCGAGTCAATGCCCGTCCACCAGCCAAAATTCTGTATTACCACGACCACCCATCCAAAACACACCACTAACCGTCGCTTAACAAAAACTCAATCACAAAATTGAAAAAGTCATCAGAGTCCTCTCAAAATGCTTTCTTGTTCCTTTGAGGCAATATAGACTCTTTGGCGAAACTAAAAAACGACAGAAGACTGTATCGTTTCGATTTTCTTGACAGATAGTCGCTGAGTACATTGTTGTCGGCTGAAAAAAACGAATTTTAGAGTATAGCAAATCGCAGTAACTTAAAAAACGTGAAGTGATAACCTACTAATCTAATAGGTAACTAATCTAAGTTAAATATTGAAATTGTTTAACTTGAGAAAAGCTTAGGTAATTACTTAAGTTTTATGTATATAGCGCGTGGGTTAGAGTGAGAGAGGAGCCTGCCTACCGCTACCGTGTGCGTGAGAGAAAGGGAAGCCAGACTGGCGCCGTAACGCGTTACGTAACGGAGCGGTTTACCCTCCCATAAGAATTTATCAGTTCAACAAATAAAATACCGCGCTACAAACGGGTTAAAACGTAGTTTTATTAAGATTAATATATTCTCGGAGAAAGTCAATGTCACTTCCAAAGTGATAAACAGTCACTCACCCAACAATGGCTGCCGCTCCCCAGTAGTGGGTAAAACGTAGTCGTTCGCCGACAAAGAAACGAACAGTGCGAATGGGACCACCCAAAGGCATATCGTGAAGTATGCCAACACCTGAAAAACAAAATTTACATCTTCAACACATTTGCTAAAAAAAAGCATTTACGAAGCCTTTACATTGTTCGTGAGTTAAAAATAACGAACCATACAACAGAATGTGTGATAAAACAGGTGAAAAATATACGAGTTCTACCAAGGAGTTTCAAATCACGAGAATAAATAAGATAAATAATCGAACCTCCTCGGAAGCGCTTTTGATCAATATATCTGTCTCGCTTTTATACAATAGAGAAAATGAGACGAAGGACTAGTTCTAATTTTCACCACGCGCATGTGGTGCCATTTTCATATTGCAAATGTCAAAGATTTTTGCCACTTGCCGAAGGATATATAAGTTTGTTTCATCAGGTATAGTACTGTTTTCTCGTCAATGTGTTGAAAAACGTTGTATGGCACACGTGCGGTTGTTGGTTTTTCCAAACTCGTGCGTATAGTAAACCCTTGACTTGGTCGATATTTATCCTATTTTACACACCGGGATATGCGTTAACTATGTTTTGAGTTACATTTAAATCTGTTCAGTAGTTTTCATGTGATGCTTTAACAGACATAGACTTGTTATTATTGTCCATAGAGGCAGAAAATCTACAAAAACTGAAATCATCTTCAGCTATGGATGATTTGAAAAATAAGCTTGCCAAAAAAAGTTGTCTTTGATTTAAATTGTCTATTTAACTTAACTGTTAGCGGCATTAAGTATAATAAGTAATACCTTATAATCAAAATATATGTTGCTATATTCCGCATACCATCCGACGCCTAGCTGCTAATTGTGCGAGCTATGAGCGTCGGCGGTATGCGCGGCGAGGAGAGTAGGTGTGCTCCGGTGGGCGGGTCAGAGGGGTGCTCTCTGTCCGCAACACTTTCGGAAATCCAATAGTTTTGGTTAAAGTAGAGTAGCATCATAACATAACCTTCCTGGTCTAATATAACTAAGTAAACTACACAATACATTTTAAAATAATAAGCTATATTGTTTATGGTATTCTAACCTCTGAAAAACTATAATAAACCTCTCCAAAGTATTTAAAAGCCATATAATGATGCACCACCAGCGTACATAGTGCAGTGATGAATGTGATACTTGTCACTCTAACAACAGGAAAGTCCTTCATCAGGACTCCGTGTAGAAGCTGCTGTGCCAACCCCAATACATTCAGGTAAAGTGGCAAGTCTTCGAAGATTATCAGCCCTATGTGTATTGACGCTGTTGCCTGAAATAGACATCATACAGGTAAGATCGCATGTGCGGGACAAATATTAATATTAATGAGGTACAAACAAAACAAGTAACAAATAGTATTTGACATTTGCCAAATAGTATTTGACATTTGTCAAATAGTTGTTTTGTTTGTACCTGATCAATAATTTACCAAAAAAAAATACTATAAATCATCAGGACATGAGATTTAGAGTTTGTGCGAAAAGAGAACCTAAATGGTGTAAACTGGAACTACAAGAAATAACATTAAGGTTGTAACAATATGAGTTTTATATGGTAATACAATTAAGGCATAGTAGATGTCCAAGTGTTGGCAACACATTTATGGCAGCTAATGTATGTTTATAGGAGACATTATGAAGCTACAGTTGTAGTTACTAAAGAGATAAATATGTTGGGTTCATTATAATTTTTAATAAATACTACTTTTATCTATACACAATAAATATTATAGCATGTGAAAAACAACTGTGTCTATGGAATCCCTATTATAGACCGAAAAATCAGTACCAAAACAACTTCAAGGATATAGGTGTACTTTGTGTGACTTATAGAACAATAAAAATTATTTCTTGCCTGGCAAGAAAAAGTATCATATAACCATCCTCCATGTACTGAAACTAAATATAAACTAGCGATGCGCAAACTAAATCACCAATGAGATCAGTGATTTATAAATCTTTTCCCTTGAAAGATTTAAATCTTTAAATCATTCTTTTAAATCTTTAACTCTTTTAAATCTTTGGTTTCGAATGACATAATTCATTCAGTTGACCGGTTTTAAGCTTAAAATTAACGCCAGACAGTCTAATTTACTGTGTATCATCATTGTATTTATTAGAGTGCGCATGTTATCTCATTTCAATTCACAATATCCTGTATCTACTGTCTCAAACTACATCCAAGTATCTGATTTGTTAGTTTTCATCATTCCATGTGACTAAAATGAATCTTAACGTAGTGAGTTAAAGATGTATTTCTAAAATCAAAGATTTAAAGAGTGATTTCGAATTTTAAAAGATTATACATCTTTTAAATCAATCACTCCTAAGTTACACATCTTTAATATAAACTAACTGAGTTTCAGTTAAATCAGTCCAGTCATTTTCTGAGGTTACACAATTGAAAGTTACTTTCATATTTACAATATTAATCTGTATATATGTATATATAATTAAAATCCACATATCATCACAACATCTCAGGAACTATAATATCTATAGACTTGAAATTTGGTATGGACCTTCCTTTCGCCAAGTAGAGGTCAGCTAAGAATGGATTTTATGAAATTCCTTTACTTCACATGAAGCAGGCACATATCAGCTAGTATAGTATCTATGTTTATAGATAGATATTTATGTGTACTTACAATAACTGTCCATGTTATTACATACTTCGCCATAACAGTGTATTCTTCAACTATTTCAGCTAAATAATAAAGCCCAGCAGCTGGAAAAATGGTTAAATCAGAGACAAAACAATCCACAGCCAGGTAGCAGCCACCATAATCTTGTGTTGTGTTCCAACATTGAGACACTGGTAGCACCTTTGCTGTATTCTACTATACTTTTATTGATATAGCTTTATCACTACAATCTGCTGTACAGCAAAAACATATTGAAAAAAATATATAGTAAAGGCAAAGTAATTAAAATTTTGTTATATTTCACTCATTTGTTTTCATGGTGTTCAAATTACTCAAACATCTAAAATTGTATTGGGACACCTGTTCCCTTGCAGTTGTAAACTCCTCAAAATATTTTTTTATAATATCGCCTCATCTTCTCACTCAAAATACACATAAAAAATTGTAGTACAATAAAGATAACTTATATTGTCATAATGCCATAAGATTATAAGTAAAATATATTACTAAATAAATAATTATTATATTTATGATACTATCCCTTTTGTGTCTTAAAATAAGTGTAACAATTCAATAAAAATATATAAATGTTCAGCAAAATTTTTGAATTAGTCAAAAATATTATTAAATATAAATTGATGCAAAAGATTACCTATAGCTAATGTGACAAATATGGCTTGCACTAATAAAGATAGAATACTTAATAAATATAGGAATAACATATTGCATTTATTGCTTTTTCTATTTGTTTAGTTTGTTTTGATTTTTTCACCTTTTCACAACAATTACTAAGTACATTGAGGTTATACGCGTTGGCAATGACATTGACATTTGCACTCCAGCTGAGTGAGGTGTGTGCATATTATAAGTAATGCCTGACGGACGTGGCTGAAAGGCATGGCTTACAATGTATCTGGATAAGGAAAGGCCATTGAACTTTGCACATTGTAAGTCGCAAGTCAAGGACGTGACCTTGAGCTTACAGACTTCCTAAAGCAATCGGGGAAATATGTTATGTTTCTGGTATGCACATTATTCGAACGCGGCAGTTAGCGACGGAAGCCGGACGCGTCCTATAATGTGTAGGCACTTTTAGTGAACGTTTCTTTTTACGCATGAAATTAACAATCAGCTACCAAGTCACAAAATCTTTAAAAAAATTAACATTCCTTCTTTGATAAAGCTAGAGTATGGCTAAATAGAGTAAACATAAATAGTGGCGCCATTTTCGCAAAATCTAAACTCTAGCAATAACAATATTATGTCATGGGTGATTTTGATACTTACTAGTATTTTTTTAAATTATGTCAAACATCGTACAAGCATCAAGCAAGTTACTTTATTTATATCATACACACAAGTATGAGGTGTTATCCCTTTCGAATAAAGAGACAAAACACATACATAATACTTTATCGAGATCTTTCGATAATATTGAAATAAACTCAGAGTGCATTGTATTTATGAAAGAAGTCTCGCGTGACCAAAATGCTGGCCTGTATTTTGGACAACGCATTAGCATTGCCATACAACGTGAAAATGTGGCGAGCATTTTGGAAACGACAGTGACCTGAAATCTATTTTCTGTTTGTAAATAATTTAGTTTTTTTTTAAATATTATACTGGTACTTGTATACGTTGTGTATAAAAATTGATGTAAATATAATATTGTCGATAAACCTTATTACACTGGCTACGATCAATATGCAAAGTAATCCCTACTGTTCCCGCGACCGGTCAAGATTTGTGCTTGAAACTATAAAGACAATATGCTCAAATTATATTTATGTGTATAAATTGTCGATCCTTACATATCGATTAATATCAGCTTATATTTTTCTCAAATTGTATTCATTGATATAAAAACAAAGAAAATTTTATATTAATTTATTCGATAACTATTACAAAAAAGTTAATACAATTTTTATATCTAAAATCGTTTATGCTAAAACGTAGCCACTGGCTTGACTTATTTCTTGTCCTAAACTTGGAGGAAGGTCTCAGAGTATAACTCTCCATGTTCATTCACAGCTTGACAACCATAGTATCCATGGTCAGATTTCTGGATCTTGCTGATGGCCAGACCGTGGGCATTGATAGTTACCCTTGGGTTATTCAAAGGCTTGGAGTTGAAGGTCCAGGTGATCTTAGGATCTGGTAACCCTGAGACTTCGCAGGGGATAGTCACGTCTTGGCCTTCTTTCGCAGCGATTTGTTTTTCAGGTTTCTTCGTGTATTTCGGTGCGCCTATAAGGAGAAAAATAACATTGTTAGATGGTTTTTGATATTAAGATATAATTATGTAAACTATGGCAAGTTTGTGTCTACTCTAAATTTAACAACAGATTAGCTATCTGTTGCTGACGATAGATTGGGGTGTATTTTAAACAAGCTCTAAACATACAGTAAAACAGACCATAAATCAGGATAACATAATAAGAAAAAGAGAAAGAATCTTTAGCTAGTCCATCGCCTATGTAATGTTGTAAAGTCTGCCGTTACAATCCATTATAGGCTTAATGGAAGATCAGCGCTACACCAGCATTATGCTGAGAAACATTCCCCCTTTAAGACAAGTTCTGTTTTTAAGTTTATATTTGTAAGTGTTACTTACTTTTATATTAGTTTAGCTGTCCTAAAATATTTTTGTAGTTTACTCTCTAAGAATTGATTTTCATATTATAAGGCCATATGGAAATATTATGAAGGGTGAAATAATACAACCTGTCGCTTGTATCAAGTCAAAAGAGTTGTTTTTTTTATTACACATTTCGAACTTTAGTGCAATGAAATAAGATCTAAAATAATATCCATCAGTTCATACTCAAAGGACCTCCTACCTAAGGAGTAAACTTCAGTTGTGCGTCGGAGTTGACACACGCATTTTCATTTTTTCTTCTTTTTCTTTCCTACTTTACTGGGTCCGTAAATAATTGAAGACATGAGTGGATGAAGGTGATAAGTCGCATAATTCCAATTCTGAGTAAATCGAGATAAAAGTTTTACTTTTATTTGAAACTGAACTGAACTTAACACCTTTTTCAACTCTTTATTTTTTAAATATGCCTTATATCTATACTCTAAGGTCTGTAGTCATTTGGTATCGACTTATAACCTTCATCTACGCAAAAAAAGCAAAAAACCGAATATGCGACATATCACCTTCATCCACTCACGTCTTCAATTATAATAAGAGTTTTACTTACTAACTACAGTGAGCTTCATGGTATGTTCTTGTGGTTTCCCAACGCCGTTATTGACCACACATTTGAAGGTGCCTTGGTCACTAAGATATGTGTCCTTGATGAGTAGCCTTTTGCCAGCGGTACGGTTGTGCCTGGTGATACGGGCCGTACTTGGGTCCTCTCCATTGGTATCCTTACCGTCTTTGAACCAGTCCGGAGGGTTCAAAGGTCTGGAAATTTAAATGTCTGGTTTGTACTTTCTTTATGGATTTTGAGTCGAACCACTTTATATAGCTACAGCTTGGTCCAAAAGAATAGAATTTATATAGGGGCGCCACTTTCGTACATTTATTTGAACTCTAGCAACCCCAATATTGTTTACTTTAATAATAAAAAATAAATTAATTTTGTAAGCCAGAGCTTTATAAGACCTTGTAACTGATTAACAGGACAATTATTTGATTACAAGAAGAATATCAAATTATAACGCAAACGTAAACTTTAAAAATCACTGCTTATGTGAAACGTATAATAGTATATTTTTATATCCAAATTTAAAATAAAAATAATATGAATAAATTGATCTTTGTTTATATTTCACTGACAATTGACATGAGATAGATTATTGCCAGAAGGCAAAAAAAATAGTTCAAATTCTACACGTTATGGCCAGATAATACTGAGCAGATACAAAACCATGCGAAGCCATAATTATAAACAAAACTTTTTTTAACAACTTACTTGCCGCCGTAAATGCAATAGATCATAGTGACCTCGCCAGCCTTCGCGACCATGTCTTTGCTCACATATTGGGGAACCAATTCACCGTCATTCTTTTTCGTGTCCTTCACTAGATCCTTGATGATGTGCTCAGCAAGAACCACTGGCTCATCTTCAGCGGGAGTTTCAGCTACGCAGACGTATTTGTACCTTGGAAAAATGAGTTGTTTAAATTATTTGTCAAAGATGAGAGTTTTTTTAAAGTTTGTAGTAGGTACACGGCCCACCTGCTAGACTACGCGTGAATTAAATTGATTACAGCGCTTTGGCTAGCTCGATTGGTGTGATACCACACACTCATAGAAGATTAACGTGAAATGTTTAACCTTTTTTGTCTTTTTACTGCATGAGTTCAATAGGCAGGCAGGCAACCTGATTTTGAAAGCGGTTTCTACCGCCTATGGACATATGTAACAGCTCTCGATAGGGAAACTGAAACCTGACCACTAATACCGGAACACAACTCAGGCTGGTTACGGCGGCATACTCTAGACCAGGTGGGGTAGCCATCCAGACGGGCAAACCCACCAGACTGTGGGTTCTTTTGTCACCTCTTACGATAGACGGCCCGGATTCAGAAAATTGTATTCTTTCTCCGTTCCTGCACGGATAAAAAGCCTTGAGCTCGTATTTCGTGCAACAAATGAAAGATCCGATTGCACACTTCCGCTTCCTTCTATCTCATCACCTCTATTACATCTTTAAACAACACGTTAGCTTAGTTCTTGATGTTGCCAACATCTACAGGCGACGGTAGTTATTTACCATTAGACGGGTCGTCTGCTTGTTTGCCATATTCACAGAATCCGTTTAGGAACGGAGAAAGAATACAACTTCCTGCGTTGGGGCGGCCTGTCGTAAGAGGCGACAAAACAACCCATAGTCAGGTGGTAGGGCATTTGCCCGACTGGATGGCTACCACCCCTGGTCTAAAGTATGTCGCCAAAACAACCTTCAGTTGTGTTCCGGCATTATTGACCAGGTTCCAGTCTCCCTTAAGAGAGCAGCAGCGCATTTGTAGCACCTTTGTTGTTGCAAATATCCATAAGCGATGGTAACCGCTTTCCATCAAGTGGGCCGTTTGCCTGTCTGCTGAACTCCTGTTATAAAAAAAAAAAAAAAAACAACCCACAGTCAGATGGTAGGGCATTTGCTCGACTGGATATCTACCACCCCTGATCTAGAATATGCTGCCATAACAACCTTGAGTACTGTGCTGGCATTAGTGGTCAGGTTCCAGTTTACCCTTCGAAAGTGGTAGCACATTTATTACAAATGTCCATAGGCAATAGGGACCGCTTTCAAAATCCGGTGGGCAGAGTGCCTGTTTGGTGAACTCCAGCTAAAAAAAAAAAACAGGCTGCCGCCACACTTGATAGAAAACTTACCATCGCCTATGGACATTTGCAACACGAGACATGTCACCAACGCGCTGCCGGCCTCAAAGAATTTTAACTGCTACATTTTTAACAAACCCCATACAGTAGCGCTGAGGAGTTACCACAGCTCTGCTTTGAGCTTCGGAAGCTCATTCCAAATTCCGACCTATGGATATTGCAACAACAAAGGTGACACCAATGTGCTTTTAGCCTCGAAGGGCGAACTGGAACCTGGTCACCGATAGCGTAACACAAATCAAGGTGGTTGTAGCGGCATATACTAGATCAAGGGTGGTGGCGATCCAGACGCGCAAATATTCCGGAGAAATCGAATTGGCAACGACTTGATACCTTCATAAGCTAAGAAACAGGACTTACCTCTTGCTGGCATCTTTTGGCAATACTTCAGCGAACCACAACGTGCCATCGGGCGAAAGCGTGATCTTCCTGTCCAAGATATTCTCTGATACATCAGGATTATCTATCAGCTGACTCTTCCATTGAATGGTCGGTTTTGGATAGCTCTCTGGTATATCACAGTCTAAGTGGAAAGGCCTGCCGTCCACTGGATTATGTTCCTTTACTTTAACTGGAGGATGGTTGATATATGTTCTCTTGAAGCTGATGTGACGTGTGCTTGCAACTCCTGCAGGAGATTCAGCGAGGCATTGGTAGATGCCCTCGTCCGCTGCGACTGGCTTCAAAAAGGTTAGAGTACCTTCATCTTTACGCTGGACGATGTTTGGTGTCAACTGGAGCTCTTTACCATCTTTCTTCCAGGAGTATCTGACAAGAGGATTAAATTAATGAACTAATTTCAAAGTGGAATCTTAGGGCCGCTTACATAACGATTGCCTTTAAAAAAAAATAGTTAATCATATTAAACTGTCTAAATACTTTTTACTTTTTAAATACGTTTAGTATTGACAGTTCTTTAAACATATTTAGCGGCAAATTTTGCGTTGTGCAAGACGCTAATTGTATTTAAGGATGTTAACTGCGTTTTGTGTTTCTTAAATAAAATTAAGCAACCTTATGCAAGCGGCCCTTAAATTATTATTACTAGTGGTCGCCCATGGGTCGAACTTTGACCATAAGGTTCTATTAACAAAGACTATACTTCTATAATCACAGATTTCGCCAAAGCTACACTGTTGATTTGACTTTAACAATAAATATTAAATACATGGTAGAGTGAGTAATGGTTTAGCGCCGCTTTCATAAGGTTGCTTAAATTTATTTAAGAAACACAAAACGTATTTAACACCCGTCATGCACAACGCAAATTTGCCGCTAAATATGTTTAAAGAACTGTCAATACGTTTTGTGTAAAACGTATTTAGGCAGTTTAATATGATTAACTAATTTTCGTTGTGCAAGCGGGCCTTAATGTATTTTTGACGTATAATTTTTTTTTAAATAGCATTCTGCACTCCTTCTCTATATAAACTATAAGCGTGGGAAATTTCTCACTTCCCTGTCCGTGCATTTTTCGTAAAAGCTTAAAAAGCGTACAAAGTTTTTGCTTCCCGGATTAATATAATGATACTCACTTGATATCCTTGGCTTGACTCTCAGCTATGCATTCGATGACAGCGGGCTTGGAGCCAACCCTGAAAAGCACCTCAGCAGGCTCCTCCTTCAAGGCCGGAGCTTGCTCAATCGGCAGACCGGCGCCTGTCAAAATTTTCGATTTAGAAATAATACAAGACTGGTTATTACGTTATTTACCGTTGATAATTTAAGAATGAGCTCTTACATTATTATTACAAGCTTTTATTTAACTTGCAATGGATGTACTTATGTATGTATGTAAGTTCGGGTGGAATCTTACAAATTAAATTTGACCAACTTCCCGGTTTCCGATTGAGCTGAAATTTTTCACACATATGTATATCGCGTGACAATGCAATAATATTCTACCATGGAGCTGATCTGTTGATGGAATCGGAAAGTGGCCATAGGAACTCCTGTACTAAACAAGATAGATCCGTCGTGTTTGGACTCGTTTTACTTGTATTGGGTAGCACTCTGTTGCTACATGATATCCAGGATCTTAAAAGCTTGTATTTAAAAACCTTTTTAAACAAGCTTATAAGTCTATCCGAATATTATAAATCCGAAAATTTGGCTTCATGTTTGTTTGTCAATCACGCCACGGCTGATTGGATCTGGATGAAATTTGACACAGATTATTATAGTCTAGAATATCAAATAGGCTTCTTTTTATCTCGGAAAATATACGGTTCCTTTACAGTATAATATAAGCCAGTGAAACCGCAGACAAAAGCTAGTAAGATGTCATTTCTTTCATATTTTAGGCAAATAAAGTTTTATTTTATTGTATCTTGTAATTTCAAGTCAAAAATTGTATAATACTTAATTAACTATATTTTCATAATTTTATTTATGGCTTCTGGCCGCGACTTCGTCCGCGTGGAAAGTTTTTTAACTATCCCACGGGAACTCTTTAATTTTTCGGAATCAAAAATATTCTATATGTTGACCAGGGATATAAGCTGCCACCATACAAAATTGTATTTTTAGCCCGTACAAACGGAGAAACAAATAATTTGAAAAAATCTAAATTAGTTCCATTTCACTTCTTACATCCCGCTGACTCGGTTATTAGCATTTTTTTCATTGTAAAGAAATTCGACTTTTCTTCAATGGTAGAGATATACTGAAGCCGACATTACACGGTTGAACCAAATTAAATCAATTTTCTTAAAACGCATAAACTGAGACGGTAATACAGTATTTAATGACATTGATTGACTCAATTGTATGTGTACATGATTCACTTTGGTTGCTTCATCCATATTGAAAGACAAAAATGAACCATCTAATATAGACGTTAATATTATAATGGACTTACATAATACTATGCACGCGGCAACACCAATAAAATTCACTGCTTGTAACATTATTATCTGCAAAGAAATGACACAATATTAATATGTGCTACAACTCCATTAATTCTTCAATAAGTAAATTTTTTAAAAAGTGTGACTTAATAAAGAAATGGCACTATATTAACATTTGCTAAAACTCCATGTATTTTTTATTTTAATATTATAATTATTTATTATTTAAATTTTATAACGAAAATGTTAAAAGAATTCTAAAATTGAAGTTTAAAAAAATAAAACGAAAAACTAAATTATAAAAACAACAATTTAAAAAAATATATAACGTTAATGAACGCATTCCAAAACGGAGTTAAAAAAAAATGTATAACAGATTATAACAATATAAATAAAACTATTAAAATATTGAACGCACCTTCGTATCCGTGAGCGGGTAAAGATGCACTGCATAAAACTGTGGCGGAATATAGTCTTTTTATACCTGTTCGACTTACGTGTTTGTTTACAGGCAAATGTAAAGTGCCAATGCATGATGAGCACACAGATAGCCCGTAGGATTATTCATATTAGAATTACGCATACATGTGTAATTCATACACTGTTTCATTTAACACCTTCAGTACCCTGCCATTTTTTTTATTACATAGCTGGGAACAGGCTGATTAGAAAGAAAAACTCACTACTTGCTCACTGATTTCCAAGCACTGAAACAAATGGTATTTGTTGTTCCTTCGTAAGTAATCGTACGTGCACGCGAAATATAAAGAAGAGTTATCCCCGAAAGCGGGACTAAGCCTGTCCAGCGAGGGAGATTTAATTTTGATTTAAAAATCGGGACGTCCCGCCTAAATCGCGATTCATAGTAGTCTGTGGGATAAAGGACGCTCGAGGATCAGACAGGTTATCCATTGAAAGAAGTATATTAAATATAATAATCTCTATACACAAACAATTACTTGAAACTGCTTTAATATGCATAAATTATAAGCTAGTACAGTGTTTTTCAATCTGTGGATCGCGACCCCTAGGGGTCGCAGAGCCTTTCTCGGGGGGTCGCCAGCAAAAAGGGAAAGGCTACTGAGCGGCCTACTTATAATAATCTCGTTAAGAAACGATTGGGTATCTCTTAAGTAAGAGAATCAGAATCAAACGTAATTAATTAATATCTTTTTTTTCACTTATAAACGTGAATTGCCTATTGTTTACCTGAGAGGAGCATAGATAAACAAAATTTGAATGATTAACGTAGGTGGTACCCAAAATATTCTACTTAAGAGGAGTTTATGGGTAAGATTTTCACTAATCAGTTGCTGAGCAGTATCAGTAAATTTTAACAAACGATTATAAGTAAGGCCACAAATTTGTACCTCGTACTTAAGTATTTTCTAAGCTCAGCAGCTCTTTGCAGAATATAAGGCCCTAATAATGAATATGAGTAATAAGATAGAGAAAAAACATAAACGTAGTCTTTTTTTTTTTTAATTGCCTTAAGTAGGCAAACAGGCAGACGGCCCACCTGATGAAAAGTGGTTATCGTCGCCTATGGACGTTTGCAACACCAGGGGTGTCACCAACGCGTTGCCGACCTCTAAGAAATTTTATAACGCCCTTCTTAAAGAACCCCATGTCATAGCGCAAATGGAAAACCGCGGCGGGAAGTTCCCTCCAGATCATTGTTGTACGCGGCATAAATGTTCTAGAGAACCGTCTTTTAAATTACTAGCTTTTTAACTGTCCCATGGCCCAAGGGGGTCGCGAAAATTTTTCAACCTGTAAAGGGGTCGCGCATTCAAAAAGATTGAAAAGCACTGAACTAGTACAATGAAGTAATTTATAAATAATCGAATACATTGAAAGAAAACTTATTTGTATCGTACTAGTGGGTGGCAGTGGTCGAAATTTGACCATAATAATGACTTCTATAATCACAGATTTCGCCAAGGCTACACGGTTAATTTGACTTTAAGAAAAAGATTGTATAGTAATATGCGTGTGTGTGTCAAATACATGGTAGTGTGTGTAATGTTTTTTTTATTGATTTAAATGTTCTAAGTGTTCGACATTTTCTACTCCTCGGTACGCGCGATTTTCGTGAAAAAGGTTACAATGTTTTGCTTGCGGACTTTGCGCGTGTTATTGAATCGTGCATTACGTTTGTACTGGTTGTGTTCAGTTATATTTGTACCTGTGTTATACGTCTTTGTATGGTTCTAATAAATTGTATAGTAATTCCAACATTTTAATTCGAATCCTACAACTCGTAACAATATAATTATTTTAATTCAATTCGAGATTTTTTGTTTCTTTTGTATAAAAAACTTTATCACCCTTCCCCAACACATTTTGACACAGATTTTGGCTAAGACAAGCTTACGCCGCTGGATGGGACGATAACCTAGGCTCAGTAATACTTATGGCCTTACTTATAAACGTTTCTTAAATTTTAAGTAACTGCTCAGCAACTGATTAACGAAAATCTTACCCATAAACTCCTCTTAAGGATGAGAGGTGGTGGTAAAATAACTCGTAAATAACTGTCAAAAATAACCAATATCGAGAGGTAGTTTAAGTGACTGCTAAGAGGCAAGATGGCAGGTTTTATTTGACTCAGCCATTGATTAGGGGCTTAAGAGTCTCTTATTTAAGAGATGGCTAATGCTTTCTTAACGAGATTATTATAAGTAATGCCCTTAGTTGCTTATTCCCGGGAGCGGTACGATCTAGAATCTAGTTCGTCTGGCGGAGGGGAAATAAAAAAAATACTTAGTTGCTTAGTAGGGTTTATATATAGAACAAAATTAAATGTGGCCGAGCAATGCTGGAATTATTTTCTTGATCACAGCTATTAGGGCCGGCTCGCCATATAGATTATTGGCGTGTAATGATTCACTTGAATCTAAGCATCATTCATCTGTGCAAGAAGAAAGAATACAATACCCTGCTTTAAAATTTAAATAACCCACAGCCAGGTGGTAGAGTATACTAGCTTCTGCCCGCGACTTCGTTCGCGTAGAATAGTTAAAAAAAGTATGTCGAAAAATCTCGCGATTTTGAATCATTGCTGCTCCGCTCCTATTGGTCTTAGCGTAATGGTATATAGCCTATAACCTTCCTCGATAAATGGGCTATCTAACACTGTTTTTTTTTCAAATCAGACCAGTAGTTCCTGAGATTAGCGCGTTCAAGCAAACAAACAAAGAAACAAACTTATCAGCTTTATATATTACATATAAATATATATATAAGATAAAACTCTCTCACCAACACCACACCCTGTCAAAATCTCCACTTCTATTATGTTGCGTTGCAGAGAAATTACTTTCAGTCTGTTATAAGTTGTTTAAGTAATTAAAGCTTTGTAACTATCCCACGGGAACTCTTTAATTTTTCGGGATCAAAAGTATCCTATATGTTGACCAGCGATATAAGCTACCACCATACACAATTTCATGTAAATCGGTCCAGTCGTATCGGCGATTAGCCGGTACAAACAGACCGACAAACAGAGAAACAAAAAAATTGAAAAATATCTAAATTAGTTTTATTTCACTTCTTACATCCCCCTGACTCGGTTTTTAGCATTTTTTTTAATTGTACAAAAATCGACCTCTACAATTTTATTATATATAATATGTATAGGTTATGTATGCAATAAAGAACATTAATTCCAGGTGGTAGAGCATTTTCCCGTCTGGATGGCAACCACAGCTGGTCTAGAGTATGCCGCCAGAACAGTCTTGAGTTGCGTTCCGGGATTAGTGGCTAGGTTCTAGTCTTCTTTTAGAGATTTGTTACAAATGTCCATAGGCGATGGTAACTGCTTCCCACCAGGTGGGCCGTCTGCCTGTCTGCTGAGCTCATACAATAAAATCATATTGTGTACCATAAGTAAGAGTTCAGATGGCCCATATCCTCTCTACCTCAATCCTCCTGTCTTGTCCTCCTATCCAAACATCTTTATCCTATCGTAAAGGCTAAATACATTTTGGCCCAGCTCATGGAAAGTAGTTACCGTCGAACCACTTTCCATGAGCTGGGTTGTCTGTCTGTTTACCAGC
The DNA here is from genome assembly GCA_949752895.1 of Dendrolimus pini. Lineage (NCBI taxonomy): Eukaryota > Metazoa > Arthropoda > Insecta > Lepidoptera > Lasiocampidae > Dendrolimus > Dendrolimus pini. The sequence goes on from OX457153.1 coordinate 6,155,973, forward strand.
TTTATAATATTTGTATTGTATGAGTTCAGCAATCAGGCAGACGGCCCACATGTTGGAAAGCGATTACCATCACCTATGTACATTTGTAACAATTCTCTAAGGGGACACTGGAACCTGGCCACTAATGCCGGAACACAACTCAAGGTTGTTATGGCGGCATACTTTAGACCTGGTTGGTAGCCATCCAGTCGGGCAAATTCCCTACCACCTGGCTATGGGTTGTTTTGTCGCCTCTTACGACAGGCCGCCCGACCGCAGGAAATTGTATTCTTTCTCCGTTCCTGCACGGATACATGATGGAAAGTAGTTATCGTGGCCTATGGATATCAAGAGCGGCTCGAGACGGTAGACACGGTATGTAACCACATACGACGGCAAAACTTAGGGGCGGCAAGAATGTCTTAAAAACACTTTTGATAATAATTTTTTATTTATGTAAAGTAACACATGTTTATTTGTTACTTACCGACAAAGGAATGCGCACCTAGTTTATTATTACCCTTTCCGCATTTTGAATTATTTTGTTTACTTTTTGTTTAAAATTTGCAATTGGACAGTAGCCTATTGTTATTGTTTTCGACTTTGTTGGCCTATCGCATAATTAAACAGGTGTGCAGATTACGTTTTCTTGGAAGAACCCAGCCCACGAAGTCGATTGTGTATTGTACAGTTTACTATAAAACATTGCCCGAACGGAGGGGTGGGTGAGGATTACGATACGAGCAAGACGTAGATTTGATGAGCGATATAGTGACGGACTATGCGCGTGTTATTGAATTGTGCATTACATTGGGGTTAATTGCGTCTAGTTATATTTGTACCTGCGATGTACGTGTTTGTATAGTTCTAATAAACTCTATAGTAATTCCAACGGCATTTTAATTCGAGTCCTGCGTAACTCGTAACAATATAAAAAAACATCCAACGTATTTTTGTTACTAATGGCCAGTTCTTATCCCTTACTTTGTTGCCGAAAAGTCACATTCCATCAGAATACGTACCAAGTACCATGCCAGTGACAACCCTGCTAAGTCAATTATTACATACATACGCGTACACCTGCGTGAGTGTATTGAACTACAGGGATTCACCTCTTAGCATAAACAAGGAAAGATCTTTGCAAAAACACAATGTATCCTGTACAATAAAAGGCAGGAAAATTATACAACGTTTTTATGTTTATTTTCCTCGCTTATTTATTATGGGTTTGTCATCGATCAGTTCTCGTTGCATCACATTACATGGAGCAATTTATTGATGTATAATTTATAGTCCAGTAACAACCTTTCCAAGCATTTATTTTACTTTAACTTTGACAGCTCGATGACGGATTAATTAGTAATATCCTACCGACTTAATTTGTTATAAAAATCAATTTTCCTTATCTATATAACTTATGTGTATATTTGTTATTAAAATGTAATCGTAAAAGTAATCGTACAATAATTACATTATTAGTATCATTATCTTCGATCAACAATAGTATGTTGATCGAAGATCATTATTTAATTTAATTACCGAAAGCCTGCCTACCGCTGTCGTATGTGTGAAAGAAAGGGAAGCCAGACAGATTGGCGTCGTAACACGTTACGTAACGAAGTCTACCCTCCCATAAGAATTATTATTACTTCAATATATGACATTCTCGTCACATTTTGAAAATATTCAAACAAAGCCGCGTCTCCAGTTTTTAATAGGTGTCCTTGCCTTCTTGAGAATGAGACATAGATTAACCTCGAGTGATTCAGCAATTGCAAGAAAACCACTTATTGTTTAATTGCTTAGGGATTTTACCCGTTACAGTATACACAAATTATTAGATCATAAAGTTTGAATGGTTCTTCCGTGTTTCGGAAAAATGACAATCTTCAGGCATGAATATTTTATTTTTAACCGACTTCGAAAAAAGGAGGAGGTTCTCAATTCGTCGGGATCTTTTTTTTTTTTTTTGCTTTTTTTTATGTATGTTCGCCGATAACTCCGTGATTTATGATCCGATTTACGTGATTCTTTTTTTGTTCGAAGCGGAATAGCTTCCAATTGGTCCCCTAAAAATTTTACATAGTTTGGCCCAGTAGTTTTCATTTTATGAACATTTTTCATGGAAATAATTTTCACTCCGTTCCATATGTACACCGATTACTCTGAGATTTATGATTCTTTTTTTGTTCGACGCGGAATAGCTGCCATGTGGTCCCCTAAAAATTTGTCATAGTTTGGCCCAGTAGTTTTCATTTTACGAACATTTTTTTGTTCCCGGTTCTTGGGACCTATATTTTTTAAGAAGCGCGGCACCATTCGTAGGTCCACCCATACATAGCTAGAAACTAAAAAGTAACAAATAAAATTTAAAAACTTCGTTTAAAAAAACCGACTTCAAAAACGAAAAATCTAAAATGTATAAAATAACTTATTTCTTAAGCTATTATTATTAATATATATTATCTAAAACATCTTGAAGTCGGTGCAAAGTAAAACATAAAAATTACTATATTTTGAAAATTACTAAGCACCGACTGTAAGATGTTTTAGAGAATATATATTAATAATAATAGCTTAAGAAATAAGTTATTTTATACATTTTAGTTTTTTAGTTTTTGAAGTCGGTTTTTTTAAACGAAGTTTTTATAGTTTCGCTGATCATACGGATGTTTATTTGAAAAATGTCAAAACGAAAGCTTCAATCTTTATCCGTACGTGAAAAACTGAAGTTAATATCCGTTTATGAAAATGGAAAGACAGGCGATGAAGGCTGTGTCGAATTATGTGCTGAAATCAACTCATCGTAGAATAATTCAGAATAAAGATAAAAATTCAATCACCATGTTCTGATGGACAAAGTCAAGGAATTTTATTTAGTAATCGAACCTATATAACTGAAATAACCTGTATTCTGACCTCTATTAATGAAACCCTGTATAAATGAGAAAGATATTTATTTGTACCTGGATATCTGAGACACTGGGGAGTGGAATACCTCTATAAGTGAAACTAAATTGCAGGTCCCTTGATGTCTCACTTAACCAAGTTTCACTGTATATATATACATACTTGTTTTTGGGTGTTGTCTTTGTTTATTTTTATTTTACGCTCAAGACTTTCAACAACAAAAAATTCTATAATTACGTTATACTAACAGTTTTTGGCGGGAACTGAAAGGAGATGTTGTGCTGTGCAGTTTTATTTTCTAAAAATGTGTAAAATTACTCTAAAATGAACAATAGTTGTAAGATATTTATAGTTTTTGAGTAGTAATTATGTGTTTTGTGAAAAATGTGAACTGTATAGTCAAATGTGGCCTTTTGAGTTGTCACAAGAACTCCCTTGAATAGCACCAGCTGATAACCTACAGTTCAGCTGTGCTACACATGGCTTAAGAATATGAAGAAACTATATTGTAAACTAAGATCTGGCTTAAAGGTCTAGCTGCCAAGCTATAAACCTAAATAACCTAAATAAATATGTCACGATTGTTCAACTCAGATTGGTGCGTTTCATAGGTATCTCCGACATGCAATTTTCCTCGCGATATTTAAATTCAAAGTCAGCACATGTATCTACACTACAATATGCAAATCAGATCAAAAAAACTGACCAAACAAGTTTTAAATATAAAACAAAAATAATTACATAACTTTCTTGACTGGTTTTGTCTTGAAAAATGTTTTATATTTATAAACTTGAAAGGCCAGTGTAAGGCAATGACCAGTGGCGACATCAAATCATGTTTTTAGAGTCTAGAAGCCATTTTACCAAAAACAAAACATCTCTTCTTCGTTATATCCGTCCGTACATCAGTCTGTGTATCTTTGTATGTCATAGTAATATCTCGAAAACTATTAGCTCTTTTCAAAGACAAGATATTGTCTTTCCTTATGACAAAGCTGGTAAAGATGCAGATGATCTTATGGTAAGTGGTTTGTAACATCAGGGGGGCGGCCAATGCGTTGTCTACTTTTATGATACTGTTACGACCTGAACGCCGACAAAAGACAAATTCACACCTGCATACCTGTAGACATTTTATTACCTTTGCGGCATTTGGACTTCTTTTGTTTACTTTGTGATTAGAAAAACAGCCCATTGTGTATTGTAATATTTTATGGTAGTCATTAGCCAGGTGTGATTCTAGGAAATTCAGTCCCCTCATCGAACCGTGAGCCTGTCTGCAGTTCATCAGCTACAAAAGAAACACATCCCCTCTATCGTATTTTTACGAGTTGCAGGACTTGAATTAAAATGCCGTTAGAATTATTATAGTTTTATTAGAACTATACAAATACGTATAACACAAGTATAAATATAATTGAACACAACCAGTCCAAACGTAATGCACGATTCAATAACACGCGCAGTCCGTCACTAAATAGATTACCAAATTTACACAAGTCTTGCTCCGCTTGTGGATATCGCTCGACTGCCTCATCCCTCCATTGGGGCATTACTTTATACTGTACAAATACGATATGTATCGACACAATACTCGACCGCATAACAATTATTTCCAAAAATCACACCTAGTTAATGACTATCATAAACAATTACAATACACAATAGTATGTTTTCTAATTACAATTTTTAAACAAAAGAAGTCTAAATAAAAAAGCGGTTACCATTGCCTATGGACATTTGTAACACCAAAGGTGCTACTAATGTGCTGGCGCTCTCGAAAGGGAGTCGAGCCTGGCAACTCATGCCGTATCACAACACAAGATTGTTATAGCGGCATACTTTAGCCCAGGGGTGATAGCCATCCAGACGAGCAAATACCCTACCACCTGGTCATGGGTTGTTTTGTCGCCTATTACGACAAGATGCTCGACCGCAGGAAATTGTATTCTTTCCCCGTTCCTGCACGGATAAAACGTATACACGCCTGTCACAATGATAGCACCCTGACGTTGGCTCACGGCCAAGGCAGCACAGGTACCTCCCGAAGCAACCATGCCCCGAGAGGACCTACGTCAGACGGAACGTCAGGGTGCCATGACTTCTCTTAATCCAATCTTTCAGGCCCATGTTGGGGTGTCTTAGGCGCTCTTCCCAGACTACCATGGCGACGTCGCGGAGCTCCAACCGGCAAACCTCGGTTTCCTGAGGCGCCGGTCTCGTGCCCCTCGCCAGGGCCTCCTTGTGCCACTGGCATAGCGACGCGAGGACACTGGCTTTAAGGTCCCATGGTGGGGATGCGGCAAGTAGCGAAGCCGCTTCGAGGATCGCCCTGGCGTCCTGTACTCGCTGCGCTTGTTGCAGCAAGGCTAAAGACCCTGCGCCTGTACTATGACCGACGCCGTGCGCTTCTCAATCTTATCGAAAATTGAAATACGGATATTTGACTCATAATCATTGCATTTTCGAAACGTCAACAGTAATCTGTCTCAATTCCACTCACCTAATTGTACCATAGGGGAAAATGAAACAACAGTATTTATGCAATTGCTATTTTAGCACGGCTTCTATGAGAGTTCTTGTTCTGAACGTGTGAATATTGCACCATTTATACCCGAATTTCCGTTCGCTAGTGAAAATATAGCTGTAAGTTTTCCATCTTGATCGCGCGCCTACTAGAGGGCCTAATCTAGGGTATGATTGCACACGGGCGCTACATAGGCTAGAGCCGCCTTGACCAGAGGTGCCTCAATGTCCTGTCCTCAAGGGAGGACTGGAATCTAATGCCGGAACTCAAGGTTGTTATGACTGCACGCTCTTGGACGCACTTTACAAACAAAAAGACAAGACAGACACGACGACAGACAAGACGTAGACATTACGTATTTTTTATTTAGTAACATAATACGAACAATCTATTATTATAAGAACATGCCAATTTATACTTGAAACAGACCTAAAAGTCTCACTCAAACTCGTGTATCATGTATTCTTAGACCATTAAACCAAATTAATTGGTTGAATGGTCTAAGGATGTATTACATTATATGAATAAGATAGATGTTACTCAGTTTTTTATTTGAGCACTACAGCTTCAGTTATTATTCTGACTTGCTCAACACCTTGACATCATTCTTCAACTTATCTTCCTTCCTGCTCTCTCTTACTAAACCTATATCATCGAAAGAGAGAATAAGATATTTGGCTTCTTTCTTTAACTTCTCTTTGAATTTCGAATCAATATTTTTATTTGTAAAGGCAATTGGTATTCTTACTCTTGGTTTCCAGAATATATCATCATCATCAGCCTTTTTGATAGAATATTTTCTAGCAATAACTGAATTATTACAACATAAGTATGTAATTTGTGGTGTTATTTTAAATATTTCTTTATCGATTTGTGAATATTTTAATGTACTATCCGACATATTTTCATATACCTTCGTTGTAAAATTTCTTTTGTTTATACCACGTGTGAAAGAAATCTTTACATTTGAACGAAGACCTGGTTTAGTTTGAAGAATTGTATGGTTTTTGTTATTTTCTGATAATCTTTTATCGACGTAAGGTTTGTTGACATCAAACTTAGGTTTGGTCCAGTCAGTTTTGTAGAAACCCCTGACAAGTGGCGAGATATCATTGTCCACTGGAAAGAAATAATTGATACTTTAAACATTAATTTGCAGGTCACAAAGTCATAAGGTTTATTTTAATAAAATATAGTACAGTGATTCCCAAACAGTTTTGGGCAAGATACGGCTTACCCAAAATGAATTGATACCATAGTCAAATTTCTTTAAAAATCAATAAAAAATAAGTGATGGTTTAACCTTCCTCGATAAATGGGCTATCTAACACTGATTTTTTTTTCAAATCAGACCAGTAGTTCCAGAGATTAGCGCGTTCAAGCAAACAAACAAAGAAACAAACTTATCAGCTTTATATATTACATATAAATATATATAAGATAAAACTCTCTCAACGACACCACACCCTGTCAAAATCTCCACTTCTATTATGTTGCGTTGCAGAGAAATTACTTTCAGTCTGTTATAAGTTGTTTAAGTAATTAAAACTTTTTAACTATCCCACGGGAATTCTTTAATTTTTCGGGATAAAAATAATCCTATATGTTGACCAGGAATATAAGCTACCACCATACAAAATTTCATGTAAATCGGTCCAGTCGTTTCGGAGATTAGCCGTTACAAACAGATAGAATTTTTTAAAAAAAAATCTAAATTAGTTCTATTTCACTTCTTACATCCCCCTGACTCGGTTTTTAGCAATTTCAATGTACAGAAATTTAACCTCTACAATTTTATTATATGTATAGATAAAGATGTAATGTTTGTGAGTTTGCGACGTTTTCCATCCCGCTTTCCATCAAGTGGGCCGTCTGCCTGTCTGCTGAACTAAATGCAATAAAATAAAATCATACAAACATTCAAATCGTATTGTAGTACCATTAAAGAGGTACATTTTCCTCAACTATTCGATCCGATATTTTTGATCTATTAGCATAGATATTGAGGAAGATCGTAAAATGAATTAATGGTTATAGGTATCTAGGGGATTTTTTTCTAATTTATGCAATAATATGAATTAATTTTCCTGTTTGTTAACTTGTTATCTAGTCCAACTTATATTTAATGTGCATAGTTTAAACAGTTTGCACTGATAAGGAACATGCGCGGGAGTTTGCACAAATCGACAAGCTTATTATTACTACATATTTGCATTAAAGTTTAAGGCGTCGACTACAGTGCTTTATTGATTTAAAAAAAATCGTTTAAAAATACCGACTTCTAAATCTAAAATGTATAAAATAACTTACATACATACATAACTTCACGCCAGGTCCCTTACGGGGTAGGCACGAACAACAGAGCGCCATTCAGGCTTATTCTTACACACCTCACTTGCTTCTTTGACATTCATAGCTCTTGTCATGCACGCTCGTCTGTTCTTAAGGCTCCTGACATCACCTTCTGCTAGTACACGATAAATTTGATCATGGAAGGTGTGTCGTGGCCTTCCGCGACTTCTGCATCCATCCACTTTTGCATTGTATATCTGTTTAGTCATTCTTTCATCATACATACTGTCCACATGCCCGTAACATCAGAGCATTCCTTTCCTTACCTTCACCCGGTACTCTCTGTGTTAAAATAACTTAATAAAGATTTTTGACTAAGAATTTATTTAGTTTATTAATAGACAAGATAATGTTACATAACGGCAAAGACCCCCCCAGCTGCATGTTATAAAAACGAATTCTTTTATTTACTTCGTGTTTAAACTTTAAAAACATATATTGTTATCGTACTTATTTTATGGCTGTAATTAGTGTCGAACGACTTAATCCTTGTTTTTACGTATTGAGTCGAAGCTTGCCCGATGTGCGGGTTAACGCGGCCCCCTTGTAGGTATTATACAGTTGAGTATAAAACAACGCCCGAACGGAGGGGTGAGGCAGTCAAACGACGACTACGATACGATTAACACGTGTAGTACTCTCGATTAGCGACATAGTGACGGACTTTGCGCGTGTTGAATTGCATTGAATCGTGCCACTGAAGTATGAAACCTAAAAGGTCTATGAATCGTGCAGTGGGAACTGGTTGCATCCAGTTAGTTTCATTTTGTACTTGTTTTATAGGTGTTTGTAGAGTTCAAATATACTCTATAGTAATTCCAACGGCATTTAAGTATATTAATTCAAGTCGTAACTATAATATACCATTTTCTACATCTTGAAGTCGGAGCCAAGTAACCATAAACATTACAATATCTTGCAAAATTTTGTTGTTATAACAGTATATATGGTAATTTTTATGGTTTACAGTGTTCAGTGCGAAAATATACTCTATACCTTAATAATAGTATTTGCGGATGAGGCTTGATTTTTTAGTAAAATAATCAAATTGCGATTAATGCATACCGGCAAAGGCACACCTGCCTGTCATAAAACACAGTTTATTACCTTTGTCGCATTTGGAGTTATTTTATTTACTTTGTGTTTAAAAATTGCAATTAGACAATAGCCTATTGATATTGTTTTCGACTTTGTTGACCGTTCGCAGGAATAATTAACCAGGTGTGCAGATTACGGTTTCGTTTCAGACATTCCCGTGCACACTTCACTGGGTGTAAAAGATTTTTACTGTTTTAGTTTATTATTCGCAATCAAATATAGCTTATGCCACTCGGGAATAATGTAACTTTCTACTGGGGAAAGATTTTCAAAATCGGATAATTAGTTCCAGGTGATTACCTCGAATATCCAAACTTACAAAATTTACCTCTTTATATAATAATATAATTATAATAAGTATAGCTAATAGAATCCGGGAATATATACAGTACCAGTATATATAAAGTACTCTCTGTGATATACAGTACTTTAAAATTAATTTACTAGTGACATCTAGGGAAGATAGTAGAAACATATAAGAAATAAAATATACACAATGACAAACGACCAGTATACAACATAACTAGTAACACACTCTTCAATCACAGATGGCACTACTACTCCGTTCTTGTTATAAAAAATCACAATTAAAACTTTCAATCAATGTCTTATTATTTAAAAGATACAATAATAATCGGCAGAGAAACACACATATTGTGGATCCCCAAATTAAGCAAGCTACGCTTGTGCTATAGGTAATATACAACGCACTGCTAGGGCCGACAGACCAAATAAAAGGAGAAAAATTTCCTAGTTACCATACTCGTAATCGAACACGAAGCCTCTGCGTTGCAGTGAGGTAGGCCAGCAAAGGCTTAGCCCGCTCAACCACAGAGGCCGTCTCAAAATATATTATTAACTTTAATCAGTCATGAATTGAGAGTTTTCAATTTTGTAAATTTCATAAAAGTATATTAACGAAGTCTTAAGGCTAGTGACATCTGTGAAATACAGTAGAACTAAAAGTATTTTTCTCAATTTTGGCTAGGCACGATTTGTACATTCAGCCAGAGTCAAGTGTTAAATGTTTATTTTGACTTTGATAAAACGAGGGAAACAAATCACGAAAAATATGTTTGAGAATAATTAATGAATATAGACAGACAACTAAAATTAAAGTTTTATTTGGATTGATCGAGCTACTCACTACTGACATCTAATTTGAAGGAAGTCAGTATTGACTCTATACTGGCACCTGTTTAAAATAATTCTCACTTGATTAGAAGTCAGTACAGCGCTAAAAAGTCAATATTCCCGATTTAATATTTTGAAGACCGCTCCCCAATTCAGTAGCTGAATCAATGTGAATCAGCCTTTAGGGCCGACTTGTTCGACGTGATATCACGCTTTCATAGAATAACGACGGTTAGCTTATAATAGATTTTTTTTCAGGAGTTCAGCAGACAGGCAGACGGCCTACTTGATGGAAAGCGATTACCATCGTACATTTGAAATACCAAAAGTGCTACAAAAGCGCTGATGCTCTCTTAAGGGAGACTGGAACCTGGTCACTACCGCCGGAACACCACTCAAGGTTGTTAGGGCGATATACTTTAGACCAGGGATGGTAGCCATCTAGTCGGGCGAATGCCTTACCACCTGGCTGTGGGTTGTTTTGTCGCCTCTTACGACAGGCCATCCCAACGCAGGAAATTGTATTCTTTCTCCGTTCCTGCATGGATAAGTTTTCGTGCGATGATTGATTTTCGAAGATTTGTAACCCCGTATTCTGTTCCATCCCCCTATTTCAATACTCTACCTATCCGATCTCCTATTCCTCCTGTCTGATCTCTCTAGCTCATAACCTATCCCAATATCATGATCTCATCCTAAAGGCTGGCGATGCATTGACTTCGTTCCTGATGTTACAAATGTCTATAGGCGACTGTAACCACTCTCCATCCGCTGACCAGTCTGTCTTATTTCCAGCTTTGCAATAAAAAAAAAGAACTATTTTGGCTACGTTCCAGAAGAGACTCACAACAACCATGTTCACGAGCGCGATTTCCACTTGCTTGCGGACGTTACAATCATAAACTCTGGTGGAACAGATTATGAAGCGTCGATGTCATAAACGACGAAATACACAAATGTCATTGGTTGATTTGAAAATCGCGCCTTTTTCAATGTCAAAAGATAGAGAGAATCAATGCTCTGTGGTCAACGCTCACTTCGACCCACCTCTTGACATGGGTCGTTGTGAGCGCTGTATGATCGAAAATGATAACGTCACTAGGGACGCTTTCGCCACGACCATAACGACCGCGATTGCCTGGTCGAACGGCAGACGGCATTTTGGACGCTGTGAGATACAGGAACGCGTCCTCAGTATTATTGTTGTATTGCTTTCTTTTATCTAACCGTAAAAAAATAAAACAAATTGTATTTCAGTATTTTTCTTTTACAAATTCGATTTGATTTAAAAGTATCCAAGATCAAATAATATTCTTTCGTTTTCTGTTACCAATAAATCAGGTATGGAGAAAATGCGTTTCGGAAATCCTGGGCAATGTTTAGGCCTGTATGGTAAGTTTAAATTAGGCGTCACAGGAGGAAAAGCCTTGCAGCCTTCTTTAGGGCATACAAGTGGTCTCTTCTTTTCTTTCTTCGGAATAGGCCAACTGGGAATTGGTGTCCAAGGCTCGAAATCTCTAGCCATTATCATGCTTCTACATATCTGTCCGGAGTTGGTGTATGAATCAATTAATCCAGTTTTAAGTCGACCTTGAAGCTGTAATACCTTTAGGATAAAGAACGCAATTTTGCTACAATATCTGCTGACAGATAACGTTTTTCACTTACTGTAGGAAGCTTCTGGCCCAAAAGTAATATCTGGATCATATCTTTCAAAGTTCCATAACGCGTTTTTATGTATTTATCACAAGGGTTCTTAGGCGGCGGGCAAGGTTGAGGACATTTCGGTTTGGAGGGTTCCGGACAAGGGGGTGGAGAAGGCGGAGGACAAGGTTGAGGACATTTTGGTTTGCAGGGTTCCGGACAAGGGGGCGGAGGAGGCGGACAAGGTGGAGGAGGGCAAGGATCCTTTGGAGGACATTTTGGAGCCGGTGGTGGACAAATCGGTTTTTTATCCCCACATTTTCCTTCAAGGGTATCAACCTTCGTTTGTGAACGTAAAGTATGTCCTTCAAACTCCTTACACTCCTTCATCTTGTTACGTGCTCTTATTCTCCGGAGTAGCTGTGAGAGAGTTAGCTCTTCGTCTTTCAGTTTAGGTAAAGGTCCTAGGGAAGATAGGTTGCCTTTCAAACCATGTCCTGTCTCAATTTTTTCTGGTAATGGATTGATCATGCCTTCAGGTTGAAGGAAACTATGCGATATCTGTTCTGTAGATTTTGGATGTTCCTCTTTCAAATCTATTTTAATGGTATCTGGTTGTTTTGGATTTTCATTTTCAGCCCTTGCAGCACGATTCGTATATGTTTTTGGTGGTATTTGCATAGTTTCTGTGTAATTTTCTAGAGGTTTTCGAACAGATTTTGTCGGAGTACGGTGCATATTTGTAGTAACTTCACATTCCGCATTACTAGCTGTGTTGATTACTGAATGCTTTGGATCACTAGACCTTTGTGCTTGTAAAACGCCTGATTGTTTAATAATATTTTCCTTAGTATCATTACTCTTTAGCACAGGAGTGGTTGCTATTTCATTTTCAGTAGGCTCACAAACATTTGTATCTTGGACGTCACAGATGTGTTGCGTAGAATCAGATTTGTTATCAATATATATCATTTTAGGTGAATTGACCTTATTTACGTCAAAATGACTGCAAGGCTTAAGGCGACTAGTTTCAGCTGCAGTCACTTGTGGTGAAAGTTCACGAGCCGATATTGGAGTCGTTTCTTTTGTAGCTAAGAAAAGCCTTGAATGTTTTCCATCTTCGTTACTGTTTGATAATTGTGGTTTATCGGCTTCTTCGGTATGTTTGTATTTCGATACGTTCATGCGATCATGTTCATCTACATCGTGTGAAAGGGTATTTTTGTCACATGGGTCGATGTGAACTTGATTAGGATGAAACGACTGTCTTGTCGCAAGTATTTGCATAATTTTCTCGTAATGTGTTTTTGTAGTATCTAATAAAAATTCGTTTCCATTGACAATAGAATTTGTAGCTTTTTCAGAAGTATTTTCTGATTTTATATCGTCTAAGTCGTGTCCTAATTTCTTCTCCAGATCAGTAGTATTTGCAGCTTGTATTGCTTTAATATAGCTAGTTGCGTTCACGTCGAACATCTTTTCTGATTTATCATTAATGTTATTTACAGAGTTAATTGTATTTATAGGCTCCTCTTTATTATTCCTTTCTTCCTCGATATTTAGTAAATTGTTGTTAAAATGGTGGATTAACTTTTCATATTTCAACTCCGATGTTTCTATGTCTTGTTCAATAATTTCTTTTTCCAAATGATTAGCTTCGTAAGGTGGGTTCAATTTTTCCACACAATCCTTTTTAACATCTATTATATGTTTATCTATCATTCGTGTTTCTAAATCTATCTCATTTTTTTCAACTTGCTTTTTAGTTCTTTTACGTAGATCGATTTGTACAACGTCGTTCAACATAGGTGTTCCAGAGGCTTTAGTTTCTGTTTGTGGAACAGCTAATTTTTCCATTTCTTTAAGTAGGCGTTCATCGATTTGGTTACTTGGCGAATTAAGACATCTCTTAGCCATTTCGTCTATAGATATTTGAACGTCAGCTTCTGTTGACCCTGTTTTTCGATTTTTCGCTGAATCTTTAACAAAATTGTAGCCGTGATCTTTGAAAGATTTTTCTCTTTTTAGATCTTTATTCACAATGGAACTATTTTTCTGATTGTACACATTATTTTGTGAGTAAGGAAAGCTGTAATTCTGTTGTTGATAATAATATTGATTATGGTTAGAATTTTGACCGTTGCTATTTGGGACAATACAAATAGGTTCCACATTAGTACGTGATACAAATTCTTTTTTATCAAAAAATTCAGTTTGCTTTTTTTTTGTTTCTTCTTCTACTTCTGGTCTTTTCCCTGAATTCTGTGCGTGTTCAAAATATTTAGGTTGATAGCTCTGGTAATTTAAATTGGAATTTTCGTCAACGAGATTTTTTTCATCACAATTTTTATACATCGCAATATTAGTCTCTTTGCAATGTTCAGAAGAATTTATATCAACGGTATCCCCTAAAACCTTCGGTGTTATGTTAAAACCTTCTACTTTTGTCTTGGCAGCCTCAACTAGAGGTGTTTCTTCAAAGGTTTCTAACTTTTGCATCAGCTTCTCTTCATTTTCCTTCGCAGTTGTTGCATTAACGATTATGTCTTTTATTGGCACTTCAACAACTCGCTCAGCTGCTTTTTTGTGTGGCAAATCTTTATCAAAAATTTCATGTATAATTCTTTGGCACTTCTCATATTGGTTTTCTTGTTTCATATGTACTTGCGACGTTACAATTTCATCAATCTTACCTCTGGAGGTATCTTGCGTCTGTAGCTGAAATTCAGGTGCCTTTATAACTTCTGGCAACTGATCTTTCTTTGTAATTTGCAGTTCTATATTCTTGCTTGGGCCAAATGCGAGTTCGATTATTTTCTTGCATTTCTCGCAATGTTCCTCTTCTTCTTTCCCGTTATTAGAACCGGAATTTGTGCTATTTTCCGCCTTCCGTATTTGTGCATGTGATACTGAAAAATAGCGAGAAAAGTCATGAGTATGTTGGGTAAGTAAAAAATAAATTATAAATATATTTGATAAAATAATTCCATTCCAATCATTATCAAGGACTTTTTTCGCAATTTTTCAATGTTACTAATGGTTTTATTATTTGGACGAAAACGTTAAAATAGTTCTTCGACTACGGTGATTGGGATTATAATTATCGGATTAGATAAAAAAATTAAACAATATTTTTCTATTATATACCGGAAGACTAGATGCTGAAAATAGACTGAATGATGATAGATTATTAGAAAGTATTGAAGAAGAACTCACATTTTGCAAATCTATTTGGACTGTATCCCAAATTCCCCCGTCCAAATCGAGCTAAGAAGACAATTGTGCATACCCGTTTTATCTTTGAAACTGTAATTCTTAACATTTTTAAAAATATTAACAAACTTAATTTTGTAATTATATATTATGAATGTGATAAATAGCGAAAAAATTACATCTTTTTATTGTACAATCTCCAAAAATTGATACTCCATCTTTTGTTACTAGACATTTTGCAGAATAATTAACAAACAATTTTTGTTTGTCTATCAAAATTTTCAGACTTTTTTGGTAATTTATGCCAGTATTATTTTTCAAATTCTTATTGTAGTCGTCAATTAATAAATTCTCCCTCTTAAAAGTCAATAGTAACATGAACTAAATTGAACGCATCCTTTTCTAAATTATTCAGAATACGTTTCGTTACATGTAGGTAGTTTGTGTAATACACATTTTATAGATACTATTCTTTAATCCAATCCAAAATGCTAACGTGTTTGATAAAATAATGTAATGTGGCAGTGATTTTAATTTGATTAGATTCGTAGTTCAACTGCTGGAAATAGTATATAATGCATAAACAATAATAATGTTTATAAATACTACGTTAGACGTTTCTAACGTCATTGCCTAAATCGAAACGACATTTCAAATGCGAGAAAATAACAAAGATGGCTGAAGAACAGGTGAGTTCCAAAATATTATTATTTTTGTACAATTTTAAATGAATTCAAATATATAATTGCATAAAATCTTAGTTTTATAACACACCTGCAATTTTGACATCAAGTTTTTTAGGCGATATGCTTTAATTTCTAAAAAACTTCCATCAACAAAATTTCGTCCAAAGTTAGCGCAGCTATTGAGATTTTTGCATATATTTCGCTTGTCCATCTATGAATAACGTAAAATAGATCCGAATGTATAGTTTTAATGGTGTATTCTTGTGACGATGTAAGTTTCGCCGGCTTTTTGGTTATATTATGATAAGTCTGTTGTCAAATTCATAGTGCATCCTTGAGTGGTAATCATAGCGATTCATTGTTATTTGCTCGACGCCCTAGTTTCGGAAATTATGACTTAACACTACTATCAGCGACGAAACATTGTTAACATCGGTTATCACAAGGTTTATGATTTATCTTTTTTTATCAACATCTATTTGGAAAAAAATTAACTTTCGTTTAGTATATACAATCATCCATACATTACATCTGATTTATATATTAGTATATTTTATTTTACTTACTAAGTTACTATAAGCTTCATAGCAACTTGGACTGAATTATCTAATTTTAAAATACATGTCACACCCATAGAATTATAGAGACATAATTAAAAATATCAAGTTCTTCAATTTTATACCATATTTTTATGTAATAGATATTAAAATCCAATTACTCAGTTTTAATTGAGGTCTGTATAATTTCAAGGCTGTTGTGTCTGAATTTTACTACCATTACAGTAATTTGGACTGAAATATGTTACTTTAAAGTAGTTTAATTTTTCATGTACCTGAATTTTACTATGCACACATTGTATGAGCCAATATTGCTCGTACAGCATATTTTACATATAAATATGCAACAAATAATATAGTAAAACAGATGTATTAACATCTCCATCACATATGGCACTTGTGCACTGCAAGTTGTGCGTCTCAGGTCATCAAATGACTTTAATAAACAACATACAACAACTCAATGTGGTTTGGCTTGCAAACACCCTTCAAATGAGGTCTATTGTTAACAATGATTAAGCCCAGCATCTTAAGTGTACAAACCGTACACACATTTTATTAAAAATATAAGGGATAGTTTAGGTGTTGTACCCAGGCAGCATTAAATCACTGAGACAGTTTTTGCTTGCATGTAAAACTGATATTGGACTCTTCATTTCCTTCCTTCAATTTGGATGATTCAACCAAAATGATCCATATAAACATACATACATACATACATACATAACTTCACGCCAGGTCCCTTGCGGGGTAGGCACGAACAACATATAAACATATTCATGAATATTTCAATTGAATTGAATACTATTCAGTTCTGTGTATTTCAAGCAAATTGATTTAATTTTGTTAATCTGTTGACTCTAATTCCCTGGTGATGTGGCAAACCTCTGGTATGGGATGGGTCGTACATGGACATGTTGGCCGTATCCCATTTACCAATCACATTTAGATTGGGCGGTTTGGCAGAAACATCTGAATCACTCAAGAGGCACAAATATGGAACCCTGCAGTGACAGTTATATATCTGTGGCGTTTGCTGGTAAAACACTTGGACCGTGGGGTCCTGAGGCCAAAAGCCTCTAAAAAGGTATTTCATAACGACTTATTGATCTTGTCATGAGATCAGAGGGCTGTCTCCTGCCTTAGACAAGGGATCAGTATGGCGATCCAGTGAGGTAAGGTAGCCAGCCTTCTAGAAAGCTTATCCATTGACTTCAATGACCTAGGCTGAGTATACTACTTATAGTCTTAAGGGATTATAGGTAGAATACAATATGAGTTAAGTTTCCTTCACTGTGCTAGTTTATAGTTATAATCTGTTGAATACTATCATTACTGTCATGGCTAGCGACACTTGCAAATCAGCAAAAATTGTAATGTGTGGATATTTGTGGCACTGTCGTTAGTCACCCCCACATCACCTTCCGAGTCGAGTTGTTGCGTACTAAATTAAAGACAGTATATACAATGTAAACTCTATATAATGACATTGAAGCTACTGGATTTTATGGCGTTATAGAGAGTAGTCATTAAATGGAGAAAGGTCTGTTACTTTTGTGTGAGGTCTTTTGCTGCACCAGTAATTTTGTTGTATTTTTTTACTTATTCCATCCATATCTTGCGATATTGAGGCATCATGATGATAAAAGAAGTACAGAGAAATTTCTGTATTATGGAATTTCTTTGACATTTCAGAATGCATGATGCCGACAGTCGAGTTTATTACGGGCTCAAATAATACAGTGATAAAAGAACTAAAAGAACATACACAGCTGCCACAATTATTAATTTTGGCAACTTAAAGGGTACTTTTTATTAATTGTTGTTGTTATTGAGAGTGGGTATATATAGAGTATATAGAGTGTATCATTGTTTGGAAGAAAAGCTAACCAACCATAGCCAAGTGATTCCAACACTTAAAGGGAGTTTGTCATTAAATATAGTGATGTTACATGGAGTTTACACTGTAATTTAATCATTTATTTCATTTTACCTCCAACTGCCTGACACGCCATAATTGGAATCACAGTGGTGTCTCACTATTACAATTGCCATTTATTGATCGTTATTCTAACAATGGTATTTGAGACCATAGACAGACTATTGGTGGCAGTTGCTTCTTTTTAAAAATAAAACTCGATATAGACTGGACTGTATGATTATTATTAAACTATTTACAATTAAATTATAAATAAAAGAAGTATTGGTGCTATTACGAATGAGCAAGTAAGTGCGTGAGAGAGTCGAGTGAGAGTGGTTTAATGCCTTTTCCTGTTCGACGCCTAGCTGCTAATTGTGCGAGCTATGGGCGTCGGCGGTATACGGGGCGCGGAAAGGTGTGCTCCGGCGGGTGGGTCAGGGGGGTACTCTCTGTCCGCAAAACAGACAGTAGACAGATCAATCATATTGAATATATTTATTTATTTAATTTTATTTATATTAATTTGGTTGAAAAGCAGAACTGAAAGGACATGACAGTATTAATTGACAATGAATGTTTCACCCTTATGGATCACATGGATCTATGAATCACTAGAGGCCATCCCCAAATTACATCACACAAATTTCATGTTTTTTTTTTTACTTCTCCCCGTCCTTGTCGCAGTTGGTCACATACTTTGCAAGACTGAGACTTCTCCCTCCCTAGTATGACATCACATACTTTGCAATTTTACTTGAAATTGTTACATTAAAACAGCAGTTCTGGTAATTAATTTTCACGTCTCGTTCGTCCCACCATCATCACGTTTACCCTCTCACCCGTTATCATTAAATATCACGCTTCGTCGCCCCCCCCCTTTTGTATCTTCAGAATCTCAGATATTAAACATATACTTTATGTACATGGGCTTTGTGGTTAAGTGAGCTGTCTTCGCGTGTCTAGATGACTGTAACTCAGAGGCTCACATTTAAACTTATAATGCTAGGACATTGTTTTCCGTAACACACTTTCAATTATTTACTTATGTCTATGATGAAGCTCAAAATACTGACAGAATGACAAGCCATGGATGGAAAGAAAAGAACAGGACGGCAACACTGAAGGACGGCGACATAAAAGAATTAGCAGGAGTACATGGAGTAAGACAGCAAGGGCAACAAGTCAAAAGACATGCTGAATGACTTAACATAGCTATAGTTTTTTTTTGTAAAATATAATGAAGAGGGATGAAAGTCACGTTACAAAAAGAATGTTAAACTACAGGATAGACTATAAATGTAGAATCAGACCAAAAAAGATGAATGGATTGTGTGAAGGATGATACGATGATATGTGTTGTGACAGAAGATGTCAGATGAATACATTGTGTCGACCCCAAATAACTGGGTTATGGTGAAAGAAAAGAGAGAGAAAAAAAATGTTATTTATTAAGTTTACAATTCAGCAGTAAACTCAAATAAAACTAAATACAAGCTTTTGAGATCCTGGATATCATGTAGCAGCAGAGTGCTAGCCAAGACAAGTAAAACGAGCCCAAACACTATGGGACTATCTTGTTTAGTACAGGAGTTTCTATGGTCACCTTCCGACTACCATCATCAGACCAGCTCCATGGTACCATATTATTGCATTGTCACGCGATATACATATGCGTGCAAAATTTGAGCTCAATCGGAAACCGGGAAGTTGGTCAAATTTAACTTGCAAGATTCCACCCGAACTTACATACATACATCCATTGCAACTTAAATAAAAGCTTGCAAAAAATGATTGAGCTCCAAAGTGGTCCATTATGGTTTGGATATAAACAATGTGTTTTCCTGCTGATTATTCTGTTTTGTTTCCAGGAGGTGATTCAGATAGAGGTGCTGTGCAAACAGCTGTACGAGTCGCAGGATCCCCTGGTCAGGGACCAGGCGGAGAAGGCAGTTGTTGCATTCCAGGTTAGTTATATTGCTAGACGTGTTGCCTGGGAGTTTCTTGTTGCTTCTCCTTAACAGCAATAATATGTTGCGAAGCGGTGTACATAGACTAAGAAAATTAAATTTTAACCTATATGTATGACTTTCAGAAAGTGTTCTCGAGTGGAGCTTATATAAATGAAAGTCGTGTTAGTTACACTATTTATAACTCAGGAACGGCTGTACCGATTTGGCTGAAAATTGGTGGGCAGGTAGCGCATAGAACCAGGAGAAGGACATAGGATACTTTTTATCCCGTTGGGACCGGTAGGTGGCGCTGAAATTGGGTTCTAGAATCCTCCTAATCACCTGGAGCGATTTTGGTGATTTTGTTTTTGTGTGTTTGAGTGGGTTCCCGGGATGGTATAAATCCACAATTGGAACCGGTAGGTGGCGCTGGGATCGGGTCCTAGATTTTATTTTTTCAGAGCAGGACAACGTCTGCCGGGGCCACTAGGCTTGAATAAAAACATTTGAATTTGAATATATTTATGTCACAATTTAGATTGCAACAAGTTATGACTAAAGACGTCATACTTTAGAGTCATGTCGCATTATGATGGAGTAGCTTCTCCCCGCGAGTTCGTCCGCGTGGCATAGTTTAATTAAGTAATTTTAAAAAAAACCCCAATTCTGAAACATTCTTCATTGATGTTTTGCTCCTATTGGTCTTAGTGTAATGATATATAGCCTATAGTCTTCCTCGATAAATGGGCTATCTAACACTGAAAGAATTTTTCAAATCAGACCAGTAGTTCCGGAGATTAAATTATTTAAAAAAAACATAACATCAATAGTTTTATTTATATATTTGTCTTATCTGGATTGTCTCTAATATTTATGTAGACCGCCTTTGACCTTTGACCAATATAATATGTTTTATTCCTGCCACGGGTTGTCTGGAAGAGATCGCTTCTTAGCGATAAGACCGCCCATTGTGCATATTAGAATATTTTTAGGCTGTAAGTTTTTCAGTGTTTTCTGTAATCTGTATATATAAAAATCTTCGTTTAAAAAAACAGACTTCAAAAACTAAAAAACTAAAATGTATAAAATAACTTATTTGTAAAGCTATTATTATTAATATATATTATCTAAAACATCTTAAAGTCGGTGTTTAGTAATTTTCAAAATATTGTAATTTTTATTGTTTTACTTTGCACCGACTTCAAGATGTTTTAGATAATATATATTAATAATAATAGCTCTAGAAATAAGTTATTTTAGTTTTTTAGATTTTGTAAGTCGGTTTTTTAAACGAAGTTTTGTTTTTTATTTGTTACTTTTTAGTGTCTAGCTATATATGGGTGGACTTACGAATGGTGCCGCGCTTCTTAAAAAATATAGGTCCCAAGAAACGAGAACAAAAAAATGTTCGTAAAATGAAAACTACTGGGCCAAACTATGTCAAATTTTAACCGACTTCGAAAAAAGGAGGAGGTTCTCAATTCGTCGGTATCTTTTTTTTTTTTTTTTTGCTTTTTTTTATGTATGTTCGCCGATAACTCCGTGATTTATGATCCGATTTACGTGATTCTTTAAGATGTTTTAGATAATATATATTAATAATAATAGCTTAAGAAATAAGTTATTTTATACATTTTAGTTTTTTCGTTTTTGAAGTCGGTTTTTTTAAACGAAGTTTTTATTTGTTACTTTTTAGTGTCTAGCTATGTATGGGTGGACTTACGAATGGTGCCGCGCTTCTTAAAAAATATAGGTCCCAAGAAACGAGAACAAAAAAATGTTCGTAAAATGAAAACTACTGGGCCACACTATGTCAAATTTTAACCGACTTTGAAAAAAGGAGGAGGTTCTCAATTCGTCGGTATCTTTTTTTTTTTTTGCTTTTTTTATGTATGTTCGCCGATAACTCCGTGATTTATGATCCGATTTACGTGATTCTTTTTTTGTTCGAAGCGGAATAGCTTCCAATTGGTCCCCTAAAAATTTGACATACTTTGGCCCAGTAGTTTTCATTTTACGAACATTTTTTTGTTCCCGGTTCTTGGGACCTATATTTTTTAAGAAGCGCGGCACCATTCGTAGGTCCACCCATACATAGCTAGACACTAAAAAGTAACAAATAAAATTTAAAAACTTCTTTTAAAAAAACCGACTTCAAAAACGAAAATATAGTAATTTTCAAAATATAGTAATTTTTATGTTTTGCTTTGCACCGACATCAAAATGTTTTAGATAATATATATTAATAATAATAGCTTAAGAAATAAGTTATTTTATACATTTTAGTTTTTTCGTTTTTGAAGTCGGTTTTTTAAATTAGGGGACCACATGGCAGCTATTCCGCGTCGAAAAAAAAAGAATCACGTAAATCGGATCATAAATCACGGAGTTATCGGCGAACATACATAAAAAAAGCAACAACAAAATAAGATCCCGAAGAATTGAGAACCTTCTCCTTTTTTCGAAGTCGTTAATAAAAATCAATGCCACTTTTCGTTGTAATTTTATAACTTGAGAACGACTTTACCGATTTTGATGAAATTTTGTGTGTGTGTTTGATGGTTTAGATCCACAATTGAAACCGGTAGGTGGCGCTGAGATCGGATTCTACAATTCTGCTTATCACCTGGAGCGATTTTGGTGATTTTGTTTTTGTGTGTTTGAAGTGGGTTTCCGGATGGTTTAGATTTGCAATTAGTACCGGTAGGTAGCGCTGAGATCGGGTTCTAGAATCCTCCTTATCACCGAGAGCGATTTTGGTGATTTTGTTTTTGTGTCATGAAACAGTCTTTTAGGAATTTAGAAAATATGGCGGTACGAAGTTCGCCGGGTCACCTAGTGGTGTATAATGTAGTGTTATCTATGTAAAGTGATAAATAAAATATTTGTTATATTTCAGGAATCACCAGACACACTAAGCAAATGCCAGGCGCTGCTGGAGCGCGCAGACTCCAGCTATTCGCAGCTGTTGGCGGCCACGACGCTCGCCAAACTTGTCAGCAGGTAAATCACACTGTTCCTATATCTTACTACCATTGCATGTTTCCATTGAAAAGTCTACTGTTTAGTGAAATATCCTGTTTTGAAATCAGTGTTAAACGTATCGTGGCGAATGATGGTGGAACCATCTAGTTAGTTTTAGAACATTTAGAAAAAAAACTAGAACATTCTAGAAGGAAAAGACAAGGACGCATATATTTAGAAAGGGATAGACGATGAACGAAAGACAGAGATAGATGTTAGAAAGGGATAGATGTATAAACGGAAGTTCCCGCACAAAAGGTTCGGGAAGGAAGAGACAGATAGATAGATGGGTTCTAGAAAAAAAATTCCGGGTATGTAAACAGCGTAAGGCGCGCCTACCGGGCAGTTTAGAGTTGAGTTCAGTTCAAGACTGTCAAGCGACAAGTGCAATACGAAAGAGTTGGAAGAAGAGTTTAGTGGTCAGTAAGTGAAGGAAGATTGCAGCGTAGGTCGAGAGACGAACCAGAAGCGAGCTACACGCGGCAATATCGGAGGTGAGCACTGCAGTAGCAGGAGGTGGTCTAAACAATATCGGCGACGGTATTGTAAGCGAAGACACCTTGTCGTCGGGACTGTGCATTAGTCGTGCGTATAGGGGCAACCCTGCAGAGAGGCATTGCTTGCGGCTGAGTAAATCAATAAGAGCGTTTAGTTAAAAACTGGTGTTTTCTTCCAATCCATAAGAGCGTACCCCCGCTCGCACGTAACAATATGAAACGTCATCGTCATCTTCAGCCAAACTCAGTCCAGTGCTGGACGTAGGCCTCCCCATGTACGCGCCACATATCCCGGTCTCCTGTCTACCTCATCCAGCCCGCGATCTTGCACAGGCAGGCAGACGCAGTCTCCACTCCAGGACTCGTTTGCTCCATCGGCCGTCGGTCCTGCTGCAGACGTGACCGGCCCACTGCCACTTCAACTTGCTAACTTTGCGAGCTATGTCGGTTACCTTCGTTCTCTTACGGATGTCCTCATTTCTGATTTCATCCGTAAGAGAAACACCTAACATAGCTCGCTCTATAGCCCGTTGAGCGACTTTGAATTTGGACCAGTCACTCTCTGTATGTCATTATGGGTAGGATGCACTGCTCGAAGACTTTTGTCTTCATATAAAACATATCCAGTACATATTTTAATTGGCAGCTACATTTTGATTGTAGAAAATTAGAAACCTATATATTAATACGTGAAGCAAAAACTTTGTACCCTCTTTTACGAAAATTGCGCGGATGGAGGAGCATGAAATTTCGCACACTTGTAGTATATATAGAGAAGGAATGAAGTATGCTAATATTGTTTAAATTATGCATTAAATAAAAATACACTAAGAAAACATTCCACACACCACCATGTATTTGATACTCTTCGTGTATTGTTAAACAATTAACAAATTTCGCTTTGGCGAAATGTGTGAATATATATCATAAAGACCGTGGTCGCCATGTGGAATAGCAGACGGAGCATTTTAGGCGTTGTGAGATACTTAAGGAACGCGCTCAAAGACCACGGAAACAGAAAACATGGTTTTTTGGCGGGAACTGAAAGGAGATGTTGTGCTGTGCAGTTTTATTTTCTAAAAATGTGTAAAATTACTCTAAAATGAACAATAGTTGTAGGATATTGATAGTTTTTGAGTAGTAATTATGTGTTTTGTGAGAAACGTGAACTGTATAGTCAAATGTGGCCTTTTGCCTTGAATGGCACTAGCTGATTACCTACAATTCAGCTGTGCTACACATAGGCTTAAGAAAATGAAGAAACTATATTGTAAACTAAGATCTGGCTTAAAGGCCTAGATGCCAAGCCATAAACCTAAAAAAAAAACAGAAAAAATAAATATTACTACGAAGAAATATTTTTTGAGTTTTTTTTTAAGATTGAAAATGAAAATATGTGGTATTATTTTTTGTTTAATATTGTCTACTTTTAATATTTGAAACACGTTTAAAGTAGTAGTTAACTCGTCATAAAGGAAGGTTGTGAAATCTTAAACACTTTCTTGAAGAAGAAATTGTTAAACTAAAATATTTCCGAACAAAAGTTGCTCAACTATGCATATTATATGTTTAATTATATACATAATCAATGTACATATATTTGTATAGCAGATGATAAATTTTCGGTCTAAATTTTAAAATATTTGATCAAATATAATAATAACAGCCGATAAAGGTCTGGGCTCGGGCCTCCCACTATAGGGAAACGGACAGACAGTAACCGCCACGCTTGTCTAAGGCTCGGCAGGTTTGGCACATCGGTTATCTCGATGTGCAAATATCATCGCGATGTTTTCCTTCAACGTTGTTAGCACGTAGTAATTGTAACAATATCCACATTAGATTAGAAAATTGCCTTTGTAGTACTTGCGTTCCGGCCAGGATTCGAATCCGCGTCCTTTAGAGTTTGGGACGCGTCCGCTGACCATTACGCTATTAGGACTATAATTAAGCTTTTATGCCTTATTAAATGCAATTCCTTTGTTTAATTTTGTTACAACATGCAAATGTTAAATATTTTATGTAAAATTGCCTTACTCATAATTTTCTTCAAGGAATTTGCGAACACGATGCTTGTAAAACGGATTAAAATCTCACATTAGACCAATAAAGTGCCAGTTTACAATATTGTTTTTAATTGTTAATGACGTTACATATTGACAGATAACGTATATGTACAAATTGATGGGGCTGTTTGTATAAGACGCCTTCAGCCACAGTCGACACCTATAACATAATCGCAGGTGTGGCCCCAACATCATATTGTAAAAAGTGCTGTCATAACCTTACTGCTTTATCTGGGATATAATAATATAGTTATAGACCGTTTCACACAGATGTAGCCATGGTTAACGCGTAATATGTGATGCGATATGTACCTACGTATCGAACTACTTCGAATGTTCCACGTGTACCTTAAACAGAGAAAAACAACTTCTCGAGATGACCGAAACATCGTTCGTATGGCAAAACAAAATCCTTTTAAAGGGTCCAATGAGCTAAGAAAAGAATATTTTGGTGAAAACAACCCTTCGGCAATCTCAGCACGTACTACTCGAAGACGTTTGGTAGAAGAAAAATTGCCCGAGAAAGAAAGGTACCCATGTTGAAACTTTGCCACAGGCAAGCCCGACTTGTATTTGCGAGAAAGTATGAAAACTGGACTGTGCGACAGTGGAAAAATGACCTTTTTTCTGACGCGACGAAAGTAAACAAAGTATGTTCTAATGGAAAACGATATGTACGTTGTCCCCCGAATACAGCATTCGACCCTAAGTACACGAAAGTTCATTAAAGCACGGTGGTGGAAATGTGAAAATATGGGGGTGCTTTTCTGGACATGGTTTTTGACCTGTAAATTTGATAGAAGGTAACATGGATCATTTCCAATACAAAAATATACTGGAAGAAACAATGTTACCTTATGCTGAAGACGTTCTACCGGTTATTTGGACATTCCAGCATGACAATGATCCAAGGCACACTGCACGCACCGTAAAGGAATTTCTTAAAGCGCAATCAGTTTCTGTCTTAAACTGGCCAGCTACCAGCCCAGATCTAAACCAAATAGAGAATCTGAGGTTCGAAGTAAAGAAAAAGGTTTCAAATACACAGGTGGGAATTTAAGAGAGCTGTAAGACGTTTTTTTAGAAGAATGGAACTCTATTTCTCTTGCGAAATGTCAAAAATTAATAGAGTCAATGCCTCGCAGGTGTGAAGCAGTAATTAAAAGCCGTGGATATGCTATTAACTATCAATTTTTGTTAAAAATGTATTAAATTGCTTTTTAAATCTCTCGCGCTACATATTATTGTGTTTTTTTAAATGTGAGTGTCATACAAAACGATTCCCGAGCAGTTTAATAAATCGTTCTTAATTATTTGCCAAGCTTCAGTACTATTTGAATGTGTTACTTTAATAAAATAATTAAAATATGAAAAAAAATAGTTAGCGATTTTATTCTTTATTCCTAGGCCACGTTGCTCTATTAATGTGGCTATTTTATAACATAACTAGTTGCTTCTCAGGAGGTACACATCTTTGTGTATGACACGATTTAAATAAAAAAACTTGTGGAGCTTCAAATCGTTCTTAATTATATCACCACAACTGTATATATTGTAGAAATGTATTTGTATGGTATGTATATTAGTATATATCTATGTAATATATAACATTTATCCATATATTTATGTATATATATATATATATATATATATATATATATATATATATATATATATATATCGCAGAACGGCCTCGTTCTCACGGCATCATCTTTAGTTATTGCAGGTTTAGTGGGCGTCATCAGGATAAAATGCGAGCATAAAACACAATAGCCACGGTTTATACACTTTTAATTTAGATTTGATCAACATTGACATAGTTTAGACCGAGCAGCGGGTTCAGGGCACCCGCTCATACTTCCAGCTTCAATATTCTTTAAAATACTCCATGGTCCAACTCGACCAGTTGCCACCAACCAAATGCGCCACAAAAACTCCTCCGTCTACCGAAGTAGATACTACCAAAGTATAGAGGGCGCGTCTGACCCCGCTCCGCCATAAGCTCTGCTCTGATTGGTCGTTTATTAAATTACAATATTCATAACTTTTATTAGGTTAGAACGATCTTTAAGTTATAGAAACGTTTAACAAATTAAATTAAATTAAGAATTTTAGAAGTAATTAAAATGTAAACAAATGATATTGTGCGGTATACATCCAGTCAACAATACATCGTCATAGTCATAGCTTCCCTCCGACATATATATATAATTTATGTATTTATTATTAAAATGTAAGTAGTTTGTACTATATGTTACGTATACCACCATCGCCATTATCATACAATTTCATTTCTGGGGTTGTTTGGAAGAGATCGCTTTTTAGCGATAAGACCGCCCTTTGTATATAACTAGATATAATTTTAGTCTTAAGTTTGTATAGTTTGTATTGGTGTACAATAAAGAGTTATCTATATATATATATATATATATATATATATATATATATATATATTCACGTATAAATCATACTTGTGTTTGCAGATCGACAGCAGGCCTGTCCGTACAACAGAGATTAGACATCAGAAATTATGTCCTCAACTACCTCGCCACCAGACCGAAGTTGGCCACTTTTGTTGTACAGGTGAACTTATTTTACTATCTCACCCGTATAAGCTATAAGCTAGCAAATACACTCAGCTTTGTCTGGTTGTTTTGTTTCAATTGTTATTCTCACAAGGTCATATTAGATATAGATAATAAAAGAAAATGCATAAAAGAGCGGATGCATATAATAAATAAAAGAAAATATCTGCATATAAAAGAGACACACAAACAAAATAAGATAAAAAAAGGCAGGACAAATCCTGTCTGTCTGTCCGGTGTCTGGCGGAGGGGAGCTAAAAAAAATAAAATAAAAATGACGTTCAAAATGAAAAGCTGCCGCGCTTTGCTGTCCTTGTACAGCAATGTGGTTGAGTAGGTAGGTGAATGATTGAATGAATGAATGAATCATTTATTGCCAAAATGTATTTACACAAGATGTTAGAACATGCGTTGTTTTGGTGGTAGTATCTTATATATAAAATTCACGTGTCACACTGTTAGTGCATATTGGGTAGGTCTGAGAATCGGACATCTATTTTTCATCCCCCTAAATGTTAAGGGTAGTGAAGTGAAACTTCTATATAGAGGGGGTCTTACGAATTTTTGGCTCACGAAAAGGTGTCACAGTCACGTGGTCATCGTCACTAATTCTTACATTTTTGAACTCGTGATATCTTTCGAATGGAATGTTCGAATTGAATAATTCAAAAAGTTATATAAAGGTATTGAAGCAGTCTTGAATATGAAGTAATTTATTTCCACCCCTAAATTTTTTTTATGAGACAACATTAAAAAACACATACAACCCTCTATGATCAACCCCTATTTTTTCATAGCGATATTAGTATTTTTATAATTTTCTACTGGGATGATTTAGATTTTAATTTGTACCACGTAGATGTCTGGTAGAAATCGCTCCCAGCGATAAGCGATAAATTAACGATTGGACCCAGTAGGTGGCGCCGCGATACTCCTAAACACTGGGCCTGATTGTGATGAAATTTTTTGATTGTTCAAGTGGATTTGAGAATGGTTTAGATTAACATTTGGTCCCGGTAGATGGCGCTGGAATCGGGTTCTAGATATTTATTTTTTAAAGGCAGGACAACGTCTGCCGGGTACAGCTAGTAACTTATAAATTTCATAATTCCCAGGCCTTGGTGTCCCTATTCGCCCGCATCACCAAGCTGAGCTGGTTCGACCTGGTCAAAGAGGAGTTCGTGTTTCATAATGTCATCAACGACATTACCAATTTTTTAAGAGTAAGTACCAAAACTTGTGACTGGGTCCGATTTTGGACTTATTATGTTTTTATTGTCTTTCTATTTATATTAACTTAATTTTCTATGTACATTAATTTAATTTTTGTCCTAAATCAAAATATTTTCTTTCTTTATTCTCTTTCAGGCTTGATAAATTTATTTTTGAGCAAACCTATTTCATGTCCATCTTAATCTGAATATACTATACTATAATAAATATTTAAACGGTTCGAGTTTGTTTGTATATTGCGTTTAAAAATGTGAAAAAAATCGGGGCAGCTAATTTGGACCAACAGATTCCGAAAATAGTTTTTTTTAGAATGTTGTCTGTCTGTCTGTCTGTTGTCATCGCGTGGAAAATGTTAAACGGATTTTAATGGACTCGCAGCGTGACTTAGGATATTTCCTATCCCGGGAAATGACGTCGTTTCCGAGGGATAGACGAATATATCGAATAAGTTGGCGCTGCAATCGCATATTTTTTTGGAAACTACAGAACGTATATGAACGAAACTCGGTGCAGAGATGGCTTATAACCCATCTGTTAGATGAATACATTTTAACTCGGTAAATGACGTAGTTGCCTTGAAATAGACGGATTTGTAAAATAGATTGCGCCGCAATCGCGTTATTTCAATTCACTAAGAAATACCTACGTTTTGTTACAACTATGTTGCCGGGCGGGCACAATTGTATTGGTGAAGTTAAAACGATGGCCTGATGGAGAGGGGGAAGGGAGTCGAGCGAGAACCACGATCAAAGCGAGACGAGTGTACTACAATCAAAAATCTAATAGTGACGGACTTTGCGCGTTTCATTGAATTACGACCTTCTGCATTACGTTTGGATTTGTTGTGTTCGGTTATATTTGTACCTGTATTATACGCGTTTGTATAGTTCTAATAGACTATAATAATTCCAACGGCATTTTAATTCGAGTCCCGCTAAACTCGTAACAATATCAACTATAATTTCAGAGTCAAGAGCTATGCACGATAGGTGTTCAACTGCTGTCGCAGCTGGTGGTGGAAATGAATCAAGTGTCAGAAGCGGATGCCAGCAGGTCGCTCGCCAAGCACAGGAAGATAGCGTCTTCGTTCAGGTTTGATTTGATTTTTCAGTTTTGTTGCGGACAGAATCACCCCCTGACCTCTCCCCGTAAATCCCGTAACACCACCATCATTTAAAAGCAATTTCAACTAAGTGTACCAAGAACAAACTACGGGAAAAAAACATTATGTTTGAAGGTGTGCACTTATTGAATAAATTACCAGATGACCTACAAAAATGTAATAATACAAACTTATTCAAGATAAAACTAAAAAACCTCTTATTAAAAGAAACATAATAAACCACAACATAATTCCATAGCAGACTGCATAGGACCACATTAGTGTTAAGTTATTATGTTATTACTTAATAATTATTTTCTTAATCTCATTGTAAGTGAACTACTTGTTCTTATGAGAAATAAAGTTCTTTAAACCTATTTAGGGCGACCCTTGCCCCCACACCCGACAAGTTTCATAGGTACCATTTGGTGGACTTTATGGGAGTGATGACCAAGATCCCTTGCACTAGAAAAGCCGAAGCTCCATGAACATTGAAGTCCGCCCTATGCTGGTTCGCTTGCACTTCGTACATAGATTAAGTTTAACCCCTTCGAGGGTCCAAATTTAATATTAATGTTGTCCATAAGCTGCCATCAAAATTTCCAAAACCAAGAGAATTATATTGTCTCTTTTCCTTTAATACAAATTCTATGTAGTTAGAGGGAGAAAGCATCAACTTTCGTTTCAATTATATAGAATTGACCACTTAGTGGTGCTTCCCAATGAGTTGTGTGTGACAGTTCGAGAACAAAGTGGTGGTTCCGTCTTAAAGGTAGTCCCTTATATCAGGCAACTCCAAGTATACTTTCAGAATATGAGAGATGAAAGAATCTTGTCACGACCAGCAAAGTATGGTCACAATAAGTTTATTTATTTATTTAAACACAAAACATATTACAATAATTAAAAATGAAATAATAACAATGTAATATACAGGGCCAGATTATAATTCAAACTATGTGCTAATCAAACGAACGACAAAGACAAAGATATACTAAAAAAAAGTTGTTCATGTTCATTTGTCAAATAATATTTAAAAAAATATGAGTGAAAAATCGACAATAGATATTAATACCGATTGTGTGAGAGATTTTTTTGCAATTATTCATAAATTTAAATTGACTAGAATTAAAAATATCAATTAACGCATTTAATTTGGTTGAGTTCATTACAAAGGCGACACATTCGAACCGATGGATTGAAATAAGAAGTATTTACGATACACTTGAAGGGGAAAAGCTGCTGGTTTTCTACATCGATAAGTTGAGAATCTCGTCTAAAAGATTCCAGGGTTTCCTCAATTTGGGATACCACATTACATGGAAAGAATTCCTCCTTATTACTGGATCCTTATGGGCATCATAAAAATACAATGTTTTTTAAGCTATTGCATAGCTTTTATCGCGGGCTTTGAGCGCGGCGATCGAATCAAGAAATTCCGTAACGAAAATAAAACCTAACACCCCCCACTCCGCCTACCGTGTAGCTCGGCCGAGCGTTCGCTTAACGTGTATGTATATGGTACGACTGTACAGTGAATAGCAGTTGCTGGTGAACAGCTGTACGCGTAAAATTTGTGTATAAAGTGTTTTAAATATGAGTAAACAAAGTGCATTTATTAATTAAGAAAGTGATGATAAAATGTTAAAGAAAATGAGTGATAGCTTAAAAATACTGCATAAATAAATAAAAAATTGTGTGTGTGTGTGTGTACTTATGTACACGCGTTAGAAGTTATACTTCTTTGGTGTATCAAGATAAAAATCTTTTCAAAAATTTTATCTTTTGCCTTATTCTACGTTTGTAGAAAAAACGACACTAACAATAGAAATACTAAAATGTTGACTATGGCTAACTTCAGGGTGTAGGTTTTTCGTGTGACGGTGTGCGTTTGCATCGTAAAAGTATAACTTCAAAACTAAAATGTTGACTATAGCTAACTTCGTGGTGTAGGTTTATCGTGTGACGGTGTGCGCGCGCATCGTAAAAGTATAACTTCAAAACTAAAATGTTGACTATAGCTAACTTCATGGTGTAGGTTTTTCGTGTGACGGAATGCGCGCGCATCGTAAAAATTTACTCATCATTTTTCCCTAACGCGCCTAAAGAAGTAACTTCAATAATAAAAAACCACACACATAAAACACGTACATCGCTTTCACACCATTCAGATGACTTGGCTATCATTTACCGTGTTGTGGAAGTTTCCTTTTTCCATTGCAGAGACACACAGCTGTTTGAGATGTTCCGTCTCTCTTGCTCGCTCCTCGGCTCGGTGAGAGGGAAGACGATAGAGCTGAGCGAGGAGCGAGAGCACACGTTGGTGGCTGCGTTGCTCCGTCTCGCTCACAACTGCCTCACCTTCGACTTCATTGGAACAACAAGCGACGAATCCTCCGACGACCTGTGCACTGTGCAAGTGAGTTCTTTTAACTATCTCTTTTTAATCGGCTCTAAGGACAAATTTTATTATATTTTTTCCAAAAGCTGGCAGCTGGCATCAAAATTGCCGCGCCGAAACCAAGAGAATTATATCGTCTCTTTTACTCTGATACAAATTCTATGTAGTTAGAGGGAGAAAGCATGAGTTCAACGTTCGTTTCAATTATCTGTATTTGACCACTAATTTGTGGTGCATAAGTACTAAGTTTGCTTTTAGGGACTCGCTACTTATTTCGACTTTAGAGGCTTCCGATTCTGAGCTTCGGATGTTTTGGGGGTAGAAGGGAAGGGAGCACAATTTTTTTTTTGAGTTTTGGAGGTTTTCGACTTAAAGAAGTTCTACTGTATTTGTGAATTCATATATTGACCAACGCTATATGATTTTGAAATGAAAGCTTGATTTCGTTCTATAGATCCCCACATCGTGGCGTCCGACATTCCTCGAGTCGGTGACTTTGGACCTGTTCTTCGAACTCTACCATCTGTTGGTGGGAGGCCTCTCGAGCCTGGCTCTGGCGTGCCTAGTCCAGCTGGCCTCCGTGAGGAGATCGCTGTTCAGCAACAACGAGAGGGCCAAGTTCCTGAACAGGCTCGCAGCTGGAGTGCTGAGGATATTGGAGAACACGCAGGTATGGCAACGTTACAGACACGTCGCCATAGAAACCTAACTAACAGACACGTCGTCAGGGCAACCTTACAGACACGTCGTCATAGCAACCTAACAGACACGTCCTCAGGGCAACCCTACAGACACATCTTCATAGCAATCTAAAAGACACGTCGTCATAGCAACCTAAAAGACACATCGTCATAGCTACCTAACAGAAACGTCATCATGGCAACCTTATAGACACGTCGTCATAGCAACTTTACAGACACGTCGTCATGGCAACCTTACAGACACGTCGTCATGGCAACCTTACAGACACGTTGTCATAGCAAGCTAACAGACTCGTCGTCATAGCAACCTAACAGACACGTCTTGATAGCAACATAATAGACTCGCCGTCATGGCAACCTTACAGACACGTCGTCATGGCAACCTTACAGCCACGTCGTCATGGCAACCCAATAGACACGTCGTCATGGCAACCTTACGATACCTCGTCATGACAACCTTCCAGACACGACTTGTGAAGTTATCATGGCAACTTAACACAGATAGTCTTCATAGTAACCTGACAAACACGTCATGGCAGCCTGACAAACTAGTCATTATGACAACCTAACAAACAAGTCATCATGGTGACCTAGCAGACACTCATACCACCCTAACAAATACGTCATCATGGCAACCTAACAGACACGTCGTCAGGGCAACCCTACAGACACGTCGTTAGGGCAACCTTACAGACACGTCGTCATAGCGTCCTAAAAGACACGTCGTCATGGCAACCTTACAGACACGTCGTCTTGGCAACCTTACAGCCACGTCGTCATTGCAACCTAACAGACAAGTCGTCATGGCAGCCTGACAAACTAGTCATTATGACAACCTAACAAGCAGACAGTCATACCACCCTAACAAATACGTCATCATGGCAACCTAACACGCAGCTATGGTAAACCAACAGACATGTGGTTATGGCAACCCCACAGACACGACATCATGGCAATCTAACTGACACGTCGTCATGGCAACCAGCCAGACACGTTATGACAACATAACAAACAAGTCATCATGGCGACCTAATAGATAGTCGTATCGAAATAGAACTCATTATGGAACAGCTGATTTAATAATTTCTTGGTGTGAAATTGCAAAATATGTTACGACACAAACACTAGGGAGGGAGGAGTCGGAGTTGTCGGTTTGTGTCTTATAGTATACTAGCTGTGCCCGCGACGTCGACCGCGTGGAATTAGTTTTCAAAACCCCCCGATTTTGAAAAATTCTTCATTGGTGCACCGCTCCTATTGGTCCTTAGCGTGATGATATATATATCCTGTAGCCTTCCTCGATAAATGTACTATCCAACATTGAAAGAATTTTTCAAATCGGACCAGCAGTTTCTGAGATTAGAGCGTTCAAACAAACAAACTCTTCAGGCTTTATAATATTGGTATAGATAGTATTTAAGCCTCTTATTAGGATTAATTGGTAATAAATCACACAAAGTACTTTCCGTGATCAGACTGATTTTATTACGAACTACCTACGTATATAGTACATTATTATTTCTTACATAATAAATTGATATATTACAGTTCAGGACTCACGTGGGCAAATACTGCGTTACTTTTTTAACCTTGGTATCCTGCGGGAATTTGTATGCCAATGATTTAAAACGACCAGATTACAAAAACATTTTGAATTTTCTCACTGACCGATAGCCAAAGTTTTTGTAATTAAATGTGTGATTTTTTTATCCCGGGAATCCCGCGGGAATTCCAAGTCAGGCGTGTTAGAAGTCGCGATCACTGTATTGTAGTTTTTTTTCTATTGCATGAGTTCAGCAGACAGGCAGACGGCCCACTTGATGGAAAGCGGCTACCATCGCCTATGGACATTTGCAACACCAAAGGTGCTATGGTACTTTAGACCAGGGGTGGTAGCGATCCAGTCGGGCGAATGCCCTACCACCTGGCTGTGGGTTGTTTAATCGCCGCTTACGACAGGCCGCCCGGCAGCAGGAAATTGCATTCTTTCTCCGTTCCTGCACGGATAAAGTTATTGATATCACTTTGTTTTGGTTTGCAGGGTCTCTCGGATCCGACGAATTACCACGAGTTCTGTCGTCTGCTGGCGCGTCTCAAGTCCAACTACCAGTTGGGCGAGCTGGTCATGGTGGACAACTACCCGAGGCTCATCGAACTGATTGCCAAATTCACAGTACAGAGTTTACAGGTCAGCACATAAATAAATAAACGAATACTTACATCTTTCTCATTCCCGTTATTAGCGCTCTAGTAATAATCTCTCCTTAATGTGACCTGTACACACTTGTTCCTTCGTTAATAACTCTTTCACGGTACAGGTGTCCGTTTGTGGAACTTCTGCCACTCAACATCAGACAAGCTAAATCTATATTGTCTTTCAATTCAAACTGATGGTCACTAAATATCTTTGGTCCTCGCAAGTCTATGGCTATCTCTTGTTTAAAGAGCAATCGGTACAGGTTACATTGTATCCAATTTTTTTTATGCATTTGCCCCTGGAAGATTCACTTCATTTTATATCCCAAACTATACTATCCCTCGTCTATCTGTAAACTACATAAAGGACGAAACTTGACAAAAACGACAAAATAGATAACATGGACCAAGTGGACCAAATAGACCCAGTGGACCAAGTTGACCCAGTGGTCCAAGTGGATCCCGTTGACCAAGTCAACCTAGTGGACGAAATGGACAAAATCACAAAACCTATCCTAGTTTTCGAGTTAACCTTTACATAAATCTATCCCAAAATTTATCACATTATCCAGGATAAAAAGCATCCCTTGGCCACCCTCGGTATTATAATTATATATGTACCGAATTTCAGCCAAATCGGTCCAATAGTTTTTCCATAAAAGGATAACAAACAAATAGACAAATATATTTTTATCTCGGAAACTATCCCAGTTTTCTGGATAAAAAGTAGGTATCCTGTGTTCATTCTCGGCATCGAATATATATATATACTGAGTTTCAGCCAAATCCAGTAGTTTTTCCGTGAGAACAGACAGACAGAGTTACTTTCGTATTTATAATATTATAATTATTATTTATTTACTTACTCTTGGAATGTTTCTTATTATTTATTGTCTTCATCGCCACTGTTGTCTTAATAAATTCCTTAGTTTAGGAAGCTGCCTGGAAGAGATCGCTTTAAGGCTTAAGCGATAAGACCGCCCTTTGTTCAACATTTACTGTACTTAGTTTTAAGAACGTAGTTTGAATTTTTGGTGAACAATAAAGTGTTTCCATTCATTCATTCATTCAGTACTTTTTATATACAGTGTAAACTCTATATAACGAAACTGAAGGGACTATGCATTTTGTGGCGTTATAGAGAGTTGTCGTTAAACGGAGAGAAGTCTTTTGCTGCTCAAGTAATTGTTTTACTGTTTGGTTTATTTTGGTACTGAGTAGAATATTTCATTCATTACCGACGAGTATCAGAATGCAGTCACTTCTTTTAATAAACTTCTCAAAGATCACTATCTAAGTTTGTAAACAGTAATTTATGTATGTCTATATAACTCAATGTACGTATAATTTAATGGAATTATAATTAAAAAAAAATGTATACAAATATGTATGTGTATTTATTTATTTTTACTTACTAGTAATATATGTATATATGATTGTATATATTTTAAAAGATGCACACTAAATACCGACCCATTATTAGAAATGTGAAATTATCGCCAGAAGGTTGTCTGGAAGAAATCGCTGTCGGCGATAAGACCGCCGATTGTACTAGTTATAAGATTGCTTATTCATGTGGTTTATTATTTTCTTGTGTGCAATAAAGAATATTCTATTATATATTTCCGTGTCTCTTTCAGCTATGGCAGTTCGCTCCTAACTCGGTGCACTATCTGCTGTCGTTGTGGCAACGCATGGTCGCCTCCGTCCCCTACGTGAAGGCAACGGAGCCCCACCTATTGGAGACTTATGCGCCGGGGGTCGCCGCCGCGTACATTGAATCCAGGCTCGACTCCGTCGCCTTCGTGGTTAGGTGAGTGTTGGAATTAACTTGCTTTAGATAGTTTACTTATTATTATTTGTCATAATATTTTTGTTTTATTCTTCACTATATTTGCGATTGATTGTATATAATAAATGTTATTATAATAAGAAAATCTTTCTGTTACTTTATTTCCAAGTTACAGTATACGCAGTTTACGTACTCTCGACAGTGAGTGATGATAAAAGTGTTAATACAAAAGTTGTAGATCTTTCTATTGGCTACAACTTTGCCATTTAACTTTTTTCCACCAGACAAAGTTTTTCCGGAAATCGAGATAAACCGTTTTTTTATCCTTAAAAACTCACCCCCTTCCACTTCCCGACCGCAGATCGCCCGTAAATTATTTTCATTTTTGTTATATTTTCTTCCTTTTCCAATGGGTTACATCCCACTATTATAATTTTTGGTTTCTAAAATTATCGACCCTGGTCTACATGGCCTATGGTTATTTGCAACACCAAAGGCTACTACTAGGCTGGAATCTGGCCACTACTGCCGGAGCCCTACTTGAGGTTGTTATGGCGGCATACTCTAGACTAGAGGTGATAGCCACCCAGTCGGACAAATATCCTACCACCCAGTTGTGGGTTTTTTGTCGCCTCTTACGACCGGCCGCTCGGCTGCAGGAAATTGTACTCATTCTTCGTTCCTGCACGGATAATAGGGATAGAATAAACTGGATGCGATACGGGAATGGTATAAGGGGATAGTGTAAAGAAGGGGGGACGTGGGCCATCGAAACTCACTCATTTAACACCTATTTGCTGTGGAGCGTGATATCACAACGATCAAGCTGATATAATACTAGATCACGTCGATTCTTCTCCTATCGTATTATTATTATTCAGGGAAGGGGTGGAAGATCCGTTGGACGACGTAGGGACGGTCCAGCAACAGCTGGAACAGCTCTCGGTCATAGGCAGATGCGAATACGGCAAGACGTGTCAACTGCTGGTGGCGCACTTCGATAGGGCCGCCTCCGCCTACAGTGTGGACAACCAACCTCAACAGATGCTCATTTTACAAGGTAAGTGTTTTCTGAGAAATCCGTTTTTGTAACACGCGTCGTCGAGTGGTGTAATATTGCACGCCGCGCGATGCCGCGCTCATTTGTGCCTTCGGGTGTATTACTTTATTTACAAAGTATCACGCGATGTCGAGTGATGCACTTTTGTGTATAATTATATTGGTATTGGCCACCCCTAGAATAATGAAATATCCTATGTTAGCGACGCAAAATAGTATTTATTTAGTGTTTAATTTATATTGTAAATAAATGGCGTAAACGGGCGGGTGAGGTCGTGAGTGGGACAACAGAGGGGGTTGAGCAGGATGTGGACCACCGCATCCTGCACCCACCAGGGTGGCATCGGTTGTCGCCCTCGCATCCTAAAACAGTCTTCGTTCTGCGTCGCGCCGCGATATGTGTTTTGCATACGAATGTCCGTGTGCCGCTTCTTTCAGATTTAAAAATAATTCTCCTTATTTTATTTTCTGGAGGTACCTCCTATATGAATAAATTTTCATTTCTTTGTATTTATAGTAAGAATATTTTCTATAATTAAATGTTTTCTTAAGTTTTACTTTATTTTCATATACATTCTACACTTATATATAAATGGATTGTTTATCAAAACATTTGTTCTCGTACTTAAAAGGTGTTTTATTACTTGTGACCCTGACCAATCTTCAGTTATTTCTACTTATTTAAACTACGTACACATACCTACACAAAAACGGAACCATTACCTCCTGACCTCCCCAGGAAATGGGGAAGACAAGAGTACTGTTCCTGTTACCCACCTCATAATCCACCGGAAGCTGATGCCGCAACGTCTCGCCCCGGACACACTTCGCCAACATGTGATCGATATCTTCACTGTTTTGGCATTCAGTGCAATTTGGTGAATTAAACTGTCACCTTCATCATACATTTTAACTGAGTATTCCTTCTTACAGGTCAGTTAACGTGGCTGGTGTATATAATCGGTTCCGCCATAGGAGGTCGCGCTTCGGTGAACATATGCGAGGAGAACGACGCCATGGATGGAGAGCTGGTCTGCCGAGTGCTCCAGCTCATGGACATGACGGACTCGCGGCTGACGAGGGTGAGTCTCCGTGCACGCTCCTCGTCCCTTGATTCTCACTCCTTTTAATAATTCATTTGTCTATATACTAGAGTAGTGAAGTACTTTGTAGGTATTCCTCTTCGCGAGAACGTGTAGGATGTAGATGATGAAATACTTGTTCCGAAATTGCACGATGTTGTGGTCAAAATTACCTACAAATAAATACATAAATAGCTGCTAAACAAAATGAAAAATCTTAAAAACATTTAATATGATGGCCGGAGATACACGCACTCGACGTCGCGTGTGATGATGTCACAGCAGAAGATGATGATGTGGCTGTTCAGGCTATGCTACCAAGGCTGCGCTGTTGAGGGTCGTTTCCCGGCCGGCCTGCTCTCACCACAAAGACCACGCACACGTCACGTCTATCACCTGTCATTCTTATCACAGTAGTTAATCACCGAAATAATGTACTGTACCGTAATTAAACACACGTCTGATCAAACGACTTATTAACTCCGCCGAAATGATAGCTACGTTTTTATCGATATCGATGCAACA
The DNA here is from genome assembly GCA_949752895.1 of Dendrolimus pini. Lineage (NCBI taxonomy): Eukaryota > Metazoa > Arthropoda > Insecta > Lepidoptera > Lasiocampidae > Dendrolimus > Dendrolimus pini. The sequence continues at coordinate 6,196,206 of OX457153.1, forward strand.
AGTCAGAGTACAATGTTACATTAACAGTGGCGTTTAGACTGGAAAATCGTTTACCAGGGACGAAAAGTACTGTTTTCATCCCTGTGATCAGGCAACTCCAAGTGTATATAAAAAAAAAAAGCCTGAAGCAGGCAAACAGGCGGACGGCCCACTTGATGGAAGGTTGCCAACGCGTTGCCGGACTCTAAGAAATTTTATAACGCCCTCCCTAAACTACCCCGTATCGTAGCGCAGAGGGAAAACCCGGGAAGTACTCTCCGGAAAATTGTATGAGATCTCTCAGATATGAGAGATGAAAAATATACGAGTGTGTTGTCGGTGCGACAGGGCGGCTGCGAGAAGTTGGAGCTGGCGATGATGTCGTTCTTCGAGCAGTTCCGCAAGATCTACGTCGGGGAGCAGGTGCAGAAGAACAGCAAGGTGTACCGAAGGCTGAGCGAGGTGCTGGGCCTCAACGACGAGAGCCAGCTGCTCAGCGTGCTCATGAGGAAGATGTGAGTACAGTAAAACTACCTTTTAACGCTTTCATGTGTCAACGAGTAATGTTCCCACCGCTCAGTTCAAGAAATCCTGTCCTGTCAAATTATTTCCATAACTACCCGCTTTTGGAACGAAGTTCCTTTTCGCGCGTTGTGAAAGGGGGCTAGACGGAAAAAATTCTTACGAAAAAGTTGTCACGACACTTTTTCAACTTGCCAAGATAAAATGCACTTGCATAACCCTTTATGCCCACGCAGTTAGAGTTTAATTTGGAGTACATTATTTAAATGTCATGGGTTGCTGACGTACAGATAGCATTTGCGGACATATAGAGTCTTAATGTCATTAAAATAAGGAGCAATATCGCGAATCTGGTTTAAAGTTAAATTTGTTTCAAGAGTCGAATGATTCGATTTTTCTTATATTGAAGTAAATAGGATTCAAACTTACTCATTTACTATTACACTTAAACTTGCAGATTGCAAATTAGTTTTGCTATTGTGTTAGATCTTAAGAACCATGTGTTAAGGTTGAATGTATTGTTTATAAGTGTGTTTAGAATTTGGCAAGATAATGGATTACTATAGCATGCCAAACTGCATGTTAAACTTCAAAGAAAACCTCATGATGATATATGTATTAAATATAAACTTGCTAATACGTTTCGCGCGTTGTGAAAGGGGGCTAGACGGAAAAAATCCTTACGAAAAGTTGTCACGACACTTTTTGCTATAGTAAGCTATTGTAAGAACTTCGTTCCATCCCGGTGTCCCTTGACACCTCTCAAGTTTTTTTCTAACGGCGTTGTCCAATCACCCAGCCTACATTTTCTTATTTTTTATTCAAAATAGTATACTAATATACTTCCGAGGTTGTCCCATAGTTTCCAAGTCAGGATCTGATGAGTGGATTCCAGGGAAATCGATAGCAACTCTCGTTCAAGAGCTTTTACGCCGAAGAGTGAATGGTACACTTGTATATGTATGCCAGTAGTACGATTTCTGCAGGCGCTTAATATATTATTTGTAAAGCTATTCATTTATTTTGCGCAATTATAAAGTAATAATATTGTTACGAGCTACAGGACTCGAATTAAAATAAATGCCGTTGGAATTACTATAGATATAGAGTTTATTAGAACTGTACAAACACGTATAAAACAAATACAAATAAAACTGGATGCAACCAGTTCACACTGCACGATTCAATGCAATTCAACACGTGCAAAGTCCGTCACTATATCGCTAATCGAGAGTACTACAAATGTCTTGCTCGTATTGTAGTCGTCGCTTGACTGTTCCACCCCTCCGTTCGGGCACTATTTTATACTAAACTGTATAATGCCGACAAAGGGGCCCCGTTCACGCACATCATGTAGGCTTCGACGCAATGCAATTAAAACAAGGATTGAATCGATTGACACTAATTACAGCCATAAAATAAGTACGATAACAATAGATGTTTTTAAAGTTTAAACACGGAGTAAATAAAAGAATTCGTTTTTACAACATGCAGGTGTGCGGTCTTTGTCGGTATGTAACAATATTTTTAAAAAGGTACTATATCTTGTAAATTTTTTTAGGTTCACTTGGCACTGACTTCAAGTTGTTGTAGAAAGCAATCGGTTAAATATTAAAAAAATTCTTTTTAGTTTCTAGTTAGTTTTGTTTTTGTTAAAATAAAATTATAACATATTGATGTTTCCCATACTCTTCTTCCATGGCGTTTACTAACAAATTGTTCTCTTTCTAGTATAACAAACTTGAAGTACTGGGGTGGTTCCGAGCAGATAATAGCGAAGACCTTGGGTCTTTTGAGCGATCTCAGTGGTGGATACTCCTGTGTCAGGAAACTGGTTAAGCTGGAGGAGGTCCAGTTCATGCTGACCCATCATACGGTGAGCTCTCAAGACTATTTTAAGCTTTTACCGACTAACCGTGTCTACTATTGTAAATATGAGGAACTCATGGACCTTAGATTTGGAATGAGCCTCCAGCTATGGTTTTCCCATAGTGCTATAAGTTTTTTTTTTAAATCAAGCACCTGTCTAGGAATGCAATCGAGATTTGTTAAGTTACTAATTTAATATTTTAATTTCAATGGTTCTAATTTGTTTTGTGCATCAATGTATTTAAAAAGAAAATTGCGGGTATTTCGCAAACTATGGTACTTTCACCTAAAGTAATTTTTCATTTTCTAATCAGTCGTGATGTTCCCACACCATGTATACAAAGAAATAAATGTCTATTGTAATAAACTTAATTTTAATAATATAATTATGACGAATGCAAATAAATAAATATTATGTAATTTGCCATTTAATAATTTTGTGATCTTAGTAAATTTTGTTAAGTTGGTGTTTATGATGTAATTATATAGGATAGTTTGAAGAAGACCGCCCATAGTTTGATGTATGTATAATAAAGTTATTCATTCACTCAATTTTTTTCTAGTAATAAATATGGAATAGAATAGTATAAACTTTATTGTACAATAATATTTATGAAACAATACACAAAAACAGCTTACAATTAAGTACAAATGGCGGCCTTGTCGCTGGCAGCGATCTCTTCCACACAACCTTGGGATGGAGAGAGAAAATGGCATAAAAGCTAGGGCAGGGTTTAGTTGTACAATATTCTAAAAAAATATTTAAAAGTACATATTAATATTATTATATACACTAGCTGTCCCGGCAGACGTTGTCCTGCCCTGAAGAAATAAAATTTTGAACCCGACTGCAGCGCCATCTGCCGGGCTTATTCGTGAATGTAAACCATCCGCCAGATCTAAACCATCCAGAAGAGTTATATATATATAAAGATAAATCATAATAATATATGTGTGTATACGTATATATATATATACAGAGAATAAAAATATACATTTCCTGAGTGAGATGTGCGTGGTTTCAATTAAATAAACATCCCACAAAAAAATAGTTTGAACTTATTGATAAATGTAATAAAACAGTGTCTATCGTGTAAACATAATATTGGTCCAGAACGAGCCGAATGAACGTGAGTTTTATTGTTAAATATGTATTGTGATATATTGTGAAAAACATTGTAATAATCACGTAAAATCTAAAATATTAAAGGGATTTTGCGATTATAAAATTTATTCATTTGTTTTATATCATGTGTATATATATATATATATACATCTAATAAAACATATTATACATTATACTTTATGATAGTAATCTTTAACAAGTTTATTGAAGGGCAATACTGATTTGGCTTGTCTCCTCACTTCTAGTGGAAGCATACTCATAAATACAGCCTTTGTTACTCAGGAATAATGTAGCATTCTAATGGTGAAAGAATTTTTGAAATTGGCCCAGTAGTTTTTGAGTTTACTTGTTACGAAAATAGAAACCTTTCCTCTCTAAAATATTAGTATAGATAAAGAACACACGAGCGAAGTGTCTTCTCCTTAATAGAGACAATAAAAAAGGTGTTATTATATCTAGTATTTTAGGTCAGATTTAAATTACTTATTTGTCTTGTTTCTTAGGTTAGATTGTAATATTATCATATTGAAGATGAAGCATTAAGTAAATATATATATTTATATATTTGTTCATTCTTTTACACCTCCAGGCGGAACATTTCCCCTTTCTCGGCATAACCGGTGTGGGCACGTCCGAGATGAGATGCAGGACGATGCTGTACACCGCCCTGGGGAGACTCCTCATGGTGGAACTCGGGGAGGACGAGGAGAGGTTCCACGCCTTCATGATGCCATTGACAGGTATGTGGCAGATAGTTAAATGGGAATATATAGGAAAGTAGTAATCAGTCTGTTAAGTCAGTAACCGCATGCACACTCACTCATTCACTTGTACACACGTACACACCATATACATACATACATGGACACACCATATACATATATACATACATAATTAGACACATCATATACATACACATATATCTTATATATAAAATTATCGTGTCACAATGTTCGTTCCCATACTCCTCCGAAACGGCTTGACCGATTCTCATGAAATTTTGTGTGCATATTGGGTAGGTCTGAGAATCGGACAACATCTATTTTTCATCCCCCTAAATGTTAAGGGTTGTCCACCCCTAAATATTTTTTATAGATATTTTTTTTATGTTACAGCATTAAAAAATACATACAACCCTAAATTTTCAACCCTCGACGATCAACCCCTATTTTTTACCGGGCAGGACGACGTCTGCCGGGACAGCTAGTATATATATATATATATATATATATATATATATATATATATATATATATATATATACACATACATATACACACACATCTATGCATTACCACATACATACATTACAAAATTAAATGTTAACACGAGAATTTACAAATGTATAAAATTTAAAAATTATTTTCTTTTTTAAATTTTATAACAAACGAGTTGTCTGGAAGTGGGCGCTAACAACACAGTATTATACTAAAGAAGTTGTTTGTGATACCAAATTGTTTTTTTACACTATGTTAATGGTTTCAAATATATTCTTTAATTGTTTAGATTTTGCCCATGGCTTGGTTCGCATTTTTTATGATACAACAAATAACTATACTCAGCTGTTTCTACCACTCTAAAAGTTATTTTACTGTATGAAAGGTACCCTGTACCCACATTGTTCTGGATACAGGAAAAGAAGATCGGTTCACTAATTAATGAACGAATTATATAATAATGACCTAGTATTAATCTTATTAATTAATTATTATGCCCTGTATCCGCGACAACTTGTATACAAAATTTTAATGAATATCGGTTCATTAATGAATGAATGAATTATATAATAATGATCTCTTATTAATTAATTATTGTGTCCTGTATCCCCGAGAACATAATAAATGAATTATTATATTTTAATAATAAAACACTCAGAGCTTTAGAGCGGATTTTGTTGAAAACTCATTAAATATTTGTAAAATCGATTGGACCAAGAATGAAATCCATTGATTTTGAAAAAGGTGTTAAGTGCATTTCTCTTTTGTCAGCGGCCTTCGAGACGATAATAGGGCTCCTGGGGCCGCCGGAGAGCCCCCTGTTCGCGTCCGAGGAGGCCAAGAAGACGCTCATAGGGCTCGCGAGGGACCTCCGAGGGTTGGCCTTCGCGTTCAACACCAAGACCACATACATGATGCTCTTCGACTGGATGTGAGTGTGTTTTTATAGTATTGTTGCGAGTGCGAGACTCGATTTAAAATGCCGGTAGAGTTACTATAGAGTTTCTTAGAACTATTCATACACGTATAACACAGGTACAAATATAACCTTGTACGAACACAACAATTCCAAACGTATTGCAGAGGGTCGTTATTCAATAAAACGCGCAAAGTCCGTCACTATTAGATCCCCGGTCGTAATGTACACGTCTCGCTTTGATCGTGGTTCTCCCCCGTATTGTCTTTCATCGATAAATGGATTATCTAACACTGAATGAATTTTTCAAATCAGACAGGTACTACCTGAGATTAGCGCGTTCAAGCAAACAAACAAACTCTTAGCTTTATATATTAGTATAGATACTAGAGTTTTCCCAGTAGCTTTACTCCTGGAAAACTTAATTCAGTTTTTTACTGTAGTATCTTTTAAAGAAAATGAAACATCCGGTATTATATAACTCGTATATTACACTCAATAAGAAAATATTGTAACTACCCTCTATTCTTTGTACTTAATTAATGCACATAACATTACATGAAATAATAACAAAGAAACTAAGTCCATATAGTCTAGACAAGTGCCCAGTAAAATATAGAAGTGAGTAGAAGCCACAAAGCCAACCTGACTTGAAGTAATACAATTAATGATATGTTGTTTATGACAACGTATGTGTTATTGAATTGTAAATAAAGCCATTTCAGCGCCATCTATTTTACTAATCCGTCTATTCTAAGGAATTATATATTATTATTTATTATATTGTTACACGCCGGCAAAGTGAATGCACACCTGGCCTATTACCTTTCCCGCATTTGGACTTAGTTTGTTCACTTTGTGTTTAAAATTTGCAATTAGACAATAGCCTATTGTTATTGTATTCGTTCGCAGGAATATATAATTAAGCAGGTGTGCAGATTACGTTTTCTTGGAAAAACTCAGTCCACGCGGTCGATTGTTGTATTGTACAGTTTACTATAAAACAATGCCAGTCAAGCGACGATTACGATACTAGACGTGTGTACATTCGACTAGCGATATAGTGACGGACTTTGCGCGTGTTATTGAATCGTGCAGTTTGTACTAGTAGTGTCTAGTTATATTTGTACTTATGTTATACGTGTTTGTATAGTTCTAATAAATCCTATAGTCATTCCGACGGGATTTTCATTCGAGTCTTGTAGCTCGTAACGCGATATGGTCAAAAATGTGCAATTTGATGGCTATGCAAACGTCAAAAGTAAATCATTGCACAGGGTATATAATAAATGCATTCACTTTCCATCAGATACCCGATGTACATGAAGGTGCTACTCCGCGGGATAGAGATCTGGTTCGCGGAGCCAGCGCTCACGACTCCGGTGCTCAAGTTGACCGCTGAACTTGCCCAGAACAGGAACCAGAGGCTACACTTCGACGTGGGCTCCCCCAACGGGATACTCCTCTTCAGGGAACTGTCCAATATGATATGCGCATACGGTATGTAACATAAAATCCATGCAGGAATGGAGAAAGAATATAATTTCCTGCGTTGGGGCGGCCTGTCGTAAGAGGCGACAAAACAACCCACAGCCAGGTGGTAGGGTGTTTGCCCGACTGGATGGCTACCACCCCTGGTCTAAAGTACCATAGCACCCTTGGTGTTTCAAATGTTCATAGGCGATGGTAACCGCTTTCCATCAAGTGGGTCGTCTGCCTGTCTGCTGTACTTCTGCAATAAAAAAAAATCATTAATGTCACGAGTTGCAGGACTCGAATTAAAATGCCGTTGGAATTACTATAGAATTTATTAGAACTATACAAACACGTATAACACAGGTACAAATATAACTGGACACATCCAGTACAAACGTAATGCACGATTCAATAACACGCTCAAAGTCCGTCACTATATAGATTTATCGAACGTACACACGTCTCGCCTCGCTTGCGATTATCGCTTGACTGCCAATCTCCCCATTGGGGCATTGCTTTATACTGCACAATTACAATATGTCTCTCTGCCGCGCAGACTGAATTTCTTAGAATCACACCTGGCTAATGACTACCATAAAAGATCACAATACACAATGGGCTGTTTTTTTCTAATTACAAATTTTAAACTCAAAGTGAACAAAAGAAGTTCAAATGCCGAAGAGGTAATAAACTGAAAGTGTAAAAGTATATGGTAAATAAAATGCATTAGTAAAGGACTGACCGACTGACTGACTAACAAATGGTCATTTTTTAATTCTATTTTTAATGTTTTTTCATTTAACTTAATTTTATAATTATAAAAATGTGTTGTAATTATGGATCTTAGTGCCTGAAATAAATAAATTATTATCATTATAAAAACTATTCTACTGCCCTCTAGAATAAAAGCAGTTAAAATGAGAGCTTTAAGAAGTATACTAGTTATTTAACGTTTTTAAAGTGTTACTTCTTTAAGAATTTTTAAACTCGATGAAACGAAAAAGCGACACTAAAAATAGATAAACACATAGATCTATAGGACTAAGCCTGCGAGATAGAATACATTATGTTTAGTCAATTAACCACTGCTCATACAGATAGATGGAAAGGTTTTAAAGTTTTTGTCGTCATAACTTTTATTCAAAATATATGAGAGTCTGCAACTTTTTGTTTTGTTGCGAATTCGAACGAAACATGCTTATTTTGACGATAAACAATAATCGCACCCTTATATTAATAGAGACTTATTTCAAAAATTTATATTTGTACCTTATGTTTATGTATAAGATATTCTAATCCAATGACTCAAAATTTTGATTTAGATCTCTACAATTATAAGGGTGCGATATGCTTGTTTGTCTGCTGATTTTTACACTTGTTATGTTTCTCTGGTTTCAGGCAGTCGAATATTAACTATAGACGTGGACAAGAAACAAATGTACCCGATGAAGTTGAAAGGGATATCATTGTGTTTCTGTATATTAAAAGCGGCCCTGTGCGGAAATTATGCTAATTTCGGTGTATTTAGGTAAGTTTTATGACTTCTTGAGTAAATTGATACTTTCGGTAAGGTACACGCGATATCGCGTGTTGCAACTTCTTCACGCGATGTCGCGTGCTGTGCGCAAATCACGCTATGTCGCGTTATCGTTTCGTAAGAACGTGTCTAGGTAATTCTATTTCAAGTAAAACGACTGTAGTGGTGAAATAAGTTGTGTGGTACGTCCATTACAGTCACCCCGAATCCATGATTCAATCGCCGTGAGTACAAAACAAGATGACGAGTGTTGCACTCCATGTGTATTATTAATAATTAATATTTAGATTATTTAATTAATTAACCATTGAAATTAAAACTACATGTCGCCTCTTTGCTTCAATGTGTTATCTTGAAAATTTAGAAGAGAGATAGAGATAGCTTCATGTAATAAACGTGTTAAGATGAGTAACTTTTCTTACTGTCTATCCACAGTTTGTAGTAAGAGAATCCACGTCTTTTGAAAAAATCAAATCTTTGCTATTAGGACTTTTTTTTAAATATTTAAGTGAATTTTCCATTGTGTGTTCCATTTATTTTTAACCGACTTCGAAAAAAGGAGGAGGTTCTCAATTCGTCGGAATTTTTTTTTTTTTTTTTTTGCTTTTTTTTTTATGTATGTTCGCCGATTACTCCGTCATTTATGATCCGATTTACGTGATTATTTTTTTGTTCGACGCGGAATAGCTTCCAATTGGTCCCCTAAAAATTTTACATAGTTTGGCTCAGTAGTTTTCATTTTATGAACATTTTTCATGGAAATAATTATAAAAACGAAAAAACTAAAATGTATAAAATAACTTATTTCTTAAGCTATTATTATTAATATATATTTATCTAAAGCATCTTGAAGTCGGTGCAAAGTAAAACATAAAAATTACTATATTTTGAAAATTACTAAGCACCGACTTTAAGATGTTTTAGATAATATATATTAATAATAATAGCTTGAGAAATAAGTTATTTTATACATTTTAGTTTTTTAGTTTTTGAAGTCGGTTTTTTTAAACGAAGTTTTTAAATTTTATTTTAAATATTTAAGAGAATTTTCCATTGTGTGTTCCATTTATTTTAACATTATGTAGACTATATTATTATAGTTTTAAATTAATATTTCTTCTTTTTTTCTTCTATCTAAAATTTGAATTATACGTTCAGGAACGGAGAAAGAATAAAATTTCCTGCGTTTGAGTGGCCTGTCGTAAGAGGCGACAAAACAACCCACAGCTAGGTGGGTACGGTTTATGCCTGTTTGGATGGCTACCACCCTGGTCTAGAGTATGCCACCATAACCACCTTGAGTTGTGTTCCGGCATCAGTGACCAGATTTCAGTCTGCCTTTAGAGAGTGGGGTGATACCTTTAGTGGTACAAATACGTATAGGCTTTCCATCAGGTCGGCCGTCTGGGTGTCTGCTGAACTTGTAGAACAACTAGCTGCGCCCCGCGGTCTCTCCCGCGTGGTGATTGAAAATCGTCATAATTCCAAAATAATAGATTTTTTCTAAAATAAAATTAGCCTAAGTTACTCCTTATTACATCAGCCACCTGCCAATAAAAGTCCCGTCGAAATCGGTCCAGCCGTTTCAGAGATCAGCCGGAACAAACAGACAGATAGACAGGCAAACATTGTAAAATATGTTATTTTGGTGTATGCACCGTATATATATTCATGTGCATGCAGTAAAAAGCGGTTATTACAATATTACAAACAGACACACAAATTTTATTTATATGTATTTATTTATTTAGGTTTATGGCTTGGCAGCTAGGCCTTTAAGCCAGATCTTAGATTACAATGTAGTTTCTTCATTTTCTTTAGCCTATGTGTAGCACAGCTGAACTGTAGGTTATCAGCTGGTGCTATTCAACGGAGTTCTTGTGACAACTCACCACATTCGACTATACAGTTCACATTTCTCACAAAACACATAATCACTACTCAAAAACTATCAATATCCTACAACTATTGTTCGTTTTAGAGTAATTTTACACATTTTTAGAAAATAAAAACACACAACACAACGTCTCCTTTCGGTTCCCGCCAAAAACTCCTTATTTATATGTATAGATGTACATAATGTATGTTTGTCTGTTTGTATGAAATTTCAGGTTATACGGCGACGAGGCGCTAGACAACGCACTTAATATGTTCGTTAAACTGTTATTAAGTATACCACAAAGCGATCTCTTGGTGAGTACGTATTTCACCGATGATATCTATCTATCTTATACTAATGTATTGTTACGAGCTACAGGACTCGAATTAAAATGCCGTTGGAACTACTATAGACTATATTAGAACTGTACACACACGTATGAAACTGGATGTAACCAGTTCACACTGCACGATTCAATGCAATTTGTTTGCAACGCGCGCAAAGTCCGTCACTATATCGCTAATTGAAGGTACTACACACGTCTTGCTAGTATCGTAATCGTCGCTTGACTGCCCCACCCCTCCGTTCGGGCCTTGTTTTATACTAAACTGTATAATACCGACAAAGGGGCCGCGTTCACTGAGTTAATCCGCACATCTGGCAAGCTTCGACACAATGCAATAAAAACAAGGATTAAAACCGATACTCATGACGGCCATAAAATAAGTACGATAGCAATAGGATGTTTTCGATTTTAAACACGAAGTAAACAAAAGAACTCCGAATGCAGGAAAGGCAATAAACTGCGTTTTACGACAGCCGGGTGTGCGCTCTTTGTCGGTATGTAACAATATAAAGCTGAAGTATTTGTTTGAACGCGCTAATCTCAGGAACTACTGGTCTGATTAGAAAAATTCATTCAGTGTTAGGGCGCGTTCCCACTTTGTCGTGACGACAGATAATCGTGTAGTTTTAAGTGTCGTGGCTTTTATATTTATATGAAGGGTGTTCACATATAGAACTACACGATTTACTGTCGTCTACATTTTTTGCAGTGACGACAGACTGTCATGACAGTGGGAATGGCTAGCACGACAGTCGTGAAACGATAAAAGACCGTTACGACTAAATCGTGACGGCAAATCTATCGTTAAAAATATCGTCTCGTCGTTTACACGTGTTTTTAACCTCTCGCTAATGATGTGTAAACGACAGAGCGACTGCCGTGAAACGATAAAATGTCGTCGCGATCCAATGGGAACAGCTAGATACGATAGTCGCTAAACGATAAAAAAAATTGACGACATACAATCGTTGTAATGGGAACAGCTAGAGACATAAGTCGTCCAACGATAAATTAATCGTTACGACATAGTGGGAACGCGCCCTTAGATAGCCCATTTTTCGAGGAAGGCTATAGGCTATATATATCATCACGGTAAGACCAATAGGAGCCGAGCACCAATGAAGAATGTTTCAAAATTGGGGGGTTTCGAAAACAAATTCCACGCGGACGACGTCGCGGGCACAGCCAGTAATATTATAAGATTCTAAAAAAACCGTGTCTATACATTCAAGCAGTTAAAGAAACAACTGGAATACACTATACTAACGATTGAGAACACGATGCGACTCTTTCTATAGATTTCTTGTCTGTTTGTTTGTTCTGGAGGCACGTAAAAACTACGGGACCGATTTCGATGCGTGTTTCGCGGGTCGACAGCAAATTCTTAGACAAAACCTGCGCTATTGTTTATCCTGGGAATTATTGAAAAGGGGTTGAAAAAAATACAGCTATATACTTTCTCACAAACAGCTGTTTACGTATTCGTCCGATTTCGGAGGAGCTCGTCGTCCATAATTTGCAATACCTGACATACCTCGAACCGCTACGAGAGCTCGCGGCTCACTGTGGCCACCGCATGCCTTAGGGCCCCGTCACCGCCAGGTTAGGTTTTATTTTCGTTACGGAATTTCTTGATTCGGTCGCCGCGCTCAAAGCCCGCGATGAAAGCTATGCAATAGCTTAAGACCTTTTTTAAAAAATCTTTTTTGTTGTTTATAGAGATTTAGTGGTAGGTTTTTTTTCATAAAATTACGTCTGAGTGGATGGTATTGTTTCCAGGATTACCCTAAACTGTCCCAAACGTACTACGTCCTGCTGGAGAGGCTGGCGCAAGACCACATGCCGTTCCTGGCGTCGTTGCAACCGGACGCCACTCTCTACATACTATGTTCAATATCCGAAGGACTCACTGCTTTGGGTAGGTTTTCTTTTCTTCAATTGGACCCACTCATGCAAAATGGAACCAACCCATATGCTGACAGTTTCGAGAAGAAGCCGTTTTTATTAAAATTTTGCAAAAAAAAAAAAATTTGAATATTGTATATTCTAAATATTTTTTTCCAAAATATAGACACATTTTTTGTATGCAAAATTTGAATATAAACGGCGTTTTCTCAAAACTGTCAGTATGTGGGTTGGTACCATTTTGCATAAGTAGGTCCAATTATAATAGTTACACTGGTCGGCAAAAAAAATATGAAAATTCACTCAATGTAACTATTGTAATTTTTTTTATATAATTTCGACACTTATGAATATAGTAGTAAAAGCTTTGTACCACGTAATATTTTTTTTTTGATTGATGTTTTAAATTGAGCGCTTTTTTGCTTTACATAGAAAATGCACATTGAATTATTATGACAATAGCTCATTTAATTCCTTCGGAAACATTTAAAATCATCAAAATTATATTTATTATAATTAATTAATAAACTCATTCCAGTTAGTAGTTTTCACCATTTTTATGTATTCTATTGTAATTTTGTGGCGAATGAAGTAACATATAATTCTGAGCATTTTACATTCGTATCGTTTCTCTATATATGCCAAAAGGGTAATAAAATGTGTCTCTACAGACGCAGGTGTGAATTTGTCTTTTGTCGGCATTCAGGTCGTAACAACATTATAATGTCTAAAGATTTGTGGAAAAGAAAATTAAATCTACTGACATGATAAGAAAAAAGTTTTGCACAAAAAAATATTCAGTTAGAAGCAAAACATGAAAAAAATATACGCGATAGCAAGAAACTAAAACCAGATCTAAATTGAGCATGTCAAAGTTTCTATATATTTATCGAATTTTTATTTAAAGGAGCATTTGGTTGCCGACCACACAAACACACATATTGGTATTAATTTTTTATTGCTGGAGTTGAACAGACAGGCAGACGGCCCATCTGATGGAAAGCGGTTGCCATCGCCTATGGACATTTGCAACACCAAAGGTGCTACACATGCGCCGCTGCTCTCTTAAGGGAGACTGGTTGTTATGGCGACACACTTTAGACCAGGGGTGGTAGGCTTCCAGGCGGGCGAATACCCTACCGCTTGGCTGTGGGTTGTTTTGTCGCCTCTTGCGACAGGCCGCCCGGCCGCAGGAAATTGTATTCTTTCTCCGTTCCTGCACGGATAAAATATATCCCCTAGTAAAGCAAGTTACGCTTGTGTTATGGGTAATATATAGGGATGGGCGAAAATTCTTTTTACATTCGATTTCGGAACTTCGGCATTCGGCCGAAATTCGGTTCGGTTCGGAAACGTTCGGTGCAAGAAAAAAAGTAAAATACCTTCTTGCACTATTTCGACTGAAATGAATAAAAAACATATCTATCATAACCGTAATTTAAAAATTGGCATCTATATACTCATGGTCATCTATTTTATGGATGGACTGCGTGAAGGATGATATGATGATTTGTGGTGTGACAGAAGATGTATGTCAGAATAGAGGAGTGTGGAAGGAAAAGACATATTAGGCCAACCCCAATTAATTGGGATATGGTGAAAGAAAAGAGAGAGAGAGAGAGAGAAACATGTAAACTTCAACGTGCAATGTGATTAAAAATAAATAAATATATATATATATATATATGTGTGTGTGTGTGTCTGTGTGTATGTATATAGAGAGAGAGAGATAACACTTTATTGCACACCAAAACATACAATTACAAAACCAAACCATATTTACAATATTTTCTAGGCGATACAACAGGCGGCCTTATCGCTCAAAGCGATCTCTTTCAGGCAACCTAAATGTAAGAAATTGAATCAGGCGAAATAGGCAGTGCAGAAAAAGGCAATGTATCTACATAAATATTTAAAGTAATTTAACAAATATACACAATAATATATTACAAAATACATAAGTTATTATAATAAATGTATTAGCATGATTATATTTTGTTAATCATACATCGCTATTTATGGACAAATAGTGTTATCTCAGTAAATTTCTATATGTTGGTAAGGATTGGGTCTCTCTGACAGTAAGAGGCAGAATATTCATGTATATGTGTATATTTAGTTTTTGATTGAGTCTTTGCCTAGTAATAGACATGAAATTAAAACGATAATAAAATAAACTTGATTATTTTTTCAGACACGAGTGTATGTACGGGGTGCTGCGCAACGTTAGATCACATAGTCACGTATCTTTTTAAACAATTAGTACAGAAAAGTAAGTAATTCTTATTGTCTTTTAATTTAAATATTAATATATGAAGCAAAAACTTTGTACGAAAATTACGCAGATGTAGGAGTATGAAATTTCACACACTTTTGTATAAACCAAGAATGCATTTTTTTTTTATGATGCATAAAAACCATTCCACACACTACCATGTATTTGACACACAGACGCATACATATTCTTTTGTTTATTATTAAAGTCAAATTAACAGTGTAGCCTTGGCGAAATCTGTGATATTATAGAAGTATATCCTTTGACATTAATTGTTATGGTCGAATTTCGACCACTGCCGACCACCAGTACTACGTTTAAATAGAAGATTTGGTTCAAAACGGACTCTTTCCCTTGGTTTTCCGTTTGACATACCTTCACAGAAATTGACCCTTATTAGCTACTCTATCTATTGGTGTAATAATACAGATGTTATTTTTCTTCCAAACCCGGTTCTATACGTGACTGGGATAATTGAAGACATGAGTGGATGAAGGTGATAAGTCGCATAATTCAAATTATGAGTAAATCGAGATAAAAGTTTTACTTTTATTTGAAACTGAACTGAACTTAACACCTTTTTCAACTCTTTATTTTTTAAATATGCCTTATATCTATGGTCTAAGGTCTGTAGTCATTTGGTGTCGACTCATAACATTCATCTACGCAAAAAAAAGCAAAAAACCGAATATGCGACATATCATCTTCATCCACTCACGTCTTCAATTGATTTTTTACAAGTCTTGTTGCGGACGGAAACACCTTTTCCCTCCGCGCCCCTCATACCGCCGACGCCCATAGCTCGCGCAGTTAGCAGCTACGCGTCGGACGGGATGCGGGATATAGGAGCCTTGCCTTGGAGGCCGAAAAGACTCGCGCACTCACTTGCTCATTCGCTTCACAGTGCTCACATACAATAGCACCAATATGCATGTCCCAAGCTCCAGGGGTGGAAGTAATAAATGGCATCACGTCGGAAGTGGCTTCGGTGAACCTGCAGCCCACCTCTCTACACCTCTTAGCCACTCACACCCATGTTGACCCTGTCTCCTATGGCATTTTTGAGGCCCATGTAGGGAGTGTCGAGTCACCGTTTGCCCATTTTTCCATAATCCCAGACCCCGACTATTAGTAGTTCCCCCAATAGCCCGGTACTTTTTGTCCTCATTTCCCACAATAGTCCCACACTGGCCGGGGCTTGTGTGCATTATTATATTTTATGGTGTAGACAGGGACAATCGCCGGTCAGTGTCACGCCACATTTACATCAAATTTCTCTAGGCGCCTATGTGTTGGCCTCCTAATGGCCCCATGCAAGCATTTAGCGTTTGGTCCTGGAGGCCCACTTGAAGAATTCAACCTGCATAACTAAATATCTTTCCGTGCAGGAAAGAGGCGGCCTATAACATACACAGCCACATCCTGGTGGGGTAGGGTATTTGCTCGTTTGTATGGCTACCACACCTGATCTAGGGTATGTCGCCATAACAACCTTGTGTTGTGTTCCGGCATTAGTGGCCAGGTTCCAGTCTCTCTTTAAAGAGCGGCGGCACATTGATGTTACAAATTTCCATGGGCGATGGCTCATGGAATTAAAAAAATAACACCATGATTCTTCCATGTCCATTTTTATTACATTTTAATTATATTTAGGCATATTTATGTATTTGACAACAGAACAAGTGTGATTTGTTATTGTTGTATATATTTCAGGTAGTAACAAAGTGGTCCCTCCCCGCGCCCCCCCCGCGGAGACCAGCAACATGTTCATAGAAGTGTTGCAGCGGAGGCCGGAGATCATGCAACAGCTACTAGCAACGGTGATTATATTAATTATCTATAAATATATTATTATTTATTACTCCTTCTCCTCTGCATAGAATAGCATAATAATTTATTGCTACAAATGTATTGTATTTTTTTGTGGTAATTGTCTCAATACATTTTTCCTTATTAGGCGTATAATAAATTAGATAATAATATTAAATGTCAAAAATAAGAATACATGAATAATCATTACAATTTATCACCGAAATAATCCTCGATTTTATAATAAATAGCATTTCATTATCAAAAATTTATTAAGGTGTCTCTTAAACAGGATTATGGGATTCTTGCTTCTTTATACTGTCAGGTAATTTATTGTATATTGCTGGTGACATACATAATACATACAACTAGCTTTTATGGCAAATCCTTCACAATCCAAGTAGCCAAGTCACTGCCTATTTTTAATATACTTGTGAAGGATTATTATAGCGATTTAAGTGATTCTATTTTTGTTCGACGCGGAATAGCTTCCAATTGGTCCCCTAAAATTTTTACATAGTTTGGCCCAGTAGTTTTCATTTTATGAACATTTTTTATGAAAAATATTTCCTTTTCGTTCCATATTTACACCGATTACTCTGAGATTTATGATTCGATTTACGTGATTTTTTTTTGTTCGACGCGTAATAGCTGCCATGTAGTCCCCTAAAAATTTGACATAGTTTGGCCCAGTAGTTTTCATTTTATGAACATTTTTTATGAAAAATATTTCCTTTTCGTTCCATATTTACACCGATTACTCTGAGATTTATGATTCGATTTACGTGTTTTTTTTTGTTCGACGCGGAATAGCTTCCAATTGGTCCCCTAAAATTTTTACATAGTTTGGCCCAGTAGTTTTCATTTTATGAACATTTTTTATGAAAAATATTTCCTTTTCGTTCCATATTTACACCGATTACTCTGAGATTTATGATTCGATTTACGTGTTTTTTTTTGTTCGACGCGGAATAGCTTCCAATTGGTCCCCTAAAATTTTTACATAGTTTGGCCCAGTAGTTTTCATTTTATGAACATTTTTTATGAAAAATATTTCCTTTTCGTTCCATATTTACACCGATTACTCTGAGATTTATGATTCGATTTACGTGTTTTTTTTTGTTCGACGCGGAATAGCTTCCAATTGGTCCCCTAAAATTTTTACATAGTTTGGCCCAGTAGTTTTCATTTTATGAACATTTTTTATGAAAAATATTTCCTTTTCGTTCCATATTTACACCGATTACTCTGAGATTTATGATTCGATTTACGTGATTTTTTTTTTGTTCGTCGCGTAATAGCTGCCATGTAGTCCCTTAAAAATATGACATAGTTTGGCCCAGTAGTTTTTATTTTACGAACATTCTTTTGTTCCGGTTTCTTGGGACCTATATTTTTTAAGAAGCGTGGCACCATTCGTAGGGCCATCCATACATAGCTAGACATTAAAAAGTAACAAATAAAAGTAAAAACTTCCTTTAAAAAAACCGACTTCAAAAACTAAAATGTATAAAATAACTTATTTCTAAAGCTATTATTATTAATATATATATTTTCTTAAACATCTTGAAGTCGGTGCAAAGTAAAACATAAAAATTACTATATTTTGAAAATTACTAAGCGCCGACTTTAAGATGTTTTAGATAATATATATTAATAATAATAGCTTTAGAAATAAGTTATTTTATACATTTTAGTTTTTGAAGTCGGTTTTTTTAAACGAAGTTTTTACTTTTATGTTTGTACGTAGTCGCGGGCACCAACGGCGTGCCAACAATTTTATATTTTCCCCTGTTTATGCTCTGTTAGTACTGTGTAGTTGAGGAGTTATCGGTCACCTGTGCAGGTGTTGAACGTGATAATGTTCGAGGACTGCTGCAACCAGTGGTCGATGTCGCGGCCGCTGTTGGGCCTCATATTGCTGAACGAGGAGCAGTTCTCGCGGATACGCGGCGAGATGATCGCGCAGCAGCCGCGCGACAAGCAGCCGCAGCTCGCGCAGTGGTTCAACGGGCTGATGGCGGGGATCGAGCCCAACCTCCTCACTAAAAATAGAGACAGGTAAACAGTACACGCAGATTGCCCACTACACCCAGATTACACAGTACACGCAAATTGCAGGGAACGCGTAAATTGCCCACTTCATCCAGATTACACAATACACGCAAATTGCCCACTACACCAAGATTACACAGTACACGCAAATTGTCCACTACACCCAGATTACACAGTACACGCAAATTGTAGGGAACGCGCAAATTGCCCACTTCATCCAGATTACACAGTACACGCAAATTGTCCACTACACCCAGATTACACAGTACACGCAAATTGCCCACTACACCCAGATTACACAGTACACGCAAATTGCAGGGAACGCGCAAATTGCCCACTTCATCCAGATTACACAGTACACGCAAATTGTCCACTACACCCAGATTACACAGTACACGCAAATTGCAGAGTACACTCAGGATAACACAGTACACACAGATTGCACAATTGCATAGTATATGAACGTTTCTCAGAACTTTTGTTTGTAGTAATGTTGTTGTAGTCCCACATTTTTTGCAGAAGAGTAAATAATAGCTATATAATAAATAATCAAAAATGAAATCAAACAAAAACGGATATATATTTGGTTTTGGTAACTTTATAACTTGTCAAATTATCAACGCAAAAGATTTACTTAGACTTAGAAGTACTTTTTAACAAAACTATAAGAAACAAATTCACTGGAAATTGGGGTGTATGGAGAATTGTTTGTCCCAATAATATCACAGTACTTTTAACTTAATTTTTGTCACTATTTTCTTTTTATGTTTAAAGTTTAAAGGCATTATTTTACAATAGAATACAATTTTTAAGGTTTTACAACATAAATTCGTTGCTTTTGTTTTACTTACTATGGCGTGGTATCGTATAATCGTTATAAACAAATAATGTTATATCATGGTAAAGAGATTTGAGAAACGCTCATATGTAAATTGCACAATACACACAGATTGCACAGTACATCCAAATTTTATAGAACACACAAATAGTAGAGTATACGCTAATTGCACAGCAGGTGCAGATTGCGCAGTACGCCCAAATTGCACACTACACCCAGGTTGCACAGTACACACATATTGTACAGTACACTCAAATGTTACAGTTTTAAGCAAGTAATATTTCCTTCCGGTGTTACCTGTGCAGTAAACCTATTTTAATAGCGAACCATTCTGTACGAATCGTGTAAGCGGTACAGAGTTGAGAATACATAGCAAGTAACACTGTTACTTTTGCGCATGTTGGAAACCGATCTGCCTTGTATGCGCAAACGAGAACTGCCGATCGGAATTATTATTTGAGTAAAACTGTCCACAGGACACACAAAAATAAAACAAGCTTCTCCTTCCGACCGCAGGTTCACCCAGAACCTGTCGATGTTCCGCCGCGACATCAACGACCTGCTGAAGGGCGCCGCCGTCAACACCTCGACGTCGGTCAACGATATGATGACGTCATAATGCGCGACGCGATGACGTCATAGGCCATGACACGATGACGTCATAGTGCGCGACGCGACGACGTAGTAGTGCGCAGCGCGATGACGTCATAATGGGCGACACGGTGACGTCACAAGCCACGACACGATGACGTCATAAGGCGCGACACGGTGACGTCACAAGCCATGACACGATGACGTCATAATGCGTGACACGGTGACGTTATGGTGCGCCACACGATGACGTCGTGATTTGCGACACGATGAAGTCATAATGCACGACGCGGTGACGTCACAAGCCATGACACGATGACGTCATAATGCGTGACACGGTGACGTTATGGTGCGCCACACGATGACGTCGTGATTTGCGACACGATGAAGTCATAATGCACGACGCGGTGACGTCACAAGCCATGACACGATGACGTCATAATGCGTGACACGGTGACGTCATGGTGCGCCACACGATGACGTCGTGATTTGCGACACGAGGACGTCATAATGCGCGATACGATGACGTCATAAGCCATGACACGATGACGTCGCAATGCGTACTACCCGCCACGAAGGTGAGCGCGCGCGCGCAGTATTCCACTCTCAGGCCCATGCAAGATCCTGCGTTGCAGTCCGGCAGTGGGCGCAGCTTGCAGGACTCGAGAGGCGTTCCGTTCGGTGTTGCAGGCTCCAACGACATTCACGGTCCTGCATTGCGCGGCGGACTGCAATGCAGGATCTTGAATGGGCCCCCCTTAAACCCAACACTGACTGCCTATATCGACTCAATTTTTTAATATATCATTGGTGGTTAACGTAACTATAATCAGTTCGGTAGACGCCAAGTGTGGCTTTATAGGATGGCCGAACTATAAAAATGCTATATTACAATGCCTTTCCATTGGATATTTATAGATAGATAACACTTTATTGTACACCATTACAGAAAACTTACGAACTATACTGTTTCCATTTCTTTATTTTCTCGATGACAGCTTCTTGTGGAAACTTGAACGAGCGTCTTTTACATTATGTATACATTATTCAATTAAAATGTGACGCTTACGCACGTGCAAGGTCATAGAGTCGGAGAGTCTGATAGGGATGGGGCTATCGATAAATGTAACACGATAACAGACCCGATATTTTTTTTACAAAGTGTAAGAAACTAAACTATTGCCGAATAATTTTGTACAAATTTATTAACTAATATTACACTTCTTTACAATATGTAATTATATTATGATTCTTTATTTATTTATTTTTAATCAAAATCTGATGAATCGTCACACATTTATTATAAATTATCTAAAAAAATAGTAATATAAACATATATGCGATCGATATAATTTCTTATTTGGTCACAACACTACAACTGTCAAATTAGAACTGTCATCGAGAAAATAAAGAAATGGAAATAGTATAGTATTATTATAGTAGGGTAGAAAGGGCGGTATTATAGCTAAAAAGCGATCTCTTCCATACAACACGTGGCAAGAATATTCTGATTAGAGTGGCGTTTATGTTACTTTCAAACCGGGATTAATGCTATTACACATATTTCCATGTTTTACGATAGCATTAAAAAGTCGATTTGGGGAAATTTTGGATAGTCAGGTATAGGTCAGTAATGGGAGCGTGCGAGATGCCTTGATAAACGCCATGTTTACAGTGAAATTGTGGACGGTAGAAGTAGGTAGGAGAACCATCTTGTGTTTGGGAGACAAGTTGAAAAAGTGTCCGACATAGCGGTTGCGTAGCAAATAGAAACGATATGAATTTAGCAACAGTTGTAAGCAGAGTGAAGTGTGCCGAGTTGAAAAATTAATACCTTTGACGGCTTTCTTTGAAATGTCATTAGATTTTTAATATTATTTTCTGTTTACTATTTAAAAAGAACTTAATAATGATAAAGCCCTTTTATTTCCTTAAAAAAACTTGAGAAGTGTCAAGGGACCCCCGGATGGAACGAAGTTAGTTATAATGCGAGTCTTTATTGTTATTATTGTCTGTGTAAAATCTCTACTTACCTAACTCCATCAGCAATATCCGGAACTTGTGTAGAAACACTGTCAGGATTCATTATTGTTATTATTTTTTGTTATTTATTATGTACAAAAAACCTGTATACACTCAACAAAAATAATCGTCGCGACACCACAATGTTCAATGCGAAGTAGAAAGACGAAACGAAAGTAACTGGCTTGCTTTCTATGAGAGACAGACAGACAGAGATACACGCGCACGCCGCACGGCTTACAACTATAACAAAAAGTGTCGTTACAACTTTTGGTCTTAATTTTTTCCGTCGAGCCTCTTTTGCAACGCGCGATAAAGAACTTCGTTCCAAAAACACATTCAATTCACATTCACATATAAATTGAAAGAAAAAAACAATAATAAATTAAAAGATTATTATATTATGTACAATGTCTTATTACTATTAACCCTTAAAGGGGGGGGGGGGGCAGATTTTATATTATTTTTGTCCATAATTTGCCAGCTGCCATCATAATTGCCGCGCCAAAACCAATAGAATTATATCGTCTCTTTTACTCTAATTCAAATTCTATGTAGTTAGAGGGAGAAACCATGAGTTCAACGTTCGTTTTAGTTATCTCTATTTGACCACGAATTTGTAGAGGTTCCGTCTTAAAGGGATTTAAGGTTTAATCCTATATTTTGACTTTCCTGTATATAGTTCTCTTGTCATTTCTTGCAGTGGTTGTGATGATCAATTCGGTCCAACTGAGATTAGCCGGAGCATCCAGACAGAATAATCTATTTTGATATTTTAAATGCCTGCTAACACAGACTTTTACATTCAACCCCTAATGACATCATTATACTTTATTATTCTACATTTATATTATTTATCCGTGTATGAACGGAGAAAGAATACAATTTCCTGCGGCCGGGCAGCCTGTCGTAAGAGGCGACAAAACAACCCACAGCCAGGTGGTAGGGCATTTGCCCGACTGGATGGCTACCACCCCTGGTCTAAAGTATGTCGCCATAACAACAACATTAGTGACCAGGTTCCAGTCTCCCTTATGACAGCAGCAGCGCATTTGTAGCGCCTTTGGTGTTGCAAATGTCCATAGGCGATGGTAACCGCTGTCTGCTGAACTCGTTAAAAAAAACCATCTATTAGTGTATCCGGAATGTGTACAATATCTGCACCCGTATCTACCAAAAATTTTACTAATCACCGTTTGCATATTTATCTTAGTCATCTCCTGTGCATTCCATCAGATTTACTTTTTTCCAATCCTCACAGCATTTCGCATAGTGTCCTGTTTTCTTGCATTTGTAGCATTCCTGGTGGGATGCTGGGCATTCATCCTTTGAATGAATATTCCATCTTCCACATCACACTTTTTCCATGATCTTTTCCCTATTTTATTTACCTCAAATTCACTTTGTTGTCTTTCCCCTTCCTACACCTGAGATTCCTGCTGTACTATTAAAATTGCCTCTTCCAATTTCTAATCGGGTATAAGCTGCAGGCGTTCACTTGTTTTCTTGTCCAAAATTCCAATTATTATTTTGTCTTTGATTAGCTCTTCTTTTGACTCTCCTTATGAACAGCTATCGGACAAAACGTGCAAAGCCTTTATGAATTCTATAATCTTTTCATCTACCTCTGGCATCTCGAATTGAACTTCCATCTTTCATACACCACATTTTTCTTCGGATAGAAATATTTGTTTAATGCCGTCACTACTTCATCAAAATTGACACTCTTTTCCACTTTCATTTGTTTGATCAATTGTTCTTGTTTGTTTCCCGCAGCGTATAAGAGGAGATTTGCTTTCTATGTATCTATTTTTTTTTGTTCTCCGACAACAACAAATACCTGTTGAACCTTGTCAACTATTTTTCCAAATTTTCTGCTTCGAAGTTAAATTTTTTCGGCGCTTTGATCCGAATGTCTCCCTCTGCCATAATGATAATATTCCAACACCGCTGCCATCGTGTATGTTAACCTATGATTGAATATTCTATCTTCCACATCACACTCTTTCCATGACCTTTTTTCTATTTTATTTTTCTCAAATTCACTTTGTTGTGTCTCCTCTTGCCACACCTGAGATTCCTGCTGTACTATTAACACTTGTTTGTTTGTTGTCCAAAATTCCAATTTTTATTCTGTCTCTAATTAGGCTCTTCTGTTAACTCTCCATATGCACAGCTCTCGTCCAAGAAGTGCAAAGCCATTATGAATTCTGTAATCTTTTCGCGTTCCTCTGGCATCTCGAATTGAACTTCCATCTTTCATACACCACATTTTTCTTCGGAGAGAAATATTTGTTTAATGCCCTCACTACTTCATCAAAATTGTCACTCATTTTCTCTGTATCGGTTATTTTTGTCTCCGACAACAACAAATACCTGTTGAACCTTGTCAACTATTTTTCCCAATTTTCTGCTTCGAAGTTAAATTTTTTCGGCGCTTTGATCCGAATGTCTCCCTCTACCACAATGATAATATTCCAACACCGCTGCCATCATGTAGTGAAAGTCTTTTATTAAAATCACTTTCACATAACCAGACATAACCCGTGCAGTTGAGTCATGATGACTCAACTGCACGGATTGTGATGATGGTTTGTTGCTATGGAGATATGATATGATCATGATCAATTGGGAGCCTGGTATTCTTATCTTGTACTTATCTTTATAAAAACTACGGGCTTATTTATCTGTCTAACCGTGCCCAGTTATTTAATCGATTAGTCCCGATTGGCTTTAGGCCATTATTTAATATTTCGTTGATACAGATTTCACGCACTAATATCGCCACTGCAAAGGCAATTACCAAGGATTGGCCACTAGAGGCGCTGTTAGTCTACGCGACTAAAATTCTTTAATGAATGTAATTCCTCTATTTATAATTTATTAAAAGTTATCACATCAATGATTTATTAATTTGATTAATACAGATTATGCTACTGCAAATATGTCATAGACTAAAACCATAATCTAGATAGACGTCTATATTGCTTTCGTCCGCGCACTCCTAGGTGTCGCTAGACGTTTCAAAATCTACGTTACACGCCATATGTATATATGTAGAAATGATTCAGGCGCTTGAGAATCATTCCATATCGATATACGTCTGTCTATGTTATAATAATTTTACAAGCTTTTGTATCTATGAAAGTTTGGGTGTAATTTTGTAAGTTAAATTTGACCAACTTCCCGATTCCCGATTAGGCTGAAATTTTGCACGCGTATGTATATCACGTGACAATGCAATAATATTATGCCATGGAGCTGATCTGAACTCCTGTACTAAACAAGATAGACCCATAGTGTTTGAGCTCGTTTTACTTGACTTGGCTAGCACTCTGCTGCTACATAATATCCTCGATCTCAAAAGCTTGTATATAAAAACCTTTTTTTAAAAGATTATTCTTTCCTTCTTTAATTTACAATCCTACTTTAATAACTTTTGGTGCTGTTTTTAATATCTTCCCACTTGCTACCATGGCGTCGCGTAAACTGGCCACTGTTCAACGGACACTTCGATACACTGAGACGGGGCTTCTCACTTCTACCTTCCATAATTACGATGAAAGATTAATATTGAAGGTGCTGTCTGGATAGAGTTCAGTGTCTCGTTCGCGTATTACCATATTTTTGAAGACATAAGTTGACAATTTATTTTCGATAAATCTGTGTTACATAGGGGACAGTGCCCATTTTGGGTCCAACATGAAATTATAATCAATAACTATTTATTGTCCACCAATGCAACACGCTTACAGACTGAAACTTTGTCTCAGCTCGGGCGGTCTTATCGTTAAAAAGCGATCTCTTCCAGTCAAGTCCAGGAATGAAATAATGCAATTATATAGTGTGTTTTTGAAGTTATACTTCTTTAGGCGCGTTAGGGAAAAATGATGAGAGTAAATTTTAACGATGCGCGCGCATTCCGTCACACGAAAAAGCTACACCATGAAGTTAGCTATAGCCAATCGATACCCTGAAGTTAGCTATAGTCAACATTTTAGTTTTGAAGTTATACTTTTACGATGCGCGCGCACACTGTCACGAAAAACCGACACCCTGAAGTTAGCTATAGTCAACCGACACCCTGAAGCCTGAAGTTAGCTATAGTCAACCGACACCCCGAAGCCTGAAGTTAGCTATAGTCAACCGACACCCTGAAATTAGCTATAGTCAACATTTAGTTTTTCTATTGCTAGTGTCGTTTTTTCTACAAACGTAGAATAAGGCGAAAGATAAAATTTTTGAAAAGATTTTTATCTTGATACGCCAAAGAAGTATAACTTCTAACGCGTGTACATAAGTACACACACACACACACACACACAATTTTTAATAGAGTATAGAACTTTGAAATGGAATAAAACAAAGACGAATTTTTTAAATTGACATGAAATTTATCCTGCACGGGTAGAAATATGTGGTAATGAGCGAGCGATACAGCGAACTCTATTTAAGTAATAACAATTGTCTACCAATTTTAATACATCTGGTAAGGCTGTTTGTTGAATTAGTGTCTTTGTATGCTATTGGGGGCCGTCCAGAAATTATGTCACACGAATGTAACGATTTTTGATGTGACCCTGTCACAGCTGGTCACGATCATTGTGACTCCGTCCCTGGTGCAATATGACATATTTTATCTCATATTTAGAACAGTAGTTGCGTAATTCATTTCCATTGAAATTATATTTTTAATAATTTAAACACTATGCTCGTACATATAGAGTTGGAAATATTTTGAAGTTTTTCTTGATTAGTTTGATTTCGTGTTTTAAAGCTTATAATAATATATAAGATATTGAGATGTGACGTCACGAAATTTAGGATCACCTCTTGTCACACAATGTCACACATCGTCACACCCCCTTAACGTGTGACGTAATTTGGGGACGACTCCCTTGCGGCGAATTAAACAACAAACAAGTGGAGTTTTTGGCGGGAACCACTGCAAGGTGACGACGTTGTGCTGTGCAGTTTTATTCTCTAAAAATGTATTATATTACTTTAAAATCAAATAATAGTTGTAGAGTATTATTGATAGTTTTAGAATAATAATTATGTCGTTTAGTGAGAGATGTGAACTGTGTAGTCGAATGTGGCCTTTAGAGTTGTCACAACACCTCTATTGTTTGGCGTTAGTCGAAGACCTACATTCGGATGAGCTATACTGAAAATCTTATATATCAGACAAGGCTGTATGGACTAAATTCCTCTGCTTGCCGTTGTGGTGAGTAAAATAACACAATAAACAAGTATCTCAGTTGATTTGAATTCGGAACACGAACTAAAACTATAGATAGAAACCGCGCTAAAATAAAAGCTGAGTGACAGCTCTCTTATTCAAATAAAGTAATTCAATATGTATAAGCGTGAGTGAGATAACAAGCCTTTCTACCTTTCGAAGGAGTCACAAGTATAAATTATAATTTTTGAAGTTATACTTCTTTAGGCGCGTTAGGGAAAAATGATGAGAGTAAATTTTTACGATGCGCGCGCACACCGTCACACGAAAAACCTACACCATGAAGTTAGCTATAGTCAACATTTTAGTTTTGAAGTTATACTTTTACGATGCGCACGCACACTGTCACACGAAAAACCTACACCATGAAGTTAGCTATAGTCAACATTTTAGTTTTGAAGTTATACTTTTACGATGCGCGCGCACACCGTCACACGAAAAACCTACACCATGAAGTTAGCTATAGTCAAGATTTTAGTTTTGAAGTTATACGATGCGCGCGCACACCGTCACGAAAAACCGACACCCTGAAGTTAGCTATAGTCAACATTTTAGTTTTTCTATTGTTAGGGTCGTTTTTTCTACAAACGTAGAATAAGGCAAAAGAATAGAGAATAAGGCCTCAGCCCTGGTGTTAGAGACGACTATTGGCGACGGGACCCACATTCCATTACGGGGGCCATCTGCCTGTGTGCCAGTTTCGCTACGGCAGTATACCCATCCCTTTCCAACGCCGTAAGTAAGAATATATTTTAGTCATTTTAAACGCGGTTTCTATAGCTTTAGTATTAGTTTTGCGGATTTGACTGTCAACTATCCAATTATTAAATTTCAATTAATTGTTATTTTTTTTAATTAAATAAATGATGGTTTTATTTTAAAACGGTGTCTCGTGTAAGGGCTACAAATGTTTATGTATGTCGTATGATTGAAAGAAGTTGCGTCATCGTGTAACGCGTTGTAAATAATAAATTTTGATTTGTACAAAGCGTTAGTGCTGTTTCATTTATCAAACCCTCCCCTCCCTCCTTTATTTGGTATTACTGATATTAATAAACACAACAAAAACCAAAACCGATTTCTAACATTAACATTTTTAATATGATAAAACGTGTAAATAATGATTTAAAAATAAATTATGTACAGGGTGGCGCAATAGAACGTGCATATTGCATCATCCTTTTTCGCGGGGTAGAAAGCGCGCGGGCGGGGGGAGCCTGCATCGTTGGGTAGGCGGGCTCATGGAGTTTTAGTCACTATGAGTCACTTCGACGGGAAGCGTCGCGCATTTTGCGTGCGCGCATTTTACGAGAACTCTCGTTCATACATCGTTACTAGGCGTTTATATTGTTCTGAATATGGACTACGGCAAATTAGTGAAGCTCCGAGTGCTAATTTAATTAAAATATGGGTACAGCGTTTTGAAGAGACTGGTTCAACGTTTAAACCACAAGCAAAAGGTCGTCCAAGAACATCTAGGACCGACGACAATATTGAGAGAGTTATGCAGTCTGTACGAGGAGATCCACAAATGTCTACTCGCAAGAGATCGTCTGTCTTACACTTATCGCGACGAAGTTTGCAACGAATTAGCTCTAGAAATAAGTTATTTTATACATGTTAGTTTTTGTTAGTCTGTTTTTTTAAACGAAGTTTATATTTTTTATTTGTTACTTTTTAGTGTCTAGCTATATATGGGTGAACTTACGAATGGTGCCGCGCTTCTTAAAAAATATAGGTCCCAAGAAACGAGAACAAAAAAATGTTCGTAAAATGAAAACTACTGGGCCAAAATATGTCAAATTTTTAGGGGACTACATGGCAGCTATTCCGCGTCGAACAAAAAAAGAATCACGTAAATCGGATCATAAATCACGGAGTAATCGGCGAACATACATAAAAAAAAGCAACAAGAAAAAAAAAGTTCCCGACAAATTGAGAACCTCCTCCTTTTTTCGGAGTCGGTTAAAAATTGGTTTCTTTACCTACACCTAGTAACACACGAGATCATGGCCAAACGAACCTATACGAAAGAAAGAAAAAACGTTTATTTGGTCTTCATATAGCGATGAATTGTATGATGTATACCAAAAACAAGTTTCGCGGTGGTGCCAAATAGGTGCAGTTCAGCATGTGCTAGGCAGAGTACCTGACGCTGCTTTTCTACTGCACCCTAGGACGGACGAATGTTGCACTATAAAACAAGGTCAAACCTAAGTTTCTTTCATTAATTATCAAAAAGAGAGACAGAAATATGTCCCTACAAACCGCAAGAGTTAACTTGAGACTGCTCGGTTACGAAAGCGCGAGGTGACTGACGCGTCGATGGCGGAGGTCGAGAGGGGTGTGCGCATTCCGCTCAGGCCTCAAGTTAACTCTTGCGGATAGTACATACAAATGTACGTGTTAGGGATTACAAACATCTCTTGACATGAAGTTAAAAAATAAACAAAAATTTGAAAAAATCTGTATAACCTCTTCAAAAGCTTGGTCTCGTTAAGTCGACGCAAATATAATTTCGTGGCTCTCAAATTCGATAATTTCCGCCCATTTCTAAGTAGTGTGATATTTAACTTCAGGTTTGCAAAAAACATGCACAAATTACTGGCCAAATTGTTAGTTTTTTTATTTTATTTAGGTTTATGGCTTGGCAGCTAGGCCTTTAAGCCAGATCTTAGTTTATAATATACATTTAGTTTCTTCATTTTCTTAAGCCTATGTGTAGCACAGCTGAACTGTAGGTAATCAGCTAGTGCCATTCAACGGAGTTTTTGTGACAACTCAAAAGGCCATATTTGAATATACAGTTCACATTTCTCACAAAATACATAATCACTACTCAAAAACTATCAATATCCTACAACTATTGTTCATTTTAGAGTAATTATACACATTTTTATAAAATAAAACTGCACAGCACAACATCTCCTTTCAGTTCCCGCCAAAAACTCCCCCAAATTGTTAGACATTAAGGTCTTACTTATAAAAATCTCGTTAAGAAAGGTTTAGCCGTCCTTTAAATAAGAGATTCTTAAGCCCCTAATCAATGAATATCTTTTTTTCACTTATAAACGTATATTACCTGTTGCTTACCGCAGAGGAGCACAGAGAAACGAAATTTGAATGATTGACGTAGCGCTGTACCCAAAATATTCGACTAAAGAACGGAAAAGAGCGAAATTCTTGTCAGTACTACGTTTTTTAGTCTGTATCCAGTGACTTTGTTGACGTTGACACTAACAACTGACAGCTGAGTTGTTTATGTTTGTCGTGTGTAAATAGAAAATAATAGAAATTGATAAAATAATCTCTAAATACATCACAGCGGAACGCCATGTGAAAAGAATACAAAAAAACTTGAGTGAAAAGCAAGTGTAAGCGTTATAGGGCATAGCATACGTAGCATCCTCCATCCTCCAGCACAATATGTAAAATAACTATATTAATCCTTATTTTTCTTTGAATACTCTTCTAACAAGAGCCTAATGCACGCTAACATAATATTTTATGCTTTTTTAGCTAATTCTCGAAATGCTGGTACATGAGTGTGCTGATATTATTGAAAAAGAAACGAGCACAAACGCGTATGTCGCCAAAAAGCTCGCTTGGCTAATATGAAAAACAAGGCTAACAATCTGAGTTGGCATTTAAAAGAGCGAGAACAATGACTGGTGGAGGAGATTTTCCGCCTAGGTAGCCGGCCTGTTGAAGTTCAGATTTTTATGGAGACCATATCCCATGAGTTTACTGTGGATTCCAACAATTTTGAAAGTGATATTATTCATATTAAACAGGTAACTACAAGTTTTTATTTAGTACATTCAAAAACAAAGAGTCACTGTCTCTATGATATATATTTTCGAATCGCTTTCGTTTTTATTGCCACACAAAGCCATAGTAGATTAATGGATAGTACATAGGGGGATACATGGCCATACGGGCCATTTAAATAAAAAGGTTAGTTCATGTGTCCTAAACGCAGTGCTCAGGTTCGAATCCTGATTGGAGAGCATACATCACTCAGGTGATTAACAGTGGAGGAAAACATTGAGATGATTCCTGCAAGTCTGTAAAACCAATGTGTTAAACCCTTCCCTTTCCAACCAATGTGTTAAAGCCCAATATTGGTATGTTTATAGGTTGTTATAATTATGGCTTTTGTTTTCACAGACATAAGGGATACTAATGCAAGGGAAGCCATGAACAAGCATTGTTCGTGTTAGCCAAAGCAGCACAGGAAGAAGGAATGAAGTGTAAAAGAGAAGCCCTTGGGTGCAAGATGAGGTGTGATAAGAGTTGCATGAAAAGCGATTGAAAATAATGTCTCTGGAAGAAGATTACTGGCTATAAAAATTATAAAAAATACATAATTGTGTATAATTTATTATTAAAATTGTGCATTTAAATTTTTTGAGGTGTTTTAATTGTTAAAAATGTTCCTTTTTATTTGTTCTACATGGTCATCAATAATATCAATAATCTGAGCTGCAAGTAATGGCAGCCCTCAGATATTTGGGCCGCCATGAGGTTGGTAATTTGCTTAGGTTTAGTGGTTTCTGTAGAATTCATATTGTAATAGACTGCACTCAATAAAATTAAGGAAGGTCAGTGATAATGTTGATCAGTATCATGTCATAGAAAGGGCTATTCTTTATCTTCTCCATTATACCCAAATAAGAATAAAATTAAATCATTATTAAAATCTTCATACAGGCACTTCAGGTTGAAGATTTTCTCTATCTGAAAACAAACAAGAAATCAGTAATAAGGCAAATATTAGTAAGATATAGGACTAGAGTAACTATTAGTCAGATATAGGAACTGGCGAAAGGTCATATTTTATTATTGACATATGAAAAAATATTAAGTTAATATGAATATGCACCTTGTTCTTCATTCAGCTCGATCACTAAATTGTGCAATACTGTACAAGCAATAATAGTTGCCTGTATTGAGGTGTATGAGCCTATCATGGCTTCTAATAATATTCAGAACCATTGTTTCCATACACCAAAACATCTTTGAATAACATTACAAGTTTGGATATGACAGTGATTGTAACGCTGCTCTTCTGCAGTGTGGGGCCTCAGCAGTGGTGTTACAAGGTGAGAAGTCCTTGTATAACAACATCACCAATTAGCCGTTCAACAAACTCATTTGCTTCAAATTTCCTCTTGACTGAGCGTTCTCAGTATATCCTTGCATCATGTGTGCTGACTCTACAATGAACACAATGTCACAATTTTCGCAAAAATCCGCGTTTCAAACGACCTATGTGTTTTGAATAAGATTACATTGACTTCTGTTAAATTTGATGGCATTTTTATGTACCGCCAACTTTTCGAAGCGAACGCGATTGCTACCTTACTCCGTATGTGTACCTCGGGTATCCACTTGCAGATCAGCTCTTATTATTTCTATTACTTTGCACATATTCGTCTTACTGAATCTGTATCATAGTCTGAACCCATCATCTGTTAAATCATGCAACGGATTGAAACGAGCTCTGTATGTCTTTCGCCGTCTTCTTGTCGCAGCAAAAGTATGCAGCTCCTCGATATCATGTATAAATTATAAAATCGTAGAGATTGTCGAATTCCATGTTTTACACCAAGAAACAAGACAAAGAAAACAACAACACACACCAGTATTAACACAGCTGACTGAGAGAGTACTAATAGTCCAAGAAATAGCCACAAGAGACAATAGCGCTAGTGTCGGTAAAGGGTACAATAATGAAGTTATTGAATTATGTGCCGAGTGAAAATATGTAATATTGTGGCGACCTAGGGTAGAACTTTCTGGCAGTGTAAGCCGTTCTCAAGACTTTTAGAAAAAGGTAGAAGATTTTCGAAGGAAAACACAACAATTTAGAACGGAATAGATGATGAGCGAAAGTTGTAGAATAGAAGGTTTGGGAAGGAAAAGACAGAGATAGATAGATAGGAAGTTAAAGATAAAGATAGTTTAGAAAGGGATAGATAGTAAATAAAACAATAATGAAAAGAACATTGAAAGTATGGGTTCTAGAAGATTCTTGCGGATATATAACCAGCGTAAGGCGCGCCTACCGGTAGTTCAAAGAGTTCAATTGAAGACAGTGAAGCGACAAATGCGATATGAAAGAGTTGGAAAAGAAGTTTAATAGAAGACTGACAAGTTTAGTGGTGAATTTTGTGAAAAGTTAAGTGGACAGTTCAGTGAAGGAGGAGTGTAGCGTAGTTTAAGAGAAGATCCAGAAGCGAGCTACATGGGGTAAATTCGAATGTGGGCACTGCAGCAGCAGAAAGTGGTCTACGCAATATCGGCGACGGTATTGTGAGTAAGACATAATTGTCGGGACAGAGCGTTGTTAGTTGTGCATGTGGGGCCAACTCTGCGAAGAGGAATCACGGCTGTGTAAGTCAATAAAAGCGTTTAGTTAAAAACTGGTGTTTCCTTCCAATCCTGCGTACTCCCGCTCGCACGTAAAAATGTTTTTTTAGTTATTTTAATTGTTATTCCTTTTTGAATACATAATACCCTAGTGATTTTACATTGTTTGCGTGTATAAAACTTTTTAGCACTTTCTTCAATAAATATCCCTTTAGCTACGGTAGGTGGCGACACCAATTCAATGCTTTTTTACTGATATATTTTTATACACAGATTCGATCCCCTTATTTCCGCACTCCGTGAGAATCAGCTGTTTCAAATGTGAATAGCCATTTTGCCTTTTAGCAGTCATTTAAACTACCTCTCGAGGTTGGTTAAATTTGACAGTTATTTGTGAGTTGCTTTACCATCTTTTATCCTTAAAAGGAGTTTATGGGTAAGATTTTCACTAATCAGCTACTAAACAGTTGCTTAAAATTTAACCAACGTTTATAAGTAAGACCAATATGTTACGCGCAATTTAATAAATCCGGTTACTATGAATAATGGCCAGTCTGTATACATAATGCCCGTATCTAGTAGGCAATATAAATTTACCTCCATTATTTATCACTTTTCCCGGTCAGTATGAATAATGACAACCTTATCTTGGGCAATATAATAAAACACAGATGAACTGAAGATTTTTGTTTATTAAATGAAGCTAGGGTATAGTTATATAGCACTTTTAGTTATTATTTGAGATATGAAGTGATTTTTGGGTGATTTTTGAAAAATAACCACGAAGCCTAAGGCAGGAGCTCCACTTCGCTTCTGTTCATAATAAATAAAAGTGCCATATAATTGTTACGAGTTACGCAGGACTCGAATCAAAATGCCGTTGGAATTACTATAGAATTTATTAGAACTATACAAACACTTATAACATGAGTACAAATATAACTAGACACTACTAGTACAAACTGCACGATTCAATAACACGCGCAAAGTCCGTCACTATATAGCTTGTCGAATGTACACACGTCTTGCTAGTATCGTAATCCTCGCTTGACTGCCCCACCCCTCCGTTCGGGCATCGTTTTATACAAACTATACAATACAAAAATCGCCGACTGGGGTTTCCGGGAAATCGTAAACTGCACACCTGGTTAATTATAGATAGATAGATAACACTTTATTGTACACCATTACAGAAAACTTACGGACTACTAGTAGGTAATAATTTAATTGTGTACAAAGGGCGGTCTTATCGCTAAATAGCGATCTCTTCCAGACAACCCGTGGCAATAATATTGTGATTGGGAGTGGCGATGGTGGTATACATAATTATTGTACGATTACATACATTTTAATAATAAATATATAACTATACTATATATACAAATATACACATAAGTTATATACATATACAAGATATTGTGATAATATGCAACTATTTAAACATAATAAACATATAAATATATGCAATATAATATCTATTAATTATAAAAAAATTACATATCATTATATTGTAGATAGAATTTTCTGACCAAGTTCTTAAATGTTGTTAGGGATTTTGCTTGTCTGACAGCAACAGGCAATGAATTCCAAAGTTGGATAGCCTTAACCGTGAAAGAATTATTGAAGAATGTTGTCTTATGGATAGGAGTAATAAGTCTATGTTGACTGGAAGGGCGTAAATTGTGAGAGCAAGAAATAAATTCGAAGCGTTCTTTAAGGTACTGTGGAGTAGTAGGGATGAATAAAATACTGTAAAGCAATGAAAGAATGTGAGTATTCCGGCGAAAACGAATTGGCAACCACTTGAGTTTTTTTCGAAATTCAGAAACGTGGTCATACTTGCGTAACCCAAATATGAACCTTATGGAAAAGTTTTGGAGGCGCTCAAGTTTATTAAGTTGTTCTTGAGTTAGATCTAGATAGCTGGCGTCGGCATAATCAAGTATAGGTAAAAGTAGCGACTCTGCAAGCTTAATTTTGGTGGCGATGGGAAGGAAGTTTTTCAGCCGCCAGAGTGACCTGGAGGAGAGAAACAACCGCCTACTTAACTCCGTTATATGGGGTCTCCAGGACAACTCACTATCAAATAAAACTCCAAGGTTTTTGACCTTATCACTGATAGGGATAATCTTTCCATCAAAAAGAAAAGTTGGCATACAGGTCCAGTCAATTTTACACAGCATCCGTGAGCTACCGATGATAATTACTTGAGTTTTCTCAGGATTCACAAGAAGTCCATTCGATTTACTCCATTGCAGTATGCGGTCAAAGTCAGAGTTTATTGCTGCGACTGCTTGATTTAGTGTAGCAACCGGTGCCTGTGTGTAAATTTGTAGATCGTCTGCATAGAGGTGATAGGATGAAGTAAGTTCATTGGAAATTGAGTTTATAAAAACAGCGAATAATAAAGGAGATAGTACGCCGCCCTGTGGAACACCGGCAGAGAGATCACACCACGACGAATAGTCGTCATCAACTCGAATGCGCTGCCGGCGTCCATACAGGTAACTATGAAACCAGTCGATAACTTCAGGAGATATGTTAATAGAGCGTAGGATGCTGAGTAACACTTCAAAGTCAACATTATTAAAAGCACTACTGAAATCGAGCAGCGATAGCACAGTTAGCAAACCATTGTCCATGCCATGCCGGATGTCATCTGTAATTTTAATGAGGGCTGTGGTGGTGCTGTGGCCAGGACGAAAACCAGACTGGTAAGGATTCAAGAGGGAATTACGGTTCAGGAAAACACTTAGCTGCTGATGAACTAAGCGTTCGAGGACTTTGGAAAGGAAAGGTAGTATGGAAATAGGACGAAATTGAGAAAAGGAAGCGGGATTTGGTTTTTTTGGAAGAGGAGTAACCTGGGCTTCCTTCCAGGTGGCTGGCAATACACAAGAGGTTATGGATGTATTAAGGATATGGGTAAGGGTAGGATTAATGACATCCAGTATGGGTAGGATCATGTTGCGACTAATGCTATCACTGCCGACAGCATTAGATGTGATGGATTGCACAGCTTTCTTAACATCACTGTCAGTAAATCGACTAAAAAGAAAAGGAGAATGCTTAGGTGTTGGCTTGGACGAGATTCTTTTCAAAGTTTCAGACTTTATTACTACATCAAAGTCAGAAGTGGTTGAGAAATGTTGATTTAAATCATCGATATTGAATTTTTGACTGACCGAGATTTCCGTTTGTTTGCCAATCCCCAACGAGCGTAAAAACTTCCATACTTTAGCTGGATTATCATTTTGAACTGATTCGTGGATATAACGGCGTTGAGCGTCCCTACACACTCTATTACAGCGATTACGTATGCTCACATAAGCGGCTTTGTTTGCTTCGGTTGGCTTCATTTTATATCTAGTTTTTGCTTTAGATTTCTTGTGCATCTGCGATTTAATATCATCGGTAAGCCACGGTGCAGGCAAATGTTTGACCTTTATACGACGTAAAGGTGCATGAATATCATACAGCTTCATCAAAGCCGCATGAAACACATGAACCTTCTCATCAATAGTAGTTGCACTGACCACCCCAGACCAGTCTATTTCCTGAGCGTCCTTTAGTAGGGCATCTAGGCTCATGCCACCAAAATTGCGCTGAAGGATGATTTTAGGTTTGGCTTTCGGCGGATGTAAGTTATATGAGAGAAAAATCATGTCATGATAGGAAAAAGCATCCGCCGAACATTGACCATAATGAGAAACGTGAGGGAGCGATGAAACCATTATTAGGTCGAGAAGAGAAGGGGATGAATTAGGGAAACGATGAGTAGCACTCAGAGGAAGAATATGTATGTTAAGAGATCTTGTTAAAGTTTCTAAAGAAGAAGAACGATGGTCTTGTTTAAGGAGACAGGTGTTGAAATCACCCATTATGACACTATGCGTATATGAAGGAGAAAACTTTTCTAGTAAAGTTTCAAAGGAGGAGAAGTAATTAATGCGAACAGACGATGCGTAAAATACTCCTAGTAAAATCTTGGTATGCGCAAGTTCTACTTCTATAAACAAATACTCGCCGTTATCCGGTGTTGGGGGTTGTGAGGATGCACTTAAAATTTTATATGCAAGATGGGAGCGCAAGTATATAGCAACGCCTCCACCACCAGTACCGATAAGGTCATTTCTGAGTAGTCGATATCCTGGCAAAGTATATGAAGTAGAGGACAGGCAAGGTTTAAGCCAGGATTCCGACACTAATACAGCGTGCAAATAATCATGACTAAACGACGCCAGCATATCGGGGAAATGAGCTGGAATACTCTGAGCATTTATGTGTGCCACATTGAAATTACGGGAAAGGCCTAAAAATTGATTTTCAATTTCTTCTTGCAGTGAAGTTACATCATGGTTGCTGCCATGTGAACTGTCAGATGACAAACAGGAATGAAAATCTGAGTCAGAATCACTATAACTCTCATAATTATCCATAGAATAAAATAAATACTTTATATAAATAAATTACAATTTCAAATATATAAATAATCAAATATATAATAATACACAAATATTGTTTATAAAATACAAATCAATCAGAATGTATCTGCCAGGTGTGCGGATGAGATAGCTGATACAAAGAGTATAACAACACAATTATAGCAAAAACAAAACGCAACAAAAGACACAGGGAAAAAATGAAATTATATGAATGACATTGACAATTATGACAGAATTACAAGAAAAAGAGAGTAGAAAAAAAAAAAAGGTAAACAAACCAACATAATTAAATTAACATAAAAATTCATAAAATCAATTACGTACGTAAAGTATAAAAGAACGAAAGTTATAAAAATAATAAGATTTTTTCATAGTTTATAAATTACACAACGAGAAATGAAGTACAGAACAATTAATAAACGGAAATGTATAAAGTGGAGCGAAATAAAACAAGCAAAAGGCTCGTTTGAGAATCGCTATTTCTTAGCTCCTGCTGTTGGACGACGAGTTTTGGGAACAACTACAGGTTCTTTGGTTACAACCTGTGCTACTCCATGATCTAAATTAGACGACGCGGGGAAGCTTTCCAGGTCGATTAACTTTTCGATGCGTTGTCGTGTACCGTCGCGGGCTAACACATAGATAGTGCCCTCCCGCGTCCAGCAATTTCTGACTCCCAAGCGCTGCCTAGCCTGGATAAAGAGTTGATGTCGTCGTTTAGTCAGAAACTCCGACATGGTAATCCCGGTGCCCTTGAGCTTAGTTTTAGCAAACCAGATTTTGCTACGATCCACTGCATCACAGAGCTTGAAAAGAATAGGTCGAGGACGCTCGGCTGGAGCTGGTGCCTTACCCATTCTGTGCGACCGGCGGATGTCGGTTTCCTTGAAGCCTTCTAACTTAAGTTTTTCACAAATGATGTTAGTAACAACAGTTGTGGTATCTTCTTGCTTATATTATTATCTTATATTATTCCTACGAACGGCCCACAAATCGACTTTGTGGGCCGTTCGTAGCACATAACAATAGGCTATTGTCTTATTGCAAATTTTAAACACGAAGTAAGCAAAAGAAATGCGGGAAGCGTAATAAACCAGGTGCGCATTTCTTTGTCGGTATGTAACACCTCACCCTTAAATGAATTAAACTTACATAATTCTTACAAGTCGTGGTAGCGTAATGGCTAGCGCACGCGCCACTAGATCGAAGGGCGCGGGTTCGATCCTGACCAGAACGCATGCACCTCTTAGTCAGTTTTCTGATCTAATGTGCATATTGTTACAATTGCCACGTGCTAATAACGGTGAAGGACAACATCGTGATGCAACCTGCACATCGAGATAACTGATGTGTCAAACCTGCCAAGCCGCCTTGGACAAGCGTGACGGGTATACTGTCCGTTGCCCCCTATAATGGGAGGCCCGAACCCAGCAGTGGGACATTTATGGGCTGATATTATTTATTATATTATTTAATTCTTATAGGAAGGTAACCGAATTCATCACATTGTCCGGCTAGAAGTAGGAAAGTACTCTTACTGTACCAAATGATAAATTCAAGTTATATCAAACCATAATTTTAGTGCGCCACGGGCCGTCGGGCATTATTAATATGGGCCGACCAAAGTAATTAATTTATCAACTTGACCGACGCTCTTGGTCATTATTCATAATGATCGGTCCATATTAATAATGCCCGATCAATCAAATTGCCCGTCAGATATAGATTCTTTTCTTTTCCACCTGCCTCTTCATGCTTTGACATTAGCAAAATCAGTGCCATTTGCCTTGAAGCCAAATACATTTATAGAAAAAGACGATGTGCGTCTTGGGACGCCCGACAGAAGTGATAACTTAGCCTGCCTACCGCTGTCGTATGCGTGAGAGAAAGGGAAGCCAGACAGACTAGCATCGTAACGCGTTACGTAACGAAGCGATTTACCCTCCCTTAAGAAGTTATCACTTCAAAAAACTAGTGTTACGACCGCCGCGCGTCTGGATTAACGCGATCACCGAATTACCAGAGTTTAGATAATCGAGGCTCTTATGCATAAAGTATAACATATTATTTATTAAATTGCAACTCAGGATGATGCACCCTCATATGCAATTTTAAACTAGTCGTTTGTACAAAAGCTTTTCCGCACTCCTTACAAACGCATCTTTTGTCATTGGTGTGTATCCGAACGTGAATATCCAAATTTTTCTTCCTCTGAAATGACTTCATGCATATACCACATTGGAACGGCCTCGAATCATCATGTCTTACCATATGTCTTTTTAAAGATTCTCTACTGTACGCTTTGAACGCGCAAACTTCACACTGAAGCGGCTTATTCCGATAATGAACATTCGACTTATGATACTGAAGTTTGCTGCTGAAGGTAAATATTTTATCACATAAATCGCATTCAAATTTATATAATTTCGAATCGTGGACTTGTGTCATGTGTTTTCGCTTCAAATACCAACTACCCAATACCTCAGGACATTTGGGGCACTTAAATCTCTTATGTTCTTTATCATAGTGTGCTTTGTAAGCGTTATAACCTGAAAATTGTTTATTGCATATATTACATTTATTTGATGTTAAATGTACGTTCCTTACATGGCCATCTACGTTGGATTTAGCTACAAATCCCTGTCCGCAAATCTCGCAGACATAACAAAGCGATTTATTATGGTATTTATGTGCGTGTTTCAGTAAAGAACTAAAGCATATGAAGCTCTGACCGCATTCGCGGCAATCGTTGCTTGTTAATTTGAAAGCGAAAATCCAGTTCGCAACTTCGGGGTTGAATTCTAAACTGTGGACTTTAGCAGCGTGAGTTAAAAAGTCGTCGAACTTCTCGAAGTGTTCCAAGCATCTGAAAAATAATGTTATTTATTTATTTCACACAACAGAATACAACCATAAATACATCTATTTATTAACACAATTTTAGAATCTAAGTCATATTTTTGTTTGTGTTGTTGCACACATTGTATGTAATTATATATGTTTAATTATACTACTAAATAAAAAATACGTATTTTTCATGAATTTTGATTGTAAAACAATAATAATTTAATGCTTATCACAAGTTTAAAGGAAGACGGTGATGTATTGTTGATTGTTTTTTTAACGCAGGGAAATTTCTTTTCATGCTGGTACCCGGTGCGTCGGATCTCACTCTTCTGGGACCCCTCCCAGATCCGACGCACTACCCAGTAAACCTAACCTGTATCCTGACGATTGCACCTTGTTAGAACGCCACGAGTTCTTCTAGAACAGGTTTATTGTTGGCTTTTTTTAAGACGGGGGAAATGCTATTTACGCACATACTGGGTCCTTTGCAAGGGATTAGACCGTTATCAATTATGGAGGCATTCCACTATGGGCAATCCAAACAGTAATTGATCGGCTTATGTGGAGACTCGAACCATACCTAGCTAATACCCACTAAAATCACCCTCCTCCGATGCCCCGCGCTTATGGCAGGAAAGGTATGAGACTTAGAACGTAGTTACGCCCACAACGATCCTAGCGCAAAAGTGCCTGAGAAAGCCCCTGGAAGAGCTAACTCACTTCGACGACAGGGGTGAAGACTCCTCTGCTCCCTTGACGCGAGAGGGGCCCTGAAACGGTATTATTCAGGGAGGGAAAACATACGCATATCTGCGCCTCCGAGCTCCCGGCTGACGCCGGCGCATGGATACGCGCAATTCTATTTCTTTCTATTCTTTCATTCACCGGCCTCCTTTAGAGACATCACTGTCTCACAGAAGTTAGCCGCTCCCACCAGGCTGCGCACTCGACTAGCGTATGAAACACCGTGTCAAGCGCGCCACACTGGTGGCATTGGGGTGAAGGCTGACAGCCCGCAATCTGAAGGTCAGAGTCTCACGTTTCCACGAGAGCAGCAGCTGCGGTCGAGTCGCTCCCACCGTATCAACGCCGGCCACAGGGTTTTCCCAACTCTAGCGACCGATATTAGCAGAACCGCGCTGGGCGGAGCAGAGCTCGACGC
This sequence comes from Dendrolimus pini, assembly GCA_949752895.1. NCBI lineage: Eukaryota > Metazoa > Arthropoda > Insecta > Lepidoptera > Lasiocampidae > Dendrolimus > Dendrolimus pini. The sequence goes on from OX457153.1 coordinate 6,238,639, forward strand.
TGGCGGTCGTGTCGGAAGGGAGGGGTGTTTGGGGAGGAGGTTTGGTAGGAAGGGGAAAGAATACAAGGATTTGGAGTGGATAGGTTAGGTTAGTTGGGACACCACTGTCACGGAGTGAAGGGGGGAACGTGACAGTGGCCGCTCGGCGCCCCGGGGACGCATCTCCTTGTACCGCTTCCTGAACGGAGACGAGTCCAGGGCAGCAACCCCTGTGGACTGTTGGCCTGCTTTAACTAGTGACGATCTTGTAAATAACAAATTTACGATTGTATAGCTATCCCTTTCTAACACGTTTTCAACGCAACAAGTGAAAGTAGTTCGGCTATATTTTTCGCGATTCTGATACGGTTTCTGTAGCTTTAGTTATTGATTTCCGGATAAAATCTTATATAAAAACAATGTACCTACCTTTTGCATCTAATTTCAGTGATATCCAACTTAATTTTAGCATTCCCAAGCAGGCTTTTGTATGTTGACGTGATTTTAATATCGGAATGCTCCGCTTTCATGTGCTCTCTCAACAACGTCGCCTCGTAGAATGGGCAGTTACAGTAAAAGCACATGAAAGTAGAAGCCCATCTAAATGGACATACGGTTGAATTTTCAATAACAACTGTCAGGAATTTGATCAGTTCGTACTTTCTGTGTGAATCTTTCGCTTTTAAGTTGTAGTTCTGTTGTTCTATTTCTTTACAAATAAAATCTGTAACAATATAATATATTTAAGCATCTGCTTTTTAGGATTCAATATTCATTTAGGCGGTCTGTGTATAGATAAGTAGGGTGGCGCATAAAAAAAAACAAATTCTTGAGACCAGTTTATCGCTTGACAGTTCTTACAAAACTAACTTAATTAGAATTAAAATTATACTAACATTATTATAACTTAATACTAATTATTCGCTGATACGATGACTAGAATTCGCGTAGTCAGCAGTTTGATGGGCAGCGGTGTGTCCACCGTTTGCCTAACTTAATGCAGGGCGAAATGTATCGAAAAATTACCATAAAACTGAAAATTAAAAAATTTAAGTACAAAATGATTTTGGTAACTTTTACAAAAAAATGTTTTTGTTTAATATGTCAAAATTACCCAAGTACAAAATCTAGTCTATCTTTCCTGAACAGTTATAACGGTCGCCTCATACTAAAATGTGCGACGCTCTTCAGGAACTAAGTGAGCTGAGTTTAGACTTGCAAAGTCGTGTTATAAACATTATGAGTGCTATTCAGAAAATTGAAAATGCGTTTCAAATATTTGGACGAACAATAACTGAACCTGGTACGTGCTATGAAAAGACTTTGGAAGCGGTGAATATACTGTCATTTTTGGAATGGAGCTAGAAACAAAAAATAATATGGCTCCTCTTCACAATCGGCCACGATCGTTACTCGTTGATTGTCTGTCATCGGCAAGGTAATCCTCACGATCGTCGTACAAGCATCCACACGATCGTGCGTGTGCGCACGTACACGCAACTACACGCGAATTATCTTTGAGGCGTGCCCGAAAAACCGACAAGCCACCGATCGCCGCGATCACGATGGCGATTGAGGACGATGATGGGCGACTACAGACGAGTAGCCCTCTACACCAGAGTTCCCCAAACTTTTTTGTGTCGTAGACCCCTTGCCATGTTTTTCCGTGTTGGATAGACCCCCCCTACTTACCTGATATTGATTTCCTGTACATTTCTAACTGTAGTGAAGTTAGTGTTAAAAACTTAAAGTAAAATCACATGTTAATTTATACATTTATTAATTGAATTTAAATTAAAAATACTCAAAATAAAATTTTGTATCTGTTATGTAAAATATACGTAACAATAAATAAACATAAAATAAACTATAAATAAAATAACATAAGCAATAAGTCAATATTTTTAGTGAGAAGGATGAACCTGATGCTTTAATAATAAATTATCCACATTTGGCGTCAATTTTGTAAGGGTTAATCTTAAATCTCCTCGGCTAATGATGTCCAGTCTGTTTCTTTTTTTTGTTAGGAGATTGGTAACAGCGCTGAACCCCCTTTCCACTAGGTATGACGATGGAAAGGAAATTAAAAATTTCCTCGCTATATTCCATAATACGGGATAAGTAACGGGTATGTTGTTTTGCAGCCAGAATTGCTGATATCCGTTTTTAAACTGAACCTTAAGTTCTTCGTTTGTACTTAGTTCAGTCAGTTTCTCTTGTATTATGATATTCGTTTCTTCTATGTCACCATATGGATTAATTATCCACGGTAGTATTACCATAGTCAAAATATCCTCAAACCTAGATTCAAAATCTGAATAGAGGGCATTTAAATGTTGAACGTAAGTTGAAACATCGTCTTCCTGGCAGCTTGTCTGTGACAAATTGGGGAACTGAGAAAATTCGCCCCGTCCAATATTTTGCTTCATTAGTTTAACTCTGGCAAGAAACGCTGATAAGATGGACTTTGTTTTAACCAAATTTAAACTGTCGCCTTGTAATTGCAAATTAACCATATTAAATTTTGTAAACAAATCTGTTAAATAGGCGATGTCTGTTTTCGTCTTCATTTAATTTTCTTTTAAAATTTTATCTTTAGTATCCAGAAATTCTAAAGTAGTCTCAAAAAGTGCAAAAAATCTTGTCAAACATAAGCCTTTCGACAGCCAGCGTACTTCAGTGTGAAGGAGTAATTGATGAAAGTGTTCGTCATTTTCTTCACACAACTGCGCAAATAACCGCGTATTCAACGCGTTGCTTCGGATTCGGTTTACTGCATCAATGACTAAATGAAGTGATTCATGCAATCTAACAGTCAAATTTTTAGCAACTAAATGTTATCGATGGATGACGCAATGTATTGCTAACACCCCTGACACATTTTGTTTTAAATAGCTTATAAATCCACGATAACGTCCAACCATGGTAGGTGCTCCATCTGTAGCTACTGATATAATATTTGATAAAGGAATTGCTTTTTCAATGAAGTAATCCTTCAAAACATGAAATATTGATTCACCTTTAGTGTCGGCTATCAAAGTTCTTGCGAAGAGCAGTTCTTCCTAGATTTCTTGATCATAATAAAACGAACATATGCCAATAATAATGCTGCATTATCAGGTAAAGTTGACTCGTCCAGTTGTATAGAGAAATGGGTCGTTTGCAAATAATTACATAAGAAGCTTTCAATATCAGAACTCATTTCATCAATACGTCTTTCAACAGTATTGTTGCTTAAGGGAATTCTTTTAATGATATCAGATGCAGGTTTGTGTAAAACAGTTTTTAAAACCTCTTCAACGGCTGGCAAAATTAACTTCTCTCCGATAGTATGCGGTTTTCCGGATTTTGCTATAAGTAACGAGATATTGTAAGACGGCCCGCAAACCATCATCATTTCTTTGTGACGTCGAAGCGAACATTCTGTCCAGTGTAGGTCTCTTCTGAAGTTTATCTTTGAGTGTTTGAAAGTATTTCAAATCTTTCTATGTTTTATCAGGGTGGCATCATCTCAGATGATCTTGCAGTTTAGATGGTTTCATAGCGTCATTGCCCAAAACTTTGTTGCATAAAAGGCACATAGGTGATTGTTTGTCCGGCAATGATGGAATGAAGCCAAATTTCAAATAATCAACACTGTACTGTCTACATTTCTTTTTAGTTTCGGACATGGCATCAGTCATCTGTGGGCAAAATTAAATTATTTAAATAAGACAGAAAATCCAGCAGCTGTATATTAAAAATATTTTTTTGATTTTTCCGAAAACATTCCATAATTCGAACATCTTCTTGCAACAATTAGCTCGAATTACAAAGATTGCACTGTAATTATAATACCGATTGCTAAAACTTTCAAAAAGAAACTATTGAGGAGTACTCGTGTAATTTTGCATGATTGAATATTAAACTACTAATAACTAAAGTCATGATTGGCGTAATTTATCTATCTTTGCTAACTACGAGTACAAAACTAAAATTTAATAAAAAATAATGTACTTACTTTTCTCCAGCACTCTCAAACAAAATAACACTGACTCACTAAAATTTGTGTGATATACTATCTGTTTATATTTTTTAAAATATTTTCTTAGCACTTTGCTTTTCAAGATTCAGGAAACGAATAAAAGTATTTGTCTCACATTCGTATTTATAGAGTGACGAATTGAACAAGTCAGTGCAAGGTAGTGAAGCTCTGAGACTGCGACTCTCAGGTTTTTACAAGTTCAAAATGTATTGCGACCACAAAGCGAATACCAACATCCTACAACTTACACAATTTTATAAACATATATAATAATTTTTTTACTTCATAGGTATTTTTATAAATAATGTATATATTTTGATATTATAAGATAGTATGATGTAAGTAAATAGGTACTATCACTATCGTGGACCCCCATTTTCATTTCATGGACCCCCAAATATTTTTTTTCGCTGATGTAGACCCCTTGCAGGTTGTCATAGACCCCTAGGGGTCGATATAGACCATTTTGGGAATCACTGCTCTACACGATCGTTCTCGCGTGTAATCGTCTGTGATCGCCGATTGTGAAGAGGAGGCAATAGACTTACACAACTTTCGAGAATTAGTGTGCCCCCAAAATGGCCTGTGTGTATGTTTTAGAATAGAATAGAATAGAATATACTTTATTGTACAAAGATGCTACATAAATTCAAGAACATTAAATAAAAGTACAATCGGCGGTGTTATCTGCGATGGCGATTTCTTCCAGACAACCTTTGGATGGAGTATAGGAAGGACAACAAAAGTCGGTAGTTGCTAAACCAGCACTCGTACAATAATTTCGTTTATTAATTAAAAAAAAAAAAAAAAGTAATATATAATTATGATATATACTAAAATAAATACACATATTATATTATTATGTGTATATTCGTCATTTGCTTAAATATTCGATCAGAAATTAATATTAAGAAAAACTTTTGTTAAACTTATTTACCTAAATGCTGCATAAACGAACAAATAAGTTTGAAGTATATCAAACCTATCATTTTTGTACATTTCATATACTAAAACAGCTTCTCGTAGGAGTTTCCTGTGTAGAAGACATCTCACGACAAAATTAAAATAAAATTGACATAATAATTACTCCTATTCATAATACAATGTTTTTCAATGTCCAACTTTGGAATACATTGCTTGTTGCAAATCAAAATCTCTAATAACATTTAACAACATTGTCAGGAAATACTATCTGCAATATAATGATATATAATTTTATATATCATTATATTGCAGATAGTAGATAGTATATTAGTAGATATTATATTGCATATATCCATTTTATCACCATATCTTGTATATATATCTTAAGTGTATATTTCTATACATAGTATAAGTATATATTAAGTATTAAAATGTAAGTAATCGTACAATAAATATGTACACCACCATCGCCACTCCTAATTTGCAATATTCTTGCCACGGGTTGTCTGGAAGAGATCGCTTTTTAGCGATAAAACCGCCCTTTGTATACAATTAGAATAATACTAATTCGTAAGTTTCCTGTAATGATGTACAATAAAGGGTTATCTATCTATCTATAATTATTCTTTATAATTTTATGCTGGGGACGCCCCTGCGGTAATGGTAAATATATAGGCTGTTTTATGATGATGTGGTGATGGTTGTAATGTGTTACTTGTGATGCGATATTGTTTTTAATTATTAATAATAATAATTAATGGCGTTACTTTTAACGCTATAAACATGACACATTTGGCCACAGTCACTCACACTTTGGCCAGGTGGTAGGGCATTTGCCCTATTGAATGGCTTCCACCTCTAGTCTAGAGTATGCCGCCATAACAACTTTAGAGTTGTGTTACGGTATCAGTGGCCAGGTTACAGTTTCTCCTTCAAGGCCGGCAGCACATTGACAGGACAGGAGACAAACAGACATATTTTATATCCCCAAATTAAGCAAGTTACGCTTGTGTTATGGGTAATATGCACCGGACTACTCCGGGGCCGATCCCACACACCCAGACCATAGTAAATAACGGAGAAAATGCGTTTCCGAAATTTACTATACTAGGAATCGAACCCAGAGCCTCTGGGTTGAAATAAGGTAGGCCGGCAAAGGCTTAGCCCACTCAACCACAGAGTCCGTCAATAGCTGGCTTTTATATTTTTAAATTTCTCAAATATTGAACTTTAAACATAAAAATTATATGGCCCAGGTGAGGCCGCATATGGAGTACTACTCACACCTTTGGGCTGGAGCACCTACCTACTAACTTAATCCCCTGGACTGTATTCAATGTGGAGCCGTTCGCGTTGTTGATGATCCCATACTCAGACTGTCTAGATACGCTTCGCCTTAGGAGAGGCTTCGCGTCTTTCTGCGTATTCTACTGACTGTATAACGGGGAGTGTTCCGAAGAACTGTTTAGAATGGTCCCTTCGTCCTCTTTCTACTATCGCACCGCTCGCCATCGGTTGGGAGTTTATCCCTACTTCCTCGAGCCGCTTCACTTATGTACGCAATGGTTCTGTACAATGTTTTTTCTTCCGTACCGTGGGCATTTGGAATGAACTCCCAGCCGAGGTTCTCCCACAGCGCTGCGCTACATACAATATGGAGTTTTTCAAAAAGGGTGTCATAAAATTTCTTCCAGGCCGGCAGCGCGTTGGCACCATCTCTTGTGTTGCAAACGTGCATAGGCGACGGTAATCGCTTTCCATCAGGTGGGCTATATCTGCTGTACTCCAGCTATTAAAAATAACAGAGTGCCTCCAGAAACTTTTATGTGAAAACATTTCCAACTTTAAACATTTCTAGTTCTATTCACTACTTTTCAGTCAGGTCTTAGGTTTATTCAGATACAACTTAAGAAGTATTGTACAAAATCTTCCAGCGCCATGAATACTTGAAAATTGAAGAAAGAAAAAATATTTATTTAGGACAAGATACAAAGTCTTACATGATAATATATCGTTACATGCCGGCGAAGGTAAAGGAACACCTGCCTGTCGTAAAGCACAGTTTATTTCCTTCCCGAATTTAGGAATTCTTTTGTTTACTTTGTGTTTAGAATTTGTTTTTCTACTTGTTTTATGCCCGTGTAGTGTCGAACTAATCCTTATTGTTATTGTTTTCGACTTTGTTGGCCGTTCGCAGGTGTGCAAATTAGATTTTCTTGGAAGAACCCATCCTACGCAATCGAAAGTGTATTGTATAGTTTACTATAAAACAATGCCCGAACGGAGGGGTGCGGCAGTCAAGCGACTATTACGATACTAGCAAGACGTGGGTAGTACATTCGAAGAGCGATATAGTGACGGACATTGCGCGTGTTATCGAATCGTGCAGTGTTACTGGTTGTATCCAGTTATATTTGTATCTGTTTTATACGTGTTTGTACAGTTCCAATAAACTCTATAGTAATTCCAACGGCATTTTAATTCGAGTCCTGTAGCTCGTAACAATATCTTACAATAATTGTTGCGGACAGAGAGCACCCCCCTGACCCGCCCGCCGGAGCACACCTACTCTCCGCGCCCCGCATACCGCCGGCGCCCTCAGAGGGCACGATTAGCACTTAGGCGTCGGGCGGGATGCGGGACTTAAGGAGCGACCCTGGCAGGCGAAACTCTCTCTGCTACTTTACACTTCACCTCTCAGCATCGCTCTTATGTATCTTGTAAATAATTACGCTCTGTACTACTTTATGTATTCTTTTAATTCAACAATAATTATACAGTCCAATAAAATCGAGTTTGATTTCCAAATTAATAAAGAAGCAACTACCACCAATAGTTTTTTGGTACTTCGCCGCCGGATAGAAGAATCGCAAAGAAGAAACGAGCAGTGTCTTTTGCTCCATCGAAACCTCAAGAAAGAAGAAAGACCAACTCTATACGGTCTCGTAGCGGTACCCTAAAGAAGAAAGAAGATCATTATAGAAGATCATCGTGGGCAGCCCGGACTACGTACCAGGAGACCAAGAGTTCCTGCCGGACTACGTACCAGGAGACCAAGAGTTCCTGCCGGACCACGTGCCAGGAGACCAAGAGTTCCTGCCCCGGACGCCGAGGCTACGCGTCTGCAGGATCAAGACCGGAAGAAAGAATAACGTTACTTCGTACCGTGACCAAGTGACTGTCCACCTAACGGTGCCAAATGGTCAGTTCACAAGGTCGTAGACGGTGCGCTGTTTCCAGTTAGGTCGGTCTAAGGTCTCAGTGTTTAGTGTAGTGAATTAGGATCGGTTATACACACACACATATACACACACAGGTCAGGGTAATCGGTCATACGTGTTAGGCTAAGGCAAGGACCGAAGATGCCGAACACTAGGAGCAAGACCGCCGAAGACAGAGTGCAGAGAGCGTATCAAGAGACCCCCGCGTCGCCGTCCGTGCATATATCCGCGTCCGCGTCCGCGCCGAACGTATCGCGACCCGCGTCGCCCGGAGTGCAACAGACTACGACCGCGCAAATACACGCCGCGACTCGTACAGGACGCCGATCGCGATCGCCGTCCGTCCGATCACACCGCTCGCAGCTAAGCGCCGCCACTTTGGTGAGGCAAGTGGAACTGGAAGCAGAAGAACAAATCGCCGCTATCCGACGAGAAGAGCTCCAGTTACAAGTGGCACTGATCAAGAAGAGGGTCGCTGCGAATATAGCCGCCCTCAAGGAGCAGACAGAAGGAAACAGCGTGTGCGAAGACGATGGGGTGGAAACAGATAGAAATATCACAGAGTGGTTGAAGAACACCCGCATACGGGGGGAGTCGCCGAGCGCAGGTGACGGGGCCGAGCTTGGAACGAGAGAAGCCGGACCGCGACCACCGTTAAACGTTGCGGGAAGAGCGAGGGAAGTGTATCCAATGGGGCGCGACCGGTCTGCGGAAACGAACGACCAGACCGCTCGCGTGACGTTCAGAACGCCGCGCAACGCAAGATCACCGACGCCGACCAGATCCAGGGATCGTGGAATCGACCGCCTAGCCGACGTGTTGGAACGCATGACTCGCAACAGGCCGACACCGCGACAGTGCCAGGAGCTGCCTACCTTTAGCGGGGCCCCGGGAGAGTGGCTGCCGTTCAAAGCTGCCATGCGGGAGTCGACGAGCGTACACTGATTCTCACCTGCGGAGAACTTAGGCCGCCTACGCACTTGCCTTAAAGGCGAAGCAAGAGAGTGCGTGACAGCCCTGCTGTATACCGCCGTGGATCCTGCGATCATCATGAAGACACTGGAGCGCTGCTACGGACGTCCAGAGATCATAATCAGTCGTGCATTGGAAGATATCAAGAAGTTGCCACGATCGGGTTCGTCTGCCAGCGAACTCAACAGCCTAGCCACCAAGTTGCAGAATATAGTGACGGTTATCTCGTGCGTCGACAACAAGGGGTATCTACTTAACCCTATGTTGACACGACAGGTCGTCGAGAAGCTCAGCCCGCATCTACGAACGAAATGGTGCGACTTTGCAGACGAATTCTCGAGCCGAGACGAGCCGGAGATTATGACACTATCGAAGTTTCTAACGGGCGAAGCAGACAGAGCAATGAAGTATTCTTTCATGACGTCATCACTGCCTACGACGAGTGTAAACGTCACGAAAGAAAATAAAGTGAAGCCGCCGCGGATGAACGAGCGTCGTCGCGTGTATACTACAACGGAAGCCAAGATCGTGTGCTACTGTTGTGGAGCTGACCACCAGACAACGCAGTGCGGCAAGCTGGCTTCGATGTCGTTGCCAGCCAGATGGGAGTGGGCCAAGGAAACGAGAATATGTTTTTTGTGCCTACTAAGTAAACACAGACGGTTCCGTTGCAAGGCGAGAAAGTGCGGTGTGAACGAATGCCGCGAGCCGCATCACGCACTTCTACACCAGCGGAGGGAAACCGAAGCCGTCAGTGGACCGATCGACCGAGTGGAGTCGGTCAATCAACCGGCCGACAGAGAGGAGTCGGTCATGACGGCGTCGGCGCACAATTCTAACACCGAGAGCAGAGTGTTATTGAAAGTGTGTCCGATTACCGTCAAGGGGCTTAACGGAGAGGAAGTGAGTACATACGCGCTGCTGGATGAGGGGTCCACGATCACGCTCATCGACGAGGAGATAGCCGGGATGCTGGGGGCAGATGGCCCGAGGCGGCCACTGAACATCCACGGTATCACGTCGAGCCAGCGGGAAGCAGAGAGTAGGGTGGTGAGCGTCGCGGTGCGCGGAAGAGCGCAACCGCACTACCATCCTATCAAGGCGCGCACTGTGAAGAAACTCGCACTGGGAACTCACTCCGTTAAGTCTGAAGTGGTACGACAGTTACGTCATTTGAAGACGCTCCATGTAGACGACGTGTGTTTTACGAACGCCAAGCCACGCGTACTAATTGGAGCTGACAACTGGCATCTGATCGTCACTAGAAAACTGTTGGCAGGAAAGAAGAGCCAACCAGCCGCTTCCCTGACCCTCTTGGGGTGGACCATACACGGGAGCGCACCCCGAGGCCTAGTAACGCAGGCGAACGACACCGTATTACACGTTCGAACGTGGCAAGATAAAGAGCCGCGGGAAAAGGACGAATTGTTCGAAATAGTGAAGTCTCATTTCGATATCGACGCACTCGGCATATCAAACAGAGTGAAACCTGTAGCTGAAGAACAACGGGCGCTGAAGATATTTTCAGAAACCGTTAAGAAAATCAACGGCCGTTTCGAAGTCGGACTGCCCTGGCGAAACGATGACGTCACCATGCCACCGAGCTATGACATGGCGGTGCGTCGCCTGCGCGGGATCGAGCGCAAAATGGACAAATCGCCGCAGTTTAAACAAGCTTACACAGCCCAGGTCGACAGGCTATTAGCAAAAGGATACGCCGAGCCTTGCGAACGAAGCCACGAAGGAAACCAACGCATGTGGTACATGCCTCACTTCGCCGTTACGAACCCGAATAAGCCTGACAAAGTGAGACTGGTATTCGACGCCGCCGCCCGTTCAAACGGGGTGTGCATGAACGATGCGTTACTGGATGGGCCAGACTTGCTACGGGCCTTATACGGAATCCTGTTCAGATTCCGAGAGGGGAAGATCGCCGTGACAGCTGACATACGTGACATGTTTCTACAAGTGAAGATAAGGAAAGAAGACAGAGCGGCGCAGCACTTTTTATGGCGCGGTGACGACCGCCATAACCCGCCTCGGCGCTACGTTATGACGTCTATGATATTCGGAGCACGAAGCTCGCCATTCCTCGCACATAGCGTAAGAGACAGGAATGCGAGTGATCATAAGGAAACCCACCCACGGGCGTATCACTCGATCACGGAAAACCACTACATGGACGACTGGGTACAAAGCTTCGAAACGGAAACGGAAGCGGCCGAGGCGATAGCGGAAGTGCGAGAAGTGCACAGGAAGGCCGGCTTCGAGCTCGCGGGATGGGATACGAATCGCGAGCGCCTTATGGAAGACATCCCGGATGAAGAGAGAGCCCGACAGCCCAAAGAGCTGGGTGCTAGCGCGCATCCCTACGGGAAGACATTGGGTGTGTTATGGATGCCGGAAGCGGATGAACTCGCGTTTAACACCGCCATGCCAAGAGTTCCAGAAAGCATAAAACAAGGCACGCAAACACCCACGAAAAGGGAGGCCCTGGGCATGGTCATGTCACTTTTCGACCCACTCGGCCTGCTCAGTCCGTACACTATAAGGGCGAAAATCGTGCTACAAAAGCTCTGGAGGCTCAAGCTGGGCTGGGATGACCCCTTGCCAACGGAAGAGGCAAGGGAATTTGAAGAATGGATCCGTGACTTGAACTCTATAAAAGAGTTAAGATTACCACGGTGCTATGGATGGGATAAAGACGTCGTAAACATACAATTACACGTCTTCACGGACGCCAGCGAGCAGGCCTACGCAGCAGCGGCTTACTGGCGCTTTGAGTGGCGTAACGGGAGCGTCGGCGTCATTTTAATCGCAGGAAAAGCGAAAGTGGCCCCTATGAAGGCGCAGAGCATCCCACGAATGGAGCTACAGGCCGCGCTAATAGGAGCCAGGTTAGCGGCGGAAATAAAAAAGGAACATAGTTTCAAGCCGTATGACGTCATCTTTTGGAGCGACTCGAAGACCGTTCTCCACTGGATAAGAAACGACTCGGCGCGATATACCCCATACGTTGCGCACAGACTGAGCGAAATCGGCGAAATAACCGAGTCTGAGCAATGGCGGTGGGTGCCGACAAGTTACAACGTCGCCGACGACGCAACCAGGATTAACGTCTCGAGTATGAAAACGGACGACCGCTGGTTTAAAGGCCCGGAATTTCTTCGTGGGCCCCCGACGAAATGGCCGAAGGAAGAGCCGACGGAAACCGAAGATGACGAAGTCGTGGTGAATTACGCGACAAATGAAAAGCCACTTGTTGACGTCACAAGATTTTCGTCATACGGAAAATTACTACGAGCGACCGCCTACGCACTCGCCTTTATCGACAAGTGCCGACGGAGGACTCGCACTATGGAAACGCGACACATAGAGCAAGCTGAACGTTTACTCATTCGTCAAGCGCAACAGGATAGCTTCCCGAAGGATTACGAGCGCTTGAAGAAAGGAGAACGCGTGTCACGTGACAGCCGGCTTTATAAGCTCGACCCCGAATACGGGGGGGACGGGGTAATAAGGTTAAACGGCAGGATGAATGCGGCCACCCTGCGCGAGCTTACTGGAAACCCACCGATCTTAGACGGGTCGCATCACCTCACCCGGCTGATCATCAGGGGCGAACATGAACAGCATCATCATATAGGAAGAGAACACGTCGTAAACAACGTGCGGCAAAAGTACTGGGTGTTACGAGTGCGGCCTACTGTGCGAAACATCTTGCGGCAGTGTACAATCTGTCGGTTGAAGAAAACCGCGCCGACCGTACCGGTGAAAGGAAACCTGCCAAAGGATCGTCTAGCTGCCTACGCACGGCCCTTTACAAATTGCGGAATCGACTGTTTTGGCCCGATGTGGGTGACCATTGGACGCCGGAGAGAAAAACGATGGGGAATGCTGTTTACATGTATGGTGACTCGTGCCATCCATATGGAACTTATAGCGAGCCTTAGCACAGACTCGGCTATCATGGCCCTAAGAAGGATGGGAGCACGACGCGGCTGGCCACAAGTGATATGGTCTGATAATGCAACGAATTTCCATGGAGCGGATGCAGAATTACTAACGGCGTACGCAAAGTGGAAGAAAGAGATGCCAGATCACGTGAGAGGGAGACAACTAGCGTGGCGTTTCATCGATCCCGGCGCACCAAACCAGGGGGGAGCTTGGGAGCGGTTAATTCGGTCGGTGAAGACGGCACTCCACGCAACGTTGGCGGAACAAGCTCCCCGGGAAGAAACACTTACGACTGTCATCACGGAAATAGAACACACAGTAAACTCGCGCCCGCTGACTCACGTGTCGGTGAGCCCTGAAGACGCGCTTATCCCGAACCACTTCCTAATCGGGTCGGCGGTAGGCTTGCCAATCACGGGAACGAACGAGCTAGCAAACAAGAAGACATGGATCGCAACCCAAGCTTTAGCGGACATGTTCTGGACTCGTTGGCTACGCGAGTATTTACCGACATTGACACCGAGGGACGACGTACGACGATGTGATGAAGAAAACATACGCGTTGGAGACGTCGTTATCATCGTGGACGGTCTGTTGCCACGTAACGTATGGCCCCGGGGTCAAATCGAGCGCACTTATCGCGGACAGGACAACGTAATACGGAGCGCGGACGTGCGAACGCGGGGAGGCATCTTCAGGAGACCAGTAAGGAGGCTCATCGTCCTGACGAGAAGAGATAGCTCCGAGGATCTGCGCCGGGGGGAGGATGTTGCGGACAGAGAGCACCCCCCTGACCCGCCCGCCGGAGCACACCTACTCTCCGCGCCCCGCATACCGCCGGCGCCCTCAGAGGGCACGATTAGCACTTAGACGTCGGGCGGGATGCGGGACTTAAGGAGCGACCCTGGCAGGCGAAATTCTCTCTGCTACTTTACACTTCACCTCTCAGCATCGCTCTTATGTATCTTGTAAATAATTACGCTCTGTACTACTTTATGTATTCTTTTAATTCAACAATAATTATACAGTCCAATAAAATCGAGTTTGATTTCCAAATTAATAAAGAAGCAACTACCACCAATAATAATAATTAATTGTGGTGTCCTAAAAAGGCTCTTGCTCGGCGCTAGTTTCACAACCAGCGCTGATCTTCCGCAAGTACCTCTAAGTGATGCCACGGCTTAGCTCCACAAAGCAAATTAAAACAATAAATATTCGTTATAAAATTATGCAAAATAATTACTAGTGTATATGAATTATATAATAGTGTATTACGATATGCTGATTGTCTTTCAAATAAAACTATTTAATTCTTTCTATATATATTTATTATTAATAGTAGCGTGTAGTATATGCAAAAATTTAATACTAATAGCTGAAATCTAGCATAATTAATATATAAGCATAAAAACATACACATTATGGGCCTTACTTAAAGTAATCTCGTTGAGAAAGGATTAGCCATCTCTTAAGTAAGTTATCTAACATTACCCTAGTGATCTTATAAATAGAATTTTCTTTAAAAAATAGCCCATTAGCTACGGTAGCGCCACCAATTTAATGTTGTTTTACTGATACCTTTATACACAGATTCGGCCCCCTTATCCCTTGTACTCGGTGACAATCAGCTGTTTCAAATGAAAATTGCCATCTTGCCTCTTAGCAGTCTTTTAAACTACCTCTCGATGTTGGTTATTTTTGACAGTTATTTATGAGTTAACTTTACCACCTCTTATACGTCACATTTGAAAAGTCAAATTTTTTTTTTACTTTGTAACGTTCTACCAGCCAGTATTTGTTTGTCACTAATGATAGTAATTATTTGGCTCAAATTTATGTAAATTTAATAATAATTTATTTAAAAGAAATTTTTATGTATAAAATAATGTTACAAAATTATTGATATTTTTTAATTACTATTTATGCCGCGAATTAACACTGGCTGTAAAAAAGTTAGGACACAAGTTGCATGTACGAGTATTATCTATGGTTCGCATCATAGATGATACATGGTTCGCATAGTTTGTAATTTTTTGACAGCAGGGAAAATCATGCCCCAGAGACGAAGTGCTGTTATCATCCCTGTGATCAGGCAACTCCAAGCGTACTTTCAGAATATGAAAAATGATAAATAATATTGCTACCTATCTTTATATATATAATTCTTCTGTACGTGTTGACAGTGAACTCCTCCTAAACGGCTGGATTTGAATTAATGTTTTTGTGTGTGTTCAAGTGGATTCGAGGATGCTTTAGATTCACAAATAAGCCCGGCAGATGGCGCTGCAGTCGGGTTCTAAATTTTATTTCTTCAGGGCAGGACTACGTCTGCCGGGACAGCTAGTTTAAGAAAATTAGTCGAGTAATTTTGAAAATTAGCAGATTAGTCATGGCATGCAGCACTAAAACTGTTGCGGACAGAGAGCACACCCCTGATATGCCCGTCGGAGCACACCTCTTTCCACGCCCCGCATTCCGCCGACGCCCATAACTCGCACAGTTAACAGATAGACGTCTGTAAAGCTAGAAAGGTCAAGTCAGCAGAATCACTCGTTTTATATATCAAAATTTAGTGCTAATTTAGTGCTGATAACAGATATTTGGTGCTGTGATAGGTGGACTAAAAATGAGAACACTGCTAACTTTCCATTAAGCTAGCAGTGTACTATTCGTGACCGCGCTATGATACAGTTGGAGCGAGAGGCACATCAGCTAATAATTTATTGCTCAATTAGTGCTGCCCGTACAAGCAAACAGATTCATCAATTTTTTTTTTTCAATTTTTAACTATAGATTACTGCTATGTCAGCAGCTCTATGATTAGCTCTATGATTGCTCGTGTCGTTATGTCAACGACACGAGCAATCATATAGAGCTAAAAGATGACTTTAAAATCGGTATTGGTGAAATTGAAAAGAGTTACTAATTAGTGCTCAATTAATGCTGCCAGTACAGCAGAAGATTTTTGAAAAATATTTTTTTTAAATTTTTTTTCAAATCAACTACTGCTAGTATAACGACTCCAGCAGTCTCAATAGCGAGGAGAAGACTCTAAAACGGAAACTAATGGATTTAAAAGACGTCACCATTTAGTGCTCAATTAGTGCTGCCAGTACAGCAAAACATTTTTGAAAAATATTTTTTTTTTGGCCCGCAGACTGGCCTACCATGCCGCAGACGGAGCCAACGCGAAGCCCGCGATGGCCACCGAATGCTGCTGATTGGCCAACGCGAGCCGCCGACATACCCCTTATGTGTCTGGCGGCTCCCGTACCCTATCACCGGCGGGTAGTTGCCCCCCGCGAATATGGACCAGGGCAAAGAGTCCAGACACGAAGCCCCATACCGGCTCTGCCATCATCAGGCAGAGACGATAACCCTTGATAGTTGACCGGTAATGCTCACTTACATATTACACTTAATGGCACTTAATCGCACTACTCTGCCATTCAGCATTAAATTCTCTGTAACTCGTCTATGTATAGTTTTAATTTAATTGTAAATAACGAAATAATAAGTCTTATAGTCCACATCGAGTTTTATTTGGAAGAAGCAACTGCCAACAATAAAAACTAAGACGGCATGAGCGTTATCCAGGTGCACGAGGTGTCCCTCTCATCGATTGCCATGTCGCGTACTATTCTGGGCTACAAATTCGATGATTATAGATCTTGATGGATAGTTCGTGTGCTGCCTTTCTGATGCACAGTTAACGAATGTTTCCTCAGCGTCTTCTTCGTCTTGAACGCCTTATCACAGATCAAGCATTTGAAGTTCCTCTCGTCGCTGTGTATATGCAAATGTCCATCCAATGCGCTCCACTGTACAAAAGCTCTACCGCACATTTTACACACGTATCTTCTTTCGTCTGTATGAATTCGTACATGGAGTTTCAAGGCTGGTTTTCGAGTAAACTTTTTATGACACGTGTCACACTCGAAAGGTTTATCACCAGCGTGCCTAACCTTATGTAGATTCAAGTTCCTGGTATCAAAGAACGTCATGCCACAAACTTCGCAAGTCACGTTCTTCTGTTTCAAATGCACTTTCTTATAATGATATGATAGGGTTAGTTTCTTTTTGAACACCATTGAACATCTGTCGCATTTGTGGGTAGGATGTATTTGTAGACTATGAATTTGATTTATATGACGGTCTCTCTGACTCGCTTTTTTGAAAATTTTATTGCAATACTGACAACTATAACTTACGTTATGTTTTAATTTAACATGTCTGTCTCTGCGATGAATGTTAATGAATTTTCTATCGCAATACTCACATTTGCAATTACCAAAGGAATGAGAATTGATTGTATGCCTCACTAAATCTTGAGTAGTTGCAAAACTTTCTCCACATGCCTCGCAAAACAAGTTGCATTTCAAATGCTCTCTGTGAATATGCAGTAGTAAGGTGCCGAATATTTTGAAAAGCTTCTCACAAATTAGACATTTGAAATCACTATCAGTCAATTTGAAACAAATTGTACTATCTGCTGCTTTTCTATTTATTTCAACATCATGTTTCTTTTCTAGATGAGTTAACAGATCTTTGAAATGTAAATGTTCCGAACAAATCTTACATGCCAGGTCGGTTACATCTATTTTGATAATTGGTTCATCAAATGCGTCTATAGCGTCAAGGTCTGCACTTGTATGACTTTGTGAATGATTAATCAATTCTGCAGCATGTTGGAATACAGTTTCGCAAAAGAAACATTTGTGATAATTGCCGTGCCGCTCGAAAGGTACCGCTGTGGTGTGTTCTAATATAACTTTAAGAGCATCTCGAAGATGTTTTATCTTCAGCGATTCTTCAGCATTCGCTATGGCTCTTGGTCCTGAAAGTTGAAAAGTATCTTCTTATTCATTTCTCACTATGATTATCACTTTCGTATTTATTATTTTTACTTCTGTTATGTCTTGTTTGTTTTTGCTCTTAATACTACATCACAACGGGAATTTCATCATGGTTTAGTTTTCATCAAAGATCAATCAATCAAACAACATCTTTATTTGCAAGAATGTAGTTTATACAGGTGCTATACAATTGTAAATGCACAGCACCACATAGTGGTGTATATAATGAATTAAATATATAAATATTCTAATTCAAAAAAGTCAATTTCTGGTAATAGATAAGCAATTAATGTCAAGAGAAAAAATAACAATTAGATCACTAAGATTTTCCACATAGATAATAACGACACGCACTTTTTTTAAGAAATTCATCTACAATATAGAAACATTCCTTGATCAGCCTCTTTTATAAGACTACAGTGAATTTCCTTCAGGGTACGTTTATAATATTATTTGGTAGTTATAAATAAGAGGCGTGGCACTGACCGGCGATTATCCCTGTCTACACCATATAATAATGCACCCAAGGACGATCCCCGATCAGTTTAGGAATATTGTGAGAAATATGAACAAAACACCGGGCTATTGGAGTAAACTGCTATTGGGACTAGGAGTACTTGGGAATATGGGGACTAATGCGACTACCCGTCGCAAGGTTTGGGAACATGGAAAAATGGGCAGACAATGCCATAGAAAACGGGGTCAACATGGGCAACATGGGCGTGAGTGGCTAAGGGGCTTAGGGTTTTAGGGGCTGCAGGTTCACCGAAGCTACGTCCGACGTTATGCCATTTATCACTTCCATCCCTGGAGCTTGATTCTCAGCATTAGCGATCTCCACTCCGTGCCGGCTGGCTAAGCACGGAGGCGGGTCTGAGGTGTCGCTACTCAGGCTAAGGCTAAGGCTTCGGCACAAAACCCCCCTGCGGGTTAATAATTAGTGTTTTTTATTATTATAAAAACTGCTTCATTACTAGCTGAATACACAGTCTGGAGGCTTATATAAATGCAACAAGTAAAAGCTTTATTTTTATTAATAGCTTGAGAGACAGATGTTCAAAACACCATAAAAATGAAATCAACAAGTAGTTATAAGTAAGTATTTATTATTGTAGCTATAAGCGTCATAATTATATGAGAACAGATACATAATTCCTTAACAAATACTATAATATTTTTGCATGACGTTCTTAGGATCATTAAAAATTTCATGAAAATCCTTGATATGTTGATTTACGCACAAGTTACAAATAAATTCACTCTCTTCGTTATGCTTTTTCATATAAATTGATAACCTTCCTTCGTCGAAACGTTAGAGAGCGTACAAAAGGCGTATTTCATTGCATTCCTAAAGATACTTTACATGCCTCATCATTAAGCTTTCGTAATGAAAATTTACATTCAGTACGTCCTACTCTTTCATTCTTTACTCAACTAAAATTAGTTTTGTATCGCGTTCTTAGGGTCATTAGTCTTTTCGTGCAAATTCTTGATGTGTTGATTTAAATTTTTCTTAGTCTTAAATGCTTTATCGCACAAATTACAACTAAACTCTCTTTCGTCGCTATGCTTCTTCATATGTACCGAGAGTCGCCCCTTTCCAAACGCTTGGAAACCGCACAAGGGGCAAATTTCATTGCGTTCCCGGAGATGACTCTCCCTAACATGCCTCATCATCGAGCTTCGGAAAACAAAAGATAAGTCACACTCAGTACATTTCACCTTTTCTTTCCTCTTATGCACTTCCAGCATATGTCTAGAGCGTTTGTAGTGGCTCGGGAACATGTCGTCGCAGTAGAAACACTTATACCTCTTGTTGTGGAACCGCTCCATATGTGTCCTCATCCGGGTAAAGCTCTCGACATTAACACCGCACACTCTGCATATCACAGACTTCTTATCATGAACTGTTTTGTTGTGCTTCTTTAATTCTATACTATTCTTAAAATATTTACCGCATGTTTCGCAAAGAGCTTCTGAATTACCTTTATGGCACCTTTTTGTATGCATTAACATATGCCCGAAAGTTCGAAATGATTGTCGGCACTCTAAACAATCTACTGTGTCTAAATTCAATCGGAATGTTGCAAATGTTTTAACTTCTTTATTGTATTGTATTTTGTGCTCTCCTATCAAGTGGTCTATCAATGCATCTATATCCGTGTGCTTTGTTAGACATAGCTTGCAAGTAATATTTGTTATGTCGACGTAAACGGCTGGATCCCAATAGTTTTGCATGATCTTCGTTATATTGTCACCAAGGGCGTGTTGCTCTTGATGGGATTTTAAATCTTTCGTGTCCGCAAACATGTCATAGCAAAAGAAGCATCTGTAAACGTTTTTTAGCCATCGGAATGGCATTAGCGTTGAGTTCTTCAACACAGCTATAGCGTTAGCTCTCAATATTGTAATTTTTGATGTTTGCGCTGATTTAATTACTGTTTTAAGCGGCCTCTTGTATTTATCTTCAAATACAGCGTCTTCTGTTTTCATAGGCCTCTTTATTTGCGGTTGTATCCTGTCTGAAAGTAAAATTTTTCTTCTTAGTTGCTTGTTATTTTCAGTATTCGATATATTAGATATAGAAATTTCTGTTATATTCTCTTGCTAAATACTAAAAAATAAGAAGCTTCGTGGCTAGATATTAAGTAGCGCACCCTATTTTTTTCTTAACTCATTAAGCCTTTTTACCTAACAATTTTAGTTTATAACAATATATACATTCATTACGGGGTTGTCAAATCAAATAGCGTTATATTCTCATTTATTTAGAAAACATGCGAAACACAGAATTATATAAATTTGTCATGCGCTCATGAACAATACGTATTTTTAATCCAGGTAAAATCAGCAGTACGTAATTTTATATGTTATAAAATGTTCATTTCCACATTTAGTTCGGCCAAACCTAGAACGTTTTTATTTCACTCACACTCGTGCATATATAATACAACCTTTACATGAATAAGAGACGTTACTCAACTTTTACTTTAGCACGTTCTACATATTTTAAGTCAATGCCCAACGTAGTTATCATAAGGCATTATTGGTTGCGATACATTCTTGTGCATCCTCGCAAAATGTGCACGCATAATCTTCTTAGTCGTAAATGCTTTATCACATCCCTCGCACTTAAAATTCTTTTCCCCACTATGTTTAAACATGTGATTCTTCAGCCGATTGCTGTTGAAAGCTTTCCAGCCACAAACACCGCACACGTAGTTCCTAACTTTCAAATGCGTATCTCTCACGTGTGCCATCATCATGCTCCTAAACACAAACGTCTTTGGACAGTGCAGGCATTTGATCTCTTGCCTGTTCTTATGCTCGGCAGCCATGTGCCTCGATCGCTTATAGTGGCTCTGAAACATCTCCGGACATATCAAACACTTAAACTTCTTGTCTATATCATGGAGATTCTTCTGATGTGTTTTTAACTTAGAACGTGTTTCGAACTTCTCTCCACACTCCGTACATAACAATCCAGAGTTCTCATGAACCGTTTTGAAGTGTAGTTTTAAAAGATTTGCATCTTTACAATGTTGTCCACAAACGTCGCATAGAATTGGGGCTGGCCCTTTATGCTCTTTATTCGTATGAAGCAAAAGTGGACCGAAAGTATAAAACTTTGCTCCGCAACTGACACAGCTCACGCCTGTATTATCTAATCTAAAAGCCAGTAAACAGTTATACTCTTTATTATAAGAGATTCCATGTTTACACACCAAATGATCAATGAGGTCGTAAATATCTGTAATATTTACTGAACATAGTTTACAAGAGATATTCGAAACATCCACGTAAACTGTTGTTTCCCAATAATTGTTAACTGTTTGGACGATAATTTCATCTCCTTCATGTTTTTGCTGATGATTCTTTAATTCAGCAGCTTCTTGAAATATATCATAACAGTAGAAACATCTATATGAGCTCTTTAACCACCTAAACGGCATGACTGTTGAATTTTTCAGTACTGCGACAATGTTATTGCGCAATTTAAACCGCTTCTCCTTAGCAGCCGGTTTGCGCGACGGCTGGGTTCCTATATTCTCCTCGATTAAAGTCCCGTCTTTTATACTCAGTCTTTGTCTTTTCTGACCACCTCTAGGTTCTCCTGAAAGGAAAACATTTTCTTTTTAATGTTCTTCTATTACTAGAGGTAGCCAGATATTTTCATGCACATGGTGTAATTTATTAAGAAATTTTGATTATACATTTTATATGTTCATGCTTATAGGAACTCTAACGAAATGCTTATATGAAATAAACTCTTTGTTGTTTTCATTATATACTAGCTGTCCCGACAGACGTCGTCTTGACCGGAAAACTTCAATCGCTATACCAACAGCAGCGCCACCTACCGGGTCCAATTGTGAACCAGCTCAGAAACCTTCTTTGGCTCATGCAAAACGACTTTACTAAAGATCATCACATGATCAAATGTATAGTTTACGATTCTACTATAAAGGACATACAGACAAACATTCATTTATATAACTAGCTGTCCCGGCAGACGTCGTCCTGCCCGGAAAAGCTTCAATCGATATGCCGACAGCAGCGCCACCTACGGGGTCAAATTGTGAACCAACTCAGAAACCTTCTTTGGCTCATCACATGATCAAATGTATAGTTTACGATTCTATCAAGGACACACCGACAAACCTTTTTATATATCAAGAAGAAGAAAATTAGCTGTACCCAGCAGACGTTGCCCTGTCCTTAAAATAAAAACCTACAACCCGATTGCAGCGCAATTAACAGGGACCAATTGTTTATCTAAATTCTAAACCATTCTTAAATCCACTTGAACAAACACAAAAAAGCATCAAAATTAGTCCCGCCGACAGTGAATCTAAACCATCCCGGGACCCACTTGAACACACACAATAAATAATTTCATGTAAATCCTGGAACCCGATTGCAGCGCCACCTACTTGGTTCAAATTTGTATCTAAACCAACCCGGGACCCACTTAAACAAACACAAAAATAATTCACTTAAATCCTGGAAACCGATTGCAGCGCCATGTGCGTGGTTCAAATTTGAATCTAAGCCATCCCGGTACCAACTTGAAAATACACGAAAATAATTCACCTAAATCCTAGAACCCGATTGCAGCGCTACCTCCCGGGACCAATTGTTTATCTAAATCTAAACCATTCTCTAATCCACTTGAACACACACAAAAATCATTAGGAGGAGTTTAGTGGAGCCACCTACCGGGTCCAATTGTTAATGTAAGCTATCCCGGAATCCACTTGAATACACACAAAAAATGTCATCAAAATCAGTTCAATCGTTTAGGAAGAGTTCAGTGATATACACATGAACAGAAAAATGTTATATACAAAGATGTTTGGACCAGAAACCCTTTCGGGCATTTTCAGAGCACTTTACCAAAGTTCTATCACAATCTGATCAATGGTTTAAGGACGCGTATTGGACAAACATTAAATTTCATTTATAAGATTTTTTCTTAATATTGTAGTATCATAAAAAATCTAGGAATAATAAATAATAACCTCACGTATCTAGACAGTGTCATAGGTGTGGTATTTCGCTTTTAAGTGTTATTATTTAAAATATGTTTTAGATAAAATAGATCAAAATTTGAAGGAATTTATAATGACTTTCAATTTTTGACTAGTTGGTTTAAAAATATGTTTAAATAATAAAACGTCACCAAGCGAGAGAAGAATTACTTAAGTTATCAAACTAGTAATATAAGATTCAGAATCTTTTCAGATTCACATTTTTATTGCGCGATTATTATTTCTTGTAGAGTTTTCCATAATTTTTCCAACGGGCAGACGCCATAGTTCCCATATTCTCAGACCACAATAGTCCTACACTGGCCGGGGTTTGTCCTTGGGTGCATTATTATATGGTGTAGGGATAATCGCCGGTCAGTGTCACGCCACATTTAGATTAAATTTGTCAAGGGGCCTCTACGTGTTGGCCTCCTAATGGCCCCATGCAAGCCCTCCAAAAGTTCAGGACGTTTTTATGGCCCGTGGTCTTTAAAGACATACACAAATAATAATAATAATAACCTGCAGTCGAATCTTGTTGTGGACTGCTGCTGACAAGAACAGCGGGATTATGTGATTGTCAGAAAGACTGCAGAATACCTTCGAACTATTGGATTGATTAGAGTCCATTTTTGTATTCATAAATAATATTTTAAGTAATTTCACATTAAAGAAGACAGGAAGAAGTTTATTGCCAACCGAATACATTTTAGTATGAATAAAAGACAAAATTAACGTCAACGCGTTATACCCATAATATGTTATTAATATTTATTGTAATAATGCAGTTCCATCTCATGCTGGCTTAAAGTATCAGCATCCAGAAACCCTTTTCTGCAGACTCTACAAACTCGCCCTGAAGCACCAGAGTGGACCTTCATGTGAGCCCGCAAATTGCTGGACCTCCTAAATTGCTTGTCGCAAACACTACACACGTAGTCTCTTACACCGGTATGCTTCCTTTTATGTAAAGTTATCATCCACTTAATCCCAGTCTCGTATTCACACCTATCGCATTTGAACTTCATCTCCGAGTGTACAGACTGCACGTGAAGCAACATAGCACCTTTGGTTGTGCAAACTTTAGGACACAGCTCGCACTTTATCCTATACTTTTCCACGTTATGGACCTTTCCCATATGGACTTTGAACTGGTAGCCACTCTCAAAGCACTCGCTACACAAATCGCATTGGAAACTCTTTGCTTTACCATGAATCCTTTCCTTATGCTTTTCCAATTTATGAACAGCGTCGAAAAGTTTTAAACATATATTGCATTTGTGGTCTTTATGAGAATTCTTCATGTGTCTCATTAGTCTCGCTTTGTTTATGAAGCTTAGACCACATTCTTGGCATATAACTGAATGGTACACATGACTCTTATGCATATGATTAATCATTGATGTAAAATTGTCGTATTTGCATTCACAAAGAACACAATCGAAGGCATCTCTATTCAATAAGAAAGGGAGGAAACATTTTTCAACATTAATATCGTATATTTCTTCATGTATAATTTGAATATGTTCAATAAGGGCATCTATATTTGATAGTGTTTCATCACACGCTTTACAAGAAACGTTTGAGACATCAACTTTTACTGGAACATCTTTGGTTATAATCTTTTTAGGTATAAAGTCTACTAGGTCAATGTTAGCGTGCTTTTTGACTGTATGTTCTTTGACGACTTCGCAATCCTTCATAGGTTTTGAGCAATAGAAACATCTAAAGCCTTTAGTTGTCCATTGGAATGGGACAACAGTTCCATATTGCAGGACGAGAAGAACGTTATGACGTATGTTCAAAAGTTGGTCCGAGCGAATTTCTTCTGTTATCTCCATCTTTCTCATCCCTGTAAAAATAGTTCTTAATATACGACCCTCTTTTAGTACAATACGGAATTAATTTCAAGATTATTTATTTACATTTTAATAAACCTATATCGTTATCCTTTAATTGTTTGCATTTTAGTTGCAGATTTTAATTAATCCAACGGGTTGGGTAGTGCTCACATGTTCACTAATTTAGTTAATTTCACTACGAAACCATAAAAAACGATTTCATCGAAAACACCTCGTATCTCAAAAATTACTCAACTGGTCTTGTTTAAACTAATTTCCTTTAAAGTTTTTTAAAGTCATGATTCTTTGAATTTTCAAAGATATTACCATTTCATATTTCAACAATTGTAAGAAAATATTTATCATTTTTAAAGTTAAAATCTTCACACCAGTCAACCTAAACAAATTAGTTTCTATTGCTGATATTAGACGGGTCAACAAACTGAAATGACACGATGGTATTCGATGATATTGAATCTTTCAAGATTATGTTTATATTGATTACTTTGGTTGATTCGTCAAAATTGAAATTTTTTAATTAGTATTTGTTTCACGGTATTACTACACATCATGTTGCTTCATATAGACCTTGTCAAACATCCATATGGATCCAGTAGTTGTCGAGTTAAATGGTCATGACGAAAACATCAGACTCGTTTTTGCCAAGTTTGCAACAGAACCTTCAGGTGTTAACCTTTTAAGAGCGAACCAATGTCACACACGGCTAATTGGGAAGCACCACAAATTTGTGGTCAAAAACCGATAACTGAAACGAACGTTGAACTGATGCTTTCTCCTTCTAACGACATAGAAATTATATTAGAATAAAAGAGACGATATAATTCTCTCGGTTTTGGCGCGGCAATGTTGATGCCAACTGGCAGCCTTGGACAAAAATAATATTAACCTTGTACCCTCAAAAAGGTAAAAATACGCAGCAAGTTTAAAATCGTAAATGTTTTATAATTTGAATCGTGACGTCAAAGTACAATTACAGATTATTAACAAAAAGAACAACTACTGCACATTTTTAGTTTAAAACATTGGAATCAATGCGTTATGACAGTGAAGAATGTTTCGTAAAATGTGAATTTAAATACAAATCGGATAGAATTATTTATTTATAATAGCATAATAACATTTAAGAGCATTATATACAGTCGATTTGCAGATCATTATAATAATAGCATGTTGACGGTGAATGGAAACATCACGATGAAACCTGTACATCGAGATAGCCCAATGTGTAAAAGCTGCTAATGCTTCTTGAACAGGCGTGGCGGATAATCGAACCAAAAACATCCATCCATCCATCCATTACAATGAATAATTATTTTGAGAATGTTTTATAGTTCTGGCTATAAGGCCCTCTGAAGCAATCTTGTCTGTAGTTTTAAATTTCAATTAGATAGATGACTCGTGTTATAACCAATTTTAAAATTACTTTCATATGAAAGACCGGGTTCTAAAATACCATACGATAATAGCAGTACATTGTTTTTCCTTAAAAGATAATTTTGGGACGTCAGACACATTATTTTTAATAACACTAATGATGTTTAAATATCGCAGTCAGTTCGATATAAAGGAATTAATTAATGAAGATGAAGAAAATGTTTTAAATCAACTATCTTAACACACTAATAACTGAAATATTGTCGAAAAATTAAAATTGATATTGTGAGAACAATCAAGGTACACTCAAAAGTCTATTAGCATATCTTTTGATAAACACTCATTCGATAATAATATCATCTCTAAATTCATCTTGTATTATTTCCATTTGTACCATATCGCTGTCGATTTCATCAATAATACTAGTCTGGTCAACTACATTGTTATGGCTGTGCCTATTCCGATAATGCATCTTCAAATTAGCTTGATGACTGAACGCTTTGTTACAAAAACCACACGGAAATTGTTTTTGCCCTGAATGCACAATCGTGTGAGAATTCAGATTGCTCTTCTTTGAAAATTTCTTTCCACATATATTACAAACGAACTTCTTATCTCCATTATGTTTAACCATGTGCAATTTCACGTCGTAAGGTCCAAAGAATTTGTCACCACAAATCTCACACTCCACGTTCTTCTCTCTTAAATGCACTCTTCTCATATGCCTCGACATTATGCTCTCTTGAGGATATATCTTCGGACAGTAAGGACATTTGATTTTCAACTCCTCAACTCCATGCCCATATGGACTTTGAACTGGTAGCCACTCTCAAAGCACTCGCTACACAAATCGCATTGGAAACTCTTTGCTTTACCATGAATCCTTTCCTTATGCTTTTCCAATTTATGAACAGCGTCGAAAAGTTTTAAACATATATTGCATTTGTGGTCTTTATGAGAATTCTTCATGTGTCTCATTAGTCTCGCTTTGTTTATGAAGCTTAGACCACATTCTTGGCATATAACTGAATGGTACACATGACTCTTATGCATATGATTAATCATTGATGTAAAATTGTCGTATTTGCATTCACAAAGAACACAATCGAAGGCATCTCTATTCAATAAGAAAGGGAGGAAACATTTTTCAACATTAATATCGTATATTTCTTCATGTATAATTTGAATATGTTCAATAAGGGCATCTATATTTGATAGTGTTTCATCACACGCTTTACAAGAAACGTTTGAGACATCAACTTTTACTGGAACATCTTTGGTTATAATCTTTTTAGGTATAAAGTCTACTAGGTCAATGTTAGCGTGCTTTTTGACTGTATGTTCTTTGACGACTTCGCAATCCTTCATAGGTTTTGAGCAATAGAAACATCTAAAGCCTTTAGTTGTCCATTGGAATGGGACAACAGTTCCATATTGCAGGACGAGAAGAACGTTATGACGTATGTTCAAAAGTTGGTCCGAGCGAATTTCTTCTGTTATCTCCATCTTTCTCATCCCTGTAAAAATAGTTCTTAATATACGACCCTCTTTTAGTACAATACGGAATTAATTTCAAGATTATTTATTTACATTTTAATAAACCTATATCGTTATCCTTTAATTGTTTGCATTTTAGTTGCAGATTTTAATTAATCCAACGGGTTGGGTAGTGCTCACATGTTCACTAATTTAGTTAATTTCACTACGAAACCATAAAAAACGATTTCATCGAAAACACCTCGTATCTCAAAAATTACTCAACTGGTCTTGTTTAAACTAATTTCCTTTAAAGTTTTTTAAAGTCATGATTCTTTGAATTTTCAAAGATATTACCATTTCATATTTCAACAATTGTAAGAAAATATTTATCATTTTTAAAGTTAAAATCTTCACACCAGTCAACCTAAACAAATTAGTTTCTATTGCTGATATTAGACGGGTCAACAAACTGAAAGGACACGATGGTATTCGATGATATTGAATCTTTCAAGATTATGTTTATATTGATTACTTTGGTTGATTCGTCAAAATTGAAATTTTTTAATTAGTATTTGTTTCACGGTATTACTACACATCATGTTGCTTCATATAGACCTTGTCAAACATCCATATGGATCCAGTAGTTGTCGAGTTAAATGGTCATGACGAAAACATCAGACTCGTTTTTGCCAAGTTTGCAACAGAACCTTCAGGTGTTAACCTTTTAAGAGCGAACCAATGTCACACACGGCTAATTGGGAAGCACCACAAATTTGTGGTCAAAAACCGATAACTGAAACGAACGTTGAACTGATGCTTTCTCCTTCTAACGACATAGAAATTATATTAGAATAAAAGAGACGATATAATTCTCTCGGTTTTGGCGCGGCAATGTTGATGCCAACTGGCAGCCTTGGACAAAAATAATATTAACCTTGTACCCTCAAAAAGGTAAAAATACGCAGCAAGTTTAAAATCGTAAATGTTTTATAATTTGAATCGTGACGTCAAAGTACAATTACAGATTATTAACAAAAAGAACAACTACTGCACATTTTTAGTTTAAAACATTGGAATCAATGCGTTATGACAGTGAAGAATGTTTCGTAAAATGTGAATTTAAATACAAATCGGATAGAATTATTTATTTATAATAGCATAATAACATTTAAGAGCATTATATACAGTCGATTTGCAGATCATTATAATAATAGCATGTTGACGGTGAATGGAAACATCACGATGAAACCTGTACATCGAGATAGCCCAATGTGTAAAAGCTGCTAATGCTTCTTGAACAGGCGTGGCGGATAATCGAACCAAAAACATCCATCCATCCATCCATTACAATGAATAATTATTTTGAGAATGTTTTATAGTTCTGGCTATAAGGCCCTCTGAAGCAATCTTGTCTGTAGTTTTAAATTTCAATTAGATAGATGACTCGTGTTATAACCAATTTTAAAATTACTTTCATATGAAAGACCGGGTTCTAAAATACCATACGATAATAGCAGTACATTGTTTTTCCTTAAAAGATAATTTTGGGACGTCAGACACATTATTTTTAATAACACTAATGATGTTTAAATATCGCAGTCAGTTCGATATAAAGGAATTAATTAATGAAGATGAAGAAAATGTTTTAAATCAACTATCTTAACACACTAATAACTGAAATATTGTCGAAAAATTAAAATTGATATTGTGAGAACAATCAAGGTACACTCAAAAGTCTATTAGCATATCTTTTGATAAACACTCATTCGATAATAATATCATCTCTAAATTCATCTTGTATTATTTCCATTTGTACCATATCGCTGTCGATTTCATCAATAATACTAGTCTGGTCAACTACATTGTTATGGCTGTGCCTATTCCGATAATGCATCTTCAAATTAGCTTGATGACTGAACGCTTTGTTACAAAAACCACACGGAAATTGTTTTTGCCCTGAATGCACAATCGTGTGAGAATTCAGATTGCTCTTCTTTGAAAATTTCTTTCCACATATATTACAAACGAACTTCTTATCTCCATTATGTTTAACCATGTGCAATTTCACGTCGTAAGGTCCAAAGAATTTGTCACCACAAATCTCACACTCCACGTTCTTCTCTCTTAAATGCACTCTTCTCATATGCCTCGACATTATGCTCTCTTGAGGATATATCTTCGGACAGTAAGGACATTTGATTTTCAACTCCTCAACTCCATGCACATTCGCCAAATGCAGCTTCTTTATGTAGGGACTCTTAAACGTCTCCGGGCAGTGAGGGCAGGTCAACAAATTCACCAGATGAATGTTTTTCTCGTGTAATATCTTCTTTGATAACGTTGCGAGACTGATTCCACAGTATTCACACGTGTATCCACCTTCTCTGTGATAGTAACGATAGTGCATCTTTAGGTGATTCTCTCCTTGGAAGCTAGTTCCACAAACATCGCATATGTAATGGTGTGAGAGATGATGTTTATTTGCATGTCGTAAAAGATACTCGAAAAACACAAATTTCATATTACAAGTTGGACAAGTCGGCTGATCTTTATCCAATTTAAATGGCAACAGACAATTCGGTACACTAACATCATACTCAGCGTCATGTGCTATGATCAAATGATGTATTAACTCTTCCAGATTTGTTACAACTTGAGGACAGAGTTTACAACTTATGTCTGTAACATCAATTTTGATTGCAGCATCTTTGTTGCGATTGTTTTTTGTCCTATCGAAGACGATAAGTTCTAGATTTGCCAATTGATGTACAGTGGCTGTGTGTTCTCGAAGAACAGTAGGGTCTTTCATAGTTTCGGTACAATAGAAACAGCGGTAACGACCTTTGTGCCACATGAATGGAGTGACGTTGCTGTATTGTAATACATATTCAACGTTTCTGCGTTTGATCAACAGTTTACGCGCTTGCTCCAATCTTTTGTACTTGTCCTCCAATGTGTTCAATTTTGACCCTGGAAAGAAAATCACTTTTAACGTTTTAGTTCTTGATTCTTTTGATTTTTGTTTCATTGTTATGTGCTTATCTCATGAATGGTCTTGTATGTTGTATTAGTTCCGTAGGGTGTTATTAGTTTTCTAGGACTCTTATTGTTTATTAGACTATCAACGAGATATTTTTATTAAATTATAGTTTCAGAGGATATCGTATTTCACCAGAAGATTGGCGGATATTAGTAAAGTTAGGACTGTACGTAAAATCGTATGAAAAGATTTGTGATGTGACAGAAGACGTATACCAGAATATATGAGTATAGAAGAAAAACACTATATGCCGAACTTACGTTCTTGAGACAAGATAATCCGTGTTAACGTTTGGTTTTACATTAAAACATCTCAAAATAAAATAAAAATTATTTCGAGAAACATTATTTTAGTAGTTAAATATCGTAAATTAGTCATATGGATTGAATGCTAAAAAGAAACAAAAGAAACGTTTTAATTTAAAATATTTTATTTCGTAAATTCCTAATAACAAAACTTAAAGACGATAACTTTTTTAAGTTTACATTCTATTTTAAAGTTATATATACGCTCAATATATTGAAAACAAAACTTGGAATAGATAAGATAAATACCTAAGTACATTTTTCTGATATTTACATATTAAAATTATCCACTAGGTTCTACTTTACGTACAAGTAAAGAGTTATATCCGAAGACTTATTCTACTACTCCTATCGGATTTTAGACCAAATCAGTAAAAAAAATTGAAGGAGTTGAATTGAAGAACAATTACACCACGCTTGCACACCGCCGACGCCTGTAGCTTGCACAGTTAGCAGTTAGCTAGACGAAGACGAGTAATGCAACTTAAAGATCTGCCTTCGAGGCTTAATATTACGTAGGTACCAATTTTTTCCCGTATTAAATTATCAAAAAACCTTATAATTGTATTTCTAAGTTACATAATAATTCATACAGTCCATTATAACAATGAAATTTTTATTTGAAGAACAAAGACATTTACCACTATTAGAGGGGTCTACATATTTTTTTGTTTTAAGAATTACGTCTTAAATATTAATAAAATATAAAAAAGCAAGGAACTTTTTGAAGTTACGTTTTTTACTGGTCTTTTGTCATTTCTAGTAATCTTCTTTGTTCGTTCTTGCAATTATTGAAAGTGAACGGGTTTTACGTGCGTGGTTGAACGTGTAGATCATTGCAATAGTGTGCCGTCCAAGCCACTTGGTGTCACGCACGCTTTTGACCTGTGTTCACCACACTCGCCTTCTTGTATTGCAAGAACGATAGTATGTGTTTATATACATACATAATTATATTATAAGCAGTCTTGCGTAATTTTGAAAGAAGAATAAAAGCCTGGAACGAGCATCTATTCGGATACAGATTATTAGTTGAGTTTAGGTCTTTTTATTACATGTAGAGTTAGTATAGTTAAGGTACCAGAAAATAAAATAGAAATAATTAAATACATTTTAAGACTGGATATTTTAAGAACACGGTTAATACTTCTAACTATAGTTCAAATATTGTTCTATTTTTTGTGTAGTATGTAAACGTATTTGTATAGAGTATAGTTTTATACTGAAATAAATTGTTAAAAATTTGGACTGACAATTTCATTGAATATGTCATCGCACTTTAGTTTAGAATTTGCAAACGTAGCTTAAATAACTATAATATTATAAAATTCTGAACATGCCGTCTCTGTACATTGAAGCTATTAAAAAAATGCCGCTGCTAGAAAAAGCTCTTTATTTGTATCTTGGTATTCAACCTTATCAAAATAAATTACTTCATATTCAAGACTGCTTCAATACCCTTATATAACTTTTGAATTATTCAATTCGGACATCCCATTCGAAAGATATCACGAGTTTAAAAATATAAGTATTAGAACACGCGGCCGTGACACTTTTTCGTGAGCGAAAAATCGTAAGACCCCGTCTATATAGAAGTTTCACTTCAAGAGTACTAGAATAAACTACATATACGATGAAGAACACGATGCAATGTTTTTGAAGTGATATAGGGATTAATACCAAGATACAAATAAAGAGCCTTTTCTAGGGGCGGCATTTTAATTAAAATTTTTAATGAAAGAACACTTATTGTGGCATAACTATAATAGTTAGACGTATACTGTCGCGACACTTTTGTAAATAATGATGTGTTCTGAAAAGTCGTAGTACATTATTTTATTCTATCATGAATAGTTTTCGCAGCGCACACGGTTTTAGGTATTTTTTACACCTTGGGTTACATTACTGGAGTTTTAGTAAGGACCCCTAATTTATTTGTATATATAATATACCCTATGTCACTCGGGAATAGTGTATGTAGCTTGCCAACAGATTGTTAATGTACTTGTCCAATTTGAAAACCTGCCCGTGAAACTTCACGTTAAAATTTTGTTGCGATTCATTTTGTCACTTGTCAGTTGAAGTTTTTCCACTTGTCCGTTGCGATTCATTTTCCCACTTATCCGTTGCCATTCGTTTTACAACTTGTCCGTTGAAGTTTCACTTCTAATATGTGTCCCAGCACACATTTTTTTATTAAATAAGATTGCGTTTGATTACGGTCACGTCCAATGTTGGACGATACGGTCGAAGATGGAGCACGCCTACCAAGACAGTTCCTATTCACACGAGGCTTAAAGACATGCGGATTGTACTTTTCGGGAAACACGGACTCTGGTAATGCATTCCACAAATCTGCCATACGTAGAAGGAACGTTGATACTCTTCTTCCATAGCTTTCAACAAGATTTTACCGAAAGAGCTTTAGCAACGACAAGAAAGTAGTAATAACTATACAGATAATGAAAATTTAAGTGTCTGTTTTTATTGTCAAAATACAAATGTGAAAAAATCAGAACGGATAATCGGAACAAGAGATACCGAAAGTGCAATTTTTAGAATTTTTATCTGCTTGGATGTTCTTACAAATCTCTGAAACTGCTGGACCGATTTTTAAGGTACATTCACTAACAGATAGCTGTTTTAAGGAGCAAGTTAGGCTTTTGAAATTAGGGTTCCGCGAAAAACTATTCCACGCCGACGAAGTCGCGGGCACGGCTAGTATAATAAATAATTAGTATGCACCAAACAGAAAATTCAAAACATATTAACTGCGCTTAAACTTGTCCGTTTTTTTTATGCATTTCCATATGAACGGTCAAATTTCTCTTCCTCAGAAACGATTTCCCACAGATCTCGCAAGTGAATTTTCTCTCCCCGTTATGTCTCACCATATGCAGTTTCAGGTGATATTTATCGAAAAATCTCTCATCACACGCCGAACAGACAATGTCCTTCTCTTTCAAATGTGTCCGTCGTATATGGTCCTTCATGAAGGAGTTCCGTGTGAACATCTTCCCACACTCATTACATTTGTGTCCAATATCGTGCACCTGTATCATATGCTTTTGTAGTTGATATCGAGATATGAAAACCTCTGAGCAAATCTCGCACTTGTAGTCTTTAACGTTATGGCTGCTCGCTTTATGACGCGCTAGACACGATTGGTTCTTAAACTTCCCACCACATACGTCACATTTGCACCAACCCGTATGTGCGTATGAGGAATGAATTTGCAAATTCGCTGCGCTCTCAAATTTCTTTCCGCAGAAATCGCACATAATGTGATAGTCGCTATGCTCCGAATTGAAATGTCTTTGCAGGGTGTTGAAGTAGCGAAATATTTTGTCAGGACAAAATGGGCATGGTATATTATCTTTAACTATTCTAAATGGCTGTAAACAGTTCGTTACAGACTTGTCATAATCAGCTTTGTGGTCTTTAACTGCGTGGTCTATGAAATCATCTAGATCTGGGAAGGAAAGGTAACAAAGTTTACAATCGAGGTGAGCTATATCAATCTTAACACATGCCCTTTTCAGATTATATTTTCTTATATATTTAGCCTTTGTTTCAAACACAGGGTGCTCTGAGGCCGTATGCTCTCTCAAATCATCGAACTCTATAAACTTTGTGGAACAATAGAAGCAAGTGTAATTCCAAAAAAATTTGAAAGGCGTAGCTGTGGACATGTTTATAATACATTGTATATTTTGCCTGATTCTTAGCAACTGCGGGTTTTTGTTTCGCTTCGGTAAGTCCGATGGATTTTTTTTCTTTATGGGTGTCTTGTCCGCTGTACACGTGTTTTTGTGCTGACTTAAGCCTTGTAGAGACTTGCACTCTTTGGAGCAAATCTTACAAGTCAACTCACCACGCGAATATGTTTTCTTTTTTAGTAGATAGTTACTGTGCTTGGAATGTGTATTATATTTATGTCTTTTCAATTTATAGTAATTGTCGAACTTCTGAACACAATGATCACAAGAATAGCCTCCTTCTCGATGGTAAATTTTTAAATGCGAAGCCAGATCTCGCTTCTTGTTAAGACAAAGACCACAATCGTTACATATAAATCTGTTCTGCGGATGATTAGTATTCAAATGGTTCACCAAATAATTGAATTCATCGAACTGCTCTTCACAGTATAGGCACTTAAAATCGACTAAACGATACGCTTCATACGACATATCTATGCTCCTGTCATAATTAATTTTGTGTTTCCATATTAAGTGATCGATAATCTCTTCGAAATGGTTAAAAGGTTCAGTGCAAATTTTACAAACAATTTCCGATACGTCTATCTGTATATCAATGTTGTAATCTTTAATGTTTCTAAGGGAAGAATCTTTTGTGGTGCAATGGCCGTGAGACTTCGTATGGTTTTTGAAGTCTGCATATTCGTCACAGCTTTTGCCGCAGAAGAAACAAAGGTACTTCCCACGCCATTTAAATGGCATCACTGTAGTGTTGTTGAACAGTAATTTCAAATTCTCTCTCCGCAGCTCAGAGGTATATCCACCAAGTGGGCTCGTACTTTCTTCATCTGAAAAGAAATTTTTCCTTGCTTGTAAATGTACCTCTTAATCACACTTTTTTCAGCTTCGAATAACGGACATAGTAAATATATCCCTCTCGTTGTGCAAAATGGTATTTTATGAATTCTACAGAAGTAAAGACACTATAGTGCAAGTGGTTTTTAAAAAAGAGAGTAACGACATTAGTATGTGTATAACAATTTTTGGAACAAAGTTTTTATGTAATGTTTAAGTCATGTCCCTAAAATTGCTTTAGGTCCCATTGTTAAATGATCTAGAAAAATGACAAAATCTACCAATTTTTGAAAACATGCAGTATTAATTTTTTAAGTACACCTTCCTTTCTATTCCATAATTTCAATAATTTTGCTTTAAAATCACAAAAAGGATGGTTTCCAATACATATAGAAACTTATTCGTAAAATTCTTAAAAAGTAAAGCAGTGGACATCATGAAAACCGATGGTTATACTATTCCTTATACCTATCCCTATTAATATTATAAATGCGAAAGTAACTCTTTCTGTCTATTGTCACGGAAGAACAACAGGACTAATTTGGCTGACAATCCTGTAACAAAAGCCACATTCAGTCCCTTTGATCATGTTTTCCGAAATTGGTGTTGTGGAAATTTTCGGAACACCCGGAACAAGTATATGATTTCTTAATTAATAGTAACGAGCGTAGCCAAATTTTTCTGACCGCTCTCAAACGGGCGTTGTATTTACTTCAAATATGGTATTGGTACATAATAGAAATGACAATTGCCAAGTAAAAAACGTAAAGCTACCATCTCCTGAATGTTTCAAAGACAAGCACCACAGGTTGTCCTTTTCTTCCTTTTATAAAACAAATTTTCTAACACGATATCATTAATTAATATATTTTTTTTTAATTTATTGTTTTGATAAAATATAAAGTTTTAAATGAACTTCAAAAAGGTAAGAAACTATTGAGTTGTGATGCCAGTTGTGTGAGTATGTCTTGTCATGCAGAAATTAAAAGTATTTTAGGTACATTTTACGAATTCTTTTAATAATACGAATACGTTAGTTTACAGTCAAGTCAATTGAGACAATTACTTAGACCATTAAACCAAAGGACGAGGCTCGCGTCTAATTTTGCTAACAAACAATTCAGCCATTTGCTGCGGGGGGAAGAGTAAAGCACACATTGAAACAATCGCATACACCCAAATATTATTTGTGTCTGTATAAACGCACACATGTACAAATCTTCAAAACTAGTTTAGAGACAGCGTATATTTACACTCATTACGCACACAAAGACGACTCACACATTTCAAAATACAAGAAATTGCCATATCATTATTCAATTTGCCTCGTAATTTAATCATAATTGACTAAATATTCATTATTATTTTTTATTATAATATTGGATTATGAAATAAACTTTAATATTGTAATAATTAAACAGTACATTGATGTTTTATTAAACTAGCACTAGTTGAAATAAGATCTTAGTTATTGTGTGATGAAAATTGTGATGTGTGATATTTATTAACACTTTCACAATTTTATGTACACCCTAATCGCTAAAAACATCAATGAACATAATATATAATTGTGTACATATAATTCAAATATTTACTTGCAACGTAATTTAAATGCCCTATATTTTGAGGAAAAAAATGCTGGTATTACTACTGTACAAAACTGTGAATTTCATAGGGATAGTAAATATGTCGATATTTTTACTAGGAATAATAATTTTGAATACTATGGATATGATGACAGTGGAATAAAACTAAAGTATAAGTTTAATTCATTTATTTTATAGTATTTTTCTTAGATATTCGCGACTGTTACACATAAATAAAACTACGTTATTTACGGTTTTAAGCGCGATATTTCTTTATTTTGCCAACGTTTCGGCTATTTTACAGCAGCTATGATCACGGTTTGACTCGAGGTTACATGTCAATTAGTAATGTGTAAAAAAATATTAATCCGAGCGTGGGGCGGTTTGTAACGCGCCTCGCGGGAGGAGGTGAGCGCGCGCGGAACACGCCGCGCGCCCACCTCGACGGCATAACGGCGGGCGACAACCCTTTTCCCGGGTAACCATAGCTGGAAGCTGATGTCTAGGAATGACATACTCATGCCGAAGCATTGATATGGAATAAAAGAATTGATATAGTGAAAAATTATAAAATTTATTAAATGAATAAAACATAATATTGGCCATAAATCATAATCATCTAGTAGTAGGAACCCTTCGCTGCAATACCGTTAACCCTATGTTCACAAGGTAGGTTATATAGGAGCGCTGATCAAGAAACAGGTAGACTCTCAAGATCGGTAACGATACCCGATTCGATGGGGTAAAAGCAGTACTCTTTACCATCGTAACTTTTCATGGTGTGGGAGCAATACTTAAAAAAACTATCACAACTTTTAAATATTTTTCCTAGTATAGGTTACAGTTAAATGTACCAAATTTCAGCAGTGTAGACCTAATCTCGGAAAATAGATGGACAGACGGACACGACGAAATCATAAGGGTTCCTTATTTTACAATAAGACCCTTAAAGTGGGTCATTATTAGTATAACGTAATCATATTTTCGACTAACAGCATCAAAGGTAGTTTTATCGATATCGACACGGAGTTATATGTACAGATTAAACATCACTATAGGTAGTCTCGTGTAGCCAAAAAAACAAACTTCGATATTCAAATTTCAAATTAGTCTCCAACGCAATAAGGGCTATAATTTCTTGAAGGATTTCGCATTAGTCTCGTGTGTGTGTTTGTGTGTGTGTGAAGTGCGCTAGACTTTCAATATTTTGTTATTTGGGCATTGTTATACAAATATAGACTCAATTTCTTCGCAGTAACAGTTCAAAGTAAAACAGAAATTTGTCGGAAGTCGATGCGAGATGTTCATTAATTCGATTATAGAATCGATGTTTTAAACAACAAGTTTAATAAACAACTATAAGTTATTTTATTAAAAATAAGCAATAATTAGACAAAAAAATGCTTACATGTGAAATGTTACACCATCTTTTTCTAGATTTGAGGTATTTGACATTTTATCGCACACGTTAACAGCACAGGTTGGCATTTTTGAGGAGCTCCTTACACAGCGATAACGATACTAAGACTGTTAGAAATCGATTATTGAACTAGTTTTTATAAACGCGTTAGATTTTATAATCTTGTCCCTTGGTGGAGGGGTATGCTCATAGGAGGCTCGTCCTTTGGTTGAATGGTCTAAGGACAATTATAATTATGATACAAAATGCCGAAAATTCTAGATTTTTACAAAATAGCATATAATGGTGTCTTAACTTATACGATTCAAATGTAGAGTAAGTGACAATTATACAGTTATTAAAATTATTTTTAACATATTTCAAGAGAAAATATTGTAGTATGGATAATTAGTGCCCTCTTCTATAAGAAAAACTTAGGAATTATTTTAACATGTGTAATCTATCAATTTTTTCCAAAAGAAATTTCAGTTAACACGAGAAAATACAAACATATTGTTTATGCAACAAACAGAAAATTCTAAACAAATTAACTCTGCGCTTGAACATGACCGTATTTCTTATGCATTTCCTTATGAGAGCTCAGGTTACTCTTCCTCAGAAACGCTTTCCCACAGACCTCACAAGTAAACTTTCTCTCCCCATCATGTTTCACCATATGCATCCTCAAGAGATAATTATCGAAAAACCTCTCGTTACACACCGAACACGGCACGTTTTTCTCTTTCAAATGCGTCCGTCTTATATGATCCTTCATGAACGAGTTTCTCGTGAACATCTTGCCGCAGTAATTGCATCTGTGCCCGATATCGTGAATCTTTATCATGTGCTTCTGTCGCTGATATTGTGATTTGAAGACTTCTGAACATTTCTCACACTTGAAGTCTTTAGCGTTATGAGTCCTCGCTTTATGACGAGCTAGACACAATTGGTTCTTATACTTAACGCCGCATACATCGCATTCGCACGATCCCGTATGTGTATATGATAAATGAACTTTCAAATTCGCCACGTTTCTGAATGTCTTTCCGCAGAAATCGCAAATTTTATTATTATCGCTATGTTCGGAATTCAAGTGTCTTTGCAGTATGTTAAAGTACCGAAACGTTTTCTCAGGGCATATTGGGCAAGGTATGTTATCTTTCACTATTCTAAATGGCTCTAAGCAGTTTATTATAGATTTGTCATAATCAGCTTTGTGGTCTTTGACTGCGTGGTCTATAAAACCATTTAAATCTAAGAAAGGAACGCAACAAGTTTTACAACTGAGGGTAGCTACATCAATTTTTACACACACCCTCTCCCCTTTACACTTTCTCATACATTTAGCTTTTAATTCACACACAGGATGCTCTGAAACCGTATGCTGTTTCAAATCTTCGAACTCTACAAACTTTTTGGAACAATAGAAGCAAGTATACTGGGAAAAAAATTTGAAAGGCGTAGCTGTGGACATGTTTAGTACACATTGTATATTTTGTCTGATTCTTAGCAAGTTCTGTTTTTTTTTTAGCTCGGGTAAGTCTGATGGGATGGTTTCCGTTAGGGATAACTTTCTCACTGTACACTTGCTCGTATGCTTACTTAAGCCTTGTAGAGAATTAAACTCTTTGGAACAAAATTTACAAGTAAAATCATTACTAGAATGATCCAATTTTATATGTTTTTGAAGCATCGACAAGGAAGCAAACTTGAACCCACAATTGTTACATTGCCTGAAATGTGTATTGTTTTTATGTCTTTTCAATAAATAGTAATTTTCGAAGTTTTGGAGACATTGATCACAAGGATAACCTCCTTCTCGATGATAACTCCTCAAATGTAAAGTCAGATCTCGCTTCTTGTTAAAACTAAGGCCACAATCGTTACAAATAAAACTTTTCTGTGGATGGGTAGTATTCACATGGTTCACCAAATATCCAAAGTAACTGAACTGCTCTTCGCAGTAAAGACACTTAAAATCGATTAAACGATACGCTTGATACGACATATCGATATGTTTATCATAATCAATGCTGTGTTTTCCTATTAAGTGATCAATAATCTCTTCGTAATGATTAAAAGGTTCGGTGCAAATTTTACAAACAATTTCTGATACGTCTATTTTTATCTCGATGTGACAACCCTTAATACTTTTGAGGGAATAATCTTTTGTGGAGCAGTGGCCGTGAGACTTGGTATGTTTTTTGAAGTCTACATATTCGATACAGCTTTTGCCACAGAAGAAACAAAGGTACTTTCCACGCCACTTAAATGGCATTACTGTGGTGTTGTTGTACAGTAATTTTAAATTCTTTCTCCGCAGCTCAGAGGTATATCCACCAAGTGGGCTCGTAGTTTCTTCATCTGAAAAGAAATTTTTCCTTGCTTGTAAATGTACCTCTTAATCTCATCTTTTCATCTTCGTATAATAGACATAGGTAAATTGATCCCTCACTAAGCGTAATTCAGAATTCTACAGAATTTAATATATTCTACGCAGGTCAACACTCACAGACAGAGTTTGTTTTTGAAGAGGGAGGGTAACGACAGGAGTGTATATGAAAAATATTCTGAACATATAAATTATATTAAATTAGGTGTCATTTGTGCACATAGGCATATGGGTTCTCGTTAAGTAGACCGTATTCCCATAAAAAATAAGTGCAATTATTTATTGGGAATAAATACAGTCAATTTAGGAAGAAAAGAAATTATTCAAATTTAGTAACCCACCAAAGAATTAATTTAGCCCGAACACTTCCGTGTTTTGATCTAAGTCAGATTTTTACTATGAGAAGTCATATGCCCTCTTAGGTTCTTCTTCCACAAATACTTCTTCCCACAAATATCACAGTGGAAATTCCTCTCCCCACCATGCTTCACCATATGTCTCTTCAATCTTCCTGAATCATAGAATTTCTCACCACAAACAGAACATTCCACATTCTTCTCGTTTAAATGATATCTGCGTACATGATCGACCATATGCGAATTTCTCGTGAACAATTTCCCGCAGTACGTGCACTTATGGCCTATACCATGAACTTTTATTAAATGACATTGTTTCACGTAATGCGTTGTGAATTTCTCCGGACAGGCTGGACATCCGATAGTTTTATTCCCATGCACACTACCAGAATGAATTTGTAAGGCACCTGATGTATCAAAAGCCATATCGCATTGAAGACATTTAAATCTACCGTCGCCTTTATGCCGTCGATTGACATGTGCGCGCAAATTAGGATCTGTTCGAAATGATTTACCACAGTACATGCAAATAATCTTATTATTAGTATGAGTCCCGCTTATATGATTAAGTAATCTGCCAAAATACCGAT
This sequence comes from Dendrolimus pini, assembly GCA_949752895.1. Lineage (NCBI taxonomy): Eukaryota > Metazoa > Arthropoda > Insecta > Lepidoptera > Lasiocampidae > Dendrolimus > Dendrolimus pini. The sequence continues at coordinate 6,281,039 of OX457153.1, forward strand.
AAACTTCCGGACAAAAGGGACAAGAAAAATCCTCTTTAATCAATTTAAAAGTTTCAATGTAATTCTTAACCGATTTCCCGAAACGTGCTTTATGTTCCATTATCAAATGATCAAGAAGAATATCAAAATCTTCAAATTTCTCAAAACATATCTTACAGGCAAGTGACGTAGTGTCAATTTTGATAAGTACACCTTCATTCCTATTTCGTAATTTCAGTGATTTAGCTTTAATGTCACAAAAGGGATGGTTTCCAATTGTATGTTGTTTCAGTTCGTCGCAGTCTTGGAAATCTTTAGAACAATAGAAACATCGAAACCTATTCATGAAATACTTAAAAGGTAATGCAGTGGACATGTTGAAAACTGATGCTATATCATTCCTTATATCTATAATAGATTCTTTCTTTCCTTCATCGTCTACAATGACAGTATCGCTTTTAACGGCAGCCGCTTTACATTGGGCAGCATGCCTAAGGAATCCTTGTTTTGTCCTCATGACCCTATGACAAAATCCACATTCAGCTCCTTCGATTTTATGTTCGAATTTCATATGTTTTAACCTACGAGCGTCACAGGAGAACGTTTGTAAGCAAACATTACATGTAGAAACATGCGCATTTTTACGGTGCTTCTGCAAATCTGAATTAGATTGGAAATTTTCCGAGCACCTAGAACAGGTATACGATTTCTTATGACGAATTCTAATGTGTGTACCCAAATCTCTTTTCTTATTAAATTTCTGACCGCATTCGTTGCAAACATAACAGCTAATCGGATGACTCTTATTCATATGTTCAACTAAATGTTTATATAACTTAAAACTGGTATCGCAATCTATACATTTTAAATCATCAAGCTTAAATACACTTAAACATAAATCTACATCTTTATTATAATCAAGTTCATGGTTCTTTATTAAATGAGAGATAATTTCAGTGTTACTTATAAATGTTTCTTTACATAGAGTACACATAATGTTTGAAATATCTATTTTAACTTCACAATAGGCTGATTTGACATGTCTTATAGCTCTATCTGTGTCAAGAGCAGGTCCGTGACCTATTGTATGCGATTTTAAATCGTTATATTTTTCAAAATCCTGACCACAATAAAAACACATAAAACTGCCACGCCATTTGAAAGGGATTAAAGTAGTATTGTTGAATAGAATTTGTAGGTTCTTCCGCCTGTAGTAATTAGCGGTGTAAGTTTTTGAGCCGCGTTTATTATCTGAAAAGGAAATTTTTCGCAATCAGATTCTTTATTTACCACGCGATGAATGTCATCTCTAGTACACCTTTTATTAAAGTTAAAACCACTACTAATATGAATACTTAACTATCAAAGTTTTTATATCAACCGCGGAAAAACAAGACTAAAAGAAACAAAATAATTTTGTTTTTTAGTAATCTCGAATAATGAATTTATATCTGAATAGGATTCAAATGTTTATTATGTCTAACCATATGTGTTCGTAAGCTTTTTCTCCAGAAAAACCTCTCGCCACAGACGTCACAATGGTAATTCTTCTCACCACTATGTTTCACCATGTGTCTCCTTAATAGAATATTATTGAAAAACTTCATATTGCATATTGAACACTCGACATTCTTCTCTTTCAGATGTGTTCTTCTCACATGGTCTCTCATAAAGGAGTTCCGAGTGAACAACTTCTCGCAATAAGAACATTTATGGCCGGAATCGTGTGCTTCAATCAAATGCTTCTGACGTAGATACTGAGTGGAAAATGCCTCGGGACATTTTGGACATTTAGCAGCCTTTACACCATGAGCTTTTGCCATGTGCATATAAAGTCTTGAAGGAATATTGCACTCAGCATCACAAATATTACACTTAAATCGACCGTCTCTATGGTGTCTCCATATATGAACGCGTAAGTTTTGATCCCGCCGAAACGATTGACCGCAGTACACACAAATGATATTATTATCAGTATGTTTATTGTTCATATGTTTTAACAACGTACCAAAGAAACGAAACACTTCGTTAGGGCAATTGGGGCACACCATGTGATCCTTAACTAGCCTGTAAGGCTGTAAACAAGTCGTAATAGATTTATCGTAATTCGCTTGATGTCTCATTATTAGGTGATCTATTAAATTATCCAAATCGGATAAGGATTCGAAGCAAATCTTACAAGCTAACGTTGAAATATCAATTTTGACACAGGCAACAGATTCCCTACATTTCCTAATACATTTCTGATCTACATCACATACGGGATGCTCTAAAACCGTGTGTTCTCTCATTGTATCAGAGTCTTGAAAATCTTTCGAACAGTAAAAACAGTTAAATTTATTCTTAAAAAAATTAAAAGGTACAGCTGTGGACATATTTATAACGATGACGATATTCTCACGAATTCTCTTTACACTTGGTCGCTTAGGTTCCTCTATGTTTTGATCAAGGTCCATATTATAATCATCTTTTTTGATTGCGTAACACAAATCATCGCCTTTACATTTTCGTAGATGCATCCTCAGGCCTTGTTTTGTGTGAAATGTTTTATCGCAATTGTCACACTGTAACGACCCATCGTCAGGATGTTCTATGCTTATATGTTTCTGTTTCAACACAGCTGAAGGTAGTTTCAGTTGGCAAATACCACATCTCGTCAAGTGTCGATTGTTTCGGTGTTTTCTTAAAATATTTAAGGAACTAAAGCTCTGGGGACACATTTCACACTGATAGCCACCATCTCTGTGATAATTTTTCATGTGCGAAAACAAATCCCTTTTTTTATTGAATTTCTGCGAACATTTATCACATACGAGACAGTTCTTTGGATGACTATTGTTGACATGAGACACCAGATATCCGAAATACGAGAATTTCTCTCCACAAACTTGACACGTGAGATCTAATAAACGATATTCTTCAATGGCCATATCTACATTCATGTCGTATTGCAGATCATGTTTAATAATAAGGTGATTGGTAATCTCAATCATGTTACCAAAAGTTTCATTACAAATCTCGCAAGTGATGTCAGATATATCAATTTTGATTTCCATATTTTGTCCTCCTTTTAACACTTTAAGACAATGGTCATTTATAGAACAGCTACCATGTGCTTTAGTGTGTTTCCTCAATTCGGTATATTGAGAGAAATCATTGCTGCAATGAAAACAAAGATATTTCCCGCGCCATTTAAAAGGTATTATAGTGGTATTGTTGAAGAGTATTTGAAAGTTTTTTCTTCGGCGCACTGACGATGATTCCGTTCCGCGGTACTTCCTCGTTTTTATACCTGAAATAGGAAATTGTACTGTAAATGTACCCTCATTTGTTCAATAAACTATTTTTTACTACGAAAATAAAAACAAAATTGACAAAATACTTTATACTTTTATGAAATAAATAGGGTACATTTAAAGTTATATAAAACTAAAATTTCTACAGATACAATTCATAATAATATAATAATTATTATATTATAAAACATTTTTTAAATAACATTAATATATATCCTTTCACCATTTCCCGATCGTCTAGAATCTACATAGAATGTTTTTCTTACTGCAAGTTCCTATTCTGACATGTATATGTCTTCTTTTATACCACAAATCTTAATTACGATACTTCTCACAATCCATTTACCTCTTTTTTAACCGTCCATATCTCTTGTATCAATCATTGATCTAGATCAACTTTCTTTGTCACAAGACATGATTATCATTTATCCTACATACCCGATAATAAACACGTAGAAATAAATAAAGTCACTCACATATATTTATATATCCTATCGGTTTAATTATAATATAATCATGGTTTTATATCCGAAATAGCAATGAGTTAAGTGCAAATCTCATTATTTGCAAATTAGTCTGAAAAATTCTCAAAACCTTTTTTGTGAGGTGTCGATGGTATTGTACGATCAAGATTAGACAAAAAACACTTTGATTCGTTTGTTTTGTTTATTTGCATAAATGAAATCGATCGAGTTACAGCTTTCATAAGCAACTTTATTTATTTAAGTTTGTACGAAATTTTTATACTTCAAAATATCTACTGACATGTAATACTAAAATGTAGATATTTAAAAGGTTAAAAACTATTATAGCAACATCGTTGGATTAAAAAAATATTTATAAAAATTGTTTTTAAAACTGTAATCGCCCCAATGATTTACTGTTTATTTTACGACCCCAATAATTAATGTTTTTCATAAAGCTCAATCCATTATTTGCTTTGATGCGAATGTTTTTAATATTGCTATAAAACCTAAACATACAAAAAAAATATTATTAGATATCTTTAAACGAAATCAGTGAAATCTTGAAAATCATAAGTTTCTTTTTAGACCAGAGCACGCGGCCTTGTAGCACAAGCAGCTAGGACAATAAAAATTGGTTAACGAAAACCTCTGTAACATGTACTCGATGTATAAAAATCATCTCAAAGTATAACAGAACATTTCTAAGAATTAATTTCGTATTGATCTAATCACCAAAACAAAGTTAAAACATTTCTAATGATTACACAGGTCACAAAAAATGTTGTATGTGCTGGTATCAGACTATCATTTTCTGGGGTATTTTTTCCCGCTGAACACAAATCTGAAGTCAATGAGCATATAATCAAGAAAAACCAAAAATCGATCGCCCGACCGAAAAAAAGAGCGTGATTTTATAGTTTTTTTCTGGGGTTCTCGTCGATTATTATTGATCCCCAATTGTCACTTCAGATTCATGGTCATCGAGAAAATATCGCCCGAAATTCATAGTCTGACATTCCGCACAGACTACTTTGTGGACCTGTACTATGATTGAATCATCGGATGAAATTAAGTTAATGATAATCTTTCTTTATTATTGCATAAAATTAAGTTTTTCTATGCTGAACAAGCTAAACCTGTTGCACCACTAAAACTTGCACTATGCATGTAAATACGTTTTGAGAAATAAATAATCTTTGTCTTTAATTCAATTAATATCGCATCTAAAACCCGTTGAAACGTATATTTATTAGACTCGCAAAATATTTTTGCTTCCGTAACGAAACTTTCCAATTCATTGTACGTAGTCCCAATTTGCGCTAAATACAATCTTGAACCACGCACAGAATTATGACACAATTTACTTATTACTATGAATTTTTATATGGTCCATTAAGTTTTGCTTCCTGACGTATGATTTCTTACATATCGTGCATTGATGTACCCTCATGCCTACATGCCTCGTCATATGTTTATGCAGGTGCGCTTTTGAGAAAAATTTCGATTCGCACATCGTACATGAGAAATTACGTTCTTTTATATGGACTTCTCTGACGTGAGTCTCCATTCTACTTCTGCAGGGATATTCTTTACCACAAACCGGGCACTTGAAAACTGTTACATCAATATTATGAATAAGACTGTGATGCTTCTTTCTAGCGTTATAGTTGATGAAAGTCTCGCTACAGTATACACATTGGATAGGTTTACTTTGATCGTGACTTTCAGCTTCGTGGACTTTCCTTTTAACTAATGACTCGAAGGCTTCATCGCAATATCGACACCGAAATCGTGCCCCATGCATTAAGTAATGTGCTCTCAATCTGTCATAACTTAAATACGCCTTTCCACATTGCTCACAAATGTAAGTAGCGAAATGCTTATTCATATGTTGGTTTAACGTTATAAAGTATTGAAATTCTTCTTCACAAATACCACATTTCAAATTATCCTTGCTAATTCTGTAAGGAACCACACCATATCCGAATTCATCTGATAATTTTAAATCATGAACTACATTTAGATGTTCTATAAAAACGTTAAGATTAACAAAATCTTCTTCACAAAGTTTACAGATAGCATCGGTAATGTCAACTTTGACTTTATCGTCCATTTTGAGGTATGTGACAGCTGATTTGACATTAGAAGTTTTATGTTTCTCTCGCGTGTGTTCTTTTAGTTGTTCTATGTCTTTGAATGGAAGATGGCAGTAAAAGCAAAGGAAATCTTTCAATTGCCACTTAAATGGAATCACTGTGGAGTTCTCAAGGATGGTAATAGCGTTTTTCTTCATCAATCTGTTTCGCATGGTCGTCGATAGTGACTTGTCTTTATCTGAAGTTGGCTTCGCGCCTAGAAATGGAAATTTTGGTTTGTCAATACTCCTCCTTGATCATTACCCATTTCGCTGAATTAAACGTAGACTTGGTTAATCACTGTATCTCAAACATTGTGACATCTTGAGAGTAATGTATTTTTAATATTAATTGCACCAATATTAAAATATAAGGTCTGACTTCTATTCAAAGTGAAAGATTTAACTGAATGTTTTAAAATGAGATCTGACTGTGCAAATTATCTATCCAATATAATTTATATATTAGATACAACTTATCTATCTAACATATAAAATGAAATAGCAATAGAGTAGTGCTTATTTCGATGAATCACATATAAAATACAAACTACATCATTCCGGCACAAAGATATTTTTACAATCTTGTCATGCTTAATAAAAGTACGTCGATATTTTTTCAAACTCTTTCCTTTTTCTATCTATATAGATCAGCTACAGAATGTTGCTCCATATTTTATGGTGAATAAAAACTATGAACTCAATAGTTATTTAATGCTTACTAATAATATTCATTGAATTTGACAAACGTTCTATTGATAATACTATTTTTCTGCATACAAAACTTTCAGATTCATAACCGTAATATAACTATGATGATGCATAACTCTTCCAGTTGCAGGAACGACGGCCGGTGAAGTAGTCCAGTCAATGAGTACGCGAGTAGACGTAGTGTGGAACACAATCTGATGGTTTGAAGGATCAACGACCTTCTTAAGGTCGTTTGGTTCGAAAGCTGATTTCTAGCGGAGATATGGTCTAAGATCGCATACGCTTACCTAGAAGGTACCTATTCACCCAGATTGTATATATTCGGACTCAAAGCGCTTTGTTCGTAAAGTGATATGCCCACCATACAGCGGTGCCGCATACAAGTGCGTCTGGTTGCTCGATAATGGAAGGTGGGATAAGATTGAAAAGTTCCAACGCACTCTCCAAAATGTATCCGATAGAAAACCGATAAGCTGGCAACCCTGCGTCGATGTTTGAGACTTTGAATTTTTTCATTGAATAGCTGGTCGTTGCCTATAATTTCCTAGCTCTCCGCTCAATCGATTCTAGTGTCTAATAGAGAGTATTAAGAATTTGATCAACCACTTCAGTTTTAGTCTATGACGGCCCCCGTGGTTGAACGGACAAGTCTTTGCCAGCCAACCGCAATACAACGCAGAGGTTCGTTTCCTGGCATTGTAAAATTACAAAAAGGTTTCCTTCATTTATACCATGGAGACCGTTGCAAATTACCCGTAATATAATGGTAACTTGCTTAGCTTGGTATACAATATATATGTTTGTCTGCCGATTATTATTAAAATAAATAAGTATTTGAGAATAAAATACAAAAGAATATACAATATAAACCGTTTAAAAAAACATATTCCTGAACCCATTGAAAGAGGACTTCCATTCGATCAATATAAGAAATGTGTAGTAAAAGTCAATGCACAATACAGAGTTAACAAACGTCCGCTGTTTTCATAATTTGGCTAAGAACCATGTATGGTTTATATATAATAGTATATTATAATAGTAAAGTAAGACTTTGTATTACTTTACTATTATAATTTGTAAATTATAATAGTAAAGTAATACAAAGTCTCCACTATATAGTTATTATAAGTTTCCACTTCATAGTTATTAGAAGTATCCATTCTATATTTATTAGAAGTTTCCACTGTATACTTAGTGGAAATTTCCATTTTATAGTTATTAAAACCTTCCACTTGACAGCTATTCGAAATTTCCACATTATGATTATTAGAAGGCTCCACTTTACAGTTATTAGAGGTTTCCACTTTCTTATAATAAACATTTCCACCTATAGTTATTAAAAGATTCTACTATATAGTTTTTATAAGTTTCCCCTTCATAGTTATTAAAAGATTCCACTTTATACTTATTGGAAGTTTCCAATTTATAGTTATTAAAACTTTCCACTTTACAGCTATTGGAAGTTTGCACATTATAGTTATTGCAAGGTTCCACTTTATAGTTATTGGGAGTTTCCACTATATAGTTATTAGAAGGCTCCACTTAATAGTTAATGAGAGTTTCCACTTTATAGTTTAAGATTAAGAAGCCCCATCCTTTTAATTTTTTAATAAGGGCTTAATTTTCACAACATTGGAGGCTAAAATCTCCCCACTATTGACTTAAATAAAAAAGTAATCAAAGAAAATCATTATGATTTTTTAACATGTGACTAAAGATAGCACCACACAACTATAGACATTAAACTCATTCAACACGGCGCCACCCAAACACTGTAGTTCTTATATGATTTTGTTATAATGTTCCACAACTCTATACAGATTACATATTTCGATGAAATTTCATCAGTATAGACCCAGTTATTTCCGACAAATGTGTCGAAACAGTTATGGATGGATGGAATCTTTAAAAGAAATTTTACTGATCACAAAATAAACTAAAGCAGATATTGATGATACCCCTACATAATTAAAACTGGACTATAACCGAATGCTAAAAATCATCTCAAAAGTGTACTGGAACAACACTCAGTATTGAATCAATCTATCTAATACTTACAATATTGTTACACGCCGACAAAGTAAATGCACACCTGGTTTATTAGCTTTCCCGCATTTAGACTTCTTTTGCTTACTTTGTGTTTCAAATTTGTAATTAAGAAAAACATTCTATTGTTATTGTACTTGTTTATGGCCGCAGGTGTGCAGATTACGGTTTCTCAGAAACTTTAATTCACACGGTTGATTGTTGTATTGTACAGTTTAGTATAAAACGATGCCTGAACGGGGGGGGGGGGGGGGGCAGTCAAGCGACGATTACGATACGAGCAACACGTGTGTAGTACATTCGATAAGCGATATAGTGACGGACTTTGCGCGTGTTATTGGATAGTGCAGTTTGTACTGGTTGTGTTATATTTTCAGTATCTGTACCTATGTTATACGTGTTTGTATGGTTCTAATAAATTCTATAGTAATTCCAACGGCATTTTAACTGAAGTCCCGCACTCGTAACAATATTATAAAAGCGAAAGTTTGAATGGAAGTTTGGTGCTCAACCACGCCAAAAGGGCAGAACGAATCTGGATGAAATTTGTCAAAGAGATAGATTATAGTGTGAAAAAGCACACAGGCTACTTTTATCGCGGAATAAAGTACGGTTCTCGTTGGATAACATAAACGCGAGCGATGCCGCGGGTAAAAGTTAGTATATTTTTTAATAAATATTTGTAACATAAAACAAACACATTTACTTATTTATCTATTGTAATATTATGTTAATTAATATAAAGTGCTTGTCACATATAAATGTTAACAAATATATTTATCTAAATTGTTTTGTATATACGTATATACATTACTATTATATTTATATATGTATTAAATTTATAAAATAGTGTCTAATCTTTTTCTGCTCCACCTACATCGCCAGATTAGTTAAGAATTTCTTTTAGGCTAGGTTGCCTGGAAGAGATCGTTTTGCCAAGAAGTGTTGTAATTATGCATTTTGTTTTTGTATTTGTTTTTTTGGTGAACAATAAAGTGTTATCTATCTATCTATATTTTCATTTATTTTATTTTATTTGGGGGGCTAACAGCTATCATTAATAATAACTGGAAATAAGCTAGATTAATAGAAGCTATTAATAAGCCTCCACAGATAACAGTAAAAAAAATGAAAATCAAACAAAGAAACAATAAAAAAAATGTGCATAGATATAAGATAAGATACTTCAACTGATAAATCCAAGTTTGAATAGAACTTTGCCCTAAAAAATGGTACACTTAAATAGGTCGAAGTCTATATAATTCAACTTACTTATTAAATTCATTTGCTGTTCTGATACAAAACAAAATTAAGTCATAATCGTATAATTACTGGACCTCACTGACTGACGACATATCAACGCAAAGTCCAAACTAATAGGGCTACTATCGGGAAAATTTACATTTGCCGGTTCTTTCTATACTGAAGGTGAGCGCTAAATGATTTTTGAAAATTCAACCCCTAAGAGGGTGAAAGAGAAAGAAAATATTTATTTCCAATTGCGATACACAATTCAATAGATTAGAAAATGTATTACATACAAAACATGAAAACCGCAATTTAAGAAAGGTTGGCACTCAGAGTCTTGCTGTTCCGAAGCATGTTCAGACACAGCACTGGTTTTCAGTGTCCACCTCCAAAATGTGTGTCATAAGAAGGGAATGAATATTCAAAGAAAAAAGTAAGGAATTTTATATAATTGCTTCTAGTTTTTTTTTTATTCAAACAAAAACATACATAATTTTTACATATATACATCTTAAAACCCAAAAGGGTTTGACGATGCTAAAAGTCCGCGAATTATGTACAATTAATAAATATATTTATTTTTTTAATATTTATGGCTTGGCAACTAGGCCTTTAAGCCACAATTAATAAATATGAGGTAGATAGAATTATTACATCTACCCTTTCTGCATTCCTAGTACCAAGTGAGGGGGGGAGAGTAAACATTAAACAGGACCTTGTAGTCCAAAAAACAGAGTACAAGGCTTGTTGTACTCTGTTTTTGCCATGTATATACAGGTGAGTATCTAGTGGCTATTAGAATAAGTTACAAGTATATGTACGGGGTCATCGGCGTTTTTGGACATTCTACCCCTAATTTGGTGAAAAAAGGCTATCTTTTAACTATTTGACTCCTCACACTCTTCACTATTCTTAATCCATACCAATAAAGCCAGAGCAACAGCTAGTAAATAAACAAATTGATTCAAGACCGAGCGCTATTCCAGTGTAAGAATTTCAAGAGTATCAAAGAACCTACCTTTAGAGACCGCTTTCGAAGATTTCGGTTTCTCATCAACCTCCACATGCTTCTTCGGTCTACTGATCTTGGTCTTTTTGGTCTTTAGCTTCCGTTTCAGGCTTATAGTCTCACTTGTCACTGTCTCGAGAGGTGATGATGAATGCTCATCCACCGACGGTTTGAGGACTTCATCTGAAAAGTGGATTGGTTATGTGTATTTATGGCATTTATTTTATTGTTTATATGTAACAGCCTTGCAGAGATTTGGGTAAGAAAGTACCATATATACCAAATATTAACAATTTGGGCAGGGTTTCCCCTTTATTGTTCAGCCTTTGATGTGACTATTCACACCGCACAGTAAGCAATGAACACCACCAGTATATATAAAGTACTCTGTGATGAACACCGTCTACACGCCACACCGCCTTTTTATACGAAAACTACCCTACAAAACAATATTATTACATCATTGCTAAAAACAGCAATTACTTCATAGTGTTGCCATGATCATAAAAACAATTATAATAATCAGTTACTGACACACTAAATTATCTAGACGATAATTTAGTGGGCTTATAAAATTAACTAGCCGGTAGAAATAGTAATTTCATTATAAATCGAACTATCTGATAAATCGACTAAAATATTATTATCTATGACGATTGTGTATGTGATATTAATATACTCTATGGTGCTCACGACTACTGTGATGGACATCGCGTAACATAATTGAATAAAATGCAGTAAATGTCTACTATACTTAATGCATAAATCATAAATCCAAACTCTAATAATAAAACTGTTACGAGTTACGGGACTCGAATTAAAATGCCGTTGGAATTACTATATAATTTATTAGAAGTACACAAACACTTATAACACAGGTACGAATATAACTGGACACAACCAGTACAAACTGCACGATTCAATAACACGCGCAAAGTCCGTCACTATATAGCCTATCGAATGTATGTACATAACGTCTTGCCTTGCTAGCGATTATCGCTCGACTGCCTCATCTCTCAGTTGGGGCTTTGTTTTATACTGCACCAATACAATGTCTCGACACTATATTCGACCGCATAAAAATTATTTCGAAGAATCACACCTGGCTAACGACTAACATAAACGATTACAATACGCAATACAATGTTTTTCTTATAACAAAATTTTACACACAAAGTAAACAAAAGAAGTCCAAATGAATGAAAGGCAATAAACTGCCGATGTGATTATTGTTCTTTGTCGGTCGTAACAATACTATAATAGAGTCTCCAGATTGGGGGCTTTGTGCCCATTTTGGGAATTATTTTGCAGTTGAGGAATTATTAGGGACGAATGCTGCGCTGGTGAAATTGGGGTCGTATTTAATTCCCCTAAGCTTACTTAAAATGGCAAAGAATTGCTAATAAAAGTAAGCTAAACAGGTAAAGCTAATAATAGCTAAAATACAATAATTGTATCGGTTTTTGTTTTTGTAATCAAATAAAAAAAAAAACATTACAAATAATAAAAAAGGAGGCTTTTCTTGAAGCCGGTTAAAAATAACGACAATACAAAATCCTTCACTGTGCGCAAAACGACATGCAGTTGTCCAATTTTTTCATCCAAAATATCTACAGGGGAAAAGTTTATGAAATAGTATCGTTTTGGAGCAATCTTTGATGGATATGGGGTATTTTCGTAAATTCAATTTGGAAACCGCGACTATCTCTCCATGCAAGAACGGAGAAAGAATAATTCGTCGGACGGATGCTCTACCACCTGGCTGTGGATTGTTTCATCGCCTCTTACGAAAGGCCGCCACAACGCAGGAAATTTTATTCTTAGACCAAAAAAAGAAGGATGGACGGATGATATGTGGTGTAACAGAAGATGTCAGAGTAGAGGGATGTAGAAGAAAGACATATTGTGCCCAATTAATTGGGATATGGTGAAAGAAAAGAAATTTCGCTTTAATAGCCATTTCTTAACCCACACTTCTCTAGGTTTTCTTTTCTTCTGTAGCCATATTACACCTACCACTACATAGTTAATGAGCAGAAGTTCGTTATCCAATTTCAAAGAGCACGTATTTAAATTCTGTGACTCTTCTTTTTCGCGTATGAATGACGTTTCGTGTGTGAAGCGGCAATCCAACGTCAGGATTTTCTTCAGATCCATCGTAATAGCAAATCGTTCAGTATGGGGTCCTTAACTATTCAGAGATATACACACCACATACAGAAGAATTGTACAAAGATAAACAATACTTACCATCATCAAAATCCAAATCATCTTCAAGATATTCCACCTCCTCTTGCACTTGTTCCTCACTGTTCTCAGTCTTCATTTGAGTCTGGTATATCAATACTGTGGATGGCAATTTTTGTTGAAAATATTATTTAACATGATTTTTTTTCAGAATTTACAAATTAGAGTGGGGAGGATTAGATGCAATTTTTATTTTTTGTCTTTGAGAAGAAAATTAACTTAAAGGTAAAAGTTGTTAACTTCTACAATCCACAACTAGACCCCAACTTTAATTTTAATTTAATTAATTAACAACCCACATTCAGAAATTTGCACCTTTTTCTTCCTATTCCTATCCCAGACAGGCAAATACTGGACCACCTAGCTGTGGGTTGTTTTGTCACCTCTTAGGACAGGCCATTTGGCCGGAGAAAATTGTATTCTTTCTCCGTTCCTGCCAAGTAGTTCGCCATCTTGGACCATCCGCTATATTGGACTTAGATTGACGTCACTTAGGAAACCATGTGTGGTCGGTCATCCAACTAATAACTTAACGTGTATACAAAATATTATAAAACAAAATAAAATAAATATTCATCTCAATTGGTTGAGGATAACTGCTTTAAAATTCAGTTGCACAACATAGCTACAAACAAACATTGCAAATTAATTAAGCCTGTAAAAATTTGGCTTATAATTGTCTTTATTATGGCGCTTGCTGAGTAACTTCAAGAGTGAGTGCATACTTATAATCAAAAGTGAAAATATTATTAGGAAACAAGGAATGTAAAAATGATATGACGAAATCCTAAGCTCCCTCCACCGCGGTGATCAAGCATGGTACTTTGAAGACCTCCCTCCCCCTTTTTTGTGATGTGCTTTACTATTGGATAAAAACAAGACCCTAGAGAGTACATAAAAAACTTAGCATTGGACATCTTACCTTTTGGCCTGAATTCACCACGTCCCAGCATGTCAATGAATTTCTTTTCAGAGTCCAAGACCTGCTTCTTGAAATTGCAAGCGTCTCGGAGTCTTGTGATGCAGACCTCGCAGATGAGGCGACTCGGTCCGTTTGGACCTTCATTGTGCTGAGTTATCTGTGTAATAATATTAATAATCTATGTATTTATGATGTTTCTACTTTGATAAGAGTAATGGCATGTAGAGGAGTCTGAGATTTGGCATATGTTAAAGATATGTAGCCAATAATATACAAACTATTAATGAATTTTGAACCTTCCCAAAATTAAATTTAATGAATTATGGTCAAACTTCAACTACAGGGTGACCACTAGTAAATCAGCAAACAAACACATTGATAGTATAAAAATGACTGTGATATGTAGAGACGGACAGACGGATGGATAGAAATGGCAAAAACATGAGGGTTTCATTTTGCCAAACTGGCTACAGAACCTTAATTGGCACAAATTTGTGGTTGAATTTAAAATGAAACAATTTATTGTTGTTCTCTCACTTTGTTTATATAGGATTTGTATTGTATTTGTAATTAAATGTTATGAGGTTTGCACCTAAAGCTGGTGCCAGGTTTTTATTATAAGACAGGAACACTAGTTTTAATGAGTTAAAATGGTCTTCAGCTCACACTAGACCACTTAGACTCACTGGACACTCGGCTCTCACTCACACTAGGCTGGTCATATAGTTTCATATTCAAAAACATTAAGTTATATATATTATGTACTAGAGATTTATTCAAAACAAAAAGTTTGAACCTAGTGAAAGTGGGGGCTTGTGAACATGGACACAGCAACAATGCATCAAGACAATTGAAAATGGATATAATCTAATTAAAATAAGATGTTTTAATGAGTTTTATATTTTGAATCGCAGACAAACACACACACTGTATATCCTCATGCTAAGCAAGTTACACTTGTGTTATGGATAATATACAACAGACCACTCTGGGGCCAATCCCAGACACCCAGACCGTAGCAAATAACAGAAAGGTTGTTTCTGAAATTTACCATGGCAGGAATCACACCCGCGCCATCTCTAGACTTTAATTGTAGTTTCCTGAGTGGTTTCAACAATATTCATGTGTATTGTGTACTGAAGTCATTTTTTTAATAGTTACTTATCAAACACAAAGGCTATGTTCCATTAGACACAACGACCACGATCACGACCGCGATTTTTCCCGTTCCATTTGCTTGCCGCCATTACAATTTTACAATAGTAAACCCAAGTGGAACGGTTATTCAACCCACCTCTTGACAAGGGTCATTGTGTAATCGAAAATGATGACGTCACTAGTGTCGTTTTCGCCACGACCAGAACGACCGCAGTCGGCTTGTGGAACAACTAACGGAACATTTTGGGCGTTGTGAGCTACTAGTGGAACGCGCTATTAGTATCGACAACAACCCGGCATAGAATTAGCGAGTTCCTGAGCATGGACCATAACGAGTGTTTAAGCTAGTTCCGGACGCCTCTCCTCTAGTACATAGTACAGTTATGCCTCATTGTTGAAATACGATTAAACTTTAGTACTTTAAATGTACGAAGAAATGAGTACGTTCTCCACAAGCGTAAATGGTTTCTAAATTAAAAAACAGTACTTACGCTAATATCGAAGCATTCTAATAGCATATCAGCATATACTTCGGCTTCATTCATCCATGTATATTCTGAGCCGAGATCTTTATAACATCCCTCCGAAAGGCAACACCGACACAACCCCGGGCTTTCTTTCACTACAATCTCGTCAAACTCCATCGTAATACTAATTTATTTTAACAATTCTCAGTAAATGTGCATTTTCGTCTTATTAATTTTCACCGAATCAACACATCGAAAGCAAGCTACTGTGCTATCGATCTGCCATTTTGTTTCATTTATTTTAAAGGCTACTCCACATTTTCGCGAGAACTATACGAGAACACGAGCAATTGACAATATGAAGGCTTTCTCGTGTTCTCACTTATACTGTGATGGTTCTCACGATGTCCGCGAGACAATAGAGCTGAGAACCTGAGAACGCAAAAAAATCGGATTCAGCAGAATTCCGCAATTTTAGTGGAATTAGGCCCTAAATTTAGAAGAAATATGTAAAAACTAGCTTCTTCCCGCGACTTCGTCTGCGAGAAATAGTTATAGATAAAAAAATCGTGTGCGTCTCGCGACGCCAGGAGTGATAACTGAATCTAAGTTAAACTATTTAATATTTAAATGGTTATTACAGAAATCAGCCTTTCTTACATAATGATAATAATTCTTATAATATTCCTGGTTTTATCTTGTAGCGGGTAAAATAGTGAAAGACTATATTTACTGCATACATGTATTAAATGAATAAAAATTTTTAAAAAAAAACGAGAGAGCGGGGTGAGTCTTATTGCCTTGGCAGACGTTTTGCTTTTTGTGGCGGTACTGCCCTGAAGTGTCCGCAGGTCCAAGGGTTGGTGCCGACGGTGCTGGGCTTGGTATCATGGACAGCCGGGGACGACCTTCCAGGTGCCTGCTCAAAGAGTCCTCCACTTCTTTCCTCCTCCTCACAACTCAATGGCAAGTTTTAAAAACGGCATAAAAAAACCCAAAACGTGGGTTATAAACACTAATATAATGTCCTTAAATTAAATCAAAATAATCTTAATAATGTTAAGATTTATGGACGTGTTGGTGGTTTGAAATTTCATCACGAATGAATGCTGCGAGCAACGATATGCCTCGGCCGCGAGCCGCCCGACCGGTTTCTCAGACCATGAATGATACCGAATCACGCGGCGATGCTTGTGTTTTCTCTTTTGTTTAACTTTTATGTTTAGTTCTAAAAAATCTATAGTATTGTACTACACCTAATTACATAATTTCGAAATCGATTTCAAATAGAAATTAAACTGTAAAATATATGAACTCCAAATTGTATGTGACAAATAATATTATGTTCACAGTGACGTTGTCAAATTAACATTCACGTGACGTCATCTGCAATTCCATATGTACGCGTACACGCCGGCCAATGATGCTAACAGTACTGAGTGTTCGGCTGCGGTTACATCACTTAAATGGCGACCAGGCGCAATAGCAATTTGCGGGGATAATAATACAACATTGTTAAAGAAAAATTTTATTTCTTAGTAAGTTTTG
Organism: Dendrolimus pini; assembly: GCA_949752895.1. Taxonomy (NCBI): domain Eukaryota; kingdom Metazoa; phylum Arthropoda; class Insecta; order Lepidoptera; family Lasiocampidae; genus Dendrolimus; species Dendrolimus pini. The sequence continues at coordinate 6,298,271 of OX457153.1, forward strand.
TGATTTTTAGAAATCAATCGTCAATCCTAATATGTAAAAATGTACCATCAATAAAAATATTGCAGTAGCAACACCCAGGTACGTCCATCATCGCATCATTGAGCGTGGAACTATACTGAAAATTTTGATAGCCGTCTATATTCTCGCGAGATTTATTCTTGTGCTCGCGTTGCTCTATGCAAGTGTAGTGTACGCTTTTACGTACGCTGTACGGATTTATTGGCCTAGCAAGAAAAGTACTTGTAAAGATTTTGAATAATATTTCATTGTTTCATTAATTTTCGTATTAAAATCCAACTCGAGTTGTATAGTCATATATTACTAAAGACTGGAGACATAAGATATTTTTAGAAATAGTTTTTAAAGACAATAGTGTGTCTTAATTAAAAATAACACTTGTCAAATTCCCGCTACACTTTCTGTGTCTTTGGCGTTTACAGCCTTAGACCCGTAGACAGAGAATAGGTTTCTCTGTCTACGCTTAGACCATTAAACCTACAGCTGTATTACATCAGAATTGGCTGTATGGACAAAAGATTCCTTTGCCTGCCTTTGTGGCAAATTCTACAACTTCTACCATAAACTCCAAAAAAATCTCCAATAATGTAATAGGGAACTTTTCTTTTATAGCCGAAAAAACAAAGCTATTTATATAAATAAACTTTACTGTCCTAATTTAATGTGAATAATTCGCCACCATGGAGATGTTGAGCACTTGCCGGTGTTGTTTAACGGAGGGCCTGCACAAAGATTTATATGAACCGTACGCTTGGCTGGGAAAACAAGAAATTTATTCAGAAATGCTACAAGAATGCTTCAATATTGTCGTAAGTATTCATTTCATTTTATTTAAATTACTTATAAGAAGTGTATTGGAAATTCAATAAGTTACATACCTAAACGATTTTACATATAACACAATAACAAAAATACCGGATTTTTTAGCGAAAGTATCTCAATCGCGCTACGACAAATTTTATGGCAGCTAAAAGCAAAATGCACTTTAAATTTCATCTCAATTGTTTTTAATTGCAAATCCAAGCTGGGGATCTTGCACTGCTTAGGCACTGACCTAATTTCTATATTGATACTTTTATGACACAATGACGATCACAGAAATCGTTGGAGATGTCTGGAATGACACTGGAAGCTGGTCTACGCGATCTTCAAGCTACCACTGTTGTAAATATTGTTAAGAACATGTGATGTGAGTTTAAAATACCATTGGAATTATCACCTAGTTTTATTATAAGTACACACACATAATTATTGTTCACAGTTCTTGCAAATAGAACCAAACACATAAGTCTAAAGTGTAAAAAATGAATATAAAAATAATAGTGCAAAGACTGTTGTTATAAGATACTCTATTCAAAAGCACAGTAGATAATGCCTTTGTAGGAGCGGTTGACATTGGTTGGTGGTATGGTGTTCCAAAATTCCAATACCAAATTAAAGTCACAAAATAGGAGTTGATAATTTTATTAGCGAATATCAATCAGCTGTTGTTATGTAATTTTATTATATAATATTGAATTATAACCAAACATATGTCAAATAATATATTCCGATCACAAAAAGGTATGTATGCGTAGTACCTGACAAGGTCATTAAGCTACACTGCCGATTGAACAAATCAGGTGCATGTCCATTGCTGATACCCGTCGCGTCGCGCAGGCGCAACCAGCGGCTGGCTGTACTCGCGCGTCTTCGTCGTTTGAGTATCTACAACATGCTTAGACAATATTGTGACTGTTTAATGTGGTGGAAGGCCTTGATTGCAGTTGAAACTCAACTAACTGAGTCCTTGACTGACCTACCTTATATATTAGTAAAATTGCCTAGAACAGGCACACTAATTTTCCTTGGAATTCTGAATTTGCAAGCCTTATGGCTTCTAAAAATGCACATGAAATGGAAACAATAGAAAGAAGCATTTATGACGTCTTACTGGGAGGTGCACAGTAGATAATAAAACATCTCTAAAGGGATAGTATGAATTGAAAACAATGTATTAAATGTATATTCCAGCTTTCGTCTGCAAAGTTATCGCGCAATGCAATCTGCGAACAGTGCATTAAGACATTGAGGAGTTCACTCAGCTTCAAGCAGCAGGTTTTGAGGGTTGAAGAGGAGTTGCTGTGCAAGCTGAATTCTGGAGAAACTGGTAAGTAAATTAGTAGAACCTATATAGTATTTTTATCCATGCAGGAATGGAGAAAAAATATAATTTCGTGCGGCCAAGCGGCCTGTTCCGAGAGGTGACAAAACAACCCACAGCCAGGTTGTAGGGCATTTGCCCCACTGGATGGTTACCACCTCTGGTCTAGAGTATGCCACCATAACAATCTTGATTTGTATTTTCGTATTAGTGGCCAGGTTCTAGTTTCCTCTTTGGGGCTATCAGCACATTGAGAGCAAATCTGGTGCTGCTAACATCCATAGGTGATGGTAATCACTATCTATCACAGTTGGGTCGGCACTCAGTCCACTGTGCATCAACAATTAAAAAAAAACAAGATACATTTATGACACAGACTGACAGATAGCCAAATATAAATCAGTCTTTTCAAATTAAGATTATATAACTACACGCCAGGTCCCTTGCGGGGTAGGCACGAACAACAGCGCCATTCAGGCTTATTCTTACACACCTCACTTGCTTCTTTGACATTCATAGCTCTTGTCATGCACGCTCGTCTGTTCTTAAAGCTATTTATTGGAGTTTTATTTACTATTACTAGCTACAAATTAAGATTGATGCAATATTCTGCTGAGATGGCTTACAGACACCAAAACTGTGAAAGTTATGATTCTATTCAATTTGAGTTACAGACTCGGTGGACCTGTTCATCTTTGCCTGTGGATATCTTCAACATTCAAATAAGTGCACACTTGTAGTGTTATAATACTTATTTTTTCAGATGGTAAACCGCTAGAAGTAAAACTGGAGCCTAAAGATGACAGTGATGGAGACTCCGATGATTATTTTCTCGCCGATGCAGGTAGTCATTTGACACTGGTAACACACTAAATTCAAATTTATTCTTAAAATACACAAAAACGTATAAGGATGTGATCACATCAATTTTTTGATGTATGTTACGTCACATTTTGAATTTATTTTATACTAATATATAAAGCTGAAGAGTTTGTTTGATTGATTGAACTAATTTCAGGAACTACTGGTCTGATTTGAAAAACTCTTTCTTCTTTCTTTAAAGGCTATAGGCTATATTATCAGGCTAAAACCAATAGAAGCTGAGCACCAATGAAGAATGTTTCAAAATCAGGGGGGTTTTGAAAACAAATTCCATGTGGACGACATAGTGGGCACAGCTGGTTGATGTATAATTTAGCATAATTAAAGACCTTAGTACATTGCCCCATTGCTAATGAAGTATAATAACAGAAAATAAGAAACAAAAATAATATTCTAATTAATTTGAAGACTAACCTAAAATCAATTATATGGTGGAATGTCAAACGCGATATCGAGTGATGTATGTATGTATGTACTAAGCAATACCGACACAATATCACACAATTTGCAATAAAATAAAAACGCATGTCCCTTCTTTGTTTCAATAACGTGATAAGTCGACAAATATATTGTTACGAGCTACACAAGACCCAAATAATTGCCGTTGGAATTACTATAGAGTTTATTAGAACTGCACAAACACGTATAAAACAGGCACAAATACGACTAGACAGTGTATAAACTGCACGATTCAATTACACTCGCAAAGTCCGTCACTATATCGCTAATCGAAAGTACTACACACGTCTTGTTAGTATCGTAATCGTCGCTTGACTGCCCCACCCCTCCGTTCGGTCATTGTTTTATACTAAACTGTATAATACCGACAAAGGGGCCGCGTTCACTGAGTTAATCCGCACATCTGGCAAGCTTCGACGCAATGCAATAAAAACAAGGATTAGTTCGCCACTAATGACGGTCATTAAATAAGTACGATAACAATAGGATGTTTTTAAATTTTAAACACGAAGTAAACAAAAGAACTCCGAGTGCAGGAAAGGTAATAAACGGCGTTTTACGACAGCCGGGTGTGCGTTTTTTGTCGGTATGATGTAACAATATTTTTTATATAGATAATAAAAGTTCCGATTCTATTTTTATAAAAGAATGTGGGATCTTTTAGAATACATTGTAGATTGACAGTAAAAAATATATTCTTTTCGATACAATTGTTTTTTCTAATATAATACTATTACACATTATTGAAAGCAAAGAGGCTATGTGTCTGTTGGGCGTGCGGGCGCAGGGGTCGCCCTAAATGAAACACCCCTTAGCTGAGACCGACGCTGAGAGTCCGATGGCTGTAGTCCTCCAAATGCTCCTTGATCTTCCTGGTCTTCTTAGTCTTCCTTGTGTATATACTTGGCTATTTTTCACGTGTGTTTACACTGACCGTGAATTGCTGGAGGCTCGCCCCGTGCTTACTTAAGTACTACCAAAATGCAGACGTTTAGCAGCTAACAGAGCGAGCTACATATTCGCGGTAAGCGGGACGTGGAGGTATAGGATTTCCAGGGGAGAGGTCGAGAGGGTGATTCTGTCCGCAACAGTGTCTTTTATGTAATATTGATGAAATTAATAAACTCAAAATTATTTATAATGATAATGTCTTTTATGTCTCCAGTTAGAGAAGCCCCATTGAAAATTATAAAATCGGAGAAGAAGAACGGAGCATCAAAGAAGCGGACAGATACGAAGAAAAGTGTATCGAAGACGAGAGACACGATTAACAAGAACTCGGATAACGGCTGGAGGGTCGTCAAAATCAAAAATTTAGTTACAAGACTGCAAACTTCTATAGGTCGGTATGGTAATACAAATTGCATTTACATAGACATAGGCGCCACGTTGAAAAATGGGGTGAGGAAACGCCATTTTTATTACTCCTATACAACGGGCATTTTTAACAAAGATACAGCCACTTGCGAAATCGCCAAATATTTTGCATTTTTTTATAAGTGTGTTATAAAATCAGTATTCATACTTATTACAATAATCTAGTATTATTTTACACTAGCTGTGCCCGCGACGTTGTCCGCGTGGAATTTGTTTTCAAAACCCCCCGATTTTGAAACATTCTTCATTGTTGCTACGCTCCCATTGTTCTTAGCGTGATGATATTGTAGGATAACCCCGTACATAGGATGGAGGAGCGAGATGGGTTGCTCCTCTGTCTCAAAGGAAGATCTTCCAGCGAGGCTAATGTTGTTCCTCGCAGGCCTAGGCCCATCTATTATAGTTCAAAATTTGTATATATTCTTTGTATGTTTCGGGAAACGTTTGTGACATCAATTATTGCACAGCGCCATTTATTGGGTTGTACGTGTTCCACTACAATATAGCCTTCCTCGATAAATGGAATATCTAATAATAAAAGAATTTTTCAAATCTAAGTAAAGTATTTCCTGAGATCAGTGAGTTCAATCAAACAAATTCCTCAGCTTTATATATTAGTATGAGATAAAGACAACTTAATTTATTATTTTATGTCTCTAAGACCACAAACCATAAAAATGGCTCAGACTTTTGGAGGGCTTACATGAGGCCATGGGAAGGCCCACACATTAAGGAGTCTTGACAAATAAAATTGAATGTGGTGTGACACTGACCGGCGATCCCTGTCTATACCATAAAAAACTGCGCCCAAGGATAAACCTCGGCCAGTGTAGGACTATTATAGGAGATGAAAACAAAAGGTACCAGGTTATTGGGATGTACTGCTAATGGAACTAGGGATCTGGGACAATTCATTTGGGAAACATACAATAATTAATATTCTTAAATATAATACACAAAATTAAGACATATATCAATCAAGTTTCCACTAAAAATGATTTGTATAATAATAATAAAAATTAGCTCCAACAATTAATGACAGCAAAAAAAACTATTTTTTTTATGTTACACGAAAATCACATAAAATGTCTATTTAATTTAAATGTAGTCAATATTGAACAAAAAAATGTCACGACAATAATTATTAATAAAATAGAGAAAAAAAAAAAGTATAAATCTATGGGAAACATGGTTGTTGCAATGTTCGGAGAACATAAAATGGGCAGATGGTGACTCGCCACTCCTAATTTAATTTATTATCCTTTACAGACTCCTGTGACATGCCTACTTTGAAGTCTAAAAAACCTGAATCAGCCAACAAACGTATAACATCATTGGAAACGTCTAAAATCAACATACGGTGGAGTACAAGACCACCAGACAAAATCAAACATCGAGACAATCTACACACCATACTACAATTCTCTAATGCAATGCCGTTCAAGAATAAATCCTTACTCGGGTATATTTGTGGGTATTGTGACTGTACTTACCCCGATCCGGCAGATCTAAGACTTCATGCGGAAGGACAACACAAGAAGCAACGCTTAGACTACAAGTGTTCCTTCGATATGACCGAATACACCGTGAAGTTGGACGTAATGGGCCTAATATGTACACTATGTGATGCGAAGATGGATAATTTAAACGTATTGAAGGAGCATCTAGTTAAAATACACGGTAAAACAATACATACGGATATAAAAGATCACATACTACAGTTTAAGTTAACGAAAGGTGACGTATATGACTGTGCGTTGTGTAGCTCTACGTATGAAACGTTCAAGATGTTGAAGCAGCATATGAACATACACTACAGTAACTATACATGTAGTAAATGTGATGCCCCATTCGCAACGAAGCGTTCGTTGCATGCCCACAGAACTACGCACCTAGAAGGAAATTTCAAGTGTGACCACTGTGATAAAGTATTCCCGAGTCGTTCAAAGAAGATGTATCATGAGAAAATGAAGCATTTAGGTGCGAGGAACATCTCCAACTGTCCGTACTGTGATGAACCTTTCCGTAGTTACTACCAACGTAACCAACATTTGATCAAAGTGCATAACCTAGAAGCGCAGTACAAGTGCAACGTTTGCGGTAGAGCATTTGTATTGAAATCGTTATTAATGTCGCATATTAAGAAGAATCATCTCATGGAACGTAACTGTCAGTGTACGGAGTGCGGTTATAGGTTTTTCAGTAAGAAAGCGTTGAAAGCGCATATGGTGAAACATAGTGGTGAACGTCAGTTTGTATGTGAAGTGTGTAATAAGGCTTACGCTAGGAAATATACTCTAAGAGAACATATGCGTATACATAATAACGATAGGAGGTTCAAGTGTTCTGTGTGCGGATTAACGTTTGTGCAAAAGTGTAGTTTGAAGAGCCATCTGTTGTCTAACCATGGAATTAGTATGGCAGCTAGTGACATAGTTACATGTACTTAAATCCTATTATAGAAGTAGTATACAGATATCACAAGTGCCCAGTAAAAGTTTTTTTTCAAAAAAAAGGAATAGATTTTAGAAGTAAGGGGTAAGTAAGTCTATTAATTACGCGAGACATTTTTGAGAATTTTCAAGAGGGGGGGCCCCTCCCCCATTGGTGAGATTTTGTAAGATTTTCCATTCATGTTCTATTACTTTTATTGAAGACTAGTGTTTCGGTGCGACGGTGGTTGGTCGAAGCACCAGGGTCAACCACCCTTTGTTGACGGACGGGGGGACGGGGGGGGGCAGGCCGTGGTATGCCTAGCGCTGGTTGCCGTCCGTCCCGTGCACCCTGCCAATGCACGTACCGAAGCCGCGTTGTGTACCGTACTACGTCTCGCACTCGGTGAGGGGTGCGAGGGTAGCAGAGGGGGGGGGGGGGGCAGCCGACGTGGAGAATAAAATCCTTTTCTTGTCTTGAAGGGCTTCCAGGGCTAACTGCTTGCTTGTTGTAGTCGATGTAGTACTGCTCGAACTGGATACTATTTTGCAATTTCGGCACTTGTTTAAGTACCCCCGGGCAATACCGCATCGACGACCGGGGTTTATCGACCCCAATTTGCCCTTAGGCAAGCCCTATTTTCACTATGAGTTAGCCCTTTCCGCCCTTATATTTATTTATCTTATAACCTTACATACATGTGTTATACCTTATTGCATGCCTTAAAACTAGCTCTATAATTATATACAAACCCTATTTCCCTAACCTTAATATCTACGGAGCTAACTTTAATTTATTGCTAAATTTACTACAAAAAACCATTTTCGTTATCCTAAAAAACTTAATATCTAAAGAACCTTACTATATATAATTTTTTCCCTATTTTTTCCTAAACCTATATATTTATCCCTATCTATTTACATAAAATTATCTCAACAAAAATAAAATGCCTTAACTAATCTTTGGTTTTACTATTGCGCGTTGATTACAACTAGTATTTGTGAATATTACCGTAATTTAAAATCACAATCATAAAATAAAATAATAAATATTAAACAAAGTTTAGAAACGATTTGTAGCAGCGAGAGGTCCCTCTACCTCTCTAAGTTTGCCTTTCCATGAGTGTAGGTGTTCTTTGAGGGTTGCTCTCAATTTCCTTGCGATCAAGATATCGCGAACGGAGAATATCAGAGATACATTTGTACTATGGAGGCTAGAGGTAAGGAGAACCATCTCTGTATATGAAAAAGTGTCCGTCGAAATGCTTAAATTAGGGTGGCGCCACTTTGGCATCAGGGTGAATTTTAAAGAAAGCGCCAAAAGTTATTACAGTAGTATTATAGTGTTTTAGTTTCATAAAATTATATATTACAAAATCTCTAAGCGCATTATTCAAAATTCACGAAATAAAATCACTAGTCACGTTTTCACATAACAATTCTTTGAGGTTATATTTAGTAAATTACTTTGTACTACGTAAATAGCTGACGTTTTATAACAGTGTACTGTCACCAACTACTCTAGTCACCAAAGATATTATTTTTTTAACTCTGCATACTTCGATTAGTCTACAACAGCTACATTCATATCATGCCCTTTGTCTACATCAGCGCCATTGTGGACGGTCTTTGAGCTGTTATTTACAGCTTACAACTGGACACTTGTTCAACTATTTTCCTATACGAGTATGGAGGTTAGAGGTAAGGAGGACCATCTAGTATGGGGGATCAGTTGAAAAAGTGTCCACCTGTAAACAGCAAATTATGGTTCGAAAACTCGTCAAAATGGCGCTAGTGTAGGAAAAGGAAATTACATGAATTTAGCAGTTATAAACGAAGTGAAGTGTGCTGGGTTGAAAAATGCATGTGCGGTGACAAAGAGTCTTTCTTTCCTTCTTTAATCTAATATCTTACTCTAATTATTTGTGGTGCTATTTTTAAATACTTTCCACTTGCTATTGTGGCGCCATCTTAATTTGCTGCCCTTCAGTGGACACTTTTTAATATACTGAGATGGTTCTCCTTGCCTCTAGCCTCCATAATTTGTACACACATGGCAATTGTGATTCAAGTCATAGATAATAAATACTATATATATATATATATGACTGTTTTTCCCTATGCATGTATGATGCACATACAAGACAATTGTAATATTTGTAATTAAATTATTAAAGTATGAATAAGTATAGATTATGATGTATTCATGTGATAATTTAGAATTATAGTTAAAAATAAACTATTAATATTTTATAGTTGATATTACTAATATCTTCCTAAATCTTGACTTCACACCTGGTTTCCAATTCTGCTATTACTATCGTCATAACCGCCGAAAACTATCGTCTCAATGGTAGGTTTGCTTAATTTCGGTATTCTGTTAATTACAATGGCATGCTCGTGGTTCGCCACTCTATAAATAGTTATAAGCGAAAAGTCGCGAATCAAATTGTTTGGCGTGTAAATAGCCGTAACATGTGGTATAGGCGTATAGGGGCTATAATGAACGCGCGTTCAAGCCTTTAATATTAAGTTGATATAAAAAGTGCGATGTGGGGCAATCAAGACAACTCACACTACAGTTTCCCGTGCAGGAACGGGGAAAGAATACAACTTCCTGCGTTGGGGCGGTCTGTCGTAAGAGGCGACAAAACCCACAGCCAGGTAGGGTATTTGTCTGACTGGATGGCTACCACCTTTGGTGTAAAGTATGCCGCCATAACAACCTTGAGTTGTGTTCCGGCATTACTGGCCAGGTTCCAGTCTTCTTTGAGAGAGCAACAGCGCATTTGTAGCACTTTTGGTGTACCAAATGTCCATAGACTATGGTAACCGCTTTCCATCAAGTGGGCCGTCTGCCTGTCTGCTCAACTCCTGCAATAAAAAAATGAAAAGTTGACAAACCATTGGAGCGGCTAATAAGATATGCTCTCTCACCTTATCATAGTACTACGTCAGATTACAATCTCTTCATCCGCCACAACACCAAACACAAATGGAAGCCGGTCGGCTTATAACCTTTTCCCAGTCCTTCCATCTAATGCAACACTTGTTGTTTTTCTACATTTGATTTAGGGCCCCAAGTAATAGAGGCTGCCTCTAGTGGATACAAAGCTTATATTCTTATCTATGCATACAGGACAGAGTCGTCCCTATTATAATAGTTCAGTCATTCGAGGCGGAAAAAGGGGTTACCTAGGAAGTTTTCTCGGAGTTTTGAAAATTCCCTTAAATTATAGGAAATTTCTCTACTTTTATTTTGTCTAATGTTTTATTTGAAAATGAGTCTGAAAGGAGATATTGTCAAGAAACTATTAGACGCCATTCATCCACTATTCTTTATATATTCAATGTAGTCTTTGTCCACTATGGCGGCACGAGGTGGCAAAATTGACATTTGGAAAGCATACCAAAATCTATAAAATTACCCATTTTCAAAACTCCCGAAAAAAATTCCAGGTAAAAAATCTACCGAATGATTGTAGTATATGTGCAATGTGCACTTCGCACAGGCATCAGCTATATGGGGGCGCTGAGATACGCCTCTACTTGATAGTGATTTTGGAGGTATTCCTATTGTTACGAGTGTGGGACTCGAATTAAAATGCCGTTGGAATTCGTATAGAATTTATTAGAACTATACAAACACGTATAACTGGACGCAACCAGTACAAACTGCACAATTCAATAACACCCGCAAAGTCCGTCACTATATAGCTTAACGAATGTACGTCTTGCTCGTATCGTAATCCTCGCTTGACTGCCTCATCCCCCCCCCCCCCCATCATTTTATACTAAACTGTACAATACGACAACTGACCGCGTGGACTGAAGTTTCAGAGAAACCGTAATCTGCACACCGGCGGCCATAAACAAATACAATAACAATAGGCTATTGTATAATTGTAAATTTTGAACACAAAGTAAACAAAACAAGTCCAATTGCGGGAAAGGTAATAAACCAGGTGTGCATTCACTTTGTTGGCATGTAACATTATTATGAAATGATCCAGACTGGAGATGGCTGATAGGTTATTAAACAATGGAGGAGCATTACTGAGGTGGCAGTTCCTAAACCAGTTGGCATTAAAAAAAAAATCCTGAGATAATATATAATAAATTATGTTGAAAAAATTCTTTTTTAGATAGACGTGTTGCTGAGGAGTTTCTTGCTGCTTCTTCTCCTTTGAACAGCGATAACACATTGCGAAGCGGTGTACATAGAATAGATAGTAGATTGAAATTTTGACATACATGTATGACTTTAAAAAATGTTCTCCAGTAGAACTTATTTTGAATAAAAACTTTTGAATTGCACTCATGGGAAACACCTTTCCAAAAACTATATTGGCATTAATAACTAGGTACCTATTTTACAGATATCACAACGATACTTTGTTATTTCATTGGTCAAACCTTGGACAGAAAACCTGTGGGTGAGTTAACAACAAATAAAATACACAACATGCTTTAAAATTTTAATTAATACGCATAACAAAATATAATAACAAAAATAATATCTTCCAACATCACGTAATTTTATTCTTGAGATTTATGTAATACAGTAATTTTATCAAATTATCTTATAAAAACTCGAACTCCATTATGGGAACGTATACATACCGCGTGTCTCGTTCAGGGGGTAGGGAGGTCCTCAGAATACCACGCTTGGTCACGGGAGGCTTAGGTTTTCGTCACGTAGTCAATATCCAGGGAAATCTTGCGTTGTTTTCAAGCTATATTCAAATATGGTGCCCAGTGTTTAGCGTTCTTTGAACGGTTTATGTTGAACTGATCACCAGATAGTTTTGTAGCACCGAGAGGTTGAGGTCAGATGATACTTAAGATGGCAGAGAGTAGTATTCACTATCGATTGCTGATATACAATGTCGTAAATAGCCTTTTATGCGCCCTTGATTTTTTAAAATATATTATAGGTACCTTAGCTAGAGCAATGCATAGGCCTACTTTGTTACATTCAGGGTGATAAAATAACGCACAAGGACCTTGGTGTTGGTGGACCAATTATCTAATATTTTGGAAACTAATCTATTTTTTAAAGAACTAGAACACAAATACGTTCGTGAGTTGCCAAAAATAGAGCGCGATGTTTTGTTTAATTTAACAGACGTTTTTGATTATGCTGGCATGTAGGCACGTATGTGTTAGAATCGAGCACTAGGGGCGCAGCGGGAACTTATCAAGGAGCAAACCGAAAAAATAATAGTTCCGACTGGTTTGGCCATTCTTGCGCCCCTCCAGAGTCTACACCCTGTGCCTGGACACCGGTGGCACCGCCCTATTCACGGCACTGCTAATATGTGAACTTAAGTGAACTAAATTATTTTGGAAACGGTAACCTTAAATACAAATAATAAAATATTATAAATAAATATTATAAATACAGCACAATTTGTGAACGGGACGGATAATGTGCGAGCGAGATAGAGCAACTATTAATATTTGCGTTCCCGCGTCGCGCTAGTCACGTTCGGTGTCCACTGCGAGAACAAGGCGTATTTTTTTTTATTGCACGAGTTCAGCAGACAGACAGACGGCCCACTTGATGGAAAGCGGTTACCATCGCCTATGGACATTTGCAACACCAAAGGTCCCACAAATGCGCTGCTGCTCTCTTAAGGGAGACTGGAACCTGGTCACTAATGCCGAAACACAACTCAAGGTTGTTATGTCATTATACTTTAGACGAGGGTTGGTAGCCATCCAGTCGAGCAAATACCCTACCACCTGGCAAAAGGCAGCTCCTATTGTTTTTTTGATAATATTTTTCACGTATAATTATATGTATGCACGCACTCTTGACGTCACGGGGCGAACGCCCTATTAATTATATAACATATTTATTAACTACGCTTTACGATATGATGAACTACGTGAAAATTACAGGCGGGGGGGGGGCTGGGGGTGTCCATATACTAAGGGTGATCAACGAATTTGGTAAAAGTGGGTAAAGTAGTATGGGCACGTTCCCTTAGGAGGCTGTCTAAACGGAGTTCGCTGCCCGCATCAACATCTCCCCAGGTGTAGCCGAGGGGGCGATTTGTAAAATGATGAATGTTGATGTAAGAAAAGAAATAATGGAAGAAATTGCATTGCATTTTAGAATAGGCCCTAGACCCGCTATAATATTACTCAAATTGCCCCTTCGAACAAATTCAAATAACCGATTCAACGTGTCAGTTTATTGTGATTTCATTATTATGCATTTAACTTTAAAATAAAACAATCGTCTGTTAAGTATAAAGACCTCCAAACTTGTTTAACAAAATTTTACAGTAGCCATAAAAATAAGCTCTGAGTTTAAATAATTTTTTTAACTCAAAGTTACAATATTCAAAACTAGATAATTTCCATTTTAAATAAGTCTTAATAGACATTATTTTCGTTTTTTCTTTCAAATTTTGAATCGTATCAGTACAAATGTACTGGCTCACAAATGTACTACACATCTTTACAGTATGTAGAATGATTGAATATTGCAGTAAAGAGTCTAAACAGTAGATATGACAGTCAGTAAAAACACAAAAGTAAATATACGAATCATTGGTGTTGATAGTGGGAATAAAAATCTATACATATAATAGAACTGTAGGTCGAATTTCTGTACAATAAATAAAAATGATAAAAATCGAGTTAGGCGGGTATGAGAAGTGAAATAGAAGTAATTTAGATTTTTTTTAAATTTTTGTTTCTCTGTTTGTACCAGCTAATCTCCGAAAAAACTATATTTAAATGAAATTTTGCATGATGGTAGCTTATATCCGTGGTCAACATATAGGATACTTTTGATCCCGTAAAATTAAAGAGTTCCCGTGGGATAGTCAAAAAAACCACACCACGCGGACGAAGTCGCGGGCATTAGCTAGTGTATTTATATAATTGCAAATTCTATGTTGGATTACAAAAAAAAATTTACTATGTTTTTTTTTCAAAATTATACAGTGTATACTCCATGTAACGTCACTCGATTTAACGACAAACTCCCTTAAGCGTCCAAATCACTTGACTTTGATTGGTTTAGCTCGTCTTCCATACAATGATATACCCTATATAGCATTACACCCACTCTCAATAACGATAAAAATTAAGTAATAAAAAGTACATTTTAAGTTGCCAAAATTAGTAATAAGTGCGCAGCTGTGTACGCCCTTTTATCGCTTTATTATCTTAGCTCGTAATAAATTCGACTGTCGGCATCATGCATACCGAAATTTCCTTTATCAACAAGATGCCTCAATATCGCAAGATAAAAAATACAACAAAATTATTGATGCAACAAAGGACGTCAGACAAAAACGCCATAAAATGCATATTAACTTCAATGTCGTTATATAGAGTTTACACTGTATAAGATTTAAGAAAAATATTTAACAAGGTTCAACCTATTTCAAAGTGGATCTATAATGGGTATATCCCTTCATTATATTGCAGTTTTGTAATTTTCTTTATGCTTCTGCAAATTTTGTTCATATTAAGTCTCTATAGTCAACAGTCGATAAAAGACAGAGAATGATTTTTTTAAACATAAATATAAAATACATTAAATAATTTTCTTAAATATAAAATTATCTACTGTTAAACAGCTATATACTGTATTTACATAGAATATATTTACAATATTTAATTATTAATTATATTAATTAAAAACAACTAATTAGGCCTGGTACTTAATCACACAAATAATATAGGGTAAACTATATCATTGTTGTCACCACAATCCCAATGGATGCCACCCTGTCAATTTTAGGACTATATTAAAAAAATATTTTTTTATACTTTGTGGGCATACAATAATAATTTCATATAATCTCGTTTTTTTAATAAAAGAATAATGCTTTCTATATATATTTTTATAACGTTATTATAATTTAAAAAAGAAGAAAAAAAAATGTGTTTGTAGGAAGTAATCTCTTGAACTACTGAGCCGAGTTTGAAAGTTGTCTCACCAGCTACATTATTCCCGAGTGACATAGGCTATATTTTGATAGTGATTAATAATATTGTTTTAATGACGCCCAACGAAGTGACTGAACTGAGACACTTGTTACCATCGCACAAAACGTCACAGTCTCCTTAATTTCGTATGAGTAATGGCTTAAGAGGTCACAATTTTAACGAGTGGAATGGATTATTAATTGTTAATTAAAGTATAATCAAAATTATCCCTATAAGGAACTGTTGAAAATAATATAATTGTTGCGGACAGAGAGCACCCCTTGACCCGCCCGCCGAAGCACACCTCTCCACGCCCCGCATTCCGCCGACGCCCATAGCTCGCACAGTTAGCAGCTAGGCGTCGGACGGAATGTGGGATATAAGAAGCGATTTTGGAGGCCGGAGATCCACAAACATATTAGGGCGCGTTCCGACATGTCGTGACGACAGATAATAGTGTAGTTTTAAGTGTCGTGGCTTATATGTTTAAATGGAGGTGTTCACGTGACGACAGATTGTCATGACACATGAGGGAACGGCTAGCACGACAGTCGTGAAACGATAAAAGACCGTTACGACTAAATCGTGACGGCAAATCTATCGTAACCACGTCGTCGCGATCCAATGGGAACAGCTAGAGACGACAGTTGGCCAACAATAAATTAATCGTTACGACATAGTGGGATCGCGCTCTTACTATATACTATATATAATTTTAAATATCAAAATAATAACAATAAGTCCTCATCGAGTATTATTTGGAAGAAGCAACTGCCACCAATAAATACTAATTTAGAGTTTATTTTAATATTTGTCAAATACCCAATTGACAGGGAGCCAATCAATGAGATGGTGGTGCTAACAATACTAGTTTACCACTCGTTCCAAATTCATGGTCTGTATTAGAGATATCACGAATATTTGGCTGTTATTCAGAACTCGGTCTATTCGGCCATTTTTGGAGCCAGCTGCACGCACGAAAAAACATGACTCATGCGGCGTTACCTCGCTCTGAGGCGTTCCATTTAAGGCTTGAAGTGCAAGCAAGAGCGCGGAACGAGCGACAAAGAGGCACAATCGGCCTCCGCGTTCGACATCTGTCTTTCTCCTACTTGAGTGTTGAACGTTGTCAACGGGTCAATCAAATTGTATATGGGTCAAACACAAAAATGGAAGATAGTGTTCAAGCTACATTTTTTTTTAATTACAGTTCAACAGACAGGCAGATGCCCCACTTGATGGAAAGCGGTTACTATCGCCTATGGACATTTGCAACACCAAAGGTGATACAAATGCGCTGCTGCTCGCTTAAGGGACTGGAACCTGGTCACCAATGCCGGAACACAACACAAGGTTGTTATAGCGGCATAGTCTAGACCAGGTGTGGTTGGTAGCCATCCCATCGGGCAAATGTCCTACCACCTGGCTGTGAGTTGTTTTGTCGCCTCTTACGACAGGCCGCCCGGCCAAAGGAAATTGCATTCTTTCTCCGTTCCTGCACGGATAAAATAAATTCCATATGTACATTATTTGTTCATGTATTTTTTTTTATTCTATAAGATTGTGTTGTGGCTATCTTAGATTTGACTTAGAGTTGATTTTAGAGTCTTTTGTATTTTAACAAATATATTATATTTATTGCTCTCGTTTGAACCAAAATGTCTCCTACTGTAGACGGTTCGGATACTGAATACCTCAGTTTGGTAGATGTTGAAAAATAATCCATTAACAAAAAATAAACTTTTTAATAATAGAAACATGTAAAATATAAACAAATTTTCATATAGCAATCCATGTTTGCGAATCAAAACATATAAATATATTGTTGCGGACAGAGAGCACCCCGCTGACCCGCCCAAAGCTCGCGCAGTTAGCAGCTAGGCGTCGGACGAAAAACTTACTTACTTGCGACTTACCACTCACCATTCAAACTCGACTCTTTCGCACTTACTTATACTATGTGTAATTGAATTAATGTATATAGTTTAATAATAATAATCATACAGTCCAGTATATCGCGTTTCATTTTCAAAAAAGAAGCAACTGCCATCAATACCTATTGCTCTATCATTTGCAGTATTTTCTTGTAGACATGAAAAATGTATTTGTTTGACCCATATATTTCGCTCAAAAATTGATAGTTAAAATACGTTATATTTTCTTAAATTTTCGCGACTCGCATACATAATAATACGTTTTAACGGTTTTCAGCGCGGTAATTTATTAGATCTTGGCTTGTCCGACGTTTCGGCCGCTTTTCAGTGGCCATGGTCACGGACGATAAAGGTGACATTTGTCCAACGAGTTTTGTTAAAGTTTTATTTAGCCTACCGCCAACTTGTTCATTTTATTAATTATTTAGTTTTAATTTTGTTTATGACATGTACAAACCAAGATCTAATAAATTACCGCGCTTAAAACCGTTAAAACGTGGTTTTATTGGTTAAAATAAGTTTTAACAGTGTTAATGAAATTTTAACTAAATTTTATTTTAATATGACGTTTCGGCCAGTTTTTAAAATATACGAATCAAATAAAAAATCACAAAGTCGCGCTTAAAACCGTTAAATCATACGTTTTAGATATGTGTACCTATCGTTCTCGAGAATTTAAGAAAATACTTTAAAAATTATTGTTTCAAAACTAACCTGCTACACGGGAATTGCACTTTCAGCCGAATATTCGGCGAAGAGCGAGGCCGAATATTCGGTATTCGGCCAAAACACTATTCGTGGCATCTCTAGTCTGTATACCTTCATTCATTACCAAAGGTTTTTTATTATTGTCTAGGTAACCCAGATGTGTGACACAATATGATTACCATTCATCACGCGACGACGCGTGACATTACAATTTAAAAACAACTCACTCGTTTAACCTGTTAAACATAACGCATCTCTTCACGCGACTTCGAGTGAGTCGAGCGATGCGCAAACTAAATCACCAATGAGATCAGTGATTTATAAATCTTTTCCCTTGAAAGATTTAAACCACTCTTTTTAAATCTTTGGTTTCGAATGACATAATTCATTCAGTTGACCGGTTTCAAGCTTTACAATAACGCCAGAGAGTTTACTTTACTGTGTATCATCATTGTATTTCTTAGAGTGCGCATGTTATCTCATTTCAATACACAATATCCTATATCTACTGTCTCATACTACATCCAAGTATCTGATGTATTAGTTTTCATCATTCCACGTGACTAAAATCAATCTTAACATAGTGATTTAAAGATGTATTTTCCAAATCAAAGATTTAAAGAGTGATTTCGTATTTTGAAAGATTGTACATCTTTTAAATCAATCACTCCTGAGTTACACATCTCTCATTTCAACCCAGCGCGATCACTCGAAGTCGCGTGTTGTGTATAATTAAAAGTATATATAAATAATTATATACATTACTTTGAAATTGTAAACAGACTTACATATCTTACAATCCGTCAGCACTACTTTCAGTTTTAGCCGTTTCATACTCGTGCAACGTCAGTCCATGGTTCGAGAGCATATGACTTTTGAGGCTACATTTTTGCACAAAAGCCAACGCACAGACACCACACTTGAACCTCCTATCATTGTTATGTATCCTCATGTGCTCTCTTAAAGTCTTTTTCCTCGCATATGCTTTATGACACACCGTACACTTGAACACCCTTTCACCGTTATGCTTTATCATGTGCTCATCCAAAGACTGCTTTATGAAGAAACCCTGCCCACATTCAGCACATATGTGATTCCTCTCCATCAGATGCACTTTTTTGATATGCGCTGTCAATTTCGACTTCAATATGAACGATTTATCACATATATTGCACTTATACGTTGCTGCTGCGATATTATGTTCCTGGAACATATGTCTATTTCGTTGGTAGTAACTCGTGAAGGACTTATCGCAGTGTGGACAGCTTGTTGTATATCTAGCCTGGCTGTTATGAGTGTATTTCTCGTGACACATCTTCCTGACCCGAGTACTGAAGACTTTCTCGCAAAAAGCACAGTTGAACGTACCAATCTCATGTGTACGTTGATGACTTTTTAGCCTATGTTTATTAATGAAGCCTAGATCACAGTCTGCACATATGTAATTCCTGTAATGCCCGTTCATATGTTGCAGCAACATCTTAAACGTCTCGAACGTTGAATTACACAACGCACACTGTAAAACATCTCCGTCTGTCAATTTAAATTCTAGTATATAATCATTTATATCTGGATAGAACTTTATATCGTGTGCTCGTGTCAAATGTTCTTTTAGGTTAGATATTATGTTGAAACTCTCATCACATAACTTGCATTTCAGGTCAGTTATATCCATTTTAACCGATAGGTTATTCTTGTCCATACGTTTCTTGTCGATTAGGTTATAAGTCTTATGCACATCATCGATATGCAACCTTAGTTCTTTTGGGTTTTGGTACGTATCCTTGCAATAAGCGCAGACTATCCCGGAGAGTGTTTTGTTAGAAAACGGTGTGCAGTTTGAATATTTGAGTATGTTTTCTATGTTCGTTTTGTATTTTGCGTTCTCGTTTATTATGCGTATATTTACTAGATTGGGTTTTAGTAATGCATTCATGTCTCGTATTGATATCATGTGTTTCTTTTTCTTACGATCTGGAAATCAAAGTTTTTTATGATTAATATTTCCTAAGTTTTCATGACTAATAAAACTACGTTTTAACGGTTTTATTTGATTTTTATTATTCCGACGTTTCGGCCACTTTTGAATACAAACATGTCAAGTGTCAACGAGTAAGAGTATTGTTTTCATTAACAAAAATTAAAACTAAATAAAATTTTAACAAGTACTCATTGACACTTGTCATCTTTATCTTCCGTGATCACGGCTACTGAAAAGTGACCGAGAAACGTCGGAATAATGAAAATCAAATAAATTACCACGCTCAAAACCATTAAAACTAAAGACTCAAGTGGCTTCCTATTCATTTTGGCCGGAATACTCATATTCCCACTCTCCTGTATAATATATTATTTACTTCTAATAGTCCCCAGTACCTTAAGGAACGTTTTGAATTCCTTCGCCTATCCACTGCCCACAATTTGCGCTCTGGTACGTATCGAATACTTATGACACCTGCACACACTTCACCATATTATGATAATTCTTTTTACAGTGCAGGCTGTCAACTTTAGAATATGCTGCCTCTTACAGTCAGAAAGGCCAAATCCTTACCAACATTTAGAAATTTACTCAGAAAACCCTATTTGTCTATAAATAGCTATGTCTGATTAACACAATATAATCATGCTAATACATTTATTATAATAACATATGTATTTTGTAATATATTATTGTATATTATATTTATGACTATGTATTTATTTGTTAAATTAGTTTGAGTATTTATGAGTTCATTGCCTATTTCCTGCACCACCTACATCGCCTGATTCAAATTTGTTTTTGATTTAGGTTGCCTGGAAGAGATCGCTTTGAGCGATAAGGCCGCCTATTGTATCGCCCAGAAAATATTGTAAATATGGTCTGTTTTGTAATTGTATGTTTGTCTCTCTCTAAGACGTAGTTTTATTATTTTTTATGATTATTTACCACATGATCTGTACATCTGTAGGGTGCCCGACAGACATCGTCTTGCCGGATCAAATAAAAATCTAGATTCTAGAAGCTGATAGCCGTACCAGCTATCGGGTCCTATTGTGATTCAAAACCAATAGTCCCCAAACTATTTTAGCTCATAGACAACCCACCAATTTTTACTGCATTCGGTTGCCTTATTATCTTTTTAACCGACTTTAAAAAAAGAGGATGTACTCGATTTGTACTGTTAATATTCGACCATAACTTTTTTAATTCTGAACCTCAATTTTGACAATTCTTTTGGGGTTGGATTAAATATAGTTTCTGGTTGATCCCTTATGAATATTACACAATAAATAAATAAATATCGGCAGACAAACACACACACTGTAGATCCCCAAATTAAGCAAGTTACGCTTGTCTTATGGGTAATATACAACGGACTACTCTGGGGCCGATCCCAGACACCCAGACCATAGTAGATAACGGAGTAAAGACGTTTCCAAAATTTACTATAGCAGGAATCGAATCCGGAGCAGTTGCAGTGAGGTAGGCCGGCAAAGGCTTACCCCGCTCAACCACAGAGGCGTTTTTAGCCCTCAAAAAATGATTATCGCAATTCCATGATAGTTTCCCGGCGGAGCGCGACTCGTCCCTGTGATTGAGGTTTGGGGTAATTCAAAAGTCAATTATTTTAACTTAAATTTATTACCCCAAAAGCGACAACCTTAGGGCGCGTTCCCACTTTGTCGTGACGACAGATAATCGTGTAGTTTTAAGTGTCGGCTTATATGTTTAGATGGAGGTGTTCACATTTGGAACGACACGACTTACTGTCGTCTACGACATTTTTTGCAGTGACGAGAGATTGTCATGACAGTGGGAACGGCTAGCACGACAGTCATAAAACGATAAAAAATCGTTACAACTAAATCGTGACGGCAAATCTATCGTAGCCACGATTGCTTGCTTCATCTTCCTTCTTTTCAAAGAGTAATACATTATTAAAATTTCGTCTTCGTCCATTGAACTCGGGAGCATAAACGCACTACTGATTTCGAAGAGAACCTAGAAGCTACTGTAGATTTGTAGCTTGCTAATGATGTATAAACATATAATGAAAGCGACTGCCTTGAAACGATAAAATGTCGTCACGATTCAATGGGAACAGCTAGATATGATAGTCGCTAGACGATAAAAAAAATTTGACGACAAACAATCGTTATAATGAGAACAGCTAGAGACGACAGTCGTCCAACGATAAATTAATCGTTACGACATAGTGGGAACGCACCCTTACACGCTTACATGTTCCCTACAAGAGTATATTGTTCTTTTTACACGCTTTATATTAGCTTCACTTGTATGTCAGTCAGTATGTCTGTAACCGACCCCTAAATTTGACCGACTTCCCGTTTTCCGATTGAGCTGAAATTTTGCACGTATGTGTATATCGCGTGACAATGCAATAATATGGTACCATGGAGCTGATCTGATGATGGAGTCGGAAGGTGGCCATAGGAACTCCTGTACTAAACAAGATAGACCCTTCGTGTTTGGGCCCGTATGTTTATATCGCGTGACAATGCAATAATATGGTACCATGGAGCTGATCTGATGATGGAGACGGAAGGTGGCCATAGGAACTCCTGTACTAAACAAGATAGACCCTTCGTGTTTGGGCCCGTATGTTTATATCGCGTGACAATGCAATAATATGGTACCATGGAGCTGATCTGATGATGGAGTCGGAAGGTGGCCATAGGAACTCCTGTACTAAACAAGATAGACCCTTCGTGTTTGGGCTCGTATGTTTATATCGCGTGACAATGCAATAATATGGTACCATGGAGCTGATCTGATGATGGAGTCGGAAGGTGGCCATAGGAACTCCTGTACTAAACAAGATAGACCCGTCGTGTTTGGGCTCGTTTTACTTGTCTTGGCTAGCACTCTGCTGCTACATGATATGCAGGATCTCAAAAGCTTGTATTTAAAAACATTTAAACAAAAATCAACTAAAAAATGAAAAATAAATAATAGCGTGGGGTGTATTCAATTAATAATATAATATCTTAAAAAGCGCTTTGAATACACCCCACGCTTTTTTATATTATATTAAATTTTATTTTTTGTTTTTTTAGTTGGATTTTTTATAAAAGCGTGTTTTTTTTAGTTTTTTTAAACTATTATTATATGCAGATAATTTTCATACAAACTCACCCTCTCGCTTATCAATGACAAGCTTCTTCTTTCCATGTCTCTTCTTCTCACCCGTGTGTTTCTTCTTAATCGTTATGTCTTTGATCCCGAGAAGTTCTACTAACTTCTTATTGTCCTCTTCATCCTCTTTGAGATCCTCGAAGTCAGATATTTCTTCTTTCAGCTCTGAAAATTACAGAATGATAATATATGGTCATGTATGAGTCTGAATTATTTTTTAAAAGTTACATTAATATACGTCCTTACTTAATATTAGCGAGTTTGCTTGTTGCACTTTCACATCTTAAATACTCAACTGATCGTCATAGCGCTGATAAAACATGACCAGAGTGCCATATTTTCAGGTATAATGGTGTATTCCTTGGGAAGAGTATTTTTTTATTGGATATAAAATTTAAAAACTTCGTTTAAAAAAACCGACTTCAAAAACTAAAAAACTAAAATGTATAAAATAACTTATTTCTTAAGCTATTATTATTAATATATATTATCTAAAACATCTTAAAGTCGGTGCTTAGTAATTTTCAAAATATAGTAATTTTTATGTTTTACTTTGCACCGACTTCAAGATGTTTTAGATAATATATATTAATAATAATAGCTTAAGAAATAAGTTATTTTATACATTTTAGTTTTTTAGTTTTTGAAGTCGGTTTTTTTAAACGAAGTTTTTAAATTTTATTTGTTACTTTTTAGTGTCTAGCTATGTATGGGTGGACCCACGAATGGTGCCGCGCTTCTTAAAAAATATAGGTCCCAAGAAGCGGGAACAAAAAAATGTTCGTAAAATGAAAACTACTGGGCCAAACTATGTCAAATTTTTAGGGGACCACATGGCAGCTATTCCGCGTCGAACAAAAAAAAGAATCACGTAAATCGGATCATAAATCACGGAGTTATCGGCGAACATATGGAACGGAGTGAAAATTATTTCCATGAAAAATGTTCATAAAATGAAAACTACTGGGCCAAATTATGTAAAAATTTTAGGGGACCAATTGGAAGCTATTCCGCGTCGAACAAAAAAAAGAATCACGTAAATCGGATCATAAATCACGGAGTTATCGGCGAACATACATAAAAAAAAGCAAAAAAAAAAAAAAGATCCCGACGAATTGAGAACCTCCTCCTTTTTTCGAAGTCGGTTAAAAAGGTACTGTTGCGAACACTTCTGTCCGCCGTTCCAGAGCATACTCTCCCGCGTACCTCCGACGCCCATATATAGTATTGGTGGCAGCTGCTTCTTGTTTGGAAATTAAACTCGATATAATGGACTGCATGATTATTATTATTGAACTATTTACATGAATCGAAATATACATAGAATAAGTACAAATTATGCGAGAGAGGTAAGTCGACAATGAGAATTGTGAAGAATTATGAAAGAACATTTTTTGCCTCCAAGGCGGCTCCTATATCCCGCATCCCGTCCGACGCGTAGCTGCTAACTGCGCGAGCTATGGGCGTCGGCGGTATGAGGGGCGCGGCGGGAAGGTGTGCTCCGGCGGGCGGATCAGGGAGGAGCGCTCTGTCCGCAACACATTAGTCATGGGCAAAATCACTCACCAAGAAGAAAAGAGTGATATATATCTTTTTGATACAAACATTTATATATCACTCTTTTATATCTTTAACTCTTTATCTTTACAGTGAATAGTGTCAGTGTCAATTGCAGACAAGATGAGTTATTATCTGTGAGTGATATACTAGCAGAACCGACACGCGTACCTGATGCAACGCAAAATAACTGACATTTAAATAACATACACGCCATTTAGATGGCCTTAGACTTTTAGTAAATATTTTTGTAATTAAAAATATTTAGTCCGTAATTCGAAATAAAAACTATCCTATACCAAAATTACACCATAAAACTATAGTGTTACGATTTATTTTGGCTTGCTATTGTATTCGGTTTCCTCGTTGACTTACTACGCATGCGCAGTGCGCGGGCTAATCATTCTTTACCATCGCGTGGAACAGGAATGAACTAAAGAGTTAGATATAAAGACACATTTTGAACGCAAGTGATATACAGATCTAATCACTCTTCGCGTCGGATATATATCTTTTGAGTTCATCACTCAGGAGTTACACACCGCTACGACGCATAGCATGGTTAGCAGTTAATCGTCGGATGATTGATGGAGCTATCAGGGGGGCCTTGGAATTTGATTTATTGATTATTTATATTCCAAAATTTTAATTTATAACTATTGTAAATCTATATCAATAAAAGTGAATCATAAAAATGTATGTACGTATATAGCTTGATAACGACTTCTCCGATGATGATGATGTTTTTTGTGTGTTTGAGTGGGTCTCGGATGCGAATCTAAATCACAATTGATCATTTTATATGCCTACCTGTAATAATGTGTACATACAAACCAACAAACTAACATTCGTATTTTTATAATAGTATTACTTAGGATTGTTTTAAATGATGATTGAAACTATATTTTACGTGTACTACCTGCAAAAACTTAAGAAATTTGTCTAAATAAAAATATGGTGATAAGTGTCAAGGAAAAACAATAAGTCTGAGTCAGAAAGTATATATCAGACTTACCTAAGAAATATATGCCGTCATTGTCATCGTCCAGATCAGCAAGTTCCTCTTTGACCTTCATATGGGATTCATCTGGAAGCAAATAATTTCTTTTTCTTCATTTTGTTTGCATATAGAAGGCAAACTATCTCCGTGTAGAATCTATGCACCACTTAGACATCGTTCTGACCTAATAATGTGCATATTGTTACAAATACCACGTGCTAACAACGGCGAAGGAAAACATCGTGATGCAACCTGCACATCGAGATAACCAAGTGTCAAACCTGCCAAGCCGCCTTGGGCAAGCGTGGTGGGTATACCGTTCCCCTATAATGAGAGGCCCGAGCCCAGGAGAGGGACATTTATGGACTATAATTATTATATACACTAAACATAGACACGTGTACCACATTCAGAAACGCGTTGTAGGTTTCCAGTCGTTGTGGTGTGATAAAATCAGGCTTTTTCAAGATCCTGTATTTTCCAAAGCAATCGATGGAGTAGTCCATCTATCGTTGCTAACAAGAAAGACTTACCTTTAAGATTCATAGCCATTGTCACCATCTGTTGGAAGTCCTTCTGGCATTTCTGCACTTGGCTCTTGAATTCACATGCATCTCGGAGCCTCATAATGCATACTTCACAAATACCCTCAGAGTAATCTGTTCCCAGGGATAGCTAAAATGAAAGAGAATTGAATAAGGCATGATGATCCCAAACCTACTACCCAACTCAATACTCCACTAAAACCACCCTCCTCCCATGTGCCCTGCGCTTATGGCAGGAAAAGCGTGAGACGTAGAACGTAGTTAGCCCACGCTGAACATTTTACCACCTACAGTGACATTGGCCAAATCAATGCAAATTGCGCTGTAGTTATTTACGCTTCAAAAGAAGAAGACATAGTTGCACTTAGGTATGTGGCAAAAACCATTCTTCTTTCATTCTTAGTTACGGCTGCAGCCACCAGACTGGTTGGCGCGGGGCGGCAGCTACGGTGGGGGCTACGCAGCGCCTCGGCCGGTGTCACACTACATTACAAGCAACTTTTGCTAACGACCCTCTCACATCAACGCATGCGCGCCATTCACACATTAATTGTAATAATAGTCAAGCAATAAAACCATATATCAATATAAAATGTTCATTATTCATCAAGAATCAAACAAAGTATACAGTCCACAAATTCACAACCAGTCTCAACTCTAAAAGTAAAAAAAAAGTATTGTTATAAAAAACTGGGCTTATGGAATACAAGTACGGGGAACTACCAGCAACAGTAATATAGATATCCTGGAGCAATTCCAGTCCCAAGCTCTGTGAACAATGTTTGGCATCCCTCATTGTATAAATAATAGGTACATATACCTCGACCTGGGTTTAAAAACAGTTCAGCAGGAAATAGCTCAAAACAGCCTGAAATACCAAGAGAAACTGACAGTCCATGTAAACAAACTGGCACACACTCTGAGTGGAGAAGGCGCTCTTCAGCATATCCAGCTAAAAAGAAGTGATATACTGAGGCTACGTAAAAGATTCACCACTTGACATCAAGAGAGTTGTGTGAAAAGAATTTTCATACAAGTATGGCTCTCCAGGAAAACATAAACTGAGAAATCAAACAGGGAAGTGGCTTATTGTTGGAAAACAGATTGCCATGAAGCAGAAACATCAAAAAACAATTTAATAATTGTTTAATTGAGCTTAAAGTGAGAAAAACACTAATACAAAAATTTCCTATGATCTAGGAATCTAGGACATATATGGGCAACAACCGGATGTGGCCCGCTGTAAGATATGATCAGGCCCGCGAGACATTCCCAAATTCAAGCTCAAGTGTCTCATTGATTTCGGTGTATTTATCTTTCATAGTTTGTAACAATTGCAAATATCATGATTTAATTATAATGCACAATTTTTTAAAATTTCAATTTGTTATTTTAATAAATTGTACTATAACATTGTCCTATTATTTCATGTCTAATATCTATCGCAAAAAATATTATTACTACTTTAAAATGCACTAAGTACTTTTAAATGCAGCCCGCGAACATATTTGAATGCTAACTTTTGGCCCTCAACATGTCAAAGGTTGCCCATACCTGATCTAGGATGTAACGAGTTCAACTTTTTTACTGGTTTCCAAGCATTGCTTATAGATATCATTTAAGAGATAAAGCCTGATTTATGTACGAAATAGTTAAATAATTAGGTAACTTGTTAAACTGGCAAGTCAAATAATAAAATGAGGGCTCAACTTTACAATAATGGACACTGAATTTTACGAAAATCAAGTTTAGGGGTATACATACACCTTATATATAGACACTAGACCTCTTATTTGGGCTAGGAAACAAGTTTTTAGGGTCCACCAACAAGTTTTGAATGAATAATGGGAAAAACAAAAATATGTTTGATAAACAAGGTTATGTCACTTTTGTTGAAAAAACTTTGATTTGTCTTTAGTAATACACTTACACATGATATATAAACACTAAAACCATTTTTTAGTTTAGTAAACAAGTTTTGAATTAGTTATTATAATTTTAAAGTACATAATAATAAATCACAGTACTGTCACTTTTTTTCACTTTACGATGATAAATAAATGTTACCAAATCAGTATGTCAATAATATCGATTTTTTAATTCGAATATCATTCGATATTCCAATAATATCCATTTTGAAATACGAAAATTATTGTTATTGCTTATATATTACGAGTTTGAATGAGTAGTATTTGTAAACGATTTATTTTTATTACAAACATCGATGCATTAGGCGGCACTATGAATATTTTGCCTTTTTATTTTTTAATAATGAGCGACTACGAACTGGTGCAAGGACAGTATTTCTCGCGACCAGTAACTTTAACGGTGAGTTGGTTGGGTTGGGTTAGTGTTTAGACCAAAGCGCTAGAACCGACTGGCCACCATTTATTTATTGATAACTATTTAAATGGTGGTTACAAATCGGTTGTGACATTTGTTGACTGCTGTCACGGCACACTTGCTTTGCTTGATAGGCTTGTGGGCTTTAGTCCGCGTTTTTAGACTGTATTAAATGTTTTTCACATTGACCAGTAACTTTTCTTCTGCATTTCTCGTCTTTAGACACAAGATATAAGTACACCATTTTGAAAAAAAATAGTAAAGTTATGTTTACAAAAAAAATCATATCTCAAAAACTACACGTCTCCTAGACATGGGGGTTGCAGGAGGGAGAAGTACTCTTCCCCCCTTCCCCCTCCCCCCCTCCACTACTTAAAATTCAGTGTCCATTATTGTAAAGTTGAACCAAAATGAGCTTAAACATTTTTATGTCAACATGATATCTACAAGTAATGTTTGGAAACCAGTGAAGAAAGTCAAACTGGATATATCCTAGTACATAGGAATTTTTCATATTAGTATTGTCATCACTTGAGTGTATCTAATAAAAAACAATAAATAAAAACTATTGCAAGAAAATAACAGTACGGAAAAGTGAAACATATGTTAGGCTCAATAATCCTTTAACAGAAGAGCTATTTTTTTTTATTTCAGGAAAACATAGTCACAGTGCATACAATCATATTAAAAATAACAAAATTACTTATATATTAACTAGGAAAGATATATAGGTTCCATTTGTTTATGCTAATTTTTCTAACTTTTCTTTATAATTTTAGATTATTAAATACTTTATTGCTGTGATTACCCATCTGTTAAATAATTTCAGCTAGACTCTGATAATTGCATAAAATATTGTGACATTTCTATCAGAAGAATGAAGAAAGACAGTTCTTTGTCAAAGGTGTAAATTTAACAAATATACTTCACTTTATAGCTAAAAAGTAATAAATACGTCGAAAAATGGGTAATATTCATATTTACATGAAGCTCAAAGCAGTCCTTTAGCATTTCAGCATATACTTCTTCTTTCCCAAGGTTGTGATAGGGTGTTTTCAGTTCTTTATCCGGCGGTCTGAGTAAACAGCAGCGGCAGTGAGCAAGCCGCTCCATTTTATGTTAAAAAAACTATGAACTGAGACGATATAAAAATTACAATAAAATAACACCAACTCTAGAAACGTTTTGTAATTTGTTTTCTGTAAAATTAAATATAATATAAAGACAAATTTTAATCAATTTGACAACATTATATTTTTTTATTTAAGTGTGACCAAATGAGAATTCAAGATTCTGATAAACTGGTTTTAAACTCTACTCACTGTGCAAACTTTAATTAGTACTATCATGGAAATAGATGATAGATGTATTTTAAGAATAGTATTCGTTTTTCATGGTATTATACAGTTTATGTTTAATTTTAGTTCGTATAATATTAAAATTAAATGTAATAATATAATAAATTTGTTAGTATTATTAAAAAATAAAATGATTTAAAAAAGCGTTAACGAGCTGTGTAAGATATAGATTAAATGATCATGTACTATTATATAGTCCTATTATTCTAATGTGAATAATTTAAGTTAAACCTAGTTTATTTATTTTTATAATATGCTTTCAAAGTACTTATATTTTTACAAGGATGGAATTGAAAAGTTCAATTCTGAAAGATCATATTCTTAAAATCTGCAGTTCAATCTCATAAATAAATCATATAATTGTGTAGATTTAATTCTGCTTTAATAGCGGATTTTTTAAAACTTGATCACACCAGTCAGTCAGCCGTCATTATACGTGACTCAGATTAATAATAATATTTTTTTAACAGCCTTAAGAGACCCATTCACCATCAACTATCAAGATAGTGAATGGGTATCGCAAGCGGTACAGTTATGACAAGGATGGAATTTGCAGCACACAAGACCAAGAGATTCGTTTTGCAGGATGCGATACAGACTTCCTGCATTACGTGGCGGACTGCTATGCAAGATAATGAATGGGTCCCTTTAATGGCCTGGCTCCTGACTCGGGATTAGTAACGGCGGTGATTGAGTAAAGATTACGATAAACTTTTTTTTGTGGATTGTGTGTTATTTTTGTGGGATATATTGAAATTGTTTTTGAGACAAAAAGTGTGTTTTAGTCAAACAACTCTCACATGTTGAATGAAATACAAGTTTTTGAGCGGACATCGTTTAAGCAGACGCTTTCAAACTAGTTCAAAAAACCTTCTAGCCAATCCGGAAACTTTTGTAATCAAAACGGATGTAAAATAAAATGAAAAAAAATCATTTCTTAAAATGGCGGACGGGTCGATGGAGTATCGCGTCGGTACTATATTTTTGAATTGAATTTATTTTGCAAGTTTAGTGCAAACCTTATTTATAGTGTTAAGACAATGGAGACTTCTATTTTGAATGGTATGTGCCGGTGTTGTGCTTTGGAAGGGACGTTTAAAGACCTAAAATGTACGTATCATTGGATGGGCGAGCAAGAGATCTACGGCGACATGTTGAAGGAGTGTTTCAATATTGATGTAAGTTTTTATCCACTTATTATCAGTTTAATTTATAATAAACACTTACATACCAAGTTATCCTCCCGTATAAGACACCTTTCTGTTAAAAACTGAAGCTTTTATGACAATCCAAAGCTTCGATCGATGATTGTATTGGTATTCTTTATTAATCTATACTGCTTGTTTATTCTTTTAGGGAATTCTTAATTTAACTAATTTAACTAGGGATTGATCACAATACCTGAAAGGGTAATGAAAATTCTTGTTAAATTTGCTCAATTAGAACCGCTATCTCCACCTCCTGCGGCCAGCCAAGCTTTTATAAGTGATCTGCCTGCTTACTAGGTACGTAAATGTATGATATCATGGATTTACATTAGTTACCTCTTTGGTGTTGCAAATGCTCACTTTCCATCAGGTGGGTCATTAACATCTTTCCTGTATTGTAGTAGGCGTGTGTAACTCTTTACTGAACCGACTCACTGATCCAAAACATTTAGGTGTTCCAAAAGATTGGAGCATCAATAATGTTTCAAATGCTTTATTTGGATCTGGAACATCGCAATCTCTCTGACTCTCTGTTCAGCGTGATCATGTTGCTTACGTGTGAGAGAGACCGACCAGAACATAAAGAATCACA
Source organism: Dendrolimus pini (assembly GCA_949752895.1). Lineage (NCBI taxonomy): Eukaryota > Metazoa > Arthropoda > Insecta > Lepidoptera > Lasiocampidae > Dendrolimus > Dendrolimus pini. The sequence continues at coordinate 6,329,923 of OX457153.1, forward strand.
GAGCAACAACCGTAGTGAGAGAGCAGGAAAACAATAAAATATAAGCAAGTGTGAATGAGATAACAAATGAGAAAATACACCAGCTAGCCTAAGCATCTAGCCGCCAGTCGCTAGGAAATCGGTTTTATTAATGATCTCATAATTTGTAATTTTTTCAAATATTACTATGGATATTCATCTTTGTTTCAACCTTAACACCGTCTGCCTCAATATGCCTGCCAACGATATATATATATGTCTATATTTTTATTTTTGACAAGTTTGACACGATGTTTCAAATGAAACCGCAGCCTGTTTTTCAGTGTGACGTACCATAACAAGACAACCATGATTTTATATCTTTGATTCATTGTTCTAAATGAAACATATCAGTGATCCGGAACATTTTACTGTTCCTGATACAAATGTTCCAATCGCAAAAATGTGACATTACTCCCACACCTATACTGTAGTAATTAAAAAAATTGAAACTAATAATTCATATTGTGGTTTGCGGTGCCTTGTCTATGTTGGCCTTTAAAAAAAAGGTCAAGTATGACTTATGTTGACCAAGTAGTTTCTGACATATAGGGTAAATATATGCAGGTGTATTTAATAGGGATGTACTTCCGACTTATTTAAAACCATTAAAACTTTTTGAGTCTAGGAAATTTGTTTTTGAATTAAGTATGGCAAAAAAAATTATTGATGATAAAGGATAATGAAATAGTACTGTCACATTTGATAATACCATAGTGCAATTTGAGTTTAGGGATATACATATACTCCATTGAAATCTTACAATTTAAGGGTCGAGTATTGCGTTTGTTAGAGGATGCATTTTTATTTTTGGGACATGTGTGGGGGGTGAATAGAAGCTTAACCTCAAGTTTGTGGGGTCGCCACCCTTGTCCCCCGGCCGCCATCTTGGAAAAAGTGGTGAAAACACTTTTTTCGCGATATCTCGGAAACTATGCGTCTTACAAAAATTTGTAAAGTCATACATAATTTGTAGCAAATTGTTTTGCCTACAAATATGTTTATATAACTTTTTGCCCTAAATTAAAAATTAAAGAAGTTATAAGCAAAAAAGTGAGAATTTTTTATTCATTCCTAACTCTTTTCTTTACCATAGAACTTACCAAATTTAACTTATCCCCCGTTTTCCCCGCCACCTATGAGGTAGAGTCCGTAGGCGCGAAGCAGAATAATTATAGCCTATATATTATTCTGTTGTGAAGCTATATAATTCGGTAGTTGAGAGTATGAAAAATATAGGCTGACACACAAAAATAGGCTGATAGACAAAAATAAAATTGTTTTAACTAAAATATTAATTGATATTTTTTAGAAAAAAAATTGTTATATTGCAGCCATTAGCCATGTGACAATGAACGCCGATCAGAGCGCGTGACGTCATAGGGTGCAAAACACAACAAGTAATCAATGACTTCTCAGATGACCCTTCAACGAAACAGATGTTTGTCTTGCACACTGTGACGTCATGCGAGACGCCATGACAGCTTTACGCGTTTTTGTGACGAAATGTCAAATATTTATAAAATTGCTAAACTAAATATGTTACTATTGTTTTTTTGCTGAAATATTAATATTTATAATAAAATAGACCATAAGGCTCAAAATAAACCTGTTTCTCAAAAATTGTCAACTACCGAATTGTAAAGTTTCATCAATATCCATTCAGTAGTTTTTGCGTGAAAGAGTAACAAACTTAAATCCTTACTTACAAACTTTCGTGTTTACAGTATTAGTAAGAAGTAGGATTAGCTTACTGACTGACTTACATATCAATGCACAGGTAATTTGCAAATTACCAGGCTAGGATAATTAAAATTTGTTTGTGGGTTCTTTCTATAGTGTAGGTGCTCACTAAGGGGAACATACTTATAGTATATATACATACTCATAGTATACTGGAATACTGTACAGTAGTATGGCGACCCCATTACGCAACACACTCTTTGAGGCCAGAGAGGATACAGAAAAGATTTCTTTGGCATCTTGCATCTCGCATTGGAAGGGCGCGAAGATCATTCTCATATAAGGATAGGCTGCCGCATTTTAAAATATTTTCTTTAAACAAACGCAGGGATATTTTAGATATGCAATTTTAGTTTAAACTATTTAATGGATTGATTGACTGTCCCGATTTGCTTAATGGCTTCAGTTTTAAAGTACCGACTAGATGCCCTCGAACACCTATTACGCCCCTGTGTCCGCCTTTACATCGCACGGTTCTTGGTGCCAACTCTCCCATACCTAGACTATGTAAACTAATAAACTTTTACAGTGATATTACTGATCTACATGCAAATTCATATTACAAATTTCGTTGAATTATTGCATTCCACATTGTTAATTATCTTCTCTTTTTTTTAATTTCTTTGTTTTTTGAACTTAACTATTAAAGCCTTATTTATTTTTTTTCTTCTTTAAATTAATTATATTATAATTTATTAAAACTACAAAATATCAAATTGCATGTAGTGTTTGCTATAAGTGATTACTGCATTTGTCATGTCTTTTTTTGTAAAGCAATGTACATCCTTTGTATTAGTGTAATTGTTGGCAAACCAAATAAATAAATATAATCCATTTCTTTTTTTTATCTTATTTACCCGCTTCCCCCTGGTGACCACATCCAGTTTTCACATAGTAATTCATAAATGTGGTTTTGAATATTTTTTTGCACCGCCTCACCGCTTCAAATGTACTGCCGCGGTATAAACCGTACGTACAAATCTCCTCCCCTCATTTGAAGTGCTACATTGTACTGGTTCAGGACAAAATGTCGTGTTACTCTTGCAAACTCATTGTTTGCACTGGTTTATTGAACTGAGCTGAACTCTGATTAAAATACAAGAGAGCTTGACAAGATATATATTACAAGCAATTAGGAGATGGCGCTATCTCCTAATTGCTTGTAATATATAACTCGCTTCACGCTTCACCGCTCCGATTATTTATGACCCAAACTGCACGGAGAAAATAATTCTACTATAGTTTGGCACTGATTTGACTATTGGTCTATATTTGGTGCTATATTCGACACAGAAAGTTAAATAAAAATATTTTCGCTCATTAATCTTTTTAAAAATGCTAAACGCGGAGCGTTCTATTTGAGTACAGCATGAAAAAGCGCCAGATTTCTCTAGAGGGTATTAACTACGCGACGACAACCTAAGAAGCCCCTTGGCGGGGCCAATGCCCTTTAACATCCCTCCATCCCTGCCCTGTGACCAAGCCTAGGATTTTGAATACCTTCCTCCCCCTCCTGAACGGACCACGTGGTATACATACATACCCAGAGTAAAGATTTTTAAAATTCAATCCTTAAGAGTTTGAAAAAGCTTCACCCGCTTTTTCAACCTCTTAAGGATTGAATTTTAAAAATCTATGAAAATCCGTTAATTTTCAAATTTTATGAATTTCAACCTCTAAGGTGGTGAGAAAGGGTCTGCTATTTAACTTGCTTTGCCAACTCAAACTATGATCTAATAATCTACTAAGCTAGTGTGCACATACAACCAGTAGATTTAAACCACATGTTCTTATTCCTCTCAGCTGAGCAATGAAGACGGCACGGACAGTGGCATTTGTGAAGTGTGCATCACGCAGCTGCGTAACGCCGTCAACTTCAAGAAACAAGTACTCTTCACAGAGGAACAGTTCAAGAAGAAGGTGCAGGGCAAATTTTTTAAAGGTAAGCATTTTTATTCATATATGACAAGAGAAAACACTATAAAATGGACACATTGTAACGGAGTGGATACTACGTGATGGGATACGAGATAGGAGAAGAAGACCAGGGATACAGTATAAAGATGGGATGAATTTATTAAGGAAGTCCCTTAAGACCTGCCTTAGGAAAGTCTGAGAGAGTAAGGGAGAGAGCTGAGTTCGCGTTCCCGGACTCCGTTGCGCAAAATCGCCTCCCACGATGCCATCGCAAGGGTCCGCGCATCGAGGGGATGCAACGGGTCCAACCTCTGTTGGTGAAGTGGGTCACTCTATCCCGGGGTGACCTAAGCTTGTTGCGCGGTTGAACAATTCTTCCACACAAGTGCCGGGTACGGGACGCAGGTTTAGGTTTAGCGGAGAAGTTGGTTCAGACCAGTCTTCGCATACGCTGCGCGGCGCTTATCGCCCCGGTCCGGTCCCGCCCCCACAGCCGGGAGGGACTCATCATTTTACGTCATGGATTTCCCCTGCGCATCAAAAAAAAAAAGAAAAAGTAAAGGCTCGCTTGCAGACGGGCACGAGCCCACGACAGCCAGGGCTGCGGAGCACGCCACAGCTGGTTCCTGTGGCCTTGATATATGACGACGGGAAGAACACTGGGGTGTTCGTGGGTATTCGGGCGGGTCCCATCATCATCATGACCCCGAGCAGTGGGGTGTCCGCAAAGGGATTCACCTCGACAAAAAATACCCCTTTATAGCCAACAAATTACGTCATACGAAATTTATGACTTTTTGACCCCTACCCCGTTCTTGTCACAGCTGGTCACATACATGAGGCTCATCCGTCCCTAGTGTGATGTCACATGTTTTGCAATTTTACATCAAGATATTATAAAATTAAAACATCAGTTCCTACAGAACTATATTAATAAAGTTGGAAATATTTTGACGTTTTTCGTTTTTTTTGTGTGTTTTTAAGCTTAAATATATTTATTAGATTTTGAAATTTGACTTCACAAAATTTAAGACCCCCTCACCTCTTAACGTGTGACGTAATTTATGGATGGCCCCCTTATAGCTAAAACTAGCGAGGGATAGGGATATACGGAAAGAGCTGGAAGAGGTCAATGTAATACATTAAGCGATCGTCGACACTTTTGGCAGGCGATCCGCCCTGGCTTCTCCAGGCGGACGTACTGGCGAAAGTGCGGCGCTCCCGACAGGATGCTCTCGCTCGCGGCCTGGTCTTCTGCCAGGTCGAAATCGAGGCGATCAGGAAGCGAGAAACCGCCTCCATGCTCGCCGTCTGGTTTCTAGAGCTGGAAAACCCTGCAGCCGGCGGCTACAGGGTGGAGGCAATCAGGCCGCAGCTGATGGAATGGGTCACCCGTGAAAGCGGAACCCTGACCTTCAGGATGACACAGATACTTACCGGACACGGATGTTTCGATAAGTATCTGTGTCACATTGTGGGCTGTTTGCCGTCGCCGGAATGCCGCCAGTGCGGCGCACCTGACACGGCGTTTCACACGCTAGTCGAGTGCGCGGCATGGGCGCCGCAGCGTTTCGAACTCGAGACCCAAGTAGGAGCGATCGACTCGCTCTGCAGTCTGGTGAAAGCCATGCTGTATAGCAGCGGTACCTGGGAGGCTGCGGTTTGTGAGACAGAGTAATGTCTCTCAAAGAGGCCGCCGAACGAGATAAGGAGGGGAGTGTTACTGCGCGTACTAATGCAACTTTACGAGGTCGCCGAACTTCAGCTGGCGCCCGGAGACGCAGGTATGCGCATGACTTCCCACCCTGAATAATACCGCTTCGGGGGGCCTTTAGCTATCAAGGGAGCAAAGGATTCATCACCCCCGTCGACAAAGTGGATGTGTTCTGATTCCCCGGGGTACATTCAGGCACTTTTTGCGCTGGATCGGCTGGGCGTTACTACGTTCCAAGTCTGTCTTTCCTACACAAAAGCGCGGGGCACATGGGAGGTGGGTGGTTTTGGTGGGCATTGGTTGCTGCTCGTGCAGCTTCTCTGAGTCACCACACATGCTGGTCAATACTGCGGGCGGGTTACGACGAGAAATCGAGTAACCCCCTCGCATGCGACACCGGTCTAATCCCTTGCAAAGGACCCAGTATTGTTCGTAAAAAGAATTTCCCCGCCTTAAAAAAAAATTACATTAAGCGATACGCCAATTGTTAAAAGCTACTCGTAAATACTTGGGAAACTTCGTTTGTAAAAAAATTATTATTAGCTATAGGGCTTTTTTGATACTGAATATTCTTCACTACAAATAAAAGTGGTAGGTATCGGTGAGGAAAGCCGAGGAGCTAGGTTAAGTTTACGCCACTTATCCCGGAGTGGCGTAAACTTAACCTAGCTCCAGTAGTGCATTACAAGTGTTCGTTGTACACAAATAGTACAAAGTATTTCCTCTAGCTATCTATAACTTAACAATTATGCAACTTTTTTTATTGCCTGACACAGGTGACTACCTGTGTCTACCCACCTAATGGAAAGTGGTTACCGTCGCCCATGGACGTTTGCAACACCAGGGGTGTCGCCAACGCCTTGCCGACTACTAAGAAATTTTATAACGCCCTTAAAGAACCCCATGTTATAGCGCAAAGGGAACACCGCGGCGGGAAGTTCCCCCTAGACCATTGTTGTGCGCGGAATAAATGTTTTAGAGAACCGTTGCGTAGTTGAGCGTGGGAGCTCAAGGAAATGGGGGTGAATATCCCGTTGCTGGCGAGCGGTGCGGTTGTAAAAGTGAGGCGTCTCACTCTCACACTCTCCGTTAAACAGGCGATAAAATATGCCGGGACGCCGTCTCTCAGTCTTTCTAGAACTTTTATTCCGTGCCAAAAAAAAATGGAATCTTACGATTAAGATTTCTTATTGAAATTCATGAGTTGTATGTAGTACTTGCTCCGTTGGCTCGGTGACCTAAAGTGGGTTTTGGCGTCCGAAACGAGAACATGCCATCTTCCCCTGTCCTGCGCAGCTTCTTGCCAATTATCGGCTCGTAGCTCCGACAGCCACTCTGTTTTTCCAGCGATATTTGGGACGACCGACCGGACGCCGACCTACCGGCCGTCCTAAATATGCTTTCCTCACGCTGCGATCCTGTCCCATCCGTTCTACGTGACCAAGCCAGCGGAGGCGGTTAGATTTTACTTCTCTTATTATGTTGGGCTCAGCCAAGAGACGCCAAAGTAATTTTAGTTATTGTTAAAGGAGAAGAAGCGGCACAACAAAATCCCCAGGGACATATCTTTACTTCAGAATTATTATTCGTCTATTTTTAAATGTAGTTAAAGTGTATTTAGGGATGACCCTAATGGTTGGAGTAGCGAGATGGGATGCTCCTCCTTCTCAAAAGAAGATCATCCAGCGAGGCAATTATTGTTCCTCGCAAGCCTAGGCCCATCTATTATTGTTGGAAATTTGTATATATTCTTTTTAAGTTTCGGGAATCGTTTGCGAACTCAATTATTGCACAGCGTCATCTATTGGATTGTAAGTGTAAGTGGTGACGATCGCATTTTTCCCATTCGGCGCGGTCTAGAAAACTTTCATCGTATAATAAGCCTTCTCGCACAAACGTTGCTTTACTAATTTCTTAAAACTTGTTTACTATGAGCTCTTGAACGTTTTCTGGGATTTCGTTGAAGAGTATACTTTGCCATTTGTTTTTCCACTAGTCCGTTGCGATTCGTTTTTCCACTTATCCGTTGAAGTTTTATTGTGAAGTTGGTAAACAGGCAGATAGCTTACCTAATGGAAAGTCGTTGTATCGTCAACTATCAATAGGAGGCCCGAGCCCAGCAGTGGGACGTTCATGGGCCGTTATTATAATCCCATACCAAGCCAGTGAAGAGAGAGCAAATAAACATTGAAAAATACTCTCTTGTTTAAATATTACTACAGGTTTGATTGGAATTTGGTACAGTGGTACCGGAGTGAGCTAGTTAGCTAGCTGCTATCTATGTGAACTAGAGCCAGTGTTATTAACTCCTAAAAAGCGCTGACTTGTGATTTTCGGAAAACGGCTTCATAAATATATTAACAAATATAAGATAATTTACATTATTATAAATATTTGTAGGTCGACGATTACATTTCGATACACGACAGTATCTTGGTGAAGAGTAATATAATTTAAAAGAGTATAAACATTTGTTTAATGCATTAGCAGAGACGCAAAAGCGTTTTAGATCTAGCATCGAAAGCGCTAAGTTGGCAACAGTGGTTAGAGCTGACGTGTGAGGTTCAGAAGAGAAGCCTTCGGAAATCTGAAACCTGTTGGTTATTCATTTGCGGTTCCTTCATCTTACCGACCATTCATTTGCCTTACTATCGTTTTAAATTTTACATAAGCTCCGTTCAAATAATGTCATAATTCAATAAGGACAAGTGAATGCATAGTAATCTATTGGAACCGGCCATCCATGTGCATTTATCCGCAATAGTTATTTTTCGCATTGTCGTTATTGATCAGAAACGAAATATAGTACGAAAAAAACTTAAATGCGCCTTTGAAGTGCGTACACGTCATTGCGCAAAACACGATTACAAGTTTCACGAGGTGGTACACAATTGAAAATGGAGACGCAATCTGGACTTGCATGACATCTCTTTCGCACCACACTGTCAGCTGTAATAAACATTAATATCTGACGAGATCTGTGCAGACTTCGGAGCTAACTTCTCTAGAAACGCATTTAAGTTTAGCGCGTACTGTACAAATAGCGATATCAATATTTACAGATTTTGTTAATTCTTTATGTATTAATCGATTGTTTTCTGAATGTGCAGCGAACATAGTAAAGCTGGAAGTACAACAAGATGAAGCCGATTCCGATGACAATGACAACAATCTGTCAACAGATGAGGCGTTTTCTAATACAGGTGAGCGTCCAAATTTGGTTTAGAGTCCTTGTAGGCATTTTGGCAAAAGCGGAACTCTATATTTTTATCATGTCTGTCTAATTTGTAAATCAGTAGAATTTTTCAAAAATATTGGTTTGATAATGGATGAAATTTGTCTGAAAGATGTAATCTGTATAGCGATACAAAATTATGTAATGAAATCGCGAATAAGATATGGATTATAGGTGGCCGCCATACATTACGTCTAAGGGCTGACAAATATTTTTCATTGTAAATAGTATTATGTATAAAATAAAAAGCTATCGCTTTAGGAGCAATTGTATATCTATAATATAATAAATCTGTAAAAGGTTCGAGTCTGTACATTGTGTTTAAAAATGTGAAAAATGTCAGGGGGAATTCGGACCAGGAGATTCCGAAAATGTAATTTCTAGAATTTTTGTCCGTCTTTCTGTTAGAGCATCACGTGAAAGTTACTGAACGGATTTAAATGAAACTGGTCACAGAGCAAGCTCATATCCCGGGGCGTAACTTAGGATATCTTTTAACCCGATAAACGACGTCGTTTGCGCGGGATAGACGAAAATAGCAAAAAGATGGCGCCGCGATCGCATCTTTTTTGAAAACTACTGAACTTATATGAATGTAACATGACACAGAGCAGGCTTATATCCCGAATCAACACTTGGGATACTTTTTATCCCGATAAATAACGTCATTTCCATGGAATAAACGGATTAGCGAACAAGATGGCACTTAAACTTTTTAAAATTCGATTACAAATACCTACGTTGTCATAAACAACATCTCATTCATTGTGTTGCTTTAAATCAGGTTGGCTGCGACTCGCCTCTATGATTCGCTGCGGTGTTGTGTAGACTATATGGACTTGTTTCTTTGTTATTGAAGTGAACTTAGTAACAAAAGACAGTAAAGATTTAGGTAAAACATCTGATTATTTTTTATATATATGTAACAAACAGCTACTATCACTACGTAGCTCTTTGTTACATACATACATCTCTGCCACTTTGTCAGTGGCAGAGCGACTCAACAATTGCTCTTTTAATCTAAAATTCCTCTTAATATCATTAAAGTAGTCCCTTCTAACATCTGAATTTTGAAGTGGAAAAAAAGACTGCTTTAGAGCTACAAAACTAATTTTAATTGATGAAGTGCAGTAGACAGGTTGACGACCAACCTGATAGAAAGTGGTTACCGTCACCTATAGACGTTTGCAACATATAGACTGAAGCCAACGCTTTGCCAATATTTAGGATGAATTAGAGGGTCCAGACAGGAGAAATGGCATAGAGGGAGTAGAATAGGGAAGAGGTCATCGGTACTCACTCGTCTATGAGAGCGTGGTTTAGTAGGCCCCAAAACCTGTAATCGAGATGACTCTACGACGTTGACTTATCACGTTTGCGGAGTGATATTATTATTGACATTACATAATAAAAACACATTCCAATTTCAGAATTCGAAGTTCCTATAAAAATGGAGGAGCCAGAGGAACCCAAGGCGAAGAAGCGAGCAGCGGCAAAAGCTACTACTTCGCGAGCGAAGAAAGCAAAGACGGACGCAGGCGAAACGTCGAAACGTAAGTGCCTAGATCGCTTTTGTATTTGTGAATTTTAGGGGTCTGTGTGTGTACGAAACTTTATAAAAAACCTCGGTGAGATTTGACTTAATTCCTCATTGAAGGTAGCACGCAATTCAATTTACAAATCAATCCATAAAGATAGTGAAGCAATTGGTTAAATACCTCCATGGGTACGGGGGATATTGTGGTTTTTGGCGTAACGTTGAATATTTCATATCTCAATTTTAGTACTTGTGCTAATAGGTACTGGTAAATAAAATATCGAAAACCAATTAAATTTAGTTACTAGTTAGATATTCTATTTAATTGGTTTTACTTCCCTGATATTTTAAAATAGAATAGTCTCTAAGTGTGCAAACTATTTCTGGCGTGTGTTCTGGTCATCATTTTTTGGACGGAACAAGGAAATGCGTTCTTTTAACGTAAGACGATATTAATACACCCCTCTCAAGGCTGGCCAAATTACTTACATTCTTCTCATGAGAGACAGACTGCACGGAATAGGTCTAATATTCGAAGTCATCTGACGTAAAATTAGTATCAGTGTGGAACTAAAGAAAGGCGACAAATATCACAGATACTATAATACACTCTACAAGTATACAGCATAGACAGGATGCAGGTACTAAACTGACTTAGTACATGATGGATATAGATTCTATAGAGAGCAATGGGACAGACTGCTGATGGCTAAAAGCTTCACAATTGGTCAACATAGACTCTTAATGGAGACGAATTGTGTATGGCCAACAGGTTTTAGTAATAACCAATATATTTCCTGCAGAGAACTAACAGACAGATCGTTTACAGACAAAAGACTATACAAAGAAGTCACTGATAGACAGCAGACTGCCAATAAACATTACTGATTACCCATACTTTGTCAGTGGCGGAGAGACTCAAAAAATAACTACAGTACAAATGGCCAACAAAGAAAAATAAACTACTAAAGTACATAGCCAGCAATAGATCAGCGATTTTGCTGAAACCACTTATTGAAGACAGAGTTCGTCCACACTTCCTCGACACTTGCGGATATAGTACGAGCAAAACTGAAGTATGTCCCTGAAGTTAATACACGCCATTGCGTGGCGCACGCGTATAAGGTTTCACAGACGGAGCTGACAGGCAAGTGTTGCGCTCTCGCTCGGCCTTTATCCGAACTCGCATGCCGTTTCTTTCGCACAACACAGTAAGGTATAAGAAACGTCAACATTTGACTTGACCTGCGCAAACTCTCGGAAGCAACTTCACTGAGAACGCAATTAATTTTTGCGCGTGCTGTAAATGCGTATAATCCTAACAATTAAAATATTTTTAATGCCAACATTTTTGTTAATAGAAAGTTTTGTTTTATTTAAAATTACGATTCTATGTTGGCTAATATCGAGTTTCGTATACACACAACCTAGTTCACATTGAAAGGAGTTTGAAAAGCTTGATATGTATTTTATTTTATAATGTTGTTTCGATAAGTATTCAGTGAAACATACACTTGGTTTGAATAGCAATTTCTCAATCTATTATGGAAGCATACGCATTGTACATTTGTAGTATTGATGAGAGGAAAGCCAATAGATGGCGTTGATATTAAATTAATAGTAATGAAAAACTATGTGTTTATTTTATACTAGGATATGCCCGCGACTCCGTCCACGCTAGATTTGAAATTCCCGCGGGATTCTCGGGGTAAAAAATATCACACCTTTTATTACATAAAATTTGCTATCGATCAGTAAAAAAATCACATTGGAATTAGTTTATTTTTTAATCTGAGCATTTTAAATAATTCCCAGTAAATTTTCCGCTGGATTGTCAGGATAAAAAGTGGCGCAGATTTGAAGTCTAACAATTTGCTCTCGATCAGCGAAAACCGCAACGAAATCGGTCCAGTCGTTTTTACGTGAATCCCAAACATACAGTTAAGAAATATATAAAAAATATTGCATCTCCGTCGTTTATATAGTAGAATTATTTTCTCCGTGCAGTTTGGGTCATAAATCAAAGCGCGGCCTCAGCCCGGCTAAGGCGGTGAGCATGTTGCGCGGGCGCAACGCCATTATCGATAAAAGCTCATTCTTATCAAAGAAAGATTATCATTCTTATAAAAACCATTATTATCTTTTTTGCTGTTATTTTAAACTTAGATATAAGTGTTTATATTTATTTTTAATATAACTTGTTACATTCTAAACTTTTGTACTTATAGGTTTTTAATACAAAGATACCTAAGTAGTAATTTATTTTAAATAATTGTTATTCTTATTTTAATAAACACGTTGTTTTATCTATTTTTTTCTTTCATTTATATCACTAACCCACAAAATGACAAAACTAAATACACTATCGATAACGCTTATCGACAACAATAATGCGTATCACTATGCCTGCCCATAAGGCCCGTGAGTGGAAGAGAGAGCGAAATACTCGCTTCACCGCTCCGATTATTTATGACCCAAACCGCACGGAGAAAATAATTCTACTATAGTTGTTTTAATTGAAGTGATAACTTCTTATGGGAGAGTAAACCGCTTCGTTACGTAACGCGTTACAGGGCCAGTCTGTCTGGCTTCCCTTTCTCTCACGCAAGTTATCACTTCTGTCGGGCGTCCCGAGACGCACACCGTTTTTTTTTACTTTTTTTAAATAGCTTCAATATACAGACACGGCGCATGTTTAGAATTTTATAATATTACAGATATAGATTAGCATGTGCCAGCGAAACTTCGATTGCGTTGTGTTTGTTAGTGAATTGAAAAAAAAACGCGACCCTAGTGCCATATTTTTCGCTATATTCGACTATCCCACGGTAACGAAGTCAATTATCGCGGGATAAAAGTCTCCTAAAAGTTCGCTCGAGATATAATCTAGCTCTACTATGTCGAGTTTAAGTTTAAAAACCATCTAAAAATATCAGTAATAATAGTTTTTACATTCTTACGTAATACTCTTAGCAGACAGACAAACGTACTAAGTTACATTTTTGAAATCTTTTGATCCAAATTAGTCCTCCCTGATTTTGTTGTGGTACCGTAGGCAAATAACGAAAACACAGCCGTTTGTTTATCACCACTGCGGAATCTCATAAGGAGTCACCTACAAATGACGTCAGACGAATTTCATGAGTTTTGACCCCTCCGCCGTCCTAGTCACAGCTGGTCACATTCGTGAGGCACATCACATATTTTGCAATTTTACATCAAGAAATTATTAAAATAAAACAGCAGTTCCGTAATTAGCTTAAATATATATAGTGAGAAACATAACACTTTATTGCACACCAAAATATACAGTTACAAAGCAGAGCATATTTACAATATTTTGTAGGCAACACAATAGGCGGCCTTATCGCTCAAAGCGATCTCTTCCAGGCAAACTAAATGAAAGAAATTGAATCAGGCGAAATAGGTGGTGCAGGAAAAGGCAATAGATACATAAATAAATATATTAGATTTTGAAATGTGACGTCATATAATTTGGGACCTAATTTCGAAACAACGATTTCTATATTCGGCGTTGGATCAACAAATGTAAATAACATTTTGTAATAGTAATTCTTATACAAATGCACAAACACAAACATACACACTTTACCTATAACAGAGAAATTGTCCAAACTTGTGCCATATTATTCATTGGTTAAAATTTGACATACTCCATATAAGTAATGTCAATGTCACCGATGATAAAGCAGTGAATTAATAGTAGAGTATAGGAACCTCTACTACAGATTTATTTTAAACCTATTCCGGTACCAGCCTTCATAATTTGGTAATTTTAAAGAATTTGTGTTTATTTAAAACCTTAAAGAATTTATAGTTTAAAAAATATTTTGTAATAAAAATATGTAAGCTTTTCAAACTCTCTTTTCCTAAGCTAAGTTTGTGATAGTAATTATTTTATAAGGTTGTCAAAGCAGTGTTGAAAAATTATAAACGATTCTTTATTTATATGTGTTGTATAAATAGATAAGTAATCTTAGCCCGTAAAAATCCCACTACTGGTCATACTCGTCACCATTGTATAAGATGAACTGATTGAAGATGATTTCCTCACGATGTTTCTGTATACTGTTGGGCACTTTATAATTATAACAATATGTACATTCAGTCAGAAAAGTTGCCTAAGCGATAATTTTATCCGTGCGCGAACGGAGAAATAATACAATTTCCTGCGGCTGGGCGGCCTGTTGTAAGACGCGACAAATCAACCCACAGCCAGGTGGTAGATTTTCCCGATTGGATGGCTAGCACCACAGGTCTAAAGTGTGTCACCATAACAATCTTGAGTTGTTTTCCGGCATTAGTGACCAGGTTCCAGTCTCCCCTAAGAGAACAGCAGCGCATTTGTAGCACCATTGGTGTTGCAAATGTCCATAGGCGATGGTAACCGCTTTTCATCAAGTGGGCCGTCTGCCTGTCTGCCGAACTCTTGCAATAATAAATAAATTATTATACATATATAATTTAAAGGTTCTGAAATCGTCGTAACTGTATGTCACAGTCTCTCAGAAACTTTTTGGTCTATATCAGCCATACTCAATCTTTTTATAACAGTCACATGACGTATTAGATGAGGTGCAGCGGGCGGTAAAATTGTCTACGGACATTAGCCACGCCGAAGATATTGCCAATGTAAATCCATTATAATATACAACTATGTAGTTTGCTAGGCGCTCCACTGATATAAAGTCGTGGGACCGCAGATTGTACAGGCATAGAAAACTTGACAGCAAGGTGTAACGACGTAGTAAAATCGCGGAGCAAAAAATTTGGCGACTCACGTAACTGAGGGTTTAAAAAACTTATCAATGTTACATGACATTGATAAGTTTTTATACAACTTTTCGAGTAACGATAACCCATACTATGGAAACTATGTTTTTTTTGTTCTTTAGAGTAACTTTCTAAATGGGAGGGTAGTGTCATATCCCCATCAAGAGTAACCCTAACTCTAAAACCCTACCCTACCCTAAATGTAAAAGTAGTGGTAGCGTAATGCCTAGTGCACGCGTCCTTGCCGGAACGCACGCACCACTGAGGCAGTGTTCTGACATTATATGCGTATTGTTACAATCACCACATGCCAACAACGGTGAAGGAAAACATCATGACGCGTCCTGCTCATGAGATAACCGATCGAAACCTATCAAGCCGCTTTGGACAAGCGTGGCGGAAGCACTGTCCGTTCCCCTATAACGGGAGGTCCGAGCCTACCAGTGGGACATTTATGGGCTGCTGCTATGATCAACTCATCGTCATCGGTAGCTCACGGATGCTTAATAAGGTCGACTGGAGTACCATACCTAGTGTGATGTTTGACGGGGCAATCATTCCTTTTAGTGATAAGGTAAAAAACCTTGGCGTTATATTTGACAGTGAGCTGTCTTGGCGACCTCATATCACCGAATTAAGTCGGCGGCTTTATCTCTCATCCAAATCCCTTAGAAGGTTGAGGAATTTCTTACCCACTACCACCAAAATTAAGCTAGCAGAGTCCTTATTACTTCCTATCCTTGATTATGCTGACGCCAGCTATCTAAATTTAACCCAAGAACAACTTAATAAACTTGAGCGCCTCCAAAATTTTTGCATAAGGTTCATATTTGGACTACGCAAATATGACCATGTCTCTGAATTCCGAAAAAAACTCAAGTGGTTGCCAATTCGATTTCGCCGGAATACTCACATCCTTGCTCTTCTCTATAGTATTTTATTTGTCCCTAGTACACCTGATTACCTTAAACAAAGTTTTGAATTTCTTTCGTGCTCTCATAATTTACGCCCTTCTACTAAACTTAAGTTGAACACTCCTGCGCATAACTCAAGTTTTTATAACAATTCTTTTACTGTTAAGGCTATACAGCTCTGGAACGCGCTTCCTGTTACAATCAGACAAGCAAAATCACTAGCGATATTTAAAACTATGATTAAAAAATACTACCTGTCGTTGGAATATGATATTTAAATTCACTTATAAACATTTATATATTTTGTAGATATGTATTTGTATGGTATGTATATTAAGTATATATCTATGTAATATATAAAATTTCTCCATATACTTATGTATATATATAATTTATGTATTTATTATTAAAATGTAAGTAGTTTGGACTATATGTTACGTATACCACCATCGCCATTATCATCTTAATTCATTCCTGGGGTTGTCTGGAAGAGATCGCTTTTTAGCGATAAGACCGCCCTTTGTACATAACTAGATATAATTTAGACTTAAGTTCATGTTTGTATTGGTATACAATAAAGAGTTATCTATCTATCTATCTATCTATAAGAGCAACCCTGATTAGTCACAGAAATTTTGTCTTAGCTTGAAAGTGGTAAAAATTGTGTCCCTCGAATTTTGAATCAATTCTCGCTGCAACGGGGTAATTCGTATAAATTGTGCTCCCCTACTTGAGAACCGGGAAGTGGCAAATTTAGAAATAAATCACGGAGATAGAGTTTAAAAAATACTTTCAATGGAAATAGATGACATACAATAGCCGTTGAATAGTTTTTAGACATGGAGTATCGATTATTTATATGCTGTTATCTTAAACGAAGAAATACTAAGGAAAGACAATCGACCAGTAAAAATAATAATCCGTTACATACTCTGCAATCGTAGATGGCGCCACCAGTTTAGAATTTAGCTATAGTAGACACTTGAATTATCCGCAATTTTTTTACATGGCAATGTGTAAATAAATTGTGAATAAAATATCAGTGTCGTATTACTAAAACAATAATGATGGTTGTCATTATGATGGTGTAATTGTGTGTTAGCATTTACGAGACTGCACGAGGCGACAAAACAACCCACAGCCAGGTGGTAGAGTATGTGCCTGTCTGGTACTACCCCTGGTCTTGAGTGTTGCTAATATCCAGGAGTGTCAACATGTGCTGTGCTTTAACAATAATTTAAAAAAAATAACTTGAATAAATGATAACGGGGTAGAGCGATACTGGGATCAACCCTCAAGGTACACCGAGATGGGCAGCTCGATCGGTGCGATACCACACTATCGAAACACCGGCGTGAAACGATTACCTGGGCTAATTGTGTTTCGTTTGATTAGTGGGCTGTCTGATAGCTCACTTCCCTTTCTCTCATTCCATGTTTTCTTTATCTATTTTCATTAACCAAACTCTAGGATGTTACGACTTGCGTTTTTGCGTCTGTCTGTCATTCCTCTCTCCGGGGACTTCTGCCTCTTTATCAGAATGAGGAGGTTGAGGCCTCGAGGTTTACCTCTTCGCCCCGGCTGGAACTCAGTGGCCAACTGGTATCACCACTACCCACTGGTAACTGGGTGCTGCTGGAGTCGTCTCCGCATGGCGATAGTTTCGGCTCACGTTGGCCAATCTGCGGCGTCCAATGGTCTTCGTGGGCTTTGCGCTGGCTACTTCTGCGGCTTGGTTGGCCATTTATTGACGTTCGGTGGCCTGACAGCGGCTTTGTAGGTCTCACAAACTCACGCCATCGCCCTGGTTAGGAGAGCGTATGAGATCACGCAACGTGCGGCAACCAGGCGCGTTGTTAATCGTGTCATTCCTTGTTAGGCTTTTACTAAAGTTCTGTAACCAAGTAGTGAAAATAGTGGACGTTGGTAATATCTACGGAATCTTTATTGCACGTGGCAGCCCATGCATTTTATTTGTAGATAACCAACCAACCAATTTTAACGTTTGTATACCGACCGCCATTTAGTGTCTATTGGTTGATGCTACACATCCAAACAAAGTCACAGTTCATTCTCAACTCAAAGAGGCACATAATAACGTTTGTAATCCTTCAACACTGCTTCCATTATATATGACCTGCATGTTTGTGGTTTTGTAATTTTAATCCTTTGACTAGCAATATTATTAATTTATACTCCAAAAATGGCTGCTAACTAACTACTTGACACTATTGAAACTTTTGACCTATAACCCTGGTTTTCGAACTGCATACAATAAGCTCTTTACCGTTGACGACAAAATGTTAATACTCGTAGAATAGTGGTTCCTAAGCTTTTTTGATTAGAGACCACTCTTTTTTTGTTAGTGGAGACGCTAGGGTTAAGAAAAAAAAACGGTGTCTATTTAAAATTAAATTTTAATAAAAACTTCACATTACATTAAACTCAAAAGTTTTGGAGTATCGCCTTTAGTCTTCTTCCACGCGATAACGATACTGGAAATGAGTATCGCCCTATAAAGAAATTAAATTCAGAAATCTTTCTAAATCTCTCATGACCTCAAGACAATATTTCGTTTTTGGACACTTTATTATTTAAAACATATTTTTTTTTATATCAAATCAGTACAAAAATTGAATGTCCAGACATTCAAATAAGGTTCATTGCAATATTATACTCATTTGGGCTGAAGAATATATGTTTTCAATAATAAAACGTGATAAAGCTAGAGGAAAATGGCCCGTACCGCCCATTCATAGCTTTTCATAGTTAATCTTTTTCTGATTCAATGTCGTTTTTAGGAACCTTCTCACATGATTAAACTTATAATTAACCTTCTTTATTAGTACCATCAGAAAAGACATAATTTTAGCAAGAAATTTAATTTTGTTGCCATGACTCATTTTTTAGTTTGCATTTTATGCAAATTTCTGTGATAGCAAAGCTAAACGCATAACAATATTAGCATAAGCTAAAAAGAAAGCGTGTAATCAAACGGACAGCGTTTTACAAACCATCTCCTTGCGCATTAGTTTAAAACAAAACGAATTTTTGAATGTTTTCCGGAGCATAATTTAATTCTTGCGGGCATCGTCGTTGGTCTTTGGACCACTTGGTTTGGAACCAACATCCATCATATATCTTCGGAAACCACTTTAATACGAAGTATGACATTATGATTGTTGCAGTGCACACGAAGTCGTAAAACATGTAAGATTGAATGGTACAGAGCGCGTACAAGTCGCGAGTGCGGTGGATAAAAGTACATAGCTAATATAATTAATAATAACAGAATATAAACCTAATATCATTAATCATTAGAACAATGTCAATAATAATATTTTGTGTAACTAAAAAATGCGGTAGATCGTTATAGCCGATGGATATTGATAGTGTTCATAAATATTTGTAAAGGTTCGTTACTTTAGGAGATGTTGTTATTGATGTGTTTATATAGGTCATATCTTCTTATTTAGTCATTATAATCGATTCGTCATTGGTAATTACGTCAGTATAGCCGGTTTCTACAGTATTAGTAAAAATAATAGTATCTGGTATGGCGCTAAACTTAAGAAATTCTATATTCATCATAAAGGGTAACTATTAGAGTTTGAAAGAATAAAATAGGTATCCAATGCTCCTATCCGAAAGAAATAGAAAAGTCTCGACTCGCTATGCACTCGAAGGCTAAATTGGATGAAGATTACTGAGATTGTGCTCTGTTTGTTGTAGGGTCCAACCCAGACGCGCCAAAACGCAGGAAAAGGAAAAAGAAATCTGACGAAAGCGCGACCCCAGAGCGTGTTGAGCACAGGGTAAACTTAACAGCCATATTACAATATTCGAACGCGAGCCCATTCAGAGATAAAACGATTAGGGGTTTCTCTTGCCTTTACTGCGCGAAATCCTTCAAATCTATATACGATTTACGTGAACACACCGCGGAACAGAACGAAAAAGACAAACTTAATTCAATCATCGACTATAAACTATCATATAATCCAATTAAAGTTGACATAACTAATCTGAGATGTACGGTGTGTGACGTATCCATGAAAGACCTAAGCGAGCTTAAAGAACATCTAATAAATGTACATCAGAAGACGATATACAAAAACATAAAAGACATCATCCTTCCGTTCAGATTGGAAGACGGGCATAACTTCACATGCGTTCTCTGTTCTGTAGTGCATATATCTTTTAAGAATCTGTACCATCACATGAGCAGCCATTACAGGAATTACTGCTGTAAGAAATGTGGGGCTGGTTATATCACGATAGCGGCTTTGAGGAAGCATGGTAAAACACACGCTCAAGGAATCTTCCCTTGTGACTATTGTAGCAAGACTTACACGTCATTAACTAAGAAGCGGAATCACGAAAAGGGAGTGCATACGGGTGGTTGGTTGCGGAACAAATGTCCTCATTGTCCCGAAATTTTCGTCAGCTACTACGACAGAAGCGAGCATTTAGTAAAAGTACACAACGAAACTCCAGTCATTTATCCTTGCAACGCCTGCAATAAGACTTATAAAAAGAAATTCGAGCTGAACAGGCATATAAAGCATCACCATTTGCAGCAAAAGAGTTTTTTGTGCGACCAGTGTAACGCGAAATTCTTTTCGAAACGTGGTCTAGTTGATCACCTGTCGAGGCACAATGGCCGTGAGTTGTGCTCTTGCGATGTGTGCGGGAAAACGTTTTCACGCATGCGGACGTTGAAAGAGCACATGAAGATTCACGGAGACGATAAGAAATATCAATGTGAAGTTTGCAAGAAAACTTTTATGCAGAAATGTAGCCTAAAATCTCATGTCAGATTGCACCAAGACGATCTTGATATATTCAAGGAGTTTGAAGATGTTAAGCACCTCATAGATAATAGGGAGATGACGTTGAAACAGATCGCGTCCGAGAGTAAAATGAAAGCTCATGTTAAAGATCACGACATTTTCGCGTAGTTTGGAATATGGTCTAAAGTAATAGACATATTGTTTATATTTTTCACAGAGTTTTCTTGTATTTACTGAACAGGTTGTAATTTTTAGAGACGGTTTGATTTTGCGATTGACAATATGATCGATCTATGTTAGTGGCAGACCATGATGAAAAAAGACTGCAAGTTCTTTATTCTCTAAACCAGAATAGGTTTTTTTAATGACTTATAAAACTATCGAATATTTCTACAATTAATGTTATAACTTTATTTATACACTGAGTGAAATATACAATGTTTTGTATATTGTGTTTGTTTACTACTATTTTAATACAAATATAGAACGAATTTGTTTGTCGTTGAATGGTTCTTTAATTCAATTTTAATCCTGGAAAATTGATTTAAAGAAATAATAATTTCAAAAACCTTAAAAGTTTTCGGGCATGTCCAGTAAGAGGCAGAAATATGTGTGCATGCTTCTTTTAATACGTGCATATTTTTATAAATCCATATTCTCATAAATATGTATCCATTGTTGAATTTGGGCAGTTCAACAATGGATTAGCTACACCATTGTTGCCCCTCAATTGATTGGCATTCTGTCAATTTGTTTAAGACAATTGAGAAATCTTCATATTTTTTTTGCCATCCAATAAGAATATCATCGTAAAAAAATAAGGCAATAATATAAAATATTAATAACAATTTATTATTTCCTATTGCCCGGGAGCAATTCATTTATATCATTATCCCTAACATAGGCCTAAAATGCTCAGCATGGGAATTTATAATAGTCTGTCAATATTATTATATTTAATGAGCGTACATATTTTTGCCTTTCACTGTCCCCTGAGAGTATAACTTAAAAAATTATATTTTTACAAACTTAATGTATTTATTTATCTCTTCAAAGTGATATAACACACCTTCTCATCAGATTGTTATTTTGTATAGAAATTGTGATAAGATATTTTTAAATACGCACCACAGATTTAGAACATTTGTGTGGAATAAATTATATTATATTTGAACTTTTTGTTATTTTATTTTTAACTAATCCAACAAAGGATCTTTAAAGCGATCGGTTTCGCAGATTCCTATGACGAATGTCATATCAAGATAAAATAGAACTCTTGTCTTAAAACTCCTAGTACTACACGTACCAATTGCGCTAGTCTCATAAGCTGGCTGCTTTAGATCAGGGATTCCCAAACTCTTTTCAACAAGAGACCCCTTTTTCAAAATGAACTCTGATACCTTAAACCCACTCCCAAGCCAAATTTAAAAATCTTTGCTGTTGGTAAGTGAGTAAATTTGACGTCATTTATCATCAAAACTTAACAAAATGAATAGACATCAAATTCAGTAAATATCAAGTCAATTAATTATTATTAATACAAAATACGTAAAATTATTTTACATACCAAAAGATTTTTTTAGTTAGTATATTCCGAAATAATTTTCATGTCTTATTATACAAAGATATTTTTTTTTATCTGAAATGCGTGATGGCTTTGGACATACAAATTTCTTTTTTTTAATTAAAAAAATAAGCATCTAATTTTAACTAAATAGAAATGATGATTAACGTTATACTTTGAAATGGTTTTCCCAGTTAAGATTGTAAACTATAGAAAGCTGCCTTTGTACTCTTCTACTGCGTGCCGTCGTTAATAGGACGTTTAACTCATTTCCTGAACTCCCTTCGCTAGCTATCGCAAAGGTTCGCAAGAATGTATCTCGTAACTTAGTTATTTAGAGTGACTTTTCGCGTGAGGTTTTTAACCGCTTGTGACTTATTCAATAACTATGCCATGAGATCCTTTCAAGATCGACAGCGTGTTGGTATTTTTTACTGTTGCCAATTGGCGACGAAAACCATTATCTATCAGATGATCGATGTACTTGTCTCCTGTATTCCAACTACAAAATACTTTAATAAACACGATGATAATGGCGAAACAACTCATGATTATTTTAAAAAAATCGTATTAAAATAATTTGTGTCACAGAGTGCGAAATATTTTACACTTAATTACGCAACTAAATATATTTTTATATTGTGTAACGCCTGACTCTTGCCGGGTCGCGTCTCTCTGCGCTTCGCCACGTATACACGTAGATTTTGACTGTCGTAATGTGTTTTAGAATAGAAGACTGAATCCCGCGTGTGAAAGACTGTTTTTCTTTTATAGGCGACGCGGTGTCAAGAAAAAAGCTACGAAAACGCATAAAAGATGACCCCGAGGATAATATAGCGTTAAGCAAAATTTTCAAACAGAAACACATACCAGAAATGAAGAAGCAATGGCATAATTTAACCACTCTGTTAAAGTATTCAAACGCAACGCCTTTCAAAGATAGAAATGACGCGGGGTACATTTGCGCTTATTGTTTTAAGACCTACCCTGATCCGGATGTTTTAAGGAGTCATACAGAAAATGAGCACGTAAGAGAAAAGCCAACGTACAAAGCAGGGTCAGCTATGGCAAGTTTCGTAGCGTATCTCGACATTGTGGATCTGAAATGCACTGTGTGCGATCAACCTCAAGAGAGCTTGAAGGAACTCACGCAGCACTTGGTCTCGCGCCACGAGAAGAAATATTTCCTAGACGTCACAGACTACTTTCAACCATTCAAACTAACGAACGAGCAGCAAATCAATTGCTGTCTCTGCGATGAAGTCTTTCACAACATGAAGTTGTTGATGCAACACATGAATATTCACTATAGAAATTTCATCTGTACCATATGCGGGGCCGGATTCGTCAATAGCTTTCGATTGAACAGGCACGAAACTACACACGGTAAGAAGAAATCGAGTTTTCCGTGTCGGTATTGCGGGCAAGTATTCGCAGCGGAATCTAAGAAGAAGGCTCATGTCAATATCGAACATAAAGGTATAGCTGGAGATAGTGTTTGCCAAATATGTAAAGCGAGGTTTAAGAATTATTACCAGAAAACTAGACATATGATCCAAGTGCACAACGCTGAGGGTATCAAGTGTGATATGTGTGAGAAGAGATTTAATCTGAAGTCAAATTTGGTTTTGCATATGCGGAGTGTCCATTTGAAGGAGCGGCCATATGAGTGTTCCGTGTGCAGCATGGGCTTCTTCATCAAGAAGCATATGATGGGGCATTATATGGCGACTCACACTAATGAGAGGAAGTTCAAGTGCGAAGTGTGTGGCAAAGCGTATGCGACGCAGAACAGCAAGCGAAAACATATGAAGAAGAATCATGGAATATCTAAGTCGATGGTATTGCCTATTCTGAAGTGATCTCTAAATTAGACATAGTGTGTTGCTTATTTATTACACGTATTTATGAATTTACTTCTTTTATTTTGATTATTTAATGTAGGAACCTAAAACGATTAAGCGTCGGTAGGTAACGTTTGAAACAGAAAAAAGGACATAAAAATGAAATAACATAGTCTTGAATTGACGTCTGGTTAATGATAATTTATATCGCTACTTCACCTTGAAACAACGGTAAACGTAGCGAATCTTTCGAGTATTGCGTAAAATATGCTGCTGTCGAAAAATATAGAAAAAAAATTTGACAGCAGGGAGAATCGTTTTCCAGGGATGAAAAGTGCTGTTTTCATCCCTGTGATAAGGCAACTGAAATCATACTTTCAGAATAGGTATGAGAAATGAAAAATATTTTTAACTAGCTGACCCGGCGAACTTCGTACCGCCATATTTTCTGAATTCTTAAAAGACTGTTTCATGACACAAAAACAAAATCACCCGAATCGCTCCCAGTGATTAGGAGGATTCTAGAACCCGATCTCAGCGCCATCTACCGGTTCCAATTGTGGATTTAAACTCTCCCGGGACCCACTCAAACACACACACAATATTTCATCAAAATCGGTAAAGTCGTTCTCAAGTTATGCGCTTAGCAATTCGTTTTTAACCGACTTCAAAAAAAGGAGGAGGTTCTCAATTCGTCGGGATCTTATTTTTATATTTTTTTTATGTATGTTCACCGATTACTCCGAGATTTATGATCCGATTTACGTGATTCTTTTTTGTTTGATGCGGAATAGCTTCCAATTGGTCCCCTAAAAATTTAACATAGTTTGGCCCAATAGTTTTGATTTTATGAAAAAAATTCTATTCCGTTCCATATGTACACCGATTACTCTGAGATTTATGATCCGATTTACGTGATTCTTTTTTTGTTCGACGCGGAATAGTTGCCATATAGTCCCCTAAAATTTTGATATAGTTGGGCCTAGTAGTTTTCATTTTACGAACATTTTTATGTTCCCGTTTCTTGGGACCTATATTTTTTTTAAAAGCTCGGCACTTTGCGTAGTTCTACCCATACATAGCTAGGCACTAAAAAGTAACAAATAAAATAAAATAAACTTCGTTTAAAAAAACCGACTTCAAAAACTAAAAAGTATAAAATAACTTATTTCTAAAGCTTTGTATTATTATTAATATAAATTATCTAAAACATCTCGAAGTGCAAAGTAAAACATTAAAATGACTATATTTTGAAAATTACAAAGCACCGACTTTAAGATGTTTTAGATAATTTATATTAATAATAATACATAGCTTTAGAAATAAGTTATTTTATACTGTTTAGTTTTTTAGTTTTTGAAGTCGGTTTTTTTAAACGAAGTTTTTTTATAATATATAAGATAAGATGACCCGGCGAACTTCGTACCGCCATATTTTCTGAATTCCTAAAAGACTTTGTTTCATGACACAAAAACAAAATCACCATAATCGGTCCAGGTGATTAGGAGGATTCTAGAACCCGATCTCAGCGCCATCTACCGGTTCCAATTGTGGATTTAAACCATCCCGGGACCCACTCAAACACACACACAAGTGTTCAAGTCGTTCTCAAGTTATGCGCTTACCAACACATTTTGCGATTCGTTTTTATATATAAGATTAGCTTCTGCCCGTGACTTCGTACACGTGGAAAGGAAGTTAAAAAACACCCGCGATTTTGAAACATTCTTCATTGGTGCTCCGCTCCTATTGCTCTTAGCGTGATGGTTTATAGCCTGTAACCTTCATCAATAAATGGGCTATCTAACACTGAAAAAAAATTTCAAATCAGACCAGTAGTTCCTGAGATTAGCGCGTTCAAGCAAACAAACAAAGAAACAAACTTATCTGCTTTATATATTATATATATAAGACAAAACTCTCTCACTGACACCACACCCTGTCAAATTATCCGCTTCTATTATGTTACGTTGCAGAGAAATTACTTTTAGTTTGTTATAAGCTGTTTAAGTAATTAAAGATTTCTAACTATCCCACGGGAACTCTTTAATTTTTCGGGATCAAAAGTATCCTATATGTTGACCAGGGATATAAGCTATCACCATACAAAATTTCATATAAATCGGTCTAGTCGTTTGAGATTAGCCGTTACAAACAGACAGACAAACAGAGAAACAAAAAATTCAAAAAAAATCCAAATTAGTTCTATTTCACTTCTTACATCCCCCTGACTCGGTTTTTAGCATTTTTTTTAATTGTCTAGAAATTTGACCTCTACAATTTTATTATATATATAATAGATAGTATCATAGCAACGTTTGCTACCTGTCTTTACAAAAAACTTTTCATTACATACGTAGATGAAGACGACTAGTTTTGATATTCAACACAGCAACATTTATCAGCACGATGCGATGCAGGAATTTAGCTTAGCTAATGTTGAAAAGTTATTGATAATGAGTATTAGTTAATAAAACTACGTTTTAACGGTTTTAAGCGCGGTAATTTATTAAGTTTTGGTTTGCCCGACGTTTCGGCCGCTTTTCAGTGGCCGTGGTCACGGACGACAAAGCTGACATTTGTCCAACAAGTATTGTTAAAATTTTATTTAGCCTACCGCCAACTTGTTCATTTTAATTATTTAGTATTAATTTTGTTTATGGTTATTATTTACTCTATGCGAGCCTAATCTAATTTACCACCGCTTCACAACATGTTGTGGCTTGAAGAGAAGAAGCGGCGTTAAAACGTAGGTTTATTATGTATACAAGTTGCGAAAACTTAGAAAATATTATGAGTATTAGTTATTTATTTTGTCAAAAGAAGTAAAGTTACTGTAAAACAATGCAGGCTTCTTCGAGTCTGCCTCTCACTGTGAAATTATGTATAAGAAAAGACATGTTTTATATTCAGTAAGTGAGCCACATCGTAGCTCACTTATCGTACGAAACCAATGACATTGTATAAAAAGAAGTAGACGAGGGATACGGCTCTGCGAGTGGCACATTCAGATTTACTGAGCTAATTAGCAAACTCGGAACTCAGTCTCGCGTCGGCGTCAACGGAGCGTGTTGTGTCGAGTGCAAAGATAAAAGTATACTTGTCTCTTTTTCGCTTGCGCTAAACAGGGCACGTTGTCTTACTTATACACGTGTTGTAATGTAGTGTGACAGTACAATGTTACATTGTCTATGTGTACGTCAATGTGCCATTTCTAAAGCTAGAATCCTATAGAGGTACCATGTCTACTTCTTTTTATACAATGTCATTGTACGAAACACGATAGTTTAAAGATAAACATTTCGCGTCGAATTCATGTAAGAGCGTAATATCACACTGAGTGTGCCATCCCAACGGACTATAGTGAAGCTAATGATTCAGTATGGCTCTATCACATCGAATTAAATTAATTAATTTTAAGAATTAAAATATGTAGACACAGGAACGGAGGATATCCAAAAATGAAGGGGTTTTTCGTATTAATTCGTATAATTCATTTCTAGAATATTTCATTGCGCTGGTAAATTTAAACCTAAAGAATGAAGTAATAAAGTGACTTCAAGTTCGTAAATGTGTCATTTAATCTCTCACTGTTCATGTGACGTTTACTATGTTGTGAATGGCGTTGTTGTTGTCGATGCCAACTATCCAAAAGGCCAAAGGAGTTGGAGCCAGAACCGGAATAGGCGTATTGTGTCTGAATAACTAACTATATCTTTTTAGATTTCATTTTATAGTTAAAGTTACCTAATTAATTCACATGTACTGCTGGGTATTAACTCCTTAGAAATTCCAACATAGATGATATTTTTTTAAATACAAATTGATTTAAGATTTTTCATCAAAACATTGTTTTAATAGTGAATTTTCTTTGTAGGTATACCCAGCGGTACAGCTAAGCTTAAACTAAAACCACATGGAGTGAGTACTTCGACAATTGAAGCAGAAAAGATATGTAGTAAAGATTGGAGCGTCAGAATTAAGAGAAATAATAAAATTGAAACTGATAAAGTTAAAACCACTAATTCGGTCAAACGTAACAAATATATAGACCTCACTGACATGGTACCTCGTAATGAAGACATTGATAAGCTCCAGCATAATGTTAAAATGCTTTTAATGTACACAAATGCTACACCAATACGGTGTTATTATGCTAACTTTGGATACGCCTGTTGCTACTGCCCAAAGCGATATCGAAAACCAGCGGCACTTAAAACACATACATTCGAAGAACACGATAGACAAGCTATGTTGAAGAAGAATCCGGGAAGACCGTTTTCAGTACGCGATTTTATCGCAAAGCTAGACATTACTGCTTTAACTTGTCTCATATGCTGTGAACCTATAGACAAACTAGAGACAGCTATAGATCATATTAAAAATGAACACGATAAAACGATATATACCGATATCAAAAATCAAATTCTACCCTTCAAATTTGAAGAAGATCGACTCAAGTGTGTCGTATGTTTTGAATTCTTCAGCACTTTCAAAGCTTTACATGTACACATGAACATGCATTATAACAATTTTCAATGTCCAAAGTGCGAATTTGCTTTTGTTAATTTCAAGACATTAAGAATTCACTACCTTTCTCATAAACAAGGAGATTTCGCTTGTGGTCAATGTTTTAAAATTTTCGACACACTCGACAAGAAGCTTAGACATGAAAAGGCAGTGCACGTACTCGGTCATAAAATGAGCAAATGTCCACATTGTGATGCGAGATTTGCTAACTATCATAAGAAAATTGATCATATGGTCGAAGTGCATGGAGCTGAGCATATGTCCATTAAATGTAATGCATGTGAGGAGACATTCCGTCATCAAAGATCATTAAAGGTGCATATTAAAAAATTTCATCTACTGCAAAGAAACTACAAGTGTGAATTATGCGATACGACATATTTCTCAATATCCCAGCTGAAGTACCATATGCTTAAACATACAGGGGTGAAGAACTATCAATGTGACATTTGCTCGAAGGGATATGTCGGGAAATGGTCGCTAAGACAGCATCTGAAGAAGGCTCACAGTGATGACAAGTTCAAATGTGAAATTTGCGACAAAATTTTCACCCAAAAGAGCAGCTGGAAAAGTCATATGCAGACAGAGCACGACGAAGATGTTTAATTGAGTCAATCTTATTTATTGTGTTTATCGTCTTTTAACTGCTAAAGTAGTAATAATAGAGTAACTGTGAATAAAATCATGAAATAAATATTCTTTTTAAATATAAATAATGCTAGTTCATTTATATCTAGCTTTTACCTGCGGCTTCGCTCGCGTTAATGTGAATTTTGTAGACAGAGTAGAGGACCGCCCTCCTTCAAACTAAATGTTTAATTCAAAATAACCGTAATGCTATCTGTGTAGGTGGAACTAATCATGAGAGCAACACATATTCCGTTACTATGGGTGATGTATTTGTTAGTGAGTTGAAACGGTGGCGCCGTTGTTGTGTTCCGGCATTAGTGACCAGGTTCCAGTGTCTCTTAAGAGAGCAGCCGCGCATTTGTAGCACCTTTGGTGTTGCAAATGTCCATAGGCGATGGTAACCGCTTTCCGTCAAGTGGGCCGTCTGCCTGTTTGGTGAACTACTGCAAAAAAAAAAACGCGATCGGAGCGTCATCTTTCGTCTTTATTCCTCGATCTCTCAGAAAAAGTAGTTTTCTCTAGATAAAGGGCACCATATATCCTTTTCTATACCCCTGACAATGTGTATGCAAAATTTTATGACTGACTGTAGCGTAGTAAAGTTGTGAAAGTGACTACCTATGCCTGCTGTTGGGGAGTTTAAACATTTTATATACTTAACCCTGCAAGATATTGAAATGAAAAATTCACAGAAATCTTACATGTGTAGAGTGTTCGAGTTTGAACAATGCGTTTAAAAACTTGTGAAAAATCACGAGTGCTAATTCGATCCAGCTGATTTCGAAAATGCAACTGTTATTAGAATTATTGTCTGTTATGTTACAGCATCACTTGAAAATCACGAAACTGGTTAAATGTAACTCGACACAGCTGTTTTTATTATCCAGATAAGTAGTAGTCATATTTGTTATCCAGATAAGTAACGTCGTTTCCGTGGGATAGATGAATATAGCAAGGTGGCGTTGCTGTCGCGTTCTTTTGGAACCGCCGTTGCGATTCACTAACCGATACATCGTCGCCATGGTGCTACGAACGAAGTTTTGCTGTTGCTTAATTACTAGATCTGTAACTTGTATGTAGGATACTTATTACCCAGATTGATGACGTTGTTTACGTGGGATAGATGAACATACCCAAAGAGGTGGCGTTGTTGTCGCGTTCTTTTGGAATCGCCGGCGCCGTTGCGATTCACTAACCGATACATCGTCGCCATGGTGCTACGAACGAAGTTTTGCTGTTGCTTAATTACTAGATCTGTAACTTGTATGTAGGATACTTATTATCCAGATTGATGACGTTGTTTACGTGGGATAGATGAACATACCCAAAGAGGTGGCGTTGTTGTCGCGTTCTTTTGGAATCGCCGGCGCCGTTGCGATTCACTAACCGATACATCGTCGTCATGGTGTTACGAACGAAGTTTCGCTGTTACTTAATTACTAGATCTGTAATTTGTATTTAGGATACTTATTATCCAGATTGATGACGTTGTTTACGTGGAATAGAAGAATATACCCAAAAAGGTGGCGTTGCCGTCTCGTTCTTTTGGAACCGCCGTTGCAATTCACTTAGATACTTTGTCGTCATGGTGCTGTCAGTTTCGCTGTGAAGACTATGTACTCGTATATACAGAAATATTAAAGTGCCACGTGAAAATACGTAAAACCTAAACATATTCGTTGATCCATCTCCGAAGGTTTTCCGTATTGACAGATTTTTGCACGTACATGGACTACTCAGTTTTAACCTTGCTAATTACGTCGCAATAAATTATTCCATAAGTGTGACTATACCGGATTGCTTACGGAGTATACGATGCACATCAAGATTCTTCTTATTAGGTTGCTAAATTCTATGAAGTGTGAAGGCAAATAAGAGCATAGAACATATTACAAATTAATTGTGATTGCCCTTTCGCGCATTCGTATGTCACCATCTCTTATCTTTTAGCTATTCTTAAATATTTTAAATACTTATGATTAATAAAACTACGAAAAAGACGGGACGAAATTTTAACGTTTAATTTTATTTGTAGGTAACTCGGGCGGCACGACTTTAGTAAAAAGTGAGCCACATACAGTAAGTACCACTAAGACTAAAAGAATAATAAAACCAACCAAAGAATGGAGCCTCGCAAATAAACATCGATTAAGTGACCATGATTACAGTTACTCTGTTAAATCCAATAAATCATCAACTCCTGAAGTGGACAAAGCACTGACAAATATCACTGAGGAAATAGGAGTAGCTTATGATTGGGGACTCACAAACAAAGACAAAGGCCACAAGATTTCTATTAAAGACGAAGACAATTCTGTCCATGACAGAACTATGACTAAAGACTTAGAAAAGTTTGCGCCAGATAAAGAGGAAATAAACAAGCATTTAGAAAACATTAACACTCTATTACAATACACGAATGCAACACTTATAAAGACTTACTCCACTGGTTTTGGTTACGTATGCTGGTACTGCCCTGAGGCCTATAAAATTGCAGCGGATTTAAAAAGACATACTCAAAAGGAACACCCTGATCGACTGATTCACCCAAAGAAAGGTACGGACAGGTACTACTCAGCTCGTGAGTTTCTCGCCAAGTTGGATATAACTTCATTGATCTGTGTCTTATGTGATGAACCGATTGACAGTCTCGATAAAGCAGTAGATCATCTGGTAACTGTTCACGACAAGACATTTCATATTGATATCAAGAATCAAATAATTCCTTTCAAGTTTGGTGGGAAAAAGTTGAAATGTGTTGTATGCGATATAGAGTTTAATAATTTTAAAATGCTTCTGAACCACATGAACAGGCATTATGGCAACTACCAGTGCCTAAAATGCAATCTTGCATTTGTGAATTATATGATACTAAGAATGCACTACCGTACGCATATTGAAGGGAATTACAAGTGTAAATATTGT
The DNA here is from genome assembly GCA_949752895.1 of Dendrolimus pini. NCBI lineage: Eukaryota > Metazoa > Arthropoda > Insecta > Lepidoptera > Lasiocampidae > Dendrolimus > Dendrolimus pini. The sequence continues at coordinate 6,362,081 of OX457153.1, forward strand.
GAGAAAGTTTTCGCGTCTATTAACAAAAGAACAATGCATGAGAGATCTGTCCATGTTGTAAACCACAAAAGGAATAAATGTCCCCATTGCGGTGAGATGTTTGTTGATTATTCTAAAAGGAATGATCATATGGTCGAGGTGCATGGTGAAGAGCGTCAAGAGTTTAAATGTAATGCCTGTGATGCGGTGTACAATACACAAAAAAGTCTAACTTTTCATGTTAAGACTTATCATTTAATGATACGTAATGTTCAATGTAAGTTTTGTGACAAGAAATTTGCATCCAATCATAGGTTGAAGAATCACATGTTAACACACAATGGAAGGAAGGACTATATGTGCGAGTTTTGTTTGAAATCATACGGAAAGAGATCGACACTGAAAGAGCATTACAGAATACATTATGATGACAGAAGGTTCAAATGCGAATATTGCGGCCTTACATTCATTCAGAAGTGTAGTTTAAAGAGCCACTTGTCGACGAAGCACAGTGATAAAGTTTAATGTAATATAAATTTAATAGCATAGATGTTTTTGATTTCTTGTATTAGTTATTAAATAAATAATAACTATAAATAGGATTTTTTTATTGTTTACGCGATAAAGATGTGGTGCGGTGGCTAATGGATGTATTTGAGTGGCAAACGTCTTTGGTGAAATGGAATCTGGGTTACCTGGAAGCTGCTGAAGGCTTTCTGGCCGGCCGGCTATGGTCTGTTCTCCCTTTGCTTTTATAGTGGCGGCACTATTTCTTAACTCGCGTGCGTTCAGAGCGGGGTCGATTTACCACTTCAGTAGGTGCCAGCGAGCGGCAAGCGGCGTATGTGCGCGGGGTGAGGATGTAGTTTACCGCCAGATGGCGTTATCAAGATGCATAGTGCGCTTTAGAAACACAGATAAAGTATTTGGAAGGGTATCAAGGTTTTTCTACTACTGGATTACAGTAGACAGGCTCACGCCCCGCTTGATGGAGAGTGGTTACCGCTTAGCATAGGCGACTGTGAATATTTGCAACACCAGAGGTACAGACAATATACTGTCGGGCTCGGAGAGAAGGGAATCCTAGTTACCAATTCCGAAGCAAGATTTTTACAGCCTCGTGCTTTATACCCGGGATCCCCAAAGTGGTCGATATCGACTCTCTGGGGTCGCAATCGGTTTCTCAGGAGTCGACATAAACGAAAACTTCAGTAATTTATTCGTTAACACAAGTTCTAATTCCGAACTCAAGATACTGTATAAGTTGTAAGAAGTATTATTGTTGTACTTTTAAAAAACTCAAGTCGATAAGCGCGCACAAGTTTACTATTTGTTTTGTTAAATTTTGATGAGAAAATGATGTCCAGTTCACTTACTTAAACAACAGAAGTTTTCAAATTGGTAAGTATTTTGTATCAATGCGAAAAAGAAGCTACTGATTGAATTTTTAAAGTAATTTGGCTATGGGGGGGTCTGAGGTATCAGTTCATTTTGGAAAAGGGGTCTCTTGTCCAAAATATTTTGCGAATCCCTGGCTTAGACCTAAGATGATAGCCATCGAGGTGAGGCTACCACCTGGCTGTGTGTTATTTCGTCACCTTTTTAACCGACTTCGAAAAAGGAGGAGGTTCTCAATTCGTCGGGATCTTTTTTTTTTGTTGCTTTTTTTATGTATGTTCGCCGATTACTCCGTCATTTATGATCCGATTTACGTGATTCTTTTTTTGTTCGACGCGGAATAGCTTCCAATTGGTCCCCTAAAAATTTTACATAGTTTGGCCCAGTAGTTTTCATTTTATGAACATTTTTCATGAAAATAATTTTCACTCCGTTCCATACGTACACCGATTACTCTGAGATTTATGATTCGATTTACGTGATTCTTTTTTTGTTCGACGCGGAATATCTGCCATGTGGTCCCCTAAAAATTTGACATAGTTTGGCCCAGTAGTTTTCATTTTATGAACATTTTTCATGAAAATAATTTTCACTCCGTTCCATATGTACACCGATTACTCTGAGATTTATGATTCGATTTACGTGATTCTTTTTTTGTTCGACGCGGAATAGCTGCCATGTGGTCCCCTAAAAATTTGACATAGTTTGGCCCAGTAGTTTTCATTTTACAATCATTTTTTTGTTCCTGGTTCTTGGGACCTATATTTTTTAAGAAGCGCTGCACCATTCGTATGTCCACCCATACATAGCTAGACACTAAAAAGTAACAAATAAAAAATTAAAACTTCGTTTAAAAAAACCGACTTCAAAAACTAAAATGTATAAAATAACTTATTTCTAAAGCTATTAAATATTAATATATATTATCTAAAACATCTTGAAGTCGGTGCAAAGCAAAACATAAAAATTACTATATTTTGAAAATTACTAAGCACCGACTTTAAGATGTTTTAGATAATATATATTAATATTTAATAGCTTTAGAAATAAGTTATTTTATACATTTTAGTTTTTTAGTTTATGAAGTCGGTTTTTTTAAACGAAGTTTTAATTTTTTAAACAAAACAAGAATAAGAAAAAGGATGTGAAGAATAAATATAAGCAGATAAGAACCTGCTAAGATTATCTAATTATTTATTCTTCACTATGTATTTGTATTTTTCTTGTATTAAGAAATAATAATATTAATAACAACCCATAAATGTCCCACTGCTGGGCTCGGGCCTCCCACCATGGGGGGAGGGGGGTATACCCGCCACGCTTGTCCAAGGTGACTTGGCAGGTTTGACACAATGGTTATCTCGATGTACAGGTTGCATCATTATGTTTTCCTTCACCGTTGTTAGCACGTATTGATTGCAACAATATGCCAGAAAACTGCCTACTGGTGCATGCGTTCCGGCCAGGATCGAACCCACGCCCTTTGAGTTAGGGACACGTGCGCTAACCATTACTCTACCACGATTTTTTAATGAAAGAGAAATAATACTCTAAAGATATTCTAAATGTTCACAATGAGCTAAAAAGCTATCTCTTCCAGACAACCCGAGGTAGGAATAAAAACAGATTAAATGTGTAGGAGATAGTGATTAATACATTTTATACGACATATAATATTTTATTCATCTGTTTAATCTGTTGGTGGCTTTAAGTTTCTACATACATACATACAATTTAAAAATTAGAAAAACGTTCTTAGTGACTACTAATCCGAAGCATAAGAATTTGAAAAATCGACTTTTGTAATCTTTTTCTGTCTGTCTGTCTGTTAGAGCATCGCGTGAAAACTGTGAACGGATTTATAATAACTATTTCGACCATAATTAATTTAAATTTTCAGTTTGAACATTATTAAGGTTCTGTTGTCAAAGACTATACTTCACTAATCACAGATTTCGCCAAGGCTACACTATCAATTTGACTTTGACAATAAGCAAAAGAGTGCGGTTTTTTTTTCATTGATTTAATGTATTTTTTATGCATATTTTTAATATATATTAGCATCTGCACTCTTTCTCTTTATAACCTACTAGCGGCCCCGGCAGACGTTGTCCTACTCTGAAAAAATAAAAATCTGGGACCCGATCCCAGCGCCATCTACCGGTTCCAATTGTGGATTTAAACCATCCGGGAACCCACTCACACACACAAAAACAAAATCACCAAAATCGCTCTAGGTGATTAGGAAGATTCTAGAACCCGATCTCACTGCCATCTACCTGTTCCAACGGGATAAAAGTATCCTATGTCGGTCTCCTGGTTCTAAGCTACCTTCCCACCAATTTTCAGCCAAATCGGTACAGCCGTTCTTGAGTTATAAATAGTGTAACCAACACGGCTTTCTTTTATATATATATATATAAGTTTGCGAAATTTCATACACCTTCGTCCGCGCAATTATCGTAAAAAGGGGTATAAAGTTTTTGCTTCACGTATTAATATAATAAACCCAAGCCCTCCTATATCTATACGTACAACGCCGCTGGCCAATTATACTGAACCGGGAATTTAAAAATAAATTTGGTGTGGCCATCCACATTAGGGCCCACAGGCGGCGAAATAATGACATTTGTGGGATCGCCATTACCGAAATCGGTAAGGAGGACTATATATAATATAATGATCACAAAATAAAAAGCCCGATTTAACACTTAAGAATGTATATAGAACGTAACTTAGAATGAAATCAACGAAACCAGTAACAATTAATTTATTTAGTTGATAATATGCATATATTTTTACTGATGCATTATTAAAATGTTATAAAACATATTTCAAATATTATTTTCCTCCAAATAACAAAATAACATGAAATTGTCGTATTAATCTATGACGAAGATATCACGATAAATTACGTCGTTTCCAGACGGTAATTTTAATGGTAAAGGCACGTGGTAAAACAATATGAACATACGTTCAGAAACACTGACACAGAGACGGATGCTTTTCCGGCCAGGATTCAAAATCGCGTCATTTGAGTTTGGCAGGCCAGCGCATTAACATTGATTAATTCAATCAACCACAGCAATTATTTTTAGAAGTTTTAATAGTAATTTTCTTTGTAGGTAAACCCTGCAGTATGGACTGTAATACAATAAAGCCACTTAAAATTAGCCTGTAAAAATACAAGCAGATAGAGTGTTTGATAAATTTGACATCCCCACTACAAGTAAAATGTTTTCCAAGGTGGAAAAAGAGAAGTCATTAAATAGGAACTCTGATGGAGAAAGTGAATCTGCTGAATTTACAAGTACAGTGTTTGTCAAAATGGAAAAAGTGGAGTCAGCGACAAGTGAATCTGATGAAGAAATTGGCAAACCTAACACCACTGAAAAGGGTGAAACTGCTGAAATAAAAAAAGGCAAGAAATCGGAAAATATTCAAGAGATATCTGCATTGGAACCGAAAAAGGAAGAAACAGAGAAACATGTGTATAACATTAAAACTCTCTTGCGATACACGAACGTGACACCTATAAAGTGTTATTACACTGGACTAGGATACGGATGTGTCTTTTGTCCTAAACGCTTTATAGATCCCGCAGACTTAAAACCTCACACTTTAAAAGAACACGATAGTAAAACAATAACTATGTTGGAATTTAATCCAAGCAGGGGATGTACAGCTCGTGAACTACTAGCTAAAGTTGATGTAACATTCTTAACTTGTCTCATATGTAATGAATCGATAGACAGTCTAGAGGAAGTTATGGAACACCTAAGAATAGTTCACAATAAGATGTTTTACACAGATATCAACAATCAAATAATTCCTTTTAAGTTTGATCATGGAGTTTTGAAATGTGCCGTTTGTTCTAATGAATTCAATAACTTCAGAGTGATGCAAAATCATATGAATATTCATTACGGAACTTTTCGCTGTCCAAAATGTGGCCGTCGTTACGTTACTTTTAAAATACTGCGGCATCATTATTATTCTCACTTAGAGGGAGCTTTCAAATGTACATTCTGTCATAAAACTTTCAAGGCAGTCCAGCAAAATAAGCACGAGAGACATTATCACTTTAAAAAAAAGAAGAGGCATCGATGTCCACAGTGCCTTGAAATGTTCGTTGATCATGGTAAGAGATTAGATCATCTGGCTGAAGTACATGGAGTTAAAGTCCAGACATACACATGTAATGATTGCGATGCAGTGTTTAATAAATATGGCCGACTCTCTGCACATATCAGAAAAGATCATCTAATGGAACGAAATCATAAATGTCAGTTCTGTGAGAAGAAGTTTTTTGAGAAACGCGCGTTGGGTCGTCATATGATCAGTCATACAGGCGAAAAGCATTTCAAATGCGTCATATGTTTGAAGTCTTTTGGACGGAAATCATAATAATGATAGGAGGTTCAAATGTGAGTTATGCAACGAAGCGTTCATTCAAAAGAACAGTCTGAATAACCATAAGACGTCAAAACACGGTGTAGCCTTGTAAGCGAGCCTTAGAATTATAAGCTACTGCTTTCGTATAAGTACATTAAAGTTTTCAAAATTTCTTAGCTAAACATAATAAAACTCTCATATCTGATATCTGACTTTTTTTTAGCATCTTTTTCACAGAATTTTGAGTAAGTTATGAAGACACTTAAAAGGTGATTGTTTAAAACTTATATTTCAGTAGACTGTTCTTAGCTGGTGTATGCGCGTACATATATAAAATTAAAACTGCACTTCACTTGGACTATAGTTTGTATTAATTGAATAGCAGATAATATTTCACATCAACAGTTCAATAGCAACTGACTGAAATTATTAGACACATGGTTTTATTATAAAATATTTAGGCTTCCATACAGCCAGTGTCTATGTAGGTTTCCTACAGTGATATTATTGTACAGAAGACAGGCTGTCCAACAGTCTGATGGAAAGCGGTTACCCTTACCTATGTACACTTACAATACCAGAGAGGCTACTAGCCTCTAAGGGGGAGGACTTGATTGAATTGGCTCTTGTTTAGCCTACGTATTATTTTTGTGACTAGCTGTAGCTACGCTCATAAAAATAATTATATCCGTGCAGGAACGGAGACTACTAATTCCTGCGGCCAGGCGGCCTGTCTTAAGAGGCTACAAAACAATCCATAGTCAGGGGGTAGGGCGTTTGCCGGTCTGGTTAGCTACCACTCTTGGTCTAGAGCATGCCGCCATAACAACCTTGAGTTGTGTTCCCGCATTAGTGGCCAGGGTTCAGTCCCATCTATGAGTCCGGCAGCACATTGGTAGCACCTTTATGGCCTTACTTAAAATCGTTTGTTAAATTTTAAGAAACTGCTCAGAGATTGATGAACGAAAATCTTAATCTTAAGGATAAGAGGTGGTGGTAAAGTAACCCATAAATAAGTATCAAAAATAACCAACATCGCGAGGTAGTTTAAGTGACTCCGAAGAGGCAAGATGGCAAGTTTTATTTGAAACAGCCATTGATTAGGGGCTTAAAAGTCTCTTATTTAAGAGATGGCTAATCCTTTCCTAACGAGATTATTATAAGCAAGGCCCTTCTTAGTGTTGCAAATGTTCATAGGTGACGGTAACCATTTTCCATCACAGTTGGCCTGTCATCGTGTCTGCTGTTCTCTAGCAAGAAAAAAAATACCACCGGCTGGTTAAGGATTCCTGGACTAAAAAGACAGCTGCGATCGACATTTCTTTCTTCATAAGTGAGTTGTGTGAGTTGAATTGATTCAACGAGTCATTTTAGTCCAGTTAATTAAAAATCAGAGTATAACACTCAAACTGTCCCTAAACCGTAAGTAACTAGATAACATACTGCAACCAACATTTTATTATCAAAAACATTGTTTCAACTCGGCCAAAAAGTAGTTTTATTTGGTTTTGAAATTTCATATTTAACTACACGATTTAAACTAAATCAATAAAATAATGTTCAAGCAGACACTAGGTGAAAGACAGGAATAGTAATATAACCCCTCAATACAGCTTGACCCAAATTGTAGGCAACTGGCTGAACCTAAACAACTATATTCTTTATTTCAATAAACAGTCGAGGTTTCCTACACTGACAATTTTTTACAACCAATATTCTACAACTATAGTCCGAAATAAAAAATATTATTTTGAAAATAAAACTGTACAGGAAATCCTAATCATTATTCAAGTTTAATTTAAATAATCCTATACGCCATTTAAATTTGTAGCTTAAGCTGAATTGTTTTGAAATCATTTTCATCCATAAAGCAACGTACGAAATGATAATACGTCCAAATTAAAAGGCATCCCCAAATGTATGAAGCATCATACGGCGGAAACACTTATTTGGAAGAAATATGCAGTGTCATAATTAGTATTACCCTAACACACGGAATTTAATCTGTAGACATACTCTATCTTAATGCAACTCATAGGCCTACGGGCCACAATGTGGCCTACGTACTTCTTATAAATGGTTCGACAGTGCAGTTATATTTAACATTCCTGATAGTAACTTAATTGACGCTTAACAGGAATATAGTTGATACGGATACACTTTCAGAGATTACACTATATAATTGTACTAATACATTTTTATTGTAATTATTATGCACAAAATTCTATATACCTATTTTGTTATTTTCATAAATGACAATATTTTATTTTTTGTTATACATAGCATAATGTTAATGGTTTCTGAATGTGGTAGCAGTAGAAATCGTCAATAGGCATGTTGTTTTTGAATCGTCAATGTTGTCCAACTTGTAGGTACAGAAATAGCCCAAATCTAATCTAAGTACACACGCAACTTCACTGTAATATCGCAGCAAAAGCGTAAATATACTTCACGCGGAGTTGTACTTTTAAGTGTATAATCAAAAACGGATTTGGATGTTTAATAGTTAATTTTCTTTGTAGGTATACCCAGCGGTTCGACTTTAATCAAAATAGAGCCACCTGATGTGAGTAGTGACGATGATATGACAGTAGCAACTTTTAAAGAAATGATATGTGATACCAAAACTGAAAAAGAAACGACACCCACAAAAGATTCATATACTGGAACGAAAAAGAAAGTTAAAGTGGAAAAAGTGGGAAGATGTAACGATAAAAAATTAATTGCATTGATACCGCCTAAGAACGAGATAGACAAGCATCTTCATAACATCCATACTATAGTTCTCTACACGAATGCTACACCGATAAAATTCTTTAACCTCGCTCTGGGCTACTCGTGTCAATATTGTCGCAACCGTTATATGAATCCAGCTGATCTTAAAACTCATACTTTAGAAGAACACGATGTTGATGAAAAAACATCTTTCTTGAAGAAACCAAAGAGAGCGTATTCTGCTCGTGAATTTATAGCCAGACTTGATGTAACATCATTAATCTGTTTTATATGCAGACAGACGATGGAGAGCTTAGAGAAAGCCATAGATCATCTGGTTGCTGACCACAATAAGACTTTGTACACCGATATTAAAAGTCAAATTGTGCCGTTCAATTTTAACGGGGAGAAATGGATATGTGTCAACTGTCAAATGCAGTTTAACACTTTTAATATGATACAGACGCATATGAATGTTCATTATGGTAACTACCAATGTCCTGTTTGCGATCGTGCTTATGTTAATTTTAAAACACTCAACACGCACTACTATACTCATAAGGAGGGTAGTTACACCTGTCGTCACTGTTCGAAGACATTCAATACACCCGTCAAGAGGTCCTATCATGAGAAGACTGTACACCTTACAGGTCGGAATAGAAACAAATGTCCTCATTGCGATGAAACATTTGCTGATTATTATCAAAGAATCGATCATATGGTCGAAGCACATGGAGCTGAACCCCTGTCTCTTAAATGTAACGCCTGCGAAGCAACATTCAAAACACAAAGAAGCCTAACAGTACACGTAAGAAATCTCCACTTAATGGAGCGGAAGTACAAATGCAAGTATTGCGGGAAGAAATTCTTCAGGAATGATTGCTTGAAGGAGCACATGTCTATCCATTCTGGCAAGAAGGAATATCAATGTGACTTGTGCAAGAAAGCTTACATGAGGAAAGCGACCCTAAAGGATCATCTGAGAACTCATATCGAGGATAAGAAGTATATATGCAGACATTGTACCATCTCTTATGTTATGAAGTGCAGTTGGAAAACTCATATGCAAGTTAAACATGGCGAAGCAGTTGAATAAGACTGTTTCTAGTAACGCTTTAATATTGTATCGTCTTTTTAATGCTATCACATCAATGTGCTCGTAAATTATACAGAATAGGAATGTGTCATAGAGTATAGAGGAGGGAAGGTTAATTTATTTTTGGCAAATGTTAGCTACAACTTTGTCAATACTTAAATAATATGCTGTGTGCGAGTCGTAATGTATGGAGATTTCTTCTAAATCAATTATGGTCTCAATATTGTAAAATTAAATAACATATTAATATAATTATAAATGTAATATAATAAATTAATGACGATAATTTATGAACAACAACAAGCAAATTTATGAACAAGCAAATTTATTGTTCTATAGACTCAGTGCCGTAAATAGGGCCACCGGTGCCCAGGCACAGGGCGTAGACTCTGGGGGGCGCAAGAATGACCAGACCAGGCAGGACTATAATTTTTTCGGTTTGTTCCTGATAAGTTCCCGCTACGCCCCTAGTGTTCGATTCCAACACATACGAACCTACATGCCAGTATCATCAAAAACGTCTTAAATAGACAAAACATCGCGCTCATTTTTTGGCAGCGCACGAGTGTATTTGTTTTCTAGTTCTTTAAAAAAATAGATTTTCTTCCAAATTATTGGATGATTGGTCCACTTACACCAAGGTCCTTGTGCGTTATTTTATCACCCTGAATGTAACAAAGTAGGCCTATACATAGCATTGCTCTAGCTAGGGTACCTATAATATGTGAAAAAAACAAGGGCGCAGTTATAGAAGCTCGCATAGGACGCATAAAAGACTATTCACGTCACTGTATAGACTAGCATGTAAAACGGCCACAGCACCACCAGTTTTTGGCTATAATCATCTATGTCACAGAAATGGCGTGATATATCGGGATGAAAAGTATCCTAAGTGCTGACCCGTGATATAAAATAACTCTTGTCGAGTTATATGTAAATCCGCTGTGTAGTTTTCACATGATGCTCATCAGAATGTGCATCAAATGCAATTGTGGAATCTGCTGTCCGAATTAACGCCCTCGATAGTTTTTCCATTTTACACGCTTTATATTAGCTTCACTTGTATGTCAGTCAGTATGTCTGTAACCGACCCCTAAATTTGACCGACTTCCCGTTTTCCGATTGAGCTGAAATTTTGCACGTATGTGTATATCGCGTGACAATGCAATAATATGGTACCATGGAGCTGATCTGATGATGGAGTCGGAAGGTGGCCATAGGAACTCCTGTACTAAACAAGATAGACCCTTCGTGTTTGGGCCCGTATGTTTATATCGCGTGACAATGCAATAATATGGTACCATGGAGCTGATCTGATGATGGAGTCGGAAGGTGGCCATAGGAACTCCTGTACTAAACAAGATAGACCCTTCGTGTTTGGGCTCGTATGTTTATATCGCGTGACAATGCAATAATATGGTACCATGGAGCTGATCTGATGATGGAGTCGGAAGGTGGCCATAGGAACTCCTGTACTAAACAAGATAGACCCGTCGTGTTTGGGCTCGTTTTACTTGTCTTGGCTAGCACTCTGCTGCTACATGATATGCAGGATCTCAAAAGCTTGTATTTAAAAACATTTAAACAAAAATCAACTAAAAAATGAAAAATAAATAATAGTTTAAAAAAACTAAAAAAAACACGCTTTTATAAAAAATCCAACTAAAAAAACAAAAAATAAAATTTAATATAATATAAAAAAGCGTGGGGTGTATTCAATTAATAATATAATATCTTAAAAAGCGCTTTGAATACACCCCACGCTTTTTTATATTATATTAAATTTTATTTTTTGTTTTTTTAGTTGGATTTTTTATAAAAGCGTGTTTTTTTTAGTTTTTTTAAACTATTATTTATTTAAATTCATTGTTCAATAGTTACTACTTACAGGTTTGAATGAATGAAACATTTTTTTGTTCACCAAAAGTTAAAACTACGTTCTTAAAACTAGGTAGTAAATGTTGAACAAAGGGCGGCCTTATCGCTTAAAGCGATCTCCACCAGGAAACCTGCTCAGGCAGGTTTATTATATTATAGACATTTTTATGTATTATCAATATTAATTGACAGCTATAATTATTAGTTATTTAGTTTGAAATTAAAATATACAATTAATTGACCTACAAAATACAATTAAAAACTAAAAATAAACTAAGTTGTAAATAGTACAAGCGATTATAGATGTACGGTTTGTTACATCTGAGGATATTAAATAACTAGATAAAATAAGTTAAACTATAATTTATTGATATTTACTTAATACTAGATATGGAATGATATGATAGGATATATGAGTAACACGTACGCGAGCCGCGGTGCTTTTACGTGAACTGGTAATTTGACAGACTGTCGATAATAACGCGTGCTCGCGTAAATGCTGATTGTGCTTTCTGTACGGTTACACCGTACAATAGATTATTAATTAATCATATTTATATTTTAAATTATCTTTTCACATATATTATTTTTAAAATCGGCTTATGAATTGTGTCTAATTAAATTCTTTATCGAGTTTATTTCTGTTAACATTCAAGATCTGTTATAAATGTTTAATATACCTATTCATATTCTATTTTAAGTCCAAATGGTGCCAACGCATAGGCTTTGATTTTGTCGATGACTCGTAGGCTACGTTCCATTAGGGACTCACAACGACCACGCTCACGACTGCGATTTTTCCCGTTCCGCTTGCTTGCCGGCGTTACAATCGTAGCCCAAGTGGAACGGTTATTCGACCCACCTCTTGACATGGGTCGTTTTGAGCGTTGTGTAATCGAAAACAATGACATCATTAGTGACGTTTTCGCCACTACCACAACGACTGTTACGGATTATATTAGTGTTAATTATATTCGACAACTCTTCATAGTTTTTATTAAATTTTTCCAGTAGTTCAGAAATCAAAATTTCTTTACCTTTTTCAAGTTTCTCTTCTAATTGATTAGAGCACTTGCTAAAATTTCTCCGAAATATAGTTCTCCATAATTTTGCAGACTCCTCCATCCCACGGTCGCTAAATGTTATGGGTTTTAATATTATGTAGCGAAATCTAACTTAGATAAAATAATAATTCGCTTCTTCATACTATATTCACTTTCCTTTAGAGAATTTTCTTACAAGTGACATAAACAAAACAAAAACATAATATGACATATAAATGTAAATTATGAAAAATAATACATTTTAAAAAGTTCCAACAACGACCGCGGTCGCCTTGTAACGGTTAACGGAGCATTTTGCGCGTTGTGAGCTACTAATGGATCGCGGTGGTAGAGAGTAAAGTGATAGATGAAAGAAAAAGGCTTTAATCAGTATTCGATTGCAAACACCTGTAATCCTGTGCAAAGAATACATGATCCTGTGGTCAAGACAATCGTATATTATGTTTGACTACCTACACTATAAGTAGATATTATTAAGCATTAAAACATTATATAAATTATATACATTAACAATATTATTTACAGTTAACATAGAGTTCAGACTGATAAGGTGGGAGAAATCTCGTGATAAAATATCGTAGAGCGGAGTTTTAATTTTATTGCAATGGAAGAAAATATGCTCCAATGTCCCTTCAGCCAATCCGCATTCACAAAGCGAGTGGTCACGAACCCTGATCTTGGCTAGGAGAACTGGGCAACAAGTTATCAAACTTGGAAGCCATGGTAGCTTAGTGGTTAACGCAGTTGCAGCCCATACTTAAAGGGCGCAGGCTCGAAACCTATCCGGAAAGCGTGCACCGCTTAGACAGTTTTCTATAGATGATAGTAAATGTTTAGCTCAACTTTATGTAAATCAAATAATAGTTTAGTCAAAAGTTATTTATAAGTATAAAATTATGTTACAAAATTGTTGATATTTTCTATTACAATTTATGCCGCGATTTAACAGTGTCTGTAAAAAAGTTGGGACATGATCGCATGTATCTATGGACTAAAATTTTTGACAGCAAAGAGAATCGTTTCCCAGGGACGAAGTGCTTTTTCCATTCCTGTGGTTAGGTAACTCCAAACGTACTTTCAGAATATGAGAGATTACTTGTGTCGACTGTTATACAATCAGCTTTAATTTCTGCACGTTCTCTACCTATGTGTTTTCCTGTGCTCGGTGTAATTCTATGAAGTAATAAAAACTTTCATCGATAATATGTTTTTGAATTTGTTTCCTCTGTTACCTTATTTTGATAATAATTCATTTTGGGAATGTACTTATGTTGTGGCTAGATAGAGTGAGATCCCAGTCGCCCCAGCCTTCGTGATTTTAGGAAAGATATTTTTTTAGGATTGGTAGTTTAACATAAACTTAGAAAGGAATGGATACTCGCTAAGCTGAAAGCGGGGCTGTTTTTCAGGTAGCAGGTATCAAAGATGGAAAAATACCATGCCAACTTATCTCAAAGTAGCAAGGCTAGTTTTTACATATGCCATATATGATATTGTTATAAACAAAGATATACAGTTGCCAGACACTTCCTGTGGGCCATAACTTTTGACAGACACTTTAAAAAAATGTGGGAACTTACGTCATTTTAGGAAGGCTAAATTTTATATATATTATCAAGTATAATATTTTCCAATGAGCTAGACAAATCTGACAGGCCAAACATCTTCCCAGACTCGTTTAGAGTTTCGCTGTGTGAAGAAGCGCGAGAGCATTAGAGCATTATTCAAGCGTATAAGTACAAGTGAGATGCACTCTGACGCCTGAATATGTATAAAATTTAAATATAAATAATACTGAATTGACTTGAATAATGCTAAAGTTATGTTAGGTATGTAATACCCATAACTTTACATCCATAAATAGTAATCATATCACAATTAAATAATTTCATATAATAATATGTACATAAAAAAGTTATGCACAGTTGTTATAAGTAACTTGAATTTAGCAAGATACGTAAACCATGCAAAGTCACGAAAAATTCAAATAGAAGACAGCACAAGTAACATCTGCAAACATGCAAAAATTGACACCACTGAATTACGATTAACAAGGGCATTCTTTAGTGAACTAATAGATTTCGTTCATTCATAGATAATACTATGCTTAAAAATAAATGCAGTTTTAAAGATAATGAAATAAAAGTTACACTTACATTTTGAATTTTCTTTGTAGGTATGATCACCAGTAGAAGGATCAAAGTTAAATCACATAAAGAAAGTACGTTTGAAATTAAAGAAATAGTGAATCCAAAAGTAGATCGTACAAAAGACTTGATATCTCTGGCGCCCAAAAAAGAAGACATAGAGAAACATCTAAAGAACATAGAAGCACTATTAGAAAATACGAATGCAACACCGATAAAAAGTCATTTACCCGGTTTGGGATACAACTGCTGCTTCTGTTCCAAGATTTATCCGAAACCTAAGGACCTAAAAACTCACACATTAGACGAGCACGACTATGAAGATAAATGCAAGTTTATAAAACATTCCCGAAAATATTGTGCAGCTCGAGGGTTTCTTGTCAAAGTAGACATTACCTCCTTAACCTGTAACTTATGCAATGAGTCACTTGATAATCCAGAACAAGCATTTGATCATTTATACATCATTCATGATATAACAGTATACACTGATATCAAAAATCAAATAATACCATTCAAGTTTGAAGGCGATATTCTCAAATGCGTAGTATGCTTCAGCGAGTTTAATACGTTCAAGATGATTTTTAGTCACATGCATGTACATTACGCTAATTATCCATGTCCAAAATGTGACCGCTCCTTCATTAACTATCTTTTACTGAGAGCACACTATCTTCTACACGAGCGAGGAGAGTTTCCGTGTAATTATTGCCAAAAGATATTCGATACAATATCGAAAAAAAAGTTTCATGAGAAGGCAGTACATCTATCTGGCAATAAGAGGTATAAGTGTCCACATTGCGGTGATATGTTCCCCAGTCATTACAAGAAACATGATCATATGAATCAAGAGCATGGTATTGAGCCACCGTTATATAATTGCAATGCTTGTGACGCGACGTTTACAAGACAAAGAAGCTTAACTGTGCATATAAGGAAAATACATCTATTGGATTTGAAATATGAGTGCGAGTATTGTAACAAGAGGTTCTTTAGGAATTTCGATTTGAGAAATCATTTGCCGAAGCATACAGGAAAGAAAGAATATCAATGCGCCACTTGTTTGAAATGTTATCCTAGGTTAACATACTTGAAAGAGCATATGAAGATTCATAGACTTAAGAAGTATAAATGTGAACTGTGCGATGAGTCATTTGTTCTGGAGCATCATCTGACAGGTCATGTGCAGTTAATGCACAAAGTAGCAGCTTAACAGACATAGTAGAAGATTTTTATACTAAAGTAGAAGATAATAAGACAAACAATAATAAAGATCTCCGTTTACGACACTTCAACAACGTATATTTACCCTACTAAAATTTTCAGAGCTGTCATGAATACAAAGATCTTCAATTTTAATTATTAGACAGTAATCCTGTGTATAGACAGTCGTTACTAACACCACGGTAGCATAGAATATCAAAAATTACAAAAATCACTCTTAATTTGCACCTACCAAATCCACAAAAACCAGCCTGAGTAAAACGTGTTATATACCTTACTTTACTACACTAGGCGAGAACTCTATTTCCAATAGATTTAAGTATTCTAAAAGCGACTATTACTAATCACTAATGATGACAATACAATAATAATATAGTCTACTATTTTTTGCAACTATTTTTCTTACTATCTGAAATAAATTCATAATAGAGAATAAAATGTAACTAACTATTAAGGTAATACATTAAAATACTTATATTGTCATTACTTAGTATTCTTTTTCAATTCGATCACAAGTAAGAGATTCATGTGACATCAAAAACATGTGACGTCAAAATTATGTCAGATGTAGTACAAACGTACGTCAGATGCGGTATTCCTAATTGTTTATACTATTGTTAAGTATTGAAATAAATATATTTTCCTCTTTTACCATTATTTTATTTTTAATACCATTTGCAAAATCAGTAATCTGCGTGTGGAGGACAACGCACATTCAAGAATTCCGTAGAGGAGTCCAATATTTAGTCATTTGTCTACAAAGACATAACAAGGCTTGTCATCAAAACTATCCCCCATCTCAAAACTACTTGACGGATCTTGTCCAAACCAAGTTTCATTAAAAATATTTTTGTTTTCTACCGCCTGGTCTCTTTTTAATTTTGCTCTGTATAATTCGACAGTTAGAGAAGAAACGGACCGGACCCATTTTATAACTTAAGTAGTATGTATCTCGTCACTTATGGACTTGTTGTTGTTGTCTTTTTTCTTAATAAACAATAAATAAGTAAGGAAATGTTTATTATATTTGACATATTTATTTATAGGCAGTAATTTCTAAGTGAGTACCGAAAAGTAGGTAATGTTTTGCCCTCTCTGACAGTAGAGGCAACGCATTCCAGTATTTGACAGCCTGTGATAATACGTGAAATTTTCAAAGATATACTGAAATGAGCAAAAAGAAAAGCAAAATTTAAATCAAAGAATCACATTACTAAGGACGCGTGCCTCTTGAAGCTCACAGCGTCAAAAATGCTCCTTCAGCCGTTCCACATTGCGACCACGGTCGTTTGGTCGCCGCCGAAAACGTGACTAATTATGTCATGATCTTTGCTTACGTAGCGCTCACAGCGACCCATGTGATGAGGTGGGTCAAATAATCCGTTCCACTTAAGTTTGCGATTGTAACGCCCGCTAGCAAGTGGAACAGGAAAAATCGCGGTCGTGAGCGTGTTCGTTGTGTCTCATGTGGAACGTAACATAAATAGAATATATTATCCAACGAAGTTTGGAGACTTACTTTTTGTGAGTTCTCTGATATTTTTCTGAGTTCCACTTTGCGATAGTAATTAATAGTATTTTGCTTACGAGTTCCTATAGCGTCTTTTCAAAGCAGCAGTTGCTCGCTCTAAAGTTTATGGCATAATCAAAGCTTGGTTTTAGTAATCTACTAAATAGAAGTGTTTTCTTTGATTCAGTAATTAAATTGGATATTTTCTTTTTAGGTATGGACGCTAAAACAGTTACAAAAGGAGTATTTAGTCTGCTACCAAACGTAGACGGTCTACAGATAAAAATAAATAAGGAATCAAAAAAATACCAGGAGAACTCAGGGGTGAAAGCGAGTACGTTATAAATCGTTACTTTATACTTTACTCGGTTATTTAAACTATTATACTTAATTTTTGACGAATAGTCCTACTTGATGGAAGAAAAGTATTACGAATGACAATCGAGTACTTTAAAGTTGACTAGACTAGGCTTGTTGATTTCGCTTCTGGTTTTGCAAACATCCATAGGCGATGGTGACTGCTTTCCATGAGCTCGTCTGTCTGCTTACCAGTCACGAAACAATAATCTGATACTTTGTTTAAAGCTCATATATCCTATATAACTAAAAAGTGCCAAATGTACTTACGTACGTACTTTTCTTGACGTTTAAAGATATGTTGCTGGGGTTTTTTCTTCTAACGCTTCTTCTCTTTTAACATTATCAAAAATTTCTTTGGAAGCTGTGGTAGACTCGTGAGTTTCAATGAGTAATATGGAAGATTCTATTTCGGAATACATTAATTTTCATATAGCTTGTCTAAATTTTTTTAAAATAAAATATTAATTAAACTACCTTAAAAACTAGACTACACTTTAAAATACATAAAAAGAAAATTGTTGTTGTGGATTTCTTAAAAATTCCTTTACAATTTCTTGAAACTGAAATTAATGATAATTTAGACCAAATCAGTCAGTCAAAAATTTTAATGATTTTGTTAAGATTATTCAACTTTTGACTAATTTGGTCCAAATAATTATCTCTTATGTGACTTTTTTTAAGTTAGGATTTAGACGTTTTTGATTGGGCGATTGTCATTTATAATACTATTCTTTCATGAATGTGAAATAAATTAACAGTTTAAACAAATACCACTCTAGTAAAATTAAAGTTCACTTTCTAGGTGAACAACGGAGACTCAATGAATTCGCGAAAGAAGTGGGAATCGTTATCAAAACATTAGAGAAATCCTCTGATGCTAAGCCAGAAACAGAGTATCAGAAGAGTGTACATAACGCTAAAGTTATTCTTAGATGCACAAACGCAACTATGATAAGGAAACACGACGGCTTGAAGTACCACTGTTGGTTCTGTGTGAAAACATTTGAATTACCCGAAGATTTAAAGCAACATACTCGGGACGAACATTCTAGAAGAAAATTCAGAGCGGTAGCTCACGATAACCTTAAACTTGATATAACAAACTTATTATGTAGAGTTTGTGACGAGCAATTACCTACGCTAGAAGAATGCATTCAACATCTCATCACTGTTCACGGACTAAACATTTACACAGATATAAAAAGCTGCTTAGTCCCTTTCAAATTCGAAGGAAACGAACTGAGATGCGTATATTGTGATAGAGATTTCGGCAAGTTTAGAGTTCTACAAGAGCATATGAGGACTCATTTCAATAATTACGTGTGCGATGTGTGCGGTGGTAGTTTCATCACGAATAGGCAATATCGGTTTCATATGGATAGCCACAAATTTGGAACGTTTCCTTGCGAGACTTGTTCAAAAGTTTTTGACACTCCCAGTAAATTGAAATATCATAAGAGACAAGTCCACGATTTGTATAAGGCGAATAAATGTGGACATTGTGGTGAGAAATTTTTGAATTGCACTACGAAAGAGAAGCACTTGGCCACCGTGCATGGAATCAAGATGGAAGAATACAAATGTAAAGCGTGTGACGACAAAGTATATCAAACGAGATCTTCTTTATGGTGTCATATAAAGAAACAACACTTGATGGAGAAGCATTATTCGTGTGACATTTGCGACCAAAAATTCTTTTGGAAAAAGTCTTTGGAAGATCATATGATTAAGCATACAGGTGTTAAGGATTACGTGTGTATTATCTGCACGAAGGCGTATGCGAGGAAGAAATCTTTGAACGAGCATATGAGAATCCACAAAGATGATCGAAGATTCAAATGCGAGACGTGCGGTCTGGCGTTCGTACAAAAGTGCAGTTTACGAGGTCACATGAAATCGAAACATGGTAAAATAATGTAATTGCTTACTACATGAAATGCCTGTCGATTTTATAACTCATTATTAATAGACTCGAAATTATACATTTTTCATCTTAATGTAAAACTATGTATCTATATTTGGTGTCAATAAAATATTATTATTATTATTATATTATATTTGGCGCTAATAAAATCTGAGTAAGTCGGCTCTTTTATTCATATAAACTAATACAGTTTTACCTGAGTGTGAATGAAACGAAACATAATATCTGAAATATCTATTGTTTAACATAATTCTCAATGCATTTCTAATTATGCGACTAAATTAAAATTACATAGATACTTTCCATAATCTTTGTTTTTACTAAGAGAAAAGTACAGAGAGAGATTTATTAAGTCGGTTCTTCTTTTGAAAACCCGACTTAATAAATCATTACCACTAGTTTGTCCTAGAGATGGGTAGCTATTGCAAAAACTAGCTGCATAGCGGTTTTGCACAAAATAGCCCCTGCTAGGTTTTCTATTAACTCGTCAGCTGGCTAATGGTTGGCAAATACTACCGACAACTTACAAGTGTAATGGTAGTTGAATAAAACAAATGACAAGTTTACAGCTTAGACGTCACTCGTAGGTGTTCGTTTGGCGAATAATTCACCCATTAGCCATCATCTGGTTTTTTACGTGACTATTGAATCACCATTAGCCGGATAGCAATTTTTTAGCTTTTCGATTGATTATCTATCGCTAATTTAAACGACGCTAGTGATGTGTCGTGTCATGCTTTCTAGTGACAACTTCGTAAATAACGATTGTACGACTGTATGTTAATTCAAAACTTTAAAAAAATATTATATGTTAATGCAATGACTTATAGTTTTATTTCAATTTCTTAGAATTATTATCGAAGTGTCCTCATATTTTTTTTAGAAACTTGATTGAGATATGAATTAAGTTTTTTTTGTGTTTAAGAATATTAATTATTGTATGTGTGCCAAATAAATACCCTTTGGTCGGATACAGATTCTCAGCACGTGTAGTCAGAATGGCTGAGTGTTAGATTATTGTACTATTTTAACGAGGTTATTAACTGACAGAATAATAATATAATGTACTTTGTATCCTTTACCCCACTACTCGGCTCGGTCAGTCATCGCTCGAATCTAAAAGTTTGCGGACGGAACGACGAGGCAACATTTACACTCTGACTTTGGTCGGGTTGCAGAGTCTCACTCTGGCTTGGTCCGATGCACTTTAGTGGCGCTCGAAGATGGTTATACAAGAAGTGACATATAATTAAATCGGCTATCACATCTCTCTTTTACTCTTACAATACGCTTTCAACGTCATAAGTGTAAATAGTGAGGATGTATGTAATTTGTAGCAATTTTTTAATAATTTCTGACTATTTTATATGATTATGATTTTCATATTGTAATAAATAATTGTAACTAATAAATAAATACGAAAGTAATTCTGGTTCTATTTTACCGTTTCACGACTAAACGATTACTAAAGTTTGTGTTTTTGTAAGTTTTAATTTGACTATCGATTGAAGTATAATGTATTCAAAAGTTATTATATTTTTGAAGTGATAACTTCTTATGAGCCCTATAACCTCCCATAAGAATAAACCGCTTCGTTACGTAATGCGTTACGGCGCCAGTCTGTCTGGCTTCCCTTTCTCTCACGCATACGGGGCAGCGGTAGGCAGGCTCTTCAAATTAAACAATTGTTATATTAGATATTTCAATATAATAATTAAGTTAAGTTATCACTTCTGTCGGGCGTCCCGAGACGCACACGTTATTTTTTTATATAAATTTGACCTGAAGTCGCATCTAATAAATAGCATGCAGATAATTATGGTAAAGGGCGTTTTCTGGCGTGAACCGAGGTTTAATTTTTTGCTATTCAGATTTATTTCTAATTTGTAATCTCAAAATTGCTATTTATATGCCTACTAGTAATAATAAACGACAGTTTTTGCTGTTTTCCCAGTCAATTTAAAATACATTGCGTAACGGCTCAACGTATTTTAATGAAAAATGAAGGCATTAAAACGGGAAATTTTCTGTATATTCCATTCCGATCTGTTGCAGTGTTTATAAGATTTGAATATAAAGCCCCGTGTGAATGAAAAATGAATGTTGTTTTGAATATATATTTGAATTTGAAAGATATTTCATTCACTTATGAAGAAAGACTCGTATCTCATTCCACCAATCAAGAAAATGTATACAAACCATCTTCAAACAGGAATTGTAATTTAATTTTGTTTGTAGGTAAACATGGAGTTATCCTCAAACACGAAAGGGCTCAAGATACTCCAAAGAAAGTTATAGTAAAAGTAGAACTTAATCAAGGAGAAAAAGTAAAGGTCCGAAAAGAGCGCCCTAATCAACACCGTTGGAACATAATAGAGATTATGAAAAACTCCAACGCAACACCGATCAAAAGTCACAGGGGGATTGGTTATACCTGCTGCTACTGCAACATGGAGTTCCCAGAAACACCAGATCTGAAAAAACATACATTAGAAAATCATAAAAATGATGCATATTACAAAGCATCTTTTCTTAAAAGAATGAATATGAGCAGATATAATGTTAAATTGGATATAACAGATCTCACATGTAACCTTTGTGGTGCAAATATTGAAGATTTAGAAAAGTTAATGAGGCACCTAATTGATATTCACAAGAAGATTATTTATACGGATATAAAAAACCACATACTTCCATTCAAATTTGATACGGGACCACTTAAATGCTTTATGTGTAATAGTGTTTTTCACAAATTTAAAATGCTGCATGAACACATGGGCGTTCATTATAGAAATTATACTTGCGACATCTGCGGTATCAGTTTTGTTAATTTCAACAGTCTGACTAATCACAAGTTGTCACACAAAACTGGTAAATTCCCCTGCAAATATTGCGACACAGTACTTGATACGATTATTAAGAAAAGGAACCATGAGAAAGCTCATTCTGTACAACATAAATGCCTTTATTGTCCAGAAACATTCAAGGATTATAGACAGAAGGAAATACATTTGATCAAAGTTCACAATTTAAAGGTTGCTGAATCGAAATGCCAAGCCTGTGGGAAAGTTTATTCCAATCGGAAGCTTCTGCAAGTTCATGTTAAACAGGTACATTTGATGGAAAGACCGCATAAATGCACAGAATGCGAGATGCGATTCTATTCCGACTATGAGTTAAAGAGACACATGATAAAGCATACGAAATTGAGACAGTTTAAATGTCCTGTGTGTTTAAAATCATACGCAAGAAAGAGGACCTTAGTGGAGCATCTCAGGATCCACAATAATGACAGGAGGTACAAATGTGAGCTTTGTGGGCAGGCTTTTGTGCAGAAATGCAGTTTGAGGGGGCACATTAAGTCGAAGCATCGGGAGCATGTAATATAAGAAGTTAAGGAAGATTGAATGTTTGGTGTGTTTGATTTAGAGTCAAATCTAAGGAACACTAGTGGAGCACTTGGGGGATAAGGATTTATGATAATGTTAGGAATCCTCCTATATGGAAAATATACTAAGAATCGGAAATTTTAATATAGTTAATTTTTTGCTGTGTTATGAACCTATCTACTAGATGTGTACTAGTAATTACAGCCAAGATATATCTAGTAATAAAAGTGTTTACCATTTACTCATTCCTATTTACCATTTGACCTCTAGAATGCATATTTTCTATTGAACGAAATTTTGCAGCTTCGTGGCGTGTTGCGAAAATAATTCAATAATTTCTTTTACGCCTCGTAACATATTTTATTTTAATTATTTAATTTATTTATTTTTATTAAAAGTAATGAACGTATTGAAATAAAAGTCGAAATATAGCTAGCTTATATCCCGGACCTGCGCTTAGGATATTTTTGTCTCGTTGACATCATTTCCATGCATAAACGAATATGGCACTGCAGGCGCTTTCTTTGGGTGCCACAGTTGCAATTCACTGACACTCGCGTGTCCGTGGTAACGTGAACGAAGTTCAACTAGCACTTCTACAATAAAATTAATACAGGAAACAATATACGAGTACAGGTTTTAATCCTTCCAAATACTTGCGTGCGTGAAAAGCACGATAAACAACCTTTTCTTAAAATTATACTCAAAAATATAACTCGCATGTAACGAGATACGTTTTTGAGTAATTTTTTTGTTAAAATATGTGTTTGGAGGATTAGTTTAAAACAGTTTTCTACTTAAGTATCTAACTTTAGAGAGAGAGAGAGAGAGTGGTTATATTCGCCTACGGATATCTGCAACGCCAAAGGTGTTACAAATGTGAGGAGAGAGCAGCACCAGTACTGTAACCTGGCCACTGCCGGAACAAAACTCAAGGTTATTATGGCGGCATGTCCTAGAGGAATTGTGGTAGTAATCCAGTCGTGCAAATACCCTACCACCTTAACGCTTAAACAGACATACAATAGAATACATGTTCAAAAAGTCATATTATTAACACCAGAAGTTCTTTAGATAATCGACATCACATACGGACATCGATCTAAGACTATATCAGCACCCAAATAAAGTTAAACAAATATTTTTATTTTATTTGGGGAGCTAACACATCTTAAAAACTAGAAAGAAATAAAGGAAAATCTAGTTTTACCAAACATTAGACTGTCGTACAAAAATAATGTTAACTGCATTGCAAAGATAATACTTATATAATAAACTGCCGTCACATCTTAAGAAATTAAAAGTTTTTTTTTAATTAAACTTCTTTATTGCATACATACATTACATATACAATACGAGGTCTATATCGCCGCCGGCGATATCGTCCAGACCATTTTTACAGTAATTATTCCATTATTTGAGAGAAAGCTCTCAGAATAATTGGTTAACAGATGCTTTTACTCAGTTACCTACATACATACATACATACATAACTTCACGCCAGGTCCCTTGCGGGGTAGACACGAACAACAGAGCGCCATACAGGCTTATTCTTACACACCTCACTTGATTCTTTGACATTCATAGCTCTTGTCATGCACGCTCGTCTGTTCTTAAGGCTCCTGACATCACCTTCTGCTAATACACGATCAATTTGATCATGGAAGGTGTGTCGTGGCCTTCCGCGACTTCTGCATCCATCCACTTTTGCATTGTATATCTGTTTAGTCATTCTTTCATCATACATTCTTTCCACATGCCCGAACCACCGGAGCATTCCTTTCCTTACCTTCACCCCGACACTCTCTTTCAGACCAACTCTCTTTCTTACTTCGGTATTACGAACGCGGTCCGCGAGCGTCACTCCGCAGATTTTGCGCAGTGCTCGCATCTCGACCGCGTTTACTCTACTTTCATGCTCTCTGTTCCATACCCAACTCTCGCTTCCATACGTGAGCGTAGGTACCAGCACCGCGTTGTGTATGGCAAGCTGGGCTTTCTGGCTGAGGTTCTTAGCGCCTAGAAGTTTACCTAAAGCTCCATTCAC
This sequence comes from Dendrolimus pini, assembly GCA_949752895.1. Lineage (NCBI taxonomy): Eukaryota > Metazoa > Arthropoda > Insecta > Lepidoptera > Lasiocampidae > Dendrolimus > Dendrolimus pini. The sequence goes on from OX457153.1 coordinate 6,387,207, forward strand.
ACTATTCCCCAAATTTACTCTTCTTTCTATGTCAGCGGTGTACCTTCCATCCCTGCTAAAAGCACATCCAAGATATACAAACTCATTCACTTGTTCCAGCATAACATCATCGACCATTATCCTTGCATTCGTTCTGGTTTCTTCTCTTTCAAACACCATAACCTTTGTTTTCTTCGAATTCAAATGTAAGCCTCTCGCCTGACAGTCATCTTTCATCATCGTGACTAGTGTTTGCAGTTCTGATGGCGATTCGGCTAAAAGCACGGCATCATCCGCATAAAGCAAAGTGCTAACAACTAGATCACCCATCCGCACCCCAACATCCATCAATCTTAATCTCTGGAGACAGTTGTCCAGATATAGGATGAACAGCAAAGCCGACAGCACGCAGCCCTGCCGGACGCCAATATTGACGTCAAACCAGGGCGACAGGCTGCCGTCCACCCGCACGCATGCCATACAGTCCTCGTAAGTGGACTGCACAGCACGCAGCAATTGGCCATTGATCCCATATCCGGGCAATATGTCCCAGAGGTCCTTCCGCACAACCCTGTCAAATGCTTTCTCTAGATCCACAAAACCGCAGAAAACCTTCCGGCCCATAGCCAGCTGCTTCTCCACGATATTGCGGAGCGAGAAAACTTGATCCATACATCCCCTTTCATTTCTGAAGCCCCCTTGTGCATCCCACAGTAATCCATCGGATACCACTCTCATTCTCCTTTCAATAATCTTCGCATACACTTTAGATGCTGTGCTGATCAAACTGATGGCCCTGTAGCTGGCGCACTCCATACGCGACCCCTTGCCTTTATACAAGGGCACGATGACAGCGCGCCTCCAGTCCTTGGGAACCTTTCCCGTCCTCCAGCACAAGTTGCATAAAGACAGGAAAGCGTCCCGGACGCAGGTTCCACCATATTTGATCATCTCAGCAGACACACTATCGATTCCTGCTGCCTTTCCATTTTTCAGACTTCTTATCGACCATTCGATCTCTTCCAAAGTGATCTCGGATGCTGACTCCTCGAAGTCGGTCACAGACTCAGTCGTTGTGCCAGCATCCGAGATATTATCATACATTTCTCTAAAATATTCACTCCATCGCGCTAAAACCTCTTGTGGGTTAGCAAGAATGTCCCCTGCTTTAGATTTTATTCTTTCCATTCTGGAAGCTGACGAACAACCTCGAGACTTCTTAACCTCTCTCCAAAAGAGTTTGGTATTCGCCTCGAAGTTCTTCGTCAGCTTCTCTTCTTCTTTCAATTTTATTCTTTCACGCTTCTCTTTCACTAAAGCTTTGGTTTCATTCTTGCAGAGGCGATAAATTTCTTTCTTCATCTCTTTCATACTGTCATTCTGATGCAAAGATGCAATATAATCCAGCCAGGCTTTTCTCTTTCTCTCTATGCTAGATTTAACATCTGCGTCCCACCATTCGTCACCTTTCGTTGTTATATGCCTCTTTGCGGATCCACATGCTTCTTTTGCGCTTTCCACTATACTTTCTTTCATACTATCCCAGTCATTATCCACATCTAAGTCGGAGAAGTCCGCCTTTGCAAGCCTTTCTTCGACTAGGCGCGCATACATACTCCTTATACTAACATCTTCCAATTTTTCACATTTTATTCTTTCAAGCTCCCCGAAATTGGTACGCTCTCGCCAGTGCCTCCACTTCTTGAAAAGGCCCACAAACCGGCTTATCACCAGGTAGTGGTCCGTTCCAAGAGTGGGGCCTCTGTAGGCTCTTGTATCCGTTATTGTGTTTCGGAGGCGACTATCTATTAAAATCAGATCAATCATACTTTTCTGTTCATTCATTCTCCATGTATACGTGTGAATATCCTTATGATGGAATAAGGTGTTCGACACAAGCAAGTTTCTTTCCATGCATACGTCTATGATTGGCTTACCAGCCTCGTTCGCTCTCTTGTCGCCATAGGGTCCAAGGACAGCCTCAAAGCCGTCTCGTTTGGTCCCCACCCAGCCATTAAGATCACCACACATAATTAGTCTTTCGTTCCCTTCAGCCAGATCCAGAATTTCTCTCACAGACTTCCAAAACTTCTCGAGTTCTTGGGGATCCGCTGAGCTTACGGGAGCATAAGCTGCGACCAGAAAAACTCGCGTGATCCCCAGCTTTAGACGGACCCAAAGAAGTCTCGGGTTCACCAGACAATAGTCTTTCACTCCAGACACAAAGCGGGATGAGAGTACGACGCCTACCCCCCCACTTGCACGCTCGTCCAGGTCCACGCCGGACCACAGAGCAAGCATGCCACCGGGGAGGTCATCAACGTGACACCCCTTCCGCTTTGTCTCTGTCAGACATAAGGCATCCAGGCTTCTCTCATTCATTATATCAATCATTTCGTCCATCTTATCTTTCATTCCACCTCTCACATTCCACGTGCCTATACGGCACTCTGCTCCTCTCGACCCGCCAGGTTTGGCGCTGCGTGAAGGGTGGCGGCCCCCTTCGCCGCATGCGCGAGAGTTCACACCGACGGGGGCGCATCGGTGAGCGTCGCCTGCGGGGGACGCCCTATCATGCACTGCACTCGGGTGAATCTCGGTCAGAATTGTGGCCCTCTGGGCCAGCGGGGATCGCGACGTGCACGCTTCTGACATGACCCCCTATCACCACTCAGTTACCTATTTCCTAAATACGGTCATATGACAATCGTAATAAGACAAGACGTGAGATTGAGTCTATAATTTAGGCTACTTTTGACTCCCAAATACTGCATAATATTATATATTCATATCGACATTCAGTAGTAATCCCTTAAAACTGACTAAATTAATTAAATTATATTATGTTAATATACCTATAGTATAAATTATGTTATAAGTGCTTAAATTACATATTATTGACATTCTATAACAAAATAGCATCTATAAAAATAATATGCTTATATAATGAAAGAATAGTGAATAATTAATCTATGACAATTATTAATTGTAATTATGTAGGTAACAAATGTTATTCTACCCGCTCATCGGGTCAACTGTTTCTACTTCATTCTATTTATACCACCTTTATGTACACAATTTAACAATTAAGTATTCTATTATAGATACAAAAGTGGGTAAAGATGCGCTATTGATAAGCCTCCACAGACGACACAATAATAATGAGTGTTTAAGATAAGCCTACTAAGTAGGGTTAAATATTATGTATGTCTATAATTGTCGAACAGGAAACTAATTATTATTATGAGGATTCATTTCATTGAATTTGGACGAAGCAACCAGTGCTCCACGTAAACATAAAATGGAGTCATTTAATATCAGTTCATTCCATCGTTTTCTTTCAGTTGTGCGCCTTTCTGTTGAATTGATTTAATTTAATAGATCCTAGATAGATAGTATAAGCATCAAACTGAATGATCAATGGAAAGAAGAGTAAAGGTAGACCAAACAAAGAGATGGATGAATTATCTGAAGGATGATTTGATTGCTTGCTTGCAAGCTTGAGATTTAAAAAATGTAACAATTAATTTGTCTTTATAGGTATGGTGGACACCAGAAAAAAGCCAGCTATACGCCGAAGGGCACCTTATAACACAAATACCTTCAAAAACAAAATAAACGTGGACACTTTACTCATACATTCTAACGCAACCCTCATTCGCGCTAAAAACGCCAAAGGTTATAGCTGCATGTTTTGTCGTGAACAATTTATTGAACCTTCTGATCTTAAGAAACATGCAGTCGAAGAACATTCAAGCAAGAGTCTCGTCAGAAAAAAGACTTCGAGATTTCTTGACTTCCCGATGAAAATGGACATAACCGGATTGCGTTGTAAGCTTTGTGATAGAAGTGTACCTAAATTGACAGATCTGATGGCTCATTTACAAGTCGAGCATAAGAAAGAACTATTTTCCGATCTCAAAAGTCAGATTGTTCCCTTCAAATTCGAAACGAAAGAGATGACCTGCGTTGTCTGTAATAATGAGTTTTCGACCTTTAAGCAACTACAGGAGCATATGAATTGCCATTTCCCCAACTATGTGTGTGAGATTTGTGGTGCTGGTTTCATTACAAGAACCCTAGAGGTCGGCCACAAGAAAAGTCACGAGAGCTCAGGTGAATTCAAATGCGGCGAGTGTGATAAAACCTTCCCAACTATCAAGAAACGTAGGCTGCATTTAAGAAGAGCTCATTTTTGGAGCGGGAAGGTCATCAAGTGCAATTACTGTGAAGAGCGCTTCGTGGATTACTGGAAGAAAATGGAACATTTAACCAAAGCTCATGGTGTACCGGCTCTAGAATTAAAATGTCAAGCCTGTGATCAAATCTTTAATAACAGACGAACGTTAGCTCGTCATACAAAGAGAGATCATCTTATGGAAAGGAAACACGAATGCCAAGAATGTGACAAGAAGTTCTTCGAGCGTAAAAGTTTGCAAGAACATATGACAAAGCATACTGGTGTGACTGAAATATTTCAGTGTGATATATGTTCCAAAACGTACACGAGGCGAAAGACCTTAAGAGAACATATTAAGATTCATAGCGATGTTAAGCAGTTTAATTGCATACACTGCAGTGTGGGTTTCACACAAAAATACGCATGGAAGACCCATATGCGTACAAAACACGATGAAATCGTTTGAGATACATTTTTTTATAGAATATAAATAAATAGCGATAGAAACCGTAGTTAAATAGTTTAACAAATATTATATGCGAACTATTTTCTCTTATGCCACTGAAATCTTATTGGAAAGGGATGCACATACAATCGTATGCACGTGCGTCATTTGCAAAGTTGTCACTTTCAAGTAGGACAACAATATATCATTGTCTTGCTTTAATAATAAAAAAACTATTTAGGTGGTATTACTATACAAACAATCGTCATGACCAATATGTATTTTTAATTTCGTTGTATAATTAGAAGTAAATTAAGAATTGGAACCACTTACAAATTTTAATATTTGACTCGTCCAAGTAAATTGAAACCTAAGATGTATTGTTGTTTCATTCACACTCGTGTACACTGTATTAATGCATATGAATAAAAGAGCTTACTCAGCTTTATTTTAATGTTGATTTCTATTGTTTTAATTATTTTTGAATGATTTATTATGCATTAGAGTTTCGCTTATTATGGATTACGAAATTTAATTCACACGAAGGGAACTTTACTTATGTTGTATTCTACTTATAATCCTTTAAGGCTGGTGTGCACCGAAATTTAACCGACGGTTAACCAAAAATAATCACTGTTTTTCCATACATTTTTGGCGATTATTTTATTTTAACCATCGGTTAAAAGTCGGTGCACACCAGCCTAAGTGTATAAATAGAAGACAGAACTCTTTTAATCGCTGTTGTTAATGGGTAGGTTTCCGAGAAGGCTATGTTACCTAGCTGGAACGTCATGCTGATCCGAGGCTCCTAAGCCATCCTTTGAATTAGTTCATATTCTTAAATAGTTGTGATAGCTCTATTTAGCTATAACGATTTAAAGATGCCTTTATTGTTCTCCAAGGACAAACTTGGGTTAACCAAGATCTACTTAAAAATTAAATCATAGAACAAAATAATAGTTGTAAGATATGGTTATTGATAAAGTATTATTTACAAGAACTTGTTTTGATACAAATATCACTTACGATTAAATAATGGCTAGAAATTATTTTAGAACAAAACGTAATGTGGACACATGTTACAATGAAATGGGATGTGGACACGTGTGACAATAAATAAAAATATGGAGACAAAATAAATATAAAATAATTTAAATGTAAAAGAACAGACGTCAAAGTAGCTTGCAGATGGCGCTGGAATCGGGATCTAGGATCCTTCTATACCCCTGGACGAATTTTGTTTGAAATGTTTCTGTGTATTTGAGTGGACTCCCGGATGGCTCAGATTCAAAAGTGAAACCGGCAGATGGCACTGGAATCTGGTTCTAAGATTTAGATGAAAATTTTATTTGTGTTGAGTGGTTCCTGGGATAGTTTAAATTTGCTAGACCCGGTAGGTGGCGCTGGAATCGGATCCTAGATTTCTATTTTTTTCAGCATCTGCCGGTACCGCTAGTTTCTACATAAACAAATAACTAGATAACTCAACAGACTAACTTTTGCTTTTTAACATTTTTACAACAAAACAATAAATAAATCGATATTTTTAATACAACTACCTTTTGAGGAAAACGGCTGTATATGCATAAATAGACGAACAAACAGACATGACGATTTTATATATATATTTCATTTCCCATAAAGTAGCTACGACAGCGCCTGCTCAGTACGCAAAAAATGTAAGATCATTCCATTAAAATAAGATGTTGTGTTGATTAACAGATAATTTCTCTTTATAGGTTGGACGCAAGCCCTAAAAACTAATGAATCACCCAAGAAAATTGTCACACAAATGAAAAATAAAAACGCGTTTAAGGACAAAATCAATTTGCACTTAATATTACTATTCTCCAATGCAACGTTAATTCAAACCAAAGATAGCACCTATTATGACTGCTTCTTCTGCAAAGAGCAGTTCGTAGAACCAGCGGATCTGAAAGAGCATAATTTGGAAGAACACCGCAATAAAGCGGACATCATCAAACATTGCTGCGCTAAACTCTTTGAGAACGTCGTCAAAGTCGACATAACGGGATTAAGCTGCAAAATTTGCCACGAAGACATTCCAAGTCTATCAGAGCTAACAGACCATCTAAAAAACATACACAACAAGCAAATATTTTCAAACGTCAAAAGTCAGTTGATTCCTTTCAAATTCGAAACGGAGAAACTGACATGTATCGAATGTAAACAAGAATTCCCGACTTTCAAACTTCTGCAAGAACACATGAACTGTCACTTCGCGAATTATGTATGCGAAGTCTGCGGCGCTGGTTTTGTGCTTGATAAATTAAGAGCAAGTCACACAAAGGTCCACTTAGAGGCAACAGAAGAAAAATTCAAATGCACCCAATGCCCCAAAACATTCACGACACTGGAGAAACAGAACTTGCATGTATACAGAATGCATTATAAAGGCGGGAAAGTTTGCAAATGCAATTTATGTGGCGAGCGTTTCACCGATTATTGGAAAAAGATGGAACATTTAGTTGAAGCTCATGGTATGCCGTCATTGGAATCGAAATGCGAGGTTTGCGGCATTGTGTTTAAGAACAGGAAGCTGTTAACTTTACACGTTAGAAAAGATCATCTGCAGGAAAGGAAGTATGAGTGCGATAAATGCGGTAAGAAGTTCTTCAGCCGCGAAGGCTTGCAAGCTCATTCAGCTGTGCATACTGATTTAAGAAAATACAAATGCGATGTGTGTTCGAAATCATACAAACGAATGAAGAACTTACATGAACATAAGAAACTACACACCGGATTACTAAATCACAATTGTGAATATTGTAAAGTTGGATTTGTTCAGAAAGCTACATGGAGATCGCATATGAGATCGAAGCATGGTGAAGAAGTATAATTTTTTTTAAATGATGTCAACACTATGATCCATTCCACTTGAATTTACGATTGTAACGCTCGCAAGCAAGTGGAATGGCAAAAATCGCGGTCGTGAGCGTGGTTGTTTTGATTACTTTTGGAACGCACCCATTAAGTTGGTTTTACTTTACAAACAATAATCATTAACAATATATATTTTTATTTAGTACAAATTACTAGTTGGAACCTCATAACAAAATTAACTTTTGACTCGTCCAAGAAAACTCAACTTTATTTTGGCATGATTTCTATTAGTTTTAATTATTATTGATTGGTGTATTATACATAAGAGTTTTGCTTATTATGGATATGAAACAATTACTTAAATACTTTATATTTTTAAGTAGTTATAATTTTTTTAGGGATAACGATTTGAATGTTACGTCCCATCCTCGTCGCCAATGTATTGTGTATTAAATAAAAGATAATTAACTGATATCTTCTATATTTTAAATATTTTGTTAGCACACCCGTTACAAAGCTTGGCAGAGAACAGAAGAGCATAGATAACATTTTTGTCTTTGGTAAACCGCGAATTAAATGTTTGGATACATTGACAATAAATTTATCGTTCGGATACAACAACCTGTCATTTATGAACTCCATGAACGAACAGAAATTGCTGATGTATAAGTAATGTGCGGAAGATTTTACCGATGACAACTCTTGTCACTTCCATAACCATGATCCTTACTCGCCTATTTCGCAGCACTATACTGCTTAGCTAACATGAAACAAATGGAGTTTTTGGCGGGAACTGAAAGGTGATGTTGTGCTGTGCAGTTTTATTTTCTAAAAATGTGTAAAATTACTCTAAAATGAACAATAGTTGTAGGATATTGATAGTTTTTGAGTAGTGATTATTGTGTTTTGTGAGAAATGTGAACTGTATAGTCAAATGTGGCCTTTTGAGTTGTCACAAGAACTCCGTTGAATGGCACTAGCTGATTACCTACAGTTCAGCTGTGCTACACATAGGCTTAAGAAAATGAAGAAACTAAATGTATATTATAAACTAAGATCTGGCTTAAAGGCCTAGTTGCCAAGCCATAAATAAAATAATAATGAAACAAATGACGTAATATTGTCGTGGGTGACGTTATAGTGATATTCTCAGCGCGTTCCATTAGTAGCTCACAACACCCAAAATGCTGTGTTGCCGTTCTACAAAGTGGCCGCGGTTGTTGTGGTCGTGGCGAAAAGTCACTATATAACGACGTCATCATTTTCGATCACACACCGCTCACAACGACCCATGTCAAGACTTGAATCGAATAACCGTTCCACTTGGGTTTACGATTGTAACGCCGGCAAGCAAGTGGAACGGGAAAAATCGCGGTCGTGAACGTGGTCGTTGTAAGTCTCTAATGGAATGTAGCCTCTGTGAGTCATGTAACGCATAGATTAGTAAAAAAAAACATCGACTAGTGTCGTACGTAAATAAATCGGTTTGAAAAGAAAAATAATACCGCAATTATCATCAAATGTCCTTTTCTTTCAATTAAATACAATGACAATTTTCCATTTATTTAACTTGTGACAAATGATTTTTTTGAAGTGACAACTTCTTATGGAAGGGTAAACCGCTTCGTTACGTAACGCGTTTCGGCGCCAGCCTGTCTGGCTTCGCTTTCTCTCACGTTATATTAGTTTAAGTTATGCGTCCCGAGACGCACATCGTGTTTTTTTTATTGCTGGAGTATAGGAGACAGGCTGACGGCCCAACTGTGATGGAAAGTAGTTACCGTACTCGTTAATGGGACTGGAACCTGGCCACTAATATGGAACACAATCCCATTGCTTTAAAATGATACCATAATCGTTCCTACAACCAGCCTCAGATACACTTGGGAACACAATGTCCCGTATTATGACGGGCAACGCTCAATCAACGTGATGCTGCAACTTTGCCTAATGACCCACAACATTTTACAACATATTGCTCCATTTGCCCCGTAGTGTATCTGGGACTTAATTTTATATATCCAACACTACATTATTATTATGTCGCTAGTATTGATTTATCATGATTTTACCTGCGTAACATATGTATAAACTCATAGATTTACTTCTAATTAGTGTTGAGTAGCCCACGTAAACAAAAAGGTTTACGTCACTCACGTATTTAATATTTGAAAATGTAATACTTCAAAATTTTCTCGCGCTGCTATTCACTCCTTCAATAATATGAAACCTAAAAGGAAGGACGGAAAGAGGCTTGCTACTACAGTAAAATAGCGCCTCTACGGATATTCTTATGACAGAGAGAGACGACATGTCATGTGCTAGCTCCTACAAGTAAAATGAAATGACAGAAGACGATCACATCTGATTCTTAACAAGCATTTCCGAACAAGAAGTTTTTATTGTACCTAAGTGGAGGTACAAATTGTAAGAAATATAACAAAGGAGGACATGGCGCTCATTCCTTCAAATGTACTACCAGTACAAAACTCGCCCCCTTTGAAGTGATACATTTTGTTACTTGATAGGAAACTCTAGGGTTGCCATCTTTAAAAAAATGTATTTTTGTTTTCAAGCTGTAAAAATATAGTAATTTTGGGAAATTTAGGTGAAAAAAAGAGTACACATTTATATTTCATTATTTATTATATATTTTATTTCTTTCATTATTGCATTTTCCATGTGTATTTATTACTACTTTTTGCTTTGGCCAGCAAAGATCTATTATTTTTAAAATAAATCGTAAGTATCTGAACAAAGCGCGACAATTAAATTAGCGATATATTACAATTGGCTAAATTATAGTAAGATATTATGTGTGTAATATGTAAAAGTGTAATATAGTGCGGTTGGCAACCCTAGGTTACTCTAACAAAATAATTTTATAATCGTCTCCTACTCAACACTACTTTTAATATTCTGTGTATATATATATATATATATATATATATATATATATATATATATATATATATATATAAAGTTGAATAAATATTATATCAGTAATTTTGATTTAAAAATGTGTTTCAAATATAAACATTTTGATGGAATGTCTGTTGATATTTTTCTATATTGTACACTGACCTCTATTATCATTGGACTGGCTGCTGTGTATAAACGGCAAGTATATTTTTCTAGCAAATTAAGCGCCACTTGCGACAGTGTCTCATAACAGCGTTATTCATAAAGGTTGATTCATTTTTAAATAATACTTAATACAGCTATTAAAAGGAAATTGTATTCATAAATACTATTTAGACTTAATAACCTGTTTAAACTAACTCGCAGATTAAATAACCTCAGCCCGCTGTTTAACTCTAAAGTAACAAAATGCCGGACAAAACTATTGTTGCTTTTAACAGCTGGTGTTTGATTTTGTGAAGATTGAGACAAAAAATGGAATCCTTGAATTTCGGTGAATATACACATTATTAAGCAAGATGTATTAGATATATAAAAATTCAGGCGCCCTAGTGCTAACGTTTATAAATATAGGTTGGGCCCCATAATGAAATATTTACAACAATATGAAAATAAAATCAAATTATGTGCCGAATACGTAGTTTGTGCACAAAGTAGCTAACCCACAAAACACCGAGAGTATAATAAACTACAAGATCCATGACCCATGGTAATCCAAAAACCTAAAAGGTTTACTTGTATATATTGGACAAAATATAATATACAATATTCAACTTTTTTCCAAAATATAGACACTTTTTGGTATGCAAAATTTAATAAAAACGGCTTTTTCTCAAAACTGTCAGTATGTGGGTTGGTTCCATTTTGCATAAGTAGGTCCTTACCTTAACGAGCATAACGTGAAAACTACTGAATGAATCTAAAAGAAACTCAACACAGACTTATTTCATATCCCGGCTCTTTATTTAATTACCTCGTTTCCCTGGGATAGACGTAAATAGCCCAAAAATGGCGCTGGGAATTCACTGACAAACCACACGAACGAAGATTGGCGTATACTGCCAGTAAATAAAATTTCGGTGGTGTTTTTCCATCATTAAAAAGCGAGAGAATAATTCTTTGTGACTATTATATACCCACTATGCGGATTGGTATCAGGTTTCACACATAGTACAATGCACATACAAATCAGAAAAACTGAATACATACCTGAATATCATGGAAGAAGAAAATTAAGAAAAATCTAAACGACTAGATAACATAACTGATGCTAATACTTCTTTTTTATAACAAATTAGTCACAATGTCAAAGACTATCACAGATTTCGCTCGCCAAGGCTACAATAAACAAGAGTATATATGCGTGTATGTGTCAAATACATGGTGCTGTTTGTAATGTTTTTTGTGGATTTAATATGTTTTTTATGCATAATTAAATAAAAATATTAGCATTCTGCACTCCTTCTCTATATAAACTGCAAGTGTGCAAAATTTCGTAATCCTCCGTCCGGGCAATTTGCGTAAAAAGGAGCACAAAGTTTTGGCTGTGTTTTAGTCGACAGACAACCACACATAATTGTATATTAAATTCAGCAAGTTACGCTTGTGTTACGGGTAATATACAACAAACTACTCTAGAGCCGATCTCAGACACCCAGACCATAGTAAATACCGGAGAAAATTCGTTTCCCTAATTAACGCTGCGTTGCAGTGATGGCCGGCAAAGGTTTGACCGCTCAACCTCAGGCCGTTAGCGATAAGACAAAATCTTAGTAATCTTTAGTATTGAAAAAAATACGGTTGTAATAGAGTGACAGATGAATGGACATGACGATTTTGTAAGTATTCCGTTTCTCGTGAAGTAGGTACATTTTCACGATAACTTATAATAACAGCCCATAAACGCCCTACTGCTACGCACCCGCCCCAAAGCCAAAGGGCGCGTGTTCGATCCTGGCCGGCCGCATGCACCACTCAGTTTTCTGATCTAATGTGCATATTGTTACAATTATCTCGCGCTAACAACGGTGAAGGAAAACATCGTGATGCAACCTGTACATCAAGATAACCGATGTCTCTAACCTGACAAGCGTGGCCTGTATACTGTCCGTTCCCCCTACAATGGCAGGCCCGACCCCAGCAGTGGGATATTTATGGGATATTATGTTATTTTATTTTTGACCAGATCTTGAAAATTTTCTGATATTTTTCGAGTTTTAAATGTTCTCGTAGAAGTGGTGGTAGCGTAATGGTTCCGTTCCCCTATAGTGGGTGGCCCGAGCCCAGCACTGGGACATTTGTAAGCTGCTATTATTATAAAATGTTGTGGCCCCTAACAGTATACCGCCCGTACATAATTTTTATCTGTAAGGATGCCCTAAGCTCGGGCCTTACGGGAACAAACGCAAGTTCACCGCTGTATATGAGTAACATTAACTTATTAACTAGTCCAGGAGACTACACGTTCGGAGGATTTGAGGACCTCAAATGGCAGACCGCCGACCCATTTCGTGCGGACCGCGAGAACACAGCAACTTGCACTACAGAATACGTAATTTAATAATGAACGAAACTATCGATTTCCAAGAAAACACAGTTTTAAAACACAAACATGCGGAAGTTTCCAGTGAAAAATTTGTGTGTGGTAAAAATATCCAGAACTACAAAAATTAGCTTCGAAACCTCTTACTTTGTTTCGGTCAACATATATATGTGAAGTAGCATTTTCGAAGATGAACTTCATTTTAACCGATGGTTAAAATAAAATAATCGGCCGAAAGCCAAAAATGTATGGAAAAACAGTAGTTATTTTTGGTTAACCGTCGGTTAAATTTCGGTGCACACCAGCTGGCAACGCCGTGGTTGACGTGCGAAATGTGAAATGTGGGAAATTGGGAGGTAGGAATACCTAAATGGATACTCACGGTTTAGGAGCTGAGATATGTGTGTCACGTATATGGTGCCGAGATGATGTGATGATGATGAGATGCGGTGAATCCTCTTCTTATAACTTGTAGTAATTAATAGGACTGATGATATTTTGAGCTGATTATTAAGAGGGCTGGAGTAGTCTGTGCTGATGTTTTGTTATAATAATGGATTCACATATCACTTATTTATATGTAACTTATAGTCCAGAGAGTCATAGTTCAGGAAACTTGTAGCGTAATTGAATAATAGTCCACTGCGCGCACCAGCACTGACTGGAGCGTGAAGACGTGACGTGTGTGTGTGTATCTCCTACCCTCCCCGATAGGAGATACACACACACACGCACGCGTCGCGCGATGGCACGAACACCAGCCTTAGAGTAAATTTCGATCTCAACTTACTGATGAGCATCTCCAGGATGTAATGTCAATAGCTTAGACCGCAAGAAAAAATGACATTATTTTCATTGATATGTAAAAAAACGCGTATTTTGATTACATTTGTTTAATAAATAAAAAAATTCTATAAAATGTTGTGCGGACCGCGATGGTCATTATATCGTAAAACGGACCCCGAACGTAACTGATTAGTGACCCCTGGTGTAGTTTATTAAGCACTACAAAGATATGTAGTAGTACTTATGTATGTGACGTGTTCAGTCAGATCTTGATAATGTCCAAAAAAAAATTGGTTTTAAAATTTTGGCGTCCCGAAAATGTTGTCGCTCCTAACATGATGTCGCCGTAAGCCGACATCCGCCTCATGGACCTATAGAAAATTTCACTTATACTATGTATAATATTACTATACTCTAATTAATTAAGTACTTTATTGACGACATTTGACTAATTACAAGTAAATGCTGTGTACTCCTTTAATGGGTCCACACATCAGAAATTTTATAGTAAATTATTTGTAATGTTACTTAATTATAAGTCTGATGTTGGTGTGTTATAAATAAACTAGTAGACCCGGGGTGGTAGCCATCCAGAGGGACGAATATTGTACCACCTGGCTGCGAGTTGTTCTGTCACCTCTTATGGTAGCCTTCCTCGATGAATGGTCTATCTAACACAGAAAGAATTTTTCAAATCAGACTCCTTCACGTTCCGACTCGTTCCTAAGATTAGCGCGTTCAAGCAAACAAACAAACATCTCTTCATCTTTATATATTAGTATAAGATAAGGCCTATAGTCAACTTTGGGCAGACATTTTTTTTAAATGGTCTGTGGGTACTTCGCCCCTACGGACTCAAAGTCCTCACCACAAACAAAAAATTAAACAGTTAAAAATATTCAAGCAAAATAAGACGAAGTGTGGATTAACAAATAATTTCTCTTTATAGGTGAGATGCAAGCCAAAAAACCAACGCGACCAACCATGGAATACAAATTACCCCCATACATGAAGAACAAAAACGTATTTATGAATAAAAACAATCTGCACGCAATATTACTATTCTCTAATGCAACATTAATTAAAACCAGAGACAGCAGCTGTTATGGCTGTATGTTCTGCAAGGAACACTTCGTAGAGCCAGCTAAACTTAAAGAACATAACTTGCAGAAACACTACAACAAAGCGACCATCATTGATCGATGCTGCAGTAAATTGTTTGAGAACATCATCAAAGTGGACATAACAGGATTAGTTTGCAAAATATGCGACAAAGATATTTCAAATATGCCAGACTTAACAGATCATCTAAAGACCATTCACAAGAAGCAAATATTTTCAAATTTCAAAAGTCAGTTGATTCCGTTCAAATTTGAAACAGACAAACTGACCTGTATAGAATGCAAACAAGAATTCACGAGTCTCAAACTTCTCCAAGGACACATGAACTGTCACTTCGCGAATTACATATGCGAAGTCTGCGGCGCTGGTTTTGTTACTGAGAGATTAAGAGCAGGACACAGGAAGATCCATGAAGAGGCCACAGAGCAATTTAAATGCACCCAATGCTCCAAAACATACAAGACACTGGAAAAAAGGAACTTGCACATAAAAAGACTCCACGAGAAAGGGGGCAAACTTTGGAAATGCAACTTTTGTGGGGAGCGTTTCCTTGATTACTGGAAGAAGATGGAGCATTTAGTTGAAGCTCATGGTATGCCATCATTGGAAGCGAAATGCGAAGCTTGCGGCATAGTGTTTAAGAACAAGAAGAGACTTAATCGACATGTTAGAAAACATCATCTGCTGGAAAGGAAATATGAGTGCGACAAATGCGATAAGAAGTTCTTCGAGCGGATAGATTTGCAAATACATGCACCAGTTCATACAGGTTTAAGGGAATACAAATGCGATACGTGTTCGAAATCGTATAATCGATTATACCATTTAAATGCTCATAAGAAGATACACACTGGTATGTTGAATCACAATTGCGCACATTGTAAAGTTGGATTTGTTCAGAAAGCTACATGGAGATCGCATATGCGGTCGAAGCACGGCGAAGAAGTATAGAGTGCTTGATGATCAGAAGAATAATATAGGGTACACTACAGATAAATTAATTGATACCCTTTATATTATTGAAGTGAAACTTCTATACAGACGGGGTCTCAGGTTTTTTCTGTCAGTAAAAAGAGTTACGGCCGCGTGGAGGAGTGGCATAAATTTAGACAAGACGTGGTGAGAGGCGGCATAAGTTTACAGTAGACTTTGGATGCGGTTTTTGGTTCGGGATCGAGTTCAGTTTTTTGTTTGATGAAATAAAATATGTTTAAATAAAAAATGCATTCATCAAAACGTACCCTAACCTAACCAAATCATAATTTGCAGTAAACCTGCAAAATATCGAAATGTGTGCATATACACACATAGTAGCAGTGAAACTTCAACGGATACAGTTTTTCAAATAGTACAAGTACATTAATAATCTGCCCGTAACTTAATGTTACACTTTTGTTGCGATTCGTTTTTCAACTTGTCCCTTGAAGTTTCACTTCTACTATGTGTCCCAGCACACATTTTTTATTGTCGTCTTGTAAAGTTGGCCCCATAGATTTCGTGTTTTTGACAGATCTAAGACAATAGAAACAAGAAGTATTTTTGGTTATGCGATGTATAACTGACAAGAATAAAACAGTTGTAAATTAGCTTCGTTTTAGCATAATTTCTATAGTTTTAATAAATATTGGGTGGTGTTTTGTACGAGCTTCTCTTATTATGGATATGAAACATTTACTTAATAACTTTATATTTTTAAATTGTTATAATAGTGCTGTTTAGCGATAATGATTTGAAATTGACATGCCACTGTTTGTTCTCCATGCACAAAAAAAAATTGCGCATGTATAAGCTACGCGCGGAAATATTGCCGATGAGAATCCATATCGTTTAATTATCGCGGACCTCGCTTTGCTCGAATACCTCACAGCACTAATTACGCCCGGTTCCCATGTCTTAGTGACAGTTCATTTGCTTTACTATTGGTTTATACTTATTTGACAAAGTTCATTCATTCATTTTACATTGCATTAAAGACGCGTTCCTTTAGTACCTCACATAGCCCAAAATGCTCCGTCTGCCGTTCCACAAGGCGACCATGGTCGATATGGTCGTGGCGAAAACGTCACTAATGACGCCATCATTTTCAATCACACAGCACTCACGACGAATCATGTCAAAAGGTGGGTCGAAGTGGGCGTTGACCATAAAGTATAATTCGCTCTATCTGTTGACAGAGAAAAAGGCGCGAATATCAAATCAACCAAAGATATTTGTGTTTCGTCGTTTCTGACATCAACGTCCCATAATCCGTTCCACTAGAGTTTACGATTGTGACACCGGCAAGCAAGTGGAACGGGAAAAACTGTGGTTGTGAACGTGTTAGTTGTGAGTCTCTAACGGAAAGTAGCCTATGAGATACGACGCATACGAGTAGAGACGGCATAATAAATAAATAACGTAAATGAACGAACGAATGAATTGAATTATTAAAATTAACTATTGAATTAAAGTATGATTCACCAGTAGAGTATAATTCTAAAATAAAGTAATAATACCGTATCATGACTGAGATATAATCATTGCAGTGATGAGAATTGTGTTTCTAGATGAAGAAAAAGAAGGTGACCTTATGAATTACATCTGTTTCCACACTCGTAGCCTCAGTTGAGGCATGCGATATATATACTTCTTTCCCCTTCAGCATCTAGGGAGTAATCTCCCTGTTGTCTAAGTGAGCTTGGACTGCTTCCCGGGGCATTCTCAAGCACTGATGCGCTAGGATCAGCGTGGGCGTAACTTACGTTCTAAGTCTCACACTCTTCCTGTCATAAGCGCGGAGCACATGGGAGGAGTGTGGTTTTAGTGCGGTATTGCGTAGCGAGTCTCCACAGATGCCAGCGGTTGACTATGGTGGCTGCGCTATCTTCAGTGGCTTTACCTCTCATCGCTTTGGTCTAATTCCTAGCAAATGACCCGGTAGTGTGCGAAATACATTTGCCCCGCCTCAACAAAAATGCTGTCTTCACAAAGTCAATACGTCAATTATGTAATAAGTATTCCAGACACCTAGGTAAACCATCTGCGCGCGCCTTTTAGGCACATTAGATGGATATTAGCAAAATCATTAATGATCATAGAAAAAATATCTGCTCTATGATTGCTAATCCCAGTTCTTTAAAGTGTTACCATAATCGATAAAGCCTCAGATACAAGGAGGCACAATGTCCCGTATTATGACGCTGCAACGTCGCAGTGTCGTCCCGCAACATTTTATAACATGTTCCATTTGCCCCGTAGTAGATCTGAGGCTCAATTTCATATAACCAACACTAACTATTATGTCGCTATAATGGATTTATCGTAATTTAACTTATGTAACATCTGTATAAACTTATTGATTTATTTTTAATTCTATTCTAATTTCTATTTAAATTTAAAAATACACTTACGGTATGTAATTTTCCATTGATTTGATTTACAAAATGTGTTATGAATAATAAAATGTTTGTTGCAAGTCTACTGATGTTTCTCTATATCAAACACTGACCTCTATTACCACTAGACTGGCTACTGGATATAATTTTGTGACAAATTAATGTGCTACCTGCAACAGTGTCTGGAACTAATATTTATACGGACATAAGTATAATTTTAGTTCACTGGAGCCTCGCATTTAGTATCGCAAAATGGCGCAACGGGGCTAATTCGAATAAGCAGATTATAAAAATGCACTTTTAGAATTTTTATCTGTCTGTCCTAGTCCATATTATCTACTTAAGATTTAGGATATTACAGTTCTCAATAACTGATGTCGTTTCTGTGGAATAGCGAATACAGCGGATTCGCTAACAAATACGCGACATGGAAACGCGAACGTAGATTCGCGTCTGCTCCCACTTAAGAATCAAAAAAGCGGTGATTTTTTATAACATTAAAGAGCGAGAGAATAATTGAGTCGTATAATTCGAATACCCGCCAACTCCCTTAAAAAAAAGTTATGTATGTTTCTGGATAGTCTATAAAATTTCTCGTATGTCATTTTGTTCGTTTTATACTTAAAACCGCCAACTTCCAACTAAATTTGACATCAACCTTTCGAATTTGTTCCAAAATCCGAGATATTAGAACACTTTTTTGCTTTTACTGAAAATATGTTGCGTGTGGAGTTAGCTGATATTGGAATTATGCGACTCAATTATTTGTGACTATAATAAACCCACTATGTGTATTGGTATCAGGTTTCACACATTAGTAAAGTGCACATGCAAATAAGACAAACTGAATACCTAGCTAGTATCATGACAAAATAATTTTAGGGAAAATCTCCTAAATCTGATTAACGCCACAGGTAAAACTTCTTCTTTTTAATGTTTTTTATACCAAATCAAAATATATATATTCATTATTTATCTATTAACATTTATATACTTTGTATAGATATGTATTTGTATGGTATGTATAATAAGTATATTCTGTTTGACCCGTCTATTATCAACATTAGTAGTTTGTAGTGGAACACTTGCAAGATGGCACTGTTCAATAACTGAGGTCGCAAACGAATCTCGACACGTAAAAAGAATATATATCAATTTCCAACAATAATATACTGGATTAGGTCTGCGAGTAGATTTGAGTAGGACATGAGTTCAAAATGAGTTTGTAAGAGTAACATGACATTTTGTATTGAACCAGTACAATATACCTCTTGAAATGAGGCAAGGATATTTGTATGGTTTGTACCGCAGCAGTACATTGGAAGCGATGAGGCCGGTGAGGCGGTAAGCGTCACTCCCTTATTTGTCCCGTACAAAACTTCTAGTTCGGAAATGTTCGTTAGGAATCGGATGTGATCGGCCTCGGTCACCTCATGTTATTAGCAGTCGTACATGTCATGTTGCCCTTCTTTGTCATGTGAATACCCGTAGAGGCGTTATTGTACTGTTGTCCTCGTTCAGTCATTAAAAATTTAAATTTTGAGCCGTATCAGTACAAATGTATTTTTTACACGTGTACTCCTCATCACTACCTGTGAGTAACAACAATAGCCTCGCTGGATGATCTTCCTTTGAGACGGAGGAGCAATCCATCTAGCTCCTCCGCTCTATACGCTGCACTCTCTTCACTGGTGAACCTTGACTAACGAACACGCAACCTTCACTTCAACAACTTTCAAACTTCAATTACTTCATTTAACCTTAAATCCAGTAACTTCAAGATCTCAAACTATCTTCAATCAAGTCAAAAAATTAACTTCAAGATTACCATAAAGTGTGCAAATCTTGTCTAAGATATAAAGTTAAGTATGCCTCGTCTCAATCCCCGACATACTATTACGAAAATCTTTAATATCTCTTCGATTAAAACCAACCTAGGCCTTAGCTATCCTATCATCAGTATGTCTAATGCATTCGACATCTAAATCAAATCAAATAATTTATTGCATTAAAACATGGTAATACAAATAGGTCTTGTTATTTCATATTGAGCACATGTTTTTTTTCGGTTGGGCGTACAATTTCCAATTGTATACAATTGAGTACAAATTCTCGATATCTGTCCCAAATACTATAATTGGTCTAAAAATTTAGTGTTATTACAAACAGCTGTGACTATAAAATAATTGATAGACCGATCATATATCCGCTTATCCCTTTTTTATTAATTATTATAATACTCTATTCATGCACGTTTAAGTATATTTGTACTTCACATTCTAATTGGGACTATATGTAATTAGTGGTGGATCCAGGCTGTCTGCCGCCCTAGGCTCCGTTTGAGAGCCACCCTTTTTGAGGTTCCATAAACATCCATATCCAGTTGATTGTATGTGTATGTCACAGACATTTTTCTCGGAAACTACTGGGTTTACATGAAAGCAATTTAACAAGAACGAGTAGACTATTTAACACTACAAAGTGATGTAGTTATGTGGGGTATCGTTAGTCACAACTCGAAATGTCCTAATATTTTTAGGTTTTTAAATTTTGGCTCCCGAAAATGTTGTTACCCCTAACATGATGCCACTCATGGGCCTATAGGAAAGTTCACTGCTGTGTAGAATATTATCATTAATTACTCCATTGACGATATTTGAATTGTAAATGTTGTGTACTCATTTAATGGGTTCACACAACTTTTATAGTAAATGATTTATAATGTAACTTGATCATGTGTGTGCTGTTGGTCTGCCTTAAATAAATAAGCCGTCCGGTCGTGTGTGGCCTCAACCAGCCATTTTCTTAAATATTCTGTGGGCACTTAAACATTTAAGAATGTAAGGAGTTTCTGGCGGGAACTGAAAAGAGATGTAATGCTGTGCAGTTTTATTTTCTAAAAATGTGTAAAATTACTCTAAAATGAACAGTAGTTGTATGATATTGATAGTTTTTGAGTAGTAATAATGTGTTTTGTGAGAAATGTGAACTGTGTACTCAAATGTGGCCGTTTGAGTTGTCACAAGAACTCCCTTGAATGGCACTAGCTGATTACCTACAGTTCAGCTGTCCTACACATAGGCTTAAGAAAATGAAGAAACTATATTGTAAACTAAGACATGGATTAAAGGCATAGCTGCCAAGCCATAAACCTAAATAAATAACATTAAGAATAAAACTATCCATCAAAATAAGACGTAGTGTGGATTAACAAATAATTTCTCTTTGTAGGTGAGATGCAAGCCAAAAAACCAACGCGACCAGTCATGGAATACAAATTACCCCCACACATGAAGTACAAAAACGTGTTTATGAATAAAAACAATTTGCACGGAATATTACTATACTCCAATGCAACACTAATTAAGACCAGAGACAGCAGCTGTTACGGCTGCATGTTCTGCAAGGAGCATTTCCTAGAACCAGCTCAACTGAAAGAACATAACTTGCAAATACACCGCAACAAAACGACTATCATTAATCAATGCTGCAGTAGATTCTTTGAAAACATCATCAAAGTCGACATAACAGGATTAATTTGCAAAATCTGCAAAAAAAACATTCCAGGTCTGTCAGAGTTAACAGATCACCTAAAAAACATTCACAAAAAACAAATGTTTTCAAATTACAAAAGTCAGTTAATTCCGTTCAAATTTGAAACAGACAAACTGACCTGTATTGAATGCAAACAAGAATTCACGAGTCTTAAACTTCTCCAAGGACATATGAACTGTCACTTCGCGAATTATATATGCGATGTCTGCGGCGCTGGTTTTGTTACTGAGAGATTGCGAAAAGGACACAGAAAGATCCATGAAGAGGCCACAGAGCAATTCAAATGCACCCAATGCTCCAAAACATACAAGACTCTGGAAAAGAGGAACTTGCATATAAACAGAATTCATGAGAAAGGAGGGAAACTTTGGAAATGCAACTTTTGTGGTGAGCGTTTCCTTGACTACTGGAAAAAGATGGAACATTTAGTTCAAGCTCATGGTATGCCGTCGTTGGAATCGAAATGCGAAGCTTGCGGCATTGTATTTAAAAACAAGAAGAGACTATATATACACATTAGAAAACATCACCATTTCCAGCAGAAAGGAAATATGAGTGCGATTGATATGAAACAAAGACAAAACTAATTAATATTTGGTTTTATTCTTTCCAAAATTACAAATGTAATATCATCAAAATATTAATTCTTTTACAAATTAACATCGATAAAAAAAAGGATTTACACCATATTTACCCTTGCTACTTCGTAATCTTGTAGGCATCGAGGAGCTTGCCTAACTATGGTAGAATGCCGAAGCATCGGTAACTCGCTCGTTTCATCTGGAGAATTCTCATTACTGTTTAATGGACCTGGCGTGAAGTTATGTATGTATGTTTAATGGTGATTCCGTTTTTACCTCTTCATCGCCTTCTATACCTGAGAACCGGTCACCCGAATCATATATATATTGTATTCTCGGTAGGGGAGCGAGTTGTCTGTTTGACGCAGTTGTCTCACGTCCATCGTCTCATCTGATATAAGAATGTTTATGGTAGGTTCTTGCATGGTATCCATTTTGCCATATGCATGATACCGGGATGTCCCATTATATCATGCAACTCTTTCGGACTGTGTTCATTTTCGAACAGACGCCTGATAGGGCATTAACTATAATATTCTCCTTGCCTGGGCAAGGATAGCTTCCTTTTCAGACGGAGGATCATTCCATTTCGCTTATCCATCCAGTCGGTTTATACCTAAAAAGTCTGTACTTAAAGATTTGTGATCTTTCGTCGTAATTACACTACCTTCAACCTGTAATTGGTATGGATTATTGCGAATACGCAAACTACAGAAAGATTTATCTACGTTGTGACACATAGAAACATAAACAACACTTTATTATTGACCCAAATAAAAATTACAAAAATGCACATCAAGACAATAGTTACTTGATAAAAATAAGGCGGCTTTATCGCTAAACGATCTCTTCTAAGCGACGTATTACATGTTAAATCGTTTGTGTGAACCTAATAATATTTAGATATATAAATATGAGTCTATAATTTCTCTAAGGCATTAAAAAAAAATTGGCTCCAAATTCGCCGTCCTAGGTTCCAGCCTACTCAGACTCCTGGGAAATCTGTCACTGACCAACAATGATCATGGAAAATATGTATTTTTACATGTAATTAGAATCACATATAAATTTTAACTTTTGACTGGTCCAACCCAATAGTGTTTACGCTTTGGTTCAATTTTATTAATCAAAATGTTGAGTATAATGAGTGTATCGAAATTGGAAGGACACAAAGGGAACTCACCGGATCTCCATCAAATGGTTATATGGCACAGTTCTTCTATGTTATTATTCCTTCTGGCCACTATTACTAAGTCTGATAAATATTTAGAATATTTGTAGCTGTTTATGACTGATATGAATAATTAAACTTATAACATTTTCCTCCGTGTTATAGCATATATTCCATTATCACGTCGGGGTCACCAAAAATGTTTATGAATGATATCAACAATTAAACGTTTAACAATTGGGAAAACTATAATATAAATAAATATTTAACAGAAACATGTTTACGTGCTCAATACATTATGGTAACAGCGCAAAGGAAAAAAACAAATTAAAAAATAACAAATCAGGGCGCAGAGGCGAAGCTAGTGCCGCGACACTGAATGCGCGCCGCAACAGTAGCAATACACAATTTTACTTATTTTGTAATAATTATTTCACTTTATATCGAGTTAAGCACAGAGCACAATTGGACTACCTCCTTTCTTCCGTCGATTTCTTCTCACCAGTCAGCAAGGTTTATTTGGCTCAAATCTAGGGAATCATGTAGGAAGGAAAGGGATGGACAATTACACGTCATCCACTCAAGCGATGTTATTTTAATTAAATAATGAGGCAAAGATTTATTTATTATACTACCACAATTGCACATATCGAATTTATTAAATGTGGATTTTACCTTTAGTATTAATTTAGTTGGTAAATACTATAAATGGCGTAAACAAATAGAAACGGGATGTTTTTACCGCTTTCCATCAAGTGGGCCGTCTGCGTGTCTGCTGAACTCCTGCAATAAATATAAAACTTATATGCATAAAACCCATTAGTACTTTGTTTTAGCTTAATTTCTGTAGTTTGAATTATTGAGTGACGTTTTATACGTTAGTTACGTTAACTTTATATTTTTAAATAGTTATATTAGTGCTGTTTAGCGATAATGATTTGAAACTTACATGTTACTTATTGTTCTCCATGAACGAAAAATAATAAGTATGTACAAGCTAATCCGTGAAAGATTTGCAGATGAGAACCACAATCGCTTCAATTATCGTGGCCCTCGCTTTGCTCGACTACTTCGCAGCTCTAATTAGAAGTGCGCGGGTTGCGGTCTTTGGGAGAGGGATGGACGGTCATCGGTAAACCTTCTGCGCGCCACTTATAGGTCGATATTATTAAAATGATTAATGATCATAGAAAAAAAGAGATGTCAATCCCAGTACTTTAAAAAGTACCATAATATTTAAACACTCGTCATATTTTAATATATGTAAAATATGTTCATTGGTATGTGGGTATATGTATTATACGATATACGGATATAGTATTTGTAGCAAAATATATAGATAAGTTAAATTGATTAAAACTTATTTATAAATTAAATCAATTTTTATAATAAATCAAGTCGTCAACGCCTTAGGACTAATTGATCCGTCATCAAGCTGTCAAAAGTAAAATAAATGCTTGGAAACACTATAGTATTAATTTATCGTAATTTTACGTACGTAACATATGTATAAATTTATTGATTTACTTCTACTTTTAATATTCTATTTAAATTAAAAAATATATACAATATACCATTTTTAATTAATTTCATTCAAAAATGTGTTTTGAGTAATAAAATGTTTATTGATAGCCCATTGATGTTTCTCTATATCAAACACTGACCTCTATTACCACTAGACTGGCTACTGGATATAAACGGCGAGCATTCTGGCTTAAAGGCCTAGTTGCCAAGCCATAAACAAAAAAAAAACGGCAAATATGTTTTTGTGACAAATTAAACCGCTACCTGCAACAGTCTATGGAACTAATATTAGTTAGTACTGGCATAAGTATCTTTTAAGTTCACTGGGACCCTCGCACTTATTCTCAACAGAAGCATAAAGTGTACAAATTTTGTCCATGACATAAAGTGCCTCGTCTGATTCACCGATATGCTAAAACCTTTTGGATCCCGTCGATTTAAAGCAACCTAAGCCTCAGCTGTCTTATCACAAGAATGTATCACGTGAATATAACTGTCAACTTCTAAATAAGAAGGTCTCGTTATCTTTCACAAAGCTTATAATTGGTTTAAAAGTAAAGTGCTCAAATCAGCTATGACTCAAAAATAGGCGTCGACATTTCGACCGAGGTGCAATTTCGGGGTCATTTGGAGAGCAAAGCGAAAATCGCTTCAAAATAGCTTGGGATGCTCATCAGTACTAAGCGGTACTTCACACCGGGACATAGGCTTATATTATATAAGGCCCGAGTCAGTCCCCATGTGGAGTACTGCTCCCGTCTCTGGGTTGGGGCACCAGCTGCTCCCACTTGACTCCTTGCAGCGCCAAACGGTCCGGTTTGTCGACGATACCGAACTTACAGACGGTTTAGAAACTTTAAGTCTCAGAAGAGACGTTGGCGCTCTAAGCGCGTTCTACCGTCTGTACAATGGGGAGTGTTCTAAGGAGCTGTTTGGTTTGGTACCTATTTCGCCATTTTACCACTGCACTGCTCGCCGGCGCTGGGAGTTGGAGAGCAGAGAGGAGAATCCACACTTCCTTGACACCTGGAAGTTATCCACTGTACGTGGCGCTCGCTCCTTTATGCCATACGTGAGAAAGCTGTGGAATGAGCTCCCGCCCGCTGTTTTCCGAAAGCGCTACAATATGGGGCTTTTCAAAAAGAGTGTAAACAGATATTTAAAGTCTCAACGAGGTAGGCAACGTTTCGACTCTCTTAGTGTTGCAGATGTCCATAGGGACGGTAGCCATTTGCCATCAAGTGGACCCGTCTGCCAGTTTGCCTATAAGCATAAAACGAAAATCATAGTTTAAAAAAAAACTAAAAAAAACACGCTTTCATAAAAAATCCAACTAAAAAACAGAAAATAAAATTTAATAAATTTGGTTTCTGAAAAATGGGGTCGTACCGTGGAGTGCAAAAAATCAATTTGATTAAGTACAGTGTAAAAAAAATGAATGTACATTATTGTAAAAAAGCGTGGGGTGTATTCAAAGCGCTTTTTAAGATATTATATTATTTATTAAATTTATTAAATTTTATTTTCTGTTTTTTTGTTGGATTTTTTTATGAAAGCGCGTTTTTTTAGTTTTTGTAAATTATTATTTATTTATCATTTTTTAGTTGAATTTTTTGTAATGTTTTTAAATACAAGCTTTTGAAAACCTGCATATCATGTAGCAGCAGAGTGCTAACCAAGACAAGTAAAACGAGCCCAAACACGACGGGTCTATCTTGTTTAGTACAGGAGTTCCTATGCCCACCTTCCGACTCCTACATCAGATCAGCTCCATGGTACCATATTATTGCATTGTCATCGACCTTTGACAGGTGTGCAAAGTTTGAATTAAATCTGATCGTTCAAAGTAGGACAAAATCGAGCTAAAGGGGTCGGTTACAAACATACAAACATACATACATACATACAGGTGAAGCTAATAAAAGCGTGTTAAAAATTGATAGACTGATCATGTTTCCACTTATATTAATTGTTTAATATGTATATTTTTTATTTCATATTTTTTTGCATTTTCTTTCTATTGTTGTTTTTATTATATTATGTTCTGTTCTATGTATAGTAATGACATTAATTAATAAAATTGACACTCCATGGACGACATTTGATTTAACTAAATGCTGTGGATTCCTTTAATGGGTCAAAACATCAGATCTTTTAAAGTAAACTAGAAGGCCTGGCAGCCGTTGTCCTGCTCTGAAAAAAAACAAAATTCTAGGTCCTGATCCCAGTGCCACCTGCCAGTACCAATTATGAATCTAAACCATCCGGGGATCCTCACACACAAAAATCATCAAAATCGGTAAAGTCATTTTCAAGTTATGTGCTCGTACAAACATTTCGACGAAATGTAAGCAATATTACGTCGAAATGTTTGTACGAGCACTTCGCGCGTTCATTTTGACAAGCTTTTATGAAACTTGCAATGGATGTACCTATGTATTGTATGTAAGTTCGGGTGGAATCTTGCAAGTTAAATTTGACCACCTTCCCGGTTTCCGATTGAGCTGAAATTTTGCACGCATATATATCAATGCAATAATATGGTAACATGGAACTGATCTGATGGTGGAGTTGGAAGGTGGCCATAGGAACTAATGTACTAACTAAGACAGACCCGTCGTATTTGGGCTCGTTTTACTTGTCTTGGCTAGCACTCTGCTACATGACATCCTGAACTCAAAGGCTTGTATTTAAAAACCTTTAAAAAAGCTTATTATTTATATATATGATTTCCAGTGTAACATAATAATGTGTATGCTATTGGTATGCCATAAATAAATAAGCTCCAGCCAACTCAACATGCCTTTTCTTTAAATAGTCTGTGGGCATTTGGTATCCACGAACCCAAAGTCACCCGAACAGAAAATAACAAAATTAAAACTAAGCTGTCAAAATAAGGTGTAGTGTGGATTAACAAATAATTTCTCTTTATAGGTGAGATGCAAGCCAAAAAACCACCGCAACCAGCCATGGAATACAATATATCACACGTGAGGAATAAAAACATGTTTATGAATAAAACAAATTTGCACGCAATATTACAATTCTCTAATGCAACATTAATTAAAACCAGAGACGGTAGCTGTTACGGCTGTGTGTTCTGCAAGGAACACTTCGTAGAGCCAGCACAACTGAAAGAACATAACCTGCAAAGACACCAAAAGAAAGCGACCATCATTAACCAATGTTGTGGTAAATTCTTTGAACACATCATCAAAGTCGATATAACTGGACTAATTTGCAAAATTTGCAACGAAGACACGCCAAATCTGTCAGACCTAACAGATCATCTAAAGAACATTCACAAGAAGCAAATATTTTCGAATTTCAAAAGTCAGTTAATTCCGTTCAAATTTGAAACAGACAAATTGACTTGTATCGAGTGTAAACAAGAATTCCCGACTCTCAAACTTCTGCTGAGACACATGAACTGTCACTTCGCGAATTATATATGTGAACTCTGCGGCGCTGGTTTTGTAACTGAGAGATTAGAAGCGGGACACAGAAAGATCCATGAAGAGGTTGCAGAACAATTCAAATGCACCCAATGCTCCAAAACATACAAGACTCTGGAAAAGAGGAACTTGCATATAAAAAGGATTCATGAGAAAGGAGGGAAGCTGTGCAAATGCAACTTTTGTGGTGAAAGGTTCATCGATTACTGGAAGAAGATGGAGCATTTAGTTCAAGCTCATGGTATGCCGTCATTGGAAGCGAAATGCGAAGCTTGCGGCATAGTGTTTAAGAACAGGAAGAGACTAACTCGACACATTAGAAAAGATCATCTGCTGGAAAGGAAATACGAGTGCGATAAATGCGATAAGAAATTCTTCGAGCGGGTAGACTTGCAAATACATGCACCGGCACACACAGACTTAAGAGAATACAAATGCGATGAATGTTCGAAATCATATAAACGTTTAAACCACTTAAATGCCCATAAGAAAATTCACACTGGATTACTAAATCACAATTGCGCATATTGTAAAGTTGGATTTGTTCAGAAAGCTACATGGAGATCGCACATGCGGTCGAAGCATGGTGAAGAAGTATAGTATAGTTAATGTTCAGAAGAATAATAGGACAGCCATCAGTCAAATCAACCTGGACGCTTTTTATATTATTGTTTATTTTACTTTTACTGTAATCTCTTACCGTAATCGCTAATACCTCAAGATTCTGTAATACTTGCAACAACTCAGAAGGGTTTATGGTAATAAAAGAACAACAACTGGTCACTACATTTATAATCACAGACACTTACGGTTTTAACATATATTTTACACTGACTTTGAAACACTCGAAAAGCATTTTTAGAACACCTCGCCATCCCTCCAACAATTTAACAGTTTAAGAAACTTAGCATATTGGCACAACCGATAGCATTGAAGTCATTGATTAACTATTTTAATTAAAGGGTTAGCATAGCAAGACTTTAATATATTATTGTTTGGAAATTTCAAATAATATTTTATACAAGATACTGTAAAGATTTACATATAGTAAAATAGTCAAACACAGTATAAATCTATCTCGTTAGCAACATGAATTTTTTTTGTGAATACCGTCTATATACAATTGAGAGATTTTGAATTATAATCTGTACATAATTATCACACAGAGAGAAACACTAATACATAAAATTTTGTTAAATTATAGAAAACTACTTTATATAAAACAAGTGCTAATCACAGAATAAATAAAAATATGACAATTATTGAATTAAGGAAATGGCCGATTGTATCGTTTAGAAAATAAGAGGGTACATAACAAAATTAATTATTAATAACAACTGTAATAAACTATAACTGCAATAACTCCTCAGACACATAATGTACGATATTATAACACTCAACATTCAATCTACCTAATGCTGCAGCGTTGCCCACTTTCCTGCTACATTTTACAACAAGTTGCTGCATTTGGACCCTAGTATATTGATTTTGTTTTTCATACTAGCTGTGCCTGTGGTTCACCCATGTGGTGATGGAACGTCATTATATTTTGGATAATTCACACTGTATATTTTTATCCGTGCATGAACGGAGAAAGAATACATTTTTCTTCGGCCAAACAGGCGACAAAACAACCTACAGCCAAGTGATAAGAATTTCCCTGACTGGATGGCTACCACCTCTGGTCTAAATTATGTCGCCATAACAACCTTGAGTTGTGTTCCGGCATTAGTGACTAGGTTCCAGTCTCCCTTAAGAGAGCAGCAGCGCATTTGTAGCACCTTTGGTATTGCAAATGTCCATGGGCGATGGTAACCGCTTTCCATCAAGTGGGCCGTCTGCCTATCTGCCAAATTCTTGTAATCAAAAAAATGTCTTTATAAATTATAGCCTATTTTGATGTGTAAGCTATATTACTGTAAAGTTTCGTCAAAATCCATTCAGTAGTTTTTACGTGACAGTAACAAATTCAAATTCAAATTCAAATTCAAAAGTTTTTATTCAAAATAAGTTCCACTGGAGAACACTTTTTGAAGGTCATACATATAGGTTAAAATTTAATTTTACATCCTAGTCTATGTACACCGCTTCGCAACGTGTTATTGCTGTTAAGGAGAAGAAGCGGCAAGAAACTCCCCAGCAACACGTCTAGCTAAAAAAAAATTTTCTTTATATTTGTTGTTCTATTTTTTATATTTAAGTACTTTTTTTTAAAAAGATTTTATACAGAATTATGTTACAGAATAACTTTTGAAGAATTAATGGAGTTGTAGCAAACAGTGCATATTCAATAAGACAAAAACGCAATAAAAGGATAGAAAATAATTATAGTTATTATAAATATAAAGACGTAACGTATTTTTTTTTTGCAACATATACAAAACACAGTATAAGAGGTTGGAGCGAGCTGTTATGTAAATGAAGTTTTGTCATTTAAATATTCTTCAATAGTGTAGTATCCCTTTTTAAGCAAGATACTTTTTATTTTAAATTTGAATTTAGTGAAGGGCAGATCTAACATTTCACTCGGAATCTTATTGAAGAAGCGTATACCAACCCCCAAGAAAGAAGACAATACTTTTTGTAATCTAAAAGATGGCAATATCAGTTTATTACAATGCCTGGTGTTGAAATCGTGAACATCCTTATACCGCTTGTAGGCACTCAAATTATTACGAATATAAATTATATTATTGAAAATATATTGGCAGGCGACCGTCATAATACCGATTTCCTTAAAGCGTTCCCTAAGAGACACCCGAGGGCCGAGGTTGTAAATTGACCTTACGGCTCTTTTTTGTAAAACAAATATAGTCTCCAAGTCAGCAGCGTTGCCCCAAAGTAAAATACCATAGGACATGACACTATGAAAATAACTAAAATAAACTAGTCTAGCAGTCTCTTCGTCAGTGAACTGCCTAACTCTTCTGACCGCATATGCAGCAGAACTAAGCTTTCCTGAGAGACTAGATATATGAGCGCCCCACTGGAGTTTCTGATCTAGGTTAATGCCTAAGAATACAGTTGAATCTACTAGGTTAAGTCTAGTGTCGTTAAGGGAAATATTAACATCGTATTCTTTTACATTGGGCATAACAAACTTAACACATTTAGTTTTATTCGGATTGAGTGATAAGTTATTTACGGTAAACCACTTAGATATTTGGGTTAAGGCGTTGTTTACGTCGTCAAAGTTCTGTTTATTTCTGTCTACTTTAAATATAAGTGACGTGTCATCAGCAAACAACACTGCCTCACACATATCATTAATAAAATATGGCAAATCATTAATATATATCAAAAACAAGAAGGGACCTAGAATAGAGCCCTGGGGCACACCCATAGATATGCCAGTCTCACGAGATTTGATATTGTTAATTTCAACGCTTTGGGATCTATTGTTTAAGTAAGACGACAGAAGATTGAGAGAATCGCCATAAATACCGTAATAATTGAGCTTTTTCAGGAGGGTCACGTGTTCAACGCAATCGAATGCCTTGGACAGGTCACAGAATACACCAATGGCATTCTGTGACCCTTCCCAAGCACCATAAATGTGTTTTAGAAGCTCAACACCTGCATCGGTAGTGGAACGACCTTTGGTGAACCCGAACTGTTTAGTATGAATTAATTTATTAATATTAAAATGTGAGAGCAGTTGATTTAAAATTATTTTTTCGAAAACCTTGCTTAAGGTTGGTAAAATAGAAATTGGCCTAAAGTTGGAGGGGTCGTTTTTGTTTCCACTTTTAAATATAGGAATAACTTTGCTAACTTTCATTAAGTCAGGAAATACTCCTTTATCTACACATCGATTAAATATTTGTACTAGTGGTAGCGCAATAGTGCATATTAAGTCACTTAATACTTTTAAGGATATACCCCAAAAGTCAGCTGTGTTTTTAATATTTAACGATTTAAACGTTTTTACAATATCATCTGTATCTATATGATTAAATTTGAATGTGATATTACATCGATCAACGCACTGTGTCATCAGCAGCTCAGCTTCCAGTGGTGATGATGACAAAGAGCTAGTTATTAAAGTTGGTATATCCCTAAAGTATTCATTAAATGTTTGTGCAATTTCAAAGTTATTACTAATGGTGTTATTGTTGATTACAAGTTTAATTGCATCATCTCGACGTGAACTCTTGCCGGAAGCATCATTTATAACACTCCAAGTTGTCTTAATGATATTTGATGATTTTTAATTCTGTTACTATAATATAGAGATTTGGCAGCGATGCACACTCTTTTAAAGGTCTTAGAGTACTTTTTAATATATTGAAGGAAGTCTGGATTTTGATTAAATTGTTTTTCACTGTATAATTCATACAGTTTCATTCGACTTTTATATATACCTTTCGTAGCCCAATCACTAAACTTAAGTTTATTACTTTTGTTGATTATTTTGGTTTTAAATGTGTTTTCAAATTCAGCTTGTATAATGTCGAAGAAATTACTATACAAACATACATCTATACATCCATTCTTACAAACTTTCGCGTTTGTATTATTTATAGAGATAAGTTCATATAACTAACACTATATTATTATGTTGCTAGTATTGATTTATCGTAATGTACGTGTCACATTTGTTTTAACATTTACTTGTACTTCTAATATTCTGTTTAAATTAAAAATGCTACGAATAGTGGTTTGGCCGAATAATTGGCCACACTCTGTCCCGAAGCGCCGTATATTCGGCGTAAGATATATGCAACTCGCGCGTAACAGGTTTGTATTGAAGCAATAATTTGTGAAGTATTTTCTTGCGTTCTCGCAAATGACAAGTACACATAAGTAAAACTATATTTTAACGATTTTCAATTAATAATTATGGTTTTAAATGATTTTTTATTTAAATTTGATATTTTGAAAACTGGCCGAAACTTAATAATAAGATGAAAAATAATTAAAATCACATTTAATACTGTTAAAACCAATTTCAGTAATCAATTAGTGATGGAAATATTGCGAAATGTGCCTTTTTCTTTTTACGATCTGGTTTTCGGTATTCGGTTGAATAACGAATAGTTAAAATGTAGCCGAATAGGCCGAATGCCGACTATTCGTGGCATCTCTAATTTAAATATAAAATTAAAAGAACTTCGATTTATTATTTTTAATTGACTTGATAAAGAATTATGTATTTTGAATAATAAAATTTTTGTTGAAAGTCCAGTTATACTTTTCTATATCAAACACTGATCTCCATTACCCCTGTACTGGCTGATGCATATAAAAGGACAAGCATATTTTTATGGTGGTTCGGACATGTGGAAAGAATGTATGATGAAAGAATGACTAAACAGAAATACAATGCAAAAGTGGATGGATACAGAAGTCGCGGAAGGCCACGACACACCTTCCGTGATCAAATTGATTGTGTACTAGCAGAACTAGATTCATAGACGGCATGGCACCATAACATTTCGCTTAACACTGTTACTCCCGGGACTTGGATGCTTTGGAGATTCCTGTATTGATTTGTAAAGAATGGTCTTGGTGCCATCGTTGCCAGACGGGTGACGAGGACACGGTGCTGTATACCCTCCAGGTGTGCCCCGCTTGGGCAAACTAGCGTCGTGAACTTGTCGACATAACTAGACTAAACCTCTCGCTCGTTGCCGTGGTCCGAACCATGGTATAAGCAAACCGAAATGAACCGAATGTGTAATGCTTGCCAAGGAGGAGACAGAGCGGAAGCGTGAGCTTGTTCTGCTTCCGCCAAAGACTAACGCGCCGATGCTGGAGAGTGGATTTCGACCTTTGGCTGCCGTGAGCGGGTGGCGCGGGGGGCTGGGCAAAGCCCCAATAATGCCGTTGAGAGGAAGGCGCAAGGCGTTTCGCTCGCGCTCATCTCTCCTCCCGTGGGGCAAGACATTTTGCCGTCCCACGTTGGATCTGAGATTGACAACGCCGGGGGTCATGCTACTCTCGTGCAGTGTACTTAGCTCTACGTGTTCTCGCCTGCCAGAACTCACAGAGTTGGTTGAGGCTCCTCTCCACTTTGCTATAATCCTGGCATAAGGCAAAGGAAAACACACTGAGGGGTTTTAATGGGTATCCCCGAAACGGGTGGCAATAATTCTGATTGGAAAGAAACATCAGTTTTTAACTAAACGCTTCTATTAACTTACACAGCCGTACATGATTTTTCTCCTCAGGGTTGCCCCTGCGCGTACAACTAACGACGCACTGTTCCCACGATAACATGTCTCACTCACAATACCGTCGCCAATATTGCGTAGACCACCTCCTGCTACTGCAACGTTTACCTCCAAATTTACCGCGTGCAGAACGCTTCTAGATCTCCTCTTAAGTTACTAATCTACATTCCTCCTTAACTGAACTGCCCACTAAATTTACCCCTAAACTCGTCACTGTCTTCTACTTAACTCTTCTTCCAACTCTCTTGTATCGCACTTGTCGCTTAGAACTCTCCGGTAGGCGCGCCTTACGTTACTTATATATCCGGAAGAATCTTCTGGAACCCAAAATTTCGATCGTCTTTTCGTTATTCTTTTATTTACTGTCTATCCCTTTCTATACATCTATCTATCTCTGACTTTTCCTTCCTGAACCTTCTATTCTAGAATAGTCTATCTATTAATTAAATAGATAGGGTCCTGGAATGGTTTTAATCCACAATTGGATCCAATAGGTGGTGCTGCAATCGGGACCTAGATTACAATTCAAAAAGAAAGTCCGCCGACCCGCTAGCTAATAATAAAATTTTGTTGGTGCTTTTTATAATTGAAAAGTTCTCACTAATAAATATTTGTGACTATAATAAACCCGCTATGCTTACTGGAGACAGATTTTAGGGTTTCCCACATTTTTATATGCAGGCTAAGTTAGAACAGCAACAATCATGGAAGAAGAATATAAAGATTTTTTTCTAAATCTAAATGACGCTTAATAATAGTTTATACGTCTTTTGCTTTTTTATTTTTTTTAGTCCAAAATGAATATTTAAATTAATGAAAAAGGGTGACAAATACCTTTCTAACTACAGATCGATGAATAAACATTAAGAACTGTATAATGAATTGTAGGTAAACTATGTACATTAGGAAGAAAGGTCCCGAGCTTGATAAGTGGGATATAGTTTATCCTTGTTGTTGATTGCTACCAAGCAACCTAAGTTATTTTCAAATTTAAAAATAATATAATGTAATTTAAAAAAATATATAATACCAAGGCGGCCGTCGTCAGCAGACATGACGATTTTATAAATGTTCTTTTTTTGCTAACTACCCAAAGAAAAAGTTGACTGATTAAACATTTAAGAATATTCCATCAAACTAAGGAGTAGTGGTGATTAACAGATAATTTCTCTTTATAGGTGAGACGCAAGCCAAAAAACCAACGCCACCTGCCAAGAAATATAAATTCCCACCCATGAAGAACAAAAACACGTTTAAAAATAAAATCAATTTGCACGTAATATTGCTATTCTCGAATGCAACATTGATTCAAACCAGAGACAGCAGTTGTTACGGCTGCGTGTTCTGCAAGGAGCGCTTCATAGAACCAGCTCATCTGAAAGAACATAACTTGCAAACACACCGCAACAAAGTGACCATTATCAAACAATGCCGCGCTAAACTCTTTGAGCACATCATCAAGGTCGACATTACAGGGTTAATCTGCAAAATCTGCAACAAAGATATTCCAAATCTGTCCGAGCTAACAGATCATCTAAAAAATATACACAAGAAGCAAATATTTTTAAACGTCAAAAGTCAGCTGATTCCTTTCAAATTCGAAACGGAGAAACTGACATGCATCGAATGTAAACAAGAATTCCCGACTTTCAAACTTCTGCAAGAACACATGAACTCTCACTTCGCGAATTATATATGCGAAGTCTGCGGCGCTGGTTTTGTGACTGATAGATTAAGAGCAGGACACAGAAAAATTCATGAAGTGGCCACAGAGCAATTCAAATGCACCCAATGCTCCAAAACATTCACGACACTGGAAAAGCAGAACTTGCATATAAAGCGAACGCATGAGAAAGGAGGGAAGGTTTGTAAATGCAATTTCTGTGACGAGCGTTTCATCGATTACTGGAAAAAGATGGAGCATTTAGTTGAAGTTCATGGTATGCCGTCATTGGAATCGAAATGCGAAGCTTGCGGCATGATGTTTAAGAACAGGAAGATGCTAACTCGACACATCAGAAGAGATCATCTGCTTGAAAGGAAACACGAATGTGACAAATGCAGTAAAAAGTTCTTCGATCGGATAGAACTGCAAGTACATGCAGCAGTACATACAGATTTAAGAGAACACAAATGTGACATGTGTTCCAAATCATATAAACGAATAAAGAACCTCAATGACCATAAGAAAATTCACACTGGATTACTAAATCACAATTGTGCACATTGTAAAGTTGGATTTGTTCAGAAAGCTACATGGAGATCGCATATGAGATCGAAGCATGGTGAAGAAGTGTAGTGTAGTCTAAGCATATCATAAGAGTTATAGGTAGAATCAACTTTTAAAATAACTAGAAAATATTATACATCACAAATATTTTTTTTATGTCGTTGAAAGCGTGGAAGGAGACCCCTTTAATATTGGCGTCTCAACAACTGAGACGGTAATTTAAATCAGCCAAATGTCGAGTTTACCTTTTTACCACTGGACAAGCAGACGTACGCAATCACACCACCGATATATGGTGGAAATACCAACGAAGCGGGTGAAACGCTATGCTTCCACATTCATCACACGCACCGCTGAAGAATGGAACTCTTTACCGTCGTCTGCTTTTCCTGAAGAATACAATCTAGGTGTCTTTAAGTCTCGCGTGAACAGGTGTCTTATAGGTATGCGTGCCCCACCTTAGATTGCATTTCCGCCTGACATAAGTTCATAAGGCGCAATGTCGGTCAAACGCGAATTTATTCATTATAAAAAAAAAAATTATAATAAACATGTCATACAATAATCATTTTTAAATGTAATTTTTTATTTGTCAATTTATTATAATTCTATTTTTGGACCCCCCGCCCGGGTAAAGGACTCCTTCAGTTGCGTCCATTGCTCTCTGTCCGCGGCCACTATGAGCACCCTTGGACCCGCGAAGGTACTCACGTCGTCGTTCCAACACTTGAGCTAGCGCCCCACACGACGTTTGCCATACGTGGGGCCGAGTCATTCCGTCACTATTCTTGTACATCTCTGGTCAGAGTATCGTACGATGTATTCAGCCCACTTCTACTTGAGCTTTCTTACATGACATCTTAAAATTTCGTTATTTTTTGCCTTCTTTTCCAAAAAAATCTGACATGAGACGTGTTCAATTCTTATATTTATAGAAAATCTCAATTAAAACCTTTTATACTCACTGGAACTAACTCATAGCATCTACTATGATCGGAGCGTTTCTTACGAGTTATGTATTTTATTTGGTGATTTTTATTCCTTAGTATTATTCTCCCATGATGAGAGTACCATTTATTTATTTCAGGTACAAGAAGCACAGATCGCATCCCAGTCCCGATAATCATCGACGAAGACAAAACAGAAACACTGACCCTTAACAGAAAATTAAATTTCTCTTCATTCATTACAATCCGTCCTGGGGGCAAAAAAGCTTCTCCTTCAGTTAGGGAACGTCATAAAAAAATCTGCACTCAAAAACGTTTGACAGAACTCGACTGGCACTTTGACAATATACGGACGATTCTAAAATGTTCAAATGCTACCCCTATGAGATGTCAAGTAGGCTCTCGATACGCCTGTAGCTATTGCCTCGATCAATTCGACAACCCGGGCGAGTTGCGAAGTCATACAATCTCCAAACACGACAACGACAAGCCGGAGTTTTTCAATTTGCGCTCGTTATCGAAGCATATTGTTTATCTGGACATAACCTCACTTTTTTGCGTTGTTTGTAATGAGAATGTAGCAACTTTGGACGCTTTGATGGACCATTTGAAGCATGCGCACGATGAATTGATACATAAACAGATTAAAAATCAAATAGTGCCGTACAAATATGACGGTTCTATAATATCCTGTGGTGTTTGCAACGACGACGTTAGCTGTTGTCCTGATTTACAAGATCACATGGCCAGACATTACAGGAACTTTAAATGCGAATTTTGTAGTTTAACCTTCATGATTCGTATGAGAATGATAGAGCATAAGAAGAATGTGCATCGTGTTTAATTCTTTGAGGTTAGATTATGGTTTTTACCTTTTAATTTAATACATAATGTTCTTCATCATAGAAGATAACTACTGAGAATAAAAACCCTGATAACCGGTTCTTTTAAAAAAATGATAATTTTTATTTATGGCTTGGCTGCTAGACTTGTAAGCCTGTATCTTTTTTAATACGGCTCTGCATTGGAAGTGTGCATAATGTAAACGAGGCATTAGAACGAAAAAAGAGTGATATTGAAAATTTCCGATAACAAGCCACGTAAAATTTACGAGCGTTTCTAAGTTTTTACTAGGCGATTATCATTCGCAGAATTCTTCCTGCATGGTACTGATTAAAAATGGGCTTAGTATAATTAATTTTGATTAAGGACCGATTTTTCAATCGTCAGATAAATGTTATTCGTCAAATAAAATACGACATGACTAAATTAAAAATTACCGTTGCATGAATAAAACAGTCGAGCTGTTTCACTTTTACTTTTTAGACACTTTAACTTATTTATTGAAAAATCGGCTCTCAATATATAAGGTATCTTAGATATCGACTATTTATATTTTATTTGATTTTTTCTAATTTACACATGACAGTTAAATCAATAAAGGTACTTTTTTATCATCATACAAAACATTAGAGCCTCCTTGTTCTTGTATAGATATACTTAGTTACTACTGAGGTACGTTTTAGTTTTACAGATTCAAATAGCTTATTGTTCGTCATTTCAACAATAATTAAAATGATAGATAGATAGATAGATAACTCTTTATTGTACACCAATACAAACATGAACTTAAGACTAAAATTATATCTAGTTATGTACAAAGGGCGGTCTTATCGCTAAAAAGCGATCTCTTCCAGACAACCCCAATGAAATGATATCTATCATAATAAGTAATTATGTAGGGTGTGTTCTACCAAGGTATCAAAGCTACCACGCTCACAATCGCGATTTTTCCCATTCCACATGTTTATGAACGTTACAATCATAAACAAGTGGAATGGATTTTGGAGCATTTTATACGTTGATTGCAAATGGTATCTTTGAAAATAAATCTAAAGCTTAAAAAGATTTGTAAGCATCAATAATAAACTTTCATTGGTTAACTACGCTTTTCTTAACGCCCTCTTCGACCCATCTCTTGTGATGGGCCGTTGTAAGCTCGACGTGCGCAAAAATTATGACGTTTTTGCTACGACCATAATAACCATGACCTCCATAATGAAGGAGCATTTGAGCATTTAAACTTTTATACTTTTTATGAAGTACATTCATTGTTTTAAAAATTATTGTATAATATGTGAACTATACAATTTTCATTGCTTAATAAAATTTTATATTTGTCTTTAAATTTGTTTTGATTTTAACATCATCCACAAGTGTACTAATTAAACCTACTCTTTCCTCTTTTTAGCTATCGAAAACCGAAATCAGACGTAGTCATTTCTATCCCTCAATTTGTATAGACATGAGAGACAAAAAAGTAAACAGACGAGATGGGACGACACACTCGCTTTAGGCTTGTCTCGCTATGACTCGGCGAATGTGTACTTAGGCGAATTTACATTGATCCAACTACTGATTTGCGAGGCGGGCTGACTTCATAATACGAAATCGGCCAGATTTTTTTTGTAGCACTGTTACTGACTTCAAATAAATTAATACGATACTAGTACGCAGTCAGCACTGGCTTCCTTGTATTTGAAGTCAGTAGCTGGATCAACGTAAATCAGCTTATGGGAGCTGCATACGTCTGATCATCGCAGCGGACAACGAACTACTGACTGTGACTAGCGCAGCGAGGGAGCGCACATGTTAATACTTGCTCTATCTCGCTCGCACATCACCCGTCCCGCTCACACACTGTGCTATACATTTTACTATAGTAGAATTATTTTGTCCGTGCAGTTTGGGTCATAAATCATAGCTCGGCCTCAGCCCGGCTAGGGCGGTGAGCATGTTACGCGGGCGCAACGCCATTATCGATAAAAACCCATTCATATCAAAGAAAGATTATCATTCTTACAAAAATCATTATTTTATCTTTTTTGCTGTTAATTTTAAACTTAAGTATTTATAATTATTTTTAATATAACTTGTTACATTCTAAACTTTTGTTCTTATAGTGTTTTAATACATAGATACCTAATTAATAATTTATTTTAAATCATTATTATTCTTAATTTAATAAATACGTTGTTTTATCTATTTTTGTCTTTCTTTTTTTATCACTAACCCACAAAATAAATACACTATCGATAACGCTTATCGACAACAATAATGCGCATCATTATGCCCGCCCATAAGGCCCGTGAGTGGAAGAGAGAGCGAAATACTCGCTTCACCGCTCGGATTATTTTATGACCCAAACTGCAAGGACAAAATAATTCCACAATAGGATTACGACTTGTTAATATTTGTACTTAAGGTTACCGTTTCCAAAATAAATCAGTTCACATCAGCACTCGACGGTGAATATTACTCTCTGCCATCTGAAATATCATTCAACCTCTACCTCTCGCTGCTAAAAGCTTTTAGACTTGGGCGCCGGGGTGTCACCGCTGCCGCCGTACGATAGTGACGTTGATTGAGTTGTAAACAATTTCCATACGATTTTCGTTATTTATAGGCAATTTAAGTATTTAAAAATGACTGTGGATAGTGAATGAATAAACGAGAATGATGAACGTATGAATGAGAATGATGAAATAATGAATGAGAATGATGAAAGAATGAATGAGAATGATGAATAAATGAAACCGTTAGTTAAATTATCACGATATAGAACAGATTGAAGATATTCTGAAAAGAACAGAGGTAATATTCACATTCGGAATTCTGTCTATTTATTCCTGGTTTGCAGTTCATACTTTTAGGTATCCGAATCTTGTTGGTGACTATTTACTGAAAGTAAACATAGATTTAATTTGGTAACTTAAAAAAGCTTGAAATTGTCACGACGCCGGCACCGCGCCGCCGCTATTTTTCAACGCGACGCCCATCTAGCATCAGCTACCGGCATGAGTAATAAAACGTAAAAAGCAAAGCAAGAAAGACTTGTGCCGCCATCTAGTCGTTTATATAATAAAACAGCTTAACGATTTTAGGCGCGGGTATTTTATTTGATATTCATTCCGACGTTTCGGCCGCTTTTCGGTAACCGTGATCATGGAAGCCGGAAGACAAAGATGTGAAGTGTCAATGAGTAATGTTAAAGTTATGTAAGTAAAATAGAGCTATCTGCTACGCTTTGCGCGACGTAGCGTAGAAAACTCGAGGACGTAAATAACAAAACGTCAAAAATGAATGGCGAATGACCTGGCGCTATAGACAAGTTAGTGGCATTCGCGCAAATGCCACTTGTCTACACGGCCTGTGGCACTATCTAGCTTTCATAGTTTAGAAGCTTTTCAAACATGTTTTTACTTGTAGATTATCTTCCTAACTCCTAGTAATCTTGTTCCAAAATATAGAATATACCTTAAAAAATTTATAATTAATTAATTAATTGACTCTTCAGGTGATCAGAAGGCTGGTGCTTGCCTCGGGCAAGGGATCAGTATGGCGATCCAAGGAGGAAACGTAGCCAGCCTTCTGGGCACCTTACCCATAGAAGACGGTGATCTACGCTCAGTATTCTACTTATAGTCTTGAGGGACTATGGGTAAAATACAATACAAATATGTTAAGTTTTCATTTATTGTATTCGATTATATATAAATAATGTAATATTGTTAACCTAAAATGAAGTAATTACAGTTAATAAAAACATTAATTATATTATCCCTTTTCATTCACAGTTCCGAAAAAGAAGATGCACGTAATAACACTGAAAAAAAGGAATCGAAAACCAGAAA
Source organism: Dendrolimus pini (assembly GCA_949752895.1). Taxonomy (NCBI): domain Eukaryota; kingdom Metazoa; phylum Arthropoda; class Insecta; order Lepidoptera; family Lasiocampidae; genus Dendrolimus; species Dendrolimus pini. The sequence continues at coordinate 6,429,734 of OX457153.1, forward strand.
AGAAAAGATACGTACCGGTGAAGAGGAAGCACATTATAAGAATCGAGAGGAACGCAGAGCCAAGTAACGCTATCATGATGATCAAGAAGAATCCTAAATGGAAAAATTTAGAAAATTTACTAACCGTTCTTAAACATTCCAACGCAACACCAATCAAGAAATATGGCGGAATAGGTTACACGTGCAGTTATTGTGATATTCAATACACAGAAGCCGCTGCGTTAAAAGAACATACATTAGAAGCACACAAAAATGGTAATGAAGAAGTTTTTCTTAACAGCAAAAAACCTTTTACTCACGTAAAGTTGGATATTACAGATTTGACATGTTCCATTTGTCAAAAAGGTTTTGTCGATCTACAATTATTTATAGAACATCTAGTGATGGACCATCAAAAGAACTTTTATAGGGACGTACCACCTCACATGATTCCTTTTAAATTCGATTCATCGTTACTCAAATGTCTCTTATGTAAAGTCGAATATGGAACATTCAAAATGTTACTTGTACACATGAATTCGCATTTCGAGAATTTCGTCTGCGATGTCTGCGGTAAAGGATTTATCGCTAAGTCGATTTTGCAAACGCATCTGATTCGACACAGGACCGGTGTTTTTAAATGTTCGATCTGCGACAAAAACTTTAATACACTTGTGAAACAAAAAGAGCATACTAGAGCTGTTCACATCTTGCACAATAAAAGGAGTAGGTGTGGGTATTGTGGTGAAAAGTTCAGCGATTACACGCAGAAGAACGATCATGTCGTCAAAAAACATGGTGGAAAGCTATTAGTTTTGCAATGTCACGCGTGTGAAAAGACATATGATAATCAAAGGTCCATGAACCACCATATCAAAAAGTGCCATAGCATTGAAAGACGTAAAGCACAATGAGTTTGATGATTTTTTGACGGATGGTTACACTGTGCAATTTTATTTTCAAGAATTGTACAAGGCGGTTCGGTTCGGCGGTGGCATGTTACAAACGCTGTAAGTTGCGTCCTGCGACTACGTCCTACAGGCGACTAAGAACCTCTTATTAAGAAAATGCACCAAAGGGATCTCTCTCAGACGCATACGCTATCTGTGGCATCTATAAGGCTAGTGATACACTAGCTGAAGGTTCAGGTCGCAGTATTATTTAAGTAACGTATGACATATCAGCTAAAATTGCGTCGTGTTTGTTTCTCTATCTCTTGACATTAAAAACGGCGCGATTTTCAAATCAACCAATGACATTTGTGTATTTCGTCTTTCATGACATCAACACCCCATAATCCCTTCCACTAGAGGTTATAATTGTAAAGTCCGAAAAAAAAGGGAACGGGAAAATCGCAATCGTGAACGTGGTCGTTGTGAGTCCCTTCTGGAACGTAGCCAACATTATCCCTTTTGAAGCAGTTACAAAATGTCGCAATCGCATCGATTGTGTACGAGCCTACAACGTTGGTCTTGAGATTTTAAAAGTAAGACAAATGAAGTTTTGTCAGAAGCAGGAGCCAGCTATTTATTAGTCAAGTTTATATTTATACGGATTAATTGACATTTTAATTGATTCCTCCATATTGAAAGAGCAAGAATGATAAACGCACAGTAAATACTTTAATTCAAAATTCCCTAAAATCTACACGATGATAGAGTAATTTAGTGATCGTTAGCTCGCTTTTTGACGTCTTATTATTGAATAATATTGTTTTCGGATCACTTACAATTTTAATAGAAAATCATCAAGAATGAGTCTTCTTGATAATTTTCTTTTAAATTTTTAAGAATATTCATGTTTTATTGAAAAACATAAGAGTAAATAAAATATTACCTATCAAATTATTTAGTTTTTTTAAAATCTATGTTATTGTATACCTCGGGGCGCAATTGTGCTATCTTGGCGATGCGAAGACATTAGCTTGGCATTGCGAAGATATTCGGTGTACGATTCCATTGTGATAGTGTCAATAATTCTTATTCAACTAAATACACAATATTTTGTTGATATCGTCGCGACGGAATAATAGTAGAAAAAGTTGGTATTACCATTAGAAAAAATGGCGTCAGCCGAAATGACTGTTGGAACGCTACCAAAAGTTTTAAACATTATATTTCGAGTTTTCGCCATTAAAATTCACAGAACACCAAAATCAGGCAAATCTACGATTGAGACGAGTGCCCGGCGATTTTGACGAGATAGTAACAATAGAATTGGAGTTTGGACTGATATCCCTCCTCCATCTAGAATAATATTGTTTTAATGATCATATTACGCTAATGTAATGATGTGTTTAGATGACTGATGCGATGCGACCCTGTTATTAAGTTAGCAATTCATAAACGTGAAAACCAATTTTCATTTATGATCGGGATATATCTACACAGATAAATAAAATTAATCTGTCTATTTAAAATGTCAAAATAAAAATAAAAAAAATATCAGGGGATAATTCGGACCAGACACTCTGCAAATGCAATTTTTAGAATTTTCGTCTGTCTGTTTTGATGTTACATCATATCTCTGAAACAGCTGGACCGTTTATGACGGGATTTTCACTTGGAGATAGCTAATAGAGTAATTTAGGCTACTTCTTTTTAGGATTTGGCGAAAAATGATTCCACGTGGACAAAGTCGTGAGCAAAGCTAGTCTAGCATAATGTAATAGTTATTGACTGTGACCAAGTGCGACTTATTTATCTATAGCATTAAAAATAACACCGTTAACGAATACATTAGTATAATAAGTATACATATGTTAGCTGTCAATATTTAATGTCATTCACGAGTTTTTGGGAACTGAAAGAAGACGTTGTGCTGTGCAGTTTTATATTCTAAAAATGTGTAAAAATACTCTAAAACGAACAATAGTTGTAGGATGTTGATAGTTTTTGAGTAATAATTATGTGTTTTTGTGAGAAATGTGAACTGTATAGTCAGAAGTGGCCTTTCGGGTTGTCACAAGAACTCCGTTGAATGGCGTGGGTTGTAGCCTACAATACAACTGCGCTACTATACGAAGATTTACACATCAGACTTGGCTGTTTGGACTAAGGTTCTTTTGCCTGCCTTAGTGGCGAATTCTACAAAAAAAAATGTCATTCACGAGTTTTTGGCGGGAACTGAAAGAAGACGTTGTGCTGTGCAGTTTTATTTTCTAAAAATGTGTAAAATTACACTAAAATGAACAATAGTTGTTGGATATTGATAGTTTTTGAGTAACAATTATGTATTTTTGAGAGAAATGTGAACTGTATAGTCAGATGTGGCCTTTCGAGTTTTCACAAGAACTCCGTTGAATGGCGTGGGTTGTAGCCTACAGTACAACTGCGCTACTATACGAAGATTTGCACATCAGACTTGGCTCTATGGACTAAGTTTCCTCTGCCTGCCTTTACTTAATGACATTCAGAATTCTAAAACTCATCGCTACATCTGTGTGAAACGGTCAACAACAATGACATTACCCAAGATGACGCTGTAGAAGGTATACAATAAAATTTCATTGTTATTGGATAGCATATACTACGTAACATAAAGAGAAAAATAAAAGTTTTCTACCAAAAAAGAAACCCGAGTTCAAGTAGAACTAAAAAGTATAAAATAAATAATTTCTACAACATCTTAAAGTCCGTGCCAAGAAAATGCCAATAGCAATAAAAAAACAACAATTTTGCAAAATGCCCAGACTACAAGATTTAAAAAACATGCTTTTTAGTTACCTACTCTTGCAGTCGATCTTTTTCGCTAAATAACTTTTATAACATGAAAATTGATAAGCACACATATGCATTTTACAAGTAAACGACTGCGGCTTAATGCTAAACAAAACAATTATTTATATTCGTATATATTCGGTAATCTTTGGTTTTTTGGTCCTTCGAGCTGGATATCATTTATAAGTACGCATGACGTACATCTTTATGCGGTTTCATACACTGTTCACGCCACTGTTATTCTGGGTGGGATGACTTACTGGGTTAGAAGATGTTGGTAAGACAACGAGCTGTATCACCAGAACCGCTTTCGGTGGTGTTTCAAGCAGCCCAGAAGGTGGCCGAAGTGGAACAAATACACCAGCCAACAACATTAGACAACACCAAAACAATCACACTGGACATCCCCTCTGCCCCAAGTCATGTGACAGAACAGTGATAAAACAGTGAATAATAAGAAAAAAGACTTTATAAACAAATATTTTAATCACGGAATTTAAAGTATTAACGAAAATCTTCAAAACATTTCCAACTTTATCTATATGAGAATAGTGTTTAATTAAATTATTAAATATAATGTATTCTATCTCATTCTCTCGCAGGTTTAGGCGTATTTGGTTTATGTATTTTATCTCTTTTAAAAGTCGTATTTTCGTTTCACCTTCACTGTTGCTAGGACCTAATAATTGTAACAACATGCACATTAGGTCGAAAAACTGCCTAAAGGTTCTCACATATTATGGGACGCATCTGTCAGCGACTGACGGACGCGTCCAAACAATGTTCACACCAGAAACGTAATAGACAATCCAGAATGGTCCGAACGCTTAATGGTCTACGTCTACGATTTTATACATGTTTTATGTTTTCCTTCCTTTTCAATGTAATCTGAATAAGACAAATGAATACCTACCCTATCATGTTAAGATTTATATGTTTTGCATTGGATTTTATTATTATTATTTTAAATTTATTCATGACCATAGAATCAAAGTCTTTCAGTCGGAAACATGTTAATTAATAGGTCTTCGTATAGTAGCGCAGTTGTATCGCAGGCTACAACCGACGCCATTCAATGGAGTTCTTGTGAAAACTCGAAAGATCACATCTGACTATACAGTTCACATTTCTCACAAAAACACATAATTTCTACTCAAAAACTATCAATATCCTGCAACTATTGTTCATTTTAGAGTAATTATACACATTTTTAGAAAATAAAACTGCATAGCACAACGTCCCCTTTCAGTTCCCGCTAAAAACTCCCCGGAAATGGAATATCAGCAGTGTTACCAGGTTTTTCCGACTTTGGGAGGGAGTTTCGGGGTAAGTTTCTTTGCAGGGACTTTCGGCGGCAAAATTAACACGAGAATATTTTTTTTTTTTTTAAGTGCCATTAATTCACCCTCAAACACGATTTTCATCACTAAAATTATTATATGTAAGATATAATATAGTACCAGTAGTAGTAGTACGTTCATTTTAATAACTCAATTCATTCGTTCGTTCGTTCTTAATGTTATTTACTTATATCGTCTCTACTTGTATATGTCGTGTCCTGTAGAATACGTTCCATTAGAGATTCACAATGACCACTTTCACAACTGCGATTTTTCCCGTTCCACTTGTTTGCCGGCGTCACAATCGGATTCAAGAGGAACAGTTATTCGACCCACCTATTGACACGGGTCGTTGTGAGCGCTGCGTGAGCGTCAATGATAACGTCATTAGTAACTTTTTATTTCTTTTTATTTCTCCTTTCAAATAAGTAAAAACTGTTTCGGGTCATTTTTTCAAAAGCTTATTTTGGGGCAGTGGACGCGATGATCTGGCAACACTGTATTTCAGATTGCTGATTTCTGTGTGTTTTTGATGTAATTTTTCTTATTAATTTCTTCTTTGGTAATAAAAATCATGTTTTATGAATGACATGGCGACTTCTACATCTCCAGTGAAGGGTAAAGGCCCTACAGTAGATCCAGCATTGTGTCGGTGTTGTCGTTCTATTAAGAAATGTCGGCTTTTAACAGTCGAATACGAATGGATGGGCCAGAAGGAAATTTATTCCGATATGTTTATGGATTGTTTTGGTCTTGTGGTAAGTTTTCTTCAGTGTTTTATGACCTGTATATCATTAGCTTTGAACCACCTATTTTGTCACTTCTTTCTGAAGTGCGTTTAGGTATTTTTCTCATAAGTTTGGCATGATCTTCTAGCCCTCTCTTTGAGACCTTAAAATTAGATTAGAGCTGACTTTTCAATCATAAGATAAAAATTTAGAGTAAATCATAACCTGAGTAATTTCAAAAATTGAAACAATTCAACTTTTTTAGTCATGCAACTGTTATTTTTAATTTTCCTATGTTGTATTTTATTCTATAGAATAACTTATCTGGTGATTGAAAAATCGGCCCTAAGAATATTTGTTGTTTGTTTTGAATGTTTAAGCCTTAAGCTTCTATGTATATGTGTTTTCGTAAATTTCAGATCAATGTCACACTGATATTACTATTTTAGGGATATATATGGCTGAACTTTTGCACAGAGTGGCATGAGATTAAGGGAAAGTAAGTTCAGGGGTATACATACGCCTTATATATAGACACTAGACCTTTTATTTGGGCTAGGAAGCATGTTTTTAGGGTCACCAACAAATTTTGAATGAATATTGGAAAAACAAAAATATGTTTGACTAGTTTCTGCCTGTGACTTCGTCCCCATGGTGCAGTTTTAATTAACCCACGGGAACTCTTTAATTTTTCGGGATTAAAAGTATCCTATATGTTGAGCAGGGATATAAGCTACCACCATACAAAATTTCATTTAAATCGGTCCAGTCGTTTCAGAGATTAGCCGGTACAAACAGACAGACAAACAGAGAAACCAAAAATTTGAAAAATCTAAATTACTTCTATTTCACTTCTTACATCCCCCTGACTCGGTTTTTGGCATTCTTTTTCATTGTACAGAAATTCAACCTCTACAGTTTTATTATCTATATAGATAAACAAGGTTATGCCACTTTTGTTGATAACAAAGTGTGATTTGCGTTTAGCAATAAATACACTTACACTTAATATATAAACACTAAAACTGTTTTTTAGTTTAGTAAATGAGTGAGGAATTTGAGGAAAAAAAATATTACTTTATTCTCAAAGTAGGCTTTAAACATTTCTATCTGAGTCACAAAATCAAATCAGTATTAGGTCTGTAAGATATTCATTGCTTAGTTTAATTAAAAATTCTCATGATTTTATATTAAAGTTTTTTGTGTCAAGTTCTTTAAATCTAACTGGGAGCTTATTATAAAGAAAATACAATGTGAATATAATAATTTATACTTTTCTACTTATAAGACAGGCCAAATCCTTACAATGCTTCAAAAAGCAGTTTTATCCATGCAGGAACGGAGAAAGTATATAAATTCCTGCAGCCAGGCAGCCTGTCATAAGAGGCGACAAAAGAACCCACAGCCAGGTAGGGCATTTGCCCACCACCTACCTACCACCCCTGTTCTAAAGTATGTCGCCATAACAACCTTGAGTTGCGTTCCGGCATTAGTGACCAGGTTCCAGTCTCCCTTAAGAGAGCAGCAGCGCATTTGTAGCATCTTTGGTGTTGCAAATGTCCTCGTCTATGGACCATACCATACCATATGGTAACCGCTATCCATCAAGTGGGCCGTCTGCCCGTCTGCTGAACTCCTGCACTAAAAAACGAAATAAAAAAGGGTTGCTTGGAAGAGACCACTTTTTAGTAATAAGGCCAGCTATTGTACTATCTTTTGTATTTTTCCACTACTGTTTGTCTATGCTTTGGTGTACATTAAAGTAATAAATTCTTATCTCTGATCAGCTTTCTCAACTAGACGGTGACAGCAAGGATAATTGTGTGTGTGCGACATGTGTGGTCCGGCTGAGAGAGGCTTGTGCGTTCAGGCAACAGGTGCTGCAATCTGAAGAGGCCTTCCTCAGCGCATTTGTACAACGGAAAGAAGGTATGAAGTTTGATTGTTAAAATTATATAAGACTAGCTGACCCGGCGAAATTTGTACCACCATATTTTCTGAATTCCTAAAAGTCTTTGTTTCATAACACAAAAACAAAATCACCATAATTGGTCCAGGTGATTAGGAGGATTCTAGAACCTGGTCTCAGCGCCACTTACCGGTTCTAATTGCGAATCTAAACCATCCGGGAACCCACTGAAACACAAAAACAAAATCACCAAAATCGCTCCCGGTGATTAGGAGGATTCTAGAATCTGATCTCAGCGACACTTACAGGTTCCAATTGTGGATCTAAACCATCTCGGGACCCACTCAAACACACACAAAATTTCTTCAAAATTGGTAAAGTCGTTCTCAAGTTATCAAATTACAACGAAAAGTGGTTATTGATTTTTATATATATAGATTAGCTGTGCCTGTGACGTCGTCTGTGTGGAATTTGTTTTCAAAACCCCTGATTTTGAAACATTCTTCTTTGATGCTCCGCTTCTATTGGACTTAGTGTGATGATATATATTCCTCCATAAATGGGCTATCTAACACAAAAAAAATTCACATCGGACAAGTAGTTCCTGAGATTAGCGCGTTCAAACAAACAAACTCTTCAGCTTTATATATAGTATAAGATGCTGCTCTGCACATTCATCTTTTCTTATCCTTTGGCTTTATCTGGGATAATACTATAGTTATGGACTGTGGTCAAGTGTATCTTATTTATAGTGTTTAAAAAAAACCGACTTTAAAACTAAAAAGTATAATATAACTAATTTCTAAAGCTATTATTATTAATATATATTATCTTAAACATCTTAAAGTCCGTGCTTAGTAATTTTCAAAATATTGTAATTTGTATGTTTTACTTTGCACCAACTTCAAAATGTTTTAGATAATATATAATTATTAATAATAATAGCTTTAGAAATAAGTTATTTTTTTATACGTTTTAGTTTTTGAAGTCGGTTTTTTTAAATGAAGTTTTTTTTTATTTATTTGTTACTTTTAACCGACTTGAAAAAAGGAGGAGGTTTTCAATTCGTCGGGTTTTTTTTGTGTCTAGCTATGGGGACGCCTACGAAAGTTGCCGCGCGGAATGGAAATTTTTTCATAAAAAATGTTCATAAAATGAAAACTACTGGGACAAACTATGTCAAAGCAATAAATGTTTTTTTTTTATTTATTCAAACAAAAAACATACATATTTTTCACATTATATACATCTTAAAACCCGAAAGGGTTTGACGAAGATGATATAAAAACGTATTCATTCATTCATTCATTAAAACTTTCAGAAAACCCGAGCAAGTTTGAAATTGAAATTAAAACTGAACCAGTCACAGATGATTTGGATGTTCAAATGGATGACAGAGATGATTTATCAATGAACGATGAAGATGGTAAGAGTTCCCTTTTTTTTTATTGCATGAGTCCACAGACAGATAGACGGCCCACTTGATGGAAAGCAGATACCATCTCCTATGAACATTTGCAACACCAAAGGTGCTACAAATGCGCTGCTGCTCTCTTAAGGGAGACTGGAACCTGGTCACTAATGCCGGAACACAACCCAAGGTTGTTATGGCGACAAACTTTAGACCAGGGGTAAATACCCTACCACCTGGCAAACCAGAAAATTTTATCACTAAACATATTAGAGAACTCAGAAAATCTGAAATATCTACGATTCCAGAGGAAGACATAAAACTGGCGACGATAAAAGAGCTGCAGAAGGCGAAGTTGGCGGCTTGCAAGAGCGAGGGGCGCAGAAGAGAGCTGCGCAGCAAAACCAAGTCATGCAAGAAGAAGAACCTCTTCATACAGATGAAGAGGCTGCAAGAGAAGCTCGATCAGATGGTGGACAAGCCTCGTAAGTGTCTATACGTGTATATAATAATACTAGGACACCCGCGACCTCATCCAAGCTTGACTTAAAATTCCCGCGGGATTCCCTCAACACAAAGTATCACAGCATATAAAACAGAGTGTAAGCTATCGCTTTAGTGGAAACTGTCGGAAGATGCTTATTTTTATGCTTCTGAACTGCTCTCGGGAAAATTCTCGTGGGTTTCCCGGGATAAAAAAAATAACAAATATTTTATGATAACAGCAGGTGGTAGGGTATTTGTCCAGGTACGTCGGTATCTCGCCATAACAACCTTCAGTTGTGTTCCGGCATTAGTGACCCGGCTCCAGTCTCCCTTAAGAGAGCAGCAGCGTATTTGCAGCACCTTTGGTGTTGCAAATGTCCATAGGCGCTGGTAACCGCTTTCAATCAAGTGCAATAAAAAATATTATTTTTTAATAATTTTAATTCTACCCTCATACAGATTGTTGGAAATATTTTTGAGATTTTCGATGATGTGCGTGTAGCTCCCTTCTGTATCTCCTCTTAAACTACGCTACTTTCCTTCACTGAACTGCCCACTAAATTCACCACTAAACTCGTCACTGTCTTCTTTTAAACTTCTCTTCCAACTCTTTCGTATGGCACTCGTCGCTTTGCTATCTATAACTGAACTCTCGGTAGGTGCTAGATATATATCCGGAACAATCTTCTGGAATCCATAATTTCGATCATCTTTTCCTTATTCTTCAATTTACCATCTATCCCTTTCTAAACATCTATCTATCTTTGTCTTTTCCTTCTTGCGCCTTCTATTCTAGAATTTTCGTTCATCATCGATCCCTTTCTAAAATGTATCCGTCCGTCTTTTCCATCCAGAATCTTCTACCTTTTTCTAAAAGCCTTGAGACCGGTTTACGATGCCAGAAAATTATATTCTCAGTCGTCACAATATATTAGATTTGCAAATGTGACGTCACGAAATTTAAGAGTGTAGAGTAAATTTAAGAGTTGACGAAGAGTGACAAGGGGTTGTCACTCTTCGTCAACTCCCTCACCTCCCCTGAACATGTGACGTAATGAATTAATGGCCCCTTATTTCCTTTTAATTACCAGACTGGGATGTATTATTTTTTATTTAGGTTTATGGCTTGGCAGCTTAGCCTTTGAGCCAGATCTTAGACTACAATATAGTTTTTTTCATTTTCTTAAGCCTATGTACAGTTCAGCTAAACTGTAGGTTATCAATTGACGCCATTCAATGGAGTTCTTGTGACAACTCGAAAGGCCACATTTGACTATACACGTCACAATTCTCACAGAAACAAATAATTACTAATCAAAAACTATCAATATCCTACAACTACTGTTCATTGAAATGAAACTTCTTTATTGGTGTTGGTGTTCTTCTAAGTGTACTTTTTAGTCTTGGGATCAGGCCTTTTCAATTACGCACAGTTAATTATCGAATTATCATTTATTATATTTTACACGTTTAATACAAGGTAACGAGGCGGGCGTGACTAAGCGACTGGCCTGCTTCGACTTGCCCCGCGTCGATTGCTATTTTCTGATTCAGCAATTCCAGCCGCTACATGGCGTTGGAAAAAAAATATACCGTCACATTTTTCGGTTACGTGTCACATTTTTTCCGTTACACGCCATCTTTTTCTTTCCCCTGCCACAGTCGTGGTAGGAGCTTTATTTATTTAACCAATTTTTGTAAAAATTGCATGACAACATCTCCTTTAGTTCCCGCCAAAAACTCCGCTTGTAATATGTTCTCTAGTGCTAATTATTTTCCCCGTTTCATTTCCAGTGAAATCGGAACCAAAGCAAAAGAAGCCAAAACGCTCAGAAAGCGATAGTGTTAATATGGCGTACGATAATACAGTTGCCATTGTCAAAAACTCATATGTTTGTCCATTTCAGAACAGAATCAGCTTCTATTATTGCTATTATTGCAAAGATCAGTTCACAAATCCATCTGAGCTTCGAGAACATACCAACACACACGATCCGAACACATTCGAATCCGTAATGGAGAACAAAAAGATACCAAAAATCGATATAACCAGAATCGATTGTCGATTATGCGATGAGAAAATCGATACAATCGAATCTCTAAAAAGTCATCTATGTCTCGTACACAAAAAGTCGTTACACTCAGTATCGAATGAATTCGTCAAATTTAAATTGACAATGAACAACCTTAAATGTACTGAGTGCAACGAAACGTTTCCCTATTTTGACAGTTTGACGAAACACATGAACGGCCATTTTGGAACGTACGTCTGTGACATGTGCGGCGCGTGTTTCATGGAAATTGCGTCCTTAAGAACTCACATTAGGAGTCATAATAAAGTGGAGCTGAACTTCCCATGTGAGATATGCGGGAAGAATTTAAAAAGTAAATACAGCAGATATCTGCATATAGCAACGGTTCATGAGAAAACACCGACAGTGAACTGTTACAAGTGCGAAGCTAGCTTTCTCTCTTACGCACAACGGAATAGGCATTTGATAGAAGCGCACGGCGATAAAAGAACGTTTCCTTGCAAATTGTGTGATAAAGTTTATAACAGACGAAAAACGTTAATGGAACACAACCGAAGGAATCATTTGAAAGTGTACAACCATCAGTGCGATCTGTGTGACCAGAAGTTTTATTTGCCGTCGCGATTAAAGGAGCACATGGCAACACATACGGGGGAGAGGAATTTCAGATGTGAATTCTGTGATAAGAGTTATCCGAGATTGCAGTCGTTGCAAGAACATATTAGATCTCACAGTAACGAAAGACGATATAAGTGTGATGTGTGCAATACGACGTTTACCCAAAATGGAAGTTTGAAGAACCATATGAAGAGTCATCATCAGTTTGATTTGGACGCGAGTTTTAGTTAAATAAACTGTTTGTAGACTGATCTGCTTTTTTTAAACCCCAAATTTACGTTATGCCAATGATTTGAGCAAAAATGTTACCCTCGCCTATAGATTTTTCGTTGGCTAAACAAACGAACCTATTGCTAAAAAACTAAAGAAAGAAGAAGACAAATAGCAAAGCCAATGAGTTCGCGTTCTCAACAGAATTGCATAACTTGACCATAACGTCTAGAACTAGAACTATTTTTTTTCCTTTTGGCAACATTCTAGACATTCTAAATAGTCATAAACTAAGTGAATTTATACATGTTATTAAGCTATTGTATAGCTATTATCGCGGGCCTTGACCCCGGCGAACGAATGAAGAAATTCCGTAACGAAAATAAACCTAACACCTGCCACTCCGCCTACCATGCGCAGTGACGGGGGCCTGAGGCGGGCGCGGCGAGCGGAGGCGTGCGGTGGCCACAGTGACCCGCGAGCTCTCGTAGCGGTTCGAGGTATGTCAGGTATTGCAAATTATGGACGACGAGCTCCTCCGAAATCGGACGAATACGTAAACAGCTGTTTGTGAGAAAGTATATAGGTGTATAGGTATCTACCATATCTTTATAATGCCACACTCACCGCATGTGCGCCCCGTAAGTATACATATAGGTATATATATGTCGGAGAACGGCCTCGCTCTCACGACATCTTCTTTAGTTATTTTAGATTTAGTGGGCGTCATCAGGTTAAAATGCGAGCATAAAACACAATAATATTTTCTTAAGTTTTCGCGACTTGTACACATAATAAAACTACGTTTTAACGGTTTTAAGCGCGGTAATTTATTTGATTTAGGTTTATCCGACGTTTCGGCCGCTTTTCAGTGGCCGTGGTCACGGAAGACAAAGATGACATTTGTCAAACGTGTATTGTCAAAGTTTTTATTCAGCCTACCGCCAACTTGTTCATTTTAATTATTTAGTTTTAAATTTTGTTTATGGATATTATTTACTATATGGGAGCCTAATCTAATTTACCACCGCTTCACAACATGTTGTGGCTTGAAGAGAAGAAGCGGCGCAAGAAACTCTTCAGCAAACATGCCTAGTTCTAAAATTGTTTTTATATAATATTAAAATGAGTGGAAGGAAAAAATAAAAGAAATGATCAGTCAAGTTGGTTTGTTTCGTTGCACGCAGAAAGAGCTCACAGTGTCTTGAGGTCTGGTAGTTGGTTTTTGCTGGGTTTGGGTCTTAATAGTTTTGATGATTGGATCCCAAACAGGTGGTACCTGCCAACCATCTTCTCTATTGAAATTTGGGTGTTTTTTGATTTCAATAGCCTCACGCATCATTCTTGGTATGAAACGATTCTCTTTCGCGAGGATTTGTGGGTTATCGAATCTGATGTAATGGTTGGGTTTATCCAGCGTGTGTTCACTGATCGCAGACTTCGTAGACCTTGTGTGTTTCATGTCAGCAATACCTTAATGGTTCGTCTCACCACCATCCTAGTCAGTTAGCTACCGTGGGCAAATCTTTGTTTCAGAGAGCACATAAAATCTGTGACGGGAACCACGTGGCTGGAGAGCTTCAGCATGTCAAGCGAGTCTTACAACGCAATCAGCTGAAGACTCCACACCAACGTCACAAAGGCCCCAAACCACCTTCAGTTGAGCGGTGCCCTGTTACCCTACCCTAGATCAAGGGGGTCACAGACAGAATTGGTCACATCCTCAGGCGAGCTTCAATCAAAACATATTTCAAGCCGCATAAAAAGATAACCCAATTTTTGAGACCTGTGAAATGCAATATCCCACTCCAGGATGCAGGTGTTTACAAGCTCGATTGTGAATGTGGATTATCATACATTGGGCAAACAAAGAGGAGCATAAAAACACGGGTAAAAGAACACATTGCTGACATGAAACACACAAGGTCTACGAAGTCTGCGATCAGTGAACACACGCTGGATAAACCCAACCATTACATCAGATTCGATAACCCACAAATCCTCGCGAAAGAGAATCGTTTCATACCAAGAATGATGCGTGAGGCTATTGAAATCAAAAAACACCCAAATTTCAATAGAGAAGATGGTTGGCAGGTACCACCTGTTTGGGATCCAATCATCAAAACTATTAAGACCCAAACCCAGCAAAAACCAACTACCAGACCTCAAGACACTGTGAGCTCTTTCTGCGTGCAACGAAACAAACCAACTTGACTGATCATTTCTTTTATTTTTTCCTTCCACTCATTTTAATATTATATAAAAACAATTTTAGAACTAGGCATGTTTGCTGAAGAGTTTCTTGCGCCGCTTCTTCTCTTCAAGCCACAACATGTTGTGAAGCGGTGGTAAATTAGATTAGGCTCCCATATAGTAAATAATATCCATAAACAAAATTTAAAAATAAATAATTAAAATGAACAAGTTGGCGGTAGGCTGAATAAAAACTTTGACAATGCACGTTTGACAAATGTCATCTTTGTCTTCCGTGACCACGGCCACTGAAAAGCGGCCGAAACGTCGGATAAACCTAAATCAAATAAATTACCGCGCTTAAAACCGTTAAAACGTAGTTTTATTATAAAACACAATAGCCACGGTTTATACACTTTTAATTTAGATTTGATCAACATTATGACATAGTTTAGACCGAGCAGCGGGTTCAGGGCACCCGCTCATACTTCCAGCTTCAATACTTTCTTTAAAATACTCCATGGTCCAACTCGACCTGTTGCCACCAACCAAATGTGCCACAAAAACTCCTCAGTCTACCGAAGTAGATACTACTCAAAGTATAGAGGGCGTCTGACCCCGCTCCGCCATAAGCTCTGCTCTGATTGGTCGTTTATTAAATTACAATATTCATAACTTTTATTAGGTTAGAACGATCTTTAAGTTATAGAAACGTTTAACAAATCAAATTAAATTAAGAATTTTAGAAGTAATTAAAATGTAAACAAATGATATTGTGCGGTATACATCCAGTCAACAATACATCGTCATAGTCATAGCTTCCCTCCGACATATATATACATAGGTGATTTGTTTTCTCATCGGTCACCACGCTCAAAAAGTGTACCTTGAATTAATATCAAAGAAAAAAAAATACTGCATAATATAATTGCATAAGTTGATATAAAAAATGCTATTACCACGGCAGTCCTCGAGTGCCAGAAGGAGTTTTTTTGATCCGAGTCTGAAATCCGCTAAAAAATAACTAAATACGCATGTAACACTAACAGGTACCACATAAGCAGTGATTTTTAAATTTTACCAATGATGTCTATAGGAATATGAAGCAAAAATCTTTTCGTTATAATTCTACGATAAGGTTTGTACTAATTAGTTTAGTTTCTTTTAATTAAATTATTGTTCTCTTAATTATGACAAGGTGGTAAGCTTTTACTTACAAAATTTTTGTCATACCTCTCACGCGTCTAGAACACATTCTAATAACTTAACCACAACAGACAACATAATACCACAGATGGCGCTTTTTACTTCCATAAGCGCCATGGTGGGGAGGCTGATGCGCGAAGTTAGTACGAGAGGATAGTTTGAGGGGTCACCAAAAATTAGCCCCCAAATATTATTATTTTTTCTATTTTCAATTTTTTTGCTATTAATTCGTTTGTTCTTAATCATTGTTCGCTGTTAATAATTGTTTGTTCTTCTTATGCTGCGATGGATGTGTGGAGTGACGCGGAAAGACCGGGTCAGCAACTCCCGCATCCGCGGCAGTCTTCATGTCCATGACATAACAGACAAACTGCAAGAGTGTCGCTTACGCTGGTACGGCCACGTTTTACGGAGACCGGCTAATTACGTGGGGAACAAATGTCTAGCCATGCCGCCTCCGCCAGGTCCCGGTCGAAGGGGAAGGCCCAAGAAATGCTGGCTTGACGTCGTCAAGGATGACATGCGTGCCAATGGCCCCAAAACGGGGGATGCTGAAGACCGCGCGAAGTGGAGTAGAAAAAGTAGGAAAGCGGACCCTGGGCGTCGGAGTGAACGCTCCGAACGCTACCGGGACTTAACGCTCGGATGATGATGAATAATTGTTTGTTCTTCATTTATTTAATTAAAAATATACCTTCAAGTTAGCCCCCCTATTGCAATTTTTAATACTTTTCCGTCAATAATGACTCATAAATATTTATTTTCCATTGTTCGTGCATCTCTTTCGAAATTACAAATTTTTTGTTTAATTAACTATTTTAATTAGTCTGATATATGTATGCAAAATATACACATATTGCGCATGAAAAGAGCTCGTCACATTACTTCGCTGAATGGCCCCGAGGCTCTATTCCTTCTTTTTGTTAAAAACATTGTTTGTAAAATTACACAAAACTTTGAGGAGATCATGACATTTCGTTTGGAAACTGGTATGCTGAACACACTGACGAATGCTTCGCATAGACTGGACACAGTTCCGAACCAACGTCTCAATACTTGAAGAACTCGACATAAAACAACGTCTCTCTTCCATCGTTCAAGGTCGTATTCTCATTTTCTTTGGGCATATTACACGACGAGAGGACACGTCAGTGGAGCGACTCGTAGTCCAGGGCACCTCTATTTTGCCCTTTGCACGAGGGCACGCGGTAGATCACCAATGCGCTGGACCGATCAAATCAAAACCGCACTAAATAGTCCACTCCATGAATGCACAAGGCAAGCCACAGTCCGAGAAGAATGGCGACCAATTGTGAAGCTTGCCATCACCCGTCATGAGGACCACGACCACTCTGCCAAGAGTGTGACGACGGACAAGAAGAATGCTGAACACAAACCAAGTAGACTTGTAAGTACAATAAAATGTTAACTAACTTGAAGGTATATTTTTAAGTATTTTTTTTTTTAATATAAAATGAAGAGCAAACAATTATTAACAGCGAACAATTAAGAACAAACGAATTACTAGAAAAAAAAGTTTTAGGGGGCTAACTTTGGTGACTCTAGTGTGAGAGGATGGTGAAAAGAGTGAGGAGTTATTAAATTAAGTTAGCATGAAGCGAGCGTATACGTTCTTTACAACGTCTGTATCCTTTGGAGTTGTCGGTTTCACAGATATTAACATCAGTAATAATTGACATTGAGAATTTTCAAATTTCCGAGGATACAAATTATCGCTCGGGTGCCGGACGTTTAGTAAAGGTTCATTTGTAATATATTACGCCACTGTTTTTAAAATATCCCTTGTTACATCTGTTTTGAATTGTATTTTAATTTCATGCATTCATTGTTCAAATTTTTGTCTGTTTCGTTTTGCAATTATAGGCGGAGTTTGTTGTGGAATAAATACATTTTGTGTATAAATATTATAGTACTGGCAGCTCGGTTTTGAAGTTTTTATAATAAAATGGCGTTTCATTTTATTTAGTCCCATTTTTATTAAATATATAATTTTGCCTCGTTCGGGTCCATCACCACCGTGGTAAACCCCCACAGGAATCATTTTATATGCCACACAACTGTTCGATCCCTCCATTTCATTCCTCTATCTAAACCTACAGGCTGGCAATGCGTTAGCTTCCTTCCTGATTGCAAACATCTATAGGCGACAGTAACCACGTGAGCAGTCAGCCAATTCGGTAGTTGACAATTTTTGAGAAACAGGTTTATTTTGAGCCTTATGGTTTATTTTAGCCAAAATATTAATATCTCAGCAAAAAAACAACATTAACATATTTAATTTAGCAATTTTATTAGTATTTTGACATTTCGTCACAAAAACGCGTCAAGCTGTCATGGCGTCTCGCATGACGTCACGGTGTGCAAAACAAACATCTGTTTCATTGAAGTGTTATCTGAGAAGTCATTGATAACTTCTTGTGTTTTGCACACTATGACGTCACGCGCTCTGATCGGCGTTCATTGTCACGTGGCTAATGGCTGCAATATAACAATTTTATTTCTCAAAAATATCAATTAATATTTAAGTTAAAACAATTCATTTTTGTCATATTTAGATCGTAATCTACGAAATATATTAAAATCAGCCTATATTTTTCATACTGTCAACTACCGAATTGTCCCACTTCGCAATAAAAAAGTTCGTTCGAGGCATAAACATAGAGAAAAAATGCAACTTTATAATTTCTATATCATTTATTCAAGTTCATATAATTACTTTAAACTGAATGTCCATATTTAAGTAAGTTTTAAGGATGATTTCCACCAAACTGCTTGCATCGCAACCGATTCTGTGATATTGAATCGTGTAGTTAGGGTTGCCAACCCTACTTTAACATATCCTATTTTATTTTTGACAAATATACTTTATACTTTTGCATAAAAATAAAGTATGTGAATAATCTATTTCCAATATTAACTCTGATGCGTAAAATAAAATACTTATATAGATAATTACTGAACTATTATCGCTCCATAAAAACTGTAACAACTTTGTACATGCATTACGCAATAAATATATATTCTATTCCAGCTTTCACTGAGTTCATTCAGTTATGAATCTAAAATTGCGAGAAGAAAGGAACAGGACATCTATTAAATTAATATAAACGAATTGTTTATTTATTTAAATTGGAAATGTAAAGATAGCTTCCAAAATTTAAGGATAATGAAAACTTGTTAGCGTGTGCTAGAAGCACACAAAAATAGAGAAATAAATAAAATTTTGAAAAATACTTTTTTTCCCTTGATGGCGCTAGTTTCCATTAAAAAAAATTCGATTATGTAGAGGAGATCCACTGGGATGGGATCAGTCACCATTCACTCTCGAAATTAGTGGCACTTTTTTATTTTTATTTATTTAAAGGAACAACAAACAGCTACAATATAAAATATGAAAAAAAAAGTTACAATAAGATGTGATAATAACATTGAAGCCAACGACGTTGTCCACATGAGAACATTTACAAGATTAATAAAAATACAAGAGGTACAAACAATTGAAGACGTGAGTGGATAAAGGTGATATGTCGCATATTCGGTTTTTTGCGTAGATGAATGTTATAAGTCGATATCAAATGACTAAAAAAAAAAGTTGCTAAAGGTGTTAAGTTCAGATCAGTTTCAAATAAAAGTAAAACTTTTATCTCGATTTGCTCAGAATTGGAATTATGGGACTTATCACCTTCATCCACTCATGTCTTCAATTAACAATAAGTAAAAATAAATTAATTTACAAACATATTACAAAAAAAGAAAATGTAAGATTATTCATTAATGAGAAGAGATGCAGCAAAGTTAGAATAATAAAAATAAAAAGTTAGCGAAAAAACGAACACGTTCGCAAGTGACGGTACGGAGCCGATCGTATCGCGTCGGTGTCCCGCCGAATGAGCAAGCCATTTGATGGAAATCATCCTTAAAGAAATTCAAAATTAAGAACGAAAAAATAAAAATCAGTCAAACCTCTAATTTGGAGTGAATATAGCGCGAGAGACGTTACAGT
This sequence comes from Dendrolimus pini, assembly GCA_949752895.1. Classification (NCBI taxonomy): domain Eukaryota; kingdom Metazoa; phylum Arthropoda; class Insecta; order Lepidoptera; family Lasiocampidae; genus Dendrolimus; species Dendrolimus pini. Next base: position 6,449,590 of record OX457153.1, read on the forward strand.
GTAAACTCCATGTAACGTCACTCGATATAACGACAAACTAACTCCCTTAAACGTCGAAATCACTTAGCTTTGGTTGGTTTAGCTTCTTTTGCCATGCAACGATACACTCTATATAGCATTACACCCACTCTCAATAACGACAACAATTTACTTTTTAAGGCTAAGATTAGTAAACACTGCGCAACTGTGTACGTTCTTATATCGCTTTATTATCGTAGCCTGTGATCAATTCGACGTCGGCATTACACATACCGAAATTTCTAAGTACTTCCTTTATCACCAAAATAATACAACGAAATTACTGGTGCAGCAAAATACGTCAGAAAAAAATAACAGACCTCTCTTTTTAACGGCAACTCTCTATAACGCCATAAAATGCACAGTCTCTTCGGTGTCGTCATATAGAGTTCACACTGTATTTTTAATTTGATATTCCAAATTATTCTGGCTGTGAAGAAGGCGGTTGTTCGTATAAAATCCAACTATAACTAATAACTGTGCAACCCTCTGTATCGACATTATTGAGACTATTAAATACAGAACAACCTATACAATTACAATTAAATCACCTACTACTTAAAGCTTAAGATGATTTTTTGCATATAAAATTAAAAGGCATGTAGAATACTTTACAACAAATGTATAAATTAAAATTCAGATCATTTATTATTGTACTAACTAATACTATATACAATCGAAGTACGCTCGGACGAGTTAGACTTCAGACCAGACATGTCGAGTTTGAGCCATTTTGTTTCTGTAATCTTAGTAGACTCACACAAATTGGGTACAGTCAGAGTGAACTCGGATAAGACACTACTGTCCGAGTGCAATCGTACTCCCAGTTGCCACGATATCGATACTTGTAGTGATCGAGTACTTATCAGAGTCCACTCGCTCTCGATTTCCTATTCAACACGGTCTTACCAACGCGTTTCACACCTTATATTGCATTTCTCGTAATTTGACGTATAAATATATTTTTCAAGAACAAATACTTTATTAATTTATATGGCAAATTTTTGGACTGATTTGGACTTGGAACTAAGTAGCCATCCGAGGGCACTCGGATCGCCAATTGCCACAGTTAAAACTATTTTATGATCACGCAAATGATTAAACATGATTATCTGAACACAATATGGGATCTTACTATACCTTCAAAAAAATTCACAAATAAGGTACTCATTGCCGTGATAAATCGAAATATATTGAATTTAATTTATCAAAATTCAAAATAGTTTTATATTTAACTAGAATTCGCCTGCGTATTTGTTTAAAGTACCTTATGTGCAAATATATTTTGATATAAACACGGGAATGAACATACAATACTTTTCATCTGAGAAAAGTGAAAACTATGACTATACAGCATATTATAATTTGATCGATATCAGTCTAAACAGAACAAATTGCAATATATTGTAATCTAAACCATATTGTTTATGTTCATTATAAACATGAAAGCCGAGCAAAATCATTGGCGACACATTTAAATTTCATGATTTATGAGGCAGTAAATTTAAACTATATTGTTTGTGATGCACCAAAAACTGAAAAAAAAAGGTTTGTGATGCAAGTGACGCTTAATATGAAAAATATTATATAATCTGAGTTCTGATCGATAATATATATTGCAGTAGCTCTTAGTTATAAACAGATGGCTGCACAGTAAGCGGTATGTATTTTTAATTATTTTCATTTCATTTATTAAAATATAATTTAATGAATATTAATAAAAAGATAATTCATCCAATAAATGCTGTTTCGTGATGTATAAATTAAAATCAGATCTTAAAATATCACACTTACACACATATTTACAAATTCATACACAATCAATTATTTTATTATATACACATTAAATTCAGTACATACAGATTACAATGAACATCAATAGGGATGTGTATGTCAATAATACATTTTTAAAAATAAAAATAATAATAACATCTCCTGACAAACACACATTGTACGAATCTCCATATTAGCTAGTTCATCTTGTATAACAGGTAATATGTACAGTTATGGAGCCGATCTGCGATACTCAGACCAGAGTAAATAATGGAAAGTTTGTTCACATGTACCTAGAGTACATAGAGGCTGTCAAAGTAAGAACCAGGAGAGTAAATTTAAATAATTATTAGTGATGGAAATTATAACTACAATATAAACACCATGTAACGTGACTCGATTTAACGACAAACTCCTTTAAGTGTGGAAATCACTTGGCTATGGTTGGTTTAGCTTGTTTATCAAACAGTGAAACACTATGTAGCATTACACCCACTCTCAATAACGACAACAATTAAGTGATAAAAAGTACCTTTTTAGGCCAAAATTAGTTTAAAAAAGCGCAGTTGCTTACATTCTTTTATCGCTTTATTATCCTAGTTCGTAATAAACTCGACTGTCGGCATCATGCATACCGAAATTTCTAAGTATTTCTTTTATCACCAAGTTGCCTCAATATCGATATGAATAAAATAAGTAAAAAAATACAACAAAATTACTGGTGCACAAAAAAAGTCCGACAAAAATAACAGACCTCTCTATTTAACGAAAACTCTCTATAACACCATAAATGCTCAGTCTCTTGAATGTCGTTATATAGAGTTTACACTGTACTTTAATGTAACAAACACTGTCAATATGTTTTTTTTTTTAATTTGTCACTGTTATATCACGGGTGATAAATCACGACTCTTTCTATTTTAACAGTGACAATTTTTCACATATATTTAGAGAGAGAGATATATAACTCTTTATTGCACCAGACCATATTTACAATATTTTCTAGGCGATACAATATATATAATCAAGGTTTTTGAAAAAAAAACTTGTATTAACAACATGGCTATTATAAGTCACTATGTTTGCTATATTTATTGACGCTGGTTATTAGGAAGGAGCTAAGAAATAAAGACATTTAAAAATAACAGAATTGTGACATGCTATAGTGTCGCATTCTCAAGTTTCCACAATGTTATAACTTCGTTAGTAACTTCAAACAAATTGATAACTAACACTTTAAAGAATAGGATTAAATTCTACTCAAACAGACTTGTTTGGTCCTTTATCATTTAGATTAAAATCAAAAAAAGAATTAGAAATTTAAAAAAATAGATTTAGAGGACTAAAAATTAAGAAGAATATATTTAAAGCTTCTTTAACATGAAATAATACAGTATTTACTTAAGTTTTTGTGATACATGTAATAAATTAACCGTTTTAAGCGCGGTCATTTATTTGGTTTTTATTTCGACGTTTCGACAACTTTTCAGCAACCGTGATCACGATATACAATGTCTTTCGTTAATTTTAACAGAATTTTTACATTAATGTAACTGCTGTGACAAGTGATTTATTTTATCACGCGTCATATAACTAGTGATTAATGAATCACTATAACCATCACTAATAATTACGCCATTTACAAAACTACAAAGATTCCAATAAGTCTTTTTAACTACACTACATTACTCACTGCGGTGATAGGAAATATGAATAGCATCCTTCCAAGTCGCACTCTGGATGATGGCTTTTAATATGAGACTTCAGACTAGCATTTTGTATAAACGCTTGTCCGCATATATGACATTTGTACCTCCGATCGTTCGTATGCGTCCTTATGTGATACTGCAAGGACTTTAACCTCGGATAACTCTTCTCGCAATAATCGCATCTGAAATTCCTCTCTCCTGTATGCGTTGCCATATGTTCCTTTAACCGTGAAGGCAAGTAGAACCGTTGATCGCAATACTCGCATTGGTGTTTGAGTACCTTTTGATGATTTCTACGTTGGTGCTCTGTTAACGTCTTCTGTCTATTGTACACCTTATCGCATAGATTACATGGATACGTACGTTTCTGACCGTGAGCCTCTGTTAGATGCTTATTCTTCAACGCGTAAGACATGAAACATTCATCGCACCTTGGACAACGTATTATAGCTTTTTTCTTATGAACTATATCTACATGCATGTCCTTATAGTGATTAGATTTGAACACCTTACCGCATATTTCGCAGGTGTGCCTCTCGTCGTCCTTGTGCCTCTTCAGATGCGCGTCCAAGCGCGGCTTCTCCAAGAAACACACACCACATATGTCACACGTATAGTTACTAAAATGTTCCACCATATGAGTGTTCAACGTATTGAAATCCTCAAAAACATCACTGCACATAACACACACTAAATCGTTCCAAGTTAGACGGTACAACAACATCTTGTCCGGAGCTTCGAAATAGATCTTCTTTCCGTGCACTTTATCTATATGTTCTTTGAAAACGTTCAAATCGTTGATTTTCGTCGAACATAACCTACAATCTATCCGAGTTATGTCCAATTTGGGCATTTTTTTATACCCCATCAAGAGCTGGAATGGTTTCGTGTCATGGCTGACTGTATGTTCTCGTAGATCTTCAGGTTTTGGGTAGTAATCCTTGCAGTAGAAGCAGTAATAGTTGTTGCGTCGGTTTTTGAATGGACATACATAGGAATACTGTATTATAGTTAAAAGATTTTCCTCCGACATGCAATCTAAATCACGGTCATACGTGTTCTTCTTTTCGATGGGTGGTTTTTTTATTATTTTAACAGATTTTTTTGTTGCACCTGTAAAATTAAAAATGGATTGCTTATTACGTTATCTACCAATTCCATTGATAAATTTGCAACTTATTTAAATAACTAAAATAATATGTTTTGCCATTATTATCCATTTTTAAAAGAGTTAAAGACAAGAATCTGTCGTAATTAACTGATATATATGTATATGTATTTTATAATGTAATATTTATTTTCAAGAAGTACTTATATGTAATAACTTTGATGTACACAACCCTGCCTCTTTGTTTGCCTGCTTTCACCAGACCCATAGGTTAGCTGGAAGAAAACTCTTTTTAGGGTGAAGCTCGCCTTTGTACATAACCACCATTTTATACTTTTACTAGCTGACCCGGCGAATTTCGTACCGTCATATTTTTTTAATTCCTAAAAGACTTTGTTTCATGACACAAATACAAAATCACCATAATCGGTCCAGGTGTATAGGAGGATTCTAGAACCCGATGTCAACGCCACCTACCGGTTGCAACGGTATAAAAAGTGTCCTATCTTTTAAGTTGGATCAAACTGCACACGGTGTGCAAATTTGATTGAAATCGGTTCAGTAGTTTTGGAGTTTATTGGCAACATCATCGTGACACAAGATTTTTATATATATAAAATTTGTAACTATTTTGTGTATAATAAAGAATAAATATTATGCAGTAAATATTTTGTCCACAAAAAATACTTTGAGATGTTAAGATCTCTTACCTAAATATGTACTAAACACTAAGAAAACGAAATATGTATAAAAAAAGAAAGAATTTTTAGCTAGATGATGATTAGACTTCTTGTCACTTCTCCTTAAACAGAAACAACATGAAGCAGTTATTGGATTCGTTTACCTTTCTTTTTGCCTTGTTTGCTTTTCTTCTGGCTACCGATCTTCTTAGTTTTTGTCTTCTTCTTCACCTTCCTAACGATCGGCTTGTCAGAGTCCCATGTCGAGTCGCTCATATTGCTTATGTCTTCTTCCAAGTCTTTTTGCTCTTTTTCGGGCACATCGGTTTTAGCCTCTTCTTCTTTCGGTGGTTTCATCTCTGAAAATGTTTATGAATGTACAGTGAAAACTAAAACGCGTGGTAGCTCACGTGTCCTAAACTCAAAGGGCGCGGGTTCGAATCTCGGCTGGAACGCATGCAACACTTAGGTAGTTTTTCCGACTTGCTGTACATATTGTTACAAGTACCACGTGCTAATGGTGAAGGAAAACATCGCGATGAAGCTTGCACATCGAGATAATAATAATCGGCAGACAAACACACACATTGTATATCCCCAAATTAAGCAAGTTACGCTTGTGTTATGGGTAGTATACAACGGACCACTCTGGGGCCGATCCCGACACCCAGACCATGGTAAATAACGGAGAAAATACGTTTCCGAAATTTACTATACCGGGAATCAAACCCGGAACCTCTGGGTTGCAGTGAGGTAGGCCGTCAAAGGCTTAGCCCGCTCAACCACAGAGGCCGTCGATAATAATAATAATAATCGGCAGACAAATACACATATTAGTAAGTACAATTCTTACTTAAATAATATTTTACATACATATATGTTTATTAATGAAAAAATGTAATGTAAGTAACTGCATATCCTATAATATTTATGTATATCACCTTTGACAAATACAATATAATTTGTTTTATTCCTGCCACGGGTTGTCTAGAATAGCTTCTTAGTGATAAGACCGCCCATTGATCAGATTTAAAATATTTTTAGGCTATAAGTTTTTCTGTTTTCTGTAATGGTGTATAATAAAGTGTTATCTATCTATCTATCCTATTATATATGCCAAAGTTAAGCAAGTTACACTTGTTTTATGTCTATAAAATAAGTAAAAAATACAACAAAATTACTGGTGCAGCAAAAGACGTCAAACAAAAGTAACAGACTTCTGTCCATTCAACGACAACTCTCTATAACGACATTAATGCACAGTCCCTTCCGTGTCGTTATATAGAGTATACACTGTATTCGGCCGAATATATTATACCGAATACGAAATCGTGACATAAGAAACGCACATGTTGCTTAAACACTAAAACCTCTGTAAGTCGGACTTGAAGGGAGACACCAAAAAATTCGAGTTATAGAATCTTCGACTTATCGAGGTTCGACTTAAAGAGCTTTTACTGTATTTCCATCAAAAATTGATGGTTAACTATGTTTTAAATGCTATTTTATTTATTTTTTATTTTATTATCATATTACCAGTTTCTAACATGTCACAATAAAACAAAAATTATTTTAAATCGCGCTTAAAATCGTTAATACATACGAGTTATAGTCCATTGAAATTTTACATGAGCTTTGCGTTTCTTAGAGGACGCAATTTTATTTTTGGGACATGTGCGGGGGGTCAGTAGAAGCTTAACCTCAAGTTTGTGGGGTCGCCACCCTTGTCCCCCGGCCGCCATCATGGAATAAGGGGTGAAAACACTTTTTTCGCGATATCTCGGAAACTATGCGTCTTACAAAACATTTGTAAAGTCATAATTTGTAGCAAATTGTTTTGCCTACAACTATGTTTATATAACTTTTTGCCAAAAATTAAAGAAGTTATAAGCAAAAAAAGTGAGATTTTTTTTATTAATTCCTAACTATTTTCTTTACCATAGAACTTACCAAATTTAACTTATCGAATGTTAAGCAGGTAGAAAAGGTCCCCCGTTTTCCCCGCCACCTATGAGGTAGACTCCGTAGGCGCGTTTTTGACACATGTCCCAAAAATAAAATTGCGTCCTCTAAAAAATGCAATATTCGGTCCTTAAATTGTAAGATTTCAATGGATTATTATCATTTGCGAGAACATAAAAAAATATTTCACAAATTATTGCTTAGACGCACAAATTGTACATATCGTACGCCTAATACTCGATATTCGTATTATATTCGTATTCGGACAAACCACTATTCATGCCATCTCTAATAATGATGGAATCATTATAGAGTGCTCTACCCTACCAGATATAAATAATTGTCTTTATAATATCATCACAGATAAAATTAGTTTGCATTACCTTCAACATCCTCCGTGTAATCCATTGACAGACCATCATCGTGGTCGGCTCCACCAACGGAGTGGTTGTCATTCACATCATCCTTCGGCTCTGTCTTCAATACGATCTCTGCAGGACCTTTTTCTGGCTTTGTTTCTTCTGCAATGAACAAAAATTGTATAACCTATATATTTTCTTAGTATGTGCCTGCGATGTCGTCCGCATGCAATTTGTTTTAAAAACCCCCCGATTTTGAAACATTCTTCATTTGTGCTCCACTCCTATTGGTCTTAGTGTAATGATATATAGCCTATCGTTATCTAACATATAGGCTATCTATATAGACTATCTAACACTGAAATAATTTTTCAAATCAGACCAGTAGTTCCTGAGATTAGTGTGTTCAATCAAACAAAACAAACAAAGTCTTCAGCTTTATATCTCTATAAATATTATAAACGCAAAAGTTTGATGTATAGATGTATGGATGAATGTTTGTTACTCTTTCACACAGAAACTACTGAATGGATTTTGATGACACTCACCAATAATATAGCTTACACATCAGAATAATACATAAGCTATAATTTATAAAGATGTAGTGTGAATTATCCAAAATATAACGACTTCCATCACCACCTAAGTGAAACTGCGGGCACAGCTAGAATTAGTATATGATTGCATGAGTTCAGCAGACAGGCAGACAGCCCACCTGATGGAAAGCAGTTACTGACATTTGCAACACTAAAGATTTTCCATCATCATTATCCGAGTGATAAATCCCGGATGCATTCACTCCGACGCCAAGCGACGCTTTTCTACTTTTTCTACTCGACTTCGCGTGGTCTGCAGCATTCCCCTTCTTGAGACCATTGGTATGTATGTCATGCTTCACAACATAAAGCCAAACGACCTGGCGCAGGCAGCATACCTAGACTTTTGAAAACACTTGATTTGAAGTACCTGACACGGTCTTTCCGCTTGACCCCACAAATCCATCTGTGACATGCAGTTCACACACACAACCCTAGGTTTTTATGGTGGCATACTCTAAAACAGCAATGGTAGTCATCCAGGCAGACAATTGCCCTACCTACTTGGCCATGGGCTGTTTCGTCACCTCTTAGGACAGGCTGCCCATTTTACTATTATAACCACCTTCTTGCTAGTGTCTCGTCTTCTTGCCTGCTGATCTCATGCAATAAAAAGAAATTAAGCTCACATAAAACAGGTGGCATAACAGTCCCAAATTAACAAAAAAAGTTCTCACCAGTAGCACCTTTGTCTTCCAACTTGGAGCTGAGGAAGAGTTCTTCGCACTGCAGCACCTGTTGTCTGAATGCACAGGCATCACGAAGTCTCACCACGCATGTCGCGCACACACCGCTGTCCTTCTCATTTTCGTCCACATGGGAGAGCTGGAAGAAGTTTTTGAGTTCAGAGCAATCAGTTTGTTCCTTCTAAAATTACAGTCCTAAGTAATCTCAGCTTTGCGTCCACATAGGAACAGAAAAAAAATACAATATCCTGTGGCTGGGTGGTCTGTCTTTGCGGGTGTTATTAAATCATACAGTTTGTACTAGTAGTGTCTAGTTATATTTGTACTTAGTTTTAATTTGAGTACTGCATTATATACATACATAAAGCATAGTAATATATATACATCTGATAAAACATATTATAAATACATACATTGATATAGTAAGAAGTAAGAAAGAGAGTTGGTCTGAAAGAGTGTCAGGGTAAAGGTAAGGAAAGGAATACTCTGGTGGTTCGGGCATGTGGAAAGAATGTATGACAGAAGAATGACTAAACAGATATACAATGCAAACGTGGATGGATGCAGAAGTCGCACAAGGCGGAAGGAACACACCTTCCATGCTCAAATTGATTGTGTATTAGCAGAAGGTGATGTCAGGAGCCTTAAGAACAGACGAGTGTGCATGACTTGAGCTATGAATATCAAAGAAGGAAGTGAGGTGTGTAAGTTTAAGCCTAAATGTCGCTCTGTTGTTCGTGCCTACCCCACAAGGAACCTGGCGTGATGTCATGTATGTACATTATGATAGTAATCTTTAACAAGTCTATTGAATGAGTATCATGATTGGCTTGTCTCACTTCCAGTGGAAGCATATTCCATAATTGGACAGCTTGGACACTAAATGATCCATTGTAAAACTTGGTTGCATTGAGTAGTTTCTAGTTTCGTATTCACTGATGACCTGAGGAATTTCTCCTAATTCAAATTGAAGAATTCAAAACATTCTTTAAGGTAAGGAGGAGACTTGGGTCTAAACAACACATTGTACAGAAGTGACAGGATATAATCTAGCATCACGGAAACTACATGTTCTCTGGACATAGGGGTTTCAGAAGGGAGAAGTACTCCTCTACTCTTACTGCTTAAAATTCAGTGACCACTTATCTCAAATTTAAACTGGATCACTGGTTGATTAAATAAGATAGCAAAACAGAAATGAACCCTCTAATATCTGCTTAATATAGTGATTCCACTCAAGGTCTGCTAGATATTCTGGGTGGTAAATATGTCTAATGCTTCAATAAACATTTCTCGGAGTATGTTCATTTAATAGGTTTATTTATATTTTTTAAATAGTTAATAAAGAAAAAACCTACCACAATACCGAAGCAATCCATCACCATGTCGGCGTAAATCTCCTTCTTCTCCATCCAGGTATATTCTGTTGATAATAATCTGCATTTCTTTATTGCCCTACAACATCTGCATAGTGCTGGATCAATTATTGGCCCGTTATTTTTCACTAAACTCATTTTGAAGAGATAAAATATGCCGAAGTATATATTAATATTAGTTCATAACTAGTTTTTACTTAAAATTCAACTATTTACATTATTATTTCATTGATTCTGTAATATAAAATAAAAAAAGAAACAATTCTACATGGCCAGCATTCACAAAGCTATATAGCATTTAGTGATGTGCCAGTCAGTGTTGTAATACGTTGTGTCAAAGTTTGTGATACAAACACCAATACCAAATACCAACTATAATACCAAGCCAGAATGAAGAACTATTATCTATTTATCTAATTGGGCCATAAGTTCGATTAGATCCATATTAAATTTAAATGTTGAATTCTAGCGAGAAATATTTAAACTAATTTTGAATAAGTAACTATTGCGGCATTTTAAAATAAAAACTAAAATGTTGACTATAGCTAACTTCAGGGTGTCAGCGGACTATAGCTAACTTCATGGTGTAGCTTTTTCGTGTGACGGTGTGCGCGCGCATCGTAAAAATTTACTCTCATACGCGCCTAAAGAAGTATTACTTCAAAAATGTGTGCCTTTCGGGACGCCCGACAGAAGTAATAACTAGCGTGACAGAAAGGGAAGACGGACACACTGGCGCCGTAACACATTACGTAACGAAGTGGTTTACCCTCCCATAAGAAGGTGATAACTTCTTATGAGAGGGTAAACAATTTCAAAAAACTTCAAAAAGAAATTAATTGTATTCAATTTATAACAATGCAATGCATGTTAATGAAGTAAAGATTTGCAGTTATTAAGCTGTACCACTATAATTATGCATGAACAAAGATTCTAAGCTTCTGACAAATTTTACATAACGCTCAGGTTCATATTATATCGTACTATTACAGTACAGTACGAATATCAAAGAAGCAAGTGAGGTGTGTAAGAATAAGCCTGAATGGCGCTCTGTTGTTCGTGCCTACCCCGCAAGGGACCTGGCGTGAAGTCATGTATATATGTATAGTACAGTATTACTAGTAAACTTTAGTTAAGATTTGACCATAGACATAGAGTTGCAGTTTTGTTCTTTGATGACCGTGAAGGGAGTGGCCGTTCTTATACAGTTAGGACAAAGAAATGCGGGTGCGAAGTCAAAATATTCCAGCCCCTATTGTACCTAAGAAAAAATGTAGCTCTTCATTTGGGGTTATGTTATGGATCGCCTACAATAGACACGGCATAATGATAATTTTGAAATGAAAGCATAGTAACTAAATTTATTAATATTCATGAAAATGTATTTTTGTATAAAGTTTAATTGTTGTAAAATAATGACATGTAACTCGGATCTCGCATGAAAAACTCCTATATAGATACACATATAATGAGGATATTTTTAAATACGGATTTCTATATACATTGAAAAATTAATTTACTTTGCTATGGAACAGACTTTGATCATATACCTATTGAGGTTATATAGTCAAAGCGAACAGAGAACAAATTGATAGTCAGCTTTGATTATCGCTGATAACAGAGCTTTATCTTTATAAAACAGCTGATAATTTTCAATCTCGACAGATACCCGGCCTTCTTAATGCGATATGCAGGAAAAATACCGCGTACCCTTTTACAACCAAAAAAAATATTGATGGTGAAGGCAGTTACTGAAAAGGATAAAGTGTTTGCCCACAACAGTGTAGAGAGAAGCTGTCGAGTTCCGATTATCCAGCGTAGGCATTATCCTTCACCATGCTATATTAGTTTATATACGGAGCAATGAATGAATATATTATGAAAAAAGGCCTATCCCTACTAAAGATGGCCTTAATGGTTGAATTTATTTATCTGTTAATTGGTAAAAAAATATTACCGATATTTTTATTATTTGAAAATACCCGTAAATCTTTCCGTTGAAAAATTAATTCTGCTAATGTTAACTCGAATGGTTGAGTGTCCTATATTATTTTTGATTCAATGAACTTTCTTTCATACTTCTTCATTTTAAGTTAGATATAAAATTTAAAAATCGACAACAACAAAGTAAACAAAGGCTCAAACACACAAAAAAAGTCAAAACACAAAGTACAAATCTCTTGAAATACAAAAACACAACTTTACCAAAATAATAGAAAATATGCACTGACCCGAGTTAGGTTGTGGGCGACGGCGAAAGCCTTTTTAAAAAGACTAATTTAGGTTGTTGCTGCTTGAAGAGCTGTGCAAGACTGATCTTTATTTTTAATCTTTGATATTTATAATAGTTTTGGCTTATCAACTATATGCTTACATAAACAATTATAATGGGCTTGATGGATTATGAACTATATGATTACATAAACAATAGTAACACTATATTATAATGGGCTTTGTTAGGGCTTATTGCTAAGTGATATGGCGGCTCTTCTGATTATGCCGACATAACTCCTCCCCCCTTAAGTGAGAGGCGCACCGAAGACTGGAGCGGCTGATGATGGTCTTATTCAGCAGGCTGCTGTAGGGCTGATGGATGCGGCGATCTTCTTCTCCACCAGAATTTGTATATGGCGGCTCCGACTGCACACAGGGTAAGTATAATATATAATATTATTGAGGGCCAACTAGGGGTTGTTTTTATTTTAGGTGGTGGTTCTTCGTGCTGCTGTTGAATTGCAATAGTTTGCTGTATTATGTTTTTTATATTATCCAATTCAATGTTTTCTAATTTAACCTGAATTGGTAAGGTTTCGGGTGTTTCATGAACTCTGGGTAGGGGTATGGTTTCCACAATGTTTATAAATTTTTGGTGGGTTTGAAGTATTCTATCCATTATTTGGATTTTGCAGTTGTTGTCCAGTGTGATTAGGCAGACTCCTTTGCTGCGTTGGTATTTTACTTCTTCTCCACAGCTAGTTTTGATTACCTCTTCTTGTTTCAGTATAGCTATCCAGCTATTTTCTTTAATCTGCTGAATTATATTATTTTCGAAGTTTGCAGTGACGTAGGTGCAGTTATGGGGTTCCTGGTGTTGGATAAGTTGCGCAATGCAGTCATTTGAATTGTGTAGTTTTTCCCATTCTAGATGTTTACAGATGACTTCGTCTTCGACGATGTTTTTGCAGGGCTCGTGAGGATACGCAAATTCGTTGTTTCCGAGTACAAGGGATGGGTTTTTAGGGATCAGGATGGTGTTATTTTCGTTTGGAATAGGGTATAGGTGTAATAGGTTATAAGGGTGGCTGGATACTAGTGGTATTTCTAGTATGAAATTTAGCGATTCATTGGTGCCGTAAGCTTTTACTGTAATGGTTTTTTCCCATAAGTGTATATTTTTTATGCTTGGATCGAAGGGTAAGTTAATCATAATTTCATTTTGTAGAAAATTAAGTTCGTCTAATAAATAGTTCGGGTCTAATATGCTGGGGTGCATTCTATTAAGGTGAGAAAACGTTATTGCGTTTTCTAGGGTTGCCAGTCTGTCGTAGAGTTGCTGAAGTGCTCTTCCAATTTCATTTAATATGTTTAGTGATTCCTGAAGGGAGTTTTTCACTGAAATTTCTTTTATAGCTGTTTCGATTTGTTTATCGGGATCCAAACGTCTTTTATTGTGGTTTTACCTTTTGTTCTGTCGTCTATTCTATATGTGTTTCCGGGGGTTTTTCTAATGTGAAATTGTTTTAACTGTCTGTCAATTGCGTCGTCTATTTCGGGTAATTTATTTGTCTGGCTAATAGGTAGGGGTTGTGATGTTTCAGTTTGTAGGGGTTCTTGGCTAATATTATCGGGAGTTATTGGCATGTCTAATAAAGTAGTACGTATGTCTATATTGGATATGTCTATGTTTTCGTGTGGAATTTCTATTTGGGGGTTCTCTTGAGATTGGGGTTTTAGTTCGTTGTGGTATACTATTTGGACTCTGGACAAAGCGTCTGCATTTGTGTTTGTTTTTCCTTTTTTATATTGTACATTGAAGTCATATTCAGCTAACTTTAAACGCCAGCGTGTTAATTTGGAGGTTGGGTATTTCATGGACATGATGTAAGTTAAGGGTCTATGGTCAGTGTATATGGTGAATTTTTTTCCGTATAAATATGGGCGGAAGTATTTAGTGGCCTACATTATGCTTAATAATTCTTTTTCTACTGTTGCATATTTTTGCTCTGTGTCAGATAGCGTACGTGAAGCATATGCTACTGGTTTGTCTGAGCCTATTTTTCCTTGTGATAATATTGCGCCGATTGCTACGTCTGAGGCATCTGTGGTAAGTATGAAGGGTTGTTCGAAATCTGGGTATTGTAATATAGGTGCGTTAATCAATACTTCCTTACATTTTTCGAATGCTTGGATGTACTCAGATGATTCGAAGTTTACTTTACTGCCTTTTTTTAAACATTTTGTTAGGGGTTTTGTTAATTTAGCAAAATCTAAAATGAATTTCCTATAGTAGCCTACTAGACCTAAAAAAGATTTTATCTCTTTTGTGTTTTGGGAATAGGGAATTTTTTTACTGCGGCTATTTTGTCTTCATTTGGCTTAAGGCCTTTGTCTGTTAGTGTGTGTCCTAAAAACTTTACTTGTTTCTGTAAAAATTCTGATTTATTTAGTTGTATTTTAAGGTTATGTATACGGAACCTATCAAAGACTTGTTTGCATTTTTCGATGTGTTCCTGAAGGGATGTACTATATATTATTACGTCATCTAGGTACGTTGTCTATACCACGTAATACTGAGTCCATTAATCTTTGAAACGTACTGGGTGCGTTTTTCAGACCAAAGGGCATTCTAAGGAATTCGTAGTGTCCTCTGTCTACGATGAAGGCGGTTTTTTCTATATCTTCAGGGTCCATTTCCACTTGATGGTAACCTGGGGCTAAATCTAATGTTGTGAAGTATTGGGCTCGGCCTAACTTATCTAATATGTCGTCTATGTTTGGTAACGGGTATTTGTCTTCTATGGTTTTTTCGTTGAGCTTTCTGTAATCTATTACTAGGCGCCATTTCTTTTCACCTGTGGCGTCTATTTTTTTGGTACTATGTGTACTGGACAAGACCAGGGGGAATTACTTTCTTGAATAATGTTTTGTTGCAATCGTTGTGAAATTTGTTTTTTAATTTCTTCTTTTTGTTTTGGTGCTTGTCTATAATTTCGTACAAATATAGGCTTAGTGTCTGTTAATCTGAGTTTGTGTTTTGTTTCATGTGTGAAAGTTAAAGGTATTTCGTCGCAATGGAATATGTCGCGGTAATTGTAGCATAATTTATTTATTTCGCGTTTTTCTTCTGTGTTCATATGTTCCGTTCTTAATTTGTTTAAATTATTTACTTGTAATTTATTTAAACTTTCTGATTTTTTAATTAGGTTTATGGATGCTGTTTTTTGTATGTTTTGTTTATCGACATTTTTATTAATTAAAATTTTTTTTAATTGTAATTGATTGCTGTTTTTTATTGTAATTACTTTTTCTGTGGTATTAATTACTGTTGTTAATATGTTTCCTTTTTTTACAGATACTAAAGCTGAGGGGAAGATGAGGCCATCTACTGATTTTTCTTCGAGTAAATAATCTCCTTCACTATAATTGCATAATAAATTTATAACTTGTTCACATTTTGGTTTTATTTTAGTATAAGATTTTATATCGTCTCTAATTGGTATTTGTGTTTTTTCTGTTTGAAGTACCATATTTTTAATATCTATTTTGCAGTTAAGAGGCACTAATAAGTCTAGTCCTATTAATCCTACGAAATCGGGATCGAAATTAAATATAAGAAATTTGTGGTTTATTTCTTCATTAAATAATATTTTTGGAAGTTGAATGAATGCAACTTTATCGTGTTTTGTAGTTGGATGAGCAGTTTTAATATAGTGTATTTCATTTTTTATTTTATAAATGATGTTCTTATTTTTAAAGACATCTGGTTTAATCAAGGATTGTGACGCGCCTGTGTCTATTAAAAATCTACCACCTAACTCGCTTATATATATAAGGGAGGCGGCTATAATTATGAATATTATTCATAAAAACTATGTCGGGAGTAAATTTTCTAGATCTAATAGAAAATTTTCGTCTTGTTCTTCCTCAGACGGGTTTTTATTGTCATTATGTTCCGTCTGAGGTAAATCCTCTTCCATAATTACTTCATTTTGAAAGTGGATTGGTTTCTTTTTTAAGTTTTCCAAATTAGGGTTTTTATTTGTATTGAAAAATTTTGTGGTTTGTTTTTGGAAGTTGGGTCTTTGACCGGTAGTAATTGCGGGTTTATACGTTGTATTAGCCCTATTTTCTTGAATTCGTTTAAGTCTTAGTTTATTCTCTTCTTGTTTGGCGAGCGATATTGCCTGATCCAAGTTTTCGACATGTCTAATTTTAATGGACAATGCCGTAATAGGGTTTAATTTGTCGAGAAATATACTAAGGGACATTTGCTCATAATATTCCCTTTTCCTCGGATCAGCCATTATCAAAGAACTAGTTATATTCCTAATTCTTTCTCCAAATGTATCTAACGAAGAATTATCCCTATTAGTGAGCACTAATAAGAATTAGTGCAAGAGTACTAACTGGATTTCGTTCCTACATTCGCCAAATCTATTTAAAAGGACAGTCTTTATTTCAGGCCATGTCCTGGTGCCATTACTCTCGGAGAGTGCTTCAACCGCTCTGCCTGTAAGTTTGTTTCTTATGAGACTTGCTATACAGGGGTCTTCCCTGTTTGCTATGTACTCTAATATGTTTTCTACTCCTTCGATGTAGAATGAGAGGGTTCTTTTGTTCCCGTCATAACTAGGTAACAAAAGTGAGAGAGTCGAGTATTCGATCTCTACTGGTTTAGTTGTACTAGATGATTCTAGGGAAACTTTTTTTTCACTAGCCATATTTATCTAATTTCAAAAAAAAGAAAACACCAATGAATAATCTAAATTGTACACTAAAAATATAGTTCTAAAAAGGAAAGTAAAGAAAGGAACTCGGGAATCAACAATATTTCTGCTTACCCCACGAGCATTGCCGATGAAAGGCGAGAATGGGTGAGCCTGCTACTCTTCTTTGCTGCGGTGACCTGATGCACGAAGCCCACGGAGATTCTTCTACTCGCGTCTCGCGAACTATACTCGGAAAGTAGTTGCGAGCAAAGACCGGTATAGGCAAGCGGTACCGACTGACACCAGTTAGGAGTAGCCTCGAGATACCAACTATGCCTGCTAAGACACGAGATACCGACTGCGCCAGTTAGGTTGTGGGCGACGGCGAAAGCCTTTTTAAAAAGACTAATTTGGGTTGTTGCTGCTTGAAGAGCTGTGCAAGACTGATCTTTATTTTTAATCTTTGATATTTATAATAGTTTTGGCTTATCAACTATATGCTTACATAAACAATTATAATGGGCTTGATGGGTTATGAACTATATGATTACATAAACAATAGTAACATTATATTATAATGGGCTTGATGGGTTATGAACTATATGATTACATAAACAATAGTAACACTATATTATAATGGGCTTTGTTAGGGCTTATTGCTAAGTGATATGGCGGCTCTTCTGATTATGCCGACATAACTCCCGCCGTAATATCAATTACTAAACAATATATTACGTTAAAAAAATCAACCAATCCCGTCATCTTCGCGATCGGTAAAAATATCGTTTCATTTTAATTCTCTAACAAATAAAAATACCATTAAGTGTAATAAACACCAAGTTAAATATTGTGCTGTATTTTGAGGGGCATAGAGCATACAATCAAATACTCAAAATTCAATATTTACATGATAAGTTGAAAACATCTGCAATGCGAAAATAAATCTTGTGTTGAGGACTATAAAGTTGAAACTTGCATGTATATAATTTCCAATAATTACCTACGCGACTACACGCAGTCCATTTGTTAAATGGTATTTTTAACCGTTTTGCTTAATTTTATTTATCGAATAGAAGTGTTAATTTTTTTTACCGGTAAATTTATTGGTTAATGGTTATATTTGCCACCACTAATCCCTACTTATGATATTAGAAATAACTGTCAAGTGTCATGTCAATCTCAAGTACATTAACCGATAAATTCTATTAAATTATTATAATCTCATAGTAATATTTTTTTTCAATATACAGCTGTATTAAACAGCAATATAGTTATATTTATAACTTTAATTTTAAAATATATATTTGGGAAAAATAAATCTTATTGGCTCAAGGTCAATGTACCCAAGCCGTGATTAAAAATGTTCACAAAATGGCGGCCGTGGTTCCAAAATCGAATGTGCTTGTGCTACCAAATTTGATTCTTAATTCTATTTTTTCTTGTAGTATTATAACATCCTATCTGTTATTCTGAATAAAAGTGAAACAAAGTAAAATATTTCAATAAGACTATATAATAATTGTATGCAATAATGTCTTCGGGAAGTAAAGAAGTAGAGACTTTCTTTGGTAGATGCAGGTGTTGTTTATCCTATAGTTATTTAAAAAATATGTGGACACAATATTATTTTCGTGGTAAAAGTGAAGTTTACGCTGAAATGCTGGAACAGTGTTATAATCTGTCTGTAAGTACGTTTCTGCAGTATTAACTAATAAGTTTTTATGGGTGGTGCCAATGCATGCCTGTGGAATATCTGTAGGTGCTACATATCCAGTACAATAAGGCATACAAGATATTGCTGCGGCTGCCACAATTCTGCAGTACCTGAGATCTTTCACCAAGGCATTGAAAGATGCAAAACTATGTCACTGAGCAGAACACTGTGGCATATGCATTAGTGCCAAATACTATACATGATTAAGAATAGAAAGGTGGGAACTGAAAGTGGATGTTGTGTTGTACAGTTTTATTGGATGCGACTTAACAATCCGGTACACAAATTTTAAGTAGTGGGTGGGCGTAGTGGGTAGGGGGGAGGTATACTTACCCCCACTACAACCCCTAAGGGCCGGAGGTTTTTTTTTTAATTTATAAACATAACCTCACTTATTATTGTTGTAAAATTGTGTCACTTTTGATAATAACAAAGCGTGATTTGAGTTTCTGAATGTACTCACGAATTGTTTATGAATGTACTCACAAATTACATATAACCACCAGAACTTTTTGTAAAACTAAAACTGTTATTAATGTAGAAATGATACACCGGCCAGTGTGCCGCGCCAGCGACATGCTAGGCCCGACTTGTAACCATTTACTATTTATTTTATACACACGAACAGTTGGTTAGGTTAGGTTATCTGCAGACCAAAGCTATACATTTACCATTTTATTTTCTAAAAATGTGTAAAAATTCATTTTACAGAATTTGTAGTATATTGACAGTTTTTGAGTAGTAATTATGCGTTTTTGTGAGAAATGCGGGGTTGTGTTTACATATATGTCCCCGGATGATTTCCTGGATGATTTTAATGGTTAATGTAGAGGTTGAATGGGGCGGCCAGAGGAAATTAAGAACGAAGTACTTTCAAAATGGGTTTATTTAATACACACACACATTACTACATGTTAGCACAGCAGCCATTACGAGAACATAAGACAGAACAGGAAGCATGCAACCATAAGTATATCCGTAGACAAGCTCTAGTGATGTGCCATTGTTTCTCTAACAGTTAATGTGTTTAGGAATATATTTAAGACTTATTTATAACAACTGAAATTGGTTTCGAGTGGAAAAAATACATATTCAATTAATTATCGAAGTTTGAAATTCACGACAATGATCTGGTAATTTTGTCGCCGAGACGTTTTTTTAGGTTTTTTGACGGGATTTATCGAAATAGGAGACTGTATGTATCCGAAAATTTTAGTATGTGGAGTTTTAAACAGTCGGTTAGGTTAGGTTTTGTGTAGACCAAAGCGCCAGAACCGACTGGTAACCATTCACTATTTGTCTTATATATTAGTCAAAAACAGAAGAGAGGTTAGATTGACAAAAACATTAATAACTCAGTAACTATATATTTCCTCGCCATAGGAGTTGCAGAGGGAGTAAGGTTTCCTCCCCCCGGCATTACTTATGATTCCGGGGACATATATGTAAACCACACCCGAAATGTGGACTGTATTTGACTATAAATGCAGCCTTTTGAGTTGTGACAAGAACTCTGTTGAATGTAGTAGTCTTTGTAGTAGTATGTCAGTTGTAGCCTACAATACAACTGGGCTAATAAACGAAGACTTATACATCAGAATTGGCTGTATGGACTAAGATTCCTTTCCCTACCTTTATAGCGAATTCTACTTAACAATAGGAAGGATGGTCCTTAAAGAATATTTCACTGCACTTTGAGCCAAGTGGCATGAGATTAAAGGTAATTTGAGTTTAGGGTTAGTGTTATTTTGGTTAAGAAACAAGCTTTTAGAATCCAAAAACAAGTTTTGAATGAATAATGGGGAATATAAAGAAAGGAAAAAAAGAAAGGATATTATTACAATTACCACATGCTAATAATGGTGAAGGAAAACATTGCAACCTGCACATTGAAATAACCAATGTGTCAAATCTGCTAAAGCCACCTTGGACAAGCCTGTTGGGTATACTGTCTGTTCCCCAAATAGTGGGAGGCCCGAGTCCAGCAGTGGGACATTTATCGGCTGTTGTTATAATTTTTATAATTACAAAATGTTAAACAATTGTTGCCATTTTCTGTTCTATTTTATTTACTTGTATAGATAAAAAAATCTGGGGAGTGACACTCGCGGCCCGCGATCGTAATACCGAAGTAAGAAAGAGAGTTAGTCTGAAAGTGAGTGTCGGGGTGAAGGTAAGGAAAGAAATGCTCCGGTGATTTGGGCATGTGGAAAGAATGTATGATGAAAGAATGACTAACAGATATACAATGCAAAAGTGGATGGATGCAGAAGTCGCGGAAGGCCACGACACACCTTCCATGATCAAATTGATCGTGTATTCGCAGAAAGTGATGTCAGGAGCCTTAAGAACAGATGAGCGGGCATGACAAGAGCTATGAATATCAAAGAAGCAAGTGAGGTGTGTAAGAATAAACCTGAATGGCACTGTTGTTCGTGCCTACCCCGCAAGGGACCTGGCATGAAGTTATGTATGTATGTATAAAAAAATTAATTACACTATTTCAGTTGGAGCAACCAGAGCAATCAGACAGCGACCAGATCTGTGAAGGGTGTGTAAGGAGGTTGAGGGATGCTTTATCATTCAGAAAGTTAATCATTGAATCAAGCAATAGACTAGGAGAACTAGTTGTGGAAGGTATGTTAGTCTTGTTATATTAATCAGGGGTGATGTGGAGCTCATAACTGTAACCAAAACTAAAGATATTGTTACGAGTTACGCAGGACCCAAATTAAAATGCTGTTTATTTATGGTTCAATGCACAATTGGAACCCGAAGGTGGCGCTGGGATTGGGTCCTAGATTTTTATTTCTTCAGAACAGGACAACGTCTGCTGGGGCCGCTAGTATAATATAATATGCAGCTTGTGAATTCAGTTACAATACAGACAAAAATGTCAATTTGTTGACATATCTTGTTCAATGTTTGCAAGGCCTATGACATTGGCGCTTTATTAAGTTGGTCCTGCCATATGGTACTACCAAAATTGGTGGCTACCTACGTCTCATCACGATATGTGTATTGTTTCATGCTGGTAAAGGTGAAAGCCTGCCATAAACCTGGTTTATCGCATTTGGACATCTTTTGTTTACTTTGTGTTTAAAATTGTATATTAAGCCAAACATTCTATTGTTATTGTACTTGTTTTATGGCAGTCATTAGGCAGGTGTGTCAAACTGAATACTAAGAAATCCGATCTATGCGGGCTGGCAGCCATATTGTATCGGTGCAGCAATGGTCGAATGGAAAGATCGGAGGTCAAGCAAGGATTATGATATGAGCAAGACATAGATTCAATGAGCGATATAGTGACTGACTTTGCGTGTGTTATTGAATTGTGCAGTTTGTACTGGTTGCATCCAGTTATATTTTTACCTGTGTTATACATGTTTGTATAGTTCTAATAAATTGTATAGTAATTCCAACGGAAATTCGAGTCCTGTAGCTCGTAACACTATTCTTGGTAAACGTGTTTAAATGTGGAAACAGAAAATTACAAATTTTTGTATTCAAAGACTTTAAATATGGTTTTATATGGACACTAAAATCATTGGTAAGCCATCATTTAGACAGAAAATAATTATGAAATACGTGCATTTTATCTATAGAAATAATGTTCAATTTTAGCATTAAGACTTACCAATCTTCTTAACATATTATATAAATTATGTCTCAAGTTGTTTGTCTGCAATGGACTCCTAAACTACTTAACAGATTTTAATCAAATTTGCACACCATGTGCAGTTTGATCCAACTTGAAAGATAGGATAGCTTACATCTTAATGGAGCCTGTAGATGGCGCTGCAATCGGGTTCTTGATTTTTATTTCTTCAGGGCAGGACACGTCTGCCGCGACAGGTAGTGACTTACCAATTAATTATAATAAAAGGTTGGCACCTCTCTCTCTTTTTTTTCACCTTCTCCCAATTGTTTGGATGGCAGCTATTTGAACTAAAGTTCAACTGTAAAATAAAATTGTTTTCCAGGAAATGAAAACAAAATAGAAGATGAAAACGAAGATGCTGAAGCAGATATGAATAAATATGAAGTGGAAATAGGTTTTGAAAATGAAGACTGGGGCATGGAAGAGAAGGTATTAATTCCCAAAGTAGAAGTGATTGAAGATCAATCTAAGGAAGATTTTGTGGAAGACAGTCAAGAACATTGTCAAATACTACCTGAAATTAGTGATAATAATGAATTTGGTGATGATGGTGATGATGGGAAACATGAAGAAGTTACAGTGAACGGTGAAGTTGAAATAGATGGTCAAGGAGGTGACATAAATGGTGAAAATGCATATGAAAACATAGAATACCTTGAAGAGGAAGTGAATTTGCCACAAATAGACAAAACAAATGAGGATGGTATGTATTACATGTTTTGTTAATACCCTTAAGCAGGCAAGTAACCGTGCAGTTCACCTGATGAACAGCAGTAGCAGCAGTTTGGAGAAACATTTAACCATAAAACATTTTGAGTTCAGCTGCCCTGAAGTGACATCTTGTTTCTTTCACCATATCTCAATTAATTGGGTTCGGCACAATATGACTTTTTTCTTCCACACTCCTCTATTCTGTCACACCACAAATCAGCATATCATCTTTCACACAATCCATCCATCTTTTTTTGGTCTACCTTTATATCTGTACCCATCCATCTTGTAGTTCAATAAACGCATTGTTAAATCTAATACTATAACAATAAATCTGAAAATGGTTGAGTTTGTAAAATGCATTTTAAAATTTGAAATAATCAGAGGGGCCAATTCGGTCCAGCATATTTCGGGAATGCAATTTATTTTCATTCATTCGGAATTTCATTGCCACGGCAGTGCTGGCTTTACCTATAGGGTGTTGGCACACGGGTGCAGCGCCTTAAGGTGGCGCCAAGAGTCGCTTGCGACACTTCTAAAAGGCATGCGTCGCTTGCGACACCTCTAAAAGGCATGCGTCGCTCGCAACACCTCTAAAAAGTATGCGTCGTTGACGACACCTCTGAAAATGATGGGTCTCTCGCGACATCTCCAAAAAGTATGCGTCGCTCGCGGTGCTGGCGCTTTAAAAAACGGTTCTCCCGTGTTATGGCCGACGCGGGGCGCGGTAGCAAAACAAAGCGCGCCACTTTATTCTATACGATAACTTTGTTTCAACGTAAAATCAGACTTGAAACAGATAATTAAAGACTATATTGGCGTAGTGTCCATTATTCTTTTAACTTCTTCCTTCCTAAAGATACTTTTCACTCCTGTACCCTCAGAACCCTAAAATAAATGAAATACAGTCCATATATAAGGCAAAAGGATGTTTCATTAAATATGAAACCAGCACCCTTTTTCTCTCAGGTCTGCGTCCAGGATGTGTGGATGGGACTCTCAGTGACCGGTTCTCCACGCTTGCTTCTAAAGCGAATCTGTCGCGAGAATCTACGGAACTACCCTCTAAACCTAAATCTGCGCCCCATTTATAGCGCTTTTACAGGGCGTCACGGGATCTCGTACAGAGTGACTGTATCTTGACGCCCCTACGCTCTGTAACTGGGCCACCCCGGGGAGAGTGACCCACTTCGTACAGCAGGGGGGGTACAAGTTCGCTGTCGCCCCTGTGACGGTAACTATGGGAGGAGACCGTGTACGGGTCCTCCTCCCTCGCTCTTTCAGCGGCCTCCTTCTGCAACATGATGGATTCTTAGAAAGAGGAAACGGAAACCAGAACGCTACATTTTTATTGCCAATGCAGGTTTAGTCTAGCCAATTTATTAAAAACATAAAACAATTTCAGACAATGATTATGAACCCAAGCGTAAATGGCCAAAGAAACTGCCAAGGCTGGACCGCAATCGTAGATACAAGCAGTACACAGAAGAAGCGCTGCGCACGTGCCTTAGAGAGATCTGGAACGGAATGTCTATTGCAGACGCGTGCAAGCTCTATTCCATACCCAGGAAGACCGTAGACAAGAAGCTTAAAACTTGTGAGTTCCTATTTCTAGTTTACGGGAGCATCTGCAAATTACGTCACACGAATTTCATGGTTTTTTTGTACCTCTTCCTCGTCCATGTCATAGCTGGTAACTTTCGTGAGACTGCTTCTCCCCTCAAGAAATTATAACATTAAAACAGCTAGTCTGTAATTAGCGTAAATATATATGATTTTTAAATGTGACGTCACGAAATCTAGGACTCCTCCCAGCTCTTGTCACACTTCCTCAACTCCCCCATTAACATGTGACGTAGTTTATGGAGGGCCCCTTAAGTTCAAACTTGTGTTGTTAAATTTTTGTTTTAATCTACCTTCCATCTATGTAAATAATAAAAAAAACCGACTTCAAAAACTAAAATGTATAAAATAACTTATTTCTAAAGCTATTATTACTAATATATATTATCTAAAACATCTTAAAGTCGGTGCTTAGTAATTTGCAAAATATAGTAATTTTTATTATGTTTTACTTTGCACCGACTTCAAGATGTTTTAGATAATATATATTAATAATAATAGCTTTAGAAATAAGTTATTATACATTTTAGTTTTTTAGTTTTTGAAGTCGGTTTTTTTAAACGAAGTTTTTAATTTTTATTTGTTACTTTTTAGTGTCAAGCTATGTATGGGTGGGCTTACGAATGGTGCCGCGCTTCTTAAAAAAAATAGGTCCCAAGAAATGAGAACAAAAAAATTCGTAAAATGAAAACTACTGGGCCAAACTATGTAAATTTTTAAGGGGACCAATTGGAAACTATTCCGCGTCGAACAAAAAAAGAATCACGTAAATCGGATCATAAACCACGGAGTAATCGGCGAACGTACATAAAAAAGCAACAAAAAAAAAAAGATCCCGACGAATTGAGAACCTCCTCTTTTTTTAGAAGTCGGTTAAAAATGAATCGTAGAAATGTATATTCGCCGATAATTACCGACTTTGATGAATTTTTTTGTGTATGTTTGAGTAGTTGGTTTAGATTCAAGATTGCAATATGTAGAAGGCACTAGAGTCAGGTCCTAGAGTTTCATTTTTCAGGGCAGGACAACATCTTCTGGGACCCCTAGTTATTAAGTTATGAATTAATCCCTCCTGCTCACGCGCGGATTTAAGAGTTCCGATGGCCCACTTTCTCCTACACCTATCCCACTTTTCTCTATCATACCTTCACTATTTTTTGTTTTAATGCATGAGTTCAGCAAACAGACAGACAGTTCACCCAATGGAAAGCAGGCGGTTACCATCGTCTATGAACATTTGCAACACCAAAGGTGCTACAAATGCGCTGCTGCTCTCTTAAGGCAGATTGGAACCTGACCACTAATGCCAGGGCGCAACTCAAGTTTGTTATGGCGGCATACTCTAGACCAGGGGTGGTAGCTATCCAGACGGGAAAATACTCTACCACCTGGCTGTGGTTTCTTTTGTCGCCCCTTACAACAGGCCGCCCGGCCACAGGAATCTCTATTCTTTCTCCATTCTTGTACGGATAAAACACATTCCCTCTATATCCGTCCCCCTAGTCCAGGGATCGGCAACCTGCGGCTCGCGAGCCACATGTGGCTCTTTGGGTGTAGAGCTGCGGCTCTTTAGTTATACATCGCGGGCTTCCTACCAAATGGGCGTACAGACAAAAGTGCAGTTTTACACAATGCACAAAATTGTGAATAAAACAAAACTAGTTGATCGTATAAGGCTGAAATCCGGAATACCCTTCTTCTTAGGTACACTTGCATACTGGTAAGACCTCTTAAATTGTAACATGCATATTTTTTGTAAACAAAAAATTGCATTTATGCGTTATATGTTATGAAGCTCTTGATATGTAAAAAAAGACATGGCATTCATTAAGTTTGTTTGCCCAATTGTTTGTTATTGAAGCACAATTTGGTATTGTAAGTTAATAGGTAAGTTAATTGTCTTCATTTTTTTATTTATTAATAAGTAATTATCTAATAATGTCACATAAATATTATATTTTTGTTGTGAAAAACACTACTTATATATGAATAAATAGATTTGTTTGTTATTATCGAACACTTAATTTATGCAAGTAATATTTATTGTTGGCAAGGAAAAATTGTGGCTCTTTAAAAATTTGAAATTTCGTAAATTGTATTTTTGACTCTTCCAACTCAAAAGGTTGCCGACCCCTGCCCTAGTCTATTCCCGTATCACTTTCCCTCATATTCGATCCTTCCTATCTGATTTATTTTATCCCATCCTGAAGGCTGGTATCGCGTTGTCTTCGCCCCTTGGTGTTGTTAATGTCTATAGGCGACGGTAACCCCTTTAGCGGTGGACTGTCTGTCTGTTTTAGCTTTGCAATAAAAATTGGCATCAACTTGCTCGACCTTTTAATTTAGTGTATTTTAAGTGTAATTTAGTTATAAACAGCAATTTTCTTTGATTGTTAGCATTTATTTTGAAATGACAGACTTTAATTAATTTAGATTGGAACCTCTCTTTTCCAACTCTGAAATTGCCAAAATCAATATTAAAGGTATTAAAGTAAAAGTAAAAAAAATGTTTATTTATATAATAGATAATTGAATTTACAGATGACGCTGATCAAGATGAAGAAAAGGAAATAACATATAAATTTCACAAAGAAATAAAATCTATACTTAGTTTCACAAATGCAACACCTTATAAGAGTAACATAGTCAAGTACAGCTGTATATATTGCTTAAAGGCTGTATTCACAGATCCACAAGAGCTAAGAAATCACACACGCACAATGCACACGGATGAACGAACAAAAAAAGTTGATATATTTATGAGACCGCACTGGGAAAATGAAATCTTGAAACTAGATATAGATAATTTACTATGTGTCGTGTGTTGTAGGGTGATACCCGAATGGAATGACATGCTTCACCATTTGACAGTGACTCACAATATTGATTTAGATCTATCGTACTCCAAAGTAATACCATATAAACTGTCAAAAGATTTGAAATGTGCGTTATGCAAGGACAGCTATTCGAACTATCTCCAATTAGATGGACATATGAACTCTCATTATGAAAATTACATGTGCTCAGACTGCGGTGACTATTTCTTGACGCAATCAAGACTCAAAGCGCACCAGAAAACACACATAGTAGGAAGATTTCCATGTGAAATATGTCACAAGGTGTTTGGACAGGAGAAATACAAACGGAAGCATGTCAACTCAGTTCATTATCAGACTTTAAGATATAGATGTGCATATTGCGATGTAAAGTTTCCAAGTGAAATAAGCAGACAGAATCATCTCCAAAGCGAACATATGGATAAAATTAAGCCGATTCACTGCGAGTTGTGCGGCAAGGTATTCTACTGGCGTCAATATTATACATCGCATAAGAAGAAAATACATGGTGAAAAAACTCACGTGTGCGGTCAATGTGGGAAGAAATTCTCAAGGAATTATCAATTGCAAGAACATTTGACAGGTCATAAGGGTGAAAAGAGCGTAGAGTGTCCAATATGTCATAATAAATATATGACAAAAACGTCTTTAAGAGTGCACATTATGAATCAACATAAGAAGAAAGGTGAATAAATTGTTGTTATGAAGCTAGTTAACAGTCAGAATACAGTTATCAGTTGCAAGAACATCATTGTGTGATTATATGGATAAAATCAAGCCGATAACATGTAAGGTGTGCTGCAAGGTATTCTATTGGTGCCAGTTTTATACAGTGCATATGGAGATACTTGGTGAGAAAACTTACATGTGTGGTCAATGTGAGAAATTCTCGAAGAATTAACAGTTGCAAGATTATTTGGCAGGTGGATCGCGGCGTCGGCAATCCCTTGCTCGTGGCTCTGACTTTTGGTGAGACGGAGAACAGAGAGGTATTTTGGTGGATGTTTTGGTAACTATCCGGTGATCTCCACACTACTCTACTGTTATGTCCTACCAGTGGGGTTCCCGCCGCTCAGTTTAAAATCCTGTCCTGACAAATTATTTCCATAACTACCTGCTTAACCGCATTGTCCAAACACCTTTCCTAACCACCATCTTCCGTTCCATACGATTATCTTTCTCGCATCCACCGCTGTGCTGATGATGCTGCTCGTCTGAACGAGGTAGTCCAGAGGGCTAGCAAGTTAATCTCCCGTCATTCCATACCAGCAATCCTACCACTGCCATTTGTAATCGCGTTCAGCTCCTAAAACTGGACAGCCGCGTTGACAACCTCTATATTAAAAAGGCGGCCCGGCCCATACGTTATAACAAATGTATAACGAACACATCTTTTTATTGTAAAGTATAATATCATTGTACATTTATATATATTATTACATTAGTTTGATTTGTGTATATAACCTAATAAAGTGTGTGTAAGTTTTGGAATTGATTTCTTCCCTTTTTTTGTAGTGAGGGAAATGCATTTCGCACACTACCGGGTCCTTTACTACGGATTAGACCAAAGCGACGAGAGGTGACTCCACGAATGGGCACCAGAGTCAAGTCGCAGGCTTGTGTGGAGACACAACTACTCCCGGGGCACATGGGAGGAGGGTCCTCCCAGGATGCCCCGGGAAAGGCAAACTCACTTGGTCAACAGAGCCCCTGATTTTATTCCCTTATATTTGCTATACACAACCCGCGGCCCGCCGAGCTTTTGTGAGTGGCCCGTCTTACATACTAATAGTTGTACAATTACATTGGTAACATCTTTTTTAAAAATGGTATCATATTTAAGTTTTATTTAGTCTACCCTCATTTTGTTCATTTTAATTAAATAATTCTTTCTCTTATTGTTCGCACAACTCAAGGTTGTTATGGCGGCATGCTGTAGACCAAGGGTGGTTGGTAGCCATCCAGCCGCGAAAAAACCTACCTGGCTATGGGTTGTTTTGTCGCCTCTTACGCCTGTCTGCAGGAGTTAGTATTCTTTCTACATTCGTGCACATTATGTAGGAGTCTTTTTTCTTAATAAGGCTCGATTCACACTTTGATGCCGTACGGTTCAATCTCAGTCCGATCAAATCTCACTACACTACTAGTCTGGAATTGAAACAAAGGCATATACACACTGTCGGTTAAAGTCATTATAGGTCCGACGTCGTTTCACTCAAATATTCTTTTCAAAGAACCGGCGCCGGTTCATTATGGGATCTAATTTAGAGCTTTATAATAGCGAGAAGGCTCCGATTCATATCTAAGAATATTTCACCGGAGACTGATTAAACCGTGAACGGCATCAGTGTGAATTGAGCCTTACTGAGCGATTGTTATCCCTTAATATTCTTCCATGCTTATACTAGTAGAGTTGAGTAGGACATGATTTTAAAATGAGTTTATAAGAGTAGCTTAACATTTCGTACTGAACCAGTACAAAGTACCACTTCAAATGAGGCGAGGAGATTTGTATGGTTTGTACCGCGGCAGTACAATTGAAGCGTTGAGGCCGGTGAGGCGGTGAGCGTCATTCCGTCTTTGTCCCGTACAAAACTTCTAGTTCGGAAATGTTCGTTAAGAATCGGATGTGATCGGTATCAGTCACCTCAATTTAGTAGCAGTCCAAATGTCATGTTGTCCCTCTTTCTCATTTGAATATTTGTTGCGGCGTTATTGTACTGTTGTCCTCGTTATGTCCTTTCTATTACATTTGCCGCGTATTTTTGAAGTATTTAGTACAATTTTTAAATTTTCACAAACCTGTTTTGTACGGGACAAATTTATTGCCTCACACGTGTACTACTCATCACTACATATTACAAAAAAATACAGACGAGCTCGAGAAAACTGAACAATATGCCAAATAAGGTAAATAATATTTAATAAAATTACTTTGTTATTCAAAAATATATTTATTTTGCAAGTTATTATTTCTTGAGGTTCAATAAATAATTTTTGGAACGAAAAATAAAATTATAATTGCAACGACTTCTTGCATGACAAATTAATGTATAATTAACTGTGATTTAAGAAAACAAAAATCCGCTTTGGCATGCAAATAATAACAAATTTAAAGATACTTTGAGAGGATAGTGTCTGCGCAATCGTTTTTTAAACACTTTAATAAGCTGAAATTTGGAATAAACGCATTTGCACATACCGCACACACATATCAGCTGTCATTCGTATGTATCCGCATATGCTCTCAAAATTTTCTTCGTGGCATACGACTTCTTGCATGAAACATTCCTCCAACTATTTAACACAATGCTTCGCTTCAACATTTATGTAATAAACTTCGATTGAATAAAAAAAATCCGCTTTGGCATGCAAATGACAACATTAAGTATCCATAATACTTCTAGAGGGTAGTGTAGTGTCTGTGAAATTATTTTTTACACACATATTCCATATGATATCTGTTCTGTTGTTCTCCATCATGAGTCTTTAAGAATAAACGCCAGTCCACACTTTGCACACGCATATTACCTATCATTATTGTCCATACGACTTCTTGCATATGACATATTCATTCCGTTTTATAACATATGTAAATGTGATTAAATTCAATTTAAAAATAAATAAAAATCTGTTTTGCTATACAAATTAAAACATTTAAGACACTCAGTGGGTAGTATACGTCAAATTATTTTCACACACACGTTCAATAAGAAATCTGTTGTTTTCCATGATGCGCCTTCGAATGCCGCTTCAAGCTGCAATTTTGAATAAAAGCCTGTCCACAAACCGAACACACATACCGCCTAGTGTGTATCCACATGTACTGCTTTAAAGTTTTCTTTCTCGCATATGACACCTTCATTCAACTCCTTAACACAATGCTTCAACATATGTATATGTAATAAATCTCGATTGAACAAAACACAAAAGTCCACTTTGGCATACAAATTAAAACATTTAAGACACTGAGGTAGTATGTCAATAATTATTTATACACCCACATTTAATAAGAAATCTTGTTCACCATGATGCGTTTTCAAATGCTGCTTCAAGCTGCAATTTTGAATAAACGCCTGTCCGCACACCGAACACACATACCGCCTATCATTAGTATGTATCCGCATATGCTCCTTCAAGGTTTTCTTTCTCGCATACGACTTCTTGCATATGATACATTCATGCGACTTCTCAGCACCGTGTTTCAGCATATGCGCTCTCAATTCAGTCTTCGTAAAACACATATACGGACAGAAATCACATTTTATATCTTTCTCGTCTAAATGACAACGTTTCAAATGCAATGACAGGGTGTATCGTCGAGTAAACGCTTTCTCGCATACGTTACACTTATACAAGATTGGTTTTATACCATGCTTCTCGACCAAATGTTTCTGTTTTGTAAAGTAATCAACGAATTTCTCTGAACATTTGCCGCAAGTGTTTGGTTTTTTATTATTGTGCATAACGTCATAATGCACTTTGTATTTAGAGTATGTGGGAAACGTCTTCTTGCATTTCTCGCATGGGTACGTGCCTTCTTTGTGCTGTGTATAAGTATGAACTTTAAGACGTTGGTTTGTGATGAAGCCCGCACCGCACTTCTCGCATACGAAGTTCCTGAAAATTAAAACAGTAAACAACTATTTTATAAACTAGATAGATAGAAGAAAAATTTAACTTACATTATTTACTACCTATAATTCTTTATATATATATGTCGGAGGGAAGCTATGAATCGGATTGATTGTCATTCGATGTATAACGCACAATATTATTTGTTTACATTTTAATTACTTTTAAAATTCTTAATTTAATTTTATTTGATTTGTTGAATCTTTCTGTAACTTAGAGATCGTCCTTACCTAATAAAAGTTATGAATATTGTAATTTAATAAACGACCAATCAGAGCAGAGCATGTGCCCGAGCGGGGTCGAGGCGCCATCTGTACTTTAAAAGGTAGACGGAGGAGATTTTGCGATACATTAGAGTGATAGTAACCGATCGAGTTGGATCGTTGAGATTTTAAGGAATAGTTAGTGTGATCGGTACCCTGAACCCGCTACTCGGTCTAAACTATGTCAAAATATTGTTTAAATCTAAATTAAAAATAAATAAACCGTGGCCATTGTGATTTATGCTCGCATTTTACCCTGATGACGCCCACTAAACCTGCAACCAATAAAGAAGATGACACGAGAACGAGGCCTTCTCCGACATATATATATAGAGAGAGATAGATGTATAATATAGATAAATTAGAAGCATTTGAAATGCGGTGCTGGAGACGCATGGAGAGAATAATTTGGAAAGAAAAGAGGACCAATGAAGAAGTTCTGGATATGGTAAAGAAGATACTCTAGAGGAAAGAAAGGGGAAGACGTTTGGCCATTTGCTAAGACACGACACCTTATGCACGTTAATCGAAGTCAAAGTGGAAGCAAGGAGAGGGAAGGGAAGACCATGGCGAGCATTCATGGATCAAATAAAAGAAAAACTGGGTGTTTTGTCTTCCATAGAAGTCAAACAACTGGCCCATAATACAGAAGATTGGAAGAGGTTCAACCGACAAGAGCATGCTCTTAAATGATAAATGAAAATTATTATTTTTTAAAGTATAAGTAGATTACTGAGCTTAAGTTGTTTTTTTAATGGCATCAATTCAGCAGATAGACGACGGCCCACCTGATGGAAAGTGGAAGTATCATCGCCTATGGACATTTGTAACACGAAAGGCACTACCAATGTGCTGCGGCTCTCTTAAGGGAGACTGGAACCTGGTCACTAATGCTGGAACACATGCATACCTGTAAAAACACATTTTATTGCCTTTCGCATTTTGGACTTCTTTTGTTTACTTATTTATTGGCATGCATTTACTAATTATTCTAGAGAACAGTCCATTGTTTTTTTGGACTCGTTTAAGGCCGTTACGGTCGATACATTAGCCAGGTGTTTCGGATTTAAAGTACAAACTGATTCTAGGAAATTCGGTCCACGCGGCCGGGCAGACATATTGCATCTGTGCAGTATAAATCAATGCGTCGATTGAGGGACGAGGAAGTCAAGCGATAACTAAGAGCGAAGCAGGACTTGTGTACATTCTGTAATCTATTTAGCGACGGACTTTGCGCATGTTATTGAATTCTGCATTATGTTTGGACGTGTTGTGTTCGGTTATATTTGTACCTGTGTTATACGTGTTTGTATAGTTGTAATAAAATTTAATAATTCCAATGGCATTTTAATCATAACAATATTTTCTAGGCAATACAATAGGCGGCCTTATCATCCGTCGCCTTAAGGATTTCCAGTTCTAACATAAAAATCTTATAAACATTAAATACATACCTATAATGTACATTCATATGCCTCTCAACAGCCCCAAACGTTTCAAAATTAAAACCACAAACTTGACACTCATAATCACTATTACCGACCAACTTGAAAGGTATCACTCTATCCGTGAACTGTTCATATATTCTCTTCCCGTGAACCACTTTAAGATGACACTTGAGCTCTTTCAAATTCTTAATGTCACTGTCACATATCACACATTTTAAATTCGTCACATCCGCGTACACGACTAAGCAGTGCGAACGATAATTCGTTAATAATTTGAATAAATTCTCCTTTGGATGTTTTAGTTGATGCTCTCTTAATAAATCCATATTTTCATATATCTCCCGACAGTAAAAACAGGGATATCCCGAACGCATCTTTGACTTGAACGCAACGGCGTTGGAGTGTTCCAGGATCGTGCAAGCATTTATAGCATGTGCAAGTTTCTCAGTTATATGAACACGGTTCTTTGTTAATCTATGGCTCTCTTGTTTATGGTAAAACTTTTTTTCTATCGTCTGTGCTGTTATTGCTTTATCTGAAATAAAGGAATGAAAACGCTATTGTTCACCAAAAATTAAAACTTAATAAATACTAGTGGTCGCCCAGTGGTCGAAATTCGACCATAAAAACAAAAAAGCAATAGCCCACAAATGTCTCACTGCTTGCCTCAGGTCTCAAAACATAATAAAAAGAAACCTTAACATCACTCAGCTTTTTACAATCTGAGCGCAAAAATGCATGAAAGTTGCCAGCTTTAAAAAAAGTTGTTTATTTCTTATCCGCGTTATTGTTAACTATATGTATAAAAACACTCGGGCAGGACTATTTTTTTTAATGAAACAATAACTACGGACTCTTGTTCCGTAGCCTATTAAGAATATTTAATTGTTATAATATTAGCCCATAAATGTCCCACAGCTGGAATCAGGTCTTCCATTATACTGAAACGGACAGTATACCCACCACGGTTGTCCAAGGCGGCTTGGCAGGTTTGACACATCGGTTATCTCGATGTGCAGGTTGCATCATTATGTTTTTCTTCATTACAAAATTAAAAGTTTAAAACAACGAAAATTATTAATAAAAAAATGAATAATAAACATTTTCTAATTTTTCCAACGGGGTTCTATTCTAAAGCCTTTCAAGAATTGCTCCAAGAAAGGAAAAAATCTTAAATTTATAATTTAACAATTATCACACTTGCAATGTTCATGTTCAAGCAAATTTTTTTTATTAATTAACTATTGAATAAATGAAAAAATCTTTAAAAAAATTTTTTAAAGCAGATTATTGTTCATTCATCTATTCAGTTAGTCCCTGATTTTTTTTGCATTTTTTTATTTTCATATTTAGTATGTTTAAATAATATTTATTCATTAAAGGGCCGATGTGGGTGTGGCTTGCGTAAGCCAGAGTACCCGTTTTCGGCCGTATTTTCAACCCTCTGGGAAAACTATAAATATTGATCTTACAGTTTCGGAAGTCAAGACGTTTTTTAGGAAATTTCCTCCTCTTTTCGAATCTTTTTTCAAATTTGAAAAATCTTAATTACTTTTTGAGATATTTGCAAAAAAAACTAAACCCCCTTTATTAGTTAATTGTTAATAACTTTTACATTTTTTGCAAGCGGAACTTCATTTTTTTCAAAAATCATCTAGTTGCCATTCCGAATCGAATGACACCTCATTTATAATTTTCGGAGACTGCTGAAAAAAGTTGGTCCAAAAGGCACTTGTTTACTAGTCTAAATATAGATAAATAAATATGAAGTAAACCATTTTTAGTGATGTTGCCGCTAGATGATAGTGTTACAACCTAGGCGCCGACAAAGACAAATTCCCGGTACAGACCTGTAGAAGCACATTTTATTACCTGTCGGCATTTGAACTAATTGTAATCCTTTTATGATCGTCTTCATTTAGTTCACTCATTTATTGGCATACGTTTCTAGTTATTGTGGAGAATAGCCTATTGTCCTATTGTACTCGCTCATTAGTATCATTAGTCAGGTGTTGCGGATTCTTTGCATTTGTGAAGTATAAAACGACGGCCTGATGATGAGAGGGGTTGAGCGACGATTACGATACAGGCGTTACGTGTGCACATTCGGGAATCTAGTGATGGATTTTGCGCGTTATATTGAATTACAACCTTCTGCATTACGTTTGGATTTGTTGTGTTCGGTTATATTTGTACCTGTGTTATATATGTTTGTATAGTTTTAATAAACTCTAATTCTAACGGCATTTTAATTCGAGTCCCGCCCACTCGTTACAATAGATTGAGAAGCAGTGTACATATAATAGGAAATAGATGTAAATTTATAATTATATGTATGACCTTGAAAAAAGTTCTCCAGTGGAAAGTATTTAATTTTTTAAATTCAATTGTTACCTTTCATTTGGTCTAAATGCCATACAAATTGGGGGCATATTTTGTACATACTTGCCCTGTTCGGCAAACATTTTAGAGTACTCTTTGGAAATCTCCCCAACAGCTCCTTTTCGCCTTCAATAATATCAAAATCTTTGCATCTTTCGATTTTTAATAGCGCATCTGAAATGACATGGAAGGAAAACATTAAATAATAATAATGTTGTGAATGAAATACAAGTTCGACCTAGGCTGACTTTTTTATGTAGTAGAAGACTTAGAAGCCAATAGATAGCGCTGTACAATGATTGAGGTTTTTTTATTAATAACTACGGACTCTAGGTCCGTACTCCGTACCCTTTTTTAACCGACTTCAAAAAGGAGGAAGTTCTCAATTTGATCAGAATTTTTTTTATGTATGTACACCGATTACTCCGAGATTTATGATCCGATTTACGTCATTCTTTTTTAGTTCGATGCGGAATAGTTGCCTTTTAGTCCCCTAAAAATATAATATATTTTGGTCCAGTAGTTTTCATTTTATGAACATTTCTAATGAAAATTTTTCTGTGCCGTTCCATATGTACACCGATTACGCTGAGATTTATGATCCGATTTACGTGATTCTTGTTTAGTTTGATGCGGAATAGTTGCCATTTGGTCCCCTAAAAATTTAACATAGTTTGGCCCAGTAGTTTTCATTTTACGAAAAAAAATTGTTCCCATTTCTTGGACCTATATTTTTTAAGGAGCGCGGCACCTTTCGTAGGTCTTGGGTAGACGTAGAGTAAAGTCGTCAGTGCAAAGTAAAACATAAAAATTACTAGGTATATTTTGAAAATTACGAAGCACCGACTTTAAGATGTTTTAGATAATATATATATTAATAATAATAGCTTTAGAAATAAGTTATTTTATACATTTTAGTTTTTTAGTATTACAATTAAATTTAAGAAAATGTTTAAAATTTGTACCCGCTTATTTGTTACTTTTGTTATTGTGTGTGACATGTAATGAACGTATGTTTGTGTTGTGGTGTACCTTAAGAATAACTTATTATATTAATTTATTCTAATTTTAATACTAAACTTATACTGATATAGAGTGTATCTGTTACATGCTGGTGTTGTGAGGAAGTGCTTGTGCAGTGTGTGCCTATTTTATTATATTTATGGCTTGGCAACTAGGCCTTTAAGCCAGATCTTAGTTTATAAATATACATTTAGTTTCTTCATTTTCTTAAGCCTATGTGTAGCACAGCTGAACTGTAGGTAATCGGCTAGTGCCATTCAACGGAGTTCTTGTGACAACTCAAAAGGCCACATTTGACTATACAGTTCACATTTCTTACAAAACACATAATCACTACTCAAAAACTATCAATATTCTACAACTATTGTTCATTTTAGAGTAATTTTACACATTTTTAGAAAATAAAACTGCACAGCACAACATCACCTTTCAGTTCCTGCCAAAAACTCTCAGTGTGTGCCTATAATAATTAATGGAGGTTACAAATGATTCCTAAAAGTAAAAAGAATATGTACAAAAAATAATAGATGGCCTGCGAGGAACAAAAATAACCAGGATGGAAGATATTCCTTAGATATGGAGGAGCATTCTATCTTGTCCCTCCACTCTCTTTAATTAGAAATTGCAAACTACCTTCATTATTACTACATTAATATACAACACATACATATTATCACACCTGTCGCCTATGGGGTTAGACAGAGATAATGGATCTCCACTTGCGACCACATGTCCAACTGTGGATGGAGAGTGACGCCTTGATGACATGCCACATGCTCACAGACCTGACATGCTCAGGTTCGCATATAGACCTAGCTTCCATCGCTAAAAGACAGCAGCAAGTAATGGATTTATTTTATTGCATGAGTCCAGCATACAGGCAAATGGGCCAACTGATGGAAATCACTTACAAACGTCTATAGGCATTTACAACACCAAAGGTGCTACAAATGTGCTGCTGCCCTATAAAGGAAGACTGGAACCCGGCCACTAATGTCAGAACACAACTCAAGGTTGTTATGGCGGCATACTCTAGACCAGGGGTAGTAGCCAAGCTGTCAGGCAAATGCCCTACCACCTGGTTGTGGGTTGTTTTATCGCCTCTTACAACAGGCCGCCTGGCCACAGGAAATTGTATTCTTTCTCCATTCCTGCAGCACAGATGGAACTCGCAATGTTTACTCAACAACAATGTGAGGTTCATTGGTTGACAACTCAGTGTCCACCCATGGATGGAGGTGTTTTTTCGGGTACCAGGTGGCTCTAATAAGCTATGGGTACTTTCACTCCAAACAAGTCCTGTAATTTCCATCCTATAATCCGATAATAAATACCTTAGTCTAGACATATTTTTAAAACTTACCAACATTTTCTTCTGTGTCGTTATCCTCATAAGGTTCTGCTTCCAATTTGAGATCATTATCAAATTCTAATTTTATACTCTTACTGCTGTCTAGAGTTTCTATGGGCACTAAAACAACAGCACAAGTACATATTTAAGTGATTTAAAATGACATAAAATATACTTAAGTCAGGGTAAAATTTAAGATAATAACTATAAGACTCCCTAAACCTTTAATTCTATCTTAGCAATTCAAGTTACTAAGAAATTTAAACCATTTATAAAAAAACTATGCATTTCCGGCAAACAAAAATGGTGGGAAGTGCCTTCCATATACCCCTTTTCCCCCTCAAGACCACCAATTCAGGGCACAAAATTTTAATCTATACCCAAATCAATACCTATTGATTTGGGTATAGATCTATGTATTGGTTCCATTTTAACTAAGACTAGAATAACTTCTCAATTTCAACTAAAACAATGAAGCTTACCAGTAACAAAAGAACTCAAAGGGTCACACTGGAGTCCAAGGCTTGGTGTTTCACCACTTAATACATTAAGCAGAGCTTTTTCATTGTTTATTACTAGGGTTTTAAACTTGTTCGCCTCTTGCAAACGATATACACAGGTTGAACATATCAATGGTGTTATGTTTTGATTGATTGAAAGCTGAAATATATAAAGCATGTTGTGAAAAACTCATGAATCAATTTATCATAACAGCCCATAAATGTCCTACTGCTAGGCTCGAGCCTTCCAGTATAGGGGAAGGGACAGTACACCCGCTTGGCAGGTCTGACACCGGTTATCTCAATGTGCATGTTTGATCACGAAGTCTTTCTTCACCACTGTTAGCATGTGGTAACTGTAATAATATGCACATTAGGTCAGAAAACTGCCTAAGTAGC
This sequence comes from Dendrolimus pini, assembly GCA_949752895.1. Classification (NCBI taxonomy): domain Eukaryota; kingdom Metazoa; phylum Arthropoda; class Insecta; order Lepidoptera; family Lasiocampidae; genus Dendrolimus; species Dendrolimus pini. The sequence continues at coordinate 6,489,336 of OX457153.1, forward strand.
GCATGCGTTCTGGTCAGGATCGAACCTGCACCCTTTGAGTTAGAGATGCGTACGCTACACTTTATGCAATTTTATCTGTGCAGGAACGGAGAAAGACTTCAATTTCCTGTGGCCCAGAAGCCTGTTATTAGAGGCGACAAAACAACCCACAGCCAGATGGTAGGGCATTTGCCCGACTAGATAACTGCCACCTCTAGTCTAGAGTATGCCGCCATAAAAACGTTGTTTTGAGTTCCAGAATTGGTGACCAGGTTCCAGTCTCCCTTAAGAGAGCAGCAGCGCATTTGTAATACCTTCGATGGTGCAAATGTCCATAGGCGATGGTAACATCTTTCAATCAAGTGGGCCGTCTGCCTGTCTGCTGAACTCATGCAATAAAAAAATACAACTTTAAATGAATGTGTGTTAATCAATTTATTCGTTAATAATTTAGCATGATGGCAATCAAGTTACAAGATAAAAAAATAATATTTGCCACTATGGTGCCTATGTTTGATAGGTATACGTTGTGATAGAAGATAGATATGCGACGAGCGATGCTATCTGATATTAATATTACTCATGAAGATAACCTCATGAAGACGGAAAGGAAAACTAAAATACTTACGATTAAATTAAAGCAGTTGATAAAAGTTTCGAAATATACTTCTCGAGACCCATTTCGGTAGTATTCCTCGTTCAAATCTCTGTGATTACCGATGGCTAAGCAGCACCGGCATTTGCCGTATATTGTGTATTCGTTTAAATCTTCCATTATATAATTAATTATATTGTTTTTGTTTGTATAATTTTCACAATTTGTAAAACAATTTTTTTTGCCAAATTTTGCTATGGAAATGTCAACAGTCAACTTGACATAAATAACTGTCACTATAATTTTCTATATCCAAAAAAAGGAAAATATTTTTTTACCGTATGGCTTGGCGTTGGAGCCAGCAATAATAAAGATAGATAGATACCGTATGGCTTCAATACCAGTTTTAAGGATTGGTTAGATTTCATTTAATAAAAGGCGGAAAGATAAAGACCGATTACATTACTGTGCAGTACCTATTTACAAAAAATGTGAAACATACGAAAAATAAACAGTATTAAAGTTGATTGTTTTTGACGAAGATTTAGGTAGTTGACAACAGGTTTATATTGTCTGACTTATGATTTCTTTTATACAAATTATTCATATTTCAGTAAAAAAAACAACATGCATATATTTTTTATTTTATTTAGCTATTTTATAAACATTTGACATTTCGTTACAAAAACGCGTCACACTGTCAAGGCGTCTCGCATGACGTCACCGTGTGCAAAACAAACATCTGTTTGATTGAAGTGTTATCAGAAGTCTAGGAAATAAATAATATAAAATGGATACTAATTATTACAAACACTGTATAGTACCGCATTGTACCAGTACAACAATAAAAACACCAAAGAAACTCTTTTTTTACGTGCCTAGGGATAAACAAAAAAGGAGACACTGGCTACAGCTTGCAAGACGTGATACAAATGTTTCTTCAATCTCCCGAATGTATTTTTGTGAAGATCATTTTGATGTAAGTGTTTGTAATTTATAATATACTAGCTGACTCGGCGAACTTCGTACCGCCTTATTCAAATAAATTAATAAACAAACAAATCGAGAAAACATGGCAAAGGGCTCATAGAATTTGAAAAATATATATATAGCCTATAACCATCTACGATTAATTCCACGTCGAATGGTTGTGGTTTCATGCTGATCGGTCCAGTAGTTTTCGAGTTTACCTCGGACAATATATATATATATATAGATATATATAGATAAATAGCCATAAACCATCTAGGAAAAATTTCGCATCGAATGGTGGTAGTTTCATGTCGATACGATCAGTGGTTTAAGCGTGATTGAGCCTCAAACGAACACCATTTTATATATATATAATAAAAAGATATTGTTTGCGTTCGTAATAATAACAATGTATTTGCTTTCTGTTCCAGTTACCAAATGATATGGAGAATTACGTACAATATAAAATAATGGGAGCTGTATCAAAGTTACGTTTGAAACCAGGCTGTTTGCCTAGTCAATTTGATTGTCAGCTAGATAGAAAAAAAAGAACTTGCAACAGTTTAGATCAACTGAATATCCTTAAAAAACTGAAGACGATGCTATTTGAAGAGTATGCAATAGAATCAGTTGAAAATAGTACTGTAGTAGCCAGTACCAGTGATGCTAGTTTAATTCCTGAAGATATTACTAACTCAACCCCAGGTGCTTAGATTCATAATAGTATATTTTTTTTATTGCAGGAGTTCAGCGAACAGGCTGAAGACCCACTTGTTGGAAAGCGGTTACTATTGCCTATGGATATTTGCAACACCAAAGTTGCTACAAATGCACTGCTGCTCTATTAAGGAAGGCTGGAACCTGGTCACTAATGCCAGAACACAACAGAACATTGTTATTGCAGCATACTCTAGACCAGGGGTGGTCGCCATCCAGTCGGACAAATGCCCTACCACTTGGTTGTGGGTTGTTTTGTCGCCTCCTACGACAGGCCGCCCCGCCCGCAGGAAATTATATTCTTTCACCGTTCTGCATGGATATAATTAGTTAGTAGTTCTGTTATTAATTTTCTTGGACAGGCGGCCCCGGCCGCAGGAAATAATAATTATTCTTTCACTGTTCCGCATGGATATAATTAGTTAGTAGTTCCATTATTAATTTTCTTAAAACAATCTAATAATAATGTTGTTTATTTATTTTCAGTTTTACCCCAGGAAGAAGAAAGTCTTAGAATAGCAGATAAATCTGTTAAAGTACTTATACCTCGTAAATATAAGAGTAAAGCTATTCAATCTAGAATTAAGCGAATGGACCCAGCAGCATCATCATTAAAATATTCACGAAAACCGGTTACTCTATCTCCATTTCATGAGAAACCATCAAAGCCATCTAAATCTAGCATACACAAACTTTTGAAGAAATCAATAATGGAAGAACACTCTGACAGTGACGAGTCTTTATATACTCCATCTGTTACTCACGCAGAGTCCTCACCATCAACAAATTCTCTCGAAATCAATTCTTCAGAGTCCAGTGAGTTAGTTGATGTGAAACAGAAACAAGAAACATCTGATTCCATAGAAAATACTATAAATAAAATTATGAATAAACCAAAGTTCTACATCGGAGTACCCAAGAACTGTTACTTTTTAATCGATATAATAATTCAGGAAACTAATATTCCATTACATCATTTACTATTATGTTTAAAAAAAATTCGCTTGGATAATCAGTTTCAAGAATTAGCTGATGATTTTGCCATGACTCCTTCATATCCTAGAAAAATATTTTTAAGAAATATACCTAAGATAGCCAGCGTTATGCGTCCGTTTATTGTAAAATTAGATTCGGAATTGAATAAAAAAACCCTACCTATGGCTTTCAAACGTAAATACTGCAATGTCAGTTGCATTATTGACTGTTTAGAAATTGAGATACAAAAGCCATCTCGGGCTGTCAACCAAGCTTTAACTTGGTCAGAGTACAAAAAAGCTCATACCATAAAGTATTTGATATCTTGTACTCCAAGTGGATTGGTTAATTATATTTCACCTGGGTTTGGAGGAAATATAACAGACACTTGCTTAGTTGAAACATGTGATTTTGTACAGTGTTTAGGTAAAGATATGCAAGTAATGGCTGATAGACGGTTTAAGCAAATTGAGCAGTATTTGCAAAAATCAGGTGTTCAATTAGTTCATCCCCCAAGTGTTAAAGAAGTCAAATTAAAAAAATGTGAAGCAAAGCAGACTAAAAAAACAGCTAGGCTAAGAATTCATGTGGAGAGTGTAATACGACGCTTGCTTGAATTTAATATGTTAAAACCACATGCTTGTGTTAATATGAATTATGTTAAAATTTTAGATGATATCGTAACTATAGCATGTAGTTTAGTTAATTTACAAGATTCGCCCATTAAATGAAAATGTAAAATCATTTCAATTTGCTTAGGAGGTTCTCCAGTTACTCACTTCCATGGGATTTACCACTTCCTATGGCCGCTCTGAGTGGTGGTAAAAGAGCAACAGGAACAAGGAAACAAGAATTGAAAAATCTGTTATTCTGTTTTAATTAAATTTTATTCTTGTAAATCCACAGAAATTTGTTTTGCTTCCGCTGTTTTCTTAAGTGTATGTACAACTACTTGTATATTCAAGAATATATATACAGAACAATGTGAGAACTAGAATTTCCAGAGATTTTATATTCACAGACTTGAATAAGTCACAAATATGTAAATAAATGTCCTTTCCGTGAACAATCTTACTTTATAGATAATAAGTCCACTAATGGCCGCTTCCTATTTCCTAGTAACCGTTCATTTACTTTACCATAGTCTTACGACCTAAACGCCGCCAAAAACAAATTCACACCTGCATACCTGTAAAAACGCATTTTCTTACCTTTCAGCATTTGCACTTCATTTGTTTACTTCGTGTTAAGAAAACAGCCCATTGTGTATTGTAATCTTTTATGGCAGTCATTGGCCAGGTGTGTCGGATTTAAAGTACAAACCTGATTCTAGGAAATTCGGTCCAGGCGGCCAGGCAGACATATTGCATCTGTGCAGTATAAAGTAATGCCCCGATTGAATGACGCGGCAATCTAGCAATAACCACGAGCGAAGCAAGACTTGTGTACATTCGGTAATCTATTTAGTTACAGACTTTGCGCGTGTTATTGAATTACGACATATTAAATTTGTACCTGTGTTATACGTGATTGTATAGTTGCAATAAACTCTATAGTAATTCTAATTCATTTTAATTCTAGTCTCGCGACTCGTAACAATAGGTTAAAATTTGACATAAGCTCCATACAAGTAACGTCAAAATGCATATGATGGTAGAACAAGTGAATAAATAGTAAGTGGTCGTGAACTACCCTACTTACCCTATAGCTGTGGTTTAGTTAATTACAAATTTCTCCCTCATTAAATGAAACTGCAAAATCATTGTTTTGTTTTATTATAAAATAAAGTCGGAACCTGCCTATAGTAGAATTATTTTGTCTGTGCAGTTTGGGCCATAAATCATAGCTCGGCCTCAGCGCGGCTAAGGCGGTGAGCATCTTGCGCGGGCGCAACGCTATTATCGATAAAAACTCATTCTAATCAAAGAAAGATTATCATTCTTATAAAAATCATTATTATCTTTTTGCTGATAATTTTAAACTTGAGATATAAGTATTTATATATATTTTTAATATAACTTGTTACATTCTAAATTTATGTACTTATGGTTTTTTAATGCAAAAATACCTAATTAATAATTTATTTTAAATAATTATTAATCTTATTTTAATAAATACGTTGTTTTATCTATTTTTTTCTTTCATTTTTATCACTAACCCACAAAATGACAAAACTAAATACATTATCTATAACGCTTATTGACAACAATAATGCGCATCACTATGCCCGCCCATAAGGCCCGTGAATGGAAGAGAGAGCACAATACTCACTTCACCGCTCCGATTATTTATGACCCAAACTGCACGGAGAAAATAATTCTACTATAGTGATACTACTACGTACTTTCTATGCTTTGATAAAGTAAAGGATACATAGCATTTCCAAAATGGCAACAAACTGTCATTAATAAGATTATAAATATATTCATAACTGATTGCTACACAAAATATACATGTTTCCATATCAGTCAAATACATTTGCATTTGAGCATAATACTTGTTTGTAGGCTTTCCATCTTTAATATAATTTGAATATGTTTTTGTACTGGATGAACACTTATTTTCTACTATACAATCTACCATCTGGTGAACGAGCAATCATTGGATATTGTTGGCTTAATATGAGACCACATTTTTTTTATGAAGTTTCAGCTCTAAATTTTATCTGGGCGAGACCTCTAAAATCCTGCCTTCATAGCTGGGGTATCTGGAATTTGCCCACTCATGATAACATACCAATACCATAATTGGTCTTGCATATACTTACTTCAAAAGCCTGTGATGCTGTTATCCGTCTATATTTAAATTATACCAAAGACTACTTTTATACTGCTCCCTTGTTTCCTCTTAATTTTTTAATGCAGCATCTGATATTTCTTAAACATGACCCACATTTTTCTTTATGTTAATATGGATATTGACCATAAAGTTAAGGCCTTATCACAGCAGCTTGGGCCAAGTGGCATGTGAGGACAGGTTTCATTTGTGACCCTAAAATGCTGGTCAAATTAAAAGGACATGTCTATAAATGAATCAATCACAAGTAAGAATTGCGTGTCATGGAGATGGATGTGTGGAGCGACGCAGAAAAAGTGTGTTAGGAACTTCCATATCTGCAGCAGTCTTCATATCCGTGACATAGCAGACAAACTGTAAGAGTGTCACACTGGTATGGCCACATTTTACAGATACCAACTAGTTATGTGGGGAACAAATAACTAGTCATGCCGCCTCTGCAAGGTCCCGGTCGAAGGGGAAGGCCCATAAAATGTTGGCTTGACATTGTGAAGGATGACCGGTGTACCAATGGTCTCAAAATGGGGGATGTTGAAGACTGCATGAAGTGGAGTAGGAAAGTGGACCCTGGGCATCGGAGTGACGGCTCCAAATGCAACCAGGATTTAACGCTCGGATGATGATGACATTGAAGCGGTGTCTGTATCACTATCAGAATAATGTTGATATTTAAATATTTCAAAACCCTGAAGTTTCTTTTTATGGCCTTCTTCTAAAAACTTCATGAGGACATTTGAATTTGATGGTAAACTGGGGTGGCTACTCTTGAACATAGTTTTGGCTGTTACATATTTTAAGCTGGTTCCCACTTGTGATAGCTTCGGTTTTTTCCAATAAGATTCTGTAGAAGTGGATGCTGGCTCTTCACTCCTGCGATGAACCCACATGAGGAATGATATTGCGTGCTTGCATAGACCTTGCGAAGCAACACATTCACTACATTTTATAGACTGAATGATATCGTCTTCTTCGTCAACAATCAATGTTACTTGGTATAATTTCGATCGCACTTTATGCTCTGGGCATAATTTACACTTTATAATACAGAGTTTGCCATCACGTTTTAATTGCACATAACTTACGGCGTCATCTCCATAAGATGCTCGCGATGATCTAAAAAAAAATCACCATTATTGAATTAACATAACCTAAAAAATTATTATGAATTTAAAAAATACTATTACATATCTTAATCACAATTTTAACACTAGTTCTTATTGTTTAATGTTATATACTTACACAGAAGTTTTAATATCACGAAATTCTGCAGAGCAGAAATTGGTGTTAGTTGCGAAAAAGGCACCCAACATAACCACATCGACTTTTGGCAAATTATCGCTAGTCGCTTTTAAAAAACCTGCGTCCATTATAGCTAGTTTTTCTAGTCGTATAAACACAGTGGATATCAATGGGAATACTATTATTTTGCAGAAAAATAACTGGAGAAGAATGAATTTTCACTGAGAAGTCAAAATCGCTGTTTCCCACACTGTGGCGTCACGCGCTCTGATTGGCGTTCCTTGTCACGTGACTAATGACTGCAGTAGGTATCACAATTTTATTTGTCAAAAATATAAACGAAAACGAAGTTATTAATTTAATTAAAACAATTTATTTTAACATGTTTAGATCGTAATCGACGATATAAATTAAAATCTGCCTATATTTTTCATAATGTCAACTAGAACTTTAAGAACGAGCCGAAGCCGAACACAGGTCGACTAAACTATATCAGGGAATAAAAGAGAGTAATCATTTATAATCCGTATTTATTCTGAGCATACTTCTTCTACTAGAATGGCGATCTAAGAATTAAGTCCATTTATTTATGATTCTTTTGTAATAATAATTAGTCACTGTTAAGTGTTACTATGACACGTGCATCGGACCAAAGCCGTAACGAGAATCTGCACTCGTCTAAAGTCAGAGTGAGAATTTGTATCCGGTCGGGATAAAGTCGGGAGTCAGACTGTCTTGTCATTTTTGTACGGACTTGGACAGGCTTGTGTAATTTTGGTAATTTATGATCGATAAACAACGATGAATACTAGATTATGACCCGTGATTTGATAGTATATTAATAATAAAACTACGTTTTTGCCCATGCAGGGAGTGGAGAGTCACCGTCTGCCCATTCTTTCCTGTTCCCCGAACATTGCGACGGCCAGACGCCATAGTCCCCATATTCCCAGACGCCTAGTGTGCGTATAATAAATATTGTCTGCACGCTGATGTGGTGGGCCTAGGATACCCAGGTCGATGTAGTGGTGGAAGTTAATACACTGTTATAGGGTGAAAACTTGTAATATAATCACATATATACGAAGGCGTCTGCCTTCGGCTACAATCCGAACGGAAGAGAAAAAACAAATGCAATCACAATGTTGCAAGTAATAAAATTTTATGTTGGTGTTGCCAACACCTAGTACCACTAGTAGTTCATCCCATAGCCCGGTACTATCTCTTCTCATTTCCCACTATAGTCCTACATTGGCCGGGGCTTGTCCTTGGGTGCATTATTATATTTTATGGTGTAGACAGGGACAATCACCTTTAGATTAAATTTGTCAAGGGGCCTCTACGTGTTGGTCTCCCCATGGCCCCACGCAAGCCCTTCAAAAGTGCGGGCCATTTTTATGGCCCGTGATCTTGAAACGTTTACGTTTTTAAGCGCAGTATTAAATTTTTTTTGTAATCCTACGTTTCGGCCACATTTTAGTAGCCGTGATCACAGAAGACAAAGATGACAAGTGTCAATGAATATTGTTATTAAAGTTTTATTTACCTACCGCCAACTTGTTCATTTTAATGAATTAGTTTTAATTTTTGTGTATGATTATTATTTATTCTAAAAAAGGAAATAAAATACAGCCCTTAAAACTTAGTTTTATTAGGTATGTGTACTAGTCCCGAAATCTTAAGAAAATACTAATGCTAATAAGGTTAACTCTTAGATCATGTACATGTTGTCTCAATAAAAAAACCGTTTTTCCATAGAACATAATTTATTAAAATCATTGCAACGTATATTCCAAATGATGAGTTTTCAAATGCCCTTTCAGACTGCACTTTTGCACAAATGCTTGTCCGCAAACTGCACAAGCAAACCTCCTATCATTATTATGTATCCGCATATGCTCTTTTAGCGTTTTCTTCCTCGCATACGATTTCTTACACACAGAACATTCAAATATCCTCTCACCATTATGCTTCACCATGTGAACTCGCAACTCGTTATTCGTAAAACACTTATAAGAGCACAATTCACACTGAAAATCACGTTCTTCCAGATGATCTCGCTTCATATGCCTTGAAAGAGTATAACGTCTATCGAAACTTTTATCACACACATTACACTTGTACTGCAACGGAGCCACACCATGCACTTCCACCATATGCTTCTGTCTTCTGAAATACTCTGAAAACCGTTCCGGACATTTCGTACATTTGAAACGTTTCACCAGTTTATGTACAGTATCGACGTGATTCTTATGTTTTTGCGGTGTTGTGAATACTTTCCCGCACTCCTCACACGGATAACAGCCTTCTGCGTGCATACTTTTGATATGAACTTTGAGTCTGTATTTCGTAACGAAACCTGTGCCGCAGTCCTTACAGACATAGTTCCTAAAATGCACATTCATATGTCGTTCTATCGCTCCGAAGGTCTCAAACTTGAAACCACATATCTGACAGTCATATATACTCTCCTCGGTCAATTTGAACGGTATGATTCTATCCGTAAACTCTGTATAGAACTTTTTCTTATGCACATCTATCAAATGCGATTTCAATTCACTGAGATTCTGAACGTTCCTGGAACACAGCGTACATTTCAAGTCTGATACGTCTGCATATACAACCAAGCACTCCGCTCCGTATGTCTTCAAAATTTTGGTTACTTCTGTTTTCTTATGTTCTTGAGTATGTTCCTTTAATGTGTCCAAATTTTCGAAAATAACCCTACAATAGAAGCAAGGGAATCCACTCCTGCTTTTACTCCTAAATGGTATAATATTAGAATTTTCTAAAATGTTGGCAACATTAATAACTTGGCCCAGTTTCTCAGTGACGAAAACCTTCCGGGATTTGATGGATGATTTTTTACTCGAAGTTTCGTCTAGAAACCTCTTTATCATGCGTGGAAAAATCATAATACCTGTAAATAAAAGAAATATTATTTTTATACAATTATAAAATCGATTGCCATTTTTTAGTCCGGTTAAAACTCAAAAACTGTTGGACCGATTTTGATGAAATTTTGTGTGTGTTGGATCTTGGAATAGGTTTAGATTCACTAAATTTACGTGCTAATATTTTTACATAATATCATCTGTTGGCGCGGAAGCGGGAGCGGGAATAAAAGGAAAGGACTTACAGGATAAGGTACGCCGCACCAGGCACGCTACGAACGATGCGTCTTCGCAGCGGCAGGCACTTCTTCCTCGTGATCCTTTCTTCTTGTCTTGCGGTTCCTTCGACTTAGTGGACCAGCTAGAACGGTACAGCGTGCACCTTCCAACATGCGGGTTGATGATAGCGGGTATAAAAGCGGTACAACACACAAGACGCGGCGAGGTTTGTGCGTGAGCAGCGATGCGTTCAGCGGTCGAACGTAGACTATGTCACATTGCATAGTGACAGATGCGGCGGAAGAAAAAGAAACAAAAGAGGCGGCGACCAAATAGGTCGGCGTTAACATCATCTACATTTTAAAATATCATGATGTGAAGTGCTTAAAAAAAAATTTTATCGCATGAGATCAGCAGACAGGCAGACGGCCTACCTGATGGAAAGCGGTAACCATTACGTATGGAAGTTTATAACATTAAATTTATATACTCATTTTATATAACCTTTCTTACCTTTCAAAGAGTTAAGATGTTTAACGTACAACGGGCAGTAACTCTTAAGGGTTCTCCTATTGGGCAGCGGACGGACTGATTTCCACCTGGCCAACAGTGCTTGTTCACCTTCCACCAGTTCACATTCAGACTCATGTTTGTCATCAAAATCTGAAACATTACACAGATATATGAAAATATTCTTAACTATGAAACTAGTAATTTAAGTAATTAAAACGCTCCTATTTCAAAAGAGATTGAACTGACTTTATCCTGTAGGAACGGAGAAAGACTACAATTTCCTGCAGCAGAACGGCCTATCGTAAGAGGCAACAAAACACCCCACAGCCAGGTGGTAGGGTATTTGCCCATGATGGCTACCACCCTTTCTCTAGAGTATATCGCCATAACAATCTTGAGTTGCGTTCCGGCATTGGTGATCACATTCCAGTCTCCCTTAAGAGAGCAGCAACGCCTTTATAGCACCTTTGGTGTTGCGAATGTTCATAGGCAATGGTACCCGCTTTCCATCAAGTGGGCCGTCTGCCTGTCTGCAGAAATCCTGCAATAAAAAAAACTCATATAAGAACTTAAAGAGTTGCTAAGGTGTCCTTTTTAAATGGTACACATATTGTTGTGTCAATGAGTTGTGCAGCTAATGGGTTGTTATAGTGCTCAAGCTTCTGTCTATAGGCCGCAAGTGACCTTTCTATTTGCTCCTTCACCATAGACATTTCAAGGTAATGGAGTACTTCTGTGTTATGTACCATCTAATTAACATCTTGTGAACTAGTTAAGGTATTGATTTGTAGAGGTCAGCACGGGCGGCAAAATTTGTATAGCCCACAGGCGTCATAATTTGCATAGCCCACGGGCGACAAAATTTGTATAGCCTACAAGCGGCAAAATTTGTATAGCCTACAGGCGGCGAAATTTGTATAGCCTACAGGTGGCAAAATTTGTATAGCCCACAGGCGCCATAATTTGCATAGCCTACAGGTGGCAAAATTTATATAGCCTACAAGCGGCAAAATTTGTATAGCCTACAGGTGGCAAAATTTGTATAGCCTACAAGCGGCAAATTTTGTATAGCCCACAGGTGGCAAACTTCTAAATTCACCCCTGTTATAACACAAACCTCGAACACCAGCTCCAAAATCAAATTCATCATCATCATGCTTGTTTAGGGCATCCATTGGCTCGTCCTTCACACTCATAACATCCTCCGTCTTAATACCCAGATCTAGGTCTAAGTCATTCTCCAACAGATTTTCCTCTCCTGGCACTGCAAATTATGAATAAGATTATTAAATGTTTAACAGAGTTTCTCGAATAGAAATAAAGATATCATTTATTCAAAGCAAATTCCCTAACTGTGTAAGCTATGGGTGTGTACAATCCGCAAAAGACACGGTGAAACAGTTGTATGACTAAAATGGCGTGGTAAGAACTTCCGTTAACAATCCAAGCACAAGCATACAAGTCAAACATAAATTTTAACAGACAGGGTTTTATGGTTTCCAGTTTTGAGTTTTACATGAAGGCAATAAAATCGAATCCATAGTAAACAAGGCACGAGCAGAATACAAAAGAAAAAGGGTTTGTCAGTCGGCAACGTGCTATTGCAACTAAACACTTGTTTCCTTTAATGTAAACATTTCAAAAACATCCTGATTGTTGTATATGAAATTTGAGAGTGTGTGTGTGGATGTAGAAACTTTATGAGCCGTTCAAAGCAAAATGTCAGAGAACAAGAAGAAGAGATCAAGGAGGAATTTGGTTGACTGTATGAGGCGCAGGGTAACTGAACTCCGGTCCGGGACGTACACCTCATCCTCAACAAACATAGACACACTAACCGTTAACAAATACGTAATCCTTGCCATCACCAATAACAGCACCCAATAGCTTCTGCTCTGTGCTAACCACCATTGTCCTGAAGGTGTTTGCGTCTCGGAGCTGCTCTACACATCTGACGCAGATCAATGTGGTCAGATCTGCATTCGTTGAAAGCTGAAAATGTATATTTAAAAATTAATAGCATCTATGTTTCTGCATGAATACTTAGACAGATCAGATAAGCTAAGTATATCCTATAATTTAGGTTTCATAGTTAATGAAGTTATTTTTTAACACTATAAAGCCTATCTAAGTCTTAGAGATTATTGGATGTACAGGTGCACCATAACAGATTTGAACTAGTATTCCTAATCATCAAGCAATTACCTTCTTTTAACAGATTACTACCTCAAGCTATAGTGTTATTGTTTATTTTTGTATGTATATAATATAATATGTGTACTTGTGTATGTATATAATTATTATCTTATATATTACTATTTATTTATTAACAAACTAAACTATTGTATGAGTGCTGGTTTTGCAACTACCGACTTTTCTTGTCCTTCCTTTACTACATACAAAGGTCGACTGGAAGAAATCGACATGGGCGATAAGACCGCTGATTGTATTTGTATGTAAATGTTCTTGATTTTATGTAGCATTTTTGTACAATAAAGTATATTCTATTCTATTGAGTTTGGGGGCGCGATTACATTATCCACTAAGGTACCAACGCCTAAATGTCTACCAGAATGAGTTATATGTGTTTTTGAGTGAAAAAATATATATTAATTCATGTATTTATAAATCTGTTCTTACCATTGACTTGTCAATGGTTCTTACAGATACATGGCACTAGTTAAGATAATATATATATAGGTCTATACCTATACATAAGGCACACACTGCACATGCACTCTCTCACAACACCAGCATGTAACAGATACACTCTACATTAGTACTACAAGTTTAGTATTAAAATTAGAAAAAAAATTAGGTATATAAGTTATTCTTAAGGTACACAACACAACAAAAAAAACGACAAAATTAATGTCACACACAATAACAAAAATAAACAATAAGCGGGTATGAACTCAAAAAACTAAAGTAATTAAGTTGTAAAAAAGGTACGGAACTAGAGTCTAGAATTGTTAATAAAAAAAAAACTGTTCTTACAGCTTTTCCGGCACATGGATTAGGAATACAATAAGGCTAGACTTCCGATTTTACAAATTCATAATATTATTACACAAAACAACTTACGAAGATATTAAAACACTCCATGATCATGTCGAAGTAAACTTCCTTAACTCCGCCAATGAAATACTCCTTCATTATATCCTGGTGGTATCCATTTATTAGACAGCATCTACATTTACCGTAGCTAGTGTTCTGCGACTCCATTGTTGAGAAATATATTTAAAATACCATTAAAAAGTGTTCAAAACAAGTCATTCAATATTTAGCTGCTGGGAGTTGGGACCAGTGTGACCAGATATTATTTGACGAATCTACTGCTTGTGGAGGTTAAAAACTACTGAATTCTACCAAAAGAGAACAAGAAAATACTAAAAATCTACTATATACATAAGTTTTTAAATGTATCCTCTCAGTCAGGTTGCCTGGAAGCTTAGACCATTAAACCAATGGACAAGCCTCGTATGAGCATACCCCTCCGCCAAGGTACAAGATTATAAAATCTAACGCGTTTATAAAAACTAGTTCAATAATCGATTTCTAACAGTCTTAGTATCGTTATGGCTGTGTGAGGAGCTCCTCAAAAATGCCAACCTGTGCTGTTAACGTGTGCGATAAAAAGTCAAATACCTCAAATCTAGAAAAAGATGGTGTAACATTTCATATGTAAGTATTTTCTTGTCTAATAATTGCTTATTTTTAATAAAATAACTTATAGTTGTTTATTAAACTTGATGTTTAAAACATCGATTCTATAATCGAATTAATGAAACATCTCGCATCAACTTCCGACGAATCTCTGTTTTACTTTGAACTGTTATTGCGAAGAAATTGAGTCTATATTTGTATAACAATGCCCATATTGAAAGCTAGCGCACTTCACACACACACTCACGAGACTAATGCGAAATTCTTCAAGAAATTATAGTCCTTATTGCGTTGGAGACTAATTTGAAATTTGAATATCGGAGTTTGTTTTTTTGGCTACACGAGTCTGCCTATAGTGACGATAATATGTACATATAACTCGTGTCGATATCGATAAAACTACCTTTGATACTGTTAGTCGAAAATATGTTATACTAATAACGACCCACTTTTAGGGTTCTATTGTAAAATAAGGAACCCTTATGATTTCGTCGTGTCCGTCTATTTTCCGAGATTAGGTCTACACTGCTGAAATTTGGTACATTTAACTGTAACCTATACTAGGAAAAATATTCAAATGTGAGAGTTTTTTTAAGTATTGCTCCCACAACATGAAAAGTTACGATGGTAAAAAGTACTGCTTTTACCCCATCGAATTTAGATTATTCATATATTTGTATATATTTATATAAACTTTACTTTTAAACTACAATGTCATAAACAAGGCGTACTCAGGTGATGAGCTTCTGTCATGAGTTGATATATTTGTCATTGTTCATAAAAACAATAATATTTTACACTTACAATATAATATTACTACAAATGATTATATATATTATACACCGATCTTTGAGAGTCTACCTGTTTCTGGATCAGCGCTTCTATATAACCTACTTTGTGAACATAGGGTTAACGGTATTGCAGCGAAGGGTTCTTACTACTAGATGATATAATTTTTTATTTATTTATTGATATTATGTTTTATTCATTTAATAAATTTTATTAATATTCACTATATCAATTCTTTTATTTCATATCAATGCTTCGGCTTGAGTATGTTTCACATTCCTAGACATCACAGCTTCCAGCCATGGTTACCCGGGAAAAGGGTTCTCGCCCGCCGTTATGCCGTCGAGATGGGGGCGCGGCGTGTTCCGCGCGCGCTCACTTCTCCCGCGAGGCGCGTTACAAACCGCCCCACGCTCGGATTAATAATTTTTTAAACCTTACTAATTGATACGTTCATAAACATCGATATATCGTTCATAAACATCGATATTTTTAACATGGATGTTTCACTTTTGAAAACATAGATATCCTAACATCGATGTTATTGCATTCCTAGATATGCCAAAAAAGTACTAGAATAACTGAAAAGCGTGAATTCTACTAAAATCTACCAAATAATTTTTACATACTAAATTCTGTTGCCAGTACCTCAAAATCTACCAAAAAAGTAGAAATCTACTAAATCTGGTCACGCTGGTTGGGACTATAGATCAGTGTTGCCACCTAACTATAAAAAATCACTAGACATTGGTTTTGTTATGGCACTGCTCCATTTTTTTTTTTTATTAATTCGCATTCTCCATCATGAGGCAAGAAGGGAGGCTCTTTCTTTTTCTTATAACTATAACACGGGGAATGGGGTTCTTTATTGTTATATTATACTGTCTTATTCTATTTAAGTTTTTGTATTTTTATTCGTGTCTATATATTTATACGCTTTAAATTACAGACTAGGGGTTGGCTACATTTATACTTAACACTGCTCCATTTGGAATAATGTACTAACTATGGCCAAATTCTTTTTTATGGTGTTAATGATTAGTGTATAGTATATGCACTACATTAGAGTATATACGTTAGTATAACAACGTTTTTATAAGTTTCTTGAAGTGAAATTTCTATATAGACGGGGTATTAGGATTTTTTCTGTCATGTAAAAGCGTTTTGGCCGCGTGGAGAGGCGGCATAAGTTTAGAGTAGAGAGTCGATTTAGTTTTAGAGTTGACTATGGATGTTTTTTTGGTTCCGGATCGAATTCAGTTATTTTTTGTTTGATAAAATAAAATATGTTTAAACAAATAATGAATTCATTAAAATGTACCTAACCTAACTATATCATAATTTGTATGGGAAGAAGTTTTACGAGCAGGTTTTCAAATTGGACTAGTACATTAACAATGTGCCCGTAAAATTTAATCATGAAATTGAAGATTATGTTGAGGGTATTTAAATACTTCACTTGAGGGATCTTTCTTATTTTTAGTTATTGTCTTCACAGGTGTTCTGTTCTGGACTCTGTATGCACAATAGATGACGATCTTTCAGCAACTCAATTTTAAAGTAAATTAAACGATTTTATAGTTTCCGGCAGGAATCTTGAGCAGGCGTAGGCATAGTAGGGATCGCTTAACGCATTCATCGCAGTCAATGTAATGAAATTTGTCGACAATATTGTATTCCCACTTTTTATTCGAAAGGGACAATATCTCATACTTCGAAAAAATATAGTAGGAAAAAGTGACGGCACAAGAATCCTGCCGGGGACTATAACGGCATCGGTGACATCGTTTAATCTAAATAAGTGATATTCTATGTATTTTGATGGTCACATAATCTGCTCCTGTACCTGAAATTAACTATTACAAGTTGACAGAAATAATGCTATCTAATGGTTACTTGATTTCAGTCTTTGCATCCAAAGTTAGTCACACATTGCTCGTATGTTTCCAAAAAATTCTATCTTTAATCACAAGAACAATAAATCTAGTGATAAAATTACTACGGTTGCAACACTGGTATAGGTGAATTACCTTTTGACATTGATAGTTTATCTTTTTTTAGTATTACTTCATACGGTTTATCTATTTATCCAATATAAAAAAATTTATAATGCAAATATTTTCACAGCTTAGATAAGCACATTGAGGTATAACATGTCTAGAGAGAGCATTGCGAACAAACAACATCGCCAAAAACGGCATCAAAAACGCGAAGCGTTGCTATTTCACTCTAGAAAAATTATCAATGTATGCGTGATTTCGGGTTATCAGCTATAAAAAATTACCCCATTTTTTATATTTTATAATTAAATATTGTTACGTGCGAGCGGGGTTACGCACTTATGGATTGGAAGAAAACACCAGTTTTTAATTTAAAAGCTTTTATTGACTTACACAGCCGCACGTAGTACCTCTCTGTAGGGTTTCCCCTATACGCACGACCAACGATGCACAGTCACGACGATAAGTTGTCACACCCTCAATACCGTCGCCGATATTGCGCGGACCACCTCCAATATTATCGCGGGTAGCTCGCTTCTGGTTCCTCCTTCGAACTACGTTAAACACCTCCTTCGCGTATCTGTCCACCAAACTTGTCACTAAATTCACCACTTAATCCGTCCCTGTACTCTATTAACCTTCTCTGATAACCCTTTAGTATCGCACTTGTCGTTTCACCGTCTTGAACTGAACTCAACTTTAAAACTGCAACTTTCAACCCTAAACTGCCCGGTACGCGCGCCTTACGCTGTTTATATACCCGGAAGAATTTTCTAGAACCCATCTATTTGTCTCTGTCTTTTCTTTCCCGAACCTTCTGTTCGGGAACTTTCGTTTATACATCTATCCCTTTCTAACATCTATCTATCTCTTTCTCTCTTTTGTCGTCTATCTCTTTCTAACATCTATCTATCTCTTTCTTTCGTTTATCGTCTATCTTTTTCTAACATCTATCCGTCCTTGTCTTTTCCTTCCAGAAATGTCTAGTATTTTCTAAAAGTTCTAAAACTGATTTACGCTGCTGGGCAGTTCCACCCTCGGTCGCCACAATATTTTTATGTAAGTGAAAAGTTTAAATGATCGTAATGATTTAATCCCTTTTTGTGTTATAAGTTAATATTACTCAGAGGTTTCAGTTTTTCTTCTATAATTAAAGAATAAAAATCTATAAAAATAGCAACTAAGTTGTGTCTTGGACCGAATCATAAAAAATACATGCACAAATGAATTCATAACACATTTTAGTATATATAGTAATTTTAATTCGCAATTAAATGTCTGTACAGATATTAGTACATCTTTATAAGTCTGTTAATTACCAATACTAATTTAACGATTCTAAAAAAAAATTCCATAATGGCAAATTATTTTTGTGTTACACAATATGTTCACGATGGTTATTAGACGACTAGTTATGGCCCAAAGATTATTTTACCCTAAAAATCAATGAAATAATTTCTAATAGTGGACTTGGGATGATTTGATGGGTTCATACTGGGTGTGTTATATGTAATGTAAATTTATATCAGTAGTAGGAACTAAGGGGTAAGTACACGGAATAGTTTAATGCAGCGACTTAAGAGCAACTAAACCACTTGAAAAGGGCTATTATTAAAATAAAAATATTCATATCCAAAAGTTTTTATTCAAACTTTACGATTTGATTATTTCATAAACTAAAATTTGTTTTCTAACATATCAATATATTAAATTATTATTGATTAGGAATTAATGGAGATGCAGGTAACAGAATATAGACAAAATTAATTTCTTAAATAAGACAATCTACTAAAAAAATGTCAATACACCACATCTCCATAAATTAATTACATGTTTTTAGGTAACATAAAATAAAGCTATACAAAAAATAAGTTTCGAAATCCTTCCCTCTCTCTCTACTTCTCCTCTTTAGCGATAACTAAAATTGCATTAGAAGAAACTAAACAGTAAAAGTTAATTAAAGTAAACTTTAAGAGCACCAAAAATTTACTCTTTGTTAATTTGTTGTAAATTATCTATCCAGCAAAAACAAGCACTATTGCAACAATATATAATTGGTCGCGGAAGGCCACGACACACCTTCCATGATCAAATTGATCGTGTATTAGCAGAAGGTGATGTCAGGATCCTTAAGAACAGACGAGCGTGCATGACAAGAGCTATGAATGTAAAAGAAGCAAGTGAGGTGTGTATGAATAAGACTGTATGGCGCTCTGTTGTTCGTGCCTACCCCGCAAGGGACCTGGCGTGAAGTTATGTATGTATGTATAATTGGTTATTTAAAATTTGCTTGCATGATACTTAAAATATCCCTTATTTTCTGTTTTAAAAAGTATATTATGTTTATTTCCATTACCGCAAGTATATACATATGACAGTATTAAAATAAGTTTGTATTGTCGAGATTCATGGTAAATTAGTTCATTTCCCAAACGAATAAATAGAAAATATTGTTATATATTCTAAAATAATATATATATTCCTCAAAATAATTGGAAAACACAAAGGACCTTTTGTTTGGATTCAAGTGGTGGACATCTTGCGATTTCTTTTATCCAACGAATTGCTACAATTGGATTCGTAGAAAATTTAAAACGTAATATAAACTGGTTTAAGAAATCCGGACGGACCCACAAACATTACATGTCTGTTTTGTATAGATTTTTCAAATTATTTGTATTTTACAAAAAAAAATTGTAACAAATCCCCAAATTTTGGAAAATAAGTTCCACTTCTCGCCTGTCAACATTAGTCAATTCGATAACCTTGGAAATATCGAAATTAAATTTCATGTTTTTACTAAGAAATCATGAAAAAGGTGGTAAGTTTTTCTTTGAAATAACATCATATCCTTTCCTCTTTTAAAATAGTTTCGACACATTTTAATAGCGCTGGACGGTATAAAGATTTTTTTCGTGAGAGCTCCAGCCAGTAAAGTAGTCAAAATGACACCACAGAATACATGTACTCTAACGAGAATGACACTAACAGGAGTAACAGGCGTGACGTGACCGGCGTGAGGAGCGTGTGCACCAAATTTGGTGCACGGTTTTTGTGCAATTGATGCGTGATCTAGACGTTTATATGATCTAAGGATAAGCAACAGCTCGTCATAAAAATTTTCATACATGTTGTCAGAGGTATAGGTAAAAGGACGTAGGGTACCTACAATCCGGAGTACTGATAGTGCTCCGGTAGCATTTAATGGCGCCAGCGTTGCCATTTACTTACTAACAAATACATCGACATATCAACGAGAATGACAATATCACTTTAATGTGTTGCTCTCCTAGATGGCGTTACGGGTATTTAATATTTATCATACACACTTCATTCTTAACTTGAGCGAAACTGCAGAAACAAATTGGTCAATATTATAATAAATATCTAATGTTCAGGAACCAGCTGACAATAGCAATTAAAACGAATAATTTACAAATAGTTTAGTATAGAAAAGGATTAAGAGGTTATTGAAATAAAAATAAGTAAAAATTGTTAATAAAATGCTTATAATTTATCCAATAAGTCAACATATGCACAATGAATCAAATCTTCATCCCTAACTTGGAGCTTGTTTTGCAGTTCTTTGGCAATTTTCTGGCCGTCTTCCAAACTTTGATTGTCATCTAACACAACTTCCAACTCCATATAATGGCCAAGGTCTTTCACTGTGTCTATATGGATCCTAGTCTGGCCAACCATGAAGAGTTTACTGCAAATTTAAAAATAGAAGATAAATAAAAAAGTTTTGGCGGGAACTGCAAAGCAATATTGTGCATTTTTTTTTATAAATATGTAAAACTGGGTGTCTTCAAAGAGATTTGCAATTCCCAAGAAATGTTGGCTTGACGTTGTGACGGTTGACATGTGTGCCAAAGGTCTCAAAACGGGAGATGCTGAAGACCGTGTGAAGTGGAGTAGAAAAAGTAGGAAAGCAGACCCTGGGCGTCGGAGTGAACACTCCAAACGCAACCGGAATTTAACTCTCATATGATGATGATGATGTAAAGCTGGGTGTCTTCAAGTTCTGTGTGAATAGGTACCTTATGGGTAAGAGTGCGTCAACTTAGACCATTCTAATTCTTCTACAAGTGTGCAGTTTCCACAACTCAATGACATAGAACCTGTTTTGTGTGTGAGGGTGGATGAGGGTATACTCCATCCAGCCAAGCTCCTCCAGGAAGTTCACCAGTTTTTTGATGTTGCTGAAGACTTCTCAGAGCCTACCTGGGGTGTCCAGATAGTACAACCTGTATTGGGCCACCTCTGCGCAATCAAGCAGGACGTGGGCGGCTGTTTCTCCAGGCATGCTCTGCACAGGGGGCTCTCATTGACAAACTTAGACCAAACCTATACTACTATATGGCAATACCATATGTTCAATCATGGTAGTTATGTTGTTATGTTACTATAACTACTTTTTTAATTTTTAGTTAATAGCAATGCAGCAAAATCAGACCATATTATCCATACTTTTTTTTATAACATCTTTAGACTCGAGTTCCAAGACCATTTTTTGCAACTTAGGGGTTCCAGCAAGGGTAAGTATACCTCCCCCTACCCACTCTGTCCACCCACTACTTAAAAATTCGTGTACCAGATTAGATTGGAGCCTAATCACGATTTAATAGTTGTCGTTTTTGCTCACCGTTCCTTAACAACCCGACCGCGAACTCCGCAGCACTTCCGAAGTATTTCATCAAGAAGTTTAGGTTTATCACTCTCTTCTTTAGAGAAATTGAGGAGTTCATATTCACATAGCTTTGGTTCCCCGTTGTCTTCTCTATCATAGCGGACCAAAGTTGCAGAATTATCTTTGTATACACGCAATTTTAACCTTCCGTGATTTACTTTGTAAAACGTGTCGTCCTGATTGATGATGGTGGGTGGTCCGCCACTCAATTCTTCAGCTAACTTACATATCTCTTTGTAGTCCCCTATTTTTGCTTTGATTTCAACGTTCCGCATTTTTAAATCGTAGGAATAGGAAATAGGATTTACTGATACCATAGAAAGTAGTAAATTTCGCGCCACTTAATGACAAACATGAATTATTTATTTAGTTTTATGGCTTGGCAGCTAGGCGTTTAAGCCAGATCTTGGTTTATAATATAGTTTCATCATTTTCTTATGCCTAATTGTGTATCATAGCTGAACAGTAGGTAACGTAGACAGAGAAACCTATTTCTGTCTACGGTAGGTAATGATCTAGTGTCATTCAACAGAGTTCTTGTGACAACTCAAAAGGCCACGTTTCACTATACAGTTCACATTTCTCACAAAACACATAATTACTGCTCAAAAACTATCAATACCCTATAACTATTACTAATTTTAGAGTAATTTTACCCATTTTTAGAAATTAAAACTGCACAGCACAACATCTGTTTTCCTTTGGTTTCGCGAAAAGATACATCAGAATTGGCTGTATGGACTAAAATACCTTTGTCTGCCTTTGTGGCGAATTCTACCACCAGTGTCATAACAGTCAGTACAATTATTTTATCTTAGAGATTTTTTGCGTTCTTTTAGTAGGTACGTATTGCAGTAGATGTCACTGTTCTCAAATTAAACACCAAATGAAGGAAAATAATATGTTTCGTTATACGCAGTTGTTTTAATACTTATTTAAGAAATATTTGATATGTTTTTGTGTTTTTGCAAGCCATGACAGCTAATAAATATATTTTAAAGTGTGTAAGTTCTATTCCTCACCTTTTTCAAATTATATAGCTTTTTTTAACTTTAATTACTGGATTTTTGATGAATTGTCGATTTATCAAAAACTTATTTCAAAGATGTCAATTATGTCAAAACCAAAACGACATTCCGATCGATACGAGTCAGATACAGTTCTGGCCTCCCAAGATTTCGCTTATCTCGTTTACTAGTGTTCTGTGATCACGTTGGACTTACGCATGTACCCTGAACACCGATTTGCCTAGCGATTTGTTCTCTGTCGACTTGGATTATGGCTTCTTCTGAAAGAGGTTGTTGTGTGCCTAGATGCGGTAAAACTTGTAAGTAAATCATCCCAACGGCACCAGATTAGATGTGGACACAAATGATGTTATGGAAATGTATGCCTTTGAATATTTTAATAAAAGGAAACATAATAAATCAGGTTACCGCTAAATTGTTGTTTTATTTTACTAACAAAAAAACATTTTTTGAAATGGCTTTTGGGAATTGCAGGAGTTAAATTATTAACTCCCGCAATTTCCAAAAGTCTAATATAATAATAAAAATAATACTAGATGCTCTGGACGGTTGTTGCCGGTGTATTGTGTCGTATATCGATAGAGTGCGTTAGTATATATATTATGACTGTTGACTCTATACCAGTATATATATAGGGCGTTCCACTAGTAACGCACAACGCCCAAAATGCTCAGTTAGCCGTTCCACAAGGCGACCGCGAGCGTTGCGGACTTGGCGAAAACGTCACTAATGACGTCATCATTTTCGATCACACAACGCCCGCAACAACCCATGTCAAAACGTGGGTCGAAGTGGGCGTTGACCACAGAGCATTAATTCTCTCTTGTCAATACGTTGACAAAGGCGCGAATTTTGAAACAGAGATGGTGAATGAAAAAATATCTTTCTTTATTAATTTTGTAAAATTAATTTTAATGTATTTTGAACAGCCATCTATCATTTTCCTTTATTTATTATTAGCAATTATTTACATAATTTATTTCTAATCAGTTTTCAGTATCGTTGACTTGAATATAATTATATAATTAATGAGAAATTCATTGTTTGTAGACACATAGCTTTTGCTGCAGAATTATACGAAAGAGTTATAACTCAGAATTATAGACAGGTAGATAATAGATAATTCAATGTATTTCTTGAAAGGCTTTTAAATTCTTCATCTGAATAACGATTGACTATATTTTTGTATTGTGTAATACGTGGCCTGAGATCACGTTTTTTAGTATTACGTTTTATAAACTTAACGTCCACTCTTCATCTGAGCTAGGCGAATTGCTTTCTTCTGAATTATTACCGCCATGAAGTAGCCGGTACCCAATTGACCCCATTAAGGACATTTTGTATAAATAGCTATATTTCTTTTAACATAAATTAGTCAAAACTACACATTGAAAACGGCGCGATTTCCAATCAACCAATGACATTTGCGTATGACATTAATGACATCAACGCTCCATAACCCGTTCCACTAGCTTTTATGATTATAACGTCCGCAAGCAAGTGGAACGGGAAAAATCGCGGTCGTGAACGTGGTCGTTGTGAGTCCCTAGTGGAACGCCCTGATATAGGGCGTTCCACCAGTAACGCACAACGCCCAAAATGCTCACTTAGACGTTCCACCTGGCGAAGCGATCGTCGTGGTCGTAACAAAAACGTCACTAATGACGTCATCATTTTCGATCACACAACGCCCGCAACAACCCATGTCAAAAGGTTTTTTTTTTTTTTTTTTTTTTTTTTGAGGCGAGGAAAAATGCTGACCGATTTACGCACTCTCAGGGCCGTCACTAGGAAACGGCGCGCATCCATCGGGGGCGATAACGCTAGCAATAGTATGCTTTGTTTGCGCTTCGTCCGCGATGGCTTGACACTGAGGAGTGTGGAAGACTCAGAGCGATGCCGCACGGGCGAGCAACCTCAATACCCACTAAAAAACCTCTCCTCCCGTCGACCCTGCGCTTTGTTGTGAAGGAAAGACTGAGATATAGAACATAGTTACGCAACAGTCGATCCAGCGCAATAAAGTGCCTGGAGTGTGCCCTGGGAGAACACACCCCACTTCGAAACGGGGGCTGAATCCCTTGCGTTGCCTAGTAGCAAGGGGCCCCTCGTACCGGAACCTAACTCAGGGAGGGAAGTAATGCGCGTACCTGCCTCTCCGGGTGCTAGCTGAAGGCCGGCGACCTCGGGTGGAGACATTAGCACGCGCTGCAGGACTTCGCTCCCTATCCCTTTCTGCGGCCTCTTTTAGAGACATTACCGCCTCACAGAAAGAGACCGCAGACTCCCAGCGGTCGTCGCTGTGCAACATGGCCGTTACCAAGTCGCCAAGCGATCGGACGGCTCCTACGTGTGTCTCGAGCTCGAAACGCTGAGGCGTCCATGCAGCGCACTCAACAAGCGTGTGTAACGCCGTATCGGGTGCGCCGCATTGGCGGCAGTCCGGGGAAGGCAAGCAGCCCACAATGCGAAACAGATACTGGTCGAAACAACCGTGTCCGGTCAGTATCTGAGTCGTCCTGAAGGTCAGGGTTCCGCTGGTGCGGGTCACCCATCTCTCCAGCTGCGGCCTGATTGCATCCACCGTATAGCCGCCGGCCACAGGGTGTTCGAGGTCACGAGACCAGGCGACGAGGCAGGAGGCGGTTTCCCGCTTCCTGACCGTCTCTAATTCGACTTGACAGAAGGTCAGTCCTCTAGCTAGGGCATCCTGCTGGGCGCGACGAACTCTGGACAGGACGTCTGCCTGGAGAGGCCAGGGCAGCTCGCCTGCCAAGAGAGTCGCCGCCGACCACGACACTGTGCGGTACCCCCGTATGGTCCTCACGGCCAGAACCCGCTGCGCGCGGTGCAGCAGGGTTCGGTTGTGGCGGTGAAGCGAATCGAACCAGACGGGCGCACCGTAGAGCGCCATACTCCTCAGGATGCCGGAATAAAGCTTCCGCGTCGCACCCCCCGGCCCCCCCACGTTAGGAAGAAGCCTGGAGAGTGCGCCCGCGGAATTCAGAAGTTTGGGAACTAGCTGCTCAAAGTGCGCTTTGAACAGCCATTTCCCGTCCAGAACTAGCCCAAGATATTTCATCGTGGGCCCTACTCTGATCGCCACCCCCTGAACTGTAACGGACAAGTCCGGAGGAGGATTCCGGAATTTCCTATGGAACATGACGGCCTCCGTTTTCGCGGGGGAGACCCTCAAGCCCAGCCTAGCTATTCGATCTACGACGATCGCCAACCCGTCGTTGGCAACGTCCACGGATTCCGCAAAAGACGCGGCGCGTGCCGTGAGTAGGGTGTCGTCCGCAAAGCAGATCAGCCCTACTCCGGGCCGGACCGTCACCCGAAGGATCCAGTCATAGCCTACGTTCCAAAGGATAGGCCCGAGGACCGATCCCTGTGGAACGCCGCACGCGACACGTCGCCGACCTAACACGTGGTTGGCGGACTCACCGCCCTCCCAAAGGATGTGCCGATCTCGCAGGTACTCGCCCAACAGCCTCGTGAGGTACGGGGGGACTCCGTGCGCGCGGAGCCCCTCCCTGATCGTCTCATGAGGGAGGCTGTTAAAGGCGTTCGCTATGTCTAGCGACACTGCAAGAACGACGTCCTTCGCTTGGACGGCTTCGTCCGTCAACGTTCGCAGCATCTCGAAGGCGTCCATCGTGGAGCGCCTCCGCCGAAACCCGAACTGCGTATCTGATAGCCCCGGCTCCACAGTGTCTAGATGCTTCACAAGCCGCTCCGCCAAGATCTTCTCGAAGACCTTGGCGACCTCGTTCAGCAGCACTATGGGCCTGTAGGCGGACGGATCGTTGGGAGGCCGACCTCCCTTGGGAATTAGGCACAAACGCCCCTCTTTCCATTGCGACGGGAACCTACCTGCGCGAATACAGGCTTCGAAGAGGTCCCGCAGCTGGCTGCGTAGGTGTTTTGCAGCCAGGAAGAGGAGTCGACCTGGAACCCCGTCGGGTCCCGGTGCCGTCTTCCTGCCCCGGAGCCGGTCCAGGGCGACGTCTAGCTCCCCCTCGGAGATGGAGTGAGGCTCCTCGTCCGTGGGGGTGTCGGGAATGGGTGGACCCATACTGGGG
This sequence comes from Dendrolimus pini, assembly GCA_949752895.1. Classification (NCBI taxonomy): domain Eukaryota; kingdom Metazoa; phylum Arthropoda; class Insecta; order Lepidoptera; family Lasiocampidae; genus Dendrolimus; species Dendrolimus pini. The sequence goes on from OX457153.1 coordinate 6,516,496, forward strand.
GGAGTGAAGATCCCCGGTTCCGGGAAGAGCCCATCGATGACCGACCGGAGCACCTCGGGTTCGAGCGTTTCCGTGACCGTGGATGTGCAAGGCCGCAACTTGTTGCGGGCCCCACGGTACGGGCGCCCCCAAGGGTCCCGATCGAGCGTCTCGAGGAGCTCGGCCCGGGCACGGGCTTTCGATCGCAATATTGCAATCGAAAGGGCCTTTCTGGCCTCTCTAAACTCGCCCACGAGTCCATTTTCCGCGACGAAGTCCGGAGGACGGCGCGCCCTGCAGCGTTTGAGCCTGTGACTGATGATGCGAACTGCCTTTCGCATCTCGCCCAGCTCCTCGGTCCACCAGTGGACCGATTGCTTGCACGGAGGCTGCCGCTTGGAGACGCGTGGCATCGCAGCGTCGCAAACCCTCGTCAGGGTCTTGCGCATGTGCTCTGCCTGCGTATCCAGATTCGCGAAGTCGGCTGGGTAGGCCCAGCTTTCCGAGAGTGCCCGCTCCTCGGCCTGCTCCGGATCGAGCTTGGTAAGGGCCCAACGCGGGAGGAGAGGGGGGCGACGGTGAACAGGGCTCGGACCGGAGGAGGGGGTCGTGAGCTCAAATCTGATGTACCGATGATCAGAGAGCGACTCCACCTCCTCCAGCACCCTCCATCCGGTCACTCTGCGGGCGGCCGCATGAGTGGCGAATGACAGGTCGATGACCGATCCACCCCGCGCGCGCACGCAGGTCTGGACCGACCCCTGGTTCAGTATGGTCAGGCCGGCTTGAAGAGCCCAATCCTCGACCGCCCGACCCCTAGAGTCCGTGAGTACGTTTCCCCAGGAGAGGTGCTTTGCATTAAAGTCGCCCATCACGAAGATCGTTTTGGGCGACAGTCTGCGTACGGCAGCCCCGACGGCGTCCAAGTGAAGCTCGAACTCCGCCAGGGGGCGGTTGCGCGAAAAGTAAACGCCTATGACGACGATACTCCCGCTCTCCGCCACAGCATAGCCCTTTCCTCTTTCGAGACATGTAAGCGGTGTGCCGGACCCGGCTCTGGCCACCACCGCTACCATGTCATCGAGATCGCCCACCCAGTTCCCAGAAGGAGGGACGTAATAAGGTTCACTTATTACGGCTAAATTCGCTTGCCACTCCGCCATCGCCTGCAGGCACAAGTCCTGAGCGGTGGGGGAGTGGTTTACGTTAGCTTGGAAGAACGTTGTTACGGGCGTACTAGGCATTGGAGGTGTCCATTGTCTGTACTCCCGGTTTGCCGGTACGTGGTCTCGCCCGCGAGTGGACGAATTGGCCCCTCACGTAGGGAGGTTGGCAGAACCTCGCTAACGTGTGGTGGGCCGCGCTCAGCCCCCCCGCCGCGCACGCCGCGCAGACCCATGTCAAAAGGTGGGTCGAAGTGGGCGTTGACCACGGAGCATTAATTCTCTTTTGTCAATACGTTGACAAAGGCGCGAATTTAGAAACAAAGATGGCGAATGAAAAAATATCTTTCTTTATTAATTTTGCAAAATTAATTTTAATGTATTTTGAACAGCCGTCTATCATTTTCCTTTATTTGTTATTAGCATTTATTTACATAATTTATTTCTAATCAGTTTTCATTATCGTTGACTTGAATATAATTATATAATTAATGAGATATTCATTGTTTGTAGACATAGCTTTTGCTGCAGAATTATACGAAAGAGTTATAACTCAGAATTCAGAATTATAGATAGATAGATAATTCAATGTATTCCTTGAAAGTCTAAAGTGGCTTTTAAATTCTTCATCTGAATAACGATCGACTATATTTTTATCTTAGACCATTTAATGGTCTAAGATTTTTATATTGTGTAATATGTGGCCTGCGATCACGTTTTTTAGTATTACGTTTTATAAACTTAATGACATCAACGCTCCATAACCCGTTCCACTAGCTTTTATGATTATAACGTCCGCAAGCAAGTGGAACGGGAAAAATCGCGGTCGTGAACGTGGTCGTTGTGAGTCCCTAATGGAACGCCCTGATAAAGTACTCTGTGTCTACCACTACAGTACTACTGTCACTGTCATACTGTCTCTTCTAATTGTCTATGTATTATCTACTTTGCAGCGATGGTGTTGTTTTTTTAAAGTGCTTCCTTCCTTCGACAAATATCAAAAGATTTATAAGTAGTTTTCGGTAATAAGAATCATCTTGCTATGTACTACGATGATATCAGTAATGAAGACTGGACAAGGTACTTCAAAGGAAAGCATAAGCTTTTATCCAGTAGGAACGAATCTTAGCAACATGGATGTCGACACTTTTACTAGCTGGGTGTCCCAGCCAGATGTTTGCCGGTGTTGTTTATCGACAACCGGATGTTTCGATGTGACGGAGTCTTTTTATACCGAGAGCGGCGTTTTGGAGCTCTACGCCGATATGCTTTTTGAATGTTATGGGATTAAGGTAAAACTCTTTACCACCTACCCTTCTATATATAATCAATTCAACTATAGCATCAGATATTATTATTAGCTACGCGTAGGTTCGTCAGATACGGTACATAAATTATACAAAAGGTAATAAATAGAAACTAAGCAACAAATAACCCTACAACCATATAATTGTACATGGTTTGGTGAGTGTTAACTAATTGTGTTAAATGATGTAGCACCTAAACAGGAGCATTTTATAAATATATATGAATTTTGTTTATATCTATTTTATTTTGTACATGGGTATGATATAAAATAGATATAAACATACAGATAGAAGTTATTAAAGGCTAATAAGAGATTGAAAGAAAAGAAATCCCTCCATCTTATCACATGAAGGAGAAGAGGTGTATTAAAAAAAACATGATGTGTGTTGAACTAGTAGAATGTCCCACCTCAGGTAAGTCAAGGAGATTTTATGGATTGTAATGCGGCAGTACATTTTAAGCAATGATGCCGATGAGTGTAATTCCCTCAATTGTCCCGTTTCTCACAATTTTAACAATGAGTGCAATCAAACTTCTAGTTCAGAAATGATAATTAAATTCAAATTCAAAAGTTTTTATTCAAAATAAGTTCCAGTAGAGCACACTTTTTGAAGGTCATACATATAGGTTAAAATTTAATTTTACATTCTAGCCTATGTACACCGCTTCGCAACATGTTATTGCTGTTAAGGAGAAGAAGCAGCAAGAAACTCCCCCGCAACACATCTGGCTAATAATTGTTTTTCTTTATATTCATTGTTCTATTCATATTTAAGTACTTTTTTAAAGTTTCATACAGAATTATGTTACAGAATGACTTTTGAAGAATTAATGGAGTTGAAAAGCTAACAGTTGTACTGTAACATGTCATGTTTTCCCTTTTTGTCATAAGAACATCTGTTGAGGCGTTCTTGCACCGTTGTAGCGATCATCGCATTTCATCCTTCCTCGTTTCACATTATTTGAGGAATGAGTAATAGTGCAACAAAAATATTGAACATACATATGTTGAGTATTTATGTGTAGAATGCAATTTCTTGATTATTTATGTGCTAAATATGCTGTTGGAGTAGTACGGGCTCCATAATAGTAATATTAATAGGATAATAAAATTTCAGTTATCGTACTTGATGGAGTGGGGTCCAAGCAGATTGATGTGCAGCTCATGTGTCCAGCAACTACGTAATGCGTACAATTTCAAGAAGCAAGTGAAGATTGCAGAAAAGCATTTCATTGAATATTTCAGGAAGAAAGGTAAGTTTTAAGAAAAATTATTTCCCTGTCTTTCTAACTGCTGAGCCCAATGACCCAAAATGAGTCTTGCCTGGCCTCCAAAATGAGAATACTCCACTCCTTTCTGTTCAAAATATGTGATGTCACACTAGGAAAGGGAGGAGTCTAATGAACGTGACCAGGTGTGACAAAAACGAGAAAAAAAAATGAATTTCGTGTGACACAATTTGTGGCTCTCAAGTGTACGCCCATCACTATCCATTCCATATCAGTACATTGGATACTTACCTGGTGTTGCAAACATCTATAGGTGTAGGGTAACTACTATTCAGTATGTGGGTCCAATTCCTGTTTTTTTTATTGCACAAGTTCAGCAGCCAGGCAAGCGGCCCACCAGAGAGAAAGTGGTTACCATCTGTAACACCAAAGGTGCTCCCTATGTGCTGCCACTTTCTAAAAGGACACTGGAAACTGGCCATTACTGCCCAAACACAACTTTAAAAAAATATATATATATATCCACAATCAGTCTCAACCTGACTTTAAATGAATGGCTTGCGCTAATTTATTTTTTTATTAATGAGTGTGTTCTCCACCGAGAACACTACTCTTTGTTTTATGGAGAAGTCCTCTCCTGTAACTTTTGGATATCATACCTCTTCAGCCGAGATGGGTATGTGCGCTGCATTAACTTGGCTGCCAATTTATTTACATGCAGAGCCAATCGACATTGGTAGCTTTTTGAAAGTTCACGAATTTCTTCTTTTGTTGTTTTTACTTCGAGATATTCATGAATGTCGTTGTTTCTTATAAACCAGGGTACTCCTGAGATAGTGTGAAGTATGACATTTTGGAGTCTTTGGGTCATAGAAATGTTATTGAGTTGACAAACACAACTGAAGGTTGTTATGGATGCATACTCTAAACCAGGGGTGTTAGCCATCCAGACGGGCAACCTACCACCTAGCTGTGGGTTGCTTTGTCACCTCTTACAACGGGCCACTTGGTACCAGGAAATTGTATTTCTTTTTCCGTTCCTGCATGGATTTCCTATTTGCCAGCTTCACGAAAAAAATATTTACAGATAATACGAAGCTGTTGACGGAGGGTGAAGAAGCATTTGAAATGAATGATGTGATTGGGGATGATGACATTAAAATTGAAGATGAGAGCAATGATGATGATGATGACGTATGTCATGATGATGATGGTTTGTATATTTATTTATAGAACAAAAAACAGCTGAATTACTTAAGCGGCGCAATGATGTAACTCTCAGTGAGAGTTATAATGTTTGTGTCATTTACTGTTCAAACGTTTGGATCTTTCAATCCCCAGGCCATAAGCCTTTATAAAGTCATAAGAGTTCCCTGTTCAATTACAAATTGTAGTTTCAGAAGACACACAAAAAGAGAAAGTGGTTCCGGCCCAAGAGAAAAAACTAATCATACTCGTCCCAAAAAGAAAACTACAGGATACCAATTTAAATGAGGATGTTAGCAAACCGAAAAAGGTAGTGCTCGACTTAGTAAACAATATACCTTTGGCTAAATTGTCAAAAGATACAGTCAATATTAAAGAAATAAAAAATGTCAGTGACACAAGTAATGTCGAACAAGTAAAAAATGTCAAAACAGTTAGGATTTTAAAACAAGTAAGAGATATCAATAAAATAAAAAATCTCAATCAACTAAGGCGTATCACAAGAGTAAAGAATATTAAAGATATAAAAAATGTAAAATATGTAAAGAATGTCAGTGATTTAAAGAAGGTCAATGATAGAAACAAGATCAGTGACATAAAGATCAGTGATGTAAAAAGTATGAATGCAGTTGAGATTGTCAAACCAGTGAAGAATATCCAAGAAGCGAAGAAGACGAAAGAAGTTGAGAATACGAAAGATTTGGAAGTCCCGGACAGTTTTCAAGAGTTAGGTAAGTTTATGGTTAAGGTTCAGTAGGGTGAATCTTCCGAGTGCATCATTGGACGCAACTTTTACTTTAAAAACTGGTGTGAGATAGTTTTTTGGCTACAATTATTTTAGTAGTAGTTTAGTTTTTGGAGGGTTCAGTCCGACTTTTAGAGTCCGCTTTCCTACTTTTACTTCTCCATTGGTACACATGTCATCCTTCACTAATTGGCCAACCTCCGTAAAACGTGCCTTATATGCTACTATCTTACAGTTTATTATGTCACGGACATGAACACTGCCATCCAAGCAGGAGGTTCTTACGCAGTCTTGCCGCGTGCCCCCATACATCCGTCCAAGCATATTCATGTCCGTTACACGCATTTCTTGTTTGTGTCGCTCAAGTACAAGTCATGCATCAGTTTCTGATGTCAGATACAAAGGCCCACAAAAAATTCCCTTATTGAAGGTTTTCTTGTCAAAAACGCACTTACTTAAAGGGTAATTCATAAGAAGGCATAGGACTTTAAAAAATACTGATTGCCATCTATGTTGCATTCGGGAAATTCACCCAGTAGCCAAATACTAAAATAGAATCTTTATAATTTCATCATGTCCATCTATTTACATATAGAGGGCTTCATAACAAATGGGTGTATACACAAGAATGCCATTTTTGTACTGTTTAATAAAATCTAAGTCTTACCAGTATGCGGATGTACCTAAAAAGATGGGTGTTCCAAATTACAGCCTTATATAATCAACTATAGTAGAATTATTTTATCCGTGCAGTTTGGGTCATAAATAATCGGAACAGTGAAGCGAGTATTTCGCTCTCTCTTCCACTCACGGGTTTTATGGGCAGGTAGAGTGATACGCATTATTGTTGTCGATAAGCGTTATCGATAGTGTATTTAGTTTTGTCATTTTGTGGGTTAGTGATATAAATGAAAGAAAAAAAAATAGATAAAACAACGTATTTATTAAAATAAGAATAATAATGATTTAAAATAAATTATTAATTAGGAATCTATGTATTAAAATACTATAAGTACAAAAGTTTAGAATGTAACAAGTTATATTAAAAATAAATATAAATACTTATATGGACCGTTTATTTTGAAAGTGGTGTAAGTCCATTTTTGAGAAAAATGAGCTATCACGTAATTCATGCTTAATTTAATGTAATTTTTTTTATATATAACTAGTCCGTGTTTAATTTCTCAAAAAAAACCCATGTTTTGTACAACTTAAAATCGGTCGGCAAATGAAATTGCATAATCATCGATTATGAAAGTGGTGTAAGTCCAATTGACAGAGGTAGGTGGCATAGCAGATGGATGCCGATCAGTGTTTTGTTATTTTTCATGTATTTTATACTAGCTGTGTCCCGCGGTTTCACCCGCGGACGATTTGCATTGTTTCCTCTCCGTGTTTCCACTACTCGTAAGTTAAAAGATAGATATTAAAAAATTAGAGAAATGTATTAGAAAATGTACAGCGCATAACCTGTGAGAAGAAAATAAATACGACAAGGCTGTATTACTCCGTGTCTTTGCCCGTATTTTGGCGAATTAAAAAAACAACAAAAACAACAGTACATCACACCATCACATCAACAGCGCCATCTTTTTGCAGAAAAATCCGCAATTTTATTACGATTTTTCTAATTTTATATTATTTAGGAGTTGAATTTTTAAATAAAATGTAGCCTATGTACTATTCCAATTCATACTTTAGCTGTGTTCCTCAAAATTGCACCATATACCATTTTTTACAAAACAACGATGACGGACGCAGAATTTAAAATTATCAATTTATTACCTCTACGTCCTGGAAGACCGTTAAAGTTTGAAAAAATCGCCCTGGAGCCTTTGTACCAAAACGCCAGACCTATTACGTACGAAAAATATAAAGACATGAAGCAGCTACTACCCTATATACCTCCGGTGCATCATGCATATTTTGAAACACTACCACATGCAGAGAATAAGTAAATTCTTGTAATCAGTATCTTGTAATGACAATGTAATTGCCGTCTAAAATAAAATTTTATGTGTTGCTATGCGTATTTGTGAACAAAATTATATTAAAATGAAGTATATTTTAAGCGATATTTGATTTTTCAAAATTGAAATTAAACGATTTTTACAATTGTCTAATTTTGAAAGTGGTGTAAGTCCATTTACAGCACATAAATATGTGTTATCGTAGTCTAATTAGCCAAAAACAAATTTATATAAACAAATTAAATGTTGATAAAACAATAGAAACAATGCCAGACATCATATGATTTGCCTGTATTTTTAAATCAACAAATATATTTAGTAACCTTTAATTTTCTCGAAACAAAAGAAAATGGACTTACACCACTTTCAAAATAAACGGTCCATATCTTAGTTTAAAATGAACAGCAAAAAAGATAATGATTTTTATAAGTGATAATCTTTCTTTAATAACAATGAGTTTTTATCGTTAATGGCGTTGCGCCCGCGCAACATGCTCACCGCCCTATCCGGGCTGAGGCCGAGTTTGATTTATGACCCAAACTGCACGGAGAAAATAATTCTACTATAGTTTTGTTTTATTCACAATTTTGTCCCTTGTGTAAAACTGCACTTTTGTCTGTACGCCCATTTGTTATGAAGCCCTTGATATACGCTTAGAATATAACCGTCACTATACTAAATTTGGCAAACAATAATCGTCTTAAGTGACACATTAGATAAATACCTAATTGCGAAAGTGGAACTTCTAAATGTTTCAAATTATTTAGGTTATATTCCACAATAGACTCGCATCAACCATTCACGACCGTGATTTTTCCCGTTACACTTACTTGCAGACGTTACAATCATAAACTCTAATGGAACGGATTATGGGGCATTGGTATCATTAACAACGAAATACACAAATGTCATTGGTTGATTTGAAAATCGCGCCTTTCTCAATGTCAAGAGATAGACAAACAAACACGACGCAATTTTAGCTGATATGTCATACGTTACTTAAAAAAAGGCAAATACTCTACCACCGTAGGGCATCAGTGACCAGGTTCCAGTCTCCCTTAAGAGAACAGCAGCGCATTTGTACCTTTGGTGTTGCAAATGTCCATAGGCGATGGTAACCGCTTTCCATCAAGTGGGCCGTCTGCCTGTCTGCTGAACTCTTGCAAAAAAAGAAAAGTATAGATACGTTATATAACAATGTACATAATAGATTAGTTATATTTAATAACAATTCTCTTTCTTCATTCTCTCACATTCTTTATTATGACTGTATTACTTTACATTGACTGGCTATTCTTAATTTCACAAAATGACCATGTGTTTATTATAAACACATATCTGTCTACTCGCCAAGATGGCTCTTCTGGGGAGAGAGCCAGTCTTTCTTAAAAAAAAATATGTGAGCTTGCTTACAGTCGAAACACCAAAAGCATCTCTACTGTAGTGCCATCTCTTATTTCATTACTGTAAAATACAGTGTCATTGCAGTTACTATACATCCATATATTATTACTTGAATCGGCATTTAAACTAATATTATTCGCTAATATATTATAATGGGCGACGTGCGGTCGGTCGCCCCAAGTATCTGTGGAGGGACATAGTGAAGGCTGACCTGTGTGAGCTTCAAGCCCTTAACTGGCAAGAAATGGCACAGGACAGGAATCTCGTTTTGGAGGCCAAGACACATTTTGAGTCACTGAGCCAACGGAGTTAGTTAGTTAACATATTATGCTACTGTCGTGTCTTGGATCCGTCTGTGATTTTTGGTGGTCGTCGAGAAACTTCTTGAGTTTGTCTCTGACTTCAGGTTTCTTATTGGAGGAGGAATGTTGTTCTAGCATTTTGAAGCACAATATTTAAAACTACCTCCAAAGGAGGTAACGCGTTTTTGTCGTAGTATTTTTTCTATAGAGTTTAGAAACGGACGTACTTTTTTTCTCGTGTCGATTGTGACGAAAAACTAGAGAAAAAGATTAATGTGAAACGGGTCAAACTGTAAACCAATCTTACTATTTACAAGTTCTGGCAACGCTGCGAGAGCGAGTTCGTGGGAAACTGCCGGAGTTTTGGAAAAACGAGAAAAACGAGGACGATATTGCACCAGGACAACGCCCATAGCGCGTCTGTGAAGCGTTATTTAGATTTAGATGTGTGCTTGTGATTTCTTGCTACCAAAGATCAAGTCGACTTTAAAAGGAAACCGGCTCAAGTCGATGGAAGAGGTGAAGCAAAAATAGGCAGCAGCTTCTAAATGCTCTAACAAAAGAAGACGTCCACTGCATTGCTTTGGCCACAGGAAAAAAGGAGTGGAGCTGTGTGTAGCAAAGGTAGGGGAGTACATTGAAGAGGAGTATTCGATTGAAGAATAATTTTTACAATAAGTGTCTACGACAAGGTGTCGCTAGGTGGCACATAACCATTATTCGAATGGCAACATTAAAAGGTTGCGCAATTTATGTTTCTTAGAGTGGTAACACTAAAAAAGGTCACGCAAATTTTTCTTAGAGTTGTAACACCAATAAATAAAGTCTTCTTGAAAACACATCAGTGTCATTTTCTCCAACCAATTTAATCGCCGAACCAAGCATCCGTACTAATGAAGCAATCATAAGACTCTTTTTCATAAGCAGTCTCGTTGTTTATTAACCAGTCTTCGTATTCTTCTATCGCACAGAAAGGATGTCATTTATCGGGAGAAAAAGTATCCTAGTATTGAATCCGAGATATAACTAGATCTTTGCCGATTTCACTAAAATCTCTTCAAGGGCTTAGGGCTTACACGTAATGCTCTTGCAGATAGACGGAATCTGTGGTTCGAACTAGTCCCGCTGATTATTCTCTGTTTTTAATTCATTGTACACACTAATTCCTCTACAGATTTACTATATTATAGATTTGTTTACCAGTGTTTTTTTTTTTAAATATGTATTTGGTGAATTAGTCCAATTAGGTTGAATACAAATAATTCTGCTTGTTTAGTTTCTGAAAAATCTTGAGAAAGCATACCATTCAGTGTGGTTGCTTATAAAAAGTTATTTTAACAATTTATTGAGTACAAATTAACAATGCATATATCGAGTAAAAAAATCTTTTAAATTTATTGGTGTTTCTGAAATGTGTTTTATTTGAAAATTTAACTTAGTGACGGTTTGATTCTTGATATGCCAATGTTTCTCTAAGTGTTTATACTTGGATACTATTAACACTTCAGGTGAAATATGAACGGAATATTACATGTGTATCAAATAATGTGTCGCTGTTATACTTGTAACTCAGAGATTATTATACAAATATTCGAGTGTACGTCCGTAGGCGTCTGTGGTCAGAAAATCACAATGATGTTTATATAATTATAATAATATCATATTATGAGAATAGCTCATAAACTTCCAACTGCTGGGCTCGGGCCTCCCACTATAAGGGTACGGACAGTAAACCCGCCACGTTTGCCCAAGGCGTTTTGGCAGGTTTGACACATCGCTTATCTCGATGTACAGGTTCCATCACGATGTTAGGGCAAAAACTGCCCTAGTGGTGCATGCGTTTCAACCAGGATCCTTTTAAAAACAGCAGACAAACATATATCTCCAAATTAAGCAAGTTACGCTTGTGTTATGGGTAATATACAACGGGGTGCTCAGCCGATCCCAGATTATAGTGAATGATAGAGAAAATTTGTTTCCGAAATTTACTATACCCGGAATCGACCCTTGAAGTCGCTGCGTTGCAGTAATATAGGTCTAACTAACTCAATACTACTAATAATAAATAATACTAATAATAGTAACTAAAATGGGGCTTTTATACTAGGAACTGTATGTATTATAGGCGCTTACAACAAAAAAAAACCGACTTCAAAAACTAAAAAACTAAAAAGTATAAAATAACTTTGTTCTAAAGCTATTATTATTAATATATATTATCTAAAACATCTTAAAGTCGGTGCTTAGTAATTTTCAAAATATAGTAATTTTTATGTTTTACTTTGCACCGACTTCAAGATGTTTTAGATAATATATATTAATAATAATAGCTTTAGAACAAAGATATTTTATACTTTTTAGTGTTTTAGTTTTTGAAGTCGGTTTTTTTAAACGAAGTTTTATTTTTTATTTGTTACTTTTTAGTGTCTAGCTATGTATGGGAAGAACTTCGAATGGCGCCGCGCTTCTTAAAAAATATAGGTCCCAAGAAACGGGAACAAAAAAATGTTCGTAAAATGAAAACTACTAGGCCAAACTATGTCAAATTTTTAGGGGACCAAATGCCAGCCATTCTGCGTCGAACAAAAAAGAATCACGTAAATCGCATCATAAACGTCGGAGTAATCGGTGAACATACATAAAAAAAAAACAAAAAAAAGATCCCAACGAATTGAGAACCTCCTCCTTTTTTTGAAGTCGGTTAAAAACTAGGAGTAATTAACACTACTGATATTAAGCGGCACGTTAAAGTCGATTAACATCAAGTAGCACTAGAACCCGGATGTTCCGATGAACACGGATAGCACTAATTGTATCCATTTTGCCGATTAACACTAGTCTCACTAATCAAATCCCGTAATTCAGCAGCTTTGGCCAAGTGGCGTGAGGTGACGGGTGTCTTTTGTGACCCCAAAATGTTAGTCAAATTAGAAGGACAGGTCTATAAATCAATCATTATACCCTATCCTTTTGTATGGCATTGAAGTGTGGTCTGTACTAGAGGGAGACAAGCAAAAACTGCCTGTCACGGAGATGAATATGCTGCGATGGTTGTGTGGAGTGTCGCGGAAATATCATGTCAGGAACTCCCGCATCCGCGGAGATTTTATGTCCGTGACATAACAGACAAACTGCAAGAGTGTCGCATACGCTGATACGGCCACATGTTACGGAGACCGGCTAATTATGTGGGGAACAAAAAGTCTAGCCATGCCGCTTCCGCCAGGTCCCGCTCGAAGGGAACGCCCAAAAATGCTGGCTAAACGTTGTGAAGGATAACATACGTATCAATGGTCAAACGAGAGATGCTGAAGACCGCGCAAAGTGGAGTAGAAAAGTAAGAAAGCGGACCCTGGGCGTCGGAGTTAACGCTTGGATGATGATGATGATGATGAGAGGGATCAGATAGGAGGAATGGTGTGCAGAGCCTGGGATAGACGAATAGATTAGGGGGATGAGGGGCCTTCGAAACTCGCACTCATTGCACGAAACTCGAATAGGGTAACCGTTTTACGCCAATATTCTCATTTTTTTTAAAAGGTGAATTAAAGTTGGATTGTTTTAACCAGATGATTGTTTATATTTCTCAAAAGTGAACAAGGGTAGATTGTTTTTAACCAAATCATTCTTTGTGCTGACAATCACAACTGTTTTGCTTAAAGTGGGTTTGCGAGCTGCTACAAGAACTCCTTCTTAAGACATCAAAGTCGTTCTAAGTTTTGCTTGAATATAATTCGACATGTTTATTTGTTAATACTTGTCACTTGCAAGTGTTGCGGACTTTTATGTGATGGTCGTTTATATATCACGAATTTCACAAAAATGTACATTACCGTATGTTATAAAGATTAAGTATAAATATTGCGTCGATCAGATCACCTCTATGGCTTCCATTGAAATACATAAACATGATTCTGTATATTATTAAGACTTCTTACTGTTTTGAATAAATTATAATGAGGTATTAATCGTTATTGGGGAGCCAAGAATGATATAGTTTACACTTTATTGTTTTATAATTTATTGAAAAGTATGTCAAACACCCAATTGGCAGGCAGTGGTGTTTGGTAGAATATTTATTACAAAAAAGACTATTTGAAGAAATAAGCATAATTACTTTGAGTTCTCTGACAATCCATCTTTATTTATAGGCCCACCTCAGCCCAAGCAGCTGTCAGAGAGAAAGCGTATCATCGTAACTTGCGAGACGATTCTCAAAGACACCACCGCCTGCCCGTTTAGGCACCACAAAAGCTGGTTTCAATGTTTCTTCTGTGCCCAAGATTTTATGGAAATCAATACTCTACGCGAGCATACATTGGCTACACACCAAAATATAAACGAAGAAATAAAAAATATCAAACGATTCCCGAGATCCTTGCAGATTGAAATTTCTAACCTCAAATGCCGCCATTGTGATCTCGCTTTTACAGATGTCAATTCATTGCGCGGCCATTTTGTCGATGTACACAAAAAGATTATCTATAAGGAGTGTATAGCAGATTTTAAGGTTAATTGCAGTCCGTATAGTTGTCATTTGTGCGAGCGACAGTTTCACGTATTTAGAACTTTGACAACACACCTAAATGAACACTACGCGAATTGTATATGTGATATATGCGGAAGGTCTTTCTTGAATTCTAAACGTTTGAAAGTACATAAAAGGACGCACGAACACGGAAACTATCCTTGTAAGGAGTGCGGTAAGGTTCTCAAAACGAAAACATCCGAAGCGAATCATATGGAAAGCGTTCATTCGAAACGCCTGCTAAAATGTCAAATTTGTTTTGAGCCCATGAAACATTATAACGAACGTGTCAAACACATGTCTCTTGTTCACAATATCACACATAAGTTCATATGTCCCATATGCTCGCGAGAATATAGTATAAAGCATTACCTCGCTACGCATATGAGACAAACTCATGGTCATAAAAATAAGAAATGCACTGAATGTGGTATGGCGTTTGTTACAAATCACGGTTTAAAAAAACACATGTTGAAACATAGCGGTGTGAAAGCGTTTAGTTGTGATTTGTGTTGTAAAACTTACGCGAGAAACTATACTTTGAGAGAACATATGAGATGTCACGAGACTGAGAAAATTGGTACCCAGTGATTTGGCTCTATTTTCTTTTACCTAATCCCAATCATTGGGGTCGGCACAGCATGTCTTTTCCTTCCATACTCCTTTGTTCTTACAAAAGTCCGCTGATCATACCAGTCTCTCTTTTGTGGTCTACCTTCAGACTTGTATCCATTAGCTTTCGAGTCTAAAATAATTTTTGTCACATAATATGATACCTTTATTTTTATCCTCTCAATGTTTCAATCACCGGTGCAACTTCCAGTGCTTGATATACGACAAAATAAACAAAGTTTGGGCTAGTATATTGGGTACACTATATGTATTTTGATTTGAACTATAAGGCTAAGACAGAAAAGTACTAAAAATGACCTGGGCCAATAAAAATGCAGCTCTAAAACATTTGTAAATTCTATTTATGTAGACAGCATCGTAAGATTTTCTTCTCTTGCCTGTCGATATAGAAAAAAAAACACAAGACCAAACTAGAGATGCCACGAATATTCGGCTTCTATTCGGTATTCGGTCACCATTCGGTCAAATACCGAATGGGAAAAAACACGCATATTAGGTTCTCAAAAATGTATATATTTCAACCACAAATTATCGATTGTTAAACGACGTTTTAATTAGAGATGCCGTGAATATTCGGATCCAACTGTTTGGTAGTTGTCCGAATACTACACAGTATTCGGCTCAATATCGAATAGTTAAAAAAGTGACCTAATCTTAAGGCTATCCAACTTTGGAATTCATTGCCTGTTGTTGTCAGACAAGCAAAATCCTTAATAATATTTAAGAATTTGGTCAGAAAATTCTATGTGCAATATAATGATATGTAATTTGATATAATTAGTAGATATTATATTGCATATAGTTATATGTTTATTATGTTTAAATAGTTTCGTATTATCGCCATATCTTATATATGTATATATCTTATGTATATATAGTATCGTTATATATTTATTAATAAAATGTAAGTAATCGTACAATAATTATGTATATAACCACCATCGCCAATTCTAATCGGAATATTCTTGCCACGGGTTGTCTGGAAGAGATCGCTTTTTAGCGATAAGACCGCCCTTTGTACCCTACTATAATAACACTAGTTCGTAAGTTTTTCTGTAATGGTGTACAATTAAGTGTTATCTATCTATCTATATAAAACCGAGAGAAGCTGAATTTTCGTGTCCTTTAGTTTGAACAAGATTTTGCTCTAATATTATTCTTCTTACATGTTAGTACTTGGGCCCAAGTTTCACGTTTGAATTACGAGAATTAATATCAAAGAATATTCATTGAATAGGGATTGAGTTATAAGAACTGTCCCGTTTATAAATCGCCTTAGTGCATCGGAAACCACGCGAAATGACTATAAGTGCTTCGTGACAAACGTCCGTGTTTGCTTATAGAGCCCTAATTTACATTGCATTTTTTCCGTTAACTTTCTTCACTGTTTTCCACGCCATAGTTGAATAGTTAGAGAGGACATTAAAAACGAATCTTCATATCTATTGACTTATGTAAATACTAGCGGTTCCGGCAAGACGTTGTCCTGCCTTGAAAAATTAAAATCTTCAATAATCTCCTGCAATTAAAAAAACTTAAAGAAAGATATTTCACTATACAGATTTATTATTAAATGTGAAATGTTCAATAAATGTCGCTTTTAGGTTCTACAAGGACTACTATTTGACGTTAATCAAATAATCACAATTTAATTAAGATATTTGACTGGGTTGTATATACACGTTCGCTTGGGGCTTTAGTGAATTAAAGAACAACAAGAATAATTATCCACTAGTGTGCGCAAGAAAAACGTTCTTCATCACCCAAGTGTAAACAGCTTCACTTCTTGCTATTTCAGGGACCTGTGGAAAGAAACAAACGGCCAGTGATCCTTTAGTCGTTCAAAATCGTTCTGATAATCCTCATCTACGCTCAAACATTGCCCTCGTACTAAGAAACTCAACATTAATTCCCTTTCGACACCTGCACAAGCGAGAATTCGTTTGTTTGTATTGCGATAAGAAGTTTCTGTTTTATGCAGATCTAAAGAAACATGTAAAAGCAGCACATGACGACATAACTGAGGACGAAATTAAGAAATGTGTACCGATACCAAGAGATCTGGTAAAGGTCGACATAAGCGATATACAATGTAAATTGTGTGCAGAAAACTGTCTTGAGGGAAGTACGAGGAAGAAGATTTCGGGTAGAGAGAGAAGTGATGAGTTTGGAAGAATAGAAAGTTTGATAGATCATTTGGTTAACTTTCATGACAGAGTATATATAAACGTTGCAGGTGTAACACCAAGTCATTGCCTCCTAGGATTCTATATGAACACAGATGAGTTAAAATGTCATATCTGTCAAATCAAGTTCCGTTTCTTCACCCAACTTTCTTCTCATATGATCGAGCATTATAGCACTTTTGTATGCCACATATGCGGCAGGAAATATCTTTCCAAAACCAGATTAGACATTCACCTAGACACACATAGCGCTAAAAAATTGAAATGTAGATTATGCATGAAGGTATTTAACGATAATCGTGCTAGATTAGTTCATTTAAAAAGCGTACATGGTAATGTGAAGTATAAATGCTTTGTATGTCAGGAAAGTTTCAATGAGTATTATCCCAGATTACGGCATATGCATCATGAACACGGTATTAAAATGCCCGAATATAAGTGTGAGATTTGTTTCAAAAAGTTATCTCGTTCGTCCAGTTTAAGCAAACATATTAGGTATGTTCATTTCAAAGAGATCAATAGTTTTATATGCGATCTGTGTGGAAAATCGTTTACTTCTAAAAGATCTATTGCGGAACACTTCACTGTCCATACTGGCGTTAAACAATACGAATGCGTATACTGTGACAAGAGATTTAGGTTGAAGACTACTTTGACAATACATGTTCAAGGTCATTTGAATATAAAACCATACGCATGCACTTTGTGTAAAGCGGCTTTCATTCAGAAGCGTGGCTTGATAAATCATATTAGAATTCACCATCCTAGTATCGGTGGTGGTACTGCGTAATAAGTAGTATGCATGTATTATTTGTAATCAATAATTTAATTTAAATTTAATGTAAAAACATGTATTTAAGATTAAGGCTGTAACTCGATTTAGGCTTTGTAAACGCCGTCAGTATATATATATATATATATATATATATATATATATATATATGTGTGTGTGTGTCGGAGAGCATAGTTCTCGTTGACATCGCCCATCGCCGTTAGTAGTTGCAGGGTTAGTGGGCATCATCAGTTAAAGCGCGAGCACAAAACGCAGTATCCACGGCTTGTACACTTTTAATTTAGATTTAAATAATATTTCGTCACAGTTAAGACCGAGCAGCGGGTTCAGGTCACCGATCTTACTTTAACCCTTTCTTTAAATTCTAAACGATCCGACTTGATCCGTTACTATCCCGCAACTGCGTCGCATTACTCGCTCGTCTACCTTAAGTACAGATGGCGCCTCAATCCCGGTCGAGGCACGTGCTCTGCTCTGATTGGTCGTTCAGATTACAATATTCATAACTTTTATTAGATTAAGAAGGTTAAGAAGAGAAGATTAAGAAGGATTATAAAATGATTTAACAAATCAATTAAAATTAAATTCAGAATATAAAAGTAATTAAAATGTAAACAAACAATATTGTCGTCGTTATACTATATATCTATACTTATATATGCTGATGTCGTGTAACATTGGCATTTGGTTTTCACTCTATACATTAAGCACAGTAATATAAAGAATTTGATGTACACAGAGGTCTTTGTCGTTAGATAGGTTATATATATAACGTTTTAATCGCCAAGCAGGCTTCATGATTACTTACCTAGAAATTGCTTGCAAGACTGTCATCCATCGTACAAAACATTATTAACCTAACACTATTCATTTCACGACTATTGTTTGAAAGCCGGTCCTAAGAGCTGTAATAAAGATAATAATTCGGGCATAGCTCTATCACGTCGTAATTCATAAGGAAAAGAACTACTTGATATTGAAGAACAGGAGCCCAGTCGAGTAAAATAAAATATGGCGGAGGAGGAACCTCTGTAGTGTTTATAAAGAGTGTGATGCCGGCAATGCCTACGTCACGATTGTTGGGTTTTTTGTGACGACCCATATTTGAGTCCTCGGAATAGAATTTCAAGGGTATCGTACATCTCAAGAGCGTTATGACTTCCCAGACAGGTACATCCTGTTCGGAGGCTCGAACAATCTTGATCGAATATCGACAGTGCGGCCGTATTTATAGGGCTCGAATGTGTCTGTGCACGTGCACGTGACCATCAATTTTTAGGTTAAGTATTGAAATTACAATAAAATCTTGTTTTACGTTAATTTCACATTACTATAAACTGATAGTAATTAAACAAATGATTATTGTTTTTGTAATACGTTAATTGTTGTATTTGCACCGACATTATATATTTGAAAAAAAAACTGCTCTATTTTTGCAGGTCTAGATAATTTCTAAAGAATTAATAGATCAAGCTTAATAAGTGAATACAATGTCGATGACATCTTTTGATATGTACGTCTCATTCGGAATAGTAATAAATAAATTACAATTTTGGTTCCGTTGATTGTGTTAGACGTCCTTCCCGACCGAAAACTTCATAAAAATGAGATAATAATCGTGCGAAAGAATTCGCAATGTGACATTATAAAACACCAGTTCTCCCGAAGTACATTAATTGGGAGCTCATTCCAAATTTCTGCAAGAGTGCCTAAGAAGTTACTTCTTGATTGTCGAATTCTAAATTAACTTCGTTTCTTGGGATTTCAGGGACATATGGAAAGAAATTGTTGCAGCAGCTCGTATCGTTACAACGTGGAGTTCGTACCGATAATACGCATCTACGTTCAAACATTGCCCTCATATTAAAAAACTCGACAATAATTCCCTTTCAACACCTCTTCAAGCGAGAATTCGGTTGTTTGTATTGCGAAAGGAAGTTTTGGTTTTACCCAGAACTAAAGAAGCACGTGGAGAGCGCTCATGGGGACATAACAGAGGACGAAATTATAAAGTCTGTACCAGTACCCCAAAATCTGGTTAAGGCTGATATAAGCGATATAAGATGTAAATTGTGTATGAAAACCTGTTTTAAGGGAAGGACGAGTAACGAGAGTACCAGTACTCTCTCGGATAGAGAGAGGAGTGATAATTTCGAAACAATAGAAAGCTTTGTAGATCATTTGGTCAAGTTTCACAAAAGACTATATATGCAAATTTCCCGCGTAACGCCAAGTCATGGCCTTCTTGGTCTCCACATGAGCACAGATGAAATAAAATGTCACATCTGTCAAAAGACATTCCGCATCTTCACTCAACTGTCGTCGCATATGAACGAGCATTATAGCTCTTTCATATGCCAGATATGCGGAAAGAGACTTCTGTCCAAAGTAAGGTTGGACAATCATATGAATAAGCATAACACTGAGATTTTTAAATGTGAGTTATGTGGAAAGGTCTTTGGTCAAAGAAGTACTAAGTTGCAGCATTTAAGACGCGTGCACGGTCATCAGAAGTATGAATGCTTTATATGCCACGAGATTTTTGCGAAATATAATCAAAAATTGAAGCATTTAGAGGAAAAACACGATATTAAAAATCCGATGTACAAATGTGATTATTGTCACAAGCAGTTACCCAGTGCGTCCAGTTTTAACAAGCATATTAAACGCAATCATCATATCAAAAATGACTATATATGCGATGTATGTGGAAAATCTTTCACTTCCAAATATTCAATTGCAGACCACTTAACTATTCATACTGGTGTTAAGAATTACGTATGCGAGTACTGTGATAAAAGATTTAGGGCGAGGAGTACATTGAAACTTCATGTTCAAGGTCATTTGAATATCAAACCTTTTGCATGCACTTTCTGTGAAGCGGCTTTCATTCAGAAGCATTGCTTGAAAAATCATATAAGAGTTCATCATCCTAGTGTTGAAATTAGTTCGAGGAAGTAAGGGGTAAGCAATGAAAACTGGCCTATAAATCGGAAAAGGCATTATTAGCGTCGCCATTCTGCGAAGTAACGTGGCCAATATTTTGGACATGTTTCCAACTGACAGCGGTCTGACACTAGATTTTGAAAGAAAAAACGTTTATTTGTCGAAGGCGACACACACAAAGTATATAAATCTAAATTACTTGCCATATTTAAAAATCTGTCAAAAACCATTATTTAACATGCAATGGATGTGCCTATTAAGTTCGGATGGAATCTTGCAAGTTGTTAACTTTGACTAACTTCCCGGTTTCCGATTGAGCTGAAATTTTGCACGCATATGTATATCGCGTGACAATGCAATCTGAGCTGATCTGATGATGGAGTCGGAAGGTGACCATAAAAACTCCTGTATTAAACATGGTAGACCCGTCGTGTTTGAGCTCGTTTTACCTGTCTTGGCTAGCACTCTGCGGCTACATTATATCCAGGATCTTAAAAGCTTGTTTCTATTCTTCCCAACTTAGCTGTTTACTGTCCACATTGCACTGTTCTTCCTTTTGAAGTGAAACTTCTATATAGAGGGGGTCTTACGATGTTTCGCTCACGAAAAGGTGTCACTGTCACGTGGTCTAATTCTTACATTTTTAAACTCGTGATATCTTTCGAATGGAATGTCCAAATTGAATAATTCAAAAAGTTATATAAAGGTATTGAAGCAGTCTTGAATATGAAGTAATTTATTTTGATAAGGATTAATACCAAGATACAAATAAAGAGCCTTTTCTAGCGGCGGCATTTTAATTAAAAAATTTAAATAAAAGAACACTTATTGTGGCATAACTATAATAGTTAGATATATAGTGTCCCGACACTTTTTGTAAATAATGACGTGTTCTGCAAAGTCGTAGTACATTATTTCTTTCTATCATCAATAGTTTTCGCAGCGCACGCGATTTTAGGTATTTTTACACCTTGGGTTTCATTATAGGAGTTTTGACAGACCCCTAATTTATTTGTAAATATAATATAACCTATCTCACCCGGGTATAGTGTATCTTGTCAACAGTAAAAGAATTTTTCAAATCGCTTTAGCAGTTTCAGAGCCTGTTCATCAAAACATGAGCAAACGAAATTTCATTGAGTTTTTTTTGGAAATATTTTTCTGTTAATATAATTTGATGTCCGAATGAAGTTGATGACGAAAGTTGCGCATTTGCTAATGTTCCGTTGTATGTGTATAATTTTAGAGTAGACTATGAATGTCTTTTTGGTTCCGGATCGAATTCAGTTTTTTGTTTGATCAAGTAAAATGTTTAAATAAAAAATGCATTCATTAAAATGTACCTAACCTAACCAAATAATAATTTGCAGTAAACCTGCGAAAAATCGAAATGTGTGTGTCATATTAGAAGTGAAATTTCAACGGACAAGTTGAAAAACGAATCGCAACGGACAAGTGGAAAAACGAATGGCAACGGATAAGTGGAAAAATGAATCGCAACGGACAAGTTGAAAAATGAATCGCAAAAAAATATTAACTTGAACTTTTACGGGCAGATTGTTAATGTACTTGTCCAATTTGAAAACCTGCCCGTAACACTACGTGGCGCTCGCTCTTTTATGCCATACGTGAGGAAGCTGTGGAATGAGCTCCCTGCCGCGGTTTTGCCAGAGCGCTACAGTATGGGGCTCTTCAAAAAGGGCGTAAACAGAATTTTAAAATCTCAACGAGGTAGGCAACGCATCGGCTCCCTTAATGTTGCATGTGCTTGATGTGGGCGACTGTGTAGCTATTTGCCATCAAGTGGACCCGTCTGCCAGTTTGTTTATGTGCAAACATAAAAAAAGTGAACTGGAATAGTGCGATGTAGGCGTAGTCATTTGGGTGCGTTTCCTTAAAGTTAACATTGATGTCTCCTATCGTTGCCAGTTTGATTCGCATTCTGCGCATATAACTTTGAAAAACAATGCACATAATCGTCTATGGTATTGTGAGATAGACTTCTGTTAAAATAAAACTGTAGGAAAACATCAGCCGTTTGTTCCCGCTAAAATTCCTGTAATTCTTGTTTTAAATGTGTGACATTTGTAATGATGTAATAAATAAACGCATAATAATTACAGCGAAAGGAGTATTGATTATGAAAAATATATATCGTAAAACAGTGTTGCTGTTACCAATATAGAAATACGTGTAGAACTCACATATTTATCGATTATGTATTTCTCCATTATGCATTTTGCAATTCTTTTTGGGATGATTACTGGCTAGCATTAAATATGATACTTAGTCGAAAATGTAATTTCGCTAGAACACTGTTTAAAAACAATAAAGTTACAATATAAATATCAAATACATAAATGTAAAGTAATGGAAATAAAATAACGTGATGCATTTTTACAAGCTTTTATTTCATTTGCAATGTTTAAGTCAAACCATGCAAATTGAACTAGAACCAAATCCCTTAGACCAGTGGTTCCCAAACTTGTTTTGTATACCGCCCACTTTGAGAATAAATTATTATTTTAGCGCCCCCATTTTTTCACCTGCTTACTTAAAAACATTATAACGTGAAATTAAATTAATTCATTATTGAAAGCTATATTCGCGGAGATTAAACATTCATTCTAAACAAGACTTTTATTATAGTCCGCAAGAGTTAACTTGAGACCTGAGCGCAGTGGTAGTACACAAGGGCGCTGAGGTCTCAAGGTAACTCTTATGGGCTACACCTGTCAATGTCCATTTTTTTCTGGGTCTCTTACCGCCCCTTTTTAGGCCTGCAGCGCCCACAAGGGGGCGTTATCGCCCACTTTGGGAACCACTGCTTTAGACTGACGGCTCTGCAATTTGGTATACTTTTAAGTCATGATGATAATACACAAAAATTAAAAAAAATTGTATCATTGTTGCAATCGGAGTTAGAATCAGATCATATAGGCTACGTTTAATTTTTCCGTTCCACTTGCTTGCCGGCGTTACAATCGTAAACCCAAGTGGAATGGCTATTCGACCCACTTCTTGACATGGGTCTTTGCGAGCATTGTGTGATCAAAATTGATTAAGTCATTAGTGACGTTTTCGCCACGACCAAAACGACCGCGATCGCCTTGTGGAACGGCTAACGGAGCATTTTGGGCGTTGTGAGCTTCTATTGGAACGCTCTGATAGACATACCGTTCTTCAGTAGTTTTGAAACAAAATGTGCCGCTCCATTACCCACTATGGGTACCATAGTGCAATTGTAAATCCAAGGTTTGTATTGCGAGAAAAAGTTTTTGATTTATACAGAACTAAAGAGACACGTCGAGACCGCTCATGGGGACATAACAGAAGATGAAATTATAAAGTCTGTACCGTCACAAAATCTGGTAACGGTTGATATAAGCGATACAAAATGTAAATTGTGTGTAACAAACTGTTTTAAGGGGAGTGAAGAAAATTCATATCTTTCAGACGGAGAGAGGAATAATTTTGAACCAATAGAAAATTTTATACAGCATTTGTTAACTTTCATAATAGAGTGTATACACAAATGCCGTGGGTAACACGAAGCCATTGCCTCCTTGGTTATAAAGAGAAACACAGTATTAAAATACCTGAGTATAAGTGTGACTATTGCCTTAAGCAATTACCTACTGGTGGCACCATTAAGGTGATGTCAGGAGCCTTAAGAACAGACGAGCGTGCATTACAAGAGCTATGAATGTCAAAGAAGTAAGTGAGGTGTGTAAGAGTAAGCCTAAATGGCGGTTTGTTGTTCGTGCCTACCCCGCAAGAGACCTGGCGAGAAGTTACGTATGTATGTAATTACCTACTGCGTCCAGTTTATACAAACATATTAAACGTATCATATCAAAACGAACTATATATGCGATTTATGTGGGAAATCTGTTAGTTCTAAACAATCACTCATATACCACTTAACTCCATACCGGTGTTAAAAAACACGAATGTACACACCGTCATAATCATTTATTTTAGTTTCAGTTTTTAGCTTGTAATGTGATAAAAATTAAATAAAATTAGTTCTTGATTGAGTCTTTTTATAATTAAATAGACATCAAATTAAAATAAAATAAACTTATTTTTCCTCTGAGAAACATCGGTATGTATAGTCTAAGAGCCGGTGAACATTGACCTTCACCGATCTGATAACCAGATGAGACGTATTTTTATCAAATATATTTTATGAACAAATATGCCTATAATTACTTGCCTATCCAAAAGTGCTCAAGGCTATTTTTAATTAAATTAACTTTAATCGATTTTTTTTCATCACTTTCATTCTATTGATAACCAAATGAATTTTATTTTACTGATAGTTTTTAACACACAGAATATGCTTGAGTAGGCTTGCCTACTCATTTCTGTGTATGGCTACCTGGCAAGCAGATTATTTTATTACAAAATCAGTCACATATACTTGCCTGCAAAAAATCGTATTTAAAGTACTATTGCCAAGGTAAAAACTTTTAGAGTTTTAGCCAATTCATAGGTGCGAGAGAGAAAGTAGAGCGTCCGAGATCCGTGTGGTAGAACAGGACACAACATAACAGCTGCACGCTACCTGACCGTTGAATGTATCCGAGTGCGCATGCAAAGTATACACAAAGTAAAGGCAAGACAATTTATTTTAGATATTTTCTTGGTAGCAGTTAGAAAACTAAAGTCTGTGTGTACGTCAGACAGTATTAGACAGACATTTAAATATATTATTCTTATGCAGCCAGGTATTATCATTGTATCATCGCGTAGGTCGAACACTGCTCTCTACGTGGCAGGGCATCACTGCCTCTATCTGTGGTCTGTATCAAAAATATTAATAAATAAACAGAGTTTGTTAAGGAAACAAATTAACAACAAGAACACTTTGCCAACGGTTCAGTTTTTTGAAAGTCACAACAAAAGTGAACGACAAAAGTGTTGACGTAAAAAAATGGTCAGTGCGCGTGTAGCATATTACACCATTAAAATGTACCTAACCAACAAAAAAAAACAATCATAATTTGCAGTAAGCCTGCGAAAAATCGAAATGTGTGCTGGGACACATAATAGAAGTGAAATTTCAACGGACAAGTGGAAAAACGAATCGCAAAGGACAAGTTGAAAAATGAACGGCAACGGATGAGTGGAAAAACGAATCGCAACGGACAAGTGAAAAAACGAATCGCAAAGGACAAGTTGAAAAATGAACGGCAACGGATGAGTGGAAAAACGAATCGCAACGGACAAGTGGAAAACGAATCGCAGTGAATTAGTCAAGTGGAAAACGAATCGCAGTGAATTAGTGGAAAAACGATGGCAACGGATAAGTGGAAAAATAAATCGCAACGGACAAGTGGAAAATCTTCAACTGATAAGTGACAAAATGAATCGCAACAAAAAATTTACTTGAAGTTTTACGGGCAGGTTTTCAAATTGGACAAGTAAGTACATTAACAATCTTTTTTTATGTGGGCAGGCCTTGATCTTTTTCTTTTTTCTATTCTATTCTATAACTTCACGCCAGGTCCCTTGCGGGGTAGGCACGAACAACGGAGCGCCATTTAGGCTTATTCTTACACACCTCATTTGCTTCTTTGACATTCATAGCTCTTGTCATGCACGCTCGTCTGTTCTTAAGGCTCCTGACATCACCTTCTGCTAGTACATGATCAATTTGATCGTGGAAGGTGTGTCGTGGCCTTCCGCGACTTCTGCATCCAACCACTTTTGCATTGTATATATATTTAGTCATTCTTCCATCATTCATTCTTTCCACATGCCCGAACCACCGGAGCATTTTTTTCCTTACCTTCACCCCGACACTCTCTTTCAGACCAACTCTCTTTCTTACTTCGGTATTACGAACGCGATCCGCGAGCGTCACTCCGCAGATTTTGCGCAGTGATCGCATCTCGACTGCGTTTACTCTACTTTCATGCTTTCTCTTCCATACCCAACTCTCGCTTCCATACGTGAGCGTAGGTACCAGCACCACGTTGTGTATGGCAAGCTGGGCCTTCTGACTGAGGTTCTTAGCGCCTAGAAGTTTACCTAAATTCACACTACTCCCCAAATTCCCTCTTCTTTCTATATCAGCGGTGTACCTTCCATCCCTGCTAAAATCACATCCGAGATATACAAACTCATTCGCTTGTTCCAGCATCTTTTTTCTTAATGCGTATAATTAGACGAAAGATTCTCAAACCGGCCCTTTTCTTTAAGAGTGCAGATCCGATTTAGCATCATCAGTCGCGGCCGATGTGTGGGATTTGCTAAGTGGCACTAGAACCGCAAGAAAGAAGTGCTATTGTCACACATACCATGGTCAGGAACACCCAGTAGAACCCTTCGATGTTCCTACATGCGCCGTATACCAAAGCTACGGGAAAGCGGAAGCTCGATCAACTCTGCTTGCCCTGGCAAGGGGCGTGTCTCGCCCCACGGGAGGAGAGATGAGCATGCATGGAGCACCACGCTGCCTGCTCTCGACGGTATTATTGGCGAGGGGGAACCCTTCTCCAAGGGGCCGCCAGCTTTCGGCGGCCGAAGGTCGAAATACGCCCTCCGGCACCGGCGCATCCTCCTTTCGTGGGAATGGAGAAAGCTGGTGCACTCACGCCCCCGCTCCGCATCCTTGTCACGCTCCTTAGCGAGCATTTCGCGCTCGCAACAGGAGGAGTCGGCATCCCACCCGGGTAAACTGGCCCTGCCCGAACTTGCCAGCAGACACGCTCGCCCTGCTGTGATCACCCAAGATCTAGTCATGTCTATGAGCGATACAGTTAGTCGTCTAATTTTCAATTCAATCCAAAATTCACAAACACCAGAATCATACTTTTACGGAGATTAATATATTAATTTGAGTAATGTGTGCTTCGTCGTAGACTTTCTAAGTTGCAGTCTGTTATATCTTTTGTAACTCGAGAACAGCGGATAGGCAGATGACCTCACTGATGGAAAATAGCTACCTATTATTATCTATGAACATTTTTTACTACAGGTTAAGACGGAATTTTTTGACACATTAAAAACGTATATCGTAGTGCTTTTTTATTGTGGTATAGATTCGCAATTGCGTTTGACCACGTCTCGCTCTATGTGGAGTGAAGACATGGTAAGTGGAACATGCGGCATGCCTACCTAGAAGGTACCTATTCGCACGTGGCTTGAAAACACCCAGGTTATAAGTATCGGGAAAGACAGACTCCGGCAATGAGTTCCACTCCTGGGAACATCGCAATTAAGAGACCATACCTAATCCTTAGTGCGCAAGAAAATCGATCTTGATCACCGACGTCTCAATTAACATCACTTCTTGTTATTTCAGGGTCCTGTGGAAAGAAATTGACGGGGCGCAAATGCAAAAATAAGGAATCTCGTATCGATAATATTCATTTACGATCAAACATTGCCCTTATATTAAAAAACTCAACATTAGTTCCTTTTCAGTACTTGCTTAAGCGAGAATTCGTTTGTTTGTATTGCGAAAAAAAGTTTTTGTTTTATGCCGAACTAAAGGAGCACGTAGAACACGCTCATGGGGACATAACAGAAGATGAAATTATAAAGTCTGTACCGATACCACAAAATCTTGTAAAAGTTGACATAAGCGATATAAAATGTAAATTGTGTGTAAACTGTTTTAAGGCAAGTTCGAGTAAGGAGAGTGCCTATAGTCTTTCCGATATAGAGAGGAATAATAATTTTGAAACAATAGAAAATTTTATAGATCATTTGGTTAATTTTCATCAAAAAGTATATATACACATTCCCCGCGTAAAACCTAGTCATGGCATCCTTGGTTTCCATATGGGCACAGATGAAATAAAATGTCACATCTGTCAAAGAACATTCTCAATCTTCACTCAACTGTCATCACATATGAACGAGCATTTTAGCTCTTTTGTATGCAAGATATGCGGAAAGAGATTTCTGTCCAAAGCGAGGTTGGACAATCATATGAATAAGCATAACACTGAAATTTTTAAATGTGAATTATGCACAAAGGTCTTTAGCCAAAGATACAATAAGTTTCAGCATTTAAAACGTGTACATGGCAATGAGAAGTTCAAATGCTTTGTATGTCACGAAAGTTTTAGCCAATATACTGAAAGATTAAAACATTTTCAAGATAAACACGATATAAAAATGCCTGAGTATAAATGTGACTATTGTTCCAAACAATTATCTACTGGAGACAGTTTATGCAAGCATGTTAAATATCATCATCTTAAGAATGACTATATATGCGATGTATGCGGAAAATCGTTTAGTTCCAAATGGTCACTTGCAGATCACTTCACTCTCCACACTGGTGTTAAAAAATACGAATGCACGCACTGTCATAAAAGATTTCGGTTAAGGAATACTCTGAGACTTCACGTTCAAGGTCATTTGAATATCAAACCCTTCGCGTGCACTTTGTGTAAAGCGGCTTTCATTCAGAAGCATTGCTTGAAAAGTCATATTAGAGTTCACCATCCTAGTGTTGGTATTACTTCAGGCAAATAAGGAGTCTGGATGTATTATTTTACAAGCTTTTATTTAACTTGCAATGGATGTGCTCTTACCTAAAACACCTACACTCTAACCAAAACACATGTAAGAGTCGCTTGATTGAAAATATAAAGAGTATATTCCCTGAACCAGTTCTTCATTCAAGATCCCTACCCAGCTCGAGCCGCTGGCCGCCACAGTATGTATGTAATATTCGGGTGGAATCTTGCAAGTTAAATTTGACCAACTTCACGGTTCCGATTGAGCTGAAATTTTGCACGCATATGTATATCGCGTGATAATGCAATAATTTGGTACCATGGAGCTGATCTGATGATGGAGTCGGTAGGTGGCCATAGGAACTCCTGTACTAAACAAGATAGACCCGTCGTGTTTGAGCTCGTTTTACCTGTCTTGGCTAGCACTCTGCTGCTACATGATATCCAAGATCTCAAAAGCTTGTACTGAAAAACCTTTTAAAAAAGTTTTATTTTTATAACGGGTTGGTATTAGTAGTGTCAATAAATGAAACTGAAAAGCAATTTACTTAGAATTCTTATTATTTCTTGCCTCCAAAATCTAATACACACCATCTGGAGACGCAATGAGGCAATCTTCCGGAGAATATAGAAACTTTGAACTTACCTCGCAGTCAGCCACCAGCCCACGACAGCGCTGGTTCAGGGTTCTGCCGCTGCTTGTCACGTGGCGATAAAGGTGACAAAGTTCTTCTACACGAGCCCCGGGGCGCAAGGGACGCAGATACACTGATCACTAAGGTTTTAGTGGTTAAGGCGAATGTCCGAGTATTTAACTGGACGCGAAATCTTCGATAGCGGATAGGCGTTTGTAGTTATGTAAAGGCGGGTGCAATATTATTTATGTGCGGTGGCGTAGCGTTTGGCAACGTACTGAACTCATGCGCCGAGCGAGCGGCGGAAACATACGGGGGTTGCAAGGCGCTATAAACCCAAGACACAATTGTTAATCGGGAAATAAGTGGCGCCAACACCCTCTAATGTCAAAAACCATCAAATCCGCCTCCTGTCACCTCTCCTCTCCTCTCCTCATGCCACAAAATTAACGGCTTGGCTTGCCTGTCTTTTACAGTTTATAGTGAAATGAATACTTTCGATGAGAGGATGAACGTTTAACAGTTTGATAAGAATAATCTAAATTAGCGCAATGACGATCAAGCGCGAGCGCTCTGACAAACCTCATTTTAAGTTTTTTGTAAACATCATGGACGTATAAAGAACACCGGACGGAATGTTGTCACTATACAGATTGAAGCACCGTAATGGCGGCGCGTTTCTATGTGTGCGTGTTTCCAGAGTTGCCAGGCAAAGAAACTTTTCCTAAATTTTGATATATTCACTACACATTATTATATGATTAAATAAATTCGTTTGATATTGTCCATAAATATTTGTTTCATAATTTAGGATAAATTAGATTATAGTATATAAATATTAAATAAAACGACCAAATTGCCAAAATGTTATTATTTTACATAGGTTATTACTTAAATAAATAAAAAACTACACAATATCTTCTATTAAGTCTTTAAAGTATAGAAGGCTTAAAAATAAAGTAAGGTTTTGCTTTCATAAAAAAAGATAAAAAGAAAAAAATAATGTGTGTGTCAGCTCTGACGCACAATGAGTTTAGATATCGAACAGAAAAAGAGAGTAAATGAAAGCATCTTCTAAAATGATAAGAGAAACAAACATATATATTTACATAGCTATAAGATAGTTAAATAATATTTACAAACTAAGAGAGTTTTGGTAGTTGGGTGGATTGACGTGACTGTTATAATTATGTCGTCTCCCTGGCAACGGATCTTTTCTTCGGATTCTTTTATCTATGTAATTTATTCCATCTCATTCTTTCCTACAGAAATATATGTTTGTCTCTTTCTACGTAACGCCTCAAATTTTTACTTCACTTGATTTTACTCCTCATAAAATTTTCATACCGGGGCTTATAACTCAAATCGTTTCTCGATCTTAAGGAGTAAACTCCAATAAAAGTATGTTAAAACACCTTGCGTTGTGTTATTTTTTTGTAATACTGCCTTTTGCTATCATATGTTCTGTGAATTCCTTTGATTTTTGATATGTGGTGAAAGCTAATGGATAGATACTTCTCGCAATGAATTTGATAAGATTTATTTGGTGTTCTGTTCCCACGTATAGCTTTGACTCTAAATTTAAAAACACTTTGTCACTACCTACGATTTTTTCTAGTATTTTATCAAGCATATAACTATGTTGCTTATTTTTGTATATAGTTATGTCAATTTAATTTCATACTAACTTATTTTTATAAAATTGGAGAAATACTATTCCTAAAGCTGGCAACACTAATTTTGTCAAAGAAAGGTTTGTTTACATAAATTAATAATAAATATGGTTACAAAATAATTAAAATAAAGCGTCAAAGAGTATTTTACCCGTGGAAAGTGATTCCTTGTTCTTTTTTATCACGTATTGCGCTTTGGAAACAAAATTTCACGACGCAGGTTGGCATAATTAAATAGTTATTTTAATAACTCACTACGTCTGTACTCTATCAACACTAGCTGCGTAATGGCGGACGCCGAGCTTACTTGCTTTGTATGTGTGCTGTAAACATAGGCGACCGAGCTTACTATAGGTGCTTCACTGTTTTAGTATACAACATTCTGTCCGTTGTTCATTATACGTCCATGGTAAACATGTATTTAAATTTTTAAACAGTAATTTATGTATGTCTATTTAACTATGTACATATATGTATATACAAATACTAGCTTCTGCCCGCGGCTTCGTCCGCGTGGAATAACAAAAAAGAAGGTAAGCTAAAAAACCCGATTTTGAAACATTCTTCATTGGTACTCCGCTCCTATTGATCTTTTCGCGATGATATATAACTAATGGGTTATTTACCACTGAAAGAATTTTCAAATCAGACAGTGGTTCCTGAGATTAGCGCGTTCAAGCATACATTCAGGCTCTTCTGCTTTATATGTTAAGACTATAGTTGTTTCTAACATAGAGGTTATGTTAAATCATGTTCCTCTTTTACGAGCTAGAAAACAAATGAACCAAGGATAAATGCCTGTCTTTTGTTTTATGGGAGCAAAAAATAAATAAACAAACAAATTGAGAAAACATAGCAAAGGGCTCATAGAATTTGAAAAATATATAGCCTATAACCATCTACGATTAATTCCGCGTCGAATGGTTGTGGTTTCATGCTGAGTAGTTTTCTAGTTTACCTCGGACAAAGAAAACAAACTTTGCTTATATATATATATATATATATATATAGATAGATGTATGTGTATGTATTTATTTTTTACTTGTAATATATGTATATATGATTGTATATATTTTAAATTATGCACACTACATACTGACCCATTATTAAAAAATGTAAAATTATCTCCAGAAGGTTGTCTGGAAGAAATCGCTGTTAGCGATAAGACCGCCGATTCATGTGTATTATTATTTTCTTGTGTGCAATTAAGAATATTCTATTCTATTCTATGTATTCACATTCGCGGGAGACTACTAAAAACAGGTTCACATGAAACTTTCTCAGATTGCTAAGATTGAAAAAAATGTTTGAATTTCGGATCTGGTTCTACGGTAGAACACAGTTGTGACATTGCAATGACTTGCGGTTTGAGCGTTCCCGATTGCGACATAACCAAATATGCTTCAAAAATCAGTCAGTGTTCCTGAATGATCGTTAATGCGTTGGGAGAGCAAAGTTTCAAAAGAAAAAGGAGCACCGATAAGAATGTCAATATCTTCTGGTTCGTCAAAATTTGCGTCAGCGACCGGATTATAAATCAAATGCGGTTACGAAAAATTATCTATTTGTACTGAAGTTAATTTATCAGTAATGCGGTTGATAATATAAGTGGTTAGTAAATAGGTGTGCAAAGTTTTTGCTTCACATATTAATATCATGATGATATGTATCTTGTATAGATGTTATGTGTAAGCACGTGATAATATAATTTGTCAATGTAAAAAGTATTGTTACGGAATTATATAAAATGTTTTAAGGCGGATTTCTGTATTTTACTATGCATCCTTTTACCTTGTCATTCACAACAATTGACATAATATGTATTCAATGATATAACAATGATACATTATAACCCATATTAATATGAATAGTAATATATAAAAACGCGGCTCTAATTCATAAGTCTTGATGTTATTAACCTAGAAATTCTCTAGAACTTTTTGTCCTTTTGTATGACAGCGAAGCGTGGCCTGTACTTGAACGAAACAAGCAAAAACTGTCTGTCACGGAGATGAATATGCTGCGATAGATGTGTGGAGTGACGCGGAAAGACCGGGTCAGGAACTCCCGCATCCGGGGCAGTCTTCATGTCCGTGACATAACAGACAAACTGCAAGAGTGTCGCTTACGCTGGTACGGCCACGTTTTGCGCAGACCGGCTAATTATGTGGGGAACAAATGTGTAGCCATGCCGCCTCCGCCAGGTCCCGGTCGAAGGGGAAGACCCAAGAAATTTTGGCTTGACGTTGTGAAAGGTGACATGTGTACCAATGGTCTCAAAACGGGGGATGCCGAAGACCACACGAAGTGGAGTAGAAAGAGTACGAAAGCGGACTCTGGGCGTCGGAGTGAACGCTCCGAATGCAACCGGGATTTAACGCTTGGATGATGATGATGATGATGCTCTAGAGGAACTTTTTTGCTATTGTTTCCATTTTGCTGGTCGAAGTACTAACTTATGCTATATCCCTTGTTAGGATATGCAAAAATCTAATTTAGAAAAACATTGTTAACATTATATAAGAACAATATCAAATGTCGAAAAGTCTCTTATAATATATTATAAATAAAAAATCTGAGGTTAAAACAAAATTCTTTTTTTTTTAAATCTTATGTGAACGTAACTTTTTAGTTAACAGATAGGTAAGTAAGCCTGTTGGCGTATGATTAAACGATCCAAAGTAGTCTGAACCGAGTCGGACCGAATTTACGCTTGCGCTGCTATGAAGACGGAAATTAATCATAATTATCGCATTTCTGTAACCGCTGAGTAGTTACTCAGTTTTATATTGTCTAAAATTCACAAACACGAAAACTGATATTTGGACGTGGAAACTAAAATGTAAAAATTATTAAAATCGCTTTATTTCGAGACTAGATAGTTACTTCATAGCAGGAGTAGGGACCACAGAGATACAGAAAACTTATTCGATTAAAATTGATTTATATACCTACTTATAGAGAACAGTAGGTACATAAATCAATTTTAATCGAATAAGTTTGCTTTATTAGAGGAGTTACTGACATTGCTACCATTGAAGTAATTTTGTGACACATTTCATATTAAAAAATACCTATCTTAATTCCCTGGGAAATCCGCATCTTGGAGCCCATTTCTAAACCTTAGTGTGCACGTGCTAAATTCTAAATTAACTCCAGTTCTTGTTATTTCAGGGTCTTATGGAAAGAAACTACCGGAGCGCGATCGACGCTCAAACATTGCTCTCATATTAAAAAATTCAACATTAATTCCCTTTAGAATCTTACACAAGAGAGATTTTGCATGTTTGTATTGCAACATGAAATTTTTGTTTTATGTAGAACTAAAAAAGCACGCAAAGAGCGCTCATGGTGATATAAAAGAGAAAGAAATCAAAAGGTGTTTGGCTCCAACAAATGATCTTGTAAAGGTCGACATAAGCGATATATCGTGTAAGTTGTGTGTAGACAAAGCTCTTGAAGAAAGTAAGGAAATTTTGTGTAATTTATCGGACAATAATTTTGAATCAATAGAAAGTTTCATAGATCATCTGGTTAATTTTCATAAAAGAGTATATATGCGTAGTTCCCGCGTAAAACCTAGTCATGGCCTCCTTGGCTTCCATATGAGCACCGATGAAATAAAATGTCACATCTGTCTTAAAACGTTCCGTTACTTTACCCAACTTTCGTCGCATATGAACGAGCATTACAGTTCTTTTGTATGCCACGTATGCGGGAGGAAATTTCTCTCCAAAGCCAGACTAGACAAACATGTAAGTAATCATGACATACAAAATTTAAAACTTGATACATACACAATTATGTATACCCAAAGACTTAATTTGAAACGCAGACACGGTAATAAGTATAAATGTTTTCAATGTGACGAGAGTTTTGGCCAATATAATTGTAGACTAAAACATTTGCAAGATAAACACGATATTAAAATGCCGGAGTATAAATGTGATTATTGTTGCAAACAATTCTCTTGTTGTTCCAGTTTGAGCAGGCACATTAAATGTATTCATTTAAAAAAGGACAATACTTTTATATGTGATCTGTGTGGAAAAAGTTTTACGTCGAAGTTATCACTTGCAGACCACTTGACTCTCCATACTGGTGTTAAAAAACACGAATGCACGTACTGTCATAAAAGATTTAGGTTGAGGAATACTTTGAGAGTTCATGTCCGTGGTCATTTAAACCAAAAACCATACGCGTGCACTTTGTGTAATGCAGCTTTTATTCAGAAGCATTGCTTGACGAGTCACATTCGAGTTCATCATCCTGTGGGCAAGGATATTCCCACTAAAAATAATTAATTCATTAAAATTAAATAAAATTCCAATAATTGTTTGTTGAAAAGCAATGACAAAGTCAAGGCCAATTTTTGATTAATATTTAAAAAATATTTGCTCTGGCCAGTGCCCCATCACTCCCCTCCAGAGACCGTGCTACGGGCGAAGGTGTAGTGGAAGTCTAACTCTTCTGCCACATCTTGTCCTCTTCTCCTCAATAGGAGGTGAGTTAGGTGTAGCTGTTTCACCAGAAGTCCCGTCAGACTGTTTGGGACTCTGAACAATATTGGGAGGCAATTCAGATAACAGATATGCTGGTTTCAGTCTGCCTATTGATACTACAATCCTAGTGTTGGTAGTTCGTGGATATCTATAAATGGTTCGAGTTTGTACAATGCGTTTTGTTCGCGCCGCTTAATTTAAAATCCTGTCCTATCATATTATTTCCACAACTACCAGCTTTCCTAACCGCGTTATCCAATCGCCTTTTCCCAGCCGATCTTCCGTTCCATGCGACTAACCTGCAATGCAGGGTCCTGATGGGCTTCTTTAGGAAAGTCATGCTCAAACTTTTTTTTATAAGGACTACATAGTTGTGGTGTAAATCCTTCTTTATATGTTTGTACTAATTTGAATGTGTTTGTAAAAGAAATATTTTGACATTATTCCTTCTATAATTTTGATTAGAATAAAACCAAATATTAAATTGGTTTTGTCTTTCCTTTATATCAATCGTAGCAGATAAGGTGCTACAGGCCGCAATTTTATGTTTTTTATTGCTTGTATATTTTAGTTGTGTTTAATTATATTATTGACATTAAAAATTCTTTATTGTATAATATTTGTGATTTTTGTGAATTAGTCGATTGTGTCATTTAAGTCTAAACAATCATTTTATTGATAAATATTTTAATGTCTCAGGAAGGTTATTATATATTAGTGGGGCCATATAATATGCATTTTTTTGTAGAGATAAGTTGGGTAGAGGTAATATACCACTCTGTTGTTTGTTTGATCACTCAGTATCCTGTCACGTTGGGCTTGATTAAACAGTTCTGGGCTTTGTCAATAATTTATATATTTTAATGTTTTTTTAAAGTTTGGTTGTTATTGTTTACTGTTAGTTATATTACATGTTAAAATACATAAGTATTTGAAACTTTAAAAGTGTTTTATTTTCCTTTATTAAGAACATAATTATATATCAATATTATCCGTGCAGGAACGGAGAAAGAATACAATTTCTTGCGGCC
This sequence comes from Dendrolimus pini, assembly GCA_949752895.1. Lineage (NCBI taxonomy): Eukaryota > Metazoa > Arthropoda > Insecta > Lepidoptera > Lasiocampidae > Dendrolimus > Dendrolimus pini. Next base: position 6,553,213 of record OX457153.1, read on the forward strand.
GAGCGGCCTGTCGTAAGGGGTGACAAAACAACCCACAGCCAGGTGGTAGGGCATTTGCCCGACTGGATGGCTACCACCCCTGTTCTAGAGTATGTCGCCATAACAACCTTGAATTGTGTTTCGGTATTAGTGACCAAATTCCAGTCTCCATTAACAGAGCAGCAGCGCATTTGTAGCATCTTTGGTGTTGTAAATGTCCATAGGCGATGGTAGCCGCTTTCCATCAAGTGAGCCGTCTGCATATCTACTGAACTCGTGCAACAACAAAAAATATATCAACGTGAATAACTCGGCAGAAAAACACTGTATACTAGTGTATAATCCGAAGATAAGAAAGTTACGCTCGTGGGTAACCATAGCCGAAGAAGACCATAGTAAATAACGGACTTTGTTTACGAACGAAACTTGCCATGCCATGAATTGAACTCGTAACCTCTGCTACAGTGAACGAGGTCGGAAAATGCTTAACAACTACCAGTGCCTAACCTTGTGTGTTTTCCATGGTAAGTAGACTAGACGCTGTACATAATGCTGGAAGAGTAATTATCTATCAATACGTAAATCAATGTAGGTAATTATTGTAAAAGATGAACAAAATCCCTATTAATATTATAAATGCGAAAGTACCTCTGTTTGTTCCGTTTCCACGGAAAACTACTGGACTAATTTGGCTGAAACTCAGTATATATAAGTTCGATGTCGAAGATAAACATAGGATACTTGTGGTTGATTTGGCCGATTTGGTAATTTTGTACGTATGTAGTTTTAGAATAGAATAGAATATACTTTATTGTACAAAAATGCTACATAAAAACAAGAACATTAAATACAAGTACAATCGGCGGTCTTATCGCCCATGGCGATTTCTCCCAGACAACCTTTGGATGGAGTATAGGAAGGACATCGAAAGTTGGTAGTTGCTTAAGTTTTAATACCGAAAATAGGCATAGATACTTTTCTTCCGGGAGATGGAATAGTTAGCGATATGAAATGAAGTGAATCTTCTTCTAACATACAAAATTAATACAGTGTAACCTGTATGGTAACCTCTTTAAAGAAGAGGCACGCACTAGAGGTTGACCCGTGGGGTAAATTCTAATTTTGTATAATTAAATCCGTAAATTTATTTCCTAGTTACAAACATACGAACAAAATTAAAACCAATTGCAAAGCTGTCGCTTTGTTTATTTTTCGTGGACCTTGTTTAACGTCGTATATCTTATTAATATTGTATTTATTTATCCTTCTACATTTATTTTAATGTTCATGGTCTAAAACCCAGATATACTTGTTGCATTGATAATGACAGTCAGCTTCATTTTATAACTTTTTAGAATGCGCATAATCTATAATTTAGGGCTTAACAATAACGGTAAAAAGTCGAACCGGTTACAGCCTAAATACAGAAGATCTTTTCAGTTTTGTTCTCACTTTAAGCTCAATGAACAACTGGTGGACTTCCTGGAGAAGCTGGGCTGGATGGAGTGAATCCTCGGCCACCCTCGCACGCAAAATAGGCGCTATGTCGTCGACTTGCGAGAACCGCTCGCTCGCAGAAGAAGCTCAATCAACCGGTTTTTGATAACTAAAGTTTGTTAAATCGATTTTGTTGATTAAACCGGTTTGGAAAGGTTTTGCAGCACACCTTTAAAGCGAAGCCATGTGGTGACAGCAAGTTTTAGGTCACCAAAAATACATTGAAAGAGATAAAATGATAATAACGATTCTTGTAGAATAAACTGATTTAATTCAAGTTTATATAACACTCTCTTCAAGATGTACAATCCGAATGAAATAGTTGACTAAAACCGTTTGCAAGTACTTGAAACACTCTTGGCAGCCATGACTGGAATCATTTGCACCAGCTCCCGCGTTCCAGTGCCAAAGACATTAAAGTAGATTTTTAGTCTCTAGCCAGTTTCCAATTAGATATAAATTATTTAATTAGAAAATAATATCACATATCTGTGTAGTCAAAATCACTTTGACTTTGTTTACAAGTTTCAACGTAAACAAAACTCTGTCCCATGGAGCTTTGTTTATATTTCTTAATTATCTCCATAATTTCAACTTTGGCATCCAATTTTAAGTCATCCGATATTTTCTTAAAATCGCTTAAAACGGACAAAAGAAACAGTTTATCTTCGTCGTGTTCCGGGTCCGAAATTGGAGAAGTTTCGTTTTTACGCATTTGTTTGGTTATTTTTTTTAATTTTGTTTTAGTAGGCGGCGGTTTTCTTTTGCGTGTTTCATCCACTGTTGTCTCTATGTCTGAATTTTCTGAAGATGAATTTGCCTTTTCTCCTTTTAATGTGCTTAGAAATGTTAAATATGGCGCGTATGTATAAGTTTTGTGCGACACGAATTCACCTGACATTTTAGCCTTTTTGATCTTGAAGCGATAACGCGAGTAACTGTCGCGTAGACTCTTCCACTTCCTTTGGAATTGTAATACTGGAAGATATGTCAAAAAAACCATAAATACACTTAAACGCACGAGAAAAGTATGACATAGATAATTCGCTAGTATTAGACAAATCAACAATGCGTCTAACGCGGCTACTTTTGGAGAATCGCTTACTGAAATTGACACTGTCTAGATACACTGGTAGGTGTAAGACATTGCATAAAGTTCCTCTTTATTTCGGGACATGTCATATTATACCTCTAAATTGAGGTCGCCGTACCACGCACAGTCAAGTCATTATGTATATCGATTTATTATTATAATAGCTGACTCGGCGAACTTCGTAACGCCCATATTTCCTGAATTCCTAAGACTTTGTTTCATGATACAAAAACAAAATCACCAAAATCGGTCCAGGTGATTAAGAGGATTCTAGATCCCGATCTCAGCGCCACCTTCCGGTTCTAATTGTGAATCTAGACCACCCGGGAACCCACTCAAACACAAAAATAAAATCATCAAAATCGGTAAAGTCGTTCTCAAGTTATGCGCGTACATACATCTCTATAATTCATTATTATATATATAGAATCATTGAACTAAGGTTTTACCACTTGTTGAGCGCATCTATTTGTTTATATCACATAGACATTTGAGTAATCAAGATGATCTGTGATCAAGATCATCGATAAAACTTATATGATCAAGATTAAATATTAGATATAAGATCGGATCAAGCAATGATTATTTTACCAAAGTAATTATATTCTATCTCTTCTAGCAATTAATTAAAAAATTATCTCTCAATGATCTCAAGAAGTCGAAAAATAGTAATAAATTTAGTTCAATTATGTTTAAATAACTATATTATATAGTTCAGTATTTAATAAAATAGTCTTTATTAAAATACCTGCTTCGAATTTCTGTCCAACAGATTTTTGAGCAAAATCGTCGACAAATTTTTCACAAATTTGTTCCCAAAGCATACTTCGCGCCACTTTACTAGAGTATTCTTCGCTTTTGTAGTTCCAAATGCCCGGCCGCTGCTTAACTTCTTCTATAAACTCGATGTTATCGATCATATCCATGTTGTTAGTACTAACTAACTTCACTGTAAAAATGGAGAATGTAGTTTTCCTCATATTATGCAAAAAATTACTTTCTTTAACTTAATCTGGGATAATATATATTTACAGAATAATTTAAAAATTGTATTAAAGAATAGTAATTCGGATTTCCTTTACCTTAAAAAGAGTAAAACCGTCTTACAATTGGTATTTATTTTGTGTTTGCGCTGTGTAGTCAGTTTCGACAGCACGCCAACTGCACAATGACAGTTGATATAACTGCACGAACTTTGTGGTCGAGCTTCAAAAGCGTTTCATTCACTATCCATCTAAGCTGCTAAATAAACGACAGACCGCGCCATCTAGGGTCGGGCAGCATTAATTACATATTTTCTTCATGACTTTATAAGGCTTTTCTATCTCGCCAGTGTCTAACAGTGTAATAATGGTGAAGATTTGGAAATAGTTGTAAGATAATGGTAGTTTTAAGCAAAATATATATTTTTGGTGAAAATCATCTCAAGTGCAAGAAAATGAAGAAACTATATTGCAAACTAAGATCTGGCTTAAAGACCTCGTTACCAAGCCATAAACCTAAATAAATAATAAGGTCATCAGTGGGAGAGATTTTGGCGGGAACTGGAAGATGTTCTGAGCAGTTTTATTTTCTAGAAATGTGTAAAATTACTCTAAAATGAACAGTAGTTGTAGGATATTGATAGTTTTTGAATAGTAATTATGCTTTATGAAAAATAACTGTAAAGCCAAATGTGGCCTTTCGAGTTGTAACAAGAACTCCGTTGGATGGCGTCAGTTGATAATCTGCAGTTCAGCTGAACTATACATAGTTTTGAGAAAATTAAAGAAACTATATTATAATCTAAGATCTGGCTTACAGGCCTAGCTGCCAGTCCATAAACTTAAATAAGAAAATTAAAGGTTAGTAGTGTGGGGAAAAGCATGGTGGATTGAATAAGACAAATATTTACCATTCATAAATAACATTTTATTCACATTACACATTTAATTCAAAACAAATTGAGATTTTAACACATATTTACATACAAATTTTGTATTTACAATAAAATAAATTAGGATTGCGTTTTCTTTTATTATGGATCCGTTCAAATTAGCGCAGAATCGAAGCGCATTGAAGCATCAAACTAAAAGTTGACGGACAGTAGAGTATTACAAAGTAGGGCAGATTTGAAGTCTAAGCAAGGTTGGATTTTGTACTATAATTATAGTATTTGTACTACAATTTCATGTTTCGTACTATATACTATCCATATCTAACGACAGTACGAAAAAATACTATAATTTCAATACCTTGCCTATATGTAACTTGTAAGTAGTAATTAAACACCATTCGGTGCTAACCCAACATTGAAAAAAAAGTTCATTGGGATGTAATCACGTTGTATGAATGTGGGATGTAGTCTAGTCTGTAGTCGAAGAATACAGATTATAAATCATCATCCAAGAGCTATTTACGGGGAGTTCCCATGAATTATACATTTTCTTCTGACATTCTGATTGTTCGAACAGTAAGTTTGCATATTGCTCACTGTGAGGTAGGTAATAGAGTTCATAGGCGTCTAATAGTACGTCTAATTATTCTTTTTATTATTACTTTTATTTAATGTTTAGGTATTTTTAATTCAAAATAATAAAGTGTACTATATTTTTTTACAAATACTATCTTTTTAAATTTTGTATGCTATCGTTTTCAGCTTACCCAAATCCAACCCTGAAGTACTACAAAGTAGCGAAGATTTGAAGTTTAAGAATTGGCTGTCGATCAGTGAGAACCATATCGAAATCGGTCCATTACTTTTTACATGATTACTGAACAGACAAGAAATCAAAAACAAATTTGCATAGCGTTTGTCCCGTCATTTATATAGTCTATTCCAGGGTTTTTTTTAATTATCTTCAATGTACAGACCCGGCTAGTTTTAAAGTGACCAACTATACACATTTACTGAGTTTTGTACACTTTTTTTCGCAAAACATACTCTTTTAAAATCCTGTGCTTCAAAAGGACTCATTTGTATATTAATTAAATAAGAAAAATTTAAGAAATGGAACGATGAGAAAATAGAACTTGACAAAAGATGGGTAGTTTCAGCATTTTAGAGTAGAACATATCCCACATGAAAATTTAAAATTTTAATAGAAATTTCTTTATGTTGTCCAGGCACTAATGCTGCTAAGGGTATTTTCACAAGGAAATTATTATTGGAGCAGTGAGAAGTCGCAACTATCTGTAAAAACATTATCTGCCGTCAAATGAAAGTTGTTCGGATGTGGCTACAATATTAGACAAACATCTTCATTTAGCAAAAAAAAAACCACTCCGAAGAAAAGTATGTTTTTAAAAGAAAATAAAGTTTTTGTCGTTTTTCTTCTTCTTTTTTCACCTATGAAATACTTGCAAAGTGTACTCTTTTTGAACAAAAAAATAGTTGGTCACCTCATTAGTTCAGATTTTAATAATATTATAGACTATACATATATATTCTCAATACTCACTCCTCTGTTTCTCACATACGGAATGTTAAAACGCTCTATTCATACATGACAACGAGATGACTTGTTATCTTCAACTGTTTCAAACATATTTTAAACCTTTCTTAATACATCTTAACCCAGATAAGCCTACTGTCCTATATTTAGGACAGTAGAAATAAAAAAAAAATCAGAATACCCTCTTTATCTAAGATTATTTAGTCTTATGATTTGCAGTAAGAAACGTGTCAGCTTTATTAGAAAAAATAAAAAGACAGTTATTTTAACAGTTTTTACCTTATATTTTACCTTATAAGTGTGTAATAAAAGTGCGTTGCAGACATGGCAAATGACAGGTATGTATAAAAAGTTATATTTTACTCGTGAGTTGTTTTTTTCTGTGTTAATATCTAGTTGATAACCTTAACTTTTGTACTAAATAAATATTCTAGCAAAATAATATAAATAAATTACGTATAACTTGTTACAAATACTAGCGTACTATATATAGGACAGTAGGATAATATACATGATTTTAGTACAATAATACAACTTTTTCTTTACAGACCGTTAGCTGCGCATGAAATTTTAGATGCTTTAGAAAATGTTTCTGATAATGAAGAAGATTATAGAGAACGACTGATATGTATTCTACCTCCTCCTGTTGATCCTGACTGTCTCACTGACGAAGATTCGGGTGAAGAAGATAATGTAACTTTGAATAATTTGCCACGAAACATTCTGCTTCAACCGGCTGAAGTAATGATTCAAGGGCAGATTATGGTGAGTGATACAGAAGAAGAACCTTCTGATTCTACAGGTCGAACTAAACGTAGGCGTACCTACGCATGGAGAAAACGGGACTTGGCAAAAAAACCCGTGAATTGGCCAGATGTTCAAGGCGCTTGCCAAGATAAGCGCCCAATTGAGTGGTTTGAAAACTTCTTAGATGAAGATGTTATTTCGTTGTTGGTGTCAGAGAGCAATAAATATGCTGTCAAAAAGAATTTGCCTGGATACATAACCACTGAAGATGTGAAATGTTTCATCGGCATATTGTTGGTTAGTGGTTATTCATGGCTCCCCCGTAGAAGAATGTATTGGGAAAACTCCCCTGATACAAAGAATGAATTGATCAGCTCGGCTATGACTAGGGATAGATTTGACTTTATTTTTCACATTACCGAATTGGTATACGAGGTAAGAAATGGTACATGCCGTTGCTCACACACATGATTGATCTTGCCGAACATAATGCATGGCAGTTATATAAAATAAATCATGGAAAACTGGATCATCTTGGCTTTCGCAGAAGGGTAGCAATTGCTTTGATTGAATCAAACAGAAAAAATGCCAAAAGAGGGCCTAGCCGACCCTCCCATCATGAACATGCTGATAGTCGTAAAGAACAAATGAATCATCTGGTTATTCCTCAATCGAAGCAAACACACTGTCGTCAATGTCACAAAAAATGTTTGACACGTTGCAAGAAATGTGATGTTGGAGTTTGTGTCAAGTGTTTTGAAACATATCATTCATAAATAGTGTTAATCTAGTAAATTACATATAACAATGGGTAATATAATCAATAGTTATCTAATAAACTACACTTTTTGATTACATTCTGTTTTGTCATAAATGGTCTTTTATTTCCTCTTATTATCCTACTGTCCTACATATAGGACGGCTGTTTCCCTGAAAGCCTTACACTTAATTTTTTTTTCATAATTTTTTTTATGTTGCATAAGATCTAATAAACTAAATAATGTAACTTTTTTCAAAATTTTCAGAATATTTAGTTTCAGGCTTATCTGGGTTAATCTACTCTGACAATCATTTCACTAATTCTTAATCTTTCTCACATGTGCACCTTTAAAATGCTTCGTTCATACATACATTACTATCCATGCTGGAATGAAGAGAAAATAATATTTCTTGCATTGGGGCTGGCTATCCTAAGAGGTGACAAAACAACCCACAGCCAGGTGGTAGGGTATTTTGCAAGTGGATGGCTACCACCCCTGGTCTAGATGCCGCCATAACAACCTTGAGTTGTGTTCCAACATTTGTGGCCAGGTTCGTCTCCCTTAAGAGAGCACCAACATATTTATAGCACCTTTGGTGTTGCAAATGTCCATATATGATGGTAACCACTTTCCATCAAGTGGACTGTCTGCCTGTGTGCTGAACTTCTGCAATAGGAAATAAAAAGAAACAACCTAGATGACTATCAGATTATCTTGAAGTATTTCATACATATCTTGCAAGCTTTCTCAATAGATCCTCCGACACTCTTCCCACTTTACCATCCTCTTTCTCATCTAAGGAACATTAAAATGCTCTCATACATGATAACTCCGCTGACAATCATCCCGCTTACTCTTCCTCTTTCTCACATACGGAATGTTAAAATGCTCAGTCCTCACATGACAACCGAGGTGACTTGTTGTCTTGAACCGTTTCAGACATATCTTACAATCCAAGTCCGGCGGAGAACGGTTATGAACTTCTTGCAGGTGCTGCATACGTTCTTTGAACGTTGGGAAAGATTTGTTACATATACAACATACGTGGGAACGTTTCTTATGATGATGTCTCTTGTGACTACGTAGGTGTGCATTCGATGCACATATCTTACCGCAATGCTCACAGTTGACAGTACTTGAATTGACATGTATACTCACGTGAGCCCGTAGCCTCTCCGGTAACAGGAAACACTTTCCACACACATCACACACAAAATTTGTACTATGATCGTTCATATGTTTAGTTAACGTCTTGAAGAACGGAAACTCTTTGTCACAAACACAACACTTGTACTTCCCGTTGCTTAAGTTATACGGTAACACACAGTCTGTAGGTTTCAGCAGCTTCTCGTCGTAGTTGAATTTAACGTTATGGCTTTCTAGGTGTTGTACCAACCGTTCCAACGTTTCAGATCTATCTCCACAATGTCTGCAAGTCATATCGCTTATATCTGCTTTGATTCTGTCGTTTGGCCGTAATATACTCTTCAGTATTGTACGGAAATTGATCTCTTTGTGTAAATCCAGTGCGTGTGCTCTGAGTTGCTCGAAGACTATATACTGCTTGTTGCAGTATAAGCAGTTGAAGTAACCTTTATTCGATTTGAATGGTATGATAGTGGAATGTTCTAGAAGTAGGCCAACGTTTTGACGTGGCCGAATATAGTCACTACGGTGAGTTGACAATGTACGACGATCTACGTTCTTCAGTGCAACTCTTTTCAGTTTAAAACCTGAAACAAAATATTATATACACTATTTGTTAGGTCAGTGCTTTTCAACCTTTTTGGATACGTGACACCTTTACAAGTTGAAAAATTTTGGCGACCCCCTTGGGCCATAGCCAGACAAAAAGTTAGTAATTTAAATGACTACGTTTGTGTCTTTCCCTATTTTGTTACCTATATTCATTACTAGCTTCTGCCCGCGACTTCGTCCGCGTGGTGCGGTTTTTTAACTCATTGATTTTTCGGGATGAAAGTATCCTATATGTTGACCAGGGATATAAGCTATCACCATACAAAATTTCATTTAAATCGGTCCAGTCGTTTCGGATATTAGCCGGTACAAACAGACAGAGAAACAATAAATTCCAAAAAAAATGTAAATTAGTTCTATTTCACTTCTTACATCCCCGTGACTCGGTTTTTAGCATTTTTTTTCATTGTACAGAAATTCGACCTCTACAATTTTATTATATGTATAGACTAGCTGACCCGGCGAACTTCGTACCGCCTTATTCAAATAAATTAATAAACAAACAAATTGAGAAAACATGGCAAAGGGCTCATAGAATTATAGCATGTTCCGTCCGACGTCTAGCTGCTAACTGTGCGAGCTATGGGCGTCGGCGGTATGCGGGGCGCGGAGGTGTGCTCTGGCGGGCGGGTCAGGGAGGTACTCTCTGTCCGCAACAAAATCTTTGTTTTGTATATAAATACAAAACCTCGACTTTAAATACCGTAAAATGGGGGGAATAGGGTCTAGGGGGCGAATTGGGACAAACCTCAAGTTTTATTCGCGACCTTATATACATATTTATGTTACGTGTTACACTTTGTGGTAGGATTTAAATTTGAAGCTTGCAATATTTTTTCTATAATCTGACACTCCTGTCATAAGTATTTAAAAAAAACGTACTTCAACACATTGGGACAAAGTTGTGTAAAATTTGTATTGTAAGTACCTGCCTATAGTATGAAAATGTCAGCCGTAGCGAAAAACTCTATTAACCCCTTAAGCGACCCGATTCACCCCAACGCCTGGGTGAATAGGGACAAGAGAGTTTTTGTAACTATTGGTGGTAGTTGCTTCTTTATTAATTTGGAAATCAAACTCGATTTTATTGGACTGTATAATTATTGTTAAATTAAAAGAATACATAAAGTAGTACAGAGCGTAATTATTTACAAGATACATAAGAGCGATGCTGAGAGGTGAAGTGTAGAGTAGCAGAGAGTATTTCGCCTGCCAGGGTCGCTCCTTAAGTCCCGCATCCCGCCCGACGCCTATGTGCTAATCGTGCCCTCTGAGGGCGCCGGCGGTATGCGGGGCGCGGAGAGTAGGTGTGCTCCGGCGGGCGGGTCAGGGGGGTGCTCTCTGTCCGCAACATCCTCCCCCCGGCGCAGATCCTCGGAGCCATCTCTTCTCGTCAGGACGATGAGCCTCCTTACTGGTCTCCTGAAGATGCCTCTCCGCGTTCGCACGTCCGCGCTCCGTATTACGTTGTCCTGTCCGCGATAAGTGCGCTCGATTTGACCCCGGGGCCATACGTTACGTGGCAACAGACCGTCCGCGATGATAACGACGTCTCCAACGCGTATGTTTTCTTCATCACATCGTCGTACGTCGTCCCTCGGTGTCAATGTCGGTAAATACTCGCGTAGCCAACGAGTCCAGAACATGTCCGCTAAAGCTTGGGTTGCGATCCATGTCTTCTTGTTTGCTAGCTCGTTCGTTCCCGTGATTGGCAAGCCTACCGCTGACCCGATTAGGAAGTGGTTCGGGGTAAGCGCGTCGTCGTCTTCAGGGCTCACCGACACGTGAGTCAGCGGGCGCGAGTTTACTGTGTGTTCTATCTCCGTGATGACAGTCGTAAGTGTTTCTTCCCGGGGAGCTTGTTCCGCCAACGTTGCGTGGAGTGCAGTCTTCACCGACCGAATTAACCGCTCCCAAGCTCCCCCCTGGTTTGGTGCGCCGGGATCGATGAAACGCCACGCTAGTTGTCTCCCTCTCACGTGATCTGGCATCTCTTTCCTCCACTTTGCGTACGCCGTTAGTAATTCTGCATCCGCTCCATGGAAATTCGTTGCATTATCAGACCATATCACTTGTGGCCAGCCGCGTCGTGCTCCCATCCTTCTTAGGGCCATGATAGCCGAGTCTGTGCTAAGGCTCGCTATAAGTTCCATATGGATGGCACGAGTCACCATACATGTAAACAGCATTCCCCTTCGTTTTTCTCTCCGGCGTCCAATGGTCACCCACATCGGGCCAAAACAGTCGATTCCGCAATTTGTAAAGGGCCGTGCGTAGGCAGCTAGGCGATCCTTTGGCAGGTTTCCTTTCACCGGTACGGTCGGCGCGGTTTTCTTCAACCGACAGATTGTACACTGCCGCAAGATGTTTCGCACAGTAGGCCGCACTCGTAACACCCAGTACTTTTGCCGCACGTTGTTTACGACGTGTTCTCTTCCTATATGATGATGCTGTTCATGTTCGCCCCTGATGATCAGCCGGGTGAGGTGATGCGACCCGTCTAAGATCGGTGGGTTTCCAGTAAGCTCGCGCAGGGTGGCCGCATTGATCCTGCCGTTTAACCTTATTACCCCGTCCCCCCCGTATTCGGGGTCGAGCTTATAAAGCCGGCTGTCACGTGACACGCGTTCTCCTTTCTTCAAGCGCTCGTAATCCTTCGGGAAGCTTTCCTGTTGCGCTTGACGAATGAGTAAACGTTCAGCTTGCTCTATGTGTCGCGTTTCCATAGTGCGAGTCCTCTGTCGGCACTTGTCGATAAAGGCGAGTGCGTAGGCGGTCGCTCGTAATAATTTTCCGTATGACGAAAATCTTGTGACGTCAACAAGTGGCTTTTCATTTGTCGTGTAATTCACCACGACTTCGTCATCTTCGGTTTCCGTCGGCTCTTCCTTCGGCCATTTCGTCGGGGGCCCACGAAGAAATTCCGGGCCTTTAAACCAGCGGTCGTCCGTTGTCATACTCGAGACGTTAATCCTGGTTGCGTCGTCGGCGACGTTGTAACTTGTCGGCACCCATCGCCATTGCTCAGACTCGGTTATTTCGCCGATTTCGCTCAGTCTGTGCGCAACGTATGGGGTATATCGCGCCGAGTCGTTTCTTATCCAGTGGAGAACGGTCTTCGAGTCGCTCCAAAAGATGACGTCATACGGCTTGAAACTATGTTCCTTTTTTATTTCCGCCGCTAACCTGGCTCCTATTAGCGCGGCCTGTAGCTCCATTCGTGGGATGCTCTGCGCCTTCATCGGGGCCACTTTCGCTTTTCCTGCGATTAAAATGACGCCGACGCTCCCGTTACGCCACTCAAAGCGCCAGTAAGCCGCTGCTGCGTAGGCCTGCTCGCTGGCGTCCGTGAAGACGTGTAATTGTATGTTTACGACGTCTTTATCCCATCCATAGCACCGTGGTAATCTTAACTCTTTTATAGAGTTCAAGTCACGGATCCATTCTTCAAATTCCCTTGCCTCTTCCGTTGGCAAGGGGTCATCCCAGCCCAGCTTGAGCCTCCAGAGCTTTTGTAGTACGATTTTCGCCCTTATAGTGTACGGACTGAGCAGGCCGAGTGGGTCGAAAAGTGACATGACCATGCCCAGGGCCTCCCTTTTCGTGGGTGTTTGCGTGCCTTGTTTTATGCTTTCTGGAACTCTTGGCATGGCGGTGTTAAACGCGAGTTCATCCGCTTCCGGCATCCATAACACACCCAATGTCTTCCCGTAGGGATGCGCGCTAGCACCCAGCTCTTTGGGCTGTCTGGCTCTCTCTTCATCCGGGATGTCTTCCATAAGGCGCTCGCGATTCGTATCCCATCCCGCGAGCTCGAAGCCGGCCTTCCTGTGCACTTCTCGCACTTCCGCTATCGCCTCGGCCGCTTCCGTTTCCGTTTCGAAGCTTTGTACCCAGTCGTCCATGTAGTGGTTTTCCGTGATCGAGTGATACGCCCGTGGGTGGGTTTCCTTATGATCACTCGCATTCCTGTCTCTTACGCTATGTGCGAGGAATGGCGAGCTTCGTGCTCCGAATATCATAGACGTCATAACGTAGCGCCGAGGCGGGTTATGGCGGTCGTCACCGCGCCATAAAAAGTGCTGCGCCGCTCTGTCTTCTTTCCTTATCTTCACTTGTAGAAACATGTCACGTATGTCAGCTGTCACGGCGATCTTCCCCTCTCGGAATCTGAACAGGATTCCGTATAAGGCCCGTAGCAAGTCTGGCCCATCCAGTAACGCATCGTTCATGCACACCCCGTTTGAACGGGCGGCGGCGTCGAATACCAGTCTCACTTTATCAGGCTTATTCGGGTTCGTAACGGCGAAGTGAGGCATGTACCACATGCGTTGGTTTCCTTCGTGGCTTCGTTCGCAAGGCTCAGCGTATCCTTTTGCTAATAGCCTGTCGACCTGGGCTGTGTAAGCTTGTTTAAACTGCGGCGATTTGTCCATTTTGCGCTCGATCCCGCGCAGGCGACGCACCGCCATGTCATAGCTCGGTGGCATGGTGACGTCATCGTTTCGCCAGGGCAGTCCGACTTCGAAACGGCCGTTGATTTTCTTAACGGTTTCTGAAAATATCTTCAGCGCCCGTTGTTCTTCAGCTACAGGTTTCACTCTGTTTGATATGCCGAGTGCGTCGATATCGAAATGAGACTTCACTATTTCGAACAATTCGTCCTTTTCCCGCGGCTCTTTATCTTGCCACGTTCGAACGTGTAATACGGTGTCGTTCCCCTGCGTTACTAGGCCTCGGGGTGCGCTCCCGTGTATGGTCCACCCCAAGAGGGTCAGGGAAGCGGCTGGTTGGCTCTTCTTTCCTGCCAACAGTTTTCTAGTGACGATCAGATGCCAGTTGTCAGCTCCAATTAGTACGCGTGGCTTGGCGTTCGTAAAACACACGTCGTCTACATGGAGCGTCTTCAAATGACGTAACTGTCGTACCACTTCAGACTTAACGGAGTGAGTTCCCAGTGCGAGTTTCTTCACAGTGCGCGCCTTGATAGGATGGTAGTGCGGTTGCGCTCTTCCGCGCACCGCGACGCTCACCACCCTACTCTCTGCTTCCCGCTGGCTCGACGTGATACCGTGGATGTTCAGTGGCCGCCTCGGGCCATCTGCCCCCAGCATCCCGGCTATCTCCTCGTCGATGAGCGTGATCGTGGACCCCTCATCCAGCAGCGCGTATGTACTCACTTCCTCTCCGTTAAGCCCCTTGACGGTAATCGGACACACTTTCAATAACACTCTGCTCTCGGTGTTAGAATTGTGCGCCGACGCCGTCATGACCGACTCCTCTCTGTCGGCCGGTTGATTGACCGACTCCACTCGGTCGATCGGTCCACTGACGGCTTCGGTTTCCCTCCGCTGGTGTAGAAGTGCGTGATGCGGCTCGCGGCATTCGTTCACACCGCACTTTCTCGCCTTGCAACGGAACCGTCTGTGTTTACTTAGTAGGCACAAAAAACATATTCTCGTTTCCTTGGCCCACTCCCATCTGGCTGGCAACGACATCGAAGCCAGCTTGCCGCACTGCGTTGTCTGGTGGTCAGCTCCACAACAGTAGCACACGATCTTGGCTTCCGTTGTAGTGTACACGCGACGACGCTCGTTCATCCGCGGCGGCTTCACTTTATTTTCTTTCGTGACGTTTACACTCGTCGTAGGCAGTGATGACGTCATGAAAGAATACTTCATTGCTCTGTCTGCTTCGCCCGTTAGAAACTTCGATAGTGTCATAATCTCCGGCTCGTCTCGGCTCGAGAATTCATCTGCAAAGTCGCACCATTTCGTTCGTAGATGCGGGCTGAGCTTCTCGACGACCTGTCGTGTCAACATAGGGTTAAGTAGATACCCCTTGTTGTCGACGCACGAGATAACCGTCACTATATTCTGCAACTTGGTGGCTAGGCTGTTGAGTTCGCTGGCAGACGAACCCGATCGTGGCAACTTCTTGATATCTTCCAATGCACGACTGATTATGATCTCTGGACGTCCGTAGCAGCGCTCCAGTGTCTTCATGATGATCGCAGGATCCACGGCGGTATACAGCAGGGCTGTCACGCACTCTCTTGCTTCGCCTTTAAGGCAAGTGCGTAGGCGGCCTAAGTTCTCCGCAGGTGAGAATCCGTGTACGCTCGTCGACTCCCGCATGGCAGCTTTAAACGGCAGCCACTCTCCCGGGGCCCCGCTAAAGGTAGGCAGCTCCTGGCACTGTCGCGGTGTCGGCCTGTTGCGAGTCATGCGTTCCAACACGTCGGCTAGGCGGTCGATTCCACGATCCCTGGATCTGGTCGGCGTCGGTGATCTTGCGTTGCGCGGCGTTCTGAACGTCACGCGAGCGGTCTGGTCGTTCGTTTCCGCAGACCGGTCGCGCCCCATTGGATACACTTCCCTCGCTCTTCCCGCAACGTTTAACGGTGGTCGCGGTCCGGCTTCTCTCGTTCCAAGCTCGGCCCCGTCACCTGCGCTCGGCGACTCCCCCCGTATGCGGGTGTTCTTCAACCACTCTGTGATATTTCTATCTGTTTCCACCCCATCGTCTTCGCACACGCTGTTTCCCTCTGTCTGCTCCTTGAGGGCGGCTATATTCGCAGCGACCCTCTTCTTGATCAGTGCCACTTGTAACTGGAGCTCTTCTCGTCGGATAGCGGCGATTTGTTCTTCTGCTTCCAGTTCCACTTGCCTCACCAAAGTGGCGGCGCTTAGCTGCGAGCGGTGTGATCGGACGGACGGCGATCGCGATCGGCGTCCTGTACGAGTTGCGGCGTGTATTTGCGCGGTCGTAGTCTGTTGCACTCCGGGCGACGCGGGTCGCGATACGTTCGGCGCGGACGCGGACGCGGATATATGCACGGACGGCGACGCGGGGGTCTCTTGATACGCTCTCTGCATTCTATCTTCGGCGGTCTTGCTCCTAGTATTCGGCATCTTCGGTCCTTGCCTTAGCCTAACACGTATGACCGATTACCCTGACCTGTGTGTGTATATGTGTGTGTATAACCGATCCTAATTCACTACACTAAACACTGAGACCTTAGACCGACCTAACTGGAAACAGCGCACCGTCTACGACCTTGTGAACTGACCATTTGGCACCGTTAGGTGGACAGTCACTTGGTCACGGTACGAAGTAACGTTATTCTTTCTTCCGGTCTTGATCCTGCAGACGCGTAGCCTCGGCGTCCGGGGCAGGAACTCTTGGTCTCCTGGCACGTGGTCCGGCAGGAACTCTTGGTCTCCTGGTACGTAGTCCGGCAGGAACTCTTGGTCTCCTGGTACGTAGTCCGGCAGGAACTCTTGGTCTCCTGGTACGTAGTCCGGGCTGCCCACGATGATCTTCTATAATGATCTTCTTTCTTCTTTAGGGTACCGCTACGAGACCGTATAGAGTTGGTCTTTCTTCTTTCTTGAGGTTTCGTCTTTCGATGGAGCAAAAGACACTGCTCGTTTCTTCTTTGCGATTCTTCTATCCGGCGGCGAAGTACCAAAAAACTATTGGTGGTAGTTGCTTCTTTATTAATTTGGAAATCAAACTCGATTTTATTGGACTGTATAATTATTGTTAAATTAAAAGAATACATAAAGTAGTACAGAGCGTAATTATTTACAAGATACATAAGAGCGATGCTGAGAGGTGAAGTGTAGAGTAGCAGAGAGTATTTCGCCTGCCAGGGTCGCTCCTTAAGTCCCGCATCCCGCCCGACGCCTATGTGCTAATCGTGCCCTCTGAGGGCGCCGGCGGTATGCGGGGCGCGGAGAGTAGGTGTGCTCCGGCGGGCGGGTCAGGGGGGTGCTCTCTGTCCGCAACAGTAACTTTTTATGATTATTCTTTAATAAACTATATTTTAATGCATTAGAAATGAAAATTTAAACTACCGGAACCATTATGATCTCCGTTTTATTACTATAACTACAAAAACAACGATAAAAATCAATGGCGAACTTAAAAAGTGTCCATTTTACGGTACTTTAAAATGAAAGGATATTTTCGTGTGACATATTTAATTCGTCTCCATGGTAACGTAACATAATATAGATAATTAACTCTAGAAAGAAAATGACAAATAAAGCCATTTTTATCCAACAAATACAATCGGCAGACAAACACATATATCCCTAAATTATGCAAGTTACGCTTATTGTCGGTAGTTTACAAGGGGTTTACCTTGAGGCCGATCCGAGACACCCAGACCATAGTATATAACGGACAAAATTCGTTTCCGTAATTTACCATGCCGGGAATCGAACCCAGAACCTCTGCATTGCTATCAGTAAGGCCGTCAAACTATAAAAAGTATTACCTTTTTTAATTTGCGCTTTCGGCTTTTCCTTTTGTTTCCTTTCTGTATCCAGGTATGTTAATTGATCTGTAATTAATTAATAAATATATTTCTTTACACACTCAAGTTGCATTAGTTTTTATTTTATTTGTTTTTCTTTTTTTTGTTACTTGTTTTTAAATTAATTATACCTAGACATAAGTTGTTAAAAGTGTCCTCTCAGTCAGGTTGCCTGGAAGAGATCGCTTTAAGCGATAAGGCCGCCTTTTGTTTTGCCGTTAAATTATTATTAATTGTTTGTTCTGTAATTGTTTATTTTGGTTAACAATATAGGGCCTTACTTATAATAATCTCGTTAAGAAAGGATTAGTCATCTCTTAAATAAGAGACTCTTAAGGCCCTAATCAATGGCCGTTTCAAATATAACTAGCCATCTTGCCTCTTAGCAGTCGCTTAAACTACCTCTCGATGTCGGTTATTTTTGACAGTTATTTATGAGTTACTTTACCACCACCTCTTATCCTTAAGAGGAGTTTATGGGTAAGATTTTCGTTAATCAGTTGCTGAGCAGTTTCTTAAAATTTAACAAACGATTATAAGTAAGGACAAAAGTGTTTTCTATTCTATTCCAGTTTTCAAAATGTATGAGTGGGAATTAGAAAGCAAAAAAACGTGCGCGTCTCGAGACGGCCGACACAAGTGATAACTGAAACTAATCTAAGTTGAACTATTTAATATTGAAATTGTTTAACTTGAGAAAAGCTTAGGTTATTACTTACATTTTATGTTTATTAACATGATAATGTAGGGAAAGGTTATTTATTAATAAAATCTTTTATTGATTATAAGATATATTTATTCTTAGTTAAAATTCTTAAATATGTACATTAGAGGAAATACGGCTAGCGCTGTGGGTAAGAGTGAGAGAGGAGGAGCCTGCCTACCGATGCCGTATGCGTGAGAGAAAGGGAAGCCACTGGCACACTGGGAACAGACTGGCGCCGTAACGCGTTACGTAACGAAGCGGTTTACCCTCCCATAACAAGTTATCACTTCAAAAATATTTGAATTCAAATTCATTCATTTATTTGCTTAAAACATGGTACATAAATTTGAGGTGACATTAGAATACAAGGTTCACATGTTTTGCCTATAAGGCGTGCAAATGTTCAAGAAAGAAGATTACTAAAAACACATCATCACAATTATTATTATAAAATTAACAAGGACCAAAAATATACATTAATGTCAATCATGATTATTGTCAAAAAAAATTATCCTAAAAATTCGTTAACAGAGTAAAAACATTTATCCAACAACCATTTATGTAGTCTTTTTTTTAAAAGATTTGTGGGCAAATATTTAAAATCTTCTGGAAGTTTGTTATAAACCTTCACCGACATAGAGTTTGCATTTTTCTGTAAAGACAATTTGCAGCTGGGGAACAATAATCTATTGTCTGTTTTCGCCCTAAGTTGCCGTGACCGCAATTCGTGATGTCTAGGAATACCGACGTATTGACATTGCTAACATGTATCTTAAAAATAAAAACATTATAGAGAATTTGTATGCCACAGTTTCAGCAAATAAGCTTATTGCTGTGCCGCAATTATATCCGACACAACGCTGATTTTCAATGCAAACCTCCTTTTTGGCGTAATACTAAAACGACCCGAATATATCAATGAGTTTAATTTAAAAATATTTTATTTGTTAATTATAATATATATGTACCTACATAGAATACGAGTAAATAGTATACCATGCGCAGTCGCGGAGCAAACTCTAGTATTATATTATTATGAAATGACTAGAACTGGGCATGTTTGCTGAAAAGTTTCTTGCGCCGCTTCTCTTCAACCCATAACATGTTGCGAAGCGGTGGTAAATTAGATTAGTAAATAATAACGATAAACATATTAAAACTAAATAATTAAAATGAACAAGTTGGCGGTAGGCTAAATAAAACTTTAACAATACTCAATGACACTTGACATCTTTGTCTTCCGCGATCATGGCTACTTAAAAGTGGCCGAAACGTCGGAATAATGCAAAAACAAATAAACTACCGCACTTAAAACCGTTAAAACGTAGTTTTATTATGTGTACGAGTAGAAAATATGATAATAAAAAAAATCTTAAAATCACTGTTAACTTTTTGCCATCTGGGCCCAAGAATATATTAAAGAGTATCCGTCTCCTTTATCTAATGACAAACATTGATACATTATAAATAATAAAAGCATATTTCAAAATATAGAGAAACAGAGAGAGATAACGTTTTATTCCACAAAAACAATATACAATTACAGAAACGGACCATATTTACAATATTTTGTAGGCAATACAATAGGCGGCCTTATCGCTCAAAGCGATCTCTTCCAGGCATCCTAAATCAAAAACAAATCTGAATCAGGCGATGTAGGTGGTGCAGGAAAAAGGCAATAGATGCATACATACCTACTTAAACTAATTTAAGAAATAAATACACAAATACATCAAAACTGATATTTAGGTGCGAGAATTTTCGATTGAAAATTGGGGTTTTTTTAATATTAAGTCAAAATAAGGTGAAAATATAAATATTTTAAATCAAAAAAATTACAAGTGTTTGGGACATAAAAAGGCAAGTTTTCACCAAATTTTGTGAAAAGGAAATTATTTTTATAAAAGATAAAAATAAAAAACTTGGTTATTTGAATTTTTCACATACATTTTGAGGTTATTTGAAAAAATTGTTAACACAAAAGTTATAGATCTTTTTATTACGTAAAACTTTGCCATTTAACTTTTTTCCATAGCACTTGCAGTTTTACCGGAAATCGAGATAAACCGTTCACCCTTAAAACGGGCCCCCTCTCGACCTCAGATCGCCCGTATATTATTTTTATTATATTCTCTTCATTTTCCAATGGGTTTCATCCTACTATTCTTTTTTTTCCTTTTACCATTTTCACAGGGATTGACACTGGTCAAGTGGTCAATTACTACCTACTACCTAGTTTGTAAATTAGATTTCAAATCCCGCTCACTTCACTCGAAGTTTGGGGACTTTCAAAAACTTTTTCCACATATTAGTGGATTTGTACCTGTGTTATACGTGTAATGTGATACAATAATATCTCAGAGTAGTGCTGCACCTTTGTGCAAAGTGTGGCGCGATTCAGGATGCACGTGGCGCCATCTGTTGGTCGCGTTTAGTTTCAGTTCAGGACGCGAACGCGTACAACTGTCCTATCACGGCTTACACCTTTATTCAATGTATTGTTTTATTATTAGAGAGGGATAACACTTTACTGCACACCAAAATATACAATTACAAAACAGACCATATTTACAATATTTTCTAGGCAATACAATAGGCAGCCTTATCGCTCAAAGCGATCACTTCCAGGCAACCTAAACGAAAGAAATTGAATCAGGCGTAATAGGCGATGCAGGTAAAAGGCAATAGATACATAAATACTCAAATTAAGTTAAGAAATATATATATACATAGTATTGCAACACCAAAGGTGCTACAAATGCGCTGCTGCTCTCTTAAGTGAGATTGGAGCCAGTTCACTAATTCCGGAACACAACCCAAGGTTGTTATGGCGGCATACTTTAGACCAGGGGTGGTAGCCATTCGGTCGGGCGAATACCCTATATATGTATTGCAATTCTTTTTTTTAACTTTGTGTATACATAGATGGTACATAGAGATAAAAATCTTGCACTGAAAGCGCTAAGTTGACAACAGGAGGTATGCACCGCAATCCGTGTAAGGGACAGCGGACAGGCTGACGGCCCACTTGATGGAAGGCGGTTACCATCGCCTATGGACATTTGCAACACCAAAGGTGCTACAAATGCGCTGTTGCTCTCTTAAGGGAGACTGGAACCTGGTCACCAATGCTGGAACACAACTCAAGGTTGCTATGGCGACATATTTTAGACCAGAAGTGGTAGCCATCCAGTCGGGCAAATGCCCTACCACCTGGCTGTGGGTTGTTTTGTCGCCGATTACGACAGGCCGCCCGGCCGCAGGAAATTGTATTGCAATATGCTATGTAGTAACAAATAACACTGGTCTACAGTGGTTCTGTTGCCCTAGATAATTATGAAAATGATTTTGGGTCCATTTATGCACACAATTCATGAAACTATCAATGATTTTGTTAGATTTGCTCTGATTTTTTTATAAATCTTTATTTTCATTTAATATTACAAAAATCAAAAAACGAGAAGTAAAATAACAGATATATTTATAATGTCAGTAACATTTTGAGAAATTAGGATACATCGAATAAAGGGGAAAATGTCGAAAATATATTTTATATTTCCATAGAACGCCTTTTATGAGTTTTTCTTTTATAATCATTCAGGGGACAATCTCTTTTCAAAGACCAGCCGCTCTACTCTCGACTCTAATTCCGACAAATCGGGATTGAAATTTGTACGTACCCTTGATTTCAACACTAGCGCCATATTGATTTGAGATTGCGTGTCATTTTGGGGAACTAAACGAGTTCGGAATCGGCATCTTATCGCTACTCTTGAGTTGATTTTGACACCTGTGTATTGCGACAATATTGTGTTGACTGTTGTGATTTTTCCAATAACAAAAGTGTAACTTTTTAGAAATTGTTTTGCGTTTTAAGTGGTTTTTAATCAATAATAAGTTCCTATTATGGCTAAATTAGTACCAATATCGCACATTTTATATAAAATGCACAATAAAAATCTACAAGAAAGAAGAAACGAGCCTCATATAACGCGTTATACAAATAACGCATTTTCAATGATTGAAGACGAATTTATAGCGAATTATGGAGTGAGCCAGGACTTATTTGAGGAAGTTTATATAACATAAAACCCTTTTTACCAACTCCGAACAGAAGTGATCTATCGCCTAAGTAGGTTTGTTGTCTCTGTGTATGAAGTACGAACACAAAGCCCACATTGTAGTTTCTTTAATGAAAACAAAGCATTCTTTGCATTTAATACAGTACTTATCCTGGTTTGTAAGTGTTTACTTTAATATTATATATGTTTAGAATGAATAAAGAAAAAAAAAATAACGCGCTTAAATTAAATGTAGTTTTATTATAGTAACTAGTTTTTACCGTAACACACAATTTTTTGAATGGATTTAGCAATTCCAGAGATTGTTATACGATAAAACAAAAATATTGCTTAATCTCAAAACCATGGACGTATAATGTTCATTATACGTCAATGCTCAAAACTATTACAATTATCATGTCCCAAACGGGGTAGACAAAGGCGATTATGCTACTAAACTTTAACTACTTGCATACAATTAATTTTATCACGTCGAATTTTATATTATAATTGAGATAATTCAATTATAATATATATTAAACTACCTATTTTTAAATAATTATAATTAAACTAGCAGAAGGTGATGTCAGGAGCCTTAAGAACAGACGAGCGTGCATGACGAGAGCTATGAATGTCAGAGAAGCAAGTGAGGTGTGCAAGAATAAGCCTGAATGGCGCTCTGTTGTTCGTGCCTACCCCGCAAGGGACCTGGCGTGAAGTTATGTATGTATGTATGTATAATTAAACAATATATACAAGTATTTAAGTAATATATTTATTTAGCAATTATATCAATCAAGGCATTTTTCTGGCAATTTCCAAAATGGCATTGTAGATTATTAGGCGAGCATTTTCTATATTGCCCATATTTTCAGACATCTATAGAAATTTCTGTGCAGTTTATGCTTTCTCTTCTGTTTTCGCAAATTGCAGAATTATCTTTATAAAAATATCTGTGCGAGGTTGAAGGGTAACATTGGCAGGATTGTGTTCTTGTGTCTCGAAGCGGAGTGGTTGCTGGTGTATCTAAAATATAAAAAATAACAATATAGAATCTTAGTTGGTTAACTTATTGCTTAGTACAAATCAAAAGTTCAGTAAAAAATATTGAAGTGTATTTTTTTGTTACAAACTAAATATTTGTCACAAAACACTTCAATTATGCAAACTTAATTGAGTTCTGTGAACGATGGGCTGTTATTTATGTTTGGCATTCCCAAACATTTTGATAAAAACTTTCTCGTGTAATGTGCTTGCATCAAGTGACGAACAAACAATAAGATAAGTCTTATTTTGACAAAATAAAAAAGAAACACAAACAACTAACAGCTGCTTTGAAGTATGATATTAGTTTTAGTATTACTATTACTTTAATATATTAAAAGGGATTGAGTTTGTACTTACGACTTATTAGATAATTGATACAATATCCTTTACTACAGTAGGATTCCACTTGTATAACTGTCTTTTATCAAGGCCGGCACACAATATATTTCTGAAAATCTAATTACACTTACATTTGGAAATTGGACAAAGAACTTTGAGTATTATGATAGTGTAGGCAACGGTCACAGCACATACAGCCAAAGTCATGATGTATTTATGATTTAAACAATGTTGTTTTTCAGATTTTCATTTAAAATGCTACAATTAATCAGTCAAACAATCTTTACTAATATATCTATTTTTTGTCGTGTTATTTAAAAAATATTTGATAAAGATATGTATTTTAAAGTCATACTGGCGAATTATTTACATGTGTCGACCAACACCAATGCGACGCTTTATGGAACTATCTTAGATAGATAGATAGATAACACTTTATTGTTCACCAAATACACAATTTCAAAATATACAATTACAATATTGTTATGGTAGAAACAAAAGGCGGCCTTATCGCTGAAAGCAATCTCTTCCAGGCAACCTAACTTAAGGAATAGTTTAATCTAATCTGGCGATGTAGGTGGTGCAGATCATTAAATATCAAATATCATAAATAAACATACTTAAACTAAATAATTTATAAATAAATAAAAAATACACATACTTAAACTACTTTATAAATTAAATACACACATACATATATATTAAATAGCCTATAATATAAGAACTAGGCATAATTAATTACTTCACGCGTTCTAAGCAATCGCAATCTAATCCTAATTTTAATCCAATGCTGCTTCAGTAGTACCGAATCACGTCACTTCAAAATTAACATTGGGATTGAATTGGTCTTGTATTGGTATTGAGATTAACTTGCGAGAGTAGGGTCGCAGTAATTACTTGTTCAAATGATAAGATATGCAAGAATCATGAAAATACGAGCACATTGAGAACTTTCATGAATATATTCGTAATCTGGGTACTTGAAAATGTAAAAATTTGCGATGCTATCCAGGGCAACAAAACAAAACATTTTTTTGTAGAGCTGTGTAATCAATGCTGTTTGTTATAAGGATAACCTATGTCTACTTGTTAGAGATGTGTAACTCAGGAGTGATTGTTTTAAAAGATGTATAATCTTTCAAAATCACTCTTTAAATCTTTGGTTTGGAAAATACATCTTTAACTCACTACGTTAAGATTGATTTTAGTCACGTGGAACGATGAAAACTAACAACTCATATACTTGGATGTAGTTTGAGACAGTAGATACAGGATATTGTGAATTGAAATGAGACAACATGCGCACTCTAAGAAATACAATGATGATACACAGTAAATTAGACTCTCTTGGCGCTATTTTAAAGCTTAAAAAACCGGTCAACTGAATGAATTATGTCATTCGAAACCAAAGATTTAAAAGAGTGATTTAAATCTTTCAAGGAAAAGATTTATAAGTCACTGATCTCATTGGTGATTTAATTTGCGCATCACTATTAAGTATACAGTATAACCCATCTCTACTTGTACTACCATCCCTAGTTCAAAATGTGGAGTTTTTGGCGGGAACTGTAAGGAGACGTTGTGCTGTGCAGTTTTATTTTCTAAAAATGTGTAAAATTACTCTAAAATGAACAATAGTTATTGGATATTGATAGTTTTTGAGTAGTAATTATGTGTTTTTTGTGAGAAATGTGAACTGTATAGTCAAATGTGGCCTTTTGAGTTGTCACAAGAACTCCGCTGAATGGCACTAGCTGATTACCTACAGTTCAGCTGTGTTACACATAGGCTTAAGAAAATGAAGAAGCTATATTGTAAACTAAGATCTGGCTTAAAGGCCTAGTTGCCAAGCCATAAACCTAAATAAATAGTTCAAAATGTCATATCATTCTTAAATATATGCTGCAATAACAGAGTTACTGCCTGGTTTGTAAATTAAATTTTAAATCCCGCTCACTTCATTAGAAGTTTGGGGACTTTCAAAAACTTCTTCCCACATATTAGTGGATTTGTACCTATGTTATACGTGTGACGTGATACTAATCGTATCTCAGAGTAGTGCTGTGACTTTGTGCAAAGTGTGGCGCGATTCAGGATGCACGTGGCGCCATCTATTGGTCGCGCGTTTAGTTTCAGTTTAGGACGCGAACGCGTACCACACTCCTATAACGTTCAATCTATTGCTTTATCATTAGGGAGAGATAACACTTTATTGCACACCAAAATATACAATTACGAAAACGGACCATATTTACAATATTTTCTGGGCGATACAATAGGCGGCCTTATCGCTCAAAGCGACCTAAATCAAAAACAAATTTGAATCAGGCGATGTAAGGTGGTGCAGGAAAAAGGCAATAGATACATAATACTCAAATTAATATAATATGTTCAGTCTTTTTACCATCATCGAAGAAATCTTCACCATTCTCATCTTCACTGTTGACTTGATTTACATTCTCTCGCGGTTGGGTATAATTTGGTTTCTCTGAAACAAATTAAATAATTATATTAATATGTGAAGCAAAAACTTTGTACTCTTAATTAAGAAAATCGCGAGGACCGTGCAGTATGAAATTTCACACACTTATAGTTCACTAGCTTCTGACCGCGACTTCGTTCGCGTGGAATAGTTAGAAAAAAGTAGGTTAAAAATGTCCCGCGATTTTGAAACATTTTTCATTGGTGCTCCGCTTCTATTGATATTAACGTGATGGTTTATAACCTATAACCTTCCTCGATACATGGGCTATCTAATACTGAAAAAAAAATCAAATCAGACCAGTAGTACCTGAGATTAGCGCGTTCAAGCAAACAAACAAAGAAACAATATTATCAGATTTATATATATATATATATAAGATAAAACTCTCTCACCGACACCACACCCTGTTAATATCTCCGCTTCTATTATTTTACGTTGCAAAGACATTACTTTTAGTCTGTTATAAGCTGTTTTAGTAATTAAAGCTTTTTAACTATCCCACGGGAGCTCTTTGATTTTTCGGGATCAAAAGTATTCTATATGTTGACCAGCGATATTAGCTTTAGGATTCTCATTAAAAATACATTTTAAAACTAGCTTCAGCCCGCAACTTCGTTCGCGTAGAATAGTTAAAAAAACCTGCGATTTTAAGACATTCTTCACTGGTGCTCCGTTCCTTTTGCTCTTAGCGTGATGGTTTATAGCCTATAACCTTCCTCGATAAATTGACTATCTAACACTGAAATTTTTTTTCAAATCAGACCAGTAGTTCCTGAGATTAGCGCGTTCAAGCAAACATACAAAGAAACAAACTTATCAGCTTTATATATTACATATAAATATATATAAGATAAAACTCTCTCACCGACACCACACCCTGTCAAAATATCCGCTTTTATTATGTTACGTTGCAGAGAAATTACTTTTAATCTGTTATAAGCTGTTTTAGTAATTAAAGCTTTTTAACTATCCCACGGGAGCTCTTTAATTTTTCGGGATCAAAAGTATCCTATATGTCGACCAGGGATATTAGCTATCACCATACAAAATTTCATGTAAATCGGTCCAGTCGTTTCGGAGATTAGCCGGTACAAACAGACAGACAAACAAACAGAGAAACAAAAAATTTGAAAAAAAATCTAAATTAGTTCTATTTCACTTCTTACATCCCCCTGACTCTGTTTTTAGCATTTTTTTTTATTATACAGAAATTTGACCTCTACAATTTTATTATATGTATATATATAGAGAAGTAGTGCAGAATGATAATTTTTTTTTCAAATTATGCCCAATAAATACATTAAATAAAAAACATTACACACACACTACCATGTATTTGACACACACACGCATATATACTCTTTTGTTTATTGTTAAAGTCTATAGAAGTGTAGCCTTGGCGAAGTCTGTGATTATAGAAGTATTACCAGTGCCCGTGACACCGTCCGCGTGGAATTTGTTTTCAAAGTCGCCCCGATTTTGAAACATTCTTCATTGCTGCTCCGCACCTATTGCTCTTAGCGTGATGATATATAGCCTATAGCCTTCCTCGATAAATGGGCTATCTGACGCTGAAAGAATTTTTCAAATCAGACCAGCAGTTCCTGAGATTAGCGCGTTCAAACAAACAAATTATTCAGCTTTATATATTAGTATAAGATATATATATAGTCTTTGTTAACAGAACCTTAATAATGTTAACAGTTATAATTTTAATTAATTATTATGGTCGAGTTTCGACCACGAGCGACCAATAGTTAAATAACTCGGTCAAGTGCCTGTCAATCCGAGCACGAAGGGACACCTGTACAGGTGTCAACTATCCCCCATTTTCGTAACTTACTCTACGAAAGCATAAAAATAACATACAATCAAAAATATCCAATATCTATTAATATTATAAAGGCGAAAGTTTGTAAGAATGTATGTATGTATGTATTTATAAACGCGGGTGAAACCGCGGGCGTAGCTAGTATCTCATAAACTAATGCACGGATATTGTTAAAAATAATTTTTGGGATGTTTTTTCTTTACACATAATATATAAATAAAATTGTAGTGTCTGTTTGTAATATTGAAATAACCGCCTTTTACTACATGCACATGAATATATATACGGTGCATACACCAAAATAACATTTTTTACCATTTTTGTCTGTCTGTCTGTTTGTTCCGGCTAATCACTGAAACGGCTGGACCGATTTTGACGGAACGGGACTAACTTAGGCTACTTTTTTTGAAAAAATTCCGTGCAGACGAAGTCACGGCCATAGCTAGTGTCGAATAAAACTTTAGAATTTGAGTTAACCAAATTAACTAGCATACTAACCATTTGCAACGTTGGTACTTTCGTTTGGTTTTTCAGTGACTTTCTTCAAATTTGCGGGTACACCAATATCTGTAAAGAAACAACAAAATTATTTAACTGACATTAATTGTAATCTGTAATGGCTAACATATTAAAAATAATTTTGAATTAAATAAATCGTTCTTAATTATTTGTCCAGCTTCAGTACTATTTGAGTGTGTTACTTTGGTAAAATAAATAAAATGTGAAAAAAAACCAGCGATTTTATTCTTTATTCCTAGGCCACGTTGCTCTATTAATGTGGCTATTTTGTAACATAACTAGTTGCTTCTCAGAAGGTACACATCTCTGTGTATGACACTAATTAAATAAAAAAAAACTTCTAGAGCTTCAAATCGTTCTTAATTATATGACCACAACTGTATATATATATATATATATATATATATATATATATATATATATATATATATGTGTGTATACACCGACGGGTGCAAAGTAAATAATGTTATCTACAAAATGATGATTTTTAGTTTATTGTACAATCGTTTTAATAAAACAGTTCTTTAAAATATGAAATTCTTTGTTTTGCATATATCACATTATTTTAATAAATTTTCGTATGTAAAAAAAGCCAGCTACGTATGTTCTTTCAAATACTACGAAGTTAATACGACTATCTTTTCGCTCTCCTGTAATGTAGCTATTTTGCAGATATCTCTTTTTACTTTGCACCCGTCGACACACACATCATATATGGCCATTTTGAATAATTCCCGCGGAATTCCCGGGATAAAAAGTAGCGTAGATTTTAAGTCTCAAATCTTGCTATCGATCAGAGAAAACCGCATCGAAATCGGCCCAGTAGTTTTTACGTGAATCCCGAATAAACAGATAAGAAATATATAAAAAAATTGCACCGCCCTCTCCGTCGTTTATAAAGCGTGTTCCAGTGGTTTGTTATTAAATAGCTTCAATGTATAGACATGACATGTTTATAATTTAATAATATTATAGAGTAATAAAACTACGTTTTAACGGTTTTAAGCGCGGTAATTTATTTGATTTTGGTTTATCCGACGTTTCGGCCGCTTTTCAGTGGCCGTGGTCACGAAAGACAAAGATGACATTTGTCTAACGTGTATTGTCAAAGTTTTATTTAGCCTACCGCCAACTTTTTCATTTTAATTATATAGTTTTAATTTTGTTTATGGATATTATTTTTTTATGATGATATGCCATGACCTTTTGATGATATGACCTTTTTGATAACCCCCAGTTTTTTATTCTTCATTTACTATACTGACATGCTCCATTTTTATATATTTGCTTCTTGTCATATTTTTGCCTTTACCGTGTCAATATAATTTTTACCACAAAATTTATATCATATTTTCTTATATAGTTATAATCTATGGTTAGTAGGCGCATTGAGCACCTACACTCCCGCTTGGTGATTGAAAATCGCCATAATTCCAAAATAAAAGAATTTTTCTAATATAAAAGTAGCCCAAGTTACTCCTTATTACATCAGCTACCCGCCAATAAAAGTCCCGTCGAAATCGGTCCAGCCATTTCAGAGATTATCCGGAACAAACAGACAGACGAAAATTAAAAAAAATGTTATTTTGGTCTACGTACCGTATATATATTCATATGCATGTAGTAAAAAGCGGTTATTTCAATATTACAAACATACACTAATTTGATTTATATGTATAGATAGATTGCGTTAACAAGTATTTTCTAAAAATTTGTGTCTACTTCACTAATTCTCGGAACGCATTACGGCGCAATCGGCTTCCTTTAACCGACTTCAAACTGAGCTTAATGAATATACACTTACAGCCTTTTTCAAAAATGACTTCTGCCTCCATATGCTCTATTTTGACTGTTGTTTCTGTAATAAATATAATGATACAAACATGAAAAATATTTTATAAATTTAAAAAGAGCAACAAGTACACGGTTCTCGCGCTCCCTCGCACAGCGGAACTCTTAACGAGTCTGTGAGGATGTTTGGCCCGTCAGATTTGTCTGGCTCATAGGAAAATATTCCAAAATATTATACTTGATAATATATAAATATAAAATTCAGCCTTCCTAAAAAGACGTAAGATCCCACAATTTTTTTTCAAAGTGTCTGTCAAAAGTTACGGCCCACAGGAAATGTCTGGCAACTGTATATCTTTGTTCATAACAATATCATATATGACATACGTAAAAACTAGCCGTGCTACTTTGACGTAAATTAACATTTTTTCCACCTTTGATACCTGCTACCTGAAAAACGGCCCCGCTTTCAGCTTAGCGAGTATCCATTCTTTTCTAAGTTTATATTAAACCACCGACCCTAAAAATTTCATCCTTCTAAAATCACGAAGTCTGGGGTGACTGGGACCTTGGACTATTATGACAAGTTGCTGTATTTTTCTAACCATTCATTTATTTAAATTATGATAATAGTCGAACTACTCTACCCATATACAACAGTATGGCTGACACATCCCATAAAGTGCGCATGGTGCATGGGCTCCAAAAATGGCCATAGAAGACAGGGGGCAACATGGGTGGGAGTGGCTAAGGGGTGTAGAGAGGTGGGCTGCGGGTTCACCGAAGCTACTTCTGACGTTATGCCATTTATCACTTCCACCCCTGGAGCTTGAGTCTTAGCTCTAGCGATCACTCCGTACCGGCTGGAGGAGGCAAGCACAGGGGTCTTGCCTTGACCCTTGGAGTCAGGGCCGAGGTGTCACTACTCACCTGAGGAGATTACTATATTTTCTTCAAAAAAAGATGGCAGCCCTAAACCCACCTGTATTGATTTCATTGTGTTTGACAATAGCCGCCAACTTCTCAGCCAGTTTCGCCTGACACAGCACCACCTGCCGCTTGAACCGGTAAGAGTTCCGCAGCCTCGTGATGCACACCTCGCAGATCTTCTCACGGCAGCCCCATTCCGATGGAAACTGGAACGATACAAACAATATTGGATAGATGACATTCGCCTCCTCCTCTTTGACTCGTGGTCCTCAATCCTGAGGGTCTTATTGAGGAAATATATATCTTGACCAATGACAGAGGAGCCCGGGACTAATTAAAAAAAAACCTTGAGGGTCGTGACCTTTCCCAACTACTTTTCTTTGTCTATTTTTTTCCATCATAGACAATCAGCAGCAATATGCAGTGTGTTGTAGCAGCGAGAGTTAGAGGTTGAATGATACTTCAGATGGCAACCTTAAGTACAAATATCAACAAGTCAGTACAATATATGGGTGTGATTTGTATATATGTCCCCGTAATCATAAGTAATGAGGGGGAGGGGGCAGGGGGGGAGGAAAACTTACTCCTTTTGCAACTCCTATGTGGCGTAAATGTATAGTTCCTGAGTTATTAATGTTTTTGTCAATCTAACCTCACTTTGTTTTTCACTTATATATAAGATAAATAGTGAATAGTTACCAGTCGGTTCTGGCACTCGCCGGCCGCTGCCGCGGCACGCTCACTTCGCTCGCTCGGTTCGTGCGCTTTGGTCTACACATAACCTAACCTAACCGACTGTTTAAAACTCCACTTATTTAAATTTTCGGATACAGTCTCCTATTTAAACAAATCCCGTCCTCTTCAAAATGTACACTTTCCGGTGCACAAAAAACGTCTCCGCGACAAAATTACCAGATCATTGTCGTGAATTTTAAACTTCGATAATTAATTGAATATATATTTTTTCCACTCAAACCCAATTTCAGTTGTTATAAATAAGTCTTAAATATATTCCTAAACACATTAACCATTAAAATCGTCCAGAAAATCATCCGGGGATATATATGTAAACCCAATCCCAATATATAGCACAATGTGTGAGCGGGACAGATGATGTACGAGCGAGATAGAGCAACTATTAATATGTACGCTCCCGCGTTGTGCTAGCCAGTAATGTGTTGTCCACTGCAATGTCTGATGACGGCCTCTGTGGTTGAGCGGGCTAAGCCTTTGCCGGCCTACCTCACTGCAACGCAGAGGCTCCGGGTTCGATTCCTGGTGTAGTAAATTTCGGAAAAGTATTTTCTCCATTATTTACTATGGTCTGGGTGTCTGGGATCGGCCCCAGAGTAGTCTGTTGTATTTTACCCATAACACAAGCGTAACTTGCTTGATTTGGGGATATACAGTATATGTGTGTTTGTCTGCCGATGTCTAGACATATGCAGCTCCTGTAGTCGTCAAGTGTGGTGCGGTCTGGTCAGACCAATGCTGATTGCGTAGAGGAAAACCTCCTTGTAAATTCTTCCGCCCCATCCTCGCCATCAAGAATAGCATAAAACTTTAAATGAAGAATGTGCTAGACAAGAGACAGTTACCGTCAGTACTTTCACCGCAATATAGACGTAAATTGTTGGAGCACATTAAATAGAAAATAAACTGTTGTAACTGAATTTAATACATAAAACCATAATCCTAGTGAGTGTGTGAACCCCCAGGGGAAGACTGCAGTGTGGCGGCGGACTGGTGGAGTGGTAAGTCCTTCCTTGCTTCTTCTTCCACATCCCCTTGCCTTCTCCCGGCCATCGCATTGCACCCACAAATGCACCGGACTACTACATTGGGATCTTTTTATCTTCTATTTTGCCAGTGCCAGTGAAATGCAGCTGCTCTTCTGCTCTTCAGTGCACTTCACTTCAGTTGTAGTAGTGTTATATTTATAGTATTTTATTTGATGTATATGTATGTTACAATTGTGTTGATGGTGGTATATTTTATGTTATGTCATTTTGAGGAATAGGGTGAAAGGAAAGAGTGTACTTACTTTGACATCGAAGCACTCCCTCAACATATCTCCGTAGATCTCGCCCTGGTCCATCCAAGTGTACTCCAACCATAGATTCTTGGTGCAAAACAACTCCAGACAGCAACAGCAAAGATCCAACGGGTTGTTATTTTGAAATGTATTCACAGTTGATTCCTGACTGAAATAAAACAATCAAATAATTGTGATTTTTGGCATTTGGACAAGCACACAGGGCTCATCCTTCATATTACCTTATATCCTTCATATTCTCATTGACAAATCGTATTACAGTGTTAATGAATATTTTAATGATAGACTTTAATTTACTGAGGTAGTATACAATTTATTATACATAGACTAAAATAAATTTTAATTTTATGACGTTTATTTTAAAGAAGGACTAAATTTTAAGATTATGGTTAATTTATTATTATGAATGATTTGTTTTTTTTAATACTAATGTAATATTAGTACTGACAGAATCAATGTGAATTATTATTGTAAATTATAATATGTACAACATTTTGCACGCCCTAGAGGCAAAAAGATGTGAAACTATGAAATAATCCTACCATCTTTTTTTTTATGTACCATGTTTTATGCAATAAATGATGATTTCATCGATTGATTGATTAAATTGGGTGTCAAAAGTCTAATTCATAATAGATAGATAGATCCGAGACAGTTCATAGGAGAGTAGGTTAAAAAAAAGTCAAACAGCAATGTCTATGTTAAATCATCCTAATATGTCTATATTTTGATGGCCTCTGTGGTTGAGCGGGTTAAGCCTTTGATGGCCTACCTCACTGCAACCCAGAGGTTCCAGGTTCGAATCCCGGTATAGTAAGTTTCGGAAACATCATTTCTCCGTTATTTACCATGGTCTGGGTGTCTGGGATCGGCCCCAGGGTGGTCCGTTGTATATTATCCATAACACAAGTGTAACTTGTTTCATTTGGGGATATACAATGGGTGTCTGCCGTTTATTATTATTGTTTTCATTTATTTATTACTTCAGATATAAAATTAACTTTGGGTGGTTATAAAAAAAAACTGTGAAGGCTAAGGCTAAGCCTAGTCTTCTAATCTATATTTGAAAAGTTCAGATCCGTTCATAATCTATAAATGTGCCATACACCACCCCATTACTGTTTATTACATTATACATGTCTACAAAAATTTAGTTAAAGAATTTCGGGGGGCATCCGGTATTCAATTTTTCTTAAGTATGAGAATACTGGAACAAAACAATAAAAAATATATTTAAAAGTTATCATTACTTTTACCCTTCACTTATATACGAAATGAACACATCATTTATTTTACGCAATTATACTACATCATTCTATAGCCGGATATAAAAAACACCTTCCAACTAATTTACATTTAATACAATTTTTAGGAATAATGTGAGGATGACCTAATCAGACATTAATTTTTTACCTGTTTGAATGATTAATTAGATTCTTGTTCAATTTGTTTCTCAATGTATGTCGCAGAGGTAGATCGTCATCATCCGATAGAATATCTTCTGGCTCTTTTTTATAAGCTTTTATTCTCTTTTTATTAATTTTTGTATCACTGTGTTGACGCCTCATTGCTCGTGTATAACGAAGTTATGAATTAAAACACACCGATAAAGCTCAGACTGTTAAGCTGATAGTCTAAGGAATAAGGACATAATATTTCCTACATATTTTAATTGAATATAAACAGCTTACAATTATAGTATTCAAACAATCAAATATTTCCTTTACAAAAATTTTTGATTCTAATTTTCAGAACATTTTTTTTCATATTTTTAAGTTTTATATTACTGTCAATTATGACATTATTTTTTTTGTAGGTAGACGAGAGTATAGTATAAGACAGAAATAATAACTTCAAGTATAAGAATGTCATCTTTTGGTTTTTCTATTAACCGCTAGAGGTGCTAGGTGACGATAAAAAGTAATTACAGCGGGGCAAACCCTAGATTAATTATTCGTTATTAATAATAATTCCTCAAAGGGCCAGCTAATTCGCAGACTCACAGTAAAGAGTTCCTCCATCCTGCACTACGTGGTGTCCCTCCAGCGATATCTGGGCCTACCAACTGGTCGCCGTCCCATTACCAGTTCACCGCTGTCGTTCGTCGCGCGCGCACGTCTCCCGTTCCGACTCGGCAGTCCGTTATTCGTGTTCGTTGTGTTCGTTCGTTTACCCGGTCGACTTGTGTTTTATCTGTGACAGTGCAGTGAAACGTGCGTCATCAGGTGGTTTATCCACCAAATCGTTCGTCCCCCTCAGGGACAATGGACGGCGTGGAGCCCTATCTATCGCCGTTAGAGGGTTTGTTGTCGTTTTTACGACACCAATTCCCTCAAGCGCTCGACCAATTTTTGAGGACTCCGGAGTCCCAATCAATGGCGTCCGTCATCTCGGAACTTAATTCCGAGAAACCCGTGTCCCGTAATTTACACGTGAAAGGGACCCCCGGGCAGGTACCTGCCGCGAGCGTCGCAACCCCCGCCACCGGCCTTGCCGCGGACTACGTGCGCTCTGCCGTAGCGCCCGCACCCCACGCGTCCGTACCCGCCGCGTCACCGATACGCCCACTACCCGCAACCCCGCTCAACGATGCCCACCGTGTGGCATCAAAGTCGCGCACCTCGTTGTCTCGTGGTTCCGCGTCGGGACAACCGCGTTCGAGCTCCGCGAGTTCGACAACATCGCGTTCGCGATCGCCCATCCACCGCGTAATCGACTCTCGTCGAGAAATCGATTTAACCCCTGAGGTTCCGCAATACCCCAGGGATGCCCCTCTTTCATCGGCCGATGAAATTACTCCCATGGATGTCGCGCCTCCCGCGAACATCCCGTTAAACCGCGAAGACGATGACGGATTCATAACCGTCAATCGAACGAAAAAACGAAAGACCCAGAGGGAGGTCCCCTCCAACCCCACCCCCACTGCCGGCACTCAGCCGACAGCGGCACCGTCCAGCCGCCCTGGACCACCTTCACAGCGCCCGCCGCCACCCCTGATCATACGCGAGAAAGCCCATTGGCTTCAACTCGCCAACGAATTGCCAGGTAAGGCAATCTCCATAAAAGAAGCCCGTGATACCCAGCACGGCATTAAAGTTATGGTCACGTCTTCAAGTGACCACCGCGCCCTAACTACTCTATTATGTGACCGTAAAATCGGTTACTACACTTACGCTCTGCCGGAAGAAAAACGCCTTAGGGCTGTAATCCGCGGACTACCTCAGGAAATTGAAAGTTCCTACATTCTAGAGGACCTTAAGTCCCAAGCCCTACCGGTGCACGAAGTACACCGTATGCACAGAGGCGACTCCACAAAGTCGCCTCTAAACCTAGTATTGGTTGTCCTCGACCTCTCCCCAGAGGGGAAAAAGATCTTCGAACTTGAGAAGGTCTGTGGCCTCTCTGGCCTTCGTGTGGAACGCCCACACGAAAAACATACACTGCGGCAGTGTCATCGCTGCCAACTTTATGGGCACTCTGCCCTTCATTGTCAATCCCGTCCCAGGTGCGTCAAGTGCCTGGGCGACCACGGGACCTCGGAGTGCACTCGCACCCGGGACTCCCCAGAGCCACCGAGCTGCATCCTCTGCGGCCAAGCGGGCCACCCCGCTAACTACAGAGGCTGCCCTGCTGCCCCCCGACCCAAACGCAAGGTCGGAAAGGGCAATGCCCAAAAAGGCACTAGAAAAGTGCCGAACAAACCCGCATTCGTGGCCGCCCCTCCTCCAGTAGTAAACCACTGGACGGGTCTTCCCACGACGGAAGCGTTTCCTCCGCTAAGGACGCGTGCCCCAGTAATGGCCAACCTTCCCCTGGCCACCCTCGTCCCCGCCTCTATTTCTAAGGTATCTTCTGGGCCATCGGCCCACCACTCTATAGCGGAGGACTTAGCTTTGGCGACTAAATTCGCCAAAAACTTGCCCTTCGACCTAGAAGAGGTCCAACTTTTGGCTAGGAAATTGAGACAAGTTTCAGAGTCAAGTCAACCCTCTCTCCGGGACCAACTCGTGATCGAAATGGATCACGCGTACCTCCTCCAAATACTTAGATCGTTGTAATTAATCAATAAAATCAAATTATTGTTACCGGTAACAAATGGCACATGTAGGAAGAAATAAACCACGCTCATTGACTCTGGCTACTTATAACGCCAACGGCCTTCGAAACCAGCGCGACTTGGTCCATGACTTCCTGGTTACCAATCAAGTAGATATACTACTAGTACAGGAGACCTTCCTGAAACCGAGTAACAGAGATCCAAAGATCTCTAACTATCGGATCACTAGACATGACAGGGTAGGCCGTGGTGGCGGCACCCTGATCTATTTTAGAAGATCCTTACACTGTATGCCTTTAATCACCCCCCCCACTAGAAGGTATGGAGGTATCTGCTTGCAGACTAGCAATGACTGGCCACCAACCTCTAGTCATAGTCTCAGCATACCTCGCATGCCAAAAAACCCTTATTAAGAAAGATTTAGAAGCCCTATTCAACTTAGGCCCGGCTGTCATAATAGCCGGAGATCTGAATTGCAAACACGAGCAGTGGAATTGCAATACCACTAACCCCAATGGCAGAGCTCTAATAAATATATCAGACAATCTTTTGTTTGATATACTTACTCCCATGACCCCCACAAGATACCCCCCCCAACCGTGACTGGGGGACCCCAAACACTCTCGACTTAGCATTACGGAGGGGCGTAACCCTTCAGTTCCATTCGATCGAAACGATGGACGATATAGATTCGGACCATCGCCCGGTTATCCTCAGATTAGGACCACAGACAGACCCGACATCTGAAACTAGGACGTCTGTGGACTGGTTGAGACTTGAGAACCTCCTCAAGGCAACAAGCTCACAAGACCTGGACCGCATCCCGGACCACATTGAGTCCCGCCAAGACACGGAGACGGCGATCGAGGCCCTTACTAGCCACCTTCAATCCGCAGTGCGGAACTCGTCCAGGCAGGTACCGGTGGAGGATGACCGCCACTTATGCCTGCCGGACGAGGTGAGGGTGCTGTTGAGGGAAAAGAGAGCCGCCTCCAGTGCTCACGATAGATATCCTACCGAGGAAAACAGAGTCCGACTTCGCGAACTAGAGCGCGAGGTCAAACTACGTATCCGGGAAGTCAGGGAGCAACGTTGGGACAGAACGTTGAGAGATATTGAACCAACTCACCAGGCATACTGGAAGCTGGCTAGAGCTCTCAAATCAGACACCCTTACTGTCATACCCGCGCTAGAAAGAGCCGACAACACCGAGGCGTTCGATGACGAGGAGAAGGCCGAATGCCTTGCTCAGAGTCTAGAGCTTCAATGCTCCCCCACTACACAAAACGTCGACCAGTCACACCTGTCGGAGGTGGACTCCGAGATCAAACGTAGATCCTCCTTACCAGCGGAAACCACACTCGACCCGGTCACGGTCGAAGAAGTGCAAGACCTGATCAAGTCCCTCAAACCGCGAAAGGCCCCAGGGACCGATGGCATTAACAATCGCGTCTTAAAACTCCTCCCCGGCCACCTAATTATAATATTGGTGAGCATCTTCAATGCCGCCATAACAAACTGCTCCTTCCCCGCGATTTGGAAAGAGGCAGATGTCATCGGTATTCACAAGCCTGGAAAACCGGCTAATAAACCGTCCAGCTACCGTCCGATCAGCCTACTGAGCGCACTCAGCAAGCTTTACGAGAGGGTCATCCTCTCTAGACTTAGAGATTTTGCCATCAGCAAACATCTACTACCCGACGAGCAGTTTGGCTTTCGTGCCAGACACTCATGCGTGCAACAGGTGCACCGCATCACGGAGCACATACTATCTCACTTTGCCCATCGCCCCCGCTCTATAGGAACAGCCGCCCTGTTTCTAGACGTAGCTAAGGCCTTCGACAAGGTCTGGCACAACGGCTTGATTTACAAGCTGTACCAGTTCGGTGTGCCAGACAGACTCGTGCTCATCTTGCGAGACTTCCTCCTAGGTCGTAGCTTCCGTTTTCGAGTGGAGGGAACGCGCTCGTCTCCTCACCCACTCACAGCCGGTGTACCACAGGGCTCGGCCCTGTCCCCACTACTCTTCACGTTGTTTACCAGCGACATCCCAAAAACTCCAGATGTGGAGCTGGCCCTCTTCGCGGATGACACCGCACTCTATACATCAGATAAGAACAGACAAATGGCCTGCGTCCGGCTGCAGGTAGCTGTCACAGAGCTAGGCAAATGGTTTCGTAAATGGAGGATAGAGGTGAACCCGGAGAAGAGCGCAGCAATGTTCTTTTCCCCGGGCACGCTTCGCTCCCCCAAACGCGCTTCCCTTCGCCTAAAAGCCATCTCGCTCTATGACCAAGAAATTCCCTGGGCAAAGCACACCAAATACCTGGGTGTCACCCTAGATCAGAACTTGCGCTTCAACGAGCATATCACTGTAGTCCGAAATAGAGCGCGATTTGTGATGGGTCGTCTAGCACCCATGATAGATAACCGAAGCAAAATGTCCCTCAGACACAAGCTTACTCTATATAAAACATGCATCCGCCCGATCATGACATATGCGAGTGTGGTATTCGGCCATGCCAAGCCTACCCATTTAAATAAACTGCAAATCGTGCAGAATAAATTCATGCGCAGAGCCGTCGGTGCTCCCCTCTATATGCGTAACGTCGACCTCCACCGCGATCTGGAGCTTCCCTCCATCAAAAACTACATTACGTCGCTCTCGCGTAAGTATTTCGATCTCGCGCCGCACCATCGAAATCCGCTCGTCGTGTCCGCGTCCGATTACAAGCCTCGGCGAAAGGCTCTCGTGCGACGACCGCGTAATGTCCTTACGGACAAGGTCGACGCTATTACAAAACGGCTGGCCCGGATCAGCCCGCCCGCGGTTAGGACGGCAGGCTGGCAGGCACCGACAGACAGACATAGACGGCGGCGTCTCAGACAACGCCAATCACGATCTCTCCACGTCCTCGAGAGGGACGCCAGGAGACATAGCCCCCCCACAGGATAGACTAGGCGTGTTGCTGGGAAGTTTCTTTCGCCGTTTCTTCTTTCCCAGCCATAACATGTCGCGAAACGGCAGTAAGATAGCGTAGGCCGCCGCGAACCGCCGATCCCGCTCCGCCGGGATCCTTCTTCTCGGGCTTTATATTACCCGACGCCCGTTCTCAATTAGTTCATTGTGTCGCCCATTGGCGGGCATCATCAGATTCATCCCCCTCTCATGGCAACAGTCCAGCCGAGGTAAAACTCCCTAGGGAGCTCCCTCAAGCAAGTTGCCCCCGGGCTCGAGCGCCTTCGCTAGGTAAAGTTGTGAGGTCTTCGGACAAGCGCCGCGGTACATCGTAGGGTATTATGAATTTGAATGTCTGTATCTTCTACGCGGGTGTTAGTGTCTGTTAAAGTACAGCCCAGGTATTGGGCTATACCAGAGTGTACATATAAAAATTTATTATTAACTCTTTATAAAAATAATAATAACAAAAAAATAATATAAAAAAAGCTTACGCTTTGTTTTTATATTACTTTTTAGCTAAATTAAACGTATTTTTAATAGGGTAAGATTTAGGTGTCCATCTTATTTTTATAATGACTGTTGGATATTTGTTAGATATATAGCACTGTAGTCTTTTTATTTTTGTAGGTCCTTAGTTATTTGGGTATTTTTTATAAGATTAATTCATCCCTCTAATGTTTTTCATACATCTCTTTTAAATATAGTGCCTAATACCACTAAAATCATGGAATTCTGCTAAATCCGGCCAACCTAAGTTCTCGCGTTCTCAGCTCCATTGTCTCGCAGACAATATGGTATCTATAGTAGACTGTGATCTCGAGAACACAAGAAAGGCGTTCACATTCTCAATTTCCCACACTTATTTCTCGCGTAGGTCTTGCGAGAATGTGGAAACGCTTTATTTGAAAAAAGTCTATGGTAGTAATGAATAAAATAAATAATGAATAAAATAAAAAACAAATATGGCGGGTTGTTATAGTTGTTAGTAATGAGCGTGTTTGTTTTCTTTTGAAGGAGAAAACTGAATTTGAACTTTTATGATCGATGAAATTTAAGTAATTTAGTGTAATTATAGTGTTATGTTATTTAGTGGTGAAAATGGAAACTAATACTTGGAAAATTGAAAAGGACTTGTGTCGGTGCTGTCACACGGAGGGGTCTTTTAAAAATTTAGCCGAACCTTGTATAGAAATGGGAGAAGAAGAAATTTATTGTGACATGCTTAGAGATTCCTTTGACATCGACGTGAGTACCTCACTTTTTCTGGTATGGGATTCATTTACACGAATGGTTCTGAAAACCATACTTTCATCATAGGGTGGGTGATTATAAAAAGCAGTAGATAATTTTGTCTAATATGTTCACTTAAACCGTTTATAACCGGGGTGCGGTATAGATATGAGGCACTTATTTAAATATTTGAGGTTTAAAGTGAATTTTGGGTGGTTATAAAAAAAATAATCACGACGGCTAAGGCGGGAGCTTCGCTTCGCTTCAGCGTTAGCCTTTTAACATATATGAAAAAATTCAGATCTGTTCAAAATAAATAAATGCGCACTGTAACTATATCCCACCCTGTGGTTCATATAATTATACTCTATTCAACACTTAGAAAATTGGTGGTCCAAATTATTTCAAGGTTCGACAGGATTAATACAGATAAAAATATATCAAATGGACAGCATTTTTTTATTTGGATATGCTAAAAAGACATGATAATTATAATCGTAATCTACAGGATTTAGAATTATCTGAAAATTTAGCCGCAGGACTTTTGGTGTTCCCACTGCGGCGCCCCTACATCCCCTGCCATCGGCTCCCATATTGCGGCTTCCCACCATTCTAGTAGACTGAGACACGCACACACACTGGCCTGAACACTGTTGAAAACACTTGAACAACACATTGGTACTCAATATGTTGTTCAAGTGTGTGAGAGTGTATCTGAATTATGTCATATGTCTAATAAGTTTACTTTGTAAATTATCAATCATTAAACTAATTAATTTAGTACCCAAGTCTTAAAATTATTATCAGTGCCCTCACTATACTGGTGAGAATCGCTTAAAAATTATACCTACATTATTGTATATAGCAGTGGCATAGTGTAGTGGGGCGGCACTTTTCAGGGGGCGGCAAAATTTCACAATAATTAATATAAATATTTAAACCATTTCATATTTTTATCCTAACTACTAATTAAAAACACAGAATTTTTCATTACTTATGTGATGATGTAATGACATTTTGTTGTGACTGCTGGCAAAACAAAAGAAAAAGAATTTTCAGAATCAGTACAGTAGATCCAGAGATTACCCCCCCCCCCCTACAATGTCACAAATACAGGTCTGTGAATATTTATAATCATCAGCAATATATA
Organism: Dendrolimus pini; assembly: GCA_949752895.1. Taxonomy (NCBI): domain Eukaryota; kingdom Metazoa; phylum Arthropoda; class Insecta; order Lepidoptera; family Lasiocampidae; genus Dendrolimus; species Dendrolimus pini. The sequence goes on from OX457153.1 coordinate 6,595,972, forward strand.
ACAATATCACATCGCAAATAAGTGGTTTTAAACAAATGTGTCACAAAGTTAGAAAAGTTTAAAAATCACTACTAATATTATCCGCAAGAGTTAACTTGACACCTGAGCGGGATTCGCACTCGCCTGCCGACCCCCACCTTCTTACCACTCTCACCAGTGACACATCAGTACCTCCACTTACATCATCCGATTGAAGTCTCAAGTTGACTCTTGAGGATTGTAAGACATATTTCAATTCAAAAGCATCAAGACATCAGTTTTTGGCAAAATCAATGCCAAAGGCGTTGGGGCCAACACTTCAAGAATAGAATAGAAGACCTCAGTTGTAATTATCAATAACAGAGGTTTCTCACATAATTAACAAGGGCCCACTATCACTAGTGTCTGTTAGGACTTCTTATTTATATTTTTATTGCCAGAGTTCAGCAGACAGGTAGACGGCCCACTTCATGGAAAGCGATTACTATTTGAAACACCAAAGGTGCTTGCACAAACACGCTGCTGCTCTCTTAAAGAAGACTGGAACTTGGTCACTACTGCTGGATCATAACACAAGGTTGTTATGGCCGTATACTCTGGACCAGGGGTGGTTGCCATCCAGTCGAGCAAATACCCTACCACCTGGCTATGGGTTGTTTTGTCGCCTCTTATGACAGGCTGCCAGGCTACAGGGAATTGTATTCTTTCTCCTTCCTGCTTGTATAAAATGATATAAAATAATAAATTAACAAAGTATTTTAATGGATTTTCAGTTGACTCCAGTCCCAGGCAACTTATGCGCACCCACCTACACAATATGCGAGACTTGCATCCACAGGCTACGAGATGCAGCGCTATTCAAGAAGCAGGTGCTTTGCTGTGAAAAGAAATTTAGAGAAATGTATAGCAAGAATGTTATTATAGGTAAATATTATTGTGCAACATGTTATTATGTACATTTTGTACTATTTAACAATGCAGATTTTATTTTATTGCATGAGTTCAGCAGACAGGCATACGGTCCACCTGATGGAAAGCAGTTACCATTGCCTTTGGACATTTGCAACACCAAAGGTGCTATAAATGCGCTTCTGCTCTCTTAAGGGACTGGAACCTGGTCATTAATACCGGAACACAACTCATGGTTGTTATGGTGGCATACTCTGGAACTTGGTAGGCATCCAAATGGGCATATATTCTACCTTCTGGCTGTGGGTTGTTTTGTCGCCTCTTTTGACAGGTCAGTCAGCCTTTACACTACAAAAGAAATAGTCTACTAAACTCGGGTGTAACCAATCAAAACCGGTTAATTTTAAACCAGGTGTAAGCCTTGATCCTTATTTCTGATTTTATCTTTTATTAATTGTTATTTTTAATAAATAACAATTAATAAAAGATAATTTGTCAGCAATACAATGCACTATTCATAAGATCCAATGACTTAGAATAATAACATAAACTTTTTTTTATATACTTTCCTTTTTTGACATTTTCTTTTATTTATTTTTTTCAATTTTGACATAATGTAAATTAAATAGACATTTTATGTAATTTTCGTATTATTGGATTTCTGTTTTCGTTTCTTTATTGTGATTAACTATTTGAGCCAATTTTTATTTTTTTATTTTCATTATATAAAGTATTTTATAGTGGACACTTGATTGATATATGTATTAATTTTGTGTTTTATATTTAAGAATATTAATTATTGTATGTTTCCCAAACAAATTAAATAAATAAATAACTTTGTTACAGCTGCCCCCCCACCTTTCTTGTTCGACGTGAAACAAGAACCAGACCCATCTGATGGTAAGTAGACTGGTTTTGACCTATCTGTACTACTAGCTGACTAGTGCCTACTTCGCAGGGCATTAAATGCAATATAGAAACACTCTTCCCATACCCACTTTGCTGTGTGGTACTCGAGATAAGCTAACAAATAATTGCCAATGGGAAAAGTCCTTTCTCAATTCGGGCATTGTCTTGAGAAAGGACTTTTCTCATTGGTAATTATGTTTGCTTATCTCGAGTAGCGCACAGCGAAGTAGGCAGGGAAAACATTTTTTCCTCTTGAGTATTTATATATCTATACATATATATGTGCGTGCGTGCGTGCGTGCGTGCGTGCGTGCGTGCGTGCGTGCGTGCGTGCGTGTGTGTGTGTGCGTGTGTGTGTGCGTGTGTGTGTGCGTGTGTGTGTGCGTGTGTGTGTGCGTGTGTGTGTGCGTGTGTGTGTGTGTGTGTGTGTGTGTGTGTGTGTGTGTGTGTGTGTGTGTGTGTGTGTGTGTGTGTCAGTCAGTCAGTCAGTCAGTCAGAATGTTTGTTTGCAAAAACTACTGAATGGATTTTGATGAAACTTTACAATAATATAGCTATCTATGCGCATCGGAATAACATAGGCATAATTTATCTCCACTTTCCATCTCATCAGAATTTTTCATCACCACGCGGGTGAAACCGCGGGGCGCAGCTAGTATTATAATAAAATAGTGGTAAAGGCTCGATACATGAGATGGAAATTAACCAATCATTAAAATAAAAAAATCTTGAGCTAATTGCATAAATTTAAAATTTGCATTGACTGTTCGTGTATTTGCCATAGATTACATGAAGTATGAATTGATGGGACTGGACTCGGACGACTCCGACGACGACAAGGCCTCGTTGCACATCAAGTGCAAAGACAGCGAAGACAGTGACGACGAAGGTATGTATATGTTTTCGGCTGCTCCTTGGTCATTTAGACATACTTATGCAAAACAGAACCAATCCAAAACATGCCAAAATTGGGTTAAGGATGCAGAAGGCTTTCAAAATGCACCTTCTAGCGACTCAATAAGAATCATAACGATCTGACAACATTTACAGAATAAAACATTTTTTATCACAAAGTAGCTAACCTGCAAAACACCAGAGCACTTTCTTTAAAAAATTGCCCTTTAGCTATGGTAGCGACACCAATTCAATGCCTTTTTACTGATATATTTTTGGAGTTTTTGGCGGGAACTGAAAGGTGATGTAGTGCTGTGCAGTTTTATTTTCTAAAAATGTGTAAAATTACTCTAAAATAAACAATAGTTGTAGGATATTGATAGTTTTTGAGTAGTGGTTATGCGTTTTGTGAGAAATGTGAACTGTATAGTCGAATGTGGCCTTTTGAGTTGTCACAAGAACTCTGTTGAATGGCACTAGCTGATTACCTACAGTTCAGCTGTGCTACACATAGGCTTAAGAAAATGAAGAAACTATATTGTAAACTAAGATCTGGCTTAAAGGCCTAGCTGCCGAGCCATAAACCTAAATAATAACTGATATATTTTTATACCAGATTCGATCCACTTATTTCCGTACTCGGTGACAATCAGCTGTTTTAAATGTGAATTGCCATTTTGCCTTTTAGCAGTCACTTAAACTACCTCTCGAGGTTAGTTAATTTTGACAGTTATTTATGAGTTGCTTTACCACCTTTTATCCTTAAAAGGAGTTTATGGGTAAGATTTTTACTAATCAGCTGCTGAACAGTTGCTTAAAATTTAACCAACGTTTATAAGTAAGGCCACAAGAGTATAATAAACTAACAAGATCCCATTTACCCATGGTAATCCAATTTGAAATTATTTACATTAAAATTGTACTTGGATGTGGAACAAAATATAATATACAATATTCTAATTTATTTTTTCCAAAATATAGACACACTTTTTTGTATGCAAAATTTTAATAAAAATGGCTTTTTCTCGAAACTGTCAGTATGTGGGTTGGTTCCATTTTGCTTAAGTAGGTCCATTTTTGTGGTTGGTCGAATAATTAAGCCTTTGCCACCCGCGTCACCCGCTTGGAAACTGGCAAAAACAAACTTTTATTTTATTTATAGCTTCTGCCCGCGATTTCGTTCGGGTGGAATAGTTTAAAAACTCTTAGCGTGATGGTATATAGCCTATAACCTTCCTCGATAAACGGGCTATCTAACACTGAAATAATTTTTCAAATCAGACCAGTAGTTCCTGAGATTAGCACGTTCAAGCAAACAAACTAAGAAACAAATTTATCAGCTTTATATATTATACATATATCTTATATATAAAATTCTCGTGTCACAGTGTTCGTTTCCATACTCCTCCGAAACGGCTTGACCGATTCTCAGGAAATTTTGTGTGCACATTGGGTAGGTCTGAGAACCGGACATCTATTTTTCATCCCCCTAAATGTTAAGGGTAGTCCACGCCTAAATATTTTTCTTTATTTTTTTTATGATACAGAATTAAAATATACATACAACCCTAAATTTTCAACCCTCTACGATCAACCCCTATTTTTTAATAGCGATATTAGTATTTTTATATTTTCTACTGGGATAATTTAGATTTTAATTTCAACCAGGTAGATGGCGCTGCAATCGGATACCGGAATTTAGGTGTTCTTTTTGTTGTTGTATGTGTTGAAGTTTGTCCCGGGATGGTTTAAATAAACGATTGGACCCAGTAGGTGGCGCCGCGATACTCTTAATCGCTGGGCCTGATTTTGATGATTTTTTGTTTTTTTCAAGTGGATTTGAGAATAGTTTAGATTAACATTTGGTCCCGGTAGATGACGCTGGAATAGGGATCTAGATTTTTATCTTTTATAGGCAGGACAACGTCTGCTGGGTACAGCTAGTATAAGATAAAACTCTCACTGTGAATTATCCAAAATACAGGGTGGCGCAATAGAACGTGCATATTGCATCATCCTTTTTCGCGGGGTAGAAAGTGCGCGGGCGGGGGGAGCCTGCATCGTTGGGTAGGCGGGCTCATGGAGTTTTAGTCACTATGAGTCACTTCGACGGGAAGCGTCGCGCATTTTGCGTGCGCGCATTTTACGAGAACTCTCGTTCATACATCGTTACTAGGCGTTTATATTGTTCTGAATATGGACTACGGCAAATTAGTGAAGCTCCGAGTGCTAATTTAATTAAAATATGGGTACAGCGTTTTGAAGAGACTGGTTCAACGTTTAAACCACAAGCAAAAGGTCGTCCAAGAACATCTAGGACCGACGACAATATTGAGAGAGTTATGCAGTCTGTACGAGGAGATCCACAAATGTCTACTCGCAAGAGATCGTCGGTCTTACACTTATCGCGACGAAGTTTGCAACGAATTTTAAACTTGGATCTTAAACTGCATCCTTACAAGCTGCAGTTAACACAAGAATTGAAAGAGTCTGACTTCGGAGCAAGGCTCGCATTTGCTAATGAAATGCTTAATCGATTTTCCAATTTTGACAATATCCTTTTCTCAGATGAGGCCCACTTCCATATCAATGGGTTCGTAAACCGTCAAAATTGTCGTTACTGGAACAGTGAGAATCCCAAACTCAAGCACCAGAAACCACTGCATAGTCCTAAAGTGACAGTATGGGCAGCAATCTCTGGTAGAGGAATAATTGGACCGTTTTTCTTTGAAAATGCGCGGGGGCAAAACGTCACTGTTAATACCGAACGCTATGTTGCGATGTTGGAAGGTTTTTTGGCTCCAGAGCTTGAAAATTCAAGAATAGTGAATTCTAGGACTTGGTTTCAACAAGACGGAGCTACCTGTCACACATCAAATGACTCCATGGCAGTTGTGAAACAGATCTTCTCTGGCAGACTGATTTCGAAAAGAGGTGATATCCCATGGCCCCCACGTAGTCCAGACGTGACGCCTCCTGACTTTTTTTTGTGGGGATACCTCAAGAACAAAGTCTACAGCAATAATCCGAAAAACATCGATCAGCTCAAGGAGAATATCCGTGGTGAAATGGCAGCAATTACACCAGCAATTACTGAAGAAAGTTTTCAATAACTTCCGTTTGCGATTAGAGGAGTGGCGTCGTAGAGAGGGTCATCATTTAGACGATGTTATTTTTAAAAAATAAACTTCAGTTATTTCTTAATAATACCTCAGTTTTATTTTAACTATACCTTTTGTATTTATTTTTTAATCAATATTTTAAATATGCACGTTCTATTGCGCCACCCTGTATAACGATTTTTCTAATATCTTTAATTAATTAAATTAATATGATTCGTGGAATTTGAACATCTGCGCGTGTCGTGCTAACTTCTAAGAAACAAGGAGGTATCATCGCTTCACTTCGTGGAGGTACATACATACATAGATAACTTCACACCAGGTCCCTTGCGGGGTAGGCACGAACAACAGAGCGCCATTCAGGCTTATTCTTACACACCTCACTTGCTTCTTTGACATTCATAGCTCTTGTCATGCACGCTCGTCTGTTCTTAAGGCTCCTGACATCACCTTCTGCTAGTGCACGATCAATTTGATCATGGAAGGTGTGTCGTGGCCTTCCGCCACTTCTGCATCCATCCACTTTTGCAGTGTATATCTGTTTAGTCATTCTTCCATCATACATTCTTTCCACGTGCCCGAACCACGGTACACGCGAAGGTAGTGCTACCAATTCGCGTGAGCAACCCACATCCAGGTGTTGGGGATTCGCAATGAGGCGAAATACCGCCTATTGTATCGCCTAGAAAATATTGTAAATATGGTGTGTTTCTGTAATTGTATATTTTGGTGTACAATAAAGTGTTCTCTCTCTAATAATAAAGCCATAGATTGCGTAAAGATACAAGCCGTGATAGGACAGTGGTACGCGTTTGCGTCCTGAACTGAAACTAAACGCGACCAACAGATGGCGCCACGTGCATCCTTAATCGCGCCATACTTAGCACAAAAGTACAGCACTACTTTGAGATATGATGGTTTAACGTTACGTATAACACAGGTACCGAACAAATATAACTAGTCCACTCGAATGTGGATAATTTTTGAAATTCCCAAGCTTCGAGTGAAGTGAGCGGGATTTTAAAACTAGCGATGCGCAAACTAAATCACCAATGAGATCAGTGATTTATAAATCTTTTTCCTTAAAAGACGTAAATCACTCTTTTAAATCTTTAACGCTTTTAAATCTTTTGTTCCAATGATATAATTTATTTAGTTGACCGGTTTAAAGCTTTACAAGAACGCCAGAGAGTTAATTTACTGTGTATCATCATTGTATTTCTTAGAGTGCGCATGTTATCTCTTTTCAATTCACAATATCCTGTATCTATTGTCTCATACTACATCTAAGTATCTGATTTGTTAGTTTTCATCATTCCATGTGACAAAAATCAATCTTAACGTAGTGAGTTAAAGATGTATTTCTAAAATCAAAGATTTAAAGAGTGATTTCGAATTGTGAAAGATTATACATCTTTTAAATCAATCACTCCTGAGTTACACATCTTTATTCGAGACTGAAGTAAGGGGATTTAATAAAAAAATATGTTTTTACTCGATTCACTCGCACTAGCCGTGGTCTGTGACAGACAGTTTTGCCAACCCCAAAAAACTAAAAAACAACAGCTCGCCAATAAAAAAACAGGAGAAAACAGTAGGTAAAGTAAGAAAAGGTAGGTTTCATACTTTCGTCATATAAAATTAAAGCAATATCCAATATTGATAACAATAACAGCCTTCTTAGTTACTAGGACTCACATTGTTATATTAATAATCACAACATAATACTATGTAATAAAAAGAAGTCAAACTAAAATTATTTTCTACTTTCATTATCAATTGCCTCATCTTTAGTATTTTTATACTCATTTTCTTTATGAAATCATACATAATATTATTAAATTTCTTCAAGTGCCTTTCTGTGGCTTCAAATGAGTAGCAATCTGTTATTTCGGTTTTCGGATTTATGAATGAATGAATAAATATGCTTTATTGTGTTTTAAAGAATACAGTTAACAGAAACAAAATTTTACAATACAATAGGCGGTCTTGTCGCTATTAGCGATTTCTTTTAGACAACCTTTGAATGGACAAAAAATTTGATAAGAACAGGGGTATGTTGCATTATTCTCATTATCGCATCAGTATCTTATAAATATACATATCTTATAAATACATCAAATCAAATCATTTATTTGCTTAAAAACATGGTTAGTATTATATAACTATTAGATGACAATATATTGTGTTTTGTTTCTCATGTTTTTGCCTTTTCAGGCATGCAAATAGTAATTAAGTTGAAAATCAACAAAAACATAGTATAGTCCACTCAATCTACAGACATTAATTTTACTTCTTTTTCTAATATTATACAGTGATCATAGATAGTATGTTGAGTGCAGAGTTATTAAATGAGTTATTTAAATACAATGTCAAAAAATCTTCATAGTTATCTGTCATTCAAATATTCTTGTACGCGCTATAATAGGATTTTTTTGTCAACCACTCAAATAATTTTTGTTTAAACATATTATTATTATTTTCTTGCATTATATTGCATGGTAACTTATTATATATTCTTGGTGCCATCCCAAATACGTTTTTATCATATAATGCAGTGGTATGCGGAGGCATACAAACTTTATTAAAATGTCGGGCACTCCTATAATTTTCGAATAATGTTGGGTTGTTTTTGATTAACATGATAATTTCAAAAATATACAAACAGGGAAATGTCAATATCTTAAAATCTATAATAAATCGTTTACATGTATCCGTTTGTTTTAAATGAAATATGGATCTAAGGCATTTCTTTTGTGCTTTAAATATTCTCTCTCTGTCTGTGGAATTTCCCCAAAATATAATTCCATATCTTAAAACACATGTAACATATGCATGAAATGCTATTAAAAGGGAATTCACATTTACAACCTTAGACATCATGTAGAGAGCATATGAAAATTTGCTCAACCTTGCACAAACTTCGTCTGTATGGAATTTCCAAGTTAATTTATTATCTATATAGAGTCCTAAGAACTTTGTGTAATTAACAAGTTTTATGCTTTTGTCAATATATGGTAAGTCAGCGAAATCTAATTTATTATTACTATTACTTAATTTCATAATTATTGTCTTTTCTAAATTTATTTTTAAGTTATTTAATGTCAGCCATTTTATTATTTTGTCCAGATTATTATTTAACACTATTTCAAAATTATTTAACATACACATTTATATCGGAAACTGTTGTGACTGCAACACAATACGTAATACAATAGAGCTTTAGCCTGTAGCTATCATACTGTACTTACACTTGTTGATACTGCCATTTAGTCTGATTGCGATTTATTACATAGTAGTTATCAAAATAGCGTAATAGGTGGCACTGAACGCTAATTGAAAAAACAGTAAAAATTAAGAAAACATCAATCATCAATGTGAAAACAGCAAATCTACTGTTAAAACAGTATGGCTGGTAACACTGATGGCAGCCACTGTTGCCAACCCCAAAAAACTAAAAAACAACAGCTCGCTAATAAAAAAACAGGAGAAAACAGTAGGTAAAGTAAAAAAGGCAGATTTCATAATTTCGTCGTATAATTAAAGCAATATCCAATATTAATAACAATAACCGCCTTCTTAGTTACTAGGACTCACATACATTGTTATATTAATAATCACAACATAATAATATGTATTTTAAAAAAAACATAAATCAAACTAAAATTATTTTCCACTTTCATTCTCAATTGCCTCATCTTCAGTATTTTCATACTCGGTTTCTTTTTTGCATAGTGTCATAGGTGGCACTGAACGCTAATTGAAAAACAGTAAAAATTAAGAATAAAACAGAAAACAGGGACATCAATGTGACAACAGCAAATCTACTGTTAAAACAGTAGGGTTGGTAACACTGATGGCAGCTAACAAGGACCAGAGACTAGATTTCAATTCCGAAATCCCCCGCACCACTCTCGATGCAGTTCATGGGACTTTAAAAAAATTTGTGTGAATTAAGCAAAGTAATAGTGAGTTTACGATACAATAAAAACTTGAGTGTATGATGTATATGTACACGCAAAGAATAGCACGATTCAGAATGCGTGTACCGCCATCTATTGATGATATGTGTGATTTAAAAAAAAAATAGATCCATCACAATAGGGATGTGTTTCTTTTGTAAACACCAGCTAATTAGCGGTTCTTCACAAAAAAACTTCGATAAAAAACCGGCTACAAAAACTAAAAAGTATAAAATAACTTATTTCTAAAGCTATTTTTAATTATAACATCTTGTTGTCTTCTTCTTATAGCAGCTCGCTCCAACCTCTTATACTGTGTTTTGTACGAGTATAAAGTTTACATCTTGCCGTACTTGTAAGGAATATAGATAGATAACACTTTATTGTACACTATTACAGAAAAACTTACGAACCAGTATTATTCTAGTAGGATACAAAAGGCGGTCTTATCGCTAAAAAGCGATCTCTTCCAGACAACCCGTGGCAAGAATATTCCGATTAGAAGTGGCGATGGTGGTATAGATAATTATTGTACGATTACTAACATTTTATTAATAAATATATAACTATACTATATATACAAATATACATCTGGTATTGGTTACCGAATACCAGAGGTGCAGCCAATGTGCTGCCGGCCTTGACGGAGAAACTGGAACCGGGCCATTGATGAACAGCGGCATACTCTAGACCAGGGGTGGTAGCCATTAAGTCGGGTAAATGCCCTACCACCCGGCCGTGGGTTCTTTTGTCGCTTCTTACGACAGGCCGCCCTGCCGCAGGAATTTGAATTTTTTCTCCGTTCCTGCATGGAGAGAGAGACACGAATACCGGTTCACAATCAAGTAATTAAATATAAGCTATTATAAAAAAAGAGTAATAATAATATAATAATATTAGGCGTACAACTTTGCTTCCGCCGTTTTTTCCGAAATTCGAGGCATTATTGTAAAAAATTAAATTGTAAAAAATTGGTTATACATTTATGATTCAAACTATTGTCCATCGCTGACCACTGCTTTCTCCCGTCTTTCGGGCAGCGTACGAATCCCGTTAAAAAAACTGGTCATCTTTCGAAGCGATTCACGAATCGATCCAATTTTTTACTTCTTCATAAGATCGGAAGTGCTGGTCAGCCAGGCCGTGTGCCATAGATCGAAGCAACGTCTGGAGAATACGCGGGGTGGGGTAGGACTTCCCATTTCAACGTCTCCAAGTATGTCTTGACCACTTTCGCAACATGGGGTCGAGCATTGTCATGCTGTAAAATCACTTTATCGTGTCTCTCGTTGCATTGCGGCCGTTTCGTTTGTCTTTCAATGCTCGGCTCAAATTAATTAAATTGCGTTCAATGAAGATCGCCTGTGTTTGTTTCAGTCGGTTTTAACAACTCATAATACACTACGCCGAGCTGGTCCCACCAACTACTGAGCATGATTTTGGAACCGTGAATATTCGTGATTGGCCGTCGACGTGGAAGCATGGCCGGGATATCCCCATGATTTTCTGCCCTTGGGTTTATCGCAATGAACCCATTTTTCGTCCCCAGTCAGAAATTCCTTCCGTCTTTGCCTTGCAAACAGCTGTTCACAAGCAAACAATTTTTTTTCACAAATTTCATTCCCTTACGATGAAGTACCAAACTTACGATTTCAGCATGCGCATTTATTCTCGTTAGGTTACCCACAGGAAAAGCATAACTGAACCCACGTTCTGCTTGCAGACGACTACAAGCTAAGTACACTCGAAACCAAGAAGAAAGGCAAAGTGGCACAGAAGAGACAGAAAACAACGAAAACGAAGAAAGAACAGAAGAAGGTGAAGACGAAGAAAGAGAAAGCAGCAGATGAAGAAGGCCAAGAAGGCGACGATGCGGACGGCGACGAAGAGAAACCAAAAAAGAAAGGTAGGCTTAAAATAAGTTGATTTTTTACTGCATTTGAAATGATTTCAAAAAGGGATTCTCATTAAAAATACATTTTAAAACTAGCTTCTGCCCGCGACTTCGTTCGCGTAGAATAGTTAAAAAAACCTGCGATTTTAAAACATTCTTCACTGGTGCTCCGTTCCTTTTGCTCTTAGCGTGATGGTTTATAACCTATAACCTTCCTCGATAAACTGTCTATCTAACACTGAAATTCTTTTTCAAATCAGACCAGTAGTTCCTGAGATTAGCGCGTTCAAGCAAACATACAAAGAAACAAACTTATCAGCTTTATATATTATATATATAAGATTAAACTCTCACCGACACCCTGTCAAAATATCCGCTTCTATTATGTTACGTTGCAGAGAAATTACTTTTAGTCTGTTATAAGCTGTTTAAGTAATTAAAGCTTTTAACTATCCCACGGGAACTCTTTAATTTTTCTGGATCAAAAGTATCCTATATGTTGACCAGGGATATAAGCTATCACCATACAAAATTTCATGTAAATTTTGTATTGGTCCAGTCGTTTCTGAGATTAGCCGGTACAAACAGACAGACAAACAGAGAAACAAAAAAATCGAAAATAAATTAAATTAGTTCTATTTCAGTTCTTACATTGCCCTGACTCGGTTTTTAGCATTGTTTTCATTGTACAGAAATTCGACCTCTACAATTTTGTTATATGTATAGATTGTCTACGTAAAATTAACAGTTCTGGCTATATATATAAGCCATTTGGAACTAGCCCCTTGTTTTGATACCGTCCTCGGGCTCTTCGGGGGAAGAGCCTTGTGCAGCGTAGAAGCCTGCATCGAGGGTGTGTGGGACTCTGAGGGACCGGTTCTCCACGCTAGCTTCAAACAGAAGCAGTCGCGACAAACCGATCGCAGAACTACCCACAAAATCTAAGCCCCTGCGCCCTGTATCCGTGCTTTTACGGAGCTTCACGGGATTTGGAACAGATTAATGGAATAATGGGCCGCCCCGGTGCCAGAGTGACCCACTTCATCAATCGAGGGGGGAATTATGGGAGGAGTCCGGTCCGCCCCCGGATGGGGGCCGCGTACGCGCCTTCCTCCCTAACTCTTTCCGCGGCCTCCTTCTGCGCCATGACGGACTCGCAGAAGGGGGAAACCGCAAGCCAGGATTGCTGGCCACGAAGCTAGTTCACAGGGCCAACTGTATGTACTGTATCGTATTAATTGAGAACAATCAATGAGATTCTTGTGGTAGTTACATTTCACTAGACAGTTATATAATAGCAATATTGCATACAAAGCATAAGTAGGACATCATAAGCTCACGAAGATGTGACTTATTAAAATTTAATAAAAGGTGCACAACAACACTGTTTGCACGTAGCATATTTATGATGTCCATAAAAATATATAACAAATTACCATTAGACATAAAAACGTGCCGCGAATTTGAGACATATAAATATAAGCTATTTACATATTTAACGGACAAGACATATTATTCGATACAGGAATTCTTCGACAGTAGCAATAAATGATTAAAATATTAGATGAAGATGGTATATATATATAATTCTGACTAAGGATAATAAATGCACTGACATCATAATATTTAACAATTAATAAACGTATGCGTATCAATTTTTTTTTTTTTTTTTTTTTTTTTTTTTTCCATTTAATTTAATCTTTTTTTGACATTTAATGTATTATTTTTTTTGACATTTAATTTAATTCTATTTTTTTCTTTCTTTGTTCTATGATAAATATATAATTTTCAACCATTGTAAAGGTGGTCTGGAAGATATCGCCGGCGGCGATAAGACCTCCTATTGTATATATGTAACTTATATATATGCAATAAAGAGCATTCATTCATTCATGCATTCATTCATTCATTCATTCATTCATAAGTCCCGGTTGCGTTCGGAGCGTTCGCTCGGACCGCCCCGGTTCCGTTCTTTACTTTTTCTTCTCCATTTATCGCGGTCTTCGTCATCCCCTGTATTGAGAGTATTAATACGCATGTCATCTTTCACGACGTTACTTTAAGCCAGCGATTCTTGGGCCTACCTCTTCGGCCGGGACCTGGTGGAGGCGGCAAGGCGTTTCTTTCCCACAAGGCTCTGCTACTTTTTATTGCGAGAATTTTTCTGGGAACGATTTAAAAAGGCCAGATTAAAAAAATATCAATTCCAAATTTACAGTTCTGTTTAATCTAATGCACACATAAAAAAATACTACAAAGTTTCTTGTCTATAGTTGCTTGTATGTTAATTATAAAGTTTGATAGTGAATATGTATCTTTATTAATGTTCCCTTTTTGAAATCTTATTGAATGTTGTTTTTTTATCTGTGGCAAATATTTTGACGTTTTATCCAATATGGTTGCCAAGTGGCAAATTGAACCGTGCAGGTTGAAATAGCGTCGGAGAAATTAAATGTAATTAAAATGGCGCTATCATGTGTAAGAATGTGAGTTTTTTTGTCTGTAAAGAAATTGTAATTACAAATATCAATAACAACAAAACAACTGAAATAGACTATATAAATTATGGAGAGAGAATACATGATATATTTTTTAGATTTCTTGTCTGTTTGTCGTTTTCGTTAGTTATAGTACGAGTTACGCAGGACTCGAATTAAAATGCCGCTGGGATTACTATAGAATTTATTAGAACTATACAAACACGTATAACATAGGTACAAATATAACAAGACACTTCTAGTACAAACTGTACTATTCTATAGCATGCGCAAAGTCCGTCACTATATCACTCATTAAATCTACGTCTTGCTCGTAATCCTCGCTTGACTGCCCCACCCCTCCGTTCGGGCATTCTTTTGTATTAAACTGTACAATACACAATCGACTGCGTGGACTGAGTTTTTCCAAGAAAGCGTAATCTGCACACCTGGTTAATTATTCCTGCGAACGGCCATAAATTAAAAAATAACAATAGGCTAATTGCAAATTTAAACACAAAGTAAACAAACGAAGTCCAAGTGCGGGAAGGGTAATGAACCAGGTGCGCATTTCTTTGTCGGTATGTAACAGTACTATTATACAGACAGTTTCAATCACTGTCAATATAATAATATATGACAGTAGATGGATGATGGTGATCGAGGGGACCGGACGGCAAGTGACGTGGGCCTTGCGCGTGTCGTATGAATTCCGACTGCAGGTGCTAGCCTCGCGCTGGGCGATCAACTCCCGATACGATTATGGTGGGAAATAAATTCACCATTTGATTTAGGGGTTTGGTGGTTTGGTTCAATATAAGGAGTAGAAGGAACTCACCGTATGCTGCTGCTCTTGGTTCTTTCCTTCAGCCCCAGCAACAGGTCAGACGAATTTTAAATTTATTTATGTATTTATATTGTTACGGGCTACAGGACTCGAATTAAAATATATGTCGTTGGAATCACTATATAGTTTATTAGAACTGGACAAACACGTATAAAATAAATACAAATAAAACTGGATGCAACCAGTTTAAACTGCATGTTTCAATGCTATTCAACACGTGCAAAGTCCGTCACTATATCGCTAATATCGAGAGTACTACAAACGTCTTACTCGTCTCGTAGTCGTCAGTTGACTGCTCCACCCCTCCGTTCGGGCAGTGTTTTATACTAAACTGTATTATACCGACAAAGGGGCCCCCGTTCACGTCACAATGTTTTTAAAGTTTAAACACGAAATAAATAAAAGAATTCGTTTTTACAACATGCAGGTGTGCGGTCTTTGTCGGCATATAACAATATTGTCACTTTGCGAGACGTGCGCACAGTCTTGAATATAGGAGCGGTTTTTGTAACGGCGGCGCGATGAAATATAAACGTGTGGTGCGAACGACGTACTGAGACGGAACCGGGGGTGTTGCGGCTCTTGTCTTGCGTTTTTAACATAATTTTTGAAAGATGGTGGAATATGGGTCGATTTAGATGCGGTTTTTGCTGCTCGACAGCTAATTCTTAGACTTAAACTCTGCGCTACTTTTCATCCTTGGAATTGCGCGGGAATTTAAAGTGGCCCAAATAAAAAAAAAACAACTCCAATGCGATTTATTTACTGTTCTATGGCAAATTTAATGTAATAAAATGTTTGATATTTTTTTTATCCTGGGAATCCTGCGGGAATGTTCCCGGGAGTGGTTTGAAGTTTTTCGGATGCATAAAAATTAGCTTATTCCGATACAGTTTCCACTACAACTTTTTTTAAAGGTTGTGATACTTTTGTGTCCCGGGAATCCCGCGGGAATTTCAAGCCAAGCGTAGACAAAGTCGCGGGCAAATCTAAGTAATAATATTTAGTAATAACAGCCTATAAATGTCCCACTGTTGGGCTCGGGCCTCCCATTATAGGGGAACGGGCAGCATACCCGCCACGCTTGTCCAAAGCGGCTTGGTAGGTTTGACACGTCGGTTATCTCGGTGTGCAGGTTGCATCGCAATGTTTTTCTTCATCGTTGCTAGCACGTGGTAATTGTAACAATATGCACATTAGGTCAGAAAACTGCATAATTGGTGCATACGTTCCGGCTAGGATCGAACACGCGCACTTTGAGCGTGGGACGCGTGCACTAGCCATTACGCTACCATGACTTTGACGCAAATATAAATGGAAAATACAGGGCGCGTTCCTCTAGTATCTCACAACGCCCAAAATGCTCCGTCTGTCATTCCACATGGCGACTACGGTCGTTACAGTCTCGATGAAAACGTCACTAGTGACGTCATTATATTTGATCACACAGCGCTCACAACGATCCATGTCAAGGTCGAAGTGGGCGTTGACCACAGAGCATTAATTCTCTCTATCGATCGACATTGAAAAGGCGCGATTTTCAAACCAGCTAATGACATTTGTGCATTTCGTCGTTTATGACACCAATGCCCCATAATTCGTTCCACTAGTTTAAGTTTTTGATTGTAAGGCCACAAGCAAGTGGAACGGGAAAAATCGCGGTCTTAAACGTGGTCGTTGCGAGTCTCTTGTGGAACGTAGCCGAAACGAGCAACACATAAAAGTTTTGTTGATTTTCCTAGATACTATCCTTTATCCATACTAATATTAATATTATGAGTGCGAAAGTTACTGTCTGTTACACTTTCACGGAAAATCTACGGTACCGATTTTGCTGAAATTTGTTTATATGTTGTCTCAATAGCGAGAATGGACATAGGATACTTTTCATCCCGGATAATAGTATAGTTTAAAGGAATAAAATGAATTAAAAAGTTCGGGTTCTAATAGGGCCAAGGTAAAAATTGTTTCCTGTACAACCTGGGTGAATACTTGCTCTCGAAGTAAATGAAGAATATAACTAGAAAATACCTAAATAATAAAAAATAGTAGGTATATGTAATTTTTAATTGTTCGAGTAGAGCACACAGGCTGACGGCCCCATCGTGATGGGTAGTGAAAAAACATACAGACTGATGCAAGCGTAGACTGCACCGTTGTTAAAAAAAGGTCTAACTAGTGATTGATGTATTTTCTTATAACAATTCGTAATTTGAAACAAAAGACGGTGCCAGATCGGGTTATGAGTTGCTGTTTCATCAATACGCGTGGAAAGAAACGTATGCGCCAGCGAATACATGGCGCTTTCGACCATGGTAGGAAAACATGAGAATTAGAAAGTAGTTACGCCAAGGCAAACTCACTTCATCAACAGGGTTGAAGACTCCTCCTCGCATCTCACGACAGGCCTCCTGGCCGCAGGAATTGGTATGCATTCTCCGTTCCTGCACGGATCGAATTGATCTTCATCAAGGTCTTCATAAAGTCAAATCTTTCATAAAGGTCAAGATATTTGCCACTCATTGACTATTTCTTAGACAGCTGATTTCTCAAATCGGATGAAATTTATCTATCAACTAAATTATAACGCGACTAATCATAAAAGTGTAACTAATGAACTATTTTCTTCATCATACGACTGGATTTTAAGATGTTGTGTTATGTAACGTGAATAAATTTTATATGTCGATTTGAAAATCAGCCCATGCTGTATGCACTATGCCTGATCGTCACACGAGAGTTCTTATTCAACATTTCAGGGAGTTTATAAATTGTTAGAATAAGAAGTAAACTAATTATCAAAGATTGTAATTTAAAAAAAATATGTATGAGTTCAGCAGACAGACGGACGGACGCACATTTGCAACACCAAAGGTGCTACAAATGTGTTGCTGCTCTCTAAAAAGAAGACTGGAGCCTGGCTACTAAAGCCGGAACATGACTCAAGATTGCTATGGTGGCATACTTTAGAACAGGGGTAGTAGCCATCCAGATGGGCAAATGCCCTACCACCTGGCTGTGGGTTGTTTTGTCACCTCTTACGACAGACTGCTGGAAATTGTATTCTTTCTCCGTTCCTGCACGGATAAAATTATTAGGATTATGCTTATTGGATTAAATAAAAATTGAAATAAAAGTTCGGTTCCGATGAGTGGATCTCAGGGAAATCGAGGGCAACTCGAACTTGAAGAGCGCCTACGCTCACCGCAAGGCAAAGTTGTAGGTATTCGCAACAACACGCGTGCCTAGTATATTTAAACAATATATTGTTTTTAAAGTTATTGAACATTTTTTTTTTAAATAAAAGCAAACTCGATTTCAGTCTAAAAACAAATAAACAAAATCTACAACATTTTAAATTCCATGCCAAGTAAAACATAATGCCTCCTATTCACAATCGGCCATGATCGTTACTCATTGATTGTCTGTCATCGGCATGGTGATCGTCATGATCATCTTACAAGCATCCACACGATCGTCCGTGTGCGCACGGGCACGCGAATTCTCTTCGAGGCGTGCCCGAAAAACCGACAAGTCACCAATCGCCGCGATCACGATGGCGATTAAGGACGATGATGGGCGACTTCAAACGAGTAGCCTCTACACGATCGTACTCGCGTGTAATCGTCTGTGATCGCCGATTGTGAAGAGAGGAGTCATAAGAAAACAATAACAAAATTGCAAAATGCATGGACTTCAAGATGTTGTAGAAAATATTAAGTTTTATATTGAAGTCGGTCTTCTTTTGTTAAAAAAATATCTCAACTACTGGGTCTATATGCATGATACAGATGCCCAATTTATATGCCATTTATACAATGCTTTTGTGTGTTGTGCTTGGTGGGAGCGTGCGTGTGTGTCTGCGTGCGGGCGTGCGTGCGTGCGACATTGTGTGTGTGTGTGTGTGTGTGCATTGATAATTAATTGATAAGATTTTACACAATGAAAAAACGTAAAAGTGTTTTTGATAGTTACTTCCTTAATTAAGTCAATAGGTGGCGAGATATTAACTCCCAAAGTCGTGAAAACTCTCCCCACCTCTAACTTTTAAACTATGAAGTAGAAATTAGTACATACATACATAACTTCACGCCAGGTCCCTTGCGGGGTAGGCACGAACAACAGAGCGCCATTCAGGCTTATTCTTGCACACCTCACTTGCTTCTCTGACATTCATAGCTCTTGTCATGCACGCTCGTCTGTTCTTGAGGCTCCTGACATCACCTTCTGCGAGTACACGATCAATTTGATCATGGAAGGTGTGTCGTGGCCTTCCGCAACTTCTGCATCCATCCACTTTTGCATTGTATATCTGTTTAGTCATTTATTTCATCATACATTCTTTCCACATGCCCGAACCACCGGAGCATTCCTTTCCTTACCTTCACCCCGACACTCTCTTTCAGATCAACTCTCTTTCTTACTTCGGTATTACGAACGCGGTCCGCGAGCGTCACTCCGCAGATTTTGCGCAGTGCTCGCATCTCGACTGCGTTTACTCTACTTTCATGCTCTCTGTTCCATACCCAACTCTCGCTTCCATAAGTGAGCGTAGGTACCAGCACCGCGTTGTGTATGGCAAGCTGTGCCATACACAACGCGGCCTTCTGGCTGAGGTTTTTAGCGCCTAGAAGCTTACCTAACGCTCCATTCACACTATTCCCCAAATTTACTCTTCTTTCTATGTCAGAAATTAGTGCGTGCGCTAAATTGCCATATCTCATTAAAGGGTGTGACGTCACAACCTGCTATGTTTCTACATTTAGTCAATTTCGGCGTATTTGTATGGTGATATCAGACGGATCAATTTGGTTGAAAGCCACAGAACTGACAGGACATCCCAATTGAAAGACAGAAATGAACCGTGCTATATCGGCTATAAAATAATAAAAGTAGGCGAGCATTTATTTATACAATTTTTTTTAACTTATTGTAAGATTTGTCAAATCTCCCTCATAGATTCAAGATTTCAATTAAATAAGATTAGAACTCTGAGTGTGACAATAAGGCATTACAACTTATGACGTAGTGTTAAAGATGATATTTTTGCCAATGGCTTTGTTAAAAATGGAAGAAGATGGTGCACGTATGGAGGATAGGAAGGAGAAGAGCGGACTCTGAAGTGCCGAGTCCAATGCTTGGTGTTACAACCGCGACTGACATTATTACGCACTTATACGCTGACACCGGAGTTCGCGACATTTTGAGAGCCAAGATGGCTACTATATATATGCTATATCTTTAATCTATTATTCAATGGTGCATAATATATTTTTGTGTAAATAATATTCGTTTATTTAAACTGGCCTCTTAGGCTTGGACATTATTACTTTATGGTCGTTAGTATTTACTAATGCAGCGGGAGCGGAGCGCACGGCAGTTACGGAACAAGCAGAAATATCACACTTTTAATTGAGACATTCTGCAAACAGGAATCGCCAACTGGTTAGCGTTTTACCGGAAGGCGTCGTACACTCGTCTCACGGTGTATTCCGCATACCTGCTGCGTCGAGTTAGTGTTAGATAGATATCTCTTTATATAACTATTATAGGAATTCTGCTATAATTGTGCATCAAAGGTGGTCTTATCGCTAAAAAAATATATCTTCTACTCGGTACATTATAAGTGTAGACGGTGTTCTTACAAAAATTTAAAAACTTCGTTTAAAAAAACCGACTTCAAAAACGAAAAAACTAAAATGTATAAAATAACTTATTTCTTAAGCTATTATTATTAATATATATTATCTAAAACATCTTAAAGTCGGTACTTAGTAATTTTCAAAATATAGTAATTTTTATGTTTTACTTTGCACCGACTTCAAGATGTTTTAGATAATATATATTAATAATAATAGCTTAAGAAATAAGTTAT
This sequence comes from Dendrolimus pini, assembly GCA_949752895.1. Taxonomy (NCBI): domain Eukaryota; kingdom Metazoa; phylum Arthropoda; class Insecta; order Lepidoptera; family Lasiocampidae; genus Dendrolimus; species Dendrolimus pini. The sequence continues at coordinate 6,616,840 of OX457153.1, forward strand.
TTTATACATATTAGTTTTTTTGATTTTGAAGTCGGTTTTTTTAAACGAAGTTTTTAAATTTTATTTGTTACTTTTTAGTGTCTAGCTATGTATGGGTGGACCTACGAATGGTGCCGCGCTTCTTAAAAAGTATAGGTCCCAAGAACCGGGAACAAAAAAATGTTCGTAAAATGAAAACTACTGGGACAAACTATGTCAAATTTTTAGGGGACCACATGGCAGCTATTCCGCGTCGAACAAAAAAAGAATCACTTAAATCGAATCATAAATCTCAGAGTAATCGGTGTACATATGGAACGGAGTGAAAATTATTTCCATGAAAAATGTTCATAAAATGAAAACTATTGGGCCAAACTATGTAAAATTTTTAGGGGAACAAAAAAAGAATCAAGTAAATCGGATCATAAATCACGGAGTTATCGGCAAACATACATAAAAAAAAGCAAAAAAAAAAAAAGATCCCGACGAATTGAGAACCTCCTCCTTTTTTCGAAGTCGGTTAAAAAAGGATTTGTCCGTTTACGACAAACGCTTGCGGTTTCCGCTTCTTACGCTCCCGTTGTATTAGTTTACTTAGTTAATAACAGACAACGCTTCTTCGTATACATTACCATATATTAAGTAATCTTGAATTTATATTGCGTATTCTTTTTATTTAGAAATTTACATACATACCATCACACTGGTTTCCCATAAATAGGCAGAGAAGTTGGATCACCACTTGCTTAACTCCTTGGCAATAACTTCGTAACTTCGTTTACTTTCATTCTTATAATAATAATAATAGCCCATAAATGACCCACTGCTGGGCTCGAGCCTTCTATTATAGGGGATACAGTATACCCGCCACGCTCGTCCAAGGCGGCTTGACTGGTTTGACACGTCGGCTATCTCGATGTGCAGGTTGCATGCACGATGTTTTCCTTTACCGTTGTTAGCACGTGGTAATTATTACAATATGCACATTAGGTCAGAAGACCGAGTAAGTGGTGCATGCGTTCCGGCCAGGATCAAACCCGCGTCCTTCTTTTTACTTTCATTCATCTCTTAATAATAGACTTTTATGGCAACAATAATACAATGATTTCATAACAATGTCTATACTATAATCTTTGTCGTTATTATAAATGCGAAAGTAACTGTCGCCTCGCAGCTTTCACTCCATAACAACTGCACCGATTTTGATAGTTTGATATTTAAGTGATTTCTATAATAAAGATGAACCTAAGATACTAAGTATGCCGACAAAAGGGTTACCTTCCGCGGGATTTGTATCTGGAGTTCACGCGGGCGTAACTATATAGAATGTTCTAATCCATACGCGATATTTTATAAACGCCAACGCAACTGTCTGTTACGCTTTTACGAAAAACAATCCAATAGTTTTTGCTATTATGCGATACACGTGTACTCTCAATACCGCGAATGCACATAGGATACTTTTTATCCCGGCAAATGGAATAGTTTTCGGGATAAAGTTAATTAAATTTTTTGGGAGCCTATAGCGCCTTTCAAAATTAAAGTCTAACCATAACTTAATATAATATATGAAAGTAACTGTTATTGCGAAGCTTGAAGAGGGCCTATTTGGGTCGATCGGGTGTGCGACGCCCGGTCGGTCGCCGGCGGACAGGATGGATGCTGACCTGTGTAAGCTTCAAGCCCATAACTGGCAGATAAGCGCACAGGACATTAACAGGTGGCGTGTTCTCGTCTCGGAGGCCAAGACACATTTTCGGTCTCAGAGCCAACGGAGTTAAGTACCTAATATTGAACATGATAATGCAGGTTTGCTGTATTTCGCGTAGTGTATTGCGTCTTGTGCTAACAATGGTTTTGACCTTTTCGATGGCGCCTGCCAGAGGCTATGCGGAGCAGCCGGTAGCCACTTCCCGTGACCCTGGCTGTAGGTGTCTGCAAGGAACACGGCGAGTTTTAATAGGTATTCGGGCAATAGGCCGGGGAGTCTCTGTCCCTCGTCGTGGTCCCCCCCCCCCACACGGTGAGATGCCTTTAGGTGAATATCTCCTCGAAAAAATATGGTTTCCTATGATTGCAATCTGACACAATATCCATACGAGTAATGTGAATTTTCTACCGGTGCGTAAATGGAGCGGAAGGTAAAATCCGGCATTAATGGCGAGGATCTGTGTCTTATATTTGCCACTGAAGGTGATGTATATTTTGTGTATTTATGTCTGATAGCGTTCTTTGAGGTGTCGAAGTTGTTTTCTTATATTGATTTAATATAATAAAACATATTATTTATTATAATAACACATATTGTATATCCCCAAATTAAGCAAGTCACGCTTATGTTTATGGGTAACAGCGTACTACTCTACTCTGGGGCCGATCCCAGACACCTAGACTATAGTAAATAACGGAGAAAATACGTTTCAGAAATTAACTATACCAGGAATCGAACCCGGAGCCTTTGCGTTTCAGTGATGTAGGCAGGCAAAGGCTTAGATCGCTTAACTACAGAGGTCGTCGAATATATAAATATAAATAGTGTTTTAAGTATTTATTTATAGTATCAAATTTACCATAGTCAGACAGACATATAGCAGAGAACCAAAGAAGCGGAGAATCTACAGAGCATGTGAGATTATAGTATTGTTTTCTTTGTCTCCAGAACCGCTTCAAAAACGCCGCCTCTACAAGATCTCACAAACCGATTATACACAAGACGGTGATTTGTATGTATGCAACAGATGCAACAAATGTTATAAGAACTTCAAGCATTTAAAGAATCATGTAAAATATCATTCTTTATGCAATTTCCAATGTGTTTACTGCGACGAGGCGTTTAAAAGTGTAGCATTATTAACCGTTCACAAATTGGAGGTACACGAAGTTGACGATAGACTGATATGTAGTGCTTGCGGTAAACTGTTCAACTGCATGCCGTATCTCAAGAAACATATGATGGGGTTCCACAGGCTCGGAAGAGTTCGCAAATGTCGTCACTGTAACTATGAAGCGACGTGCTACGAGAATATGGACAAACACAAATACTTGCATAAAACAATGAAGGACTACAACTGTAGATTTTGTAACAAGTCGTTCTTGAGGAAAGCGACGTTGGCGCTCCATGAGAAGATCCACACGGGTCAGAAGGATAAAGTGTGCAAGAACTGCGGCCAAGCGTTTGTGCAGAAGGCTAGTCTGAATTATCATATGGCTAAGTACCATCCTGATGTGAAATTTTGAACGGTAGTAAGATTGCTGACTGACAGCTAAGAGACGATGGCAAATTTCAACTATTTGCACACTAAAGGATTACCAATCCAGGTTTTGCAAGGAGTAGTTCTCGAAGAAAACGATTTAGGTACCCAATAAGAAATTTCAAATGTGTGAGAAGGATAAAACTTTTAAGGAATATGGTCAAGCGTTTGTGCAGAAAACCAGTCTGAATATCAACCTGATGAGAAATTTAAAACCGAAAAAAGATTTTTGAATGACAGAAACACATGATGGCAAAGCACAACTTTGTTACGTTGTTTGTATGTTACGTTACTTTTTTCGTATAACAAATTTGTTATGCGAGAAAAATAACGTGTTAAACGTTAGCCAGTTATAACACGAAAACGTGACAATATTAGCGATAAGAAACGTGCTGTAACCAACATATTGCCAACTCCAATGTATCGTACTGGCCTTGCAAGACGGCAGCAATGCTATATGTCTGTGGCACTATATAATAAGATAAATAAACGAATCAATGTTCATGAACTTACTAGTCGGGAAGTTAAAATTAAACTAAAAACCTGGCTACTTAACCTTGACTATGCTACCACCGAAGCACTGTTTTAACCGAAAAACTGTACAGTACATACATAATTATACACACACACACATGCACACTGACATAATACACACTCAGACACATACACTACACACACAACATACACACACACACACACACACATACGATGTACGCGCGCTTACGCACATCTACACGCTTACTCACTAGATATAAACACTCTGTTACCGATTTGTATTTTTTGTGTTTAAAATTACACACTAATGTGAGAGGGCATTGATTCTTGAGTTAGGGACTTTTATTATAAGTTATTCTTTCATATTTTTCGGCAATATGGATTTGATTTTATTCACATATATATTTTATTTACAAGATTTTTACATTTTTCTTATAAATATCTTATAAAATAATTACATTAATTTATTTAAAAAAATATAAAAACTGATCTCCGCCGACAGTGGGGCCTACAGCCCAGGCTGCCGGTGCTTAAATCTCCTCACAATACGGGCAACAGAGCTAACTTCTGCATCCGACCCACCATCTTCACCCAGATACTAAGCGAGAGCGTCAAGGCTCTTCGCCATTAGTCCATTCACTGACATCACTATCGGTTCTATGATTGTAGAGTCCAGGTTCCACATGGCGGTAATCTCGTGAGCAAGGTCAATGAACTTTATTTGTTTATCTTTCTCGGCATTCACGAGGTTACCATCATGGAGAATCGCGACATTTACAATTATAGCACGTTTCGCAGACCGATCAACCATCACAATATCAGGCTTGTTGTCAACAATAGTCCTGTCTGTGATAATTGATCTGTCCCAGTAGAAGAGATATTGACCATTGTCAAGAACTGGCTCGGGCTTGTATTGGTAATAAGGTATCTCCGACAAGTCCGTATTTAAGCAAGTTGCTGGTGGATGATACTGGCTTCTAGGTTGTGCCTGTGCAAGTCTCGCTGTTAGCAAGACGAGAAAAGCGGAAGTGACATTCTGAGAGACTTACCAGGGCGGTGACTCGTCCGACATAATATGTCAAACATGCCGTCCTTCAGAATGTACTTCCGATTGTTGTTTGTCTTGATAATCTCGTCCATAATTGCACAGACAAACCCTTCGGTTTCCCCAAATAGGTCCCCGAAACGTAGCCAGTTCACCGACGCTGGTCCGCAGGTCCACATCAGGCCCTGTTTACAGTCTGATAGAACCTGCCATGTAGCTCCTTGCTCTTCTCTTATTATTATCATCACAACTCCAACTATTATCTTGAGAATTAAATATCGTTTTGCGATTTAAAATGTTGCTTCCTCGCTGTTAACTCTAGTAGCGCAGTGATAAAGCGCGCTGCTTGCAACTTGGAGTTTTGGTTCTAAATACACATGAAACCTTACGTTCGCTGCCAAATTGCGAGCGTGTAGCGACTTTCTGGAAAAATCCAAGGTGGTTGAAGTTAAATAATTCCACCAAATTTTGGATAGGATATTTTCGGTGAACATATATTCCTAGTAATTCCTATTATGATATTTTCCTTCCTATTATAATTCCTATTTCCTAGTAAATTTAGCCCTAGTACGCTTAGCCGGCTTTTAAGTGGTTTTTTTTATTATTATGTTCTCTTAATAAAATTGAATTATCTTCCTCTATCATTAAATTTTGGTTGCGTTCAAACCCTCCGCTTTGAAGCATTCTTCTTATTACGAGACCATTGGCACACATATCATCTCTCACGACGTCGAATTAGTATCTCTTTGAACTGTTATACCAGAACCTGGCGGTGGCGGCATTGCATCTGTTCCTAACTTCATTAGTCAGCTTTAATTAAAGTTAATGTAACAATGCAGACGACTCTTTTGCAATCTTAATGCATAAGAAGTTTTGAGTGTTTAACAAAATCGAGCAGTACTTCTCACTGGGGCAAAAACTGTTACCATAAAAAGCATAAGTCTGGCCTTATATAAAGTACTGCTCCCGTATCTGAGTTGACGCGCTTTAGTATCAGTGGCTAACTCCTGACTCTAAGGAGCATCGCTGTTAAAATTATTGACTGACCTACTCTGACAGAAAGTTTAGAACTGTTGGCTCTCAGAAAATACGTCGGATTCCCAAGTATTCTACCATCTGTATTATAAGGGGAATGTTTTAAAGAGCTGTTTGCGCTGTGTGGTGATACCCCAGTATAACCACACCAATCGCTAGCGATTGGGAATTTATCCATATTTTCTAGACACATCAGTCATCTGACATAACGGACGCTCTCCCTTTTATGCCACACGTATGCAAGTGGTGGAATAAGTTCCCTTCGCGGATTTTCTAGAGTGCTATATCTAGGGACTTTTTAATACGTATCACTACTGAACATGTAGTGGATTATTTCCCAGTTTGTTTGCTTGCAATGAAAAAGTTTGTTTACTATTTTCACTACATAAAGGTCCTCTTGTCACTTCTAATTATAATTCAGATAGTAACTTCCATAAAATACACCATTGTTTTCTTTGTCTTCAGAAAAGCGTGAGTTTCCTTGGAAGACTTATTACAAAAGAGAAGGTGGCGAATATATCTGTTTGACATGTGGTGTACGCGGTAAGAAATCCAGCGCGATAATTACACATGTGAAATTGAAACATGTCCCCACGTATAAGTGCCCTTGCTGCGAGGAGTCATTCTACACTAAAGCTCCTTTTGTAAACCACAAGTTAGAGAAACACAATATCGACGACAGGATCCAATGCACAGCCTGCGATAGTAGGCTCACAACCCCACAGGGGCTATATATACACATAAATTCTGTTCACAAGATGGGTCGAAGAATTAAGTGCAAGTCTTGTGACTTCGTGGCACATTGTCAAAGTCGTATGAAAAGACACACATTCAAACACAAACCTGCCAGTTTAAAATGCAAGTATTGCGGTAAGATGTATAAGACTTTAGGAACATTGAATTTCCATATAAGGATTCACACGGGTGATAAGAGAAAGGTTTGCAAGGAGTGTGGAGAAAGATTTGTGCAAAAGGCCAGTCTGAATTACCACATGATTAAGCATCATCCGGAAGTCCACTTTTGAACAACATATTTCTTTATTGAAGTTAAAATTTCAAACATTGTTATGTTCGACCTTTTAGTGTCTATTATTAATATAATGATGCTCATCTCTATGTATATTTACACATTTGAGCTGATTTTGCCAATGAAAGTGCCAGAGTCATATACTCCGTCATAGATCAGAAAGAGATGTAAATATTGAGTGTATTTTAACATTAAAATAGTTCAAGTGCCGGCTCAGATCATGTTTCACTTCTAATATTCCAAAAATTAGAGGAACACAGTATTGACAACGGGTCAAATACAAAGCCTGCGATACAAGTTTATTCAAATAAAATATCTTCCACAAAAGAAGCCTATTGCTGACATCAGAGGGATCAAGCAAATTGAATTAATGTGATTGATAGGTGCTTGCGTAACTGAAAGTACATGATGACATTTAAAACTAAATTTTATGTTTACATGGATTACTTTATCCGCTTTGCTGAAATTGCAAGATACAAATGAATCGTCTTCCATCGGCTTAAGATTACTGTCTGTATTGGGACTATGTGTCACTTGTAAAATTCACAGAGTATAGGGAACATGCACGAACTATAATAGATGGCAGCTCAAATCGACACGAGAGCCACAGTGCAGTTTAAAAAATAAACTTTTTAGAGCTGTCGTCCTGTTACCCTTATTATATATTGTTTTTTCACTTATTTATTTCGCCTCAAATAATTTATATTTTACTTTAAATACATACTACAGTGGTACCTCGACATACGAGTGCCCCAACATACGAGTTTTTCGAGATACGAGCCGACGAGCAAGTGATTTTTTGCTTTAAGTTAAGAGCGAAATTCGAGATACGAGTTCGGTTCGGTTCGGTAGTAACACGCAGTCGCGCCATCACGATCAGTTAGCAGCGTGCTTCCGCTGTGATAAGTTGTGTAGTTGTGTTGGTTGTTGGTTGGTTTTGAGGAGTCAGAGGAGGAGGTTATTTCTACAAGTGAGATAAAGGAGATCTTAGGAATGTGGAATAGAGTTTCACAGTTCGTGGAAAAAAAACACCCAGAAAAAGTTGCAACTGGTCGTGCATCTGACCTTTTTAATGACACTTGCCTAACTCATTTCCGGAACATTCTGAGAGGGAGGAAGAAACAAACCTCCTTGGACATGTTTTTTTCTAAACGGCCTACAGGTGAAAGCGAGAAAAATGTAGCGAAAAAAGCAAAGACCAGTGAGGATATTAAATTTATTTCTTTACATTCTCTTTTTTGTTTTTGTGCAATAATTATTTGATATTTATAAATACGTTTTTATTATTCAAAACCACGTAACAAAAATAACTGGGGTGACATTTTGGAGGTTAGAACGGATTAATGGTAGTTCAATTGTTTTGTATGGGGAAATTTGCTTCGAGATACGAGTAATTTAAGATACGAGCAAGGTTGCGGAACGAATTAAATTCGTATGTCGAGGTACCACTATATATACAAAAAAACATGTTTAAAAAAATGAAAAAAAAAACGACGTTCGCCGGCAGCCGTGCGGCAAGCTAACGGTGTTTAAGGCTCCAGAAACAGGAACCTCCTCACAATATAGGCCGTGTCCAGCACAGCTGCCTTCTGCATTCGACCCTTCGCCCAGATACCAAGCGAGAGCCTTTCAAGGTGGTGGTCAAGGCTCTTCGCTATTAGTCCATTCACCGACATCATTATCGGGACTACGATTGTAGATTTACAAGTTCTACATAGCAGTAACCTCGTGAGCGAGATCAATATACTTTATTTGTTTTTCTTTCTCGGCTTTCACGAGGTAACCATCATAGGGAATCGTGACATCTACAATCATAGCACGTCTTGCAGACCGATCAACTACCACAATATCAGGCTTATTGGCGATATCAATGTCACAGACAGGACGTCTGTGATAACTGATCGGTTCCAATAAAGCAGATATTAACTATTGTCAAGAACTGGCTCGGGCTTGTATTGGTTATAAGGTACCTCCGTCGAGATAAGTCCGTATTGAAGAACAAGTTGCTGGTGGATGATCCTGGCTTCTAGGTTGTGCTAATACTACATACATACATAACTTCACGCTAGGTCCCTTGCGGGGTACGCACGAACACCAGAGCGCCATTCAGGCTTATTCTTACACACCTCACTTGCTTCTTTGACATTCATAGCTCTTGTCATGCACGCTCGTCTGTTCTTAAGGCTCCTGACATCACCTTCTGCTAGTACACGATCAATTTGATCATGGAAGGCGTGTCGTGGCCTTCCGCGACTTCTGCATCCATCCACTTTTGCATTGTATATCTGTTTAGTCATTCTTTCCACATGCCCGAACCACCGGAGCATTCATTTCCTTACCTTCACCCCGACACTCTCTTTCAGACCAACTCTCTTTCTTACTTCGGTATTACGAACGCGGTCTGCGAGTGTCAGTCCGCAGATTTTGCGCAGTGCTCGCATCTCGACGGCGTTTACTTGGCTAATACTAATTTTAATAATAATAAAATATAATAGTTTCCGGCCGATTAATAACGATCATCAGCGTGGTCAGAAAATAAGCAGCCAAAAAGTCATCGAGTCTAGGCATATCTCAGAAGCAGAAGAAACAGGAATCATGAAAATGCAGTAATACCTGTCAAAATTGTTCCTCAAATGAAGATTTCTGCCGTTTATGATGTCCAAATAACTGTAGTATTTTCTGAACTCGTTTTTCACGTAAATATTTTATATTATTGATACAAAATTATATTTACTTTCAGATTTGTTTGTATCTTACTACCACATTCTAAACTAAGCTATTTTTACAAATAACATTATTAGTCATTTCTAAATGTTGTTGAAATTCCTACTTACATATATTTTTTTATGCATTTACCCACTTTTGTCGACACATACTCGTATATTATCGTATAACGCAAGTGAAGTACTATTCGTGGGAAAGTAATGGTGATTTACATCATTTGATTTGTTTTCCTTATTTTGAATTGTTTTTAACAATACATTTTTTATTTAGTTAAGTGTTATTTTTCATAATAAAACTACGTTTTAACCGTTTTAAGCGCGATAATTTATTTGACTTTTATTATTCCGACGTTTCGGTCACATTTCCGTAGCCGTGATCGTGGAAGACAAAGATGTCAATTGTTAATGAGTATTGTTGAAGTTTTATTTAGCCTACAGCCATCTTGTTCATTTTAATTATTGAGTTTTAATTTTGTTTATGGTTATTATTTACTCTATGTGAGCCTAGTCTAACTTACCACCGCTTCGCAACATGTTGTGGCTTGACGAGAAGTAGCGGCGCAAGAAACTATTCAGCGAACATGCCTAGTTCTAATAATTTTATACATACAATATGAAAATGGGTAAGAGGTAAAATAAAAAGAAATTGTCAATCAGCTTAGTTTGTGTTTCGGTGCACGCAGAAAGAGCTCACAGTGGTCTGGCAGATCGTTGCTTTTTGCTGGGTTTGGGTCTTAATAGTTTTGATGATCGGATCTGAAACAGGTGGTACTTGCCAACCATCTTCTCTGTTGAGATTACGGTGTTTTTTTATTTTTTTAGTGTTTTTATTTTTGTTTATAATTTTATTTCTGGAAAACATGTCCCATAGTCCTAATATATATATTAAATTTTTCGTTTCTTTCTTGTACCTGTTTGTAGTATCAGTTTTAAGTTTAATATATCGAGCCTTTACCGCCATTTTGTCGTAAGCGACATTTGGAACGGAGTATATCTTTCCTTGCAAAATGTTTTTAAATTATTATTATGTTTTAGGAATTTCAATTTTTGATTTAGTAGGGTTAAATCTAACTAAAACTTATAGTGTTAAAAGAAAATAATATTTTATAATACCTTCTGCAACAATAAGTATACTTCGTTTCAAATGTCACTTACCATAAAATGGCGGTAAAGGCTCGTCCGCTTTCCTGTGCTTTCTTTCCACGTCGCAGTTTTCGGCACTTCTGTTTGCGGTACCATTCGCACGTATATTATATCCCACAGCGTCAAACTACCATTTCTTGGACCCACTCATTCTAGCAAAACCTGGCAGAAGCAGCGTAAATAGGCCTTAGTTTTCCAAATGACGGTATCCTTAAAATGTGTCTGTACCACCGTAGGTACGTAGGCCTTGAATCGCCTCTAGTTGTAATTCAGATCGTTTCTTCCATAAGAATACACCATTGTTTTCTTTGTCTTCAGAAAAGCGTGAGTTTCCTTGGAAGACTTATTACAAAAGAGAAGGTGGCGAATATATCTGTTTGACGTGTGGTGTACGCGCTAAGAACTCCGGCGCGATAATTACACATGTGAAAAAGGAACATGTCCCCACGTATAAGTGCCCTTGCTGCGAGGAGTCATTCTACACTAAATCTCCTTTTGTAAACCATAAGTTGGAGAAACACAATATAGACGACAGGATCCAATGCACAGCTTGCGATAGTAGGTTCACAACCCCACAGGGGCTATGTATACATATAAATTCCGTTCACAAGATGGGTCGAAGAATTAAGTGCAAGTCTTGTGACTACGTGGCACATTGTCCAGCTCGTATGAGAAGGCACTCATTAACACACAAACCTGCCAGTTTAAAATGCAAGTATTGCGGTAAGATGTATAAGAGTTTAGGAACCTTGAATTTCCATATAAGGATTCACACTGGTGATAAGAGAAAGGTTTGCAAGGAGTGTGGAGAAAGATTTGTGCAAAAGGCCAGTCTGAATTACCACATGATTAAGCATCATCCGGAAGTCCACTTTTGAACAACATATTTCTTTATTGAAGTTAAAATTTCAAACATTGTTATGTTCGACCTTTTAGTGTCTATTATTAATATAACGATGCTCATCTCTATGTATATTTACACATTTGAGTTAATTTTGCCAATGAAAGTGCCAGAGTCATATACTCCGTCATAGATCAGAAAGATATGTAAATATTGAGTGTGTTTCAACATTAAAATATTTCAAGTGCCGGCTCAGATCACGCCTCACTTCTAATATTCCAAAAATTAGAGGAATACAATATTGACAACGGGTCAAAAAACAAAGCCTGCGATAAAGTTTATTCAAATAAAATATCTTCCACAAAAGAAACCTATTGCTGACATCAGAGGGATCAAGCAAATTGAATTAATGTGATTGATAGGTGCGTAACTGAAAGTACATGATGACATTGAAAACTAAATTTTATATTTACATGGATTACTCTATCCGCTTTGTTGAAATTGCAATATACATCTTCGTCTTTAAGTTCATGATTGTATTGGTGTACAATAAAGTGTTATCTATCTATCTATCTATCTATACAAATGAATCGTCTTCCATCGGCTTAAGATTACTGTCTGTATTGGGACTATGTGTCACTTGTAAAATTCACAGAGTATAGGAATCATGCACGAACTATAGGTTGCAGCACAAATCGACACGAGAGCCACAGTGCAGTTTAAAAAATAAACTTTTTAGATCTGTCGTCCTGTTGCCCTTATTATTTATTGTTTTTTCACTTATTTATTTCGCCTCAAATTTATATTTTATTTTAAATACATACTATATACAAAAAAAAATAGGTTTATTTTTTTTTTGAAAAAACGACGTCCGCCGGCAGCCGTGCGGCAAGCTATCGGTGTTTAAGGCTCCAGAAACAGGAACCTCCTAACAATACAGGCCGTGTCCAGTAGAGCTGCCTTCTGCATCCGACCCTTCGCCCAGATACCAAGCGAGATCCTTTCAATGTGGCGGTCAAGGCTCTTCGCTATTAATCCATTCAACGACATCATTATCGGGACTACGATTGTAGATTCCAAGTTCCACATAGCAGTAACCTCGTGAGCGAGATCAATATACTTTATTTGTTTTTCTTTCTCGGCTTTCATGAGGTAACCATCATAGAGAATCGTGACATCTACAATCATAGCACGTCTCGCAAATCGATCAACTATCACAATATCAGGCTTATTGGCGATAATAGTCCTATCTGTGATAAGTGATCGGTCCCAGTAGAGCAGATATTGACCATTGTCAAGAACTGTCTCAGGTTTGTATTGGTTATAAGGTACCTCCGTCGAGATAAGTCCGTATTTAAGAACAAGTTGCTGGTGGATGATCCTGGCTTCTAGGTTGTGCTACTACTAATTTTAATAATAATAAAATATAACGATACGGTCTTGTGGAAACGGAGGTGCCTTATTACCAGTACTCGCCGGAGCCAGTTCTTGAAAACAGTTGTGCCACGCTCTACTGGGATCGATCAATTATCACGGACAGGACTATTGTAGCCAATAAGCCTGATATCGTGATAATAGATCGATCTGCGCGACGAGCAATACTCGTTGACATCAGTATCCCGCATGACGATAACCTCGTGAAGAAAGAAAAAGAAAAACTAAGTAAATACTTAGATCTTGCTCACGAGGTTACCGCTATGTGGAGGCTGGAGTCAACGAGCATTGTGCCGATAGTTGTCACCGTCAATGGTCTTATAGCGAAAAGCCTCGACCGTCATCTAGAGAGGCTTTCACTGGGAGGCTGGGTGAAGGGCCAGATACAGAAGGCAGCACTCTTGGACACGGCACGAATTGTGAGGAGGTTCCTAACTCTGGAGTCCTAACCACCGGTAGTTTGGACCTGAGGCCCCGCTGGCGGTGATCCGCAAGATTTTATATTTTTTTTATTAAATATGTATTTTATTTCTGATGTATTTTTATAAAAGAATAATGTTATTTATTTTTTTATAAAAAAAATTCTTTATATATTAAAAAAAAAATGTAAAATTTTTGAAAATAAATAAATACGAAATAAAATATAATAGGTTCCGGCCGATTAATAACGATTATCGGCGTGGTCAGCAAATAAGCAGCCAAAAAGTCTTGCGAGTCTGGGCATATCTCAGAAGCAGAAGAAACAGTTAGGAATCATGAAAATGCAGTAATACCTGGCAAAATTATTCCTCAAATGAAGATTTCTGCCGTTTATGATGTCCAAATAACTCTAGTATTATCTGAACTCTTTTTTCACGTAAATATTTTATATTACTGAAACAAAATTATATTTACTTTCAGATTTGTTTGTATCTTACTACCACATTCTAAACTGAGCTATTTTTACAAATAACATTATTAGTGATTTCTAAATGTTGTTGAAATTCCTACTAACATATAATTTTTTATACATTTACCCACTTTTGTCGATAAATACTCGTATATTATCACATAATGCAAGGGAAGTACTATTCGTGGGAAAGTAATAGTGATTTAAATCATTTGATTTGTTTTTCTTATTTTGAAGTGTTTTTGTAGACACGGGAACGGAGGATATCCAAAAATGATGCGACTTTTCTCGTTTGAATTCGTTTATTTCGTTTTACAAGAATTATTCCTTAACGCTGGTAATTTTAAACGTATGTCGTATAGTAATGGTAATGTAATGAAGTTCGTATAGTTATGTAGTGAAGTTCGTAAAGTGACGTTTCTTTATATGTCACTGCTATTGTGACATTTACACATGGACAATGTCGCGATGGCCGATGGCAACGATTCTATAAGGCCAAAGGTTTTGGAGCCAGAACGTAAATTGGCTTATTGTGTCTGAATATACCGCCGGCCTTGGAAGAACCCGTTTCTTCCAAAATGTTGTCTTCTCTTCACTCGTCCTCAGGATTCTCAGATTGCAGCGGAAGCGGACAAATGTTCGCAAATGAACGTCTTAAGATGCCGTTCGCAGTCCGGATATCAGCAACCCGAGATACGCCGTCGTTGCCTGGGAAGACTTTGACTACTCGGCCGAGTTTCCATTTGAGTGGAGGTAGATTGTCGTCCTTTATCAAGACAAGAGTATCCAGGGCAATCTCGCTTTGGTTGGTCTTCCATTTGGTTCTCGTTTGCAATTCCACCACATATTCCTTAGACCAGCGCTTCCAGAAATGTTGTCGCAGCTGTTCGATTCGGTGATAGCGTGTTAGCTGAGAAGCCGTCGTCGCCGTCAGATCTTCGCATGCTGGAGCTGCCAGAGACCGACCGATCAGGAAATGAGCTGGGGTCAGTGGAGAAAAGTCATGTGGATCTGTGGACATAGGAGATAGAGGACGGGAATTCAGGACGGCTTCGATTTGTGTTAAAACCGTGCTGAACTCCTCGTAAGTCAACCGAGCATTACCAACTATGCGTCGCAGATGGTATTTGCAGGAGCGCACCCCCCTCTCCCACAACCCGCCACAATGAGGAGAGTAGGGAGGTATGAATTTTAATTTAGTTCCATCGTTTGACAAAGAATCAATAATGTCATTGGAATTTTTAGAAAAAAATGAGGGAAGTTCCTTTTTGGCACCTACAAAATTCTTCCCATTATCGGAAAAAATCATATCAGGCTTGCCTCGTCTACTCATGAAACGTTTTAAAGCGAGTAAATAATCTTTAGTAGTGAGACTAGTAACTAGTAATGAATTGCACGTGTAAGTAAACAAACGAATAAAGCAATATAACATTTACTAAGTCTAGAACCTCTACCCTTTCGATCTAGTACATAAACCGGGCCTATATAGTCGATTCCCGTACGGATAAAAGGAAAACCGGGATCCAAACGCTCATTCGGTAAGTTACCCATTATAGGAGATAAAGTGTTACCCTTATGCCGAGTGCAAGTCACACATTCGCGAACTATCTTTTTTGCTAAGTTTCTTGCACCCAGTGGCCACCAACACTCACGTA
Organism: Dendrolimus pini; assembly: GCA_949752895.1. NCBI lineage: Eukaryota > Metazoa > Arthropoda > Insecta > Lepidoptera > Lasiocampidae > Dendrolimus > Dendrolimus pini. Next base: position 6,632,357 of record OX457153.1, read on the forward strand.
TATTAGCCAGGAGAAGCAAAGGGCTCGCATGAAGTAATCTTATATGTTCGTATCTAAACAACAGTAACGTAAATCTATATTTACTGCACAATAGGATGGGGTGTTTTTTATCGTATTGAAAACTAGACGAATTACTAAGCCTACCACCGACTCTAATTATATTATGTTCATCTAGAAATACATGCAAGCCTAAAACACGTTTAGTGTTTTTAGTCTTCAATGTTAAGTTGTTTTCTAAACAATTATGCACATCGGGGAAAGAATGCATCTGTGCGATTTTAACTAATAACCGCTGCGACTCGTTCAGCTCATCGACAGATAGCAAACCGGTTTTGCATTGTGAGCGCTCACGCTTCATGCGTATATTGTAAACAAAACGAAGTACATAGGCACAGACTCGTTTCATTTTATCAAATGATGAATATCTTTCGAAATCAAATAAACAATCGATTAATGTCGTAGTATTTATTTGTGTAGTTTTCCGTAAATCCGGTAAATTATTATTGTTTAAATTGGTATAATCGCAATTATTATTTTTATTTATAAAATTATGATCATGTAAATAAGAGGGTCCTGACCACCACAATTGACGGTAAATAAGTTACTCAAGGTTTAAACCTCTAGACAGTAGGTCGGCAGGATTATTCTTGCTATTTACATGTAACCATACTGATTCGCCTGTCAATTGGTTTAATTCAGTTACACGACTTTGAACAAAGGTATTTAACAAATGGGGCGACATCCGTATCCAGGCCATTACGATAGTCGAATCCGTCCAAAAATATATCTTAGTGAACGATAACTTTAGCGAATTAATTATTTTCTTATAAAGCCTTGCTCCCAGCAGGGCACCGCATAGTTCAAGTCGTGGGATGCTTATTGTTTTTAAAGGTGCGACCCTACTTTTAGCACATAGCAATCGAACGGTAATTTCTGAATCCAAATTATTATAAGTACGTACATATGCACATGCTCCATATGCACTCTCGGATGCATCCGTGAATATGTGTAATTATACATACTGGGTATTTGAACATTTAATTTGCCGAAGTATACGCAATTCGTTTAAATGAGTTAATGTTTGAAATAAGATTTATCTTCTTGAATTTAATTAATTAATTAATATTCTATCTATTGTATTTATTTTTGTCGAGTATTTAAACATTCTTTGACCTAAATAAATCGTTTATTTCTCAGAATTTATGATGTTGTAAATCTAATGAATGACTAAAATTACATTGAACTTGGTTTATATCCGAATGTTTAGATAAGATGGGGCCAGAAACCACCCAACCTAACTTTGTATTTAATAAAAATGGACCTGAAGGTAAACGGATTTTATCCTGTTCTAAAAGATCCCAAAATATATCAGCATCGATTAATAAATCTACGTCGGAAGACACATCGAAAGTGGGATCTGCTAGTTGTATATTCTCGGGAATATTTAAATGTTCGCACGATATGTTTGTCGTGGGCAAACTTGAGGTTATTTGAGGTCAAAATAAGCAAGATATTCGTTTAGGGAGCGAAGTCCTGCAGCGCGTGCTAATGTCTCTACTCGAGGTCGCCGGCCTTCAGCTGGCACCCGGAGAGGCAGGTACGCGCATTACTTCCCTCCCTGAGTTAGGTTCCGGTACGGGGGCCCCTTGCTACTAGGCAACGCAAGGGATTCATCTGCCCCCGGTTCGAAGTGGGGTGTGTTCTCCCAGGGCACACTCCAGGCACTTTATTGCGCTGGATCGACTGTTGCGTAACTATGTTCTATATCTCAGTCTTTCCATCACAAACAAAGCGCAGGGTCGACAGGGAGGAGGGGGTTTTTAGTGGGTATTGAGGTTGCTCGCCCGTGCGGCATCGCTCTGAGTCTTCCACACTCCTCTGTGTCACGCCATCGCGGACGGAGCGCAAACAAAGCATACTATTGCTAGTCTTATCGCCCCCGATGGATGCGTGCCGTTTCCTAGTGACGGCCCAGAGAGTGCGTAAATCGGTCAGCATTTTCCCTCGCCTCAAAAAAAAAGCAAAATATTCGTTTATTAAAATTACTTCTTTTAGAACGCATAGAAATAACACATGATTTATTCGTATGTGTGAGGTTTTGACCCACACCGGCTATTCGTACAGTGGACTGTGTAAACTTCGTATTTAATCGTTTAGCTAATTTTTCCGAAATGAAGCTATGTTGGCTGCCGCTGTCCAACAAAGCTCGGGCGCCATGATATCGATTGTTTTGATCCGCTACTTCAACCAAAGCAGTTGAAAGTAACACTTGGTTAGACAAGCTCGTACTGACCGTTGTTTATCGCATCGGAATAGTGAGCCGCTGAATGCATAGCCGTGGGAGCGCATGCCGAAGTGCACACATTCGTATTGCTGCTACTTTCGCTATGTTCGTTTAAATGTAATAAACTATTATGTTTTTGTTTGCATTGCTGGCAAGGGCCGAATATACAATTTTCAATTGAATGCCCGGAACGCAAGCAATTGACACATAACTTATAATCGTTTACTAATTGTATTCTATCTTTAATTGACAAATTTAAAAACTTAATGCATGTAAACAACTTATGATTGTTGTTACACATAACACAGTTGCGTTTCGTTTTATCTATGTTTTTGGTTTTATTTGAGAAATGTTTATAATTGTTTGAGGTAAGATACATAGCTATGAACTTGATTATGTTTCGTTTCGTTAATATTCGATTGATACCTTGACTGGGGTTTGGAATGAGTTGCATTGGTCATTTCTAACATATCTGCCCTATTTCTAAGAAAAGTAAGAAGATCTTCTAGCCTCAATCTATTTGACTGATACATAAGAGAGCCTTTGTGGTTTTCCCACTCACGATCAGTGACAGGATCCAACTTTGTGACGACTAAATATATGATTAATGTGTCCCATGACTCAGTCGGTCGTCTAGTGAGTTTAGAGCACGTAAGTTTCGCAAAACTGTATCAATTACTTTTCTTAACTGTAATGGCGATTCTTGTTTTATATACGGAATATTAAATAACGATTTAATATGATTATTTACTAGTAATCTATGATTATGAAACCTATTCTCCAAGAGCTCCCATGCATGAGTGTAATTAGAAGCAGTGAACTCTAATGCACTTATAACCTGTAAGGCTGTGCCACTAAGTGAAGATCTCAAACAATGAAACTTATGAATAGCGTCAAGATCAGACCGTTTATGAATCATAGTTTCATATGAGTTTTTAAATTCTAACCAGTGATCATACGATCCATCGAAATTAGGAAGCTTGATTTCAGGTAGTTTTACATTTAAAACTTTCGTATTTTCGTTTAAAATATGATTACATTTTTCATTGTTCGAACTATCACTAGTCTCAAAACTTTCAATTAAACAAGATGCTGATGCTGTTGTACTAAAATATAACGCTTCTATAGATTCAAAGTATTCTAAATGACTAACAATATCTACTTCAGGGCAATTTATTTCCATTTCACTAGCGATATTATTTAATTTCGTAAAATATTCGCTGGCGGTTTGTAATCGTAATTTCATTTCAGCTACTTGTAATTTAGATAAAAAGGCATCTTGAAATGAGTCAACGTATTTTTTGAATTGAGTTAACCGTCCTTTCAAATGACCTCTTTGTCTTTTTAATTCTGAAATATATTCATCTTTTGACTTTTTCCTAGGGGAAAGGGAATAATATATAATTATTTAGAAAACTACTCAGTCATTGTGGCGTTTTATGAGAAAACAGAATGCACTTGCAAAATCACCACCTACCGACACAAAGAGTATGACGCACCGGCCGATTCACGCAACTGAAATCACAATTTTAACACAATTCGCGTTTAGGATGGGTAAAAGATAGGATATCCTGACCGTCGAGTATCGTAGGCCTTGTAGTCTCGCTGTAGATCTTGTAGTCTTATCGTCGAAAACCCAAGTCTCGTATATCTATATAAGATCGCAGATGATTATTCTGCCGTATAATCCGCTTCGCTGGTTCACGATTTTTCTCTTAATCCGACTCGCAGGAACAAAATATAGACACAGGAACGGAGGATATCCAAAAATTATGCGATTTTTCTCGTTTAAATTCGTTTATTTCGTTTTACAATAATTATTCGTTAACGCTGGTAATTTTAAACGTATGTCGTATAGTAATGGTAATGTAATGAAGTTCGTATAGTTATGTAGTGAAGTTCGTAAAGTGACGTTTCTTTATATGTCACTGCTATTGTGACATTTACACATGGACAATGTCGCGATGGTCGATGGCAACGATTCTATAAGGCCAAAGGTTTTGGAGCCAGAACGTAAATTGGCTTATTGTGTCTGAATAGTTTTTAACAATACATTTTTTATTTAGTTAAGTGTTATTTTTAACCGACTTCGAAAAAAGGAGGAGGTTCTTAATTCGTCGGGAACTTTTTTTTTTTTTTTTGCTTTTTTTAATGTATGTTCGCCGATAACTCCGTGATTTATGATCCGATTTACGTGATTCTTTTTTTGTTCGACGCGGAATAGCTTCCAATTGGTCCCCTAAAAATTTTACATAGTTTGGCCCAGTAGTTTTCATTTTATGAACATTTTTCATGAAAATAATTTTCACTCCGTTCCATATGTACATCGATTACTCCGTGATTTATGATTCGATTTACGTGATTCTTTTTTTGTTCGACGCGGAATAGCTTCCAATTGGTCCCCTAAAAATTTTACATAGTTTGGCCCAGTAGTTTTCATTTTATGAACATTTTTCATGAAAATAATTTTCACTCCGTTCCATATGCACATCGATTACTCCGTGATTTATGATTCGATTTACGTGATTTTTTTTTTGTTCGACGCGGAATAGCTGCCATGTGGTCCCCTAAAAATTTGACATAGTTTGGCCCAGTAGTTTTCATTTTACGAACATATTTTTGTTCCCGGTTCTTGGGACCTATATTTTTTAAGAAGCGCGGCACCATTCGTAGGTCCACCCATACATAGCTAGACACTAAAAAGTAACAAATAAAATTTAAAAACTTCGTTTAAAAAAACCGACTTCAAAAACGAAAAAACTAAAATGCAAAGTAAAACATAAAAATTACTATATTTTGAAAATTACTAAGCACCGACTTTAAGATGTTTTAGATAATATATATTAATAATAATAGCTTAAGAAATAAGTTATTTTATACATTTTAGTTTTTCGTTTTTGAAGTCGGTTTTTTTAAACGAAGTTTTTAAATTTTATTGCTGAGTTTGGGTCTTAATAGTTTTGATGATCGGATCTGAAACAGGTGGTACTTTCCAACCATCTTCTCTGTTGAGATTACGGTGTTTTTTTTTTAGTGTTTTTATTTTTGTTTATAATTTTATTTCTGGAAAACATGTCCCATAGTCCTAATATATATATTAAATTTTTCGTTTCTTTCTTGTACCTGTTTGTAGTATCAGTTTTAAGTTTAATATATCGAGCCTTTACCGCCATTTTGTCGTAAGCGACATTTGGAACGGAGTATATCTTTCCTTGCAAAATGTTTTAAAATTATTATTATGTTTTAGGAATTTCAATTTTTGATTTAGTAGGGTTAAATCTAACTCAAACTTATAGTGTTAAAAGAAAATAATATTTTATAATACCTTCTTCAATAAGTATACTTCGTTTCAAATGTCACTTACCATAAAATGGCGGTAAAGGCTCGTCCGCTTTCCTGTGCTTTCTTTCCACGTCGCAGTTTTCGGCACTTCTGTTTGCGGTACCATTCGCACGTATATTATATCCCACAGCGTCAAACTACCATTTCTTGGACCCACTCATTCTAGCAAAACCTGGCAGAAGCAGCGTAAATAGGCCTTAGTTTTCCAAATGACGGTATCCTTAAAATGTGTCTGTACCACCGTAGGTACGTAGGCCTTGAATCGCCTCTAGTTGTAATTCAGATCGTTTCTTCCATAAGAATACACCATTGTTTTCTTTGTCTTCAGAAAAGCGTGAGTTTCCTTGGAAGACTTATTACAAAAGAGAAGGTGGCGAATATATCTGTTTGAAATGTGGTGTACGCGCTAAGAACTGCAGCGCGATTGGTGTACATGTGAAAATGAAACATGTCCCCACGCTTAGGTGCCCTTGCTGCGAGGAGTCATTCTACACTAAAGCTTCTTTAGTAAACCATAAGTTGGAGAAACACAATATCGACGACAGGATCCAATGCACAGCCTGCGATAAGAGGTTCACAACCAAAATTGTGCTGGGTGCTCATATAAATATCTACCACAAGATGGGCGAAAGTATTAAGTGCAAGTCTTGTGACTACGTGGCACATTGTCCAGCTCGTATGAGAAGACACTCATTAACACACAAACCTGCCAGTTTAAAATGCAAGCATTGCGGTAAGATGTATAAGAGTTTAGGAACCTTGAATTTCCATATAAGGATTCACACTGGTGATAAGAGAAAGGTTTGCAAGGAGTGTGGAGAAAGATTTGTGCAAAAGGCCAGTCTGAATTACCACATGACTAAGCATCATCCTGGAGTCTACTTTTGAGCTACAAAATTTTTCATCGAAGTTACAATTTCAAAAATTGTTATGTTCGACCTTTTAGTGTCTTATGAATATAATGATGCTCAGCTCTATCTATATTTACACGTTGGAACTGATTTTTCCAATGAAAGTGACGGCGTCATATACTCCGTCATAGATCAGAAAGATATGTAAATATTTAGTGTGTTTTAACATTAAAATATTCCAAGTGTCAGCCAAGATCATGCCTCACTTCTAATATTCCAAAAAATAGAGGAACGCAATATTGACAACGGGTCAAATACAAAGCCTGAGATAAAGTTTATTCATATAAAATTGCTTCCATAAAAGAATCTTATTGCTGGCATCAGAGGGATCAAGCAAATTGAATTAATGTGCTTGATAGGTGCATAACTGAAATTGCATGGTGATATTGAAAACTAAACTTCGTGTTTACATATTTTATCCTTTTATCCATTACATACTTTGTCCCCTTTATTCAGATTTCAAGATACAAATGAACCGTCTTCTATCGGCTTAGATTCCCGTGTCAGTATTAGGACTATTTGTCAAACATTCTTCATTCTTTAAAATACATGTTACTTGTAAAATAAACGGACTAATACCTGAAAAAAGATTTTTTGTCCTAAAAATACAGACCTACTGTAAAATTTGCAATCTCTAATTAAGACTGCTCATATAATTTTGTGACAAAATGGAAAGTTTATAAAAGAAATAGAGAACAGTGTTGACATGAGAACTACAAATCACTCGCCAGAAAAGTCTTTTAAAGTTAATACTTCTTTCAACGGGATCTACGATGTATGCAACTGTACCAGATAGTCTGATGTTGAAGAATTGCATTGAGGGTTTAACACTATTTGAATATATTTTAATCAAACCTCTTATAAATATCAATACATACATACATATGTAGATACTTCAAACTGGTCTTCTTTGAGCCATATGAATGTGAAGTATTTTTTTTAAATAAATATGATAAAAAATGTGATAAAATTACAATTTTATCACATTTTTCATTTTAATTACATCAGATCAAGTGAGTATCATTTTAATATGAAACTAGTCTTAGAAAGTTTTTTGTATGTTGTGATTATAATTCGAAATAAACAATAATATGAATAAAATTATTTTTGGAATGCGCAAACAGAATCCTTTTATCAGATACCTCATTCGATGATACAGCTCAAATGTTGAATTTCAGTTTAAATTCTCGGATCTCCTTTTGAATTGTTATATTGGTTCCCAGTTAGCAGAATTCGCTCACACCCCATCTCTTCTGCTATCAGCATATACAGTCTACAGTGTAATCTTTCTATTCCCATACACTGTTAATTCTATCCCATCCGTTCTTATGAGCAGTTGAAATTATTTTTTAAAAGGCTCCCAATTATCTCCTTGTAACAAAATGCTAGAAACATAAAATTTCTACATCCATGCCAAATTTTAAGTCTGTAGTCTTTATTTTACGTTTGACAACTGGATGAGCGATCAATTAGTAATGTCCACCAACTCGATTTGTTATAAAGATTGTCTTTATTTAAAAAAAAGTTAATCAATTAAACTTAAGTAAAATAATGTATATATTTGTATATTTATAAATTCTGTTAAAAAATAATCAGATACAATTTAGGATAACTATAATATAAATTACATACTATTGAATACAATGTAAGAAAACTTATTTGTATTGTATTCTACCCATAGTCCCTCAAGACTATAAGTAGAATACTGAGCCCAGATCACCGTCTTCTATGGGTAAGGTGCCCAGAAGACTGGCTACGTTTCCTCGCTGGATCGCCATACTGATCCGTTGGCCGAGGTAGGCACCAGCCCTCTGATCACCTGAAGAGTCGATGAGTCGTTTTGATAAATTTTGGTAGAGGCTCATGGCCTCAGGACCCCACGGTCCAAGCGTCTCGACAGCAAACGGCACAAACATATAACTCTCACTGAGGGTTGCATATTTCCGCCGCTTGAGCGATTCCGCTGTTTCCGCCGCCGAACCGGCCGATCTAGAAGTGTTTGGTAAATGGGATGCGGCCAACGTGTTTACGCAGGTCGCATCCGACACCAAAGGCTTGCCACGCTGCCAGGGAATTAGAGTCATTCCGTCAGGGCGCCTGCCATCATCACGTTGTAATACCGTTCGGCTCCATTAGAGCCAAATCAATTAAACTTATCTAAATATACCCATATTTCAATTAACATATTTTTGACGGTTTAATAGTCCGTCCGTTACACGACTCACAGTTATGTCATTTGCTTCATGTGGAATTTATTGTCAATAAATATGTAACTGGATAGACGTGCAAACGTCAAAAGTAAAATAAAAACGCTAGGAAGCGGTATAGCTTTAGTAGTTCCTGAGATAATCTGAGATATCTCAATATTACATTCATCATTGTCATAGTGTATTTCGATTGCGTTTTGAGCTCATGCTTCAGAGCCCGAGGTCCGCTTTCCTATGTTTTCTTCACCACGTCGCAGTTTTCGGCACTTCTGGTTGTGGAACCATTGGCACGTATATTATCTCTCACAGCGTCAAACTAGCATTTCTTGGCTTGTTAGGCGCACCCATTCTAGCAGAACCTGGCAGAAGCAATGTAAATAGGCATTAGTTTTCCAAATGACGTAGGCCTCGAATCGAGTCTAGTTATAATTCAGGCCGTTTCTTCCATAAAAATACACCATTGTTTTCTTTGTCTTCAGAAAACCGTAAAGCGCAGGAGTTTCCTTGGAAGACTTACTACAAAAAAGAAGATGGCGAATATATCTGTTTGACATGTGGTTTACGCGGTAAGGACACCGGCGTGATGAGAGTACATATGAAAATAAAACATGTCCCCATACATAAGTGCTCTTGCTGCGAGGAGTCGTTCCACACTAAAGCTCGTTTAGTACTCCACAAATTAGAGAAACACAAAATCGACGACAGAGTCACATGCACAGCTTGCGATAAGATATTCACAACCATACAGATGTTGAACGTTCATGTAAAATCCTTCCACAAGATGGGTCGAAGAATTGCGTGCAAGTCTTGTGACTACGTGGCATATTGTACGGGCGCTATGAAAAGACATTCCTTGTCACACGAACCTCCCAGTAGGAAATGCAAGTATTGCAATAAACTGTTTAAGAGATTAAGTAACTTGCAACTCCATGAAAAAATTCACACTGGTGATAAGAGGAAAGTTTGCAAAGAGTGTGGAGAGAGATTTGTGCAAAAGGCAAGCCTGAATTACCACATGATAAAGCATCATCCGGGAGTCGACTTTTAAACTATATTTTTCGTCACTGATGCTATATTGTCAGATAAAATTCTTGTGTTCGATTTTTTCGTTATCGTGTTGCTGAATGTAGTAACAAACTGCTATCTATTGCGACGTGGGTCTAAAAGAGATGTAAATATAGTTTACGTTTTAAATTAAAATATTTTAAGCGGTGACTCACATAATGTCTCTCTTACTCCAGAAATTAGAGGAATATTGACAACATGATCAAACGCAAGCCAAATGTTCTACGTAGTTAAACTGAGTTTTTATCTGTTATAAAACAAAACTTTCCACTTTTCCTTTCCTTTTGAAATAGGTTCATGAATCGTGATTATTTGGCGAACATTCTAGATTTTGTAAAAGAATTGTTAAAATTAATAGGGCATTACTAAAAAAGTTTTGTTTCTTAAAATACAGACCTACTGGAATCGTGCAATCGTGCGTTTGGTGAAAATAGAGTTTATTATTGTATTATTTAACGATAAATTAGAAATTCCGTAAAATAAGTAAACGAAGTTAATTAAATAATTACTGAAGTAGAGAAAAATTAATGTGGATACGAGAACTTCAAATATTTTTCCTAAAATATGCATTTTTGGTTTATCTAGATCAGGGATTCCCAAACTATTTTGGAAAAGAGGCTCCTTTTCCAAAACCAATTATTTATTCAAAAAAAAATACTGACATCAGCCAAATTACTTCCATAATCCTATCTCGTCTCTTTTCGTATTGATACAAAATACAAGAACCAATTTAGAAATTTTATGGTTGGTTAAATGAGTAATCTTGACATCATTCTCCCATTAAAATTTGGCAAAATAAATAGACATGACATTTAGAAAATATAAATTGTGATTAATCATTATTTAAAAAACAGATTTGTACGCGTAACATAACTTACACACCATCTTGAAAGTTTCAAATAAGAACTTGGTGTTAATTAATTTTTGGACCTCGTCGACCCCCAAAATCAGTTTTCGTTTATGTCGACTCCTGGGAAACCGATTTCGACCCCAGGGCGTCGATATCTACCACTTTGGGAATTCGTGATATAGACAAACGATGTACTAAAGCATTACAAATATTATAAAGTTTACATTAAACTAATTGACTGAGAGCCATTCAGACTTGTAAAATACATGAATATGCATACGTCGAGAAATTTTCTTGTAATTGTTCTTTAAGCGGTATAAACGTTAAAAACATTACGAAATTTTCTTGTAAGATCAAATCATTTTGTGAGTTTTTTTTCACATTACATATCATATGTAAATACTTCCGTTTAGCAATGAAATTTTGTAAGTTCTATGCACTGTTTTTTAAATATTACTCTTAGTCTAGTACTACTTAAAATTTTCATTTCATGTCTTTGAAATGTACAAAATGAGCTATTTCTTCATTTCATCCTCAACTCGATAATATTACTCAACATTTCAATTTCAGTTGGCATCGTTAAGATAATTCTTTCACAAATTGAAAACTGTAACTTTCTTGACATTAAAAATTGTCACAACATGTGTGCCCAGTTTTGTATCTTGCTCGTTTCTTCCTGAAGTGATCCGATCCAATCCGATCTAAAGCACATTCCGCTTATCGTTGCCCTAACATTAAACTTTCGTTGTTTGAAAAATCTGCTTCAGAGCTCGTGGCGCGCTTTCCTACTTCTTCTTTATTTTGTACGATCTTCGGCACCCATTGGCACGCATATCATCAGCGTTAAGCCAGTAGTTCTTGGCCCTAGTCCTTTTATCAGGACCGGGGTATTTGTTGTTTAATCAGCGTAAACAATAGTCTTGCAGGTTTTCTCCTGTCACTAACAAAAATACTCCAGTCCTCTAATCACATCTAAATAAATTGCAGTTATTTTCTCTCATACAAATACGTTGTTCTCTTTGTCTTCAGAAAACCGTAAAGTGAAGGAGTTCCCCTGGAAGCCTTACTACAAAAAAGAAGGTGCCGAATTTGTCTGTTTGAAATGTGGTGTGACGGCCAAGAATGGCACATTGATGCGTGAACATATGAAATCGAGACATTTTCCCACATATAAGTGCCCTTGCTGCGATCAACTATTCCATACTGAACCGCCTTTTATAGTCCACAAGTTAGAGGAACACAATATTGACGATAGGATCAAATGCAAAGCTTGCGATAAGGTGGTCACAACAAAACGAGCTCTCAACATACACATGAAAACGTTTCATAAGATGGGTTCAAAGATCGAGTGTGAGTTTTGTGACTACGTAGCACATATTCCAAGTGCTATGAAGAGGCATCTGTTAAAACACAAACCGGCCAATTTGAAATGCAAATATTGCAATAAAGTGTTTAAGAGATTACTGAATTTGAATTTTCACGAAAGGATTCACACGGGTGATAAGAGGAAAGTTTGCAAGGAGTGTGGACAAAGATTTGTTCAAAAGGCCAGTCTCAATTACCACATGGCCAGGCATCATCCGGGGGTCGATTTTTGAACCACATTTTTCGTCATTGATGTTATATTCTCACGTAAAATCCTTATGGTCTTCTCGAGTCTTCGTCGCGATTTTTTCACCTTCTCGTAGTCAAAAGGTGTCAGCACAGTGTTTTTCTTTACATCCTCTGTTACACCACAAACCATTACCATTACTATTTGTTAGTATTCTCGTGTTACCATACAATTTTGCTCGTGAAGGTTTTTGAATAGCTATTCTTTAGTTATCTCTGTAACTTTAGTTTGTAAGAGTACAATAACAGCTGTAAGCTCCCCAAATCAAGTAAAATACATTATCTGAACGATTCATTCGATGATAAGTGTCAATTAAAACAGCAAAAAAAACTTTATTTGAATTATATCATTCTCTTCACTACCTCCAAACAGAAAAACTATTGCGTCTTAAACGAATAAATACATACACACACGTACACAGACACACACACAAATAATCAATCGCCCATGAGCTCACGCTTCCATAGTTATAATTATATACTGAATAACGTCTAATTTTATGTACTTATAAAATTATACATTTGCTAGACAGGCATTGCCCAGTCTAGGGTTCTTTAGGCGAGACATATCTCAGGCACCAGTGACACCAGGATAACTTACCTCAGCACAATATTAATCTTTTGTTACAGCTTTGTGATTTGATGAGAAGGTTGGTTAAAAAGTTGACTAATCTGTAAAAACACAAACATAATAGTGACGTAAATCGTAGTTACTTTCACACCAGAAAATAGTAAATAAATAGAAACTTATCAATTTGAGTCAACTTTCGATTGAATCCAAGCGTTTACATCGCTGCTAGGAGTCCGCTTTCTACATTTGCACTGCCTGTCTGAGGCTGAGTGACAAGACTAGGAGACTAGCGATGCGCTATTAGATCTTTGAGTCGATTATATCAATTCATGGAACATCTCGATAACTCGATTGTTTTCAATCGTAGTCGATGATTACGAGTGGTTGCGAGAGATAAGAGTCACGACTTGTTTCGTCTATCGGCTGGGCATCGATTCCAATAAACCAAATAAGACATCTCGATTGGTCAGTTGAGAAGCGAGTCGACTATTGACTCGATTGTGATTCTTGATCGATTGCGATTCTGTTGGTTGTTTCAAAATCTCGGAATAGTCCATAGCTAAGAGAAACCATTGGCACAGATATCATCTCTTAAAACGTTAAGACAACAGGACATTTTACATTCTCCATGAGCACCGATAGTTTCTTACTGACAGGTCAGGTCAAGTAAGCCAAATGTCTGGACATTTAGGCAAGATCGAAGAATGCGAAGTATTGCAACAGTAAAGCAAATGATGGTGTGAAAATATCCTAAATCCTACATCATAAGGCGCTATGAGTTATTGTTATTCTTATCTCGCTGTTTGACGTTTTATTACTTAAAACATATTTTTAGACGAAATGGTAAAAGATTTAAAAGGAAATAAGACTTAATGTTTCACCCCAAGTCTTGTTCTAAAAGCCCAATATTGTAGCGCTCTGAGAAACCGCAGAATGAAGTTCATTCCACAACTTGAGAATACTTTGCAATAAATACACTCGCCTTTTTTGTCTCCAGAATCTATGCCGTGGATCATAAGGAAATTTGATTTGCCACTTGCGGATTATTTACAAGATGGCCCGGATTATTTATGTGCGATATGCGAAGAGCGCTTTGTGCATTTTTCTTCGGTGCGGCTTCATATTCAGAGAACGCATTACGAGTTCCCAAGATTCCAGTGTCCAGAATGCAGTCAATCCTTCTTAACAACCACTCTTATTATGGAACACAAACGCCGTGTACATAACATCGATGAGAGATATAAATGTAACGCTTGCGACAATCGCTTCGTCGAAAAAATATCACTAAAGAAACACATGAATAGCTACCATAAGTTGGGCCCCAAATATAATTGTGAATTTTGTGATTTCGAGGTGTACAGTGTAAGTGGTCTAAGGAAGCACATGGTTAAACATCAGGCCCAGAAGGACCAACATTGTAGATTTTGCAAGAAGTCGTTCAAAAGGAAAACTACCTTGGATCAGCATGAGAAAATCCATACTGGTATAAAGGATAAAGTATGCAAGGAATGTGGACAAGGATTCGTACAGAAAGCCAGTCTGAATTACCACATGGCGAAGTATCATCCAGCAGTTAAATTTTAAAGACTTCTTCATTTACGATAGAGTTGCTACTTACGGCGTCCGTCTTACTTTTAGCCTGAAAATTAATATTAATTGTTGTTTGTGAAATGACCAGTAGTGAGGCCACTGAAATAATACTCACGCTCTTCCACCACAAGCGCGGGGCGCATGGGAGGAGTCCCCGCCTCAAAATAAAAACTGTTGAAGATTTTGAAATGCTCTTTATGCGTTACGTATTAAGACAGAATTAAATATAATAAATAGGTATGAATTTTCTGACTTACAAGGTGTTAGGTATTGTATGGAGTGGTATGGCAATGTTCGCCAGTTTTCAAATTCATTTATTTAATGTTCCGCGAGCACATGTTACCTTATCAAACTAAATCACAGAATATTATGTTGAACTATTTGACAATGAAGTTTAAGATTAGCCCAAAGTTCTTTGATTTTCTATCTTGTCTAAGAAGATTTTTTAGACATGTAAAACCTTTTTATTGGTTTTAATATTTACGTTAAGCGCAGTTATTATAGCCTCTTTGTTTTTCTTATTGTTAATCTCGGCGTCTGTCGTTGACAACATTTCAATTTTCTTCTTTCACGTTTTTATATTTTACAAACGTAAAATTTATTAAAATGTTGGCAGTATTGTTCTTATACTCGTAGAAGCAAAAGTCGACTTTATGGTGAATATTTTCGTTCCGTGACTACCAATAAAGGGGTATTGTAACTATTTAGGTTGCTACTTCGAATGCTAGGATGAATTACGGCTCTCATAGGTATAAAATTACGTACCTACTTAGAATTAAGCAAAATTATATAATTTAAGCGTTATTAATGTTTCTAAAAATTACCATTCGTTTATAGAGCTCGTTGACGTATACAATAAAAAATTAAAGGCCATTTTTTCCCTCTGACACTGACATCTGTCAAACTTGTTTTTCTTTTATAATTTTGTTTTCTTTTAAGGGTATTTTATACATAAAATCACCTATTTAAATTTCACATCTATCTCATATTTCGTTAGGGTTACAGAGTGAATCTAATTTTAATTACATTTGTATCTTTTGCTAAAATGTAAATATGCTACTTCATAGTTCTTAACATTATTGAAAGAACGAGTATTATTATTTTGTATAAAACTATGCATATCAAAATATTGCTTAGTAAAAGCTGATTGTGTTTAAATTATTAATAATAGTTTATAAATAAACATGTAAAATGTAAGTGATTTTTAATTATCGTAAATTAATTCCTCTAACTCCTTGTGTAAACTACGTGGGGGTGGTTTTATAAGATGACCTCTAAATTTTTCAAGAGCTGACTTTTTAACTGCAAAGCTGGCAAATGGGGCTCATGGAAAGGGGTTACCGTCGCTTATAGACGTTTGCAACATTAGAGGCTTAGTCAACGAGTTATTAGCCTTTAGGATGAAGAGATTGGATAGGGGAACTCTTTATTTATCGGACGAGACACTGTCGGCTCAAAGGTAGCCGTTTCACGGTGATATTCTGTGAGAACTTAGTTTTACAACAGTTGAACTGGCCCTAAGAGCTATAATCAAGATAATGATTCCAGCTTGGTTCTACCACATAGAAACGTTAAGGCGTTTGTTAACGAGACGGTTTAAGACGGGCATAAACCGGACTTACGCCCGGTCGTCAGTTCGTGTTAAAACCTACGTTTTCACGTTATCAATGCACTGGCGATTTTGAGAAAGTATTTAAATATTGCATTGACTCTTCATCGCGATAGCGAATACGTAAATTGCATCTGGCTCAGCCTAACCTATTATTTTCTCTCCTGAATTAGTTAGTACAGCTTTCCAAACTGCAACTGTGTCTGAGACACAAATCCCACAGTTCGCTATGATATATGTGAAGTTATCTCCATGAGCCGACGCTAGCGTCAGTCCGCCTCGATGCCGTGGCCGGCGCGCGGTCACGTATGGCAGTTTATGAGGATTTATTGACGGAACCGGACGTACGCACGGCGTGTGCTCCACTTCAGCCGGCTAGCCGTCATCTGTAAACCGGACACAAACCGTGCTCATCTACACGCTTGACCGGGACGGACCTGATGCTAGAAAACGGCTAGTCAACAATCTGCCTTACGTTACACGCATTGCTTTATTTTTCATTGAATTTAATTTTATTACTGTTAATCCTGCCATTGATTCCCGGCTGTCTTAAATCACTTCAGAGCCTATATGCCGGCTTGGCTTCTTTTACCTTCCACACAGCACTTTTTGGCATCTATACTTTGTAGTAAGTATATACAAGGAAGAGTTTTAATGAATTATAATAGCCCAGTAAAAACAAAACTGGTGTGGCGACATTAGTGCCAACATAAAAACAAGCATGCAAGCGCGGAACCAATATTAATCTGTACAAAGCAAAACATCGCGCCGTTTTATGACAGCGCGCCCACAATTTTTCGCGGCAATCCATTTGCCGCGAAACAGTCGAGAACCGAAGTTCATTTCGGGACATCTCGACACGTCCGACTTTCGCCTTCATCACGAACGCACGATATACGTGCTCGTGTACAAACGTTAGTTTTCGCGCTTGCTTGCTGTTTGCCTTCATACAAAATCCTTCTGAACTGTAATGTAAACATTGAGACTGAGTGTGTGATTAAACGTGTACGACGCAACTTCTCTTTCATTAACCCGTACACCGCTCAACGGCCGCAACCATCATCTCATCACCATCACACATCATCAACCCCCCTCACTATTATCATGCCGCAATCGTAGTTAGCGCCACTAGTGCGTTCTTTCAGACGACCTACCTAATGAAAGGTGGTCACTGTCGCCTATGGACGTCCATTAGCATATTTTCAATTTCATGAAATTCAAGAAAACGACAAGATTTAATTGATATCTATAAAAACAATCACAGCTGGATGGCGTCTCCTTGGTCGTAAAATTGTGTTCATCGTTACTACTAGCCCTCCTATCCGAGTTCTACTATTTCGTATATTACGTATGGAAAAACAACCATTATAACGTCACTGAACGGCCATTCTGATGATATTGTAATAGCATAATTGGGGCCCTGAACGATTGTCACTTCTTATTCTTTTTCTACGGTATAGAAATGGTTTTCTTACCCATGGTAAGAAAAACAGTTGTTAAAATAATATAATGTGCTAGTATGAAAGGTAAATCTTACCTATACCTATATTTTGTGATTTACACTGCGTATGACGAAATTAAAAACATTTTTCTGTGATTTATTCTACAAAAATAGGTCATTTTCACAGTGTACATATTTTTAGAATTATAAACTGACCAGCAAAATGATCAGAGTAAATAAAAAAATATTTTTTAGCAAAACTGCAAACCAAGTTCCCGCTAAAATGTACAGCCCATAGATAAAACTTATATACGAGTATACAGCCATAGAAAAAGATTACGAATGCCAGCCAATTTAAATTGCACCAAAAATAAGAATATATTTTTTGTCTTCAGAATCGTGCGAATCACGTTGGATCGTGCGAAAGTTTGTTCTATCAAACACGGATTACTCAAAAGACGGTTCCAACTACCAATGTGGGAAATGCAGCTTATGTTTCCATCATAAATATTCGCTGCGTGTCCATCTACAGAGAGAACATTACAAGTTCCCAAAATTCCAATGTCCTATCTGCGAGAAATGTTTTTTAACTGCTACTCTCATAATGGCACATAAAAGACAAGAGCACAATATCGATGACAGATATAAATGCAACGCTTGCGAAAGAGCTTTCATCGAGAAAAGGATATTAATTAATCATATGAATGACTACCACAAGTTGGGTCCCAAATATACGTGCGAGTTCTGTGATTTTGAAGTGTACAGCGATATGGCTCTAAAGAAACATGTTATAAAACATAAGACGGAAAAGGATTACCATTGCAAATACTGTAAGAAGTCATTCAAGAGAAGGTCTAACTTGCGCCTGCATGAGAAGATTCATACTGGAATAAGGGACAAAGTGTGCAATGAATGCGGTCAAGGGTTTGTTCAGAAAGCCAGTCTGAATTACCATATGGCTAAATACCATCCAGAGGTGAAGTTTTGATTGTGTTAATGCAAAGAAGTTAAATTAGGAATCTGACGTAAATGTCAATAGGTCAGTAGACTCTATGTTTTTTAGGGCTCCGATACTTAAATATTATAAAAATAAACTATTATAATCTCACTCCAATGTCTGTCTGTCACGCATGTAGTCGTAGCGTCTGCCGATAAAAGTATAGAGTAAAATTTGCGTAATATGTTTTTGAATATCGAATTGCATAACACAAAATAAAAAAAAAAAACTTAAATATTGCATTTATATTGCTGTAAGTCGCTCTATTTTGAGTATATCTTTATATCTTAGTATATCCACATTTTAACAAGCTTTTATATATAATAGTTTATCTCACTAAACTATTCACTATACTCACTAAATTGACCAGAATTTTATTTATTATAGTCTTAAAAACTCATATTGATCACGGCAGACGTCTACATTGCGTACAGACATCAATAAATAATTAAATCTTAGCTTCTACCCGGTCAGCAGTATATGTTTTCCGTTTGCTGTTTTACATCAATATAATTTACTTTATCACTGTATTTACAGAATTTTTTTTTTTAATATTCTATATACTAAACTTCATTAGTTACATAATAAAGAAGTGAATATATAAAATCGTCAAAAATCGATACCTGTCTTACCCGAGCGCTCGTCGCGTCACTCTGAGCTTAGTGAGTCCCCGTATCATGCATGGTAGGTCTAGGGGCTTCAATGTACAAAACTCAGGTCTGGTCAAATACATACAGGTAGCCGTTCACGGGCTCTTAGACCATATGTAGCTTCAAGCAGCATTCTGCAAATTACTTTTTTCGAAATAATTATAGACCACTACTGGAGATATTACTTTGATTTTTAAGTTCTATCATTTTAAGTTAGTATAAAATATCTGTTATATTTTTAATTAATAAACAAAGTAAATTGATTGCATGTTTTATTTCTTACTAGCTGACCCGTGCCCACTTCGCTGGGCATCAGAAAAAAATAAAAAGTACTTATTATTAATCACAATCAAATATACTTTATGTCACTCAAGAATAATGTATCTTTCCACTGGTGAGAGTTTTCAAAATCGATTTAGTAGATCCAGAGATTACCCCCTACAACGTCACAAAGTTTACCTCTTTATAATTTTAAAGTATAGAAGTATAGATTGTGCGATTGAATGTTTAATAATTTGGATTTATTTTATGCCATGAATGGTGTATCTTAGTGATACAATATTAAAAATAAAATCTACTCTAGAAAATATACCTAATGAGTAATTTAAATCTGACCTAAAATAACTTAAACTAAGAATGTGTCCAATAGCACGTTTACTATTGTCTTTATTAAGGAGAAGACACATGTTGTTCATGTGTTCTTTGTTAAAGTATAGCACTACCAGGGCGTTCCATTTGTAGCTCACAACGCCCAAAATGCTCCGCGAGCTGTTCCACAAGGCGACCGCGGTCGTTGTGGTCGTGGTGAAAACGTCACTAATGACGACATCATTTTCGATCACGCAACGCTCACTACCACCCATGTCAAGAGGTGGGTCGAATAGCCGTTCCACTTGCGGTTACGAGTGTTACGCTAGCAAACAAGTGGAACGGAAAAAATCGCAGTTGTGAACGTGGTCGTTGCGAGTCCGTAATGCAACGTAGCCTACACTTTATTATTATAAGAGTATTAAAATACTAACAAAATCTGGTCTAGAGTATGCCGCCATAACAATCTTGTGTTGTGTTCCGGCATTAGTGACCAGGGTCCAGTCCAGAAACTAAACGAGACCAACAGATGGCGCCACATGCATCTTGAATCGCGCCACGCTTTGCACACTGGTGCAGCACTACTTTAAGATATGATGCTATCACATTAACTGTACACACGTACCGGACAAAACAACCAGTACAAACGTAATGTAAAGTATTTTTGAAAATCCCCAACCTCGAGTGAAGCGAGTGGGATTTAAAAACTTACATAGAGATGGTACCTTTAAAATTATAACATATAATAATAGCTTAGGAGCCAGTGATCGGCTACCGGTATGAATTTGACCAGACCTGAGGTTACCTATACCTACCATGCATGGTACGGGGACTCACTAAGCTCTAAGTGGTGGACGCGACGAGCACTGGGGTAAGACAGTATCGATTTTTGACGAATTTTAAATCCATTTGACCAGGGCTGCCGTTTTGATATTTCAAAATATAGGCTTATTATTATCGGAAAATAAGAATGGCAGACCATTATCGCGCGGATTTACCTATGGCAGACAATTTTGAATATACTAAAAAAAATTGAAAGTAATTGACCAGATCTGCCATTGATATATTTTGTTTACTATAGTCTTAAAAACGTATATTGATCGTGGCAGACGTCTACTTTGCGTATACACATCAATAAATAATAAAATCTTAGCTACTACCCAGTCAGATGTATATGTTTTCCGTTCGCTGTTTTACATCAATATAATTTACTTGCGATTTACTTTATCACTGTATTTACAGAAATTAATGTTTTTTATATTCTATATGCTAAACTTCATTAGTTAGATAATATAGTTAAGTGGATTTAAAATTCGTCAAAAATCGATACTGTCTTACCTTAGCGCTCGTCGCGTCCACCACTTAGAGCTTAGTGAGTCCCCGTACCATGCATGGTAGGTATAGGTGCTTCAATGTACACAACCTCAGGTCTGGTCAAATACATACAGGTAGCCGATCACTGGCTCCTAAGCTATTATTATATGTTATAATTTTAAAGGTACCTTTACAAAGGTACCTGTACGCTTTCAGTGCAAGATTTTTATCTCTATGTACCATCTATGTATACACAAAGTTATTATTTAGCGCTTTTTTAATTCTGTAACTCTTCATTAAAATATTGAAAAGTATTGCAATATATAGGGCATTCGCCCGACTGGATGGCTACCAGCCCTGGTCTAAAGTATGTCGCCATAACAATCTTGTGTTGTGTTACGGCATTAGTGACCAGGGTCCAGTCTCCTTTAAGAGAGCAGCAGCGCATTTGTAGCGCCTTTGGTGTTGCAAATGCCCATAGGCGATGGTAACCGCTTTCTATTAAGTCTGCTGAACTGCACTAGAAAAAATAACTCAAATGGTTTTGTTCTTTTTGTGTGTTCTTAATAAATCTGTATTATCAAGGAGCTGGACTGGAAAATGCGCTTATAAAATGTAGTTAGATTCGACTCATCGCAGATTTCGGCTCGTTGCAAATTTTTCATTTGTAGAAAGGTGAATTCAGTATAGTATGGACGGTGGCGTCACTCGGAAACTTGTTGACGTCTCGATTTAATTGACATGTGTTCGATTTGTCTATGAATATTGTCTATTATATGTTCTTGTCAATGGTGATTGATTGATTATCGAATAGTAACGGCCATCGAAATGTATTCCACATAAACAAGTAAATATATAATTCAATCGTTGTTGTTTGCTTCCGCTGCGTACCCATAACTTTATCTACATGCACGATTTTACACTGACGTTTGTAGAAGTATTTCCAAATCGTGGGAATTTGAATAGAAGCGTTTTGTACCAAATACATCACAATTACCATGTACTTTTCTATCCCACATGTATTCAAAATTTCAATACGATATGTTGCGTAGTTAAGTCGTGACGTTACAAACAAACGTACATTCGTATTTATGTCTAAAAAATGCCTGCGAGTTCGTCAACGCTTGACTTGAAATTCCCGCGGGATTCCAGAGGGAAAAAACTGTACTGTTTAAGAAATAATGTAAGCTATGTTTTTAGTGAAAACTGTGTCTAAATAAATAAATTTGTATACAACTATAAATAGCTGGAAAATTCCCGCGAGATTATTAGAATAAAAAATAGGGCAGATTTTAAGTCTAAGAATTTGCTGTCGATCAGTGAAAACCGCATCGTAATCGGCCCAATAGGTTTTAAGTGAATCCCGAACAAACAGACAAGAAATCCAAAAAATTGCATCTGTTCTCCATCATTTATATACTTTATATATTCAATGTACAGACACGGCATGTAATATTATCGATATTTTGTAGGATACTCAAACATGTAGGTCAATATTCAAATACCCCTCTTATATTATATTACATAGGATTTACAATAGGTATATATGAGAATAACTTACTAAATACTTTAAAATAAAGTAAATTATAAATAAATTAAAGAATGTAACAAATAGCTGCCAGAGGGAAGCGTGGCCAGAAGGCTGGCTGCAGTGCCACGCTGTATGGCAATGCTGATTCGTTGCGCGAAATACGAACCCGCCTTCTGATCACGGGTGGTATCAAAGAGTTTCTTACCAATTTGTTTGTAGAAACCCTTTGCCGATGAACCCCACGGACCTAAAGTTTCAACTCCAAACGGCACAAATATGTAACCCCTTCCTAGGGTTCCATATTTGCGCCGTTTGAGATTTTCAGCTATTGAAGCAGCGTTGCTAACCCCTGACTTAGTCATCGGAAGATGTGATGCCGCCAGAGTGTCAACGCATGTCGCGTCCCACACAAGCGGCCTTCCCATCTTCCAAGGAACAAGTGACATTCCATTCGGCTCTTGCCATCGTCGCGCACCAAGCCATTTGGCTCCAGGATGGCTGGTAGACCAACGCTGGCAAGAGCTCGGCGGATGATGTCATACCCCTCTTTAACTTGTAATGCTTTTTTAAAACTTTTTTTTCTTATGGCTATTGCTGCTAGGACGACGTTGCCAATGTCAAGTAATGAAAGAACCACTTGTCAATTTAACGACCGCAAAAAATACAATAATGATTTGAACAATCTGAAATGTTACTTGAAGCAAGTACAAACACAAGCATTTATTGAATAAATACTTTTTTTAATTATAAGTATGGTTACATATATCTCATACTAACCCAGGATAGAAAACTTATCATATATCTAGACCTAACTAATATCTCTTAAGATTACTAGTAGAACACTGATCTTAACGTAATATGAAAACCAGTTACAAACCACGCATGACCTCAAAACTTTGCCTAACACCTAAACAAACAGAGCAACAAGAAGATGCAAAAACATATGAAAATATACTCTTTTCTTTGTCTTCAGAACCGCTAAAGCAGCGAACGCCGATGTTCCGCTTATCAGAGACGGATTACAAGCGGGACGGCGAAGCGTACGTATGCGGGAAATGTGATAAGCGGTACAACAAGATCTTGTCTTTACGCAATCACTTACGAACAAAGCATTATAGTATATCCAGATATCAATGCCCTTACTGTAAGCTAGCATTCATGACGCCTGCACCTCTGACAGTACACAAGCTAGAAGAACACAACATCGACGAAAGATTCCGCTGTAACGCCTGTAAGGGAGCTTTCAATACTAAAGTTCAACTCAAGAAGCACATCAACAATTTTCACATGTTAGGCACGAAGCATAAATGCGAATTTTGTGACTACGAGTCGTTCAGCTTCGAAGGGTTGTACAAGCATAAATTTAAGCACAGGACAGTGAAGGATTATCATTGCAAGTTCTGTGAGAAGTCCTTCTTGAGAAAAAGCACGTTAGATTTGCATGAGAGAATCCATACTGGTGATAGGAGGAAGGTTTGCAAAATTTGTGGTCAAGCATTCGTCCAGAAAGCCAGTCTTAATTATCATATGTCGAAATACCATCCAGAAGTTAAGTTCTAAAGTGTAAATTGTCTTTAATTAATAACTCTGTATCGATGGAAAAGAAGCGGAAGCGCTGTAACTGAAGTTATTAATGTTGTCCTTATGCCATAATGTACGAACAAAGAGTTGTAGTATATCCAGATATCAATGCCGTTATTGTAAGCTAGCATCTATGATACCTGCACCTCTGACAGTACACAATTTAAATTTAGAAGAATACAACATTGATGAAAGATTCCGCTGTAACGCCTGTAAGGGAGCGTTCAATACGAAAGTTCAACTCAAGAAACACATTAACAATTTTCACATGTTAGGCACGAAGCGTAAATGCGAATTTGTGACTACGAGTCGTTCAGTTTCGAAGGGTTGTATAAACATAAATTTAAGCGGACAGTGAAGGATTATCACTGCAAGTTCTGTGAGAAGGCTTTCTTGAGGAAGAGCACATTAGATTTGCACGAGTGAATTCACACGAATGATAGGAGGGAGATTTGCAAAGTTTGTGGTCAAGCGTTCGTCCAGAGGCGAGTCTCAATTATCATATGTCGAAATATCATCCTGAAGTTAGGTTCTAGAGCAGCCTTAGGCAACCTTTTTTTATAAAGGCCAATTGCATGTATTATAATAGTTTTTAATATTTATTCTCGTGTAAGATTTGTTATTTTTTTAGTAACGGCTTGTCAATTGAAAATTGGATTCTTCTCTGTTCCTGCACGGATAAAAAGATCTAATTTGTTAGCTGACACCAAGACTTAGGCTGGTGTGCACCGAAATTTAACCGACGGTTAACCAAAAATAATCACTATTTTTCCATAAATTTTTGGCTATTATTTTATTTTAACCCTCGGTTAAAAGTCGGTGCACACCAGTCTTAGAATCGTTTTAAAATTAACCGGTCCTTAAAGAAAGTGAATAACCGGTCTATTCCGCAAGAAAAGGAAGTATCAATCTATCTCTCTCAACATGTCTTATGTTTGTGTATAACTGAAAACTTGCTGTACCATATGCCTGTGCTTTGAAAGTAAGCAGCAAAAACCAGTTTAACCTCGCGATCTCATACGCTCGCCAGCGCAGGGTGGTGTTACGAGGTCGCAAAGACCATAAAGCCGCTGGTAGGCCACAATACGCCTCAGATGGCTGTCGAATGCCGATGAATAACCAGCGAGAGAGACAAACTTTATGCAGGAATGCTCCAACAGCAAAACTCCGCCACTATAGGGTAGTCGCCCTGCGAGTAGAAACCGGGGCAAAGAAGTGTACCACAAGGCCCTAACCTCCTCGTCGCTTTTAATGGCCAAAGAGAAAGAAGAAACCGGTTTATTCAACTAAACCTATTTAACAAACTTGTGTTACCAAAAACCGGTTGATTGAGCTTAAAGTGAGAACAAAACCCAAAATTTGCTATGTGGGTAGTTTGGCTGTAACCGGTTCGACTTTTTACCGGTTTCCAAGCCTTCATTAATACATCACAACAATTTATTCATCACAAATAATGCATCACATATTAATTTATTAGTAACTAGAATTTTTCTTGCTACTTCGCCTACCTACCTTCTATGTTGCTTCTATTTTATTTTTAAGAAGATTTTTTTGTTAAGATATTTCGTGTGATGAGTGAGAGTTTCGACGACCCATATCTCCCTCCTTCCTCTTCCTATCCCATTCCTCTTGTCTGACCCCTCCATCCCCATCCACCCTAAAGGCTGGCAATCCATTGGTTTTGCACTTGCCCTTGGTGTTGCAAACACCTATAGGGGACAGTAACCACTTTCCGTGAAGTGGGCCATCTGCCTCTTTCGCAATTGTTTCGGGGTATAATCGGCCCATGATCTTAAGAGGGTAGTTTGTTAAGATACCTTTTTTATTGTTGATGAACAGCAGCCAGGCTGACGGCCCCTCTGTGATGGAAAGTGCTTACCGTCGCCTATAGACAGTAGCAACACCAGAGGTGCTGCCAATGTGCTGACGGCCTTGAGGAAAACTGGAACTGAAACTAGTCAAGGTGGGGAGGTCCGTCAGTGGGGGAACTCCGTATACCCATATATATTCGTCTTTGGATAACAACGATGTGGAAGAGTGGTCTGGTGGTCACACTGATGGTTCAGGTAGTTAAATGACTGCCGACTGTATACAAGATAGATGCTGGTGTATTCGAAGTTATATCGTATATACAATTTATGGTCGTCCGTCGCACTAGCGGTCGTGCGGGCGAGTGTTCGGTGATCCCACGGCAGCCGCGGCCTGCGGCCCAGCCGTGGACGTGGGGCGGCCCTTCCTTCCCCGTGCGTGCTCCAACAACGATGACAAAAAATCGGTCACTAAAGCTAATACACCATTGAATTGTGTCTTCGAATTATATATAGCTGGCTTTAAATTCCGTTTCAAAAAATTAGAAAACGAGCGGAGTATGACCTTACTCCACTGACGGAGTTCCCCACCTTGACTATATAGATATAGTAATACTTATAAATTTGTAAATATATTAATATTAATTTGTAGATATAGTTTAATTTATTTTATTGCATGAGTTCAGCAGACAAGCAGATGGCTTACCTCATGGAGAGCGGTTACGGTAGCCTATGGACATTTGCAACACCAAAGGTGCTACAAAAGCGCTGCTGTTCTCTTAAAGAATACTGGCCACTAATGCCCGTACACAGCTCAAGGTTGTTATCGCGGCATACTTTAGACCAGGGGCGGTAGGCAAATGTCCTACTAAGGTGTATTGTTTTGTCGCCTCTTACGATAAGCCGCCCGGCCGCAGAAAATTGTATTTCTTCCCGTTCCTGCACGGATTAAATTAGTAGTTAATTATATATAAGCAAGACTCACTGCAGCTGGTTAAATTATTTTAATGTCATTTTACCTGTTTGTATATGTTTTATTAAATACAACATTAATTATACTAAAACTGATTTTAATATTCTGTACTCCTTTACTAGGCCTTTTCATGTTGTCACACGTTCGTAAGAATTAGATTTAGAATCGTATGTCGTTAGAGTTATTTCATTTTTCGATATGAAAGTATCCCGTCTTCATCCCCAGTATCTAAAATAAACAACCGAATTTTATGATTTTGAAGACCATAAAGGAGGAAAATTAAATAAAAAATATATAAACAAAATGTTACTATTATATTTTGTATATATGTATGAATTATTATATGCACATTTGTTTATTAAGAAATAAATTACATACAAACTACGTAAATCAACGGAAGACGTCGTCCACAGAAGATTTTAAATTTATGAAATATTTTTTGATGCTTATACAATTGAAATGTATTTTAATGCTCTGAGACTAACCTATGAGCATTTTATCAAGGGTGCCACACGACCAAAATATATAAGATGTCTCTTTCGAACTAATGACAACGCACATAAATCGGTCCTCTTTTCGCAACTGTTTTTGTTGTCTATGCCATCGCGCATGTGGAGCCAAGAAGCCGCGAAACATATGAAAATATAGTGTTGTTTTCTTTGTCTCCAGAAACGCTAAAGCAGCGAAAGCAGACATACCACTACTCAGAGACGGATTATAAGCGAGACGGTGAGGTATATATATGCGCCAAATGCAATAGGCCCTACACCAAGATACTGTCCTTACGAAAACATTTAAGAACGAAACATTTCAATGCCGATGTTGCCAGGTACAGCTGCTCTCATTGCAAATTGACTTTCATGACGCTGGCACCATACACAGTACACAAACTCGAAGAACACAACATCGATGAGAGATTCCGCTGTAATGCGTGTAAAGGTGCTTTCAATTCAAAAGTTCAACTGCGGAAACACATCGAAAACTTCCATATGCTAGGGAAAAAGTATGAATGTGAAATTTGCGAATACGAGTCTTTTAGCCAAGAAGGGATGAGGAGGCATAGACTAAAGCATAAAACAGTGAAAGATTATCATTGTAGGTTCTGTGAGAAGTCGTTTGTAAGACGGGATACTTTAGGAGTTCACGAAAGGATTCACACTGGTGATAGAAGGAAGATTTGCAACGTATGCGGTCAAGCATTTGTACAGAAAGCAAGTCTTAACTATCACATGACGAAATATCATCCAGAAGTTAATTGCTGATGAGAAAAGCTTCGAAACTATTGACAGCATAAACTTAATAAAAATTAAGGAACTAAAAGTGACAGCTCTGCTATGATAGAATTTCGTTTGAGTTTATTTTATTGCACGAGTTCAGAAGACAGACAGACTGCCCAACTGATGGAAAACGGTTATCATCGCCTATGGACATTTGCAACACCAAACGTGCTACAAATGCGCTGCTGCTTCCTGAAGTGAGACTGGAACCTGGCCACCAATGTTGGGACACAACTCAAAATTGTCATGGCGGCGTACTTTAGACCAGGGGTAGCCATCCAGACGGGCAAATACCCTTTCACTTGGCTGTGGGTTGTTTTGACGCCTCATAGAACAGGTCGCCTATCCCGCAAGAAGTTGTATTCTTTCTCCGATCCTGGACGGTTCAAAAGTAGCCAAGAAATAAATTTACAGCTTTAATGATGGAATATATTGTATTGTTACGAGTTAAAGGACTCGAACTAAAATGCCGTTGGAATGATTATAGAATGTATTAGAACTATACAAACACGTATAACACAGGTACAAATATAACTGAATTCGACCAGTTCAAAGCTAATGCATGATTTAATAACACGCGCAAAGTCCGCCGCTAAATAGATTACTGAATGTGGTTATCGCTAGACTGCCTCATCTCTCAATTGGGGCATTACTGTATACTGCACAAATACAATATGTCTGCTCGGCCGCGTGATTTGAATTTCCTAGAATCACACCTGGCTAATGACTACCATAAAAGATTACAATACACAATGGGATGTTTTACTAATCACAAATTTAAAACGCAAAGTAAACAAAAGAAGTCCAAATGCCGATGAAGTAAAATGTCTACGCGTATGCAGGTGTGAATTTGTCTTTTGTCGGCGTTCGGGTCGTAAAAGTATTTATTATTCAGTAATTACTCTGACAGGATTAAATATGTTGGTTGCAGCGTTGTGTCTGTGGGCCTTTTGGTCTGAACTCTAGCATTACCAGCTAAACTTAATTCGTGTTGTGATGGAGATGTATTTGCTAGTGAATTGTAAGAACAAAAACACAGGAGCGCCATCTTTTGGCTATATTCGTTTGTGCCACGGAAACGATGTCAGTTATCGAGATAGAAAATATTCTTCCATATCGACTAAGGATATAAGTTCTTTGTCGTATTTCATTTGAATCCATTCGGTAGTTTTTAAGTAATGCTCTATCTCGATATCTGCTGGCCCGAAGTAGTCCCCTTGATTTTTCTTTTTTAATTCATGCAAAAACTTGCCAAGCCCACCCAACAGATGTATTATATTTATAAAATTAAGCTAGCTGACCATTTCACTGGGCCTCATTAAAAAATATTATTTAATCAGTCTATATGACTCAGGAATAATGTAGCGATATACTGGTGAAACAATTTTTAAAAATGGTTCAGTAATTAGATATTAGTCCGTACAAACACCCGTACCCACTACGCTGACAGACCCGTCGTGTATGGGCTCGTTTTACTTGTCTTGCTGCTACACGATATCCAGGATCTCAAAAGCTAGTATTTAAAAACCTTTTTAAAAAAGCTTATTATAATATTAGTATATGAATAAAGAGAATAGAAAACAAAATGAACAATATTTACAATACTTTCATAACAAAACAGTCGCCGGCATTGTCGCTTAAAATCAAGTGGATGTATCATTAATTATTTCCGGATATTCTACTGCTCCATCTGGGATAATATTATAGTTAAAGACCATTACACGCAGACGTAGCGATGGGCTTAATGCGTAATTTGAGGTGCGATATTGTTATTAATTATGAATAACATTAAATATTGACAGTTGACGTTACGGCGCCAGTTTGTCTGGCTTCCCTTTCTCTCGCGCATTCGACGATACGGCAGCGGTAGGCAGGCTCCTCCTCTCTCACTCTTAACTCACAGCGCTAGCCGTATTTCGGTAATTCGATTAAATAATGATACTAATAATGTACATACACGAAATTCTAATGTACATATTGAAGAATTGTAACTAAGAATAAAATATATTTTATGATCAATAAAAGATTTTATTCATAAATAACCTTTCCTTACATTATCATATTAATATACGTAAAATTAAAGTAATAACCTAAGCTTTTCTCAAGTTAAACAATTTCAATAATAAATAGTTCAACTTAGATTAGTTTAAGTTATCACTTCTGTTAGGGGTATACGTTTTTTTAATTTATAATGACTTTATTATAATAGCTATTAACTTTAACAATGTTGTGAAAAGTTTAATCGTATTCGTTGTTGTAATATTGAGTAAAAATAAATACTTTATTTATAAAACTAAATCTTTCATTCGAAGAAATATATTCTGAATACACATAATTTCTTTTCTAGGCCACACAAAATATTACACAAAACACGAAGAACGTTACATTTGCAACATATGCCAGAAAGGCTTCGCAACACAACCATTAATGTCACAGCACTATAGATTTGTTCATTTAAAACGCCGTCCCAAGTTAAGAAAATGTCCACATTGCGATCAAAAATACCCGGGACACTTACGGGCTTACCACTTGGAGGATTCCCACGGGATTCCCGCACCGCAATGCGGGATTTGTGACAAGAAGTTTCGGTATCCCAGCGCGCTGGAGCGACACCAAAAGAAGGCTCATATGGGAGAGAGAACAGCTTCTTGTAATATTTGCAACAAGGCCTTCTTTGATACTCTCAGCTTGAAGATTCATAAAGCAACTCATGAGGAGAAGAGGTTTGAGTGCGAGATATGTTCGAAGCGGTTCCGGTGGGAGAATAACTTGAAGGATCATGAGAGGATACATAGAGGAGATAGGAGATTCTCTTGTCCTGTCTGTGAAGTTAGTTTCGTACAGAGAAGTACGATGAAACAGCATGTAGGAAGACGGCATCCTGGGACAGTTGTTTAATGGCGGGACGTTAAAGAATTTCAATATAAGAAAGAAGGACAAAAAGGTGTTTTGTTTTATTTGTTCTGCAAAACTGAATATATATTTTGATATAAAGTGATTTAAGTGATGCATAGCTTAAAACTTCTATTGATTCAATAATGCAAACATAACATGCGTACGACGTGACGGTCCTGCCATTTGGAGGTTTCCCATAAGAAGGATCATGAGAGGATACATAGAGGAGATAGGAGGTTCTCTTGTCCTGTCTGTGAAGTTAGTTTCGTACAGAGAAGTACGATGAAACGGCATGTAGGAAGACTGCGTCCAAGAACTTTTATTTGAATGGCAGGATTTTAAAGTATTTAATATCCCAAAGAAGAACATGATCATTGATATTTTATTTATCTAAGATATTAGGGGTTTATTACGAAGAATAGCCGTCCCGGTCCTCTTTCATTATTGTGTAAATAAAAGTTCTGATTATAAATCCACTGTGCCCGATTTCAAATAAAACTAATTATGAAAATAAGTTTTTCATTTCTTATATTTTGGGAGTACGCTTGGAGTTGCCTGATCCAATGTATTATGTGGCCTGATCACAGGGATGAAAACAGTACATTTCGCCTCTGCTGTCAAAATATTAAAAACTATGCGAACCATGTCTCAACTTTTTTTGATTATTTAAGGCACTCGAACTATTAGCGTCCTCGTCATGCTTAAATAGGCCACATTCACTTCTCGTGTAACAATCTAGAGTAGAATAGAATATACTTTATTGTACAAAAATGCTACATAAAATCAACAACATTAATATACAAGTGCAATCGGCGGTGTTATCGCCCATGGCGATTTCTTCCACACAACTTTTGGATGGAGATAGGAAGGACAACAAGTTCTAAACCAGCACTCGTACAATATTTTAGTTTGTTAACAAATAAGTAGAATAACTTAAATATGTTATACGTCGTATTATAATTGTTAGAAACATCAAACTTATTATTCGCAGTTTTTTATATTCTGCTAAGTACTGAAAATAAACTTAAATTTTAAATAAATTAATTATAAAGGATGTGACATATCGCTGCTAGAGGGAAGCGTGCCCAGAAGGCTGGCTGCATTGCCATTCTATGGCAATGCTGATTCGTTGCGCGAAATACGAACCAGCCTTCTGACCACGGGTGGTATCAGACTTAAAAATTTCTTTTAAAGAAACCCTTTGCCGATTGCCACGATGGACCTAAAGTTTCAACTCCAAACGGCACATATATGTAAGCATTATATTATATACATACAAAAGTAAACAATAACACTATAGCTGGAGGTAATAATCTTCTAAAAGAAGGTAATTATAGTGTCTGCTTGATGTTTAGTGATATTTCCCGCAAATTGCTAACGCGCTGGAAGCTTGCCAAATTAACATTCACGTGACGTCATCCGCAACTCGATATGTACGCGTACTCGCCGGCCAGTGATGCTAACGGTACTGAGTGTTCGGCTACGGTTACGTCACCAAAATGCAGCCAGGCGCAATAGCAATTTGCGGGGGTAATATGTAGTGCATTTCAAAGTTGAATGCACTGGACGATCTCTATCTTTTCTCAATCTGCCATTCTATTCTTTTAAATAGTGAATCTATACATATATTATTATTTGACTTCACTGACAATTCAACGTACAGCCCAAATTACTAGTGCTAGGAGCGTGAGAATTTGCATGTGGTTCTTGATACACTGTAGGTGCACACTAGTAACGATTTTGAAGATTCTACTTCAAAAGGAGACGAAAGTTTGTATGACAATCGGTCATATTCAAAGTAAAAAGCATGCAATGTTATATACCTGCTTCTGATTATTAATTGAAATAAATACACGTGTATCGACGATTTTGGATATTCAATTTAAAAAAGGTGTTGAAAACGTCGCTTAAACTATTACTATCTACATCATTGTTACCCAAACTTTTTTGTCTCGTGGACCCCCTTTACCAATTCTTACTTACAATTACTTTCTTATTCAATGGACCTTTTTAATCGGCTCAGATTCAAATTTTTTTGTGCAAATATTTATTTGTATTGTATTTAAATTGGTAATACTAAAATAAATATAAACTTAAAATAAACTACAAACTATAAATACTAAAACTAAACAAACAAGGGAAAAATACCTAAAGATAAGCGATTGGTCCCAAACCACTGTCGTTTCGTTACCACGTTGTATAGCAACGCCTTGAGAAAAATAGACGCCAGCCTTCTGGTCGCGTGTGGCATCTACTAAACGTTTGGCGACGTCAAGATAGACCTTTAGAGAGTTAGGACTCCACAGATTTGTGTAAATATATATATTGTTTTATATGTTATATGATAATTCTAAGTGATATCTTGATAGCCTCTGTCGTTGAGTGGGCTTTCTTTGCCGGTCTAGCTTAATGGAATGCAGAAACTCCGGATTCGATTTATGCATGCCATAAATCGAAACCGTATTTTTTCGTAAATAATCTTTTCGCTAGTTACTAGTTCTGTGTATCTAGGTGTAAGTCGACCGCAGTCCGTCCGTTGTGTAATACTCATAACACAAGCATGACTTGCTTAGCTTGGGCAGTACAATGTGTGTGTTTGGCTGCTGATTATATTTTATGGTTTCACATGGTTTTTATATCTAACCAAAGTCGAAATCTTCCTTTGTTTCTTTTATAGATGATAGAGGTAAGCGGACCACTTTACCTTTACTTTACTTTAGGAACGGAGAAAGAATACAATTTCCTGCGGCCGGGCGGCCTGTCGTAAGAGGCGACACAACAACCCACAGCCAGGTGGTAGCATTTGCCCGAGTGGATGGCTACTACCCCTGGTCTAAAGTATGTCGCCATAACAACCTTGCTTTGTGTTCCGGCATTAGTGACCAGGTTCCAG
Organism: Dendrolimus pini; assembly: GCA_949752895.1. Classification (NCBI taxonomy): domain Eukaryota; kingdom Metazoa; phylum Arthropoda; class Insecta; order Lepidoptera; family Lasiocampidae; genus Dendrolimus; species Dendrolimus pini. The sequence goes on from OX457153.1 coordinate 6,666,345, forward strand.
TCTCCCTTAAGAGAGCAGCAGCGCATTTGTAGCACCTTTGGTGTTGCAAATGTCTATAGGCGATGGTAACCGCATTCCATCATTGGGCCGTCTGCCTGTCTGCTGACCTCCTGCAATAAAAAATAGGGTAAACTGGAATTGGCCTATCTCTCTCTCTCTCTCTCTCTCATGTTTTAAATATGCATACCAATCAAACACACTGCGGTGAGAATAAATAATAGTTTAAGAACCGACAGAAAGTCGTTAGCGTAGGGTTTTTCGTAATCTGCTGGCCCAAATTAGCTCACCGGATTTTCTTGACATTTTTAAATTCATTGTATAAATTCGATACTGCCAATATATTATATTTAGCGACGCGCTGGAGGTATTCAGTCGGCGGCGGCGTGACAATTTCAGACTTTTAAAGTTACTCTGTATTCAAATCTACTCCATCTCTGTTTGCTTCTCAAAATAGTAACAAACAAACCTCGGACACGTAAAAGTGTGAGCTGCAAACCGGGAATAAATAAGCAGAATTCAAAAGTCCGAACACTACGTCTGTTCTGCTAAAAATTTAAGTAACGGTTTCAAACATCTCAATTTAAATACTTAAATTGCCTATAAATATAAAAATACAGAGTGACAGAGAGAGATAACACTTTATTGTACAACATTACAGAAACACAGAAAAACTTATAGCTTCAAAATATTCTAATGTGCACGCACAATGTGCGGTCTTATCGCTGAGAATTGATCTCTTCCAGACAACCCGTGGCAGGAATAAAGCTAGGCAAAGCTATAAACAGATTATTTACGTTCGACTATAAAGTTAGGTACATCTAGGTTTGACAAATACACTTCAGTCAAAGGCCGAAATTGGAATTCATTTCTGGTTTTGTCGAAGGGCCAAGGGGTCAAACCAAGGATAAATAAGCCACTCCGGGAAGAGACTACATATCGACCTTTGACTTTAAGATATATACTATTAGCTTCTGCCCGCGGCTTCGTCCGCGTGGATTTTTTTTCATAAAAAGTATCCATCATACTTCTAATACCTCGAAGAATATGTGTACAAAGTTTCATGATGATCGGTTGAGTAGTTTTCGCGTGAAAGCGTAACAACTTATACTCACATTTATAATATTATAGTAGGGATGCGTGTTTACTATCTGTGCCCCTATAAATAGGAGACCTGAGCCCAGCAGTAGCACGTTTACGGGCTGTTATTGTGTATTATTAGAAGATTAGGGTATAAAGAATTTAAAATCTCCTTGTGGCACTCGGGGACTACCGCTGTAAAGCTATTGCATAGCATTTTTTATTAACTTATGCATTTTTTTTTATGCAGTATTTTTTTTTCTGTGATATTAATTCAAGTTACACTTTTTGAGCGCGGTGACCGATAAGAAAACAAATCACCTATGTATACATATATGCCTATATGTATACTTACGGGGCGCACATGCGGTGAGTGTGGCTTATAAAGATATGATAGATACCTATATACTTTCTCACAAACAGCTGCTTACGTATTCGTCCGATTTCGGAGCAGCTCATCTCGATCTGTGCGAGCTTCGTACAGTCGTACCATATACATACACGTTAAGCGAACGCTCGGCCGAGCTACATGGTAGGCGGAGTGGGGGGTGTTAGGTTTTATTTTCGTTACGGTATTTCTTGATTCGGTCGCCGCGCTCAAAGCCCGCGATAAAAGATATGCAATAGCTTTACGGATCAACCAAATTGCATCAAATTCATTGACAATGTCAACTAAAGGAACACGACGTTATTCAATGTCATTGTATGATTCTAGTTTATGTTTATACATGTAACATTTTGGTTGATTCAAGTTGAAAGACAGATGAATCGTCTGATATATCGATTTAACGAATTTAAAAATTTTACCTTATTTATTTGTGTATTAAAACATCTAAAAAATGTATTTTTTGTCTTCGTAGCGCGGCCATCGAAAACCGAAAGCATGTACATACTCCAAGAAGACGGTGGACACAAGCAGTACCTATGCAGCGAATGTTCTAGACCTTTCAAGAACCCACCATGTGCCGTTCAACATTACCGGCATGTACATCTGAAGCTACGGCCGAAACTCAGGTCATGTTACTACTGCGAGGTCAAAGTGCCGGGTTACATGAGAGCATTTCATTTAGAAAAGGAACATGGGATACCAGCACCAACTTGCAACGCTTGCGGGAAGAAGTTCGCCTTTCCCAACCAGGTATTACGTCATCAGAAGAACTTTCACATGGGAGAGAAGAGATACAGCTGCAGTATTTGTGATATGAAGTTCACGACCTCAGCTAATTTGACACAACACGAAGCGAAGCATTCAGCAGAGAGGATACACAAGTGCGAGTATTGCGAGAAGGCGTTCAAATGGCGGAAGAACCTGACGACGCATGTCATGATGCATTTGGATGATAGACGCCATGTTTGTAGGGTGTGTCAGGAGTCTTTCGTGCAGCAAACGAGTTTGAAGTATCATATAACGAAGAAACATCCTGAGATAGTGTGAATTGGGTGGGTAAAATATTTGTTGACTTTAATAGGAACTGATACCCGGGTATGTCTAAACTAATTCTTTGATGGTTGTAGGGTTGTTGAAATAATTGGGGACCGTTATGTTGCAAGACAAAAAGATCATAAAATTATTGTGGTTCAACATATTCCGTCGATTGATTTCGACATGCTAATTTCTTGGCTAACCATGGAATTAGGATGTCGAAAATGTACTTAAGTCTAAGACAAAATGTGTATATATATCCAGCGACTCAGGAAGACGTTATGTTTTTATAAAAAATATAATCACCCGATTGCAGCGTCGTCTACCCGGTCCAATTGTGAATTTAAACCATTCTCGAAACCACTTCAACAGAGACAAAATTCAGCGAAATCGGTCAAATTGGTCCAGAGTCCAGGAAGAGTTCAGTGATATATATATGAAAAGAAGAATTTTATATACAACGATCTTCATAAATTTCGATACGGCAAATCTTTGCCTGCTATTGTGGCGAATAGAATTATTGTACTACTAGCTGTCCCAGCAGACGTCGTCCTGCCCGGAAAAGCTTCAATCGATATGCCGACAGCAGCGCCACCTACCGGGTCCAACCCGAGAACAAAACTACATCGTGACATAAACATATTTTAATACTACCTTGACTTCGTCCGCGCGTTGTGGTTTTTTAACGATCCCACGGGAACTCTTTAATTTTTCGGGATCAAAAGTATCCTATATGTTGATCAGGGATATAAGCTAGCACCATACAAAATTTCATTTAAATCGGTCCGGTCGTTTCGGAGATTAGCCCGTACAAACAGTCAAACAGAGAAACAAAAAATTTAAAAACAATCTAAAATAGTTCTATTTCACTTCTTACATCCCCCTGACTTGGTTTTTAGCTTTTTTTCATAGTACAGAAATTCTACTTCTACATTTTTATTATGTGTATAGATACTACTCTCTATGGTATTTAGATTCCAAATTCAAAACATTTAAATATTTCACTGAGTTCACGTTCTCCTGCTGCGGTTTCTATTATTCGAAATTCAAATATTTTAAAGTTTCTTTAAACTGTTTTTTTTAATCATAAAAATCGGTCCAGGTCTTTAGGAGTTGAATGATAACATAAAAACAGCTTTATATATAATGTTAAGATTTGAAAAGACACGACGAATACAATGACATTGAATGCTTCAAGTTTAAGTGAATCAGTTTAGTTGATTCATTCAATTAAACGACAAGTGAACCATCTAACATCGACCTGGGTGTACCTTCTTCAGAATTAAGTTTCTTAACTAGCCGATCTTTGTCTTCGTCCATTACCCTTTTGTAATATATCTGTAAATACCAGAGAATCTTTACGTATGTAATATAATAACATTATGTAAGATATATAAATATAATAAGGAGTAAATGTTAATTTGTAAATAAAATATTATATTAAATTAAATAATTTAATTATAAACTTGTTTTATTAAATGACGAAACGTAGTCCGACGCAGCACTGATTTTCAGTGCCCACTTCCAAAATCACAATTGTCGAGTTCATTTGACACCCGGTAAAAAAAGAGTAAAATTCAACACCAAAGGTGCTACAAATGCGCTGCTGCTCTCTTTAGGGAGACTGGAACCTGGTCACAAATGCCGGAACACAACTCAAGGTTGTTATGGCGACATACTTTAGACCAGGTGTGGTCGCCATCCAGTCGGGCGAATGCCTTATGTTAAGGTTATAGGCCTTTGAATTGAAAAATATTAATATTAGAATCAAGTTTATTTCATTTATTATTTATTTATGTTTATGGCTTGGCAGCTAGGCCTTTAAGCCAGGTGTTAGTTTACAATATAGTTTCTTCATTTTCTTAAGCCTATGTGTAGCACAGCAGAACTGTAGGTAATCAGCTACCCTAGTAGCAATTTCTGTTGGGGTGTCGTAGCCAACCATAGCCCACAGTTGGCAGGCCGTTGGGACATGGTAGTGTTATTGCCAACAGAGCCCCTTCATTGGGCCAACCATATAAATGTTACGTTACATTGCTTACAATCTTGTAACAATGGGCCAACTACCAGTATAGTTGGTTTAACTACAACGTACTATGCAGTATAAGTGTAACGTTGGCCCAACTACAATAAAAAAAACTATTATTTATTTTTAATCAAGAAAATTTAGATGAGTGACTTATAAAGTTTAAGAAAGCTACATTTTTGTTATAGACTTGCAATTTATCGATCATTGTCCGTGAATTGTTCCGTTGTGGTTATTATTGCAATGGGCCAATAACGTATTTAACAACATAATATTTACCACAATCGTGTAAGTAAGGGCCAACTGCTACAGTAGTTGGTTTTGTCACAAAGCATTTGTATTACAGGTGTAACGTTGGCCCAACTACAATAAAAAAGCTATTATTTATTTTTAATCAAAAATCTTCGATGTGTAACTTATAAAGTTTAAGAAAACTACATTTTTATTATAGACTTGCAATTTATCGATTATTGTCCGTGAATTGTTCCGTTGTGGTTATTATTGCAATGGGCCAATAACGTATTTAATAACGTTATATTTACCACAAACGTGTAAGTAAGGGCCAAATGTTACAGTAGTTGGTTTTGTCACAAAGCATTTGTATTACAGGTGTTACGTTGGCCTAACTATATTGAAAATACACTGTTATTTTTACAAGCTTTATATATTAACTTACAATGTATTTGTGTTCGAACCAAATCTTACAACTAAATTTTATAGTACTTAATCCTCAACCGGTAGATATGAAATTTTGTATACACATTAGTTTGAATGACAAATATTTAGCTAAGCGACGTCATCCTAAATCCAATATGGCGGATTGCCTAAGATGGTAAACTGGTTATTTTTCGTGAACTGCCGTGATATGGGTATCAGATTAAAGGGTATGCTAAGATTAATACGAATAAACTAACGTCTCCGTTCGACCCTTCGACGAGATCAGCGATCAGTAAAAAAAATTGTAAACAAACATAATTTTTTTCAACAAGCTTTTATATGCCATAAAACGTACCTGTCTACGCCATAAAAGCTTGTCGTGAAATCTCATTTACACAGGAAACTCTGTATTATATGGACAAATCTCGCGACAGACTTTTCTAGTAGGTATGTATATAAAAGCTTGTTTTATAAATGTTTTTTCCTATTATTTTATTATTCTATTCTTTAAAGGAGTATTGTGTTAATTTTATTGGAAACTTTGGAAAGTTTATTTGTATGGTATAATTTCACTTGGTGTACATGCAATTCTTAGAAAATCATGCAATGTGGTTAATGTTGCAGTGGGCCAATGATGCAATAATGTTATAGGTATTACCAACGGTTATGTAATAATTATGTACTAACAATAGGACGTCAATCATCAACGTTTTAATAAAAAAAATGCCCCAAATACAGTGAAATAAAGTGCTGTTGTTAATTTTGATTTAAGTACAAATGCGTTTAAAGGAGATGAGACCGTTAAAACTTAAAACTTGTAATATATTCGTCATTTAATAAAAACGCGGGAAACCTATATAACGGACGCGACGCGGGACGCCTCGACTAGAGGTGTGTAACTCCTGAGTGATTAACTCAAAAGATATATATCCGACGCGAAGATTGATTAGATCTGTATATCACTTGCGTTCAAAATGTGTCTTTATATCTTTAACTCTTTAGTTCATTCCTGTTGCACGCGATGAGAAAGAATGATTAGCCCGCGCACTGCGCATGCGTAGTAATTGAACGAGAAAACCGAATATAATTGCAAGCCAAAATAAATCATAACACTATAGTTTTATTGTGTAATTTTGTAATATATACTAAAAGTCAAAGGCCATCTAAATTACGTGCATGTTATTTAAATGTCAGATATTTTGCGTTGCCACAGGTACGCGTGTCGGCTCTGCTAGTATATCACTCACAGATAATAACTCATCTTGTCTGCAATTGACACTGACACTATTCACTATAAAGAGTTAAAGATATAAAAGAGTGATATATATCTTTGTATCGAAAAGATATATATCACTCTTTTCTTCTTGGTGAGTGATTTTTCCCATGACTAGCCTCGACCGAGATCTCAATGTTGCCAAGGTCTCATTTTACTAGAGATTTTGGCAATCATTCGTACTTTACCGACTTTATATTATAATTTACTGATTGTCTGAATAATAATAATATATTCAAATGTACGTAACAGTTATAATAACTATATTTAATACATTGAATTGATGGAGTACCTTTAAAATATAATAAACACACCTAGAAATACAAATTTTTATTATATTTTCCTTATTTGTATTTAAAATGTCATGAAACCAAACTAGCTTAATCTAGCTTACATTTAATTTTTTACTATTGGGATTGGGCCTCCCGCGTTCAAAATTTCTACTAGGTAGTAATGAAAATCTTACAGGCGTTTGCTTGTAGTCTTTATAAATGATTAAAATAAATAAATAATCCTAAGCGCTTCATTATCTTTGAAGCGAAGATGGTTTTATTAGTAGTGCTACTGTATATACTACTGATTAAAGTCATTTCATCATACTATGTAGCAGGTTTAGTAACACTTTCTCGGTCGTTTGTGGTTATTATAGTTATGAGGAACAATATTTTTGAGAAGATATTAAGAAGAATACAAATGAAATTAGACTTACGAACTTGAAAGGATGAATCAATTTTAAATTCAAAGATGCTAAAAAGATTTATTAAAAAAAAATTGAACTGAAGACGACGTGTTTTTTCTACTTCGTGTAACCAACAAGCGTTTTACTACAAGTACTTGCTTGCAGTCGGATAGCTTCCAATTCTAACTGTAACATCGGTTTGAACTGAATAAGGGGTCTTAAATTGTCAACCACCTGACTAGACACAGCTTGCTTCTTTTTTGTACAATTATCTCTTTTCAACCAACTTCAAAAAGAAGGTTCTCAATTCGTCGTGTAAATACATCGAGATAGTTTAGTATAAATTTGTTTCTTATTGGATACCATATAAGCAACTTAAAAGTGAAAAATAAAAATTTCTAACAAAAAAGAACGCCTTCAAGACGCTCTTAAAAGCATGAAATAAGCTTTTCTACAAAAATCTCGAAGTCAGTGCTTTTGCCAATTGTTAGTTTTTGTTTTACTTGGCACCGACTTTAAGATGTCGTAGAAAAACTTATTTTATGCTCTTTAAAGCGGTTTCTTTTTTGTCAGATTTTATTTGTAACTTTTACTTGTAATATGATTATGTTGTAATGGCTATGAAATAAAGATTTATTAATTATTTATTTAATTTGTTTACCTTCAGACCTAAATTTTCTTAGAGCAGTTCGCGAAATTATATAATCATCTGGCAACATTCCGAAAATCAGGTTAGGTTGGTTACATTTTTGTCAAGTTCATTTTGACCATTTTGATTTGACGTCCATCCGCCGTTATTTTCATATTTGTGTTGTGTGTAAGAAAATACGTATTACAGTAAAGGTAAGTACCAGTTTAACAACTTTAACAGTACGACTTAATATTTAGATAAGAATTTTATTGGAATGGTCAGACTATTTTGGGAAGATGTGTCTTGGTATAATAGGAATAATTTGCATGTACTTCTCGTATTGTTTGTTAGTTTGTTTCTGATTTTAACGGTCTGAAGTAGGTATTATGCAATACCTTAGACCATATATAAACGTCCAAATGTGCAATACTTTAATCCATAGTCTTGTGGTACAGATCAGTTAAGATATAGCAGAATGGCATTGTACCTATTGCTTCTTGTGGTCGTTGGCTTTACAAACATTGTATCTACATACTATATTATTTGAAACTACTAACTACCTACCTACATACAATTATACCTAGGCACCAGTTAGAATAGATAATTCATGAAATAAATAGTTTAGCAATGTCATTTGTTCCGTTAAACCAAGATTATATTTTCTTTACACCAGACTACAAAATGTTCAAGTAGTAGTAGTAGTGTTCGGAATACAGATATCGAGCGCCGGCTTTCGATTGTTACGCGATACATACGAGGGCACTTTTTTTTTGTCGCGTCGAAAAGCGGGTACATCGGTGATTGACTCGAAGACGCACGGTTACTGCTCTCGCGCAAGAAAGTTAATATTAAATTATTTATTCATAATTATTGATAAATACAAGTGTATGGAACATTAAATGGCTGCGACTTAACAATCCGGTACACAAATGTTAAGTTGTGGGTGGGCGAAGTGAATAGGGGGGAGGTATACTCACCCCTACGACAACCCCTAAGGTCCGCAGGGTTTAATTTTTTTTTAGTTTATAATCATAAACTCACTTATTTATGTTGTAAAATTGTGCCACTTTTGATAATAAAAAACCGTGATTTGAGTTTATGAATGTACTCACGAATTGTTTATGAATGTACTCATGAATAACATATAACCACTATAACTTTTTGTAACACTAAAACTGTTTTTAATGTAGAAATAAACTTTCAAATTTAATTGACGCATAAATACAAATTCATGTTGACTTGACTTTTGTTGGTTTTGGCTCCAACGCCACATATATAATCGATTGATTAAAAAGTGTAATTTTTTAGTGTCACTTTGTTTTTAATGGCTTGGCTATCAAGGTGTGATTATAAAAATAAATTAATGAATATGTCATTAATACTTATCGATTTGTAATTAAGAAATTTGAAATCTTGTAGGTCAAGATTTACAATTAATTAACATATTGTTTTATATAATTTTCGGAAATCGATATATTTCTATGAAAAAAAATATTCATAAATATTTTTGTTTGCCGCCTCATACAAAAGCATGTTGAGGTGGGGACGACTATATATAGGGACTGTTGACGGGCATATGAGTCTTTACCAGAATTCGGATACATTCACAAGAAAGTGAACCACTCGTACCCAGATAGTCCGTTTGTTGCAAAAGATGGGACACACACCCAGAGAATTGAGTCGCAGTGGAGGGTCGTGAAAAAGTTTTTCAAAACAAAGAGTATAACGAACACAGAAAAATTTTCCGATCGTATCGTAGAGTATTTATGGAGGCGAAGCGTTTTTAAATATAAAAAAGACGCCTTTTTGGAATTAATTGAAGCAATTAAATACATTTATAAAGTAAATTAATTTATATAGACACCATGTTTTATTTAAAAAAATCCCTTACCCGATAATAGAGCCGAGCGAGCGAAGCGAGCGTGCCGCGGCTGCGGCCGGCGAGTGCCAGAACCGACTGGTAACCATTTACTACTTATTTTATACACAAACAGTCGGTTATGTAAGGTGATATTCAGACCAAAGCGCACGAGCCGAGCGAGCGAAGCGAGCGTGCCGCGGCAGCGGCCGGCGAGTGCCAGAACCGACTGGTAACCATTTACTATTAATTTTATACACAAACAATCGGTTATGTTACGTGACATTCAGACCAAAGCGCACGAGCCGAGCGAGCGAAGCGAGCGTGCCGCGGTAGCGGCCGGCGCGTGCCAGAACCGACTGTAACCATTACTATTTTTTGGTACATACAGACAGTTACGACACCTTGAAAGTCTCATATGAAACATTTGTTTTATTTATCAATTTAGTGGACGACTAGCAAGTTGGCTTTTAATATGACAATGAATCAATATATTAATGATATCAATTTTATTTCAACTTCAATACACTGCTGTTTTTTTTTATTGGTTAAATATAAATTAATGCGATTACGTAAAAAAAAATCGTCTTTATTGGTCGCCATTTTGAATGGTTACTCTTGTATTGTATACAAATGTGCTCTATTGTTTTTTCTTCATTTTTCTCCAATTAAGCTGGTTTTTGGGTTATTTTGGCTGTTTTTATGTTGATTACTGGCTTTTTTGGAACTTTGAAAGGATTTTTCGATTTCGGACCTATGATAGAAGTGCAACATTAGCGAAAAAATCAGTGAAAATAAGTGAGGTTATGTTTATTAAAAAAAGTTTATTTCAAGATCGCCGGACCTTAAAGGTTGAAGTAAAGGAAAATATGCCTCTCCCCCTCCCCATTTCACCACCCCGCTACTTAAAATTCGTATACCGGAAAGCTATACATTTACCCATTAAATTAGTTAATATACACAGTGAACAAGTGGTCGTAAGGAAATAGGACGAGGCGCGGGTGTATTTGGACAGACTTTTATCTAACCCCCGTAGTGTTTTCCCTTGTAGTAGTAGTTTGGTAGGATATTTTATATATTTCCTCTCAAGGGGCGCCCCTCCCTTAAAATACTGACGAATTAGTGTTCAACCTTGTTCCTGTTCCCGCCACCGTCGACTGGGGTACCAGGTAAGTACCTAGTATATAAGTACCAAAAATTACCTTGTGGGTTTGGACCGTCGGGTTACCGATCCCGGCGTGTACGGTACAAAATTTGGTAGCAGAGCGTGGTTTTAGTTTGAAAAATCGGTTAATTGTTTTTTGGAACTTTCGGTAATTTTTGGTAACTTAATTTCGTGGTTTTTTTTATTGTTTTTTTTATCGATCGATTTATTTTGAGTAAATTTGTTAATCAGCGATTAGTATGGCCGGTAAATATTCCGCCCGGATAGCCGGTGTGTTACGGTGGCTCGGATCTGCCGTTTTGAATGTATCGCGTAGGGATCGAGAGCAGGCGTTGATATCACGTCATGAGGCCTTAGACGATCAGATGTCTGATTTATACGATGCGTATCGTGCGCTATTGGAACTGAGTCCAGAGTCGGAGTTTTTAGACAAAATAAATGCGGATGTAAATCAAGCCGATGACTTAGCGGATCAAATCCGCCAAGCGGTGGGTATTATATTGAAAAAATCGAATAGTGAAAATATGTATAAGAATGATAGTGAATGTTCCCCTGCACTGGTAGGTAGACTGCCTAAGTTGGATTTACCCCATTTTGACGGGGACTTAGGTCAGTGGGTTGCATTTAACAATTTATTTGAGAGCCTTGTACATTCTCGCAACGACTTGACTCCCGTTCAAAAATTGGCCTATTTGTTGGCATCCCTTAGAAGAGAAGCCAAAGGACTCGTTCAACATTTAGAACTTATTGATGCAAACTATGATATTGCCCGGGTTTTGCTTATGCGACGTTATCAAAATGTTCGTCGTTTAGCGGATACCCACATGTCGGCCATTTTAAATTTGCCTACTTTACGTGCAACTCAGACGTTACGTACCCGACTTCTTAACCCGTTGTTAGTTGCCGTTAATGGATTAAAGGGTTTAGATTTACCTGTTCCGAGTTGGTCATTTATGTTGGTACACATTGTGTTAAATAAACTTCCACTTGAGTTACGGAACAGATTTGAACAGGAGTATGGTGGAGACTCTGCCACTCATCTACCACAGTTTGATGATCTAGTTACCTTCATGGAAGATGAGTGTCGTCGTTTAGAGAATATTCTCCCTCCTGGATTTGGCGAAATTATTAATAGTAGGCCTAAGTTACAACAAGTGCGTATGGATCGCCGCATGCCTGAAAAGCGTGATGTTCGTGCTTTTAATACGGTTTCCACACCTCACCAGGGTTCTCGGTGTGTATATTGTAAGAATAATAAACATGTTGTTGATTCTTGTCCTGCATTTAGAAAATTACGTTGGCAGGCTAGACGTAACATAGTTCGGCAGCGCAACTGGTGCTTTGGTTGCCTCGGGAACCATTTTGTGTCCCAATGTCAAGCTACTCGACCCTGTCATCAATGTCAGGGCAATCACCATCATCTTCTTTGTGGCAACCATGATGGTGGATCTCCAAAGCCGGCTGCTCCGGAATTTATGGACGTTGTCGAAGAGAATCAGGTGATTTTGGAAGACCAATGGGCAGGTGGTGTACAGGCAGTCCCACCAAGAAGTAGTTCAGTCAATAATTTCGGTATTCAAGGTCATTCTAATAACTCCTATCGCGCTAATCCCGCTACGGGCGGGGGTTCTCGACAAACACCTCGTATGGTTAACGCTGCTGTTGATCAAGCGCGTCGAGTTGCTTCGGATATGTCACATCAATATGCCGAGTGGCCTCGTTTGGATAGGCGTTATATGACTGCATTTCTACCGCAGCAAAGTTATTCGCAGTGGAATCCTATGCTCATGCGAGGTTATTCTTGTCCGTCAACCTCGTACCAAAATCAGAATTTTCGTTCGTCATTTTGACTAGTATCGCAATCTCCACCTGTGTCAGCTCCCTCTCTATTGACTGTTTTATTACCTACTGCCCAAGTTCGCGTCTTTTCTCCTCGGGGTGAATATGTGACGGCACGCGCAATTTTGGATACGGGATCTCAGGGATGTATTGCATCGTCACGCTTGGTGGAGCGTTTACAACTGCGCCTGGATCGTGGCGCAGACTTCATTCGAGGTGTAGGTGGAGTAAAGGTGTCTGGTTTAGTAGGACAGGTTTCACTATCCTTTTCTCCTTTACGATCTTCTCGGCCGTCTGTTGTCACCTCAGCTGTGGTTCTAAATAATATTATGGGTCGACATCCACTAGTAGCCTTATCTGCGAAAGTGAGAAATTTGACATCCGGTTTATTATTGTCAGATCCGGATTTTCACATTCCAGGTCCTGTGGACTTATTGTTAGGTGCAGACGTGTTAGGATTGTTCCAGTTTGGTAACACGAGGTTACTGCAACACGGTGGTCTTGTCACGGTCTCGAGTGATCTTGGTGACGTCATTATGGGACCTGTGTTTTCTCCTGGCTCTCAATCTTTCGAGCCACATGACTCGTATGTTGGTCTCTCTCTCGCTGAAGCGGTTCAGCGATTCTGGGAAGTAGAAGAGCCCCCAACTGCTACTCGTGACAGCCCGGAAAATCTGGAATGTGAACTATTCTTTCAGAATAATACAGGTCGTCTTCGTTCAGGTCGGTTTATGACGAGGTTGCCTTTCTTGCCGTCTCGGCCTCGACTTGGTTACTCACGGATGCTAGCTGAAAAGCGGTTAGCTTCGATGCAGAGACGTATGAAACGAGACTCAGTCTTTCGGCAGAAATATATTGATTTTATGCGTGAATATTTGGACTTGGGACATATGTCTATCTCAAAATTAGATTGGCGTGTTCATGAGCACTACTTCATTCCTCATCATGCTGTATTTAAAGGGGACAAAATTAGAGTAGTTTTTGATGGCTCAGCTCCTACTTCTAATGGAGTATCTTTAAACCAGTGTTTGCATTCCGGTCCCAAGTTGCAACGAGATATTTCCGATATTCTGACGAACTTTCGCCGACATCAAGTCGTTTTTGTAGCAGATATTAAAATGATGTTTCGTCAAACATTAATTCATCCCGACGATCGTAGATATCAGCTCATCCTGTGGCGCGAAGATGAATCTCAGCCCATAACGGTTTTCGAGCTTAACACTAATACATACGGGCTGAAGTCGAGCCCCTTTATTGCTATTCGAGCATTATTAGAGTTGGCTGAACGCGAGAGACTAAGTTTTCCTAGAGCTTCAGCTGTTGTATCTACCGATACATATGTAGATGATATTTGTACAGGTGCCGCTAGTGAAGAAGAGGCATTAGTACTGCGTGATGAGCTCATCAGCCTTCTGAAGGCTGGTGGTTATGAGCTCAGAAAGTGGATATCTAACTCTCAAGCTTTACTTGATGGTTTGCCGGAAGAGCATCAGCAGGATCCACATATATTTCAGAATGTTAACAATCCTGATGCTGTTGCTGTATTAGGTGTGCAGTATCAACCAATACCGGATGTCTTTACATTTCGTGTACAAGATTTAGATATTTTCAAAATATGGACAAAGCGACTGGTGTTGTCCACTGTAGCACGGATATTTGATCCAAATGGTTGGTTGAGTCCTGTCGTGTTTTGGGCAAAATGCTTCGTTCAGAAGCTTTGGTTAGAAGGACTAACTTGGGATGCACCTCTTATTGGAAATTTACTGTCAATTTGGACTAATTATGTTTCGTCTCTCCCTGATATCCAAATGATTAAATTTGATAGAGCTTTTTTACCTCGTGGTAGATATAAGGCTACGCTGCATGGCTTTTGTGATGCCTCTGAAAATGGATATGCAGCTGCCGTGTATCTTCGTACTGTAGATAATTCAGGGGTTGTACGATGTAAACTTGTACTTGCAAAGAGTAAAGTTGCTCCTGTTCGATCACGACTTACTATACCCAAATTAGAACTATCAGGAGCTGCTCTCCTAACTCGACTTCTGAATCATTTAATGTCAACATTGGGTCTGACTTTGGATATTAAAACCGTATTTGCGTGGACCGACAGTCAGATAGTTCTTGCTTGGTTGCGAGCTTCTGTTCATGCATTAGAAGTTTTTGTTGCTAACAGGGTGTCTCAGATACAGAATTCGAAAATTAGTTTGATTTGGAGACACGTTCCGGGTGAAATGAACCCTGCAGACTGCGCTTCACGCGGCTGTGCAGCTCCAAATTTGATAGACCATCCTTTGTGGTGGGGACCAGCCTGGCTGTCTGAGCCTGCAGATAGCTGGCCTCACTCTGTAGTTGAGTCCATTGAGCCTTTACCAGGATTAAGAGCTCTCGTTGTTACAAAGGATGTGCCGCATGATCTTGAGTCTCTGCTGAATAGATTTAGTTCCCTTGACAAATTGTTAGGTGTAACGGGATGGATGAAGAGATTTATTCATAATACGCGAAACTCTCTTAATAGAGATCTTTCTTCCGTCTTGTCGCCTTTAGAGAGACAGGAAGCTCTTTTGTTTTGGATTCGTTTTGTTCAGGCTGAGCACTTTGAACTAGTCTTCTCGACTTTAAAAGGAGGCCGCACTAAGCTGAAAGGTGCTGTTGCTCGCCTCAATCCGTTTATCGATGATAAGGGTCTTTTGCGTGTAGGAGGCAGGCTACGCAATGCCAAGTTGCCCTACGAGACACGACATCCTCTCTTACTCCCAAAGGAGAGTCCTCTTGCAAGACTTATCATATCTGACCGTCATTTGAAAAATGCTCATGCTGGATTGAACTCACTTCTAGCCATCCTTCATAGGGAATTTTGGATTTTGTCAGCTAGACGTGCGATTAGAAATGTGATATTTCGTTGTATTGCTTGTTTTAGGTTAAAGGCGACTATAACTCAACCTCAAATGGGGGACCTTCCTCCAGATCGGGTTACAGTTTCTAGACCCTTTTCTGGAGTAGCCACGGATTTTGGAGGTCCATTCTCGGTAAAAGTTTCTTCATTACGTAATGCTAGAGTAGTTAAGGCCTATTTGTGCGTTTTCGTTTGCCTTGCAACTAAGGCCGTACATTTAGAAGTTGTCTCTGCTCTTAGCACTGAAGCTTTCATTGCTTGTTTGTCTCGTTTTGTCAGTCGTCGTGGGTTACCGAGCTTGATTCGGTCCGACTGCGGGACAAATTATAAGGGTAGCGATAGATACTTAACAGAAGTTTACAAATTTTTGGAAAATAATCAAACTTATATTGGCACAAATTTGTCTCGTCGTGGAATCACTTGGCAATTCAGTCCCCCCGCTTGTCCTTCCTGGGGTGGTATTTTTGAGGCTGTTGTCAAGGTAGCCAAGACTCATCTTTATAGAGTAATTGGCGAAACAATTCTTACATTTGAAGAGTTAGCTACTGTTTTCTGTAAAATTGAGGCAGTTCTAAATTCCCGGCCACTTTGTCCTGTTTCGTCGGATCCAAATGATTTGGAGGTTTTGACTCCTGGTCATTTTTTGGTATGTGGTCCACTGACAGCTCTTCCTGAGTATCCATTAGTTGATGTTCCAATTAACCGGCTGTCCCGTTTTGAATTGTTGCAACAACTCTCACAGAATTTTTGGAAGAGGTTTAATTTGGAGTACCTTCATCTGCTTCAGCAGCGTGTTCGATGGTCTGATAAAACAGATCCGCCTAAATTAGGGGACCTTGTTCTTGTAAAAGAAGTGAATATGCCACCTTTGTCGTGGAGACGAGGTCGTATTGTGCAGCTATTCTTCGGTTCCGATGGTACTCCACGAGTGGCTGAGGTCTTGGTTGGAGACACTGTATTGAAGAGAGCTGTATCTGGGTTGTCACGGCTCCCAATTGAATAGTTTATTCTGTCTGATTCTCTGGCTTTGGACTCAGCCAGGTTTCTCCTGGCTGGGGCGGGGGACTGTTCGGAATACAGATATCGAGCGCCGGCTTTCGATTGTTACGCGATACATACGAGGGCACTTTTTTTTTGTCGCGTCGAAAAGCGGGTACATCGGTGATTGACTCGAAGACGCACGGTTACTGCTCTCGCGCAAGAAAGTTAATATTAAATTATTTATTCATAATTATTGATAAATACAAGTGTATGGAACATTAAATTAGTTAATATACACAGTGAACAAGTGGTCGTAAGGAAATAGGACGAGGCGCGGGTGTATTTGGACAGACTTTTATCTAACCCCCGTAGTGTTTTCCCTTGTAGTAGTAGTTTGGTAGGATATTTTATATATTTCCTCTCAAGGGGCGCCCCTCCCTTAAAATACTGACGAATTAGTGTTCAACCTTGTTCCTGTTCCCGCCACCGTCGACTGGGGTACCAGGTAAGTACCTAGTATATAAGTACCAAAAATTACCTTGTGGGTTTGGACCGTCGGGTTACCGATCCCGGCGTGTACGGTACAAGTAGAGTATAGGAGAGTGTATTGTAGGCTACAACCGATGCCATTCAACGGAGTTCTTGAGAAAACTCAAAAGGCCACATTTGACTATACAGTTCACATTTCTCACAAAAATACATAATTATTACTCAAACACTATCGATATCCTAAAACTATTGTTCATTTTAGAGTATTTTTACACATTTTTAGAAAATAAAACTGCACAGCACAGCATCCCCTTTCAGTTCCCGCCAAAAACTCACGAAATGTTCAATGTAATTGAATTTTGTGAAGAAGAGGGTGGTGGCGTAAGTGTAATACGTGAACAATGGCTTACACCCAGAAAAAAGAATTGCTTATGGCCTCCACATAAATTAAGCAATAAATTTCATAAGTGTTTGAATGGTACTATGGAGCCAGATGAGAGTTGGAAAATACACAAAATTAAACGTATATTTTATGAAACTGGTAAGTGCATGTTTGCATGTCAACATATTGTCAATGTGTAATATTATTTTTTAATTGATCAATAGTGGTAGAATTAACTAATCCACATAATTACAGTAATATGTATACAAATAATATAATCACCGCCCATAAATGTCCCAGTGCTGGGCTCAGGCCTCCCATATACAAAATTGTTTTATACAGTATTTTAATTACAGATAGCCTTGTAAAGGCAAGAGAAAAAGCCAAACAAGCTGAAATTGATTCTGAACTTAATAGTGATGATTGTGACATCCGAATACGTAGGAGGACTAAAAAAATATATGACAGTGATGATACCAGTGATGACCATATAGATGATAATTCATCTCTAATTATAAATCCAACACCACCTGCAACCTGTATAGAATCTCAACAATATAGACAAACCCCTGCTGGCAAACAACTACCACTAGAGAAGCAAGGAGTATTGCCTCAAGAGTCAATGCCAGACATAAGTAACCAAAACATGAATTACATACATAATAAAACTATGTTTTAACAGATTTTTATTTGATTTTTTCTGACATTATGGCCACTTTTCAATAGCTGTGATCACAGAAGATAAAGATATTATTATATATATTAATGAATGATGTTAAAGTGTTTATTTAGTCTACAACACTTGACATCTTCCGTGATCACGGCTACTGAAAAGTGTCTGAAACATCGGAATAAATACAAACAAAATACTGCCACTAAAACTTATTATGTGTGTGTGTATATGTGTACTAGTCATGAAAACTTTAGAAAATATTAAATCATTTTATTGTGTGATTTTAGGTTTACTGGACTTGACACTAACACCATTGTTAAAAGATTTGCCACCTAAATCAGATGCTTTAGGTAAGAAAAATTAATTATTTATAATATTTATTAATTAATTCATGACTTTATTCTTGGAATAATAATAAGATAAAACATCCTACATTATAATCCCAGTTATAGTCTTTATGTGTCTGACAATCACAAATCCATTTAGCTGTGAAGATATGATTTCTAAATAAATATTGAAACTCACAAATGTTCACATTTAGTAGGATTATGAATTTCTAATTTTTTTACCTTTAATATGTACATGTTTATTTTAGATGTTATTGCAAAACACTTGGCCCATATTGAAAATAGCATAAAAGAACTCCAAACATCACAACAAGAAATATTGATAAGAATCAGATGTTCTTCTGCTACATCTTTGGAAGTTTTAATCCCTGATGATATAACATTACCATGTGATGATAATGAAGCAATGAATAAATTAGAATATTGGATTTCAATTGAAGAAAACAGTAAACATTTGGTAATGCTACACAAAGTATATTTACATCTATAAATTAGAAGCATGTGTATTACATTACATTCATATTTAAGCATGCATATATTCAAGTTATAGTTCAAGCTGTGTTCAATGAGATTTTGCCAGTAGTATTAAATTTATACACATAGAATATCTATTATTAACATATATCATACTACTGGATGTGGTGTGCATTAGTGTTAAGTGAGACATGTATAAGCAAGCCAGTACATTTGTACTAATTCAATTCAATAGTGGAAAAATGTAAGATTTCAATTTTTTATCACACTACTTCTCAAATAAAATGAAACTTAAGAGGAAGGAAGGAACAAGGCTTATGCTGCAACTACAATAATGTCTCTATGGAAATTCACATGATAAAAAGGGACAACATGACATGTCACAGTATGACTTCTACCTTTTAAATACAAAGCAAAATGAGGTGATTGAGGGTGATCACATCCAATTCTTAACAAACATTGCTGAATTAAAAGTTTTTATTGTACCGCGTGTAGTATAAATTGTGACGAATGAGGGAATAGCGCTCATCAGCCTCATCACTTGAAATATACTGCCGCTGTAGAAGCCATACAAAACGCCTCACCTAATATGAGGTGGTACATTGTACTGGCTTAATACAGAATTGTCACATTGCTCTTAAAATCTCATTTTATAATTGTGTACAACTCAACACTAGTGTGCATATTGATTTTAAATAGTGCTGTTTACAAAAAATGCCAGTAAGTTGCATACTAGTTATGTAGTAAATGCCTGATGGTAATCTTCAGTTACTACACCAATGAAAATCATAATAATAATAACAATAATGATAAGGTTATTTATTAAGCTTATTATCATGCCAATTTCTAATGCATATTTCATTTGTCAGATTAATTATCTCAGCTTTGTTGGTGGCAACAAGATACCCACAATTATCAGAAGAATCCTTGAAAAAGTATTTACCAATAGGTTTGCTGTGCTGTGCAATTGGACTGGGAAAAACAATAAAATACCATTAAAGGATTTAACACTAATTAAAATTATAAGAGGTAAGTTTTGTCTTCATAATATTATATATTTGTTTAATATTAATAAATTTTTTTAGTCTTATGTATATCTATACATTGTTTATATCTTCAGAAACAGAATAAAATGAATCTTAAAGTCTTAAGTAAAAGTATTTTTGTTACCAACTTAGTAGAACCTTTAAATATTCCAATTAAATAAATCTTGATGATAATTTCCCAATTAAAATAATAATGTTTGTTATTATTTCTTACTAGTTGTGCCCGTTACTTCATCTGCGTGCAATTAACAAAAAAGTGTTTGTTCATTTTAAATGTACAATTTATTTTTTCAAATCAAAATTATTTTAAGTTGTTCCGTATAACATCAGCCATCTGTCATTGAAAGTCCCTTCAAAATCGCTCTAGCCGTTTTAAAGATTACGCAGAACAAACAGAAGACAGACGAAAAATTTAAAAATTCATTTTTGATATACTTTCATTTGCATTTAGTAAAAAGCTGTTTTGTTTGACATCACAAACAGACACTTCAATTTTATTATTTGTATAGATTTTTAACTCTACTTTTAATAATTTTTATTTATTTAGTTACTAATTCATATAGCATTTGCCCAGTGTACTTTATCCATTTATTTTTAATAGAAATTTCCTTTGTTTTGTTTGTAGAAGCTGTGCGTCAAAACAAAATTGCAGAAAAAGTAACAGATGCTGAAATTCACGAAGTGATATCTAATTGGTTCAGATTCGCCAGGGATCGCAATGGAGGACGGGATGCCCGCCGAGCTAGGCACTAACCCTGGTTTATCAAAACGGTCCAAAAAACGCATTCTAGCAAGAAGGACAGCTCACATAAGGGATGAGTTTAAGATTTTGCATAAACAAAATAATGAATCTCAGCATTCAGTTAAAATAGCTAGTTTAGATTATACATTTCCTGAACTGTCTAATGAATCAGAGCACACTACATATACAGATAATAGAATTTCAGTTAATGTATCCTCAAGTTCTCATTGTGTAGCTTCTGATCCACTAGATAGTCCCATCAAAGATACTAATTCCGTTAGAGGGGAGGACTTGATGGATATTAATTCCTCTCTTATAATGTGGTCCAAAAAACATAACATAAGCCACTATGCTCTCAATGATTTATTGAAAACATTAAAATGTTTCCATCCTACTTTGCCTAAGGATGCACGGACATTATTGGAAACGCCACAGTATGTTAACATAAAAAATAGTGCGGGGGGCGCGTTTGTATATTTTGGCCTTGAGACACATTTAATTCAAATAGCCTCAAAGGGAATAACTACAAAAAATTACCCATTATTGCAAAGAAGAATCTCACAAACAAATGCAAATCCTTTTTTATCTGTATCAGTCAATATAGATGGTTTGCCAATATTCTCTAGCTCAACAAATTCCTTTTGGCCCATTTTATGTATTTTAGATCAATCTATCGATCGGAAACCGTTTATTGTAGCACTATATTATGGAGAATCCAAACCGAACAATGCTGATATATTTTTGCGTCCTTTTGTTGAAGAATGTTTACATTTAGAGCAAAATGGTTTATACATTAATGGTGTGAAATTTGACTTTCGAATAAGCTGCATCATTGCAGATGCACCAGCTAGATCATTTATAAAAAGTATTAAGTCCCACAATTCATTACATGCATGTGAAAAATGCCAGCAAGAAGGTATATTCATGGGCAGAACTATATGGCCATATACAGCAGAGTTAATTCCTAGGACTGACCTTGGATTTGTTAAACAAGAATATGACGACCATCAATTATCCAAAAGTTTACTTACAGAACTTGAAGTAGGCCTTGTCACTCAAGTCCCGCTTGATTTTATGCATTTAGTGTGTTTAGGTGTTGTAAAAAAATTTATTCGGTGTTGGGTTGAAAGTGGTCCAAAAAAATGTAAACTAGATTCTCGTAAGATTAATGAAATTTCTAGGCGCTTACAAGTATGTCGTAATCATTACCCAGTCGAGTTCTCTAGGCGTCCCAGACCACTAAAGTTATTCAAATATTGGAAAGCTACTGAATTTCGGGCCTTTCTTCTTTATTTAGGACCCAATGTTTTACAGAATATTTGGCCAGGCAGTAGCTTATATAAACATTTTTTAATGTTGCATTGTTCAGTTTACATACTATGCAATGATATATGTCATGACGATGTCTGGCGATCATATGCAAATAACTTGTTGCATTGTTTTGTACAACATGTTCCAATTTTCTATAGTAAAGAATTCCTTGTGTATAATGTACACAATCTTCTGCATCTGGCTGGAGATGTATATAATTTTGGACCCTTAGATTCGTTTTCAGCATTTCCTTTCGAAAATTTTATGTCAAAAATAAAGCGCTTGGTTCGGTCACATAACTTGCCCTTGGAACAAGTTGCCAAAAGGCTAGGTGAAAAAACAAACCTTGATATGAGTACTGTGCCCCGAAAAACAAAGGTTCAATATAAAGGGGATTATAATAAAGAAAATCCCATTCGGTGATAATTGTACCTTAAGCACCACTCCAGGTGATTCATGCTTTGTTACTTTTAAAGGAGATGTTGTTGTGGTCAAATCAATAGAGAGTTGTTCAGAACCTAATTCTTATAATTTGAAATGTGATTGTTTTTTGAATAAAACTGATTTTTATAAAGAACCAATCGAAAGTAGTAAGTTAGGTATATACAAAGTCAGTGGTACAATGAGAATAAATGTTAAATCTTCTGATTTATATAAAAAATGTTTACTTTTGCCTAACTTTGGTGTTGATGATGGTACTTTTATTTGTATACCGTTTGTTAGTTTAACATTACATCATTAGTTGTCGTAGGTAATACAGTATATGCACATATTAATTTATTTGTGTCCAATTGATAAAACATAGTGTTCGGAAGTTATGTGAAAGTGTAGTTGCATAATCATATGGTCAAATTTTGTATCAACTCTTGTTCGATTTAAAAGCTGATTTTGTTATTTATCGAAAAAAAAGTTGCTTCGGCAACCTAAGCTTTTTTACTCATAATTATGTATAAGGTACCATTAAGTTTCTATGTTTTTTTTTTGCTTTGATAATTAATACATTTTTATTGAACATATTAACAATGTTTTATTTTATTAATCGAGTATGTTTGAAAAGTCACCACAGCAGGTGGACACAATTATACCAATTTTATTTCAGATGATTTCTCTTTCATATATATGAGAATGGGTTAATTTCCTAAGCAGAAATTTCTGTGCAAACACAAATTTTTTTGTTCAGGAGATTATCTATCGTTTTCCCATTATAATCTTTAACTGTATACTAATATTGGCTAAATATTTATGTTCTCCAAAAGGCCTTAACAAAAAATTTATGCTACGTATTGATAATGGATTTTCTTACAGAAGCTTGACTGAAGGTTTAATACTTTACCTATGCTTGGCAGATATATGTTCGTAATTAATAAACTACTCTCTAACTTTCTGAGATCAACGGATTTTGACTAATGGGCCTTCCATCGTCAAAAGCTCTACAACCCGTATTTCAGCAAGTGAGCTCAGTTTATTATTACGAACCTTAATAAGCCAACAATAGACAATGTATTGAATCTTTAGTAGCATCTGTGTGGAAGACCGACATTAATACATAGTATACATCCTTTCCTAGGGCCTTAGCAAGAAAATGAGCAATAAGCAAACATTGGAATACAGTATAATTTTTTTCTTAGGGCCATAGTAAAAAAAATGATCACTTGCCAACGTTGGAATACAGTATGAACTCTATCATAGGGCCTTTGTAGGAAAACGAACGCTTAGCCAACGTTGGCATACAGTATGAATTCTTTTTAAGGGCCTTTGTAAGAAAATAGACTCTTAGCCAACATCGGCATACAGTATGATTTTTCTCTTAGGGCCTTTGTAAGAAAACGAACGCTTAGCCAACGTTGGAATACAGTATGAATTCCTTCCTAGGGCCTTTGTAAGAAAAAAAATGTTGGCCCCTGAAGGAGGGCCAACGGTTTACCTACGGTAGGCACAACTATTTTTAGGGATGACAAGTCTAACTGTTGGCCAACCAAAACTGAGACAGAGGCCCAACAATCAGCCTACCCAAAATGCTACTAGGGTAGTGACTAGTGCAATTCAACGGAGTTCTTGTGACAACTCAAAAGGCCACATTTGACTATACAGTTCACATTTCTCATAAACCACATAATGACTACTTAAAAACTATCAATATCCTACAAGTATTGTTCATTTTAGAGTAATTTTACATATTTTTAGAAAATAAAACTGCACAGCACAACATCTCCTTTCAGTTCCCGCCAAAAACAAAACATTTAGAACAGACATTTTAATAATAAGAAAAAAACAGTGTGACCAATCTAAAATAATATCACTTTTTATGCATTTGAGTACTACCTACCACATAATGTATTTCTCCAAGATCCTATATATATATTTATTGCAATACTTTTTTAAATATTTTAGTGAAGAGTTACAGAATTAAAAAACAATAACTTTGTTTATATATAAATGGTAAATAGAGATAAAAATCTAGCACTGAAAGCGCCAAGTTGGCAACAGGAGGTATGCACCGCAAGCCGCGAAAAGGAACTTTGTTCCAATAAAAATAACATATCATATAACAATATGATTATGTAGTAACAGATATTTATATTGACCTGAATATAATAACTCATCTCTAGTACAAAATGTCATATCAGTCTTAAATTTAGGTCATAATGAATGATAAAGTTACTACCAAACGTGTAAATTAGTTTTTAAATCCCACTCATTTCTCTCGAAACTTGGGAACTTTCAAAAATCTTCATACAGTTTGTACTGGTTGTTTTATCCAGTTGTACTTGTTTTATACGTGTAACATGATATCATCATATCTCAGAGTAGTGTTGCACCCGTGTGCAAAGTGTGGCGCGATTCAGGATGCACGTGGCGCCATCTGTTGGTCGCGTTTAGTTTCAGTTCAGGACGCGAACGCGTACCACTGTCCTATCACGGCTTACACGTTTATTCAATCTATTGTACAATATTTACAATATTGTCTGGGCAATACAATAGGCGGCCTTAACGTTCAAAGCGATCTCTTCCAGGCAATTGAATTAGGCGAAATAGGTGGTGAAGGAGAAAGGCAATAGATTCATAAATACTCAAACTAATTTTAGAAATAAATATACAAATCTATACTAATAAAGGTATATATATAGAGAGAGAGAGAAGAAAAAGGTGGCGCGTAACGGAAAAATGTGACGCGCAACCGAAAAATGTGACGATTTTTTTTTTCGAACGCCGATAAAGATGTTTCACTTCAATAAAAGTTGTTTAGAAGCTAAGGGTTTATTATATTGAGTGTGCGATGCGTCGGTGATGGTTACCCCGTTATATAGGGTGACGCCAGGGCCGCGCCGACCCCCCACAGCGACTGTGTGCGAAAATTATGAAGTTACTTTTTTCCCCGAAGCTACATATTTCAAATTATTTTTTTTAAAATTTTGACCGAAATAAATGGTCTCCAGTTATATATACTTAGATAACATTTTCCTAAATAGGTATAACCAGTTCGATTCCGGTTGCCAATTACTGCCCAAAATCCACTACAAAGAAGCAAGTGTAAGAAAAATAATTTCGACGGCGGCGCCCGTCGTCTTGGCGGCCGCACATAATGGCGGCGCGGCCCTCGGTGACGCAGTAGAGAGGGATATATAAAATAAGACGACGAGCTGTTGCACTCTTGTAGTATATTAATTTATTCATTATTCCTAATTTAACTTAGACTATATATACAGAAACATTATCTTATGTGATGTGCACACCAGTATTCTAATCAACATTAAATATTATATTTACAAGTTTGTGAGATTGGTCATTTATGCTAATTTAGAGAAATGCCCAATCTTATCAGCAGCTCTATCTGACTTAGCGATATCAACGTTCATGTATAAATTGGACCTATATATGCAAAATGGAACCAACCCACATACTGACTGAGTTTTGAGAAAAAGCCGTTTTATTAAAAATTGACTACATTTTGGAAAAAAAATAGAATATTGTATATCATATTTTGGCCCATATATTCAATTACAATTTTAATGTAAATAATTTCAAATTTGATTACCATGGGTCATGGATCTTGTTAGTTTATTATTGATAGTGTATAGAGCGCACATTGTAAAACTTTTATTGTCTATGTTCTGTTTGTGAAAGTGTATCTGTCATTTTTTACTTTTTTTTTGCTTGTCATTCTCTGCCTCTGCCTGTGTCTGTCAAAACTGTCAATATATATCGCCTCAGTAAAAACGTTTCTATTTTTATTTTCCGAATATCCAAGATAATTCAGGCAAAACAAAAATCCACAACCTTTCAATTATATTATATTAATTAACCTTTCAATATCACTATTGGTGTTTTGTGGGTTAGCTTACTACTTTGTTTTTTTATATATTTTAGTATATAGCTTACTACATTACTTTATGATAAAAATGTTTTATTCTGTAAATGTTGTCAGATCTTGTTATGATTCTTATTGAGTCGCTAGAAGGTGCATTTTGAAAGCCTTCTGCATCCTTAACCCAATTTTGGCATTTTTGTGGATTGGT